>OX424575.1:117086163-118541163 GCA_949152435.1 Gastracanthus pulcherrimus | reverse complement strand
GGTTTGTTTTATAACTTTTTTCATTTTTATGATATTCATCCTTTTTTTTTTTTTAAAGTGGGTGTTTAACTCATCCGGTGTAAAGCCATGCAGCTCCTCTTTAGCCTTTGATATGAGACCTAGGTTTCGGAGTTCCTTCCAGGTATTTTTATTATTATGCAGAGCATCAAAAATTCTACTCTGAATGAAAGCCTCTCTAGCTTCAACTGTGCGTTGTTCTGCTTGAGCAGCGAGAGCCTGAAACTCCTGCCATAAACCATGGTCTCGAGTCCGCTTATACCGTCGACGAACTACATCACGCTGATTATATAGATGTTTCAATTCAGCGTCTACGCAAGGCGGATGACCTTTCTTTTTTGGTTTGAAATGTTTCAGAGAGGCAAGTTTGTCTATAGCTGCCATGATGTTTTGACTGAGATGTTCTAGCCTGCTATCGACGTCCTTGCCTGGGCAACTGAAGGACGACCAATCACAAGCGTTAAGAAGGGATAAAAGCTCATCCTGTTCTATAAATTTAAAATCCTTATACGAAAAGGTGTTAAGAGCAGAGGACTTAGATGTTTTGATGTCAATTGTGACGTCAATTATTTTATGCCTACTAGGAAAGGTCGCCATCATGTTGTTCGCATCCAGCACTACATCATTGTGGTCAGTAAAGATATCGTCAATCGAAGTGTGAGACTGACGGACGTGGTGAGTCGCGCCATGATCAACTAGTTTGAGGTTTAACTCACATGCTAACTCGTTACCGAAATTTGCTTCTTTAGATGACGTTAACATGTTTGCGTTCAGATCACCCATTACAATTCGGTGCTCGTAACCTGCCGAATAAGCTACGATCTTATTCTCAATAAGATCCGAGTTATCAGTGAAAGAGGTCCCTGGCGATCGATAAATAACGGTTACGAATATTGGAGGAAAGTTGCCTTGCTGAACCTTATACATCAAGTACTCGGATATTCCCGGTTTTCCTTTGTCCAGTTTTGTGCTTGAGGAACACAACAATGTCGGTTTGTAACTAGTATGTAACTACTACATACTAATCTTCCCCCACGATTATTCCTGTCCTGCCTAAGTGTTGAGTTACCGTTTATCTGAACACTAACATAGTCATATTATCCGAATAGAAATGAAACTTATACAAAATATTATCCATTTGATGTGCTTTTTTGCCTCATAATTGATAATGAAAATGAGTAGCACGCCCGTGCCAATTGTGCTCCACCCTGTGCCTGATTTGCCCCATGGGTATTGCACGACGGGCAGTTTATGGAATATATGTAAACTGTTTTTTTGCATGGGATATATTTTATACAAAAAAAAAATTATTATAGCAGACTTTATTCTCCATTAAAATAATACTGCTTAAGTATTTTTCATATTGCATATTAAGTGTAAAATAATGTTAAGTGATGAAAATGCTGGTGATCTAATTTATATTTTCATTTAATATTTTCTTTTTAATTTAAGTAACAAGTCCAGAATTTTCGCATTCAGAATGACCATATATTAGCTAGAAGAAGACAGAAAGTCGAAGGTCAATTAAATATCTTGTTTCAACTTCCTGTCTACTATTCAATTTCACGCATCGAGCAGTGACGTAGGCACTGGCCCATGCTACTAAAGAGTGCGACATGACGCGACTATCACTCATTAGTGGGGGGAGAAGTGGCGACTAAACATAGCCGACGTGCATTGTTCGGTAGCGTGGATTCGGCAGATTGGCGGAACCAGTCACCCAAAGAGGTCAGCCGACAGAATCGGCAGGTCCACGCACAGTCTTGAACCATCGGGTAGTTTAGTTAGAAGTCTTTTTAAGTCATGTAAAGGAATAATATAATATTGAATAAATACAACAAATATCAATAAATAAATCAGAGGAATAAAATAATAAAATGAAAAGGGATTATCAAAGTACTAAACCTATACAGACCTTTAACTTTCAAAATTATGATGAAATTGAAATACTTTCCCAGTTTGAATCTTATCGTTACTATATACACGTATAATTTTAAACGATTTTAGAATCATAAGGAAAAGAGCAGTACTCGATACATCCCGGAGGAATATGAATATTTAGCGAAATACACCAATGCATATATTTAATCTATTTTTAAATCTAATATGCTTTATTCCAGCATGCCTTAATATCTTAATAACATTCTAACCCTATTATAATAGTAGTAGACTTTTATTTTTCAGAATTTTATTTAGCCATGGAACTGCATGATCTTCATTTACCTGTTACCCCTGTACCCAATGTAGAAGACACCTTAGTGGAACTCCCATGTGACTAAACCATTTCCCCTGACCTTTATTATTCCTATAAAGAACCATTAAATACGAACCAATTACTAACCGACACATTCGAAACCTTAACTTTTCCTAAATTGCCTTATGGACTAGCTACTACTACTTTTCATAGTAGTCTACTGCAATTAACCAGACATAAGAAAATAAAATTCCTAAAGGACCAAGGACTTATTCCCTAAAACCTCCTATCTTTCAGAAAGGAACCATATCTGCAATCGATCTTATCAGACCTAGGACCAAACCAAAAAGTAAAAAGAAAATGGACCATAAACTAAGCATAAAATCAGTTGTACCAGATCCAATCAGCTCTAAGGCAGTGATAGTTACTTTCAAACTGCCTACGGAAGGAATGAAAGTTTTAGATACATTTAAGCAATATGGGACCATATTCGGCTTTAATATAGAAAACAAAAGCCAGAATGAAGAAGAAGTAGGAATACTGAGAATAGTATTCACTGAAGTAAACGCGGCAAATGAAGTAAACCTACAATACAACTTCAGTAACAATGGACCGGATACCCTTACATTGATTTCACTGGAAAATTCCATGATTGATATTGACCAGACTTCTGAAGTAATATAAGTCTATGAAATGACGGTTCTTTTAGACCTTTTACATAGCTTAAGGGGGGGGGACCTGTTTTAGAAAGTCAAAAAATCGATTTCTTTTTATTCGCTACATTTATCCCAAATGTATCCAAGAATATATTCCCAAAGTTTTAGAGTCAAATTCAAAGTATCTTCGAAGATTTATAAGCCGAAGTGGTGCGGCGTCAAGCAGATGTACGAGCGATCCGCCCCCCTTCCGAATTTTTTACCTGGGAAAGGTTCAAAGATCTTTTGGGACAATGTTTTGAAATTGTAGTGAACATTATAGCTATACATATACACATAGGTATACTAACTGTTCTGGAGTATAACGCTCTCTCTCTCTCTCTCTCTCTTTCTCTCTTCGTGTGTACATATTTCTACCTTGCTGGTTCAATGGTTAGTTTTACTGTGACTCTCGACGAGTAAACATCGAAAGAAAATCATGTCAAGCTACCCAAAAGGTGATCGTCCGAGGAATGAGCGTGTTGCAAAACGTCCTAAACGTAGATTTCAAGGAAATCAATTTACAAATAAATCGGACGAGACGGAGTTATATACAAGCAGTAGTGCGAGAAAATTATCAACTACGAGCACCGATGATATAATTGTGCATCCACTTCACTATTATAGAATAATAGAAGTTTTTACAGTTTTCGGTGCACTTACTGATATAATAATATACAGATCGTGCAAAGCATACAATTTGCAGAGAGTGGACATCGAGACTTAGGCTTTAAAATTATATTATTGTGTGCATGCGGTCGAAGAGAAATAAATTCAGGACTGTTAATGCATACTGGCTTCAAAGTAAACAGGCGTATTGTGTTCACTATGAGGTTATTTGGTATTGGACGAGAAGGCATTAATTTACTTTGTGGTATTATGGATATGTGCCAAAGTTTATTGAAATCAGGAGGAATAAAATGTTAAAAATGGAAGATCCGAAACGCATTTAAAAGTTTCCGGCGATGCATCATGGAAAAAGCGTGGCTATACGTCATTGTTCTGTGTAACAACTCTCATTGGTTATTACTCTGGCAAAGTCATCGACCTTATTGTTAAAAGTGCATACTGCCAGTCATGTGCCTCAAAACAACCATCATTGAACGACGACGAATTTGAAGAGTGGTACGAAAATCGTAAACATTCATGCACCTCAAATCACGAAGGTTCGGCGGGAAAGATGGAGGTGAATTCAATCGTAAAAATGTTTTCAAGATCTGACGAAAAATTTGGCGTCAAATATACCAATTATATCGGCGACGGCTACTCCAAAACTTTTACTGGAATTTTGAACATCAATCCATACGGCAACAGTGCCCTGTTACCAAAAATGAGTGCGTAGGACACGTACAAAAAGGTATGTGTACACGACTTCGTAATATAAAAAAGAAAGAGAAGCTCGGAGGTAGAAAGCGCCTGACGCACGGCATCATCAAGAAGCTAACCATTTATTATGGTTTAACTATCCGAAGGATTGTAGATTCTGTAGAAAGTATGAAAAAAGCGATAATCGCTACTTTAGATCATTATTGTTCTACAGATGATTTTCATCAGCACGAAAACTGTCCTCCAGGCGCGGACAGGTAGTGCGAATAGCGTAAGGCTGAGGCTACAAACTCACTGGCTTCATATAAACATCCTGCGAGATTGATTCAAGAGGATATCGAGTCGTACATTCGTCCTATTTACAAAGAGCTGTCCAAGGATGAACTTCTAACGCGGTGCTTAGGCGGTCACACGCAGAATCCGCACGAATCATTCAATTCTACAGTCTGGCGCATGAACCCTAAACATCTGCATTCTGGACAAAAAATAGTGGAAATAGTCGCGTTTATGGCTGCAAGCATATTTAGCGACGGCTATTCTGCAGTTTTGAAGACCATGCAGTTACTGGACCTCAAAATCGGCCAGCAATGCAAGATGTTTGCGGATAACATCGATGGGCAACGCATCAAGAGGCAGAACAGGAGCCAATCCTTATCGAGTAAGGAAGCTCGTACAGCCAGACGATTGGAACAATTGCATCCAAACCAGTTTTATGAAGAAGCAGAAGGGTTGTTATATGGGGCATGGATAGCTGATTTATCGATTATTATTGTAAGTAATCAAAGATTGATACTTTTTTTATCGAAAACTTTGAAGCGCGATTTCTCGAGTTTACGTTTTTACGATTTTCTTAAATTTGCGGGAAAGATCGCAAGAAAACTGTAAGATCGATTATACCTAAAAAATTATTAGAAAAGTTTGTTTAAACAATTTTTATAGCACGTTAAAGTGATTTTCTTTCTAAACACGTGTTTTTTTTCATACTTGCGAAAAATATAGATTTTCGCAATTTTTTCGGGTTTTTATAGCTGAGACTAGAAGGAAAACATATGAAAATTAAAAAATTTTGTTTAATTTCTGTTTCAGACAAGCGAGATCTACTTTTCTTGCTGCTGTGAGACTTCAATAACAAGGCTTTGTGCAAATATGTACAGAATGTGTTCATCAGAAATCTAAAAAGAAAACATCAAGGTTTCATTTAAAGGAAAATCCACTAGTATGGGTATTCCTGATATTCCTCCGTTCCTTCACGTATATATCAACCATTCCTAATCTATTCCCTATTATAGTAAAGACCCAATCGTGATAATTGTCATCGAGACTAGTACCAAAATGGGACAATTTTGACTGTGCAGGACTCCAAATATATCCATGGTCATCAGATCCAGCCCCAACCATCCAGATTGAAGAAAGCGATAATATATGTATTGTATGTAGGTTAAACTAAATGATTTGTTATTTTAATTTTGGTAGCTAGATTAGTTAGGCGCGATTTTACCGAGGACGGTAAATGTTTGTATACGCGCGGCGCACTTGCCGGTGCAGCGGTGTTGCCGGTTGCTACAGTACGACTCACTAGCGACCGTCTGTCTCTCTCTCTCCCTCCCTCTCTCTTTCTCTCTCGTGCGTGATCCGGCTCTGGCATAATTCCTGCAACAAGAAAAAGGGAAAAAGCATATGTATCATCCTCAAGGCGGCCTTCCCGTGATACTCTGCTCTGCTGCAACTCGTCCTCGTTTCTACGTGGTCTGGTGCTGTCAAGAATTGTGCAAATGTATGTGTGATGTGGTGTTGTTCTCTCTCTAATTATTAATAATGAAAGGTTCGTGTTTTCGGTGCGGTGTTCCGTCGGTGCAAGACTCGCTACTGTATTATTTATTGATAATAAATATATTAGCTACTCATAATTAAAAATAACCTAATCTTACCTAACCCTACCTGTCATTTCCATGTATCTACTTCTGTCTAACCCTGCATGCTATTTTACTTGTTTGATAATTGCTGAAAAATTTATATGTTACTTTTCACACGTCACAGTACCCCCGTCCTAAACTGGCGATCCTCCATCAGGAGTGGTCGCTTGGTTACAACTTTTTACTCTACTAGCTCATCTTAACCTGTAGCAGCAAATCGTCTTTCCGAAGGAACCTCCGACACCTTAATGCACTTAAGAGGAGTTCGTATCTACTGTCCTTGTCTAATCACGTTTTTGCTATTTATTCAAATTGTAGTTTGTTAATTGAAAAACTAAAAGTTGGCCCCGATTGGTATTAAAATAAGGAATATTTTGAGACCTTAAAAAGTATCTAACATTATTTTCTTTTCGAGAAAACTTCGGAACGGAAAAGCTAACCTCAATTTTCGCGTTGCTGCGGAGCTGCTCAGACGAGCCGCAGAATTAAACAGGATGCTTGTCTCGTGGTGATGCGGTATGCGACGGTCCATAACCAAGCGACGGGCGGAGACTTCGAGCTTCGTCAATTGAAATGCGTTTGCACGCGGTCGTTCAATGTTTCGCTGTCTCGCCTGCACCGACCGCTACAAGATACAATATTTCGCGAATTAGTATAACACGCGTCACTTACATAATCCGACGATGGTACAAAAAAGCGCTTACCCCAATAGGGCCAATTCACCTCGTGCTCTGGTACACTAACAAGCCAACCCGCACGCCGAGAATGCATACACTACGATTACTCTACAAATAATTTACATATCGTTAACACCATTTGACAAAATGCTATCGCTCGTATATCCCGGAGTATAAGAGAACAACTTACGCAATTCCTTCGGCGGCAGCACTCAGCCCCTCGTGACACAGCTGGGGAACCTCCCATCTCGACAATAGCTCGACACGGAGAGAGCGACATGAGATCGTCCGCGCCGCACCGAGCTCCGCGCGATGCCTAAAACGCGAGCGCCGAATTTCTCCGAAAACAGCCGACATACAGACACCGTATATATTCATGTACACGCATATTTCACGGCATAATACGTGGTCCGTTACAAAAATATTATATATTTTTAATCAATAAGAAAGACTTTATAAAAAAAATGGGCGCGTAATTAAGGCAGTTCGTTCGTAAGGTCCACAGTAGGCTGTTTCGCGGCTCAACTAAGTACACAACTGAAACTACTATAAATATACATCTATTATAAATTTATAAAATATCTATTAAAAGTTAAATCTATTTTTATAAATCTTTCGACAGAAAATCGATCTTACAAATAGACAACTTATACTAGCAAATTCTCAAGTATATTACAAATCAAATACAGAGCGATTTAATTGTTACAATTATAATAATTCATACAAATTAATAAATAAATGAAAGTTTTATTTTTGAATTCGACAATTGGAAAAATATCATTTATCAACCCTCAATTTGGCTATACTCCAGAAAGCAGCAACGTACATCTATCAGAGATTAAAAGTAAGGAGCATTTAATTTACAAAGACATTTAAATATCTCGTATTTGATTCCGCATACCATGACAAATACAAGGTGTTGGAATGCAGAAGTCAGATATCAGTTTAACCTCACGCCTTCTTATTATCGCGCATTCTTTAAGTCTGGATTTTCAGGTATGTCTACCACATCGAATGTAATATAGTTTATTTTATTAGAATATTTATCATTTTCTTCAAAATTTATGTTTCTCTTAAGTGTTTCTACAATAGTTGGATAATTATAATTAATTATATATTCTTCCTCAATTTCTGTACTATTATCAGTTAGTGAATTATCGATTCCATCAATTAGATTTGCTACATTTTCTTCTGAATTTTGAATAAATTACATTATTTTTTTTCTACTTATATCAGAAATCTGAGAAAAATTTATCAGTCTATAGCTGTATTGAAGGCTTCTACACCAGCATCGTTTACGCCATCTTCCGCTGCCTTTAACTCTTTAATCTTTAATACTAAATCCTTTATTCTATTGGTATAAGTTATAACTGATTCGTTTTCATTTTGTAAAATTTGTGATAGTTTTCCATAAAGAATGTGGATATTTTCAGAAATCGGATACAATTTTTCAACTGCAGCTATTAGGTCATTAATATTAGCAATTGTAGAATTTCCTAGGGCTTTATAGGCTTCCCCTTTGAGTCAAATTTTCAGTGTCTTAGCAAAGTTTGCTTCGTCTGCGCTATCAACAATACTTTGCTTGTTTTAATTTTTCAATATATTCTGCGACTGAAATATTTTTTCCATCGAATTCCGAAACTAAGTTTGCTACATCTTTTAGTGGTAGTTTAAGCAGATTTTTCATTTCGTTAATTTGATTCACTTCTAAAATATGTATTTGTGGTAAGTTATTTTATTGAATGTTATTTTGATTATTTACTATTGGCTGATTTTCCGATGTACCCGGTGGACTCTCAAAATCTATTAAAGTTCTGCTATTATCTTGTGTAATATTTAAATTAATGATAGTTGAAAATCTTTGAGCGCTATCCCTTTTATTCTATATATCTTTATATGTACTCAATATCAAGCTTTGTTTGTTTTAAATGCCCTCTATATCCGAATAGTTGTCTTGTATACTACAATTGAAAGTAGCGTTTAAATCAAACTCGTGATTTGATGGGATAAAAATCGAATTCTCAAATGTTTCTCAATCTTCAACGTCACTGTTAATATCAGTGTTATTTCTCTTTGATAGACTTAAATTTAAAGTTTTTAGAGAATTATTTACTGTTCTTTTTGGAATATCTCTTAAGTTTTTTTGACCACTTGTTCCTGGCTCTGCTAACAAATTTTCATTCCATTCTGGGATGCTATTTAAATTTGAATTATTGATAGTCCCTGCTGATTTTTTATTCGGTGAGCGACCTAATTTTGCACTTTCTTTAAATGGATGAACTTTACTATGTTTAAGTTCTGGATTAGTCGCAACTTGACTCCTTGTTTATCGTTTATCTTGAGCTGGTTTTGTATTTGAAGTAGGATCTGTATTACTTATTTGATTATATCATAATTTATCATATAAATTGTATACAATATTTTTTTTTAAATTTTTTCCAAAAATTTTTATTTTTTTTATCAACTATATTATTATTTAATATTGTTAATAATATAATGTTTTGTAAAATAAAAAAATAAATAAATTGCAAAGGTGGATTTGCTTAAGTAGAATATTCCAAATAGCTAATGTATAGAATATGTATCAAAACAGAGAAGAAAAGCCAGACTTAAAGAATGCGCGACAATAAGAAGGTATCAGGTTACTGATATCTGACTTACGAATACCAACACCTTGTACTTGTTATCGAATGCGGAAACAAATACGAGATATTTAAATGTCTTTCGGATTGTACTATAATTGTTTCAAATCTTAATCGCTCAGAAATATAAGTGTGCAACAAAATAATGAAGCTCAGACAGATAATAATACAAATAATAGTGTGCATTTATTTTCACTCTATCGGTCTCCACGATCGCATTTCCCTTTAATTTTGTACCTATCTCATTCTCTCTAATGGAGAGGCGATGAAAATATCATCTCTTCCATCTCTATAGTAGAACTTTTTGAGAAGGCAAATGTAATGAATAAGAGGGAAAATGTTTTGAATTACAAAGTATATTTAAAATCTACGAAATTTAATTTGCGAAAATAAGGTTTCTTAAAACAATATAAAATTAAAATGTGTTTCGCCCTGTACTGCCTACTGGGCTCGTCAGGAAGACAGAAACCTGTTTCAAAACCTTGTTTTAAGAAACCTTATTATCGCAAATTAAATTTCGTAGATTTTAAATATACTTTGTAATTCAAAACATTTTTCCTCTTATTGATTACATTTGCCTTTTTAAAAAGTTCTACTATAGAGACGGAAGAGATGATATTTTCATCACCTCGCCATTAGAGAGAATGAGATAGGTACAAAATTAAAGGGAAATGTGCTCGTGGAGACCGATAGAGTCAAAATAAATGCAATCTATACTTAATACAAGCGATTTTTCATCAATTCATCAATTTTATTTACAAATAATAGTTATTTCATAGATAAAGAAATTAAGAAGTATAGTCAGTCAGATAACATAGAAAACCCAATTGTTTTTAAAGAAAATGGGATAACTCAATTACAAGATACAGTAATACTTACTTATGTACTCAAGCTTGAAAATTTATTACAGTATATAGAAGTAGAAACTGTGTATACAGATAAAAAATATAAGTTATTAATAGACAGTGGAGCACAGTTAAATATTATAAAGAAAAGTAATATTCCGGTTGGTAAAATTAACAATAACGAGCAAATATTAATATCTGAAATTATAGATAAAGCAATAAGGACATTAGGTGTTGTAAAATTGCCAATAGATGGGGTAGTTTTTGAGTAATCGCAATTTTTTAAGAAAGTAATTTAAGTGTAAATTCGGATGAAAATACAAAGAACATAATGCATTTCATAAGAACTCTGAGGAAAATGATGTCAAGTTATGTGAAAATTCAAAAAAGAGTTTTCATGTAAGTTCTGACAAGAATGTCAAAAACGTAAATGAAAACATTAGAAATATTAATGGAAATCTTCAGAATTTAGAGGAAGATATGGAAAATTTTAATGAAAGTATGAAGCATACTGTCTATGCTGCTGAAGCCTTACATGAGCATTCCGTTGAACAGAGTAGTAATTTAAATGAAAATTCTGATATAATTATCTCCGAAAAATTTCAAGTAAATAATAATGATAAAAATGAAAATGTTATAAATTTTTCTCAGATTTCTGATATGAGTAAAAAATAAATAATTGAATTTATTCAATACTCAGAAGAAAATGTAGCAAATCTAATTGATGGAATCGATAATTCACTAACTGATAATAGTACAGAAATTGAGGAAGAATATATAATTAATTATAATTATCCAACTATTGTAGAAAGACTTAAGAGAAACATAAATTTTGAAGAAAATGATAAATATTCTAATAAAATAAACTATATTACATTCGATGTGGTAGACATGCTTGACGATTTTGTAAATATAGTGGAGCAGGAAATGCCAAATATAGATTAAACATATTTTTGTGGAAATATTTCTTTGACTAATTCTAATGTAGAGAATCAAAATAAAAATCAGGAAAACCTAACGGTCAGAGATAAAGAAATACGACGAAAGAAACTTCTTTAGAAAATACCTTTACAGCATTTATCAAGGAGAACAAGAAAAATCATAGAAGACTTGATTATAGAAAATGAGAATATTTGCTGGATAGAAGGGAAAAAAAAATTTCATTGATAATAAACCAGTATACGTCAAACAATTTCCTTTTCCCTATAAACTAAAAAAAATAGCTATTGAAGAAACAAACAAATTAATAAACAATAATCTTGTTAGGCCTTCAAAAAGTCCTTATAATGCTCCGGCTTTCCTCGTTAGTAAGAAGCCAGGAAATGATGGAAAAAAAGATGGCGTTTAGTAATTGATTGTAGGATGTTAAACGAAAAAACAACACTAGATCAATTTTTATTACCCAATATAATTGAAATGTTTGACGAAATCGGTAAGAATAAATACTATACATCAATAAATATGGCTTCGGGCTTCCATCAGATAAAAATGAAGCCATCCAATATTCATAAATCAGCTTTTAGAGTACGATCTTTGGGATCTTTCGATTTTTAGTTTTACCATTTGGTTTAACAAAGTAGAAGCTATTAAGAAATTCCCAAAAATGTTAACAATATTCGAGAATTCTTAGGACTTGCAGGTTACTATAGAAGATTCATAAATAACTTTGCAAACATTGTAAATCCGCTTACAAAATTGTTACAGAAAGATATAAAATTTTCATGGGACGCTGAAAAACAGGTAGCTTTTAACAAGTTAGTTGAAGCACTCTGTACATCCCCCGTATTAAAATTTGCTGACATGGAAAGACCTTTTGTAATTACGTCAGATGCGAGCCAGATAGCTTTGGGTGACGTTTTTTCCCAACAGAATAAACCAGTCGCCTACGCCTCTAATGTTTTGAAAGCAGCAAAAAAAATTACCATACTTATGAAAAAGAAGCCCTAGCTAATATGTTTGCAGTAAGAACCTTTAGAAATAACATATATGGAAATAAATTCACAATAGCAACTGACTATAAACCTTTACTCTCATCAAAGTTAGTCGATAATAATAGCAGAGTTCAAAAATGGCGACTAAAATTTTTAGATTATGATTATGAAGTAATATATAAACCTGGTAAGCAAAATACTAATGCAGACGCATTATCAAGAAATTCGATAGTGTATATTCAGATAAACGTAATTACCAGAGCTCAAAAAGCTAAAGAATTAGGCTTAACAAATATTCCAAAAAACAATACCAACAAATGACATGATAATCCAAATGTTAAATGATGAACGTATTCGTCTAAAAGAAAAGAAAAACAAAAAGAAAAAAAAATCAAAAATTAAGTCGGGAAATGATAGAAATTTAGAGAATCTCATACATGCACACAAATCACAAAACATTATTTTTTCAAATAATTGTACTCAGTTTGTACAAACAATTCTTTACTCTCAAAATTTAGATCAATCTCATTTTTGCTTAAATGATCAGTCCAAATTAATTTTTTATTTTCGATTAACTTATCAGTATTTTTATCAAAAGTCTTTCTTTTACTGTGCATTGATGTTGTAAATTTTGAGAGTAAAGATTTGTTTGTAGTATATTTTGTGTTACGAAGCTACTAAGAAAGAGAAGCTTCGTCAGCGGCGGTCCGCCTCTGATCCACACACTCTATTTAATAGAGGTAAGGGCTAGCCCAGGGGTAAACGCGTACGTGCGTAAGGGCCATACTACGAATAGTGCGCCGTGCCCTCAGAATATAAGGGCTTCGATTGCTTCCTCACAGAGGAAGCTTTGTGATAGTAAAAAAAAAGTTTTGCAAAAACATGTTAGAAATATGTTTTGAGACTTAAGAAATCAAAATACACTATTTTTAGAAAATGTCTGTATGGATGTGTGTGTGTGTGTGTGTGTGTGTGTATGGATGTTTACCAGCATAACTCTGCATACAGGCGGTGAAACTTAATGTTTCAGAGCTCATTGTTTTTGTTTTTGTTCAAGGAAGGCGGCACAATAATTTTTTTGTTACTTTTTTGTTTTTTAGCGGTTTTTCGATTTTTTAGTTTTATAATACCTTAGAAATAACATCATCGATCCAATGAAGATGAATTTGAAATAGCATTAAATTACCTATTTTTTCCGACACGAAATTTTGAAAAAGATATTTCCCTTGTTTTTTTATACACGGAAACGTCATTTTTTTCAAACAGTTATATCTGTCAAATATAAGATGAAAAAGTTTTGAAAAAAATTGAGATAATAAGGAATATTTAGAATAATATCCTGTAAAATTTTTGAAGCTTCATATTTTTCTTTTGTCGAGAAAAAAATAATTTTGTTAATAAAATCGCTTTTCTTCCTGACGTGATAACTTAAGTAAATCGACAGCATTTTATCTGAAACTTTACAAAAAGGTAGTTTTTTACTATCTCATAACCTGTATGTTTTTTCAGATCATGAGATCTTTTACTTTCTGAGATATTGAGGTTATATTATTTTAAAATTTCTTTTGATCAATTATATCTCGAGAACGGCATGGTCATTTTTTAACAAAAAGAGCTAATTTTTTTCCTTTTTAAATGAAGATTCAAAATTGCAAAGAAATTTTAAGATTCATCGACTTGATTTTGTTTTATAGTGATTATTTTATTTTTTGATTTTTGAGTTTTATTTTTTCGGGTTTTTTGGAATGTTAGAAAGTTTATGATCAATTTAGTGTATATGCATTTAAAAAAGTATAAAAACCTATCTTCTACAACTAAAAAATTTAGTTAAAAAAGTTTAAAAACGTTAAATGTTAAGAAAATAGTAATATTTCATTTATTAATTTATATACCGAGGGTTGGCGAGGGATGCGAGCAGGAGGATTTCTGTTTTTTTTTTATAATTTTTCCATTGATATTTTGAAATATTGATTGAAAAAGTATTTTAAGATAAATGAAATAATAATATATATCAATATTTTTTGTTTTATTTTTTATAAATATCGATAAAAATCATACGTATGACGATATAATTATGTGATTTTATATGTCGTTGAATTCAAATTCAATATGAAAATGATTAATTTAAAAAAATAATGTTACCGAAAACTGCTTAAAACAGATTTAATTTATATATACATGTAAATTAAAATATAAATATAAAATAAAAATAAGATTATGGCTACAACTAGTTTAATTAAATATTCTGAATTAAATCATCAATGATAAATCAGCACACATTTTTGAGAACCGAATTAAAAAGAGATATAGCAATTTAAAATTAATTTATTAGAACAACAATTTTCATATTACAACAATTAATTTATTTTGGGGAAGCTAAGTGCCAATGAATTGGCAGCGATTTTTTATTTTCGTAGTCACTTTGTGCCTTATAAAATTGGGTAATATAATTTTTTGAACAGTGCAATTTTTTTGGGTCGTATTAAATTTGGGCATTATAATTCTTTGTTTTTAGAGTATTTTTTGGGCCTTAATATTTGTTGCATAGTACAATTTGTTTGGGCCTTATAAATTTTTTGAATAGTGTAATTTTTGGGCTTTATAATATTTGAGCCTTATAATCTTTTGCATAGTATAATTTTTTCGAACATTATAAAATTGGGCATGATAATTTTTTGTTTTTTATAATTTTATTGGCTTTATAATTTTTTGGGCCTTATAATATTTGGTTTTTGGCTGTTTGGGCCTAATAAATTTTTTTTTAGTTTAGGCCTTATAAAATTATAGAGCCGTATTATTTATTGTTTATATAGTTTTTTGGGCCGTATAATTTTTTTGCGCAGTGTAATTTTTGGGCCTTATAATTTTTTTTTCTTATATTTTTTTAGCCTTATAAAATTTGAGCATTATAAATTTTTGTTTTTATAGTTTATTTTGGGCGTTATATAATTTTTATTATTTAAGACTCCCTAACCTCCTATCCGTTATTGCCGTCCTACGTTCCGTTCCGCCGTTCCGTGCTTTCCTTCCTATAGGTCTGTTGCGTTTATACTTAGACCTTTACTCTACACTTTGAGCGCTTTGGCTCCCTCTTGTGCATTGCCTTGTTCTCTCTATCTCTTCTTGTCTGATTTCTTCTCTTTTCCTTTTCTAGCTTATTTCCATAAGTCTTGCTAAATTTTGCTCTTCCCGTTTACTATTTCTTTCTAGTTTTTTCTTCTTTTACCCGTTATCTCACATTTACTGAAAATGTGTTTCATATTTTCCGGTTCTTATTTACACAATCTACACTTTTTCTCCTTTTCCGTCATCCAGTACTTATTAACTCTTGCTTCATTTCCAAGTCTGAATCTTCCGAATTTCTCTAGGCTGTACCTCTTCTTTACCCCGTATTCATTGATGTACTCCGGTCAATCTGTTCCTTCTAGGATTACCGTTTTCACTTCTGCTGCATGTGTGGATTTTTCTATTTCTGTGTACCAAACCTGTTTTTGTATGTCTCTACTTCTTTGTTCAAGTTCCGCCCAAGCGGTTCCTTCTTCCCTAATCATTTTCAAATATACCTCTAAGCGAATAACCTCTATTCTCCAGAATTTTTTTCCTTTCATTGTTACTTTCTCTTACTCTTTGCCTTCCTTTCTCTTCCCTCTCTAACTCTTTCCAGCACTTTGCCTGCAGTGTCCCACTTTCTGCATTGTATAGCTTCTCTTCGTATTTTACTGCTCTCGCCCCTGCTTTCACTGCTATGCTGTCTCTTCTTGTCTCCATCATGAGTATATGCCTTGGTGTGTTTCTTTCTTACTTCATTGTCCATTTCATGTATTTCCCTTGAATTCTGTCTACTTCTGCAAATTCATCCACCCCCAAATTTCCGCTCCATACATTATTATGCTTTTCACTAAACTTTCGAATAGTTTCATTCTGAGCGTCCAGTTTTCTTTAAACGACATTTCTGCGATGCACCACACTCTTCCTACAACTAAATTTGCCTTTCTTGTTGCCTGTCATCTTTTCTTCGTCCTTGTTGTTTCCATTCAGCATATATCCTAAATAGCAGAATCTCTTCACGATTTCTATCTCTTTGCCTTCCCATAAGAAACAAACCTTTTTCTTCCTGCCTCCTGTCTTTTTGAACTCCATTATCTTTGATTTTTCTACATTTAGCTCTAGACCTTTCCTTTCAATATAGCGTGCGAATCTTCTCTAGATAGAAGGAGCAAAGAAGGGTCACAAAATAAGGGACAAAATGTAAAAGTACGTTTTTGGAATGTCGCAGGATCCAGCACACTAGAAGAAAGTGAATGGAAATACATTGAGCAATTCGACATAGTTGGACTGTCGGAAACCTGGACGGAGGAAAAGTACGAGAATAGCCTAAGAAATAGGTTCGAAATAAAATGTGTTGGTGCAAAAAGAGGGCATGTTAATGGAAGACTGAAAGGGGGTTTATTGCTTGCGATAAAGAAAAATAAGGACATGCAAATAATGGAATGGTTGGCAGTAGAAAATACGGAAGAACTATTAGTAGCGAAATTGAAAATAAAAGAGGAAGTATGTATTGTGGGTACGGCGTATATGAGATACAACATAGATAATAACTGTGAAGAGATGCAGGAAATAGTGGAGAGGAACAGGGGACGCATGATATGGTTTGAAGGAGACTTCAACGCCAGAACTGCAAGAGATGGAGGGGATTATGGAAGTGAAGGCCTCCCAATAATAAGGAAAGCTAAGAACGGCACAAAAAATGAAGAAGGAAAGAAAATAATAGAATGGCTAGAAGAAAACGGTATGTTCATTCTAAATGGGAATACTGAAGGAAATATGGAAGGGGAACTAACATACTTAGGTGACGCAGGCAGCTCGACGATTTACTATATAATATTGAATGAAGAAGGAAAGACAAACACAGAAAAAATGAAGGTAGGAGAGATGTGGAACTCAGACCACCTCCCATTGGAAATGGTTCTAACATTAGGATATTAGAAAGAAGAAGAGGAAAACCCCAAAAGATACGTGAATTGGTCAGCGAAAGGAATAGAGGGATTCGGGGATTGGATAGGCAAATATGGTCAGGTAGAGGACTGGGCGGACCTGGCTAACAAAATAAGGAATGCACTACCTTAGAAGATACAGAGAAGAAAACCTGAAAATTCGGAAGGATGGTGGGACGACGAATGCAGAATCAAGAGACAAGAGGTAAGATACAGGTTATTAAAAGTGAAGGACGATAGTGGAAACAGAGCAGACTTCTTAAGAGCCAGGAAAGAATACAGAACGTTAGTAGAAAGAAAGAAAAAAAAGAAGGGGGAAAGGATAATAGCAGAGATCCAGGAAGACAAGACTCAAGAGAAATTCTGGGAAATGGTAAACAAAAAAAGGAAAGAAAAAAGAATCGGTTTACCCCAAGAAATAAAGGAGGAAGAATGGCTGGATCATTTTAGTACCCAGTTGGAGGAAGAGGAAATAGACACGACAGGAAGAAGTAGTATCAGAAAAGAAGAAAACGGGACATTCGACGTGGATATCCTCGTAAACACATATGAAGGGATCAGTTTAGAAGAGATACACTTAGTTATAAAGGAGCTGGAGAAAAAGAAATCCTCAGGATGGGATAAAATCCCGAATGAGGCATGTATTTATGGAGGTGAAGAGTTGAGGAAGGATATATGGAAATGCATAAATAAGACATGGATAGAGTGTGTTCTCCCAGAGGAATGGCAATCAGGCCTGATTATCCCATTATACAAAAAAGGTGATAGAGCGGTAGTATCTAACTACAGAGGGATTACGCTGATGGATACCGGGTACAAGATTTACGCAGAAATACTTAGAAGAAGGCTAGAGGACGAAATACAAGGCAGAGGCTTACTAAGCGACACTCAGTGGGGACTTAGAAAAGGCAGAGGCACAGTAGACGCCATTTATATACTAAAAACAATAGTTGAGAATCAAACAAAGAAGAAAGGAGGATACGTTTTTTTCGCGGAAATGAAGGCTGCATTCGATATGTTAAACAGAGAAAGGATATGGGAAATGCTGAAAAAAAAATGAGCTGGGAGGAGGTTAATAGGCAGAATAAAGGATATAAAGGAAAGAACGATATGTAAGGTAAAAATAAATGAAAATATAGCTGGAATGTTCCAGCCGAAGAAAGGAGTGAGGCAAGGCTGCCCTCTATGTCCGGCTCTATTTGATGTGACATTCGCAGACCTCGAGGAAGAAATGAGCAAAGTGCAAGAAGGAGGGTTAGTAATGGGCAATAAGAAGATTTGGACATTATCGTACGCCGATGACGTGGTACTGCTAGCTGCTGCTAGCAAACAGCGAGGAAGGGCTCAAGGCAATGTTTAAAATGTTGTATATGATAATGAATTTGTAATCAAATTTTTCACATTAAACATGTCAAATCCAATATAGGAACGAAACTGTAAGAATATAAAAAATAAAACAATAATTATTTATTTATAAATTGACAATAAAGTAGAATTTTTTAAATTTTAAGAAAACATTAGGTTATACTAAATAATGTATTAATATTGTTTAAAATGTATTATTAGTTACTTGCGTTTTTTTTTTCATTTTCTTTGCCATATAAGAGATTGAAAAAGTAAAAAAACTGATAATAAAGTGAAATAAACTAAAAGAGATAAAAATCGATAATATGTTTAATATGTCATTGTGCTGCAAATTTGTTTTAGAAAATCATGTGATCCAAAATAAATATTGTTAAAAACTATAATTAAAATAAATAAAAAATATATATAGCTCTTATAACTTACAAAATTAGTCTCATATTTGTATTTAAAAAAAATGAGACATTTTATTAATTAATAATCATTTACTACAATAAACTATAAGTAATTTTTTTTATGTTACTAACAAGGAGAGCCCACAACATTTGAAAAAAGAAATACGATGCAAATTTTGAAATTGTTTTCATATACCTAAAAATTAAGCCTAGTAATATTTTGATAAGATGTTCAAATTTACCGAAAAAAGTATGTAACATGTTATGAATAATTTATCCTCACCTACAAATGTATTACCAATTTATTTGTAATTTTAAGGTGGTTATTTCCCCTTAAGGCTAGTTAATTTAACAATAACATCCCCAGACTTTTCTATGTCAACAATATAAGCTGCTTTATAATAAAAATACAGTCATGAGTCAACTCTCGGTAATTAAAAGTTGAAGGGATCTAGGAAACTGGAAAAAATGTTGAATTATCGAAAAATTTAAATTAACCAGTTTTGATTTATCGGAAGTCGACTGTATAATACTATAAATTAATAGAAAATAGAAATATTGAAAGACGCCTTGTGCGCCGAGGGTTATTTTATCTGATATTCTCTTTTTTTGTAAAATGTATATATAGGTCGCATCTCTAGAAGAAGAATATAAAACCTCAAAATTCTTTTTTTTTATAAAACCAATCAAGTATAGCATAAATTTGTTACATAAAAAAGTATTTTTACTTGAATATTATTATTATTGTATTATAATGTTTTACGCTCTTTTTTACCAATTTTCGAAGTGTGTAAAAGATTCGACAAAAACTAATGCCCCTGGAATGTTTTGAATAAAGAAAACAAAAACTGCAGAAAAAGCTTGTATTGTTAAAAAGAGTACATTTAGCTTAATGTATAATCGTACTTTAAAATGTAATTTTCAAGCAGAAAATTTTAGGAAAATAAAAAGTGCGATGCGTCTCTGTGTTGAGAAAGGTTTAAAGAATCGAAAAAAGAAATAGAAAAAAAATCGATTCTGATCATTTTAATCGATTTCTTTTTTTTCCCTTAATGTAGTACTATAGTAAATTTGTAAGGTCCTATGTAGGATGATATTAATAAGTTCTGTGACAAGTTTTAGCTGAAGAAATTGATTATTTTCAGACTTACTGGAAAATATTTATTTTTTTAAACGAAAATTACCAGTTTTAAAACGTCACTTGCGCATAGCAGTTTGAGATAAAGCTTTAAAAAAACGAGTAACTTCTTTGTTTGGCCAACAAAGAAAACCTGTTGATAAGATTTAACAAATCGCCTTCTACTTCCTTAATACATACTAGTTTTCATTTGACTTATGAAAAAATCACGTTTTTTAATAAAGACCGATGGATAAAATGAGATTAGAAGAAGAAAATTAAAATGTAATCAACAGTTTGTCCTATGTATGCTAAGGTATATTTTTTGAAAGTTTTAAATAGATTCAAGAAAACTCACGCGGAAGCCACTTTATAAAATTTAGAAAATTAGTTTCGAGAAAAGCACATTCAAAGTTTAAATTTACGATGTTTTCTAATCTAAATTATTTTACTTAAATAAGTTTAACTTTATTAAAACATTGAGTCTGCACATCTTGGGAAATCTCTAGCATTTTTTCATAACAAATGAATATTTTTTTATTGCTTTCTCAAATCTCTTTAACACAAAATCGTATCGCATTATTCATTTCCATCAAATTTTCAGTTCTAAAATGACATTTTAAAGTATGAACACCCGAGGTCCAAACCATTTTTCCGAATGTTCCGGTTAATGACAATCAAAAAGTGCATAGTTTATGGCGTAAGCTGGTTACACCATAAACTGTGCACGTTTTGACGGTCATTAACCGGCACATTCTGAAAAATAATTTCGCCCTCGGGTGAAGATTCAATAAGGTGTCACGGATGCGCTTATTGCATCCGTGGCGGCTCGGGTAACCGTACGCGGGCCGTACGCTAGTCGCACGATCAGCAAGGAACTCCGTCTTGCCGAGGTTCCCAAGTGCAGATGTGCAAGGTTGCATTTCGCGCCTGGAGACGCTCGTCGCACCAAAACGACGAGCGAGCGCTAGTTGCCTGGCGACACTCACATCGAGAGGTGCTCCATTATGCTCCATTATTAGTAATAAAGCTATGACTTTACCGATCACCTAGCCTCCTTGATTCCTGTGCGCCCTTCTCTGGCGGCACAGGAGAAACCCGCCTACCATCCGTCACATTTGGCATCCCTTGTTAGCCTGTGTGGAATCGAGAGCCTTCTTTTTTCCTAACTTTTAAATTAAAAAAAAATAAATCAATTCGGGTGAGCGCGTATACGGTGCAGTGTGGCAGTGCAACTCTCCAAGAACCAAGGGCGACGTTTGAAAGCCTTACACACCTGTGGTCGAAATTGTACAACGCTACATCATTAGCATATGCCAACACGTCGCGCAAGCCAGCCATCGCAGCGCATATCGTTAAGCATGTAAGGGGAGCTGCGGCTCCCACTCACAACATTCGGCATTTACGACTCACACACAAGCACGCACACAATAGCGTCCCGAGCGCTCGCGCGCGTGATCGGTAAAGTCAGAGCTTTATTAGGATAATGGAGTACCTCGCGCTATGAGCACCAGTTACCCGGTGATACTCACAGCGAGAGTTGCTGCATTATCCTAATATAGACTACGGCTCTACCGATCACCCAGAGTCCTTGCTTCCTGCGTGCCCTTCTCTGGCGACACAGGAGAAATCCGACCACCATCCATCACAAAAGTAAATGAGCATTTTTTTACAAAAACAGTTTTATCTCCAGTTTATGCTTTTCTTTTACTCAGAACTTTTTGAGGTCATTAGCTTTTATCGAAAGTTTTTGAAATTAATAGGACATATTTTTTACAGCATGTGACGTGTATTTCACGTCCCAATGTTATTAAAACACGGGCAGTCAATCGCGGCCAAATCACCCGTCACCAGAGCCGAGCAATTTATATTAAATAGTTATTGTTATTAATGGGGGGGGGGGGGGGGGAATTGTTAATTTATTTGTTGAGGAAATGAGGATAATGAGAGTCGCGACCGAGGAAAGTCACAGACACGCGCACACCCATACCAGCGGCACCAGCTGATCGCGCCGCATCGAAGACTGCTCGGAGCGAGCACGGACGTCGAGCCTATACACACACAGACACGGCCCAACACCACTGTACTCTGTACGCGCGACCCTCTCTCTCTCGCTTGCTCTTTCTCCGTCGCCTCTCGAGGATGATGAGCCACTGCCCGCGCGCACACACACGCGCGCGCGACCGCCCTCTCTGCCGATGCACGCAGACGCGGGAGGAGAGAGGATTCACAGACGCGGCTGTCGACAGCATGGGGAGAGCTAGCAACCGCCGCGCCGCGAGCCGCATGAAGCTGCCGGTCTATCGCAGCGTAGGCCGACGCGCGCACGTCGCCGCTGCCCACTGTGATGGTCCGGCGGCGACAAAACCGAAAGCGCCCGATATAGATATAGACGCCGGGTTGCCCGCGCGTGTATATTTAGCAATTCATATTGCCCGCGCTTCGTGGGTAGGGCGGCAATCGCGGAACGGACCAATGAAGATTATCGACTCAAATCGCCGCAGACTTAGCCTTGATTTTCGCATTTAGGGAAAATCAAGGCCAATCACCGAGAAGAAAGGGGCGGAAGCAACAAGTGGGTGGGTTGAAGGTAGTCAAGAAGAAGTGCTGAAAATTTCGAAGAGATTTCCGCCTTCTCCGATTTTGGGCATTGCCTGCCCGACCGTTAGAGAATACAGACGTACGTTGCGAGCACCTCTCGAGTCTTATTATAAAATCGGCGGACATATAGTTAGCGAAGGTAGAATCGGCGAAAGTAATAGCGACCAGGAGTACAAGGAGCACCGCTAGTCGACCACAATTAGCGACGGTGAGTGGGCTGTAATTGTCGAGCTTCCCTCGACACTTATAGATAGAGTTATAATTTAGTATACATAGCATATTGCCGCCATGTGCTCGGAGGCAATGGAGTAAACTTGTTGATGATGTGAAACCGTCGTTTAGAATCAGTGCGCGCCGGGCTCGTTTGAAGATTACGAATTGTAGTGTAGGAAAAGGGGGATATTACGCGATATTCGTAAAACTCGGGAAACGCGGTGATTTGGTCGTCGCGGAAGATGCGTGCGTGGGCTAGCGTAGCCATATTTTTTAACGACCGGTAAATTGTGCGAAACTTGTAAATATGGCGACCGTACATATTGTGATTTATAATAAAGCCTAGCTACTTAAAGAGTGAGATTTGTGTAATTATTATATGAGTACAGGGCTAGCCGCGCTTTACCAGGCGCCCATTATATAAAAATATAGATAAATTCGGTAAAGTGCTGAGCAACAGTTATAAATAAATTAGAGTAACAAAATACCACGTTACAAGCATTTTAAAGAAATTATGCATTGCCAAGGTGCTGTATACTGATTTAAATCAAATGAAAAATAATTATTTATAAAAAAGTTATAAATTAGAGGAAAGCACTATTTTTTATTTAAATAAAATGATCTCATTTTTAACTATGGTTACTTCTATTCCAATTTTACATAAATGTACAAATATTTTTAAATTAGTATAAAAAGTAAGTAAAATCATAACCTAAAATAGCTCTCCTGAACTATTAATACTATGATATATTATTGTATCTGCTATAAGATTCCCGAATTCAACAATACTAAAAAGGACTCTTAAAGTTTCATTTTACTCACCAAACAATAAACATGTAAGTTCTAGGTGAATGTGGGAATTTGTAAAAAGAATATTTCATTTTAAGTTAAGATTTTCTATTCATTTCCATGTTAAAATAACTATTTTTTTGTTAGTTTAAAGATTAAATTAACTTTTATTGATTTTGATAATATACGTTTAAGTTTATTTCAATATTCTTTGTTAAAAAAGGTAATAAAGAATATTCGATATTTCCAAAATTTAAGGTTATTCAGTGCCCTTAAAGTATCTTAACTTTTGCCAAAAAGTTATAAGTTACTTTGAAAAATGGAACGAAGTTAAGTTACAACTTCCTTCATAAAAAAAAGTAATGAAGTTATTTAAAAAGTTACAAGTAACGTAACTTTTTAAGCAACTTCGTTACTTTTATTGTATTCTATTGTATTCACATACATTGATTGACAGTGTAGTAGTATTCTTGTTATACCTGCGAGCTAAATTCAACGGTTTCTATTCCCAAACTGGCAAATATTGAAGAGTAGTCAGTCTAAATAGCCAAGCCAAGTACTAAAGTCGTGCGCTCATTTATACGTTCTGTTGTGATTTCACCGTGATAATGAAGTGTAGTAGAAAAAAGAGAGCATCTTCTAAGATGCGTTAGCCGAGGTCAAAGAAGAGAAAAAATGTTTTTAATCCTAAAACATCTAAGAAGAACGAAAGTAGTTTTAGTGCTTCTGTGAAAAAATTTAAATGCAAGAGAAGATCATTGTTCCGCGAGATTTCTCTGTTGACTATCGAATTTTTAACTTTATTCCAGTGTTTGCAGCAATTTCTGAATATGTGAAGTGTAAAATTTGTAACGGAAAGGTGAAGTTTGAAACTGCTTCTGAACGAGGACTTGGTTTTAAGATTGTTTTGGCGTGTGATAAGTGTGCAGCTCGTACCATAAATTCTAGTCCGGTTGTCGGGCATTCTTATGCGATAAATAGACGTTTTTTATGTGTCATGAGAGTTTTCGGATTAGGATTGAAAGGCGCATCAAAATTCTACGGATTACTGGACATGCTAGCTTTTATAACGCAGAATACTTACGATATGATTATAAGTAATATACATTCCTGTGTACAAACAGCCACGAGAAACTTTTCTAACAAGATTGTACTGAAAAGAAAAATTTGACTTCTGAACACCAAGGCGATGCAAATTCTACAGAATTTACAGCATCTGGCGATGGAACATGGAAAAAGCGAGGATATACTTCCTTATATGGCGTGACATCATTGATCGAATATTATTTCGGGAAAATCGTGGATACTTATACGAAAAGTTCCTATTGCAAACAGTGTGAAACTTGGAGTAAGAAAATGAACACTGAAGAGTATATATAATGAGTGGTATACAAATCATCAAGATAATTGCTGTGCAAGTCATACAGGTTCTTCTGGAAAAATGGAAGTCTATGCAGTAATCGAAATGTTCGAGCGTTCAATGGAAAAATTCGGAGTGCAGTACAGAAATTACATCGGAGATGGTGACTCCAAAACGTACTCGGTGATTTTGTAAGCTGCACCTTACGGCGATAAAGAAATTAAGTTAAACCGACTTGTCGGTGGTTTTACGCAAAACAACAACGAAAGCTACAATCAACTCATATAGAGAATCACTCCGAAAATCGTTGCGTGTGACTCTAAAATTGTGAAAATGGCTACATACATCGCTGCCGGCGGATTCAATGAAGGTACAGCATCACTTTTGTATTGTATGAGTACAATGTGACTTTCACTTGGTCCCAATTCGCATTTATATGCCGAAAAAGAGGATGCAGAGCGCGTCAGGATCTCCGACCGAAGAGCGCATGAGAGCACATGAGAGGGAAGAATGGTCCGCAGACAACACCTGTGACGTGTATTTCACGTCCCAATGAGATTAAACACGGGCAGTCAATCGCGACCAAGTCACCCGTCACCAGAGCCGAGCATTTTCGTATTAAATAATATTGTTATTAATGGGGGGATTGTTATTTATTTGTTGAGGGAATGAGGATAAGGAGTCGCGACCGAGGAAGACCGCAGACCGGCACACACACGCACACACTCATACCGACGGCACCAGCTGATCGCCGCAGCGACGACTGCTCGGAGCGAGCAACGGCGACGAGCCTACACACACATGCACAGCACCAACATCACTGCACACTGTATGCGCGACCCTCTCTCTCTCGCTTGCTCTTTCTTCCTCGCCTCTCGAGGATGATGAGCCGCTGCCCGCGCACACACATACACACACGCGCGCGCGACCGCCCTCTCTCCCGATGCACGCAGACGCGGGAGGAGAGAGGATTCACAGCAGCAGCGGCGGCTTCCTCGAGGCACACCATCTCGGCTGTAGCTACGAGAGAGAGAGAGAGAGAGAGAGAGAGAGATACCGACACGGCTGTCGACAGAGGGGAGAGCTAGCAGCCGCCGCGCCGCGAGCCGCATGAAGCTGCCGGCCTATCCTAGCGTAGGCCGACACGCGCACCTCGCCGCTGCCAACTGTGTTGGTCCAGCAGCGACAAAACCGAAAGCGCCCGATATAGATATACACGCCGGGGTTGCCCGCGCGTGTATATCTAGTAATTCATATTGCCCGCGCTGCGTGGACAGGGCGGCATTCGCGGAGCGGGCCAATGAGAATTAGCGACTCAAATCACCGCTGACTTGGCCTTGATTTTTGCATCTAGGGAAAATCAAGGCCAATCACCGTAAAGAAAGGGGCGGAAGCAACAAGTGTGTGAGCTGAAGTTGTGCGAGAAGGAGAGCCAAAATTTTGGAAGAGATTTCTGCCCTCTCCGATTTTGAGCATGGACTGCCCGCCCGTCAGCGAACACAGACGCATCGAGAAATTGGCCTGCCGTCCGAGCGTAGAGAGACCTGCTTCGATAGATATCGCCCGTCCGCCCGTCAACTACGTTAGACGCACTCATCGAGAGTTATATTTGAGGGAACATTACCCGGCGACATTGCGACCAACGAGGGAGGAGCATCGCGAGGCGTGCCCGATTAGCGACGGTGAGTGGACTGTAATTGTCGAGCTTCCCTAGGTACTTGCAAGTAAAATCTATTAGAACAATTATCGTACATTGCCGCCATGTGCTCGGAGTTTAGTAGAATCAATCCGTGGTGGTGTGACACCGTTATATAGGATCAGTGCGCGTCGGGCCAGGATTATAATTTCAAATATTAGTGTGGGGAAAATTACGCGATTCGGAAAACTCGGGAAACGTGGTGAGTTTGGTCGTCGCGAGGGACGCGTGAGAGGGCTGGCGTAGCCATATTTGTATAGCGACCGATTCATTGTGCGAAAATTGTAAATTGTGGCGACCGTGCGTAATATAACTGCAATAAAGCTTAGGCATATTTAAAGAGAAAAATTGTGAGTGTTTATTATAAAATTATTAATTCCTGATTTTCCTCTGCACGGAACTTCCTCTGGGAAAGAGCTCGTGCCGAGTTAGCCGCGCTTTACCTGGCGCCCATTAACTTAGAAAATTTGGTAAAGTGTCGAGAGAAGTCGAAATAATAAGCCGTAACGAATTGCCACGTTACACACCAAATCAAATTACTAGAAGCTGCCGAAGGAGTGGAGGGTTTATTATATGGTCCTGGAATAGACGACTCGGTGTAAGTTGAAAATAATTTTTTTTTACTATGTGTAAAGTGCTTTTGAAACTTTGAACGCGTTTTTCTCAAAACTATGTTTTTAAAGTCGGTGACCAAGATTTCTTGGAAACGACAGAAACGATCAGTCTCTAATTCTTACACAAGCTTTAAAAATAATTTTTTTAGTTATTAATTGAAGGTTTTTTCTCGCCGATAAATATTTTCCATTTTATAAACATTTTAAGGCCAAAATTCTTATCGATAATTGAAATTTTGTTTGAAAAGCCGCCATTTTGTGAAAAATTAATATTTTGCTTATTTCTTCGAGTAAATACCAGATCATATCTTATATTAACGAAATCTTTTATATTTTTTGATTTCAGATGATCAAGTCTAGAGATATCGTGGTCACCCGTCTTGCTCGCGGTAACATACTAACTTGACTTGGCGCTTTTGACCCTTCCGTAATAAAAAATCCTCTACCAGTTGCAGCGATTCAAGCGCTCCTGGACTTAAAAAAAAATTGAGACCATGCAGCGCTGCAGACTCTTCTGCTCAAGGTAACATATTAACAAGATGTAGCACATTTGATCCTTCCCTTAACGAAGCATCTTCTAGCAGTCACAGCGATTCGGGCGCTCCTGGGATTCCCGAAAAATCGAAATATTGCAGCCCAACGGGTGCTCCCGTTTGCATTAGAAATCTAACCTAACGCGGCTTATCCATCGTACTCGGTCGGAGGAAATTTTGCACCAGTTGTAGCGAATCGGGAGCTCCTTCGACCCTGACACTGGGGATGAGATGCGGGCCTGGACGCCGAACGACCAACACCTTCTAGCTGTGTCATCGGGCGCTGCGTAGACATGGTGTCAGCAGGATACAGTGCCGGATGGCCCTAGCCTCGCTGACCCGTGGCGGGTTGCCTAACCGGCGGAATAACGGAAAAGGCGGGTCTCCCACGTTGTGGGCCATACCCTTGTCCAGCGGCCTCTCAGCATAAGACATCGTTTCAAAAACACGAGTGTGCAGGGAGGAAATCTATTTACTGCCGCGGTGAGAAGAAATTATCAGGGCGAACAAATACATCCGGATACTATCGTCGCCGCATTTCGCTGAGAGCACGCCTATAGGACGATCGTAAGCGGTTATCACGAGCACCACACGATGGGCATCGCCGGTCACGGAATGTACCAGAAGGGCAATTTACAGGTTCGTGTACAAACCAAGTGTCAGGACAAGACTCATGATCGACACCAACAGGTCTAGGCTCCCACGAAGTCGACAAATGATCGAAGGAGAGCTTAGCAGAACCTCACAGGTTCGGACGCGAATTAAAGTCCCATGGAATATGTAAGACCTGGTCGAGGTTCAGGCATCCGATGCCCCTCCCGAAACCAGCTGACTTAGGTTGCTCGCATTTACTTGAGCGGCGCGATGGACAACTAAGCGGCCTCTATTAAAAAGTAACTTCATCGCAAGTTACTGGGACGACATCTTCCTAACAAAAAAAGAAGAATAAAAAAAGAGAGAGAGTAAAGAAGCATGTCAATAATATTTTTTTTTCTTACTCACCAAGTATAAGTGGAATTTCCTTTAAAGTAGAATAACAGACCAAATGCAATGCCAATTTAGTAATTTCGATAGCTCTTTATGGTTTCTTGGCGAGAAATGAAATGATTCATAGCGAATTAAAAATATTATCGTTCTATGCATTCTTGTATTTGCGTTCCTATCCTTGTAAAATGGTTATAAAAATTTTCGTCGAGACAGCATTCTACAAAACGATGGCATGCTTCACATTGCTCCATGGAAAACGCATCGAATATCTTGCGCGATTATTCGCAACCCACGAAATATAGTATAGAACTTTTGGGAGTGAAATAGAATTATTTACATAAATCAATCGGTACTAACTATGATTAAGTACAGAATGAAATAGTAATAGCTAACCCGTTTAAATAATTCAGCTCACATAAAATATAAACAAGTAAATTAAGGTAAAGAAAAGCAAGCAAGAATGTCAAGATACATAGTAATTAAGAGATCATTCGTAAAGCTATGACGTCGATTATAACATAATGTAATAAATAAAATAGATATAGAAGTACGCAGTAGAACAAAAAATTCAAACGCAGAAAGAAAAATGTCGATGCAGCATATTATATCACAACAACTTAGAGCCGACCTTCAAAAAAAAACGTAGACCAGCGGGTGTTGATAAAATTATAAAGAAGTAAATAATATGTAATCATCAATTAATTGTAAGTAAATTATGACAAAAACTTTTACATCCATAGATAAATAATAAATTAATACTAGTAACGTTTGCTATTTCAGAAAGATAACTCAGCATAGAACTAAATTTGAGCCTGAACTATAAAAATTAACAATAAGTATAATTAAATATAAACAGAATATAAAATAATCCAAATAGAATAGAATGGTCTAAAATTATTATAGCCTCAAGTAACGAGACTTAGATTTTTATCAAACGAACATGCCTCAATAAGGGACAAAGTGTTTAGTTACGACTAAAGACTAGCTCAGCAATTAATGATGAAAGAGTGCAAACACGCTTATACAAACATTATTATAACTGACTAGATTGCTTCACAACGTGATATTTTTTAAATTATATGTTCCTAATCAAATATTATTAATAAGATTTAATACCGGTTTTGGGTCCCACATTGATTTAAGGGGGTAGTCTGTTTTAGGTCCCGAAAAAAAAGCGTTTTTCAGCGATTTATTTTGAAAGGGAAGGAAATGATTGCGGTAAACGAAATTTTGAGAACATAATGTACTATATTTTAGCTTTAAAAAACAATTTTTGTTATTAAAAAATATTAAAATTTCTTCAAGTTATGACCAGTTTGCCGGAGCGCCTGGAGTCTGCACTTTCTAATCGGTGCCGGTGATGGAGGTCGTGCGGTGCGTCTGAAACAGTCGAGACAAATTTTTTTAAAATTTTTATAAGTTTCTTTTCTATATGAACTCAAAAAATACCAAAGAAGTTGTCAAATTCCAAATTTTTTCGAAGTTTTAAAAAAAATTCACTTTTTAAAAAAAAAAAATTCACTTTAAGTTGCAAAAAAAGTAGCTTAAATAATACTTTTGTCCAACTTTTTTAGTTGAAATAGAAGATAATTTAATACTGAAGCTAGATCACATTGATTTTTTTCGATCGGACGTATATTCTTTTTGCTATCACCGGCACCGTTTTCTAAAAATCGTAAAAATGAAAACTCGAGAAAACGCGCTTTAAAGTTTATGGTCCAAAAAAATATAAGTTTTTGGGTACTTACAGTAATTAGAGGTTAATCAGCTATCCCTGGGCCATACATTAGTCCTTCCTCTTCTTAAAAAAACTCGTTTTGGCTGAGGGTTTCCAATCTTCGAGCTGTACGAGCCTTCTTGCTAGAAAATGATGCGAGCCAGTTCTCACGCGTTATGCGCTCAGCATCGACGGCGTCAGCAAAATTTTTGTACTGCTGCCCGATGATGATATTGAGGAGCTGCATGGTGGAAAGTACAGTAGAGTAGCCCTCGTTAAAAATGCCTGTAGCCATATATGCTGCAATTTCGACGATTTTGTAGCCGGAATTCAAATGTTTCGGACTTAGGCGCCACACAATCGAATTGAACGATTGAAATGGCGAGAAAAACAGATATAAATTCAATAATGCGGTAGCAGTGCGCAGAATGAATAATGACATCATCGCTGCTTGCTGTCGTTAACTTCTACTCACTGCGGCTCATGTGTAAGTCTCCGTCGTCCGATGAAACATTTGTAAAACGATTGCCGGGAAATTTCCGCTTTCGCGGTTCCGTAGCACGCTGTCTTTTAGATCGATCACCTTTCGGGTAGCTTGACATTTCGATGTGTACTCGGCAAAATCAAAAGTGGAACTGAAAGCTGACGCTACAAACAGCAGTGTAGAAGCCGATGCCGGGAGCTATAGTATACCGTTATATTGTATACCGTTCTCCCTACTACTACTCAATACAGATCTTCTAGAAACTCCAAATAATGTTTCAAAGGACGGTTGGACCTTTTCAGGTATACGAGGTCTGTCCCAAAAGTATCCGATCTACCTCGATTTCTCGGCGCTTGATTTATTCTTCGTCATCTGGGAGATGGCATCCTTCAAAGTAGTCCCCATTTGATTGAACAAGACGCTCATATCGATGTTTCCACTTATTAAAGCACTCTTGAAAGTCAGACTTCGGAATCGCCTTTAGTGCATTCGTCGCATTAGTTTCAACAGTCTGTTTATTCTCGAATCGATGTCCTTTAAGCGGCATTTTCAATCGAGGAAACAGCCAAAAGTCGCAGGGAGCTATATCAGGACTGTATGGAGGCTGGTGGAGCTGCACAACACTGTGTTTCAATAAATACTGCTGCACAAGGTTTGATGCGTGCGCTTGTCGTGATGAAGAAGCCAGTCACCGGTTTCCCAAATTCTCGGTTAAAATTCGCCAAACTGTACTTTTTGGTATTCCAAGTTCATCTTCCAGTTCTCTCACAGTCAAACGACGATCTTGTTCAACTGCGACACGCACACGCTCGACATTATCCGACGATGTTCCCGTCAAAGGTCGACCAGAACGAGGATCACTGTCAACAGATGTGCGGCCACTTTTGAACCGCCTATACCACTCTTTTATTTGTGTTTTGCCCATACACTCATCTTTAAAGGCCTTTTGCAACATTTCAATAGTTTCCGCACAACTTTTACCGAGATTAAAGCAAAATTTTATGCAAATTCGCTGTTCGGTTCGTTCTGCCATTTTTAGCAATAAGCAAATTGCGACGAACGCAAAAAAGTCGTTGTAAACAAATACACGCTGCGCGGGAACTAAGGCGTTTCATCGGTATCTCAGGCTACTGACGAGAAGGTTAGGAGTTGCTGGTGACGTTCGTACCCTCCAGAGGTCGCCTGAGTCTCTCCGCGCGAAGATATGAACGTAGGTCGGATACTTTTGGGACAGACCTCGTATACGAGTATAGTCGAATAATAGAATACATCAAGAGGCGGAGCGCGCGCGCTCGGATCTGCCCGAGCATTCGCACCTGCTCGATGCTCGGCCACTAAAACTGCTCTAGATTGTTGAACAAAAAATCGACTTGTTGAAGCCGGCAAATCAGACTCCCCCCTTAAGTAGCATCAAGTTGTATAACTCCAATAATGTGGCACCTTCTGACTAACTGCAGCCGCGCTCATCAAACAAGCTTTCCGTGCATATCTTCTTTAAATGTTTCATAAATAGTTACTATATGTAAATCACTGATCGTAAATATTCAAATAACCAACACTATAGTAATAAATTTTAAATCGTTCAAAAGCCAGAAAAACCCAGTAGTCGTATCGTGCAATCCAAGCAAAATAGTTGATAATACTGACCGCTCAAGGTCAAGGCCAACCTTCACCAGCCTTCCTCTGCATCACATAGTAGTCCGAGCGCTAGTGCTTGAGAAATATCAGATCACCACTAGTTAAAAATATACAAGTCATTATTTTAAAGATTGAGCAAATAACCAACCTCAAGACTACTAATAAATGATAATAATAATTGAATAAATTGAACTGATACCTTAAGGAGCGTAAGATAATAAAGTAAAAAAAAGCACAGTCGCTGCAGTAAATCATTCAAAAGCCAGCAAAACGTAGTCTGATTCCATGCAGTCCAAGTAAAAATAGCAGACGATGCTGACCGCTCAGGGCCAAGGCCAACCTTCCTCCAGCCTTCGTCGGCGTCACATAGTTTCCCGAGCGAAATATTATTTACATCTAATCCCATAATGAGACAGCTAGGCAAAGCTTATAATTAATCAAATAATAAAATATACATATATTAAGTAAGCAAAGCAATAAACGAAATAATTACCGTACCCTAACGCATTCAGATAGAACAGGATAGTTTTACATACCAGCCCGGCGAAAGCCAACAAGAATCTGTCAAAAATCTACTCACTCCTTCCCTAAAAAAGTACAGTCCTGTCTAGTACTGTACAACCTGTGATCGGAAACGTCGAAAATCGGCGAAAATGGACTAATTAAACTTTATACGAAATTATACAATTTTATAAGAAATTTTAAATTAAAACGCAAAGCTTACAATCATCAGAAAAATGATTGTTATATTGAAAATTTAGAATTATTCATCCTAAAATATTCAAACTAATTACAAATTTCATACGAAATTACACAATTTTATATGAAATTTTAAATTAAAACACAAAGCTTGCAGTCATCAGAAGAACGATTGTTGTATCGAAAATTTAGAATTGCAAGCTAAAATAATCACAAATTTTATCAAATTGGTTAAATTTAAAAAAAAATTACCCGATTTTATAAGAAATTTTAAAATTAAAACCCGAAGCTACAATGGTCTAAAAATGGTTGATATATCTAAAAATTTAGAATTAAATGCAGCAACCCAACCTAATCCAAACCTCCATCTGAGTAAAAGCAAAGAACACATTTTTAAATATAAACAAAAAAAACAGAAGAAATAGTACCGAGCAGTATAGGTTAGACGAGAGATACACTACTAATACCACGAGGCTGCACGAAAGCCACAGATAAGGTATAACGTACGTAAAGCAGCATGCAACGTCAACGAAATGATCCCTGGAAGAATCCTGTGTTATGTCCATTGTCCACGATGGGTGGACAAAACCCTATTTTCAGCTCTAAATAGAGGTACTCTATTCAATAATTCAAAAGCGCGCGAAATTCAGAAACCTAATAATAATAACGATAATAATAATAATAATAATAATAATAATATTTATATTTTTTCGAGGATATGTAGAAAATGCCATCTAAAGCACACCCGACTGGGTCCGCACAGCCGGATAGTCGGGGGCTGGTTGGGGATGCATTCGCTGTGCGTATAATATAGGACAAAAAATCAAATAAACAAAAACGTGGAAAAACTACACAGCCGTTGCATCGCAAACCAACCCACTAAAACCTATCACTCTTTCCTCTTCTGGCGGAACCCACCCTGGTACCGTTTATCACATTACTCAGGGTTGTGCCATTCTAGTATCGTGTCGACAATCGCTGTTGCCATGTCCGATCCCAATGCCCACTACGCACTTCCTGACAGCCTCGGGACAGCTAGGCTCACACCAGCCCTTCGCTCATGCCGATGGGAACAACCGACAGGGGTCCGGTCACTTCTAGTGTGTCCCGGCGCGAGAACAATCTGGTCGGGCGGTTTTTGTGCATCTACCTCACGACTAGTCATACCGCCTGAGTGGAGATATCTGTGTATTTTGTTCAGTGTAGTGAGTGTGGTAAGTGCAACGTAATGAGTGTAAGAGTAAATGTTTGTGAAGTGTGGTGTTGGCCATTACCCGCGGCTGTTTATTCAATTTATTCGTAGCTAACCAGTTATAGTGGCCACTTCCCAAATATTGTAATCTATGGAAATATTATATAAAGCGACTAAATATACAACATCCTACACGTACACACACAAACTATGTAACAAACACATAAAATAGGAAACAATCATTATAGACCGCTCGACATCCTAAGCATTTTTTATTTAACAGATATGAGATTTGAAAAATTTATCGCTCGACAACTTAATCATTTTTTATTTAACAGAGACGAGATTTGAAAAATAGATCGTTTGGCAACCTAAGTAATTTTTATTTAACAGATAATAGTTTTGAAAAGTAGACCGCACGACAGCCTAAACATTTTTTTATTTAACAGAGAATAGTTTTGAAAAATTTATCGTTCGACAACCTAAGCATTTTTTATTTAACAGATGCGATATTTAAAAAATAGCCCGCTCAGCAACCTAAGCATATTCTTACTAAATAGAGAATCGATTTGTAAAATAAACCGTTCGACAACATAAGAATATTTTTAATAGAGAATAGATTTGAAAAATAGACCGCTCGATAACCTAGGTATTTTTTTTAACAGAGAATAGATCTGAAAAATAGACCGCTAGACAACCTAAACACTTACATTATATACGCTCAAAATAACATTAATTAAATAAATGTAACTTACCGACATGGGAATGGTAGATACAAAACAAAGATGCATTTCTTGATTAACTATAATTGGAGATTTAGAAATATACAAGAAAAATATACTGGGCTAGAACATTTTGAAATTTTTTTTACAAAAATTTTTTTAGTAATTTTTATTTGTAACTATGCCCGCGTAGGGTAGTCTTTTTTGGTGTTAGGGGTAGGTCGTCAGGGTCGACGACCCGCGGCCTCGGACGTGTTACGTGCGATAGTTCGTACGTACGTTCTATAGCATAGCTCTAGAAGCTTCGTCCCAGCCAAATCACTGACCACCAATTTCTGCGCGCATAGCCACACGCCGACGAAGTCTGCGACTCTCGAACTCTGAATAGCGGGGGAGAGAAAGACGACAGCCTGCGCATACATTATAAAAGTGGACAGCGACGCCCACTCGCGAGCGATTCGACAACGAGACCACTACCAATAGTCAGGACTCAGAGACCACACAAGAGGAGGACCACCACTAGTGCAGCCGCGATCATTCTCTGAGTCAACTCGTTACTTACACTCGCGATCTCTCTTTTGAGCTAATCTCTGTGAATATATTGGTCAATAAACCGACCGGATCATTTCATTCCGCCGTCGATCCACCTTTACGCACATCTCGTCTGGTTTCGACCTAGCGACGAACGGAATCCACCAACGAGTACACGTAACAGGTTATAGATATAATTATTTATCTACCAAAAGTCATTATTGTTCTTCTTAAAGGACATACTATTAACTCGTACTGCGAACATAACGATTAATATAAGATCGGCTACTTTAGTCCTTTTAGAGAAAGTAAAATATCCTTTTTTACCCTTTAATCAATTTCTCAACGTTCCGGTCGAAATAAAGCAAAAACTGTGCAAATACAGTGTAAATAAGGTTGATCGCGCTATTATACCAATTAATTACTAATACTCTAGCTTAGCGATTCAGTATAACTGTGCTAAGACACTATAGATTAGTATTCTTACCAACCCCACGATAATAATGTAATTAAAAAACCTACTTAAATACTTTAAGGGGGCACACACCTTTAAAATCTGAAACAAAAAAATTAATTAAGAATTTTTATTTTGATATTTATTTTAATAAGGGTTTTATTTCCTCAAAGTATACATAAAAACCTACCAATTTGTATATTTTTTACCTTCGTTGGACCTTCTATGCCTCCATGGCAAACCAGACGGTTTTCGAAGACTTTAAGCACTGTCCGTAAGATTCCAAGTCTACGCATGGATGGATTGGGCTAAAAATTTATGAAGATACTCATTATAGTAGTACTTTTAATATGAGCGTAGGGATTTTGATTTGAACGAGTAGAAGTATTTTTTTATATGAACATTGTCAATATAACACTTATTTTTTAATAATTTTATCACTTATAGATGTAAAAAAATTTCTACTCGTTCAAATCAAAATCCCTACGCTCATATTAAAAGTACTACTATAATGAGTATCTCCATAAATTTTGAGCCCAATCTGTCCATGCGTTCACTTGGAATCTTACGGACAGTAAGCTGAAATTGATAAAAACAACATTTAGAGTTATTTAACAATTAAGTTACAAGTTCTAATAGATATAATTTATACTCATCTTATCAATTGCAACTACTTTTTTCTTCTTTTCAACGTAGCAGACAAACATCTGCAGCAGTGTACATCAATATTTTCTGGTGCGTGGAGTCCCATGAGTCTTCCTCCTCCTTCAATAACCTGAAATGAAAAAAAAACACAAAAATGAATAAATTGAGTAAACTGTACTTATCATACTAAACTCTTGAGCGACACTTTCACGCACTTCACTCAACTGCTTATTTATTTCATCAAAAGCCGATTGGGCAACTGGCTTGCATAGGTCCATAATCCCACAAAAAGCACAGATCTTCTGTTCACTTCATATGCATTTCCTTTGGCTCCTACTTTGTTGCTGGAGTTGATCGCTGCTATTTCACCACACTTTGAGCACACAATATCTATTTTGAAACCAAGACCCTGCATACCAGATTCACTTAATTGAACACTGCCATGGCACCGATTACAACACAGAACACTTCTAAGTTTAGAAAATAAAATTGAAGTGTCAATGATTCTGTTTCTTGTATCACTGGTGTCTCTAGCACTAGCTGTGTTTTGGAGTTTCCACGCTGAGCTGGTGGATAGTCTTGGCGTTTCTTGTGAATCTTCCTTTTTTATTTCTTTTAGAAGACATTTTCACTACACTGATTTACACACATTCACAAATTGTCAAATGCAATTAAAACACTGTATAAGTTCAGTACAATAAAAATATTAGCTGTGTTTACTAACAGGTGGTTTGTAAACATAAAAGCCAACTGTCAAAAGTAGCAAAAATGTACGGGTAAGGTTAGTCAAAAATTCAATCTGATTTATCGACCTTTATCTCAAACGCATGTAAGTTCAACTATTCATCTGTAGTGGCGCTGAAGGATTCTAGCCTTCAAATTGGTTCGAATTATATTATATTTTATTGCTTTATATCTAAATAAAATAATCAAACATTTAGTTATAAATAATAATAAAATAAATAATAATTGATAAAATACCGAATTTACGCAAAATCGGCAAAATAGCTGTCTCAGTATTTATATTGTAACTTTAAAAGGAATTATGATATCTTAAAACGGTTTTCGGGAGCTTATTCTACGGGAAATTTCCTATAAATAAAGTAAATAAAAAAAAAACGATTTTTTGACAATTTAAAGGTGGTTTGCCCCCTTAAGAAAAATATTTTTGCCCGAATACTTAAAAATACGGAAAAGCAGTTTCTTAAAATGTCTTCGAAAAATCCGGACTGACGGGGACTTTAACCAACGTCTCCTGAGCGACCGTTGTCTTAAGAGGTACGCGTTCACTACTTGAGCCATCGACCGCCCTAAATATTATTCTGATATACGTTACGAACGAACGTTTTTCATCATAATTATTACTATTCACATATGCCAATTTTGCGGTGAATTCGACCAATTATTATCCAGGAAGTTGGAATCAACCCGCATTTACTATCATTTTCACAATGATTTTTATCATGAAATTCTTCCATTACATTAAAATACAAACACTTTCACTATTACTTTACCCTAATTATGAAATAAAAACTTTCGAATAAGCGCGCAAAATATATTTTTCGATAACTTTTATTTCTGAAAATTTAATTAAGATATAAAAAATATACTTGGAGTCACTGTGTTCATAAATGCCAATAGAACATCCAAGGTTCCGGATTTCCTTTACATTATTCTAATTCTGTAACAAACTAATATAAAGACTAGTACGGACACAATGCAAGATTTTTAAATAAGTAACCTGATCTATAAAAAATTTCTGTTTTATTTTGATAAAATATTAAAATTTACGGAAAATATAGGTATAGTATATAATGTACCTAGGGAATAAAGTGAGCCAGTAATTGCCTGCGTGTGGTTCGGCGCCTGAGCGGTGTGAGGTTATATCTGCACTGTTCATAGCAAAACACAACACATACCAAAATGGTTGGTTATGTTTTGGCTATTAGTAAAAGAATATAACACATAGATAAGTTAATTTGTTATGTCTGTACTATTCATAGTAAAACAAAACACACACCAAACATGGTTGGTTATGTTTTGACTATTGACAGGAACGCACAACACAGATAAGTTGACTGGTTATATCTGCACTATTTATAGAAAAAACCAACACATACCAAAATGGTTAGTTATGCTTTGACTATTAGTAGGAGAGTAGAATGCATAGATAAGTTAATAGTTTATATCTGCACTATTCATAGCAAAACGCAACACACACCAAACATGGTTGGTTATGCTTTGACTGTTAGTAGGAGAATACAACGTATACCCCAGACATTTATGTATGTACTTCTGCACTATGATTTCAATGTGGAAGAATACTAGAACTACCATTATCTTAAAAATTTACTAAAATACAACATAGTAGATACCATTCATATCACGCTATATCTAAGTAATTAGTTATTTGCTCTTTTTAAGAGGTTGAACTCGAAGAATATACATTTTTATTATACTAAAAATTAAGCTAAAAAATTTTCGTTAGATTTAGAGATTAGATTTAATTTTTTGTATATTTATTATTATTATGTATTTAACTTATTTTAAATTTATTTTAGTTAATTTTATATATATATTGAAATATTTTTCTAATTAATTTAAACTTTTTGACATTTATTTGAGTTTATTTTTATTTGTGATAAAAAATGTATATATAGTTTTTCTTATAGAAAAATCTTATTTGAAATACAATATTTCAACTAATTTTTATTTCTACAACTGTTATACACTAAAATAAAAATGGCATTGGATAATATTATCAGACTGTTTTTTTGTATTGTTTTATACTAGCAATAACATCATATATTTTTTACCAATAGAGTTTCTATTAAGTTCAAATAAAGATAAAATCATATTGCTTAAGAGTGATTGTCAAATAATTGACAATCACTAGTATTTATTTTCAAAAAGAATAAATTAACTACTTACCTAACGAGCTAACTTAAAATTATAAGTAATACGTATGTATATTTCATGCCATTTTTTGCCCAACAACTAAATTTATTCTACAAAATCTCTAGCTAAAACTAAGGGCGTATTTGTAACTTGACTAATTTATTTACAAAATATATTGACAGTTTAAAAATTGTATAAATTCATATAGTAGTCATTGTAGTTTGTTGAAAATCAGCTAATAATAAAGCTGTCGCCAATGCTTTCTTGATCCTGTATTAAAAAGTATTAAATGTAAATTCACGAAAGAATATATGTTTAACATCTGTGATGCTTTATTTATATTTATAATTTAATAAAGTAAAACGTATGTAATTCTCAGGCTTTTTATTTAATTTAGTACACACGTACATTATGCTTTTCTTATCGACGAACAGTTGGAGAAAGAGAGATGTGTTCGATTGTGATAATGTGTTTGATGACATTCGAGACAAAGTAGATAGCTGCACTTTCGCCCGTGCCTATGCATTAATAAAAATACAGAAGCCGGACAATCCGGGTCGATTTGTTGTTTCAGCTGTATGTAACCTCTCTTATGATTTTGATAAGTGCATCTCCCTTCTTTTCAAAAAATATATATATATATCCCGAAACCTAAGTTAAATCTAAAAAATAGTTATGAATAAAAAAACATGCTTAATTAATGAAATTGATATTCCAAATAATTACAGCCTTATGTCTCTAGACGTTGTTTCTTTACTTTCTAATTTACCACAACATTTGATCCTACAGGCACTAGACAGAAAATGGAAATATTTAAAAATCATTATTCTTCTTTCTAAAGTGGAATTTTTTGAGGGGATTAAGCTTCTTTTAAAATCTACCTACCTACAGTTCAACAAGAAGTTTTACAAACAATACTAGGTACACCCATGGATTTTTGCATAAGCCCTTGGTTTGCGGATATCACGTTAGAAGCGTTAGAATCAAATGGTTTAAATAAACTTAAGAGCAGTATCTTGTCGTATAAAAGATATGTTGACGATTGATTCCTTATTAACAAAACTGAAGACAGATATTATTTTGAGTACTTTTAATAATTGTAATGAACAAGTTCAATTTACATTAGAAACGGAAAAAGATAATAAAATTAGTTTTTTAGATATTTATATTATTAGATCAAATAATAAAAAAGCGATTACTAATCGGTATAGAAAGCCGACGGCCTCAAATCGGTATATTAATATTTTATCACACCACCCCGTTTCTCAAAAAATCGCGATAATATATAATTTGGTTGAGAGGTGCATTAAGCTGTCGGACCCCAGTTTCCATAAGGACAATATTAAAATTGCAAAATCATATATTTTAGACAATAATTTCCCTGTTAACTTTATTAATCAATACGTTAATAAAAAATTGCACTTTATTAGTAACATTAATAATAACAATTACTTATAATTGTTATTATTAAAAAAACAAATAAAAATGGTCCTTCCGTTTGTTAAAAATATCACATTTAAAATTAATAAAAAACTTACGAAATATAATGTAATACCGATTAATAGAACAATACATAAATGACCGATTTCATCTCAAACCATGCAGGCCGACAGCACCTATCTCTCCGAATCAGCTCAAATAATAGTATATTACTCTACTCGGAAAATAAGCGTATACGTATTTTTTGCTTTTTTCGATAACATCAAAATTGCATGTGTTATGCTTTATTCAAAAATGACTTCTCAAATTTCGTTTCTCAAAAATCGAAAACTTTTTTCTTTTTAAATCGTTCTAATTCGTCTTTTTATGGATATTTAAAAATAATTCTGTACATATTCGATGCTGTTGGTAATACTCTTTCGATCTGCCAAGTTCAAAATTTTTTTTACAAAAAATCAAGGATGATATGGCATTTTTTATAAACAATGAAAAATGCTTTTTTCTCAAAAAATTCATCTTTTTTTTTACTCAATTTTTTTTATAGATAGCTAGTCTCAATACCTATATGGTCATATACATGACATTTGGAATATTTTTGTTTTTTAAGAGATATAAACGAAATAAGAAAAAAAAATTTGTTCCTCCATAGCACTGTCGTGCAAGAAAAAATCCTATGTATTTTTCGCTTTTTTATGATTTTTAGACATTTTATTGCTTTTTCTAACTTTCCTGCTAACACGATTCTTTGAGTTAATTTTCTTCTTCTTCTGTTTCTCTTTATTTAACAATTTTGTTAAAGAATGAAGAGCAGTTCGACCCGTATAAGATTTTTTCTTTTTACCTACATTTACTTTCCATACATGGGTTTTCTGAATGCCGTTATATTTAGGAGCCTTAAGCCACTCTTTTATTTTATTTTGTCTAAAAACTTCAATATCTTCTTTTGGTAGTAAGATTAGTTTAATATTATTAGTATAAGATTGAACTTTTGTTACAAAAGCATTGGCATCTTGTATTGATTCAATATGACTGTTCTGAAGATTATGTCTAGTTGCATAGTGTTTGACTAGTCCGCCAACACCATCACATGCACCTTTCCCGTGACCTGTAGCTGAAAACAACCATTTTTTATTGATGGAAGCATTTTTCATTTCATACAATTGAAATCGATTTTTAAAGTGGCTTGCTGCTCCATCTGTTATAATCGATATTTGATCTATTAAATCGGTTGAATCATTTTTCATCGAATCAATTATTTTTTCCATTGCTAACAAGGCATGGGCAGAATCGTGTTTTCTATCATCACTGATGACAGCAAAAGTTTTTGTTAGTTTTCCTTGATAACAAACTGCTTTGAAAATAGAGACCTGTTGATTAACCCAGTGAGTACCTTGAATAGGGTTACTGTGAATCACTGCCCAATTTTCAGCAAAATCACCATGCAGTACTAGATGACCTGAGTTAGCTGCAGCTATTTCTTTCTCTTCTTTTATAGCTTTTCTTTGTATATTTTTAATATTTAAATGAACGCTTGTTTTGACTGTCCAAGAAGAAAGATCGCTAAAAAAATTGGAGATTGTTAATCTTTTCTTCACAAGATGGCCATTTTCCCACATAGCAAAAACAATCTCCTCATGTTCATTAGTTGTCTTTAATCCAAACAAACTTAGGTTGATATTTTCGAACTGCTCTTCATTCTTTAACAAAATTGTTAAATAAAGAGAAACAGAAGCAGAAGAAAATCAACTCAAAGAATCGTGTTAGCAGGAAAGTTAGAAATAGCAATAAAATGTCCAAAAATCATAAAAAAGGGAAAAATAAATAGGATTTTTTCTTGTACGGCAGTGCTATGGAGAAACATAAAATTTTTTTCTTATTTCGTTTATATCTCTTAAAAAACAAAAATATTCCAAATGTCATGTATATGACCATATAGGTATTGAGACTAGCTATCTATAAAAAAAAATTGAGTCAAAAAAAGATGGCTTTTTTGAGAAAAAAGCATTTTTCATTGTTTATAAAAAATGCCATATCATCCTTAATTTTTTGTAAAAAAATTTTTGAACTTGGCAGATCGTAAGAGTATCACCAACAGCATCGAATATGTACAGAATTATTTTCAAATATCCATAAAAAGACGAATTAGAACGATTTAAAAAGAAAAAAGTTTTCGATTTTTGAGAAACGAAATTTCAGAAGTCATTTTTGAAAAAAGCATAACACATGCAATTTTGATGCTATCGAAAAATCAAAAAATACGTATACGCTTATTTTCCGAGTAGAATAATATACTATAATTTGAGCTGATTCGGAGAGATAGGTGCTGTCGGCCTGCATGATTTGAGATGAAATCGGTCATATATGAAACAAGATGTACATATATATGAAAATTATATATAAAAATCGAAAGTTAAATTTATTTTAATTCAGCAAGAAGGTGTCCGAGGTCGTTTCCCCTCACCGAGTTTTGCACGGTTTCCTCGGAGGCGCACGTCAAATGCCAGGGATTATGTGTTTTTGTGACCATGCAAATACACAAAGTCACAGGCAGCACTTTCAAATATTCGTTATTTAGTAATATTTAAAGCGACAATATGAATCCAGTATATCCCAGATTTGGGATTGATTTATTTTATGATTAGTGACTGGATTTCCTGGAGGTTGTATCGTACATGTTTCTCCCTCATATACTTCGTACTTTTCGCACAAGTATATTTTCTCTAAATGCGATATCGCTCTTAGGTTTTTTATTGTTTTAACTGTCGATACATGTGCGATTTCTTCAGTTGTTTCTACTGGCCTAATTTCAGAATGACCTTGTTGGCTCTGGGCTCTCCTTGCTCCTGACCTGCATCCTGCATGCCACGAGTCTTTGATGCTCTAAGTCCTGGGATTTTCTTCTTTTGTTCTGACGTTGATGCAAAAACTGGTACCATGACAGCAAGCCAATGATCCATAGGGTTTCCTCTTTCAATGTTTTTAGTTATTTTGTGAACAAATTTGGAGTTCTGCTGTCTCTGAGCAACATCATTTGATTGATCTGCCCTTGTCTCGTCGTATAGGAGGGTCGTCGAAATAGTGTCTTAATATTTCGAAGAGGTCAATATGATCACGAGCACTATGTCTGCAAGCTACTTGTCTTGCTTCTGCATGCAAATATTCCCATATTATGTCAAAGAAGTTTCCGAGCAACTTTATTGGTACGTTGTTTGCCAATCTTCCGATTTCTTGAGCAAATTTTCCAAAGGGCATGTTGTGACCGGTATAGTGGGGAACATTGTGGTTCACGTAAAGAAGTATGCCATCGGTTTCATTTATTGTTCATTATCCGACTCCGAATCACTATTGTTATCGAAATTATAATGAGCTATCATCGACCCACTGCATGTTGATGCTTCATTCGACGAAAGGTCACAAACATCATAGTAATTAACTCTATATTTAGGTTGTGAGTCTATTAGAGCCATATCATTATTGTGATAAGAAACAGCATTTTCTTCTTGTATGAGAAAGTCTCGTCCTAGCATGCCACCGACCTAACGTTTCCATGGTGTTTGGGGTCATTCCTTCTAAAAGGCAAGTCTGGCCGCTATCTATTTCTGTATATGGGTTCAGTGCATCAATTTTTAGTAAATTGACTGTTGCTTCTTCATTTAGCATAAACGTTAACCATGGTTTCCTTCCTCCTGGCATTTCCAAATTGATATATGTTGGCTCATCAATTTCTTCTTCTTCATTTCCATCCCTATGGCTCGTGCAAGGCGCTATCCTGTGGATGTTTCTGGGTCCATTGATCTCGTTCTCACCTTGTTCACTTGCTCTGGGATTTGGTACCTCAAATCCTCTGTTTTCATGTCTTTGAGAGTCTGTCGGGCTTGAGTCAAAGAATTCTCCCAACACCCCCAGCAATTCTATATGGTCTCGAAATCTGTGAACGCGAGCAATATGTGTTGCTTCGCCTCGTAGACTGTACCAAATATTGTCCAAAAATTCTTCATATTTATCAGGTGGTACATAGTGTGATAAATAATCCACCTGGTGAGCATATTGATGGAAAGAGAGGTTGTATCCATCGAAGGTGGGTATATACCTTATTGAATTTTGGTCTAAATTCATGGTCATCCAGTGACCGAGTTGCTAAGTCCCTTGCATTTCAAGTTACAACTGACTTATTAATAATATGTCGTGTCTCTTCATGCTTATTACAAATTTTGTGCTAAAACCGTCAAAATTATCATCCAGTAAAAGTTAACACAATTTTTAATTTTGCCCAGGAGTAAATATAATTTTTAAATTTGGTTTGTATCTCCGTGAATGTCTTCTAAATTGACTTTGTATAGATTACTTATGTCAGTCATGCATCAAATACCTTTTAAATAGGTCAAGTATGGGCTTCAAATAAAATAGTTAAATGTAAAACTATTGATTGGTAAAATTTAGAGATATTACGGACGATGACCACAAGTTCAAATCCTGTGTTATTCTGGCTATAGGGTTTCTATAAGTGTTCTAGTCCTTGACGTGGTATTGTGTCTGTGCTCTGAGTACGAATTAAAAATGGTTATCGTTGATGTTGGGTGGTCGAATCTTCCGTTCGAATCCTTGCGCTAACTTACTTTAATTAGAATAATAAATTTTAGTTGAACCAAAATTTGGATGTTATAGTGTAGTATGTTTATCAATTAATTATTGTGAATTTATTTTGTAAAAGAAATTTATGTTTTTAGCCAAATAGAAAAAAAATAAGGTTTTTAACATTTATTATGTACATTTATTAAATTGATCTGTATTAGAAATATTATGTTCCTAAAAAGAAAAGAACAAAAATTAAATTTTAATGGTAATTAAAATTTGAATTTCCCACGTAATTATAGAATTGAAACTCAAAAATTATGAAACAAAAAATAATGTTGTTTTACAAAAGTTTAAACAAAACGTGATTATTTTTGTCTAATTAATACTTAATCTTGTAAAAATTCATATATATATATATATATATATATATATGAAAGAATGATGTCAAATTTTAACCCGTTGTGCTCACACCTCCGAATAATAACGTGTTGGTCATAAGGGGTCAGCCAGACCTCACGCGGAAAAACCGTTACCATTTATTATATCGTCTTGAAAATGTTATGGAACATAGTTCGAGGTCTCCTCTTTAAGATCCAATCGTTTTTTGGTCTTAAATATCTTTTTCATAATGAAAATATACAAAGAAAATTTTTTTCCGAAATTTTGACTTTTTTCACTTAAAAATTCATAAAAAATTTAATTTTTGAGATAAAGCGAAAATATTTTGTTTATGTACTCTCAAGATAGTATACTTTTAAGAAAAAAATAATTTATAATGATCTGCCGGAAAAAGTATATTTATTTTGAAGATTGAAGCGAGCAGTTTTGGTAAAATTTGTAAAATTAAAGAGGTAAGCGTTAACATAAAATATAACACTAAAAAATTTTTTTTATAGAAAATTTATTTACTTTATCAATACAAACAATAGAAAATTATAAAAGAATCACTAAAAATTTGTAAAAAAAATGTTATTCTTCACCAACGCATTCAACACATATGTATGCACAATGGTCTTCGCACATTGGTCGGAGACATGATGGGCATTGCCACTTAGTCTTCACATCTTTGTTGCGTTTGCATAAAGAACACCTCTTCCTTTTTGAAAATTCCAATCTTTGTTCCGCGGATGGTTCTCCTACATTGTTTTTCAGAATGGAAGCAATGCCTGAACGTAAATGCGATTGAAGCATGTTGTTAGCGTAACGATTTTGTAAGTGTGACGTGACAAGGTGTTTAAAAATTTTTACGAGATATTGCTTCGCCATAACTCGTGACTGGTTACCTTCATTTATCATTTTGCATGTAAACAAAATGCGTGCATTTACGCCAGCTTGGTCTAGCATTCCCAAAAATATTCGCATTGACCAACGATTTGTTTTTCTACTGACAGTGTGCGAATGACAAAGTCAATCAAAGCAATCTGTTCCACCTTTTGTGAAATTGTAGTGTAAAACAATAACAGATTTGTTATTTTGAATTCCAGTAGATAACTTATCAGTAGTAATAACTAATACAATTTTATTCTTTTTTGGCGTGAATGATACTAAAGTCATATTATCTGCGTGGCAAAATTTTGAGTCTGGAGGGGTTTTGGAGGCTATCTTCATCTCGGCAGGAATTTCTTTTTTATTCTTGCGAATTGTACCTGTAATTTTTAAATCGTAAGGTACTTCTTTCATACGTTGTAAGAGAGGTGCAGAAGTGAACCAGTTGCCGCAGGTAACGCCGAGTTTGGTACCATGAATTGGTACAGTTACCTTTCTAAAATAATACTCCGACAACTGTTCTCCTTGCAGTAGATCGGGTATCTGTATTTTACCCAAATACGGAATCGAAAATATCAAGTACGAAGTAGACGGATCGTTCAATGAAATTAATTTTAAGCCGTACTTATCTGGTTTCGATTTGATATACATCCTAAATTTGCATGGTCCACGGAACCCAAGAAGGATTTCGTCCACTGTACAATCGCGGCTTGGCTGGTAACAATTTGTAGAACATTCTTCATTAGTGTGATGATGATATGTTTGAAGATCTTTATTCTGTTCGATCATTTTAGCGCAACGTTCTTCTATTTGGCTGTTCGTATGTTCAACTATAATCTTTATAATATCGGGCGTAAATAGAGCGTTCCAGAATTCTTCCACTGTTTATAATTCTGCAGCTGGGCCAGCTGGTCCTGCGGCATACACCGGATCAACATCACTTATTCGATCTATTGAAAAAAAAGTATCAAAAATAAATTATACAAAATTATTTATTTATTATTAAAAATTATTTAGATTAAAAATTGTTTAAAATATTTTAACTATTTAAAAATAATTATGAAACTTTATTTTATCGAAATATAAAATAAATCATCGAACAAGAGAAATCATACTGTATCGTCTTATTCATACTGTATTCAAACTATATAGGCACTCTCGCGTTTCTTTCTGTGTACAATATAATATATATATATATATATGTACTCCTTGCGCTGCGAGTCTAGCTATTCTCCGCGCGCCTAGTGCTGAGCGTGAGAAAGTCCCTAGGCGCTCGTCACTATAGCCTTGTGCATCTGCAACATGCAGTCTGCTGCAATGTAATGAGTTGAGGTTAAATCAAGTGTTGTTGTTGGTGTTGTGAGTTGTTCCCGCTGTTTGAAGAAAATAATACTGAATAGTGCTGATGTCTTCCCAGCAAGAATACTTTCCTCAACTCACAGGTTGCGGAAAAGAAATGGTCCAGGCTTGCTGTATCAACGCATTATCAGATAAGTTACCTTGCTTACTCTGACAAAAAGCTATTACCTCTTTTCTAGAAGGACTATTCCTTTGTGTAGCCTCTCCTTGTTTTTTTCTTTTAATTTTCAGAAAGCTGTATAAGCTGGTTGCTTGTGACCGGAGCCTGAATCGACTCAAGCTTCTCTGCATGTAGGTGAATGCTGTCATAAATTTTCTTATTATCGAGCTCCTATCTCTTTCATTAATTTCCTCTATAATCCGTATATAATTCCATGTATTCCTTGTTTTGGCGCTTCAGTCCAATACGTATATATTTTACTACCTACTTTACTACTTACTGCAGATTTTACTGTGTTGGCGGGCTTATTATTTATGAAATATGTTTAATATGCTTAAAATTAGGTACACGTATGTCTGTATATGTAAATATTTATAATTGTGTCTTTTTGCAGGTTGGAGTTAAAGTTGGAGTAAAGGTTGGAGTGATACGTGGCTGTTAACGCCTGGAAAACTGGTATCCTTGCCCGTCAACTAATCTGTACCCCTAGACGTACGGTTTCTGGGCTTGTTGTCGACCTGAGCTGAAGCTGTAGATCCAAAAGTCGGCTTTCGGGGCACCTTCTTCAGAGTTACAAGTGAGTTTTTGCCCCTCGTCCTTATTAATATTTAGCTGTAGAAGTTATTCTTAACGAGTGGCTTTAATATGTTTTATTTAAATAATTATTTTGCTTTAAAATTATACTTAAAGAAAATTTTTTGAAAATTGAGCGTTACTATGGAATATTGTCTAATGAATATGTTGATATTGCGTATTCACTAATGCTAATGTATTTTTACAGCTTGCGCCTGATTTGTAACCGTTGCCGACTGGATATGACTAAACGCCTAGTTTACTTGGGAGAAGAGAACTTTACCCCTTTTGTATGTATAAACTGTAATGTAGCATGTGGGATTTATCTACCGCACTAAGTGAAAAAGAAAAAAAAAAGTGTTTCAAAGTGCAAAAAGAACTTTAAATTTTAGTGTAGACTAGGAGGTGATGAGTGTGCTTAGTGAAGTAAATGTAAAGTGTGTCCCTGTGAGGTTTGTCGCTGCAGCTCAGTGTCAACAATACACCGCTGCGACCTGGCTGGCTTAACCACGGGGCCTAAAGTTAACAGAGCACATTTTGTCATGACAGTGTGATGATGTGTTATGATATATGTATATAAAAACTGTTATGATTTTTATGTTAGCTTATGTGTGTGTTTAGATTGTGTCATTAAGTGTAAGATTTTTTTTTATAAAAATGTGAAACTTTAGTGTGATTTTATTGAAGTGATGCTGATAGTGACGTGTGTAGTTCTGTGAGTGCCTGAACGTGCCCAGGACGTGAATCGCCAGAAGGTTGTGCTTCTGTCGCTATACCTCAGCGTCGAGAACGCACTGCTGATGCACCTGTCGCTGTCAAGTTGTGAGGTTATTTTTTATGCGGTGTAATGATTAAAATAAGTGTCTAAAAGTAGGCCCTATATATATATATATATATATATATATATATATATATATATATATATATATATATATATATATATATATATATATATATAATTTAGTAATAATGTGTATAAAATAAAGATAAACTATATGATTAAATTGGTGTGTGTAACTAGGGCTTCACTTTCAGAAGTTTTGTTATACGTGATTCACTATGCGTGTTTTTGTGACGAATTTGCTTTAAAACGGAGTGCTAACTTATGTTTAAAATTGACTGTCGGTGTTAAATGGCATTTAAAACAAAAGTTATTTTCAATTTATGTTCAAATTATTTAAATGATCAATATTAAATAAAATAAAATGTGATAAACTATGATAAAGAATAAAATATGAAGTGAACTTTGTCGTGTAAAAAGCAATGTAATTAAAATGATTTATTTTATTAAGGGCTTGACAAATTAATTTTTTTATATTTTATATTATTTATTATATGTTAATCGTATATATATATATATATATATATATATATATATATATATATATATATATATATATATATTTATATGTTACTCTTTTTTTACAGAATAATAAGGAGGAAAACAAAAGTTTATCCTGGACAATCTACCCGGCGCCTCCACCAATTCTTGTTAAGAAACGTCAAACGTTTCTTATCGGAATATTTTAATTACTTAAGCCAGGGGGAGGGGGGAGAAATATCTAATCCAGCCGTCATTTACAGGCCCGAGCCTTTTGCGCACGTGAGGCGATTAAAACTATTTGTTTTTCCTTATTATTCTTATGATTAAATTAAATCAAATCTCTTACCTTATTTGTAAACTGTTTATTTTCTTGATGAAGTACAGCGATAAAAGGGCTTAAAAATTACAATCTGAACGTCTGTTAAATTACTCTAAGTTTGGCCCAAGCACGACTCCAAATCTGAGACGTGTGGCTACTCTAATATTGGCCTAAACACGACTGGCCGTAAAAACGTGGCTTAGCTGCAGCGTCCACCCCTGCTCAAGACCTCCCCTCAAGAGGAGAGGGGCCTCCGTGACGTCACGACGATTGTCGCCTCGTGTCGCTCCTACAGTTTCTTATGGCTTAATAACTGCAGGAGATCTACGGAGCAGCGCACGCGTGCCGATCGCGCGTTAAGAGGAGGTAGAGCTTGAAATGCTGAGTCGGGTGACACAAGATATTATTGAGACCTCGACTCATGCATTGAAATTAAGTGCCGAAAACTGTGTGTGTAGAAAATGTTTAATTGTGTACTTTTGGTCTAAAAAATTAAACACACCATTTTCGTCACTTAACAGTATAATAAGTTGCTTTGCAAAAAGTCTCTAAACCGTTCTGTATAGTTCAAACGCATTAACGTTCTCGAGTTTCTTATGTATATGTTTGCGGCGGTCGTCGGCGGCGACTTTCGGCGGCGCGAAGAACGGCTCATTTCTAGCTCAAAAAAGAATGACGCATAGGCCAAATGTACTTTAGCCCTTGTACAGATCAGCAGTTTCAACGAGCATTATAACAACTACTTTAAATACAAATTACGTATCAATTATTTTAACAAAATTCTTCGTATAATTACGTTCCGAACAAAGGGAGGAAAAGACTTATAGGGTAAGGTGGATATTACTGAGGAATTTTCGGTTGGGTTAAGTTTAGCGTTGAAAATATAACGCGTATGAACGAGTAATGATGTGATTTTTTTTCTAGATCAAATCTAACCATTTCAAGAATCGATTCATAAAAAAATAAAGGTTCCAGAACGTGTATTTTTTAATAAATGCTTTAGAAATATTCACTGTCGCTAGCTTATATTACTGCGGCTCGGCATGTATTTACCGCGCGCCGATTACTGTGTATACAATTCACAGTTTAAGACCCGCAGTAATATAGTATAGGTGTGGTATGTATTACTGTGGTTGACTTCTGTATTTATATAAATAAATAAAAGAAAATAGAATTTCTCTTCCATAAACATGCATATTCCCCAAAGTTAAAGAGATAAAAAATCACTTTTAAAGGAATATTTACTTTAAAGTAGTATTTTTATCGACTTTGAAATCCTCATTAGTCGAGACGTCCGCAGTAATACCCACTCTTACCCTATTTCTAGCGAGAGTGAGGTACTCGGCACGAGTTGGAATCGAGGGTGCCAATGACTTAAACTGGGAGAAAATGGATTTTTTCCCGTATAACAGCGAAAAATAGTACATTATGTAACAAGGGTAAACAGTCGAATATTTGCAGTATCACCAGAGGGAAAAATCGACTTTTTTCTCGAGTTACATATAGTACTGTATACCCATCTCAACTGTGGTCACTTTTTGACTTGGAAAGTGGGACTAATGGACCGTTAAAAGACAATAATTTTAAAAGACAGTCGAAAATTAGGGTTATTAAAGTAACTTTTTTCTCGCAATTGCTCATTATAAGGCTCAAATTATATAAAGCCCAAAAAAATTATACTATGCAAAAGATTATAAAGCTCGAATTGTTCATTGACCAATAAATTTTAACGGTCAAAATTTTATAAAAAAAAAGGTATAGGACTCACCTTTCATAAGGCCCAAAAAAATTATACTGCGCAAATAATTATAAAACCAACATTTTTTAAGGCCCAAAACATTATACTATGCAAAAAATTATCAGGACCAAAAAAATGATATTATGCTAAAGATTATAAAGCTCAAATTGTTCAAGGACCAATAAATTTTAATTGTCAAAATTTTATAAACAAAATAATAAGGCCCAAATTTTATAAAGCCCAATAAATTTTAAGGGTTTAATTTATATAATAAAAATATAGGGCCCAATTTTTATAACTCCCAAAGAAACTAGAAACAAAACATTATAAGGCCTAAAAAATTCTACTATGCAATAAATTATAAAACCCAAAAAAATTCTACTATGCAATAAATTATGATGGCCGTTAAAATTTCGGATGGATAAACATTCGGAAAATAAATATTCGTATGGTGCAGAATTCCGATAGTTAGAAATTCTGAAACTTAATTGTTTGGAAGTGAAAAATTTCGTAAAAACATTTCTTAAAGCCTAAAATTCGTAAAGTCTAAAATTCAGAAAACTTAAATTCAGAAGGGTGAAAAAATCGAAACAGAAAATACCGAAAAAGAATAATAATGAATATAATAATAACGAAAATAAAAATTCGTTTGGTCAAAAATACTGAAAATTAAAATTTGTTTGGCCAAAAGAACCAAAAATTATAAATTTGTTATTTCAAGATCAATTTCATAATCAGGGAAATGTAATGGTTGTAAATATAACATATTAAGTGTTTTATTTATGTACCAAAATAATTACTCATCTATTATTGTCATTATTGTTCTTAAAGGACACACCTTGAGCTCGCATTGCTAATACGACGATTCATATAAAACCTACTTTCTCAGCCCTTTAATAGAAAACAAATAGTTATTGATGAAATAAAGGAATTATAAAAATTTGGCTTTGTAATCTTTAGCATAGTATAATTTTTGGACCTTATAATTTTTTGATTTAAGACGATGCTAAAGCCACCAGTTACCGACAAATACGGGGAACCATTTTTTCCATTCAATTTTCAATTTTGAGTAAATATCTCTATGAGATGTTATTGTCCTACTAAAGAACAACAACTTTCCAGAAAGATATTTTCCCAAATTAAAAATTGAATGGAAAAAGTGGTTCCCCGTATTTAACGGTAACAAGAGGGTTTAGCATCACCTAAATACTTTTGGTGAGCCTTATAACATTTGGGTCGTACAATTTTTTTCATAGTATAATTTTTTTGGGCCTTATAATTTATTGCATAGTATAATTTTGTTGGGCCTTATAATGTTTTGTTTCTAGTTTCTTTGGGCGTTATAACATTAGATCCTTATAATTTTTGCATAGTGTAATTTTTGAGCCTTATAAAATTTGGGCCCTATAATTTTTTTTATATAATTTAAACCCCTAAAAATTATTGGGTCTTATAAAATTTTGGCCTTATGATTTTTTTATAACATGTTGACCATTGAAATTTATTGGTCCTTGAACAACTTGAGCTTTATAATCTTTTACACAGTATAATTCTTTTAGGCCTTATAATTTTTTGTATAGTATAATGGTTTTGGGCCTTAAAAAATGTTGGTTTTATAATTATTTGCATAGTATAATTTTTTTGGGCTTTATGCAGTATGAATCCTATAACTTTTTTTTATAAAATTTTGACCGTTAAATTTATTGGTCCTTGTACAATTTGAGCTTTATAATCTTTTGCATAGTATAATTTTTTTGGCCTTTATATAATTTGAGCCTTATAATCTTTTGCATAGTATAATATTTTTCGGCCTTATAATGTTTTGTTTATAGTTTCTTTGGGCCTTATAATTTTTGCTTCTAGTTTTTTTGGGCGTTATAAAATTTTGGCTTTGAAATTTTTTGCATAGTGTAATTTCTCGGCCTTATAAAATTTTGATCGTTATAATTTATTGGTCCTTATACAAGTTGAGCTTTATAATCTGTTGCATAGTATAATCTTTTTGGGCCTTATAATATTTTGCATAGTATCATGTTTTTTGTGTCTTATACAATTTGGGCATTATGATATCTTGCATGGTTTTGGACGTTTTTGCATAGTGTAATGATTTTGGGCCTTAATAAATTTCGGTCTTATAATTATTTACATAGTACAATTTTTTTGGGCCTTATATAATTGGGTCGTATAATTTTTGCATAGTATAATATTTTTGAACCTTATAATTTTTTGCATAGTATAATTTTTTTGAGCCTTATAATTTTTTGCATAGTATAATGTTTATAGGATTAATGGGGTTAATCGGTTATTGGGGTTTATGGCATTAATGAGGTTTACGTTTTTTATAGGGTTTATGTGTTTTATAGGTATATGCGGTTTATGATATTTATGGGTTTCTTGGGAATTATTGGGTTGACGACGTTTATGGGTATTATTAAATTTATATATTTTTTATGTGTTTAATGGGTTTTATGGGTATAGTAGCATTTTCGATTTTTATGGGCTTATGGGGTTTACCTTTTTTATGGGTTTTATGGGTTTTATGTGGTTTAGGGGTTTATGATGTTTATGTTTTTTATGGGTTTTATGGGGCTTATGAGATTATGGGGTTAACGATGTTTATGGGTTTTATTGTAATTACGGAGTTCACGACGGTTATGAGTGGTATAGAATTTACGTATTTTTTATGTGTTGATGGCTTTTATGGGTTTATAATTTTTATTGGTTCTATGGAGTTTACCTATTTTATTGGTTTTATGGGTATTATGTGGCTTAGTGGTTTATGCGGTTTATGAATTTTATGGATATGATGGGGCTTATGCCTTTATGAGGTTAAGGGGTAACACCACTCTAGCGGCCCGAAAAAATGCCTAATTTGTATGATTTTTTACAAGAGTAGGAAAGAAGGGATCAAATTTCTTTTTTGAGGGTTTACTATAAATATTGAGGTACAAAAATATATTTTTTTTTATATTTAAATACAAAATGGCGTCTATACAGTGAATCTTGTGAGAAGCCTTTTTCTCAAACATCCAAACGGGAGAACACTTTTCTCGGAAAGTATGAGACCTGGAACAGTAAGCCAAAGAAATTCTTAATCTATATAACGTTAACTTTGGAAGTACGCAGGGTTTTTTTTATTTCAATTTTTGTAGAAATGGCGCAACTCTGAAAAAAAGTCGATTTTTCTCGAAAAAAAACAATGTAAATTGTTTATAAAAAAAAATTTACATTCAATCGAAAAACGGATACGTACTTATTTAGAGAATCTATTTGTGAAGCTACAGTAAAAATTTCAATCCAATCCATGCAATAGTTTACGAGTAATTTGTTCTCCCAGTTTGAAAAAACCGGTTTCGAGAAAAACGCGTTTAAAGTTTTACATGCACTTAAATCATCGATATTTTTTGTTTACCTCTAATCTGCGATGCCTGCACCATACATTTGGCCATCCAAATTAATATTTGCCTCCTCTTCTTCCATTCTCATCGATTTTGAATCTAATCGGGTCTTCTTGGCTGCATCTGTGAGCGACCGCTCGGTAAACTTGATCCGCCGCTCATCAGTTTCAATACAGAAATTGAAATAATTTGGTCCTATTTTAAGGCCTAATTTCTGCATAAGCTTCATAATGTTTGACAGACCATCGTTGTAAATGCCTGCGGCAATATATACTGCAGTGTCAAGAACGTGATTGTCTCTGGAGACTGATTTCGGAGCTGCATACCACACGATTGAGTTGAAACTCTCGTTGCTGTTTTGCGTATATCCGCCGAGGCAACGAGTTAGTAGATCATCGCTGCTAAATTCGGCATAAATAGGAGAAATTGCTTCAAATACCTCTTGCAACATTGCTGGCTTGTGTTTATAATTCAAATCTCCAGTGGCCTGGGCCCTCTGCCACGAGCACCATGAATCATAACCGCGCGGGCATCTCTCGTGCTTCGATTTGTCGTCCGTCGATAATTTATGGTCTAGCATTGCGTAGATTTCATTGCGCATATTTTTTATAGAATCATAATTTCTACGTATTGCTAGACCATAATAAATTGACAATTCGTCGATTAATTTACCAGTTTGCCCTTTCCTCCGAGCCCTTTACGTTTCTTTTTTAAATTTCAAAGGCGAGAACCCATCCGTTTCTGCACGTGGTCGATGCACTATTTCTTCGTTACTGACACATTTTCATAAGGCTGCGAGACTACGATACCTTTAGAAGTTTTTGAATCACCGTTCCCGACGTAATTGGCATATTTAAGTTGATATAAAGATTCTGAGCGCTGGAACATCTCAATAACGGCATCCACTTATATTTTTCCTGCCGAGCCGTCATGGTTCGATTGGCATTCGTTTTCATGGGTTTCGAGCCATTCCTTGTACTCATCCGTGTCATTTTTCTTTTCCCAAAATTCGCATGCCTTACAATATTTAGAGTTTACTAAAATGTCGACCACTTTGCCAGCAATACCACTTGTGTTTGCTTTTTCATCACTTTTTTACTTCTCTGCCTTAGCTGCATTTTTCATACTCTGTTCACAAACTTCCTTTGCATCGACAGCAATCTTCTGCACAACTTTATCGTAAAATGACTGAAAAATTGGCCGCGGAAGCTCCATGAACGCGCAAAATTTTATTATTCCATTCAATCCTATTCCCAGTAGTCGCATAGAAAGAATCATTTTACGATTAATGTCGTACAGGAAGGGTTTTATATCGATCAGTAAAGCAAATTGCCAATATGTAACAATAGTTTTAAGGGGTTTCCAATATTTATAATAAATTCCAGGGCATGTTTTGAAGGGTATGACGATTACATCTTAATATGATGAGACACCAATGATTATGAACAGAAATGTTAGATGTCGAGTCGCCATGTTGTACCTAGAGACAGATAAACATATATTACTTGTTCTTTATTATAATAAGTTTACATTGTGTTAGTTTTTTGTATATGTTGTTCAGGATATACATCATGCATAGCCAATGCAAGAGAGTCCCTGTGAGGTATAGGAATTGGATGGTGAATTACGTTAATAGGACGTAGGCTGTCGAAACTTTGGTTTGTAGTTAATGGGGGTTCCTTATTTATTTGGCGTCATTTATGGTGGCGTAAACAAAATATGATAAGCAAGGAAAATAGCATTAGGTTTAGTGAGCTTGTTCCTATGGGATTATAAGCTATGTATGAGTGAAAGGTTTTATCCTTTTGGTGTTCAATGAAATGATTGTATTTGTTTGTATGGATCTAAATGATAGTCCGGACTCGAGTTTAGTAAACATAGGTTTTGTGGTGAAAAATGGGTAAGGTAATGTCTTATTTATGATGATGAGTTTATCGAAAAATTTCACATCAGATTAGATAGATTCAAGTGTATTTGCGGTAAATATAAAAATTCTGGTGCTGACATGATGGTTTTTATTCCGATTAGCGTGATATGTCCTTATCGAGCCGAACAACGGGACTTAAGTTATGAGGGTAGTTCAATAAGTCTTTAGAATGACCAACAGATGGCGCGCGAATCGCTCCAAATCATCTGTTTTCAGTCAGCACCACTCCCGACTAGATATATGATGCAGTCACAGTCCACATCTTCTGAGTTTACGTGTTTTTATAACCAATTGAAAAAAAAAATTGCTTGTTAAGAAAAATGGAAAAAAACGAGTTCGGAGCGGTAATTAAACATTTTCATTTAAAGGGTTTAACTCCATATGAGATAAAAAATGAATTGGACTCAGTTCATGGCACATCTGCCCCTGCCTTAGCAACGGTTTATAACTGGGTAAATGAATTTAAGCGTGGTCGTACATCAATAAGTGACGAACCACGTTCAGGAAGGCCCGAAGCAACTACTCCCGAAATCATCAATAAAATCCACGATATGGTGTTGAAGGATAGAAGATTAAAAGTGCGTGAGTTAGCTGAGGCCACAAGGATATGTATAGGTGCAGTTGTTTCAATTCTACATGAAAAATTAGGCATGAAAAAGCTATCGGCAAGATGGGTGCCGCGTTTGCTCTCAGCTGAGAATAAACGCAATAGAGTGGTCGCCTCTGAGGCTCTTTTGGCGCGCATAAGTCGGAATCCTGAGGAATTTTTTCGTCGATTTGTGACTGTGGATGAAACATGGATACACCACTACACTCCTGAGACAAAGGAACAATCCAAACAGTGGATTTCCACAGGCGAACCAGCTCCAAAGAAGGCAAAGACCGTAAAGTCAGCTGGTAAGGTTATAAAAATTCTCTTTCATCACGACAACGCCCGAGTTCACACATGCTTCGTTTCAATGGCTAAAATTGAAGAACTAAAATTCGAATTGGTCGAACACCCACCGTATTCACCAGATTTAGCCCCCAGTGACTTTTTCTTATTTCCAAACTTGAAAAAATGGCTCGGTGGACAGAGATTTACGGACAACGAAGACGTCATTGCCTCTGTAAGTGCTTATTTTGAGGAACTTCCGAAAACGCACTTTTCTGAAGGATTAAAAAAACTTAAAAGGCGATTGACCAAGTGTATAGAGCTCCAAGGAGATTATGTTGAAAAATAAAAAAAATTTACCCAAAAAAAATTGTTTTTATACTTTATTCTAAAGACTTATTGAACTACCCTCGTATTTCCTTACTTTGACTATGCTTGTCTAGTATTTAGTGATCTTTCGCAATATCTTGCTGTTAAACTCCAGCGACTGTGCAACATTGTCATACGATTTATATTTAGTCTAAGACGCGATGCGACATTGAAACCGTATTATAAGCAGTTAAATTGGCTATCCTTTGCTGAGCGTCGAAAATATTTTTTAGGAGTCACTACTTATAAAATATTAACGGTGTCGAGACCGGAATATCTTCTTAAGTTTTTTCCGGAAATCAAAGATGACACACGACGTTCTGAAAGACTGAAATCTTCAAATTTTTGTAATCCCCCTAGCTACAACGAGAACTTATAGATGCACATTTTCTATTCAAGCTATGGAACTATGGGATACTTTGCCTATCGCTATCAGACTTAAAAAGACTGTTGAATCGTTTAAAATGGCATTATACGAATGTCTTATAGGATTAGAACACCCATAGGTGTGAATAGAATTTAATCTAAGTAATAATAATTGTTAATATTAGTTTTATACTCATGCGATGTACGTTGCGAATATGTTAACTGAGAGGCTATTTTTGTTATTAGTATTAATTTGTAATAATAGCTATTTACTATATATATTTTTATACATGTTACAATCATTAAAATGTATTATATTGTTTGTTTGCCATACGGTTTGAGACGGCCTGTACCTATACCCTTATTATCAAGAACGGTACCATTAATTATAATTGTTAGTGTTAATATGATATTAACATTAGTAATTATTGTAAGCAAATTTATATTTGTTAACTAAGATGATACGGCGGGGCCAACGTAATGGCTAAGAACGCGCGCGTGTGCATATACACACACGAGCGCGCAGACATACGAAAGCGTGTTCAGCGAGGAGCAACGAATTCGCGAATATTGGAAGAGTGGGGATTCGCGAATATCGTGAGAAGGAGGACGGGAGCGAGAGAGATGGAGAGAGTGGGCTCGGGTATATATCGGCGACGCACAGCCGAGGAAGGACCGAGTTTTCTCTGACCTCTCAAGCCGTGGCTAGCCAGCGAGCAGGCCTCGCGCTCGGGATACTAGGGTGAACTCGGGCCACTTCTTGTGGTGAGCACACGGTGATGTGGCGAATCCTCGCCTATCAACCGCGTGTAATCTCTCTCTTTCGCTTCCCTCTATCGTAACTCCACTCCTCTTTAATTGTACTTTTACCCTCAATAAAAAAAAACAAGTTTCACACTAATAATTATAACTCACTTTTCCCCGCCTCCACCTATTATTCGGGTGCGCCGGACGTCCTTCAGTAGCCACTGGAGGGGGAAACGCGCTAACGAATTCCATAAAAGGCATAGCTCGGGGCGGCCAACGCGCTACCCGAGACTACGTTTTCAGGGTTTTACCCGAGAAAAGCGCGCTGGTGCCTTTCTCGGGGTTTTGACTGCTTGCCCGGCGGAGAGCTAACGCGCCCTCCTGCTGGTTCGAGTTAGCACACCAAAAACCGAAGTACAGTTGCACTTCTGCAGCTCCGACCTCGGCGGCTGCAGGAGCGTAACTATCAAGGGAAATCCAGGAAGAGGTTGTTTCTCGCGCACTTCTTCGGGTCCGTACGCGAACCGCGTGTAACAAAAACACAACTGGAAATCGAACTCTCCTACGTTGGAGTAGAAGAACGGCTTAAGTCCGTCACATTGGCGCCCGAGAACAGGGACTCGAGGAAAAAAACACGTAGAAACAGCCTTAAATGATTCCGGAATGGGACGGGACGTTCACGGAAACGCGTATACATTCGCGTATTACAGACACGCAAAGATTGATAAATCGGTTAATTAAGATTGATGAGGAGAGATGGGGAACGATATTAAGTCTTGACGATGAAGTACAAAGTTTAAAAACAGAGAATGATAATTTAAAGAATAAAATTGCACATCAGCGTCAAGACATGCAAAATCTATGGAAGTCGTTAGATGAGGCGATACAAGTTATCAACAAATTAACGATAAAAACCGAAAAATTGAGTTGTCATCTGGGAGTAGTTACTGGGAAAATGATAACAAAATTCTGGAAATTCGAAAAAATACAGCAGGAACAAGATGATAAGATCATTGAGCTCACGCGCCGTATAAATTCTTTAAAAATTGAATAAATTTAATGAAGGGGAAGTTCAATCCATTTTTTGCAAAACGAGCGAAAATTTAAATTATAGATTAAAAAATAGGTCATTAAAATTATAATTTCTGGCGGATATTTATATTAATAAAAAATATATTATTTATAAAAATAAAATATTTCACAAGTATTTTTTTTATTAATATTTATTCTTATAAAAAAATACAAAATGCCGCGAAATAAAAGGTTATCGGGGGCGTTTATGACAGACATCGAGACGACAGCTCCCGTGGAGAGTCTCGATGATGAGCAACGTAAGCACCGCGATTGGGAAAAGGCCGTTTCCGAGGAATTAAAATGCCTAGATGAGAGACAGGACGAATTAGAAAGTAAAATTACTAATTTAGTTAAAACTCCGGATGGACTAGAGTCACCTCCTTTAAATACTTCACGTATTGAAGCGATAAATACCGATTTAGTTGCACGCATAAACGCACTGTCAGACTTGTTAAAAAAAACCCAAGACGCGAGCACCGCAGAAACGCAGCGGGGCGCGAAACTAGAAGCGGCCGTGAAAGCCTTAGAAAATCGTGTCGAAATACTGGAAACGGAAAATGATAATTTAATAACGGAAAATACAGAGTTATATTCAAATTACGAGAAATTGAGTAAACAATTTGAAGATAGTGATAGCGGGGAAGAATTGAAAAAATACTTAATCGCGCGATTAGATGAGGTATATGAGAAAAACGAACAGGCGGTTAAAAAACTCGAAAATTCGATCAACAAACACAATGCGGGGCGTGCCAGTTCGGCAAGAACCAGCGGAAGTGAAGCATCGAGAAAAATAAAATTAAATATACCTAAATTTAAGGGATTACCCTCGGAAAGATCGATGAAATTTATATTTGAGTTAGAAAACTATTTTACATTAATACGGCCTGATGCCGATGAAACACTATGTGTAATTTCGTAGGCACTAATAGACGATGCTCATAACTGGTGGTACCTGCAGGAGGGCCAGATAAAAGATTACGACGATTTTTTAAACAAATTCAAAGAGAGGTACTGGAATTCGAATATGCGACGAGTGGCGAAAAGAAAAGTAGAGTTCGGGCAGTGGTATGCTTCAGCGTCCATGAATCGCGTAAATTACGCGATTTATATCCTGGGATTAACGAAAGAACTTGAACTCGAATTACCCGAGGAAGACCTGGTATTAAAAATCGGCGAGCATTTTGAGAGGAGTATCAGGTTAGCTATAGCAGGGCAAAGGGTAAAACATAAAAATAGTCTATTGAAAATACTAGCAGAATACGACAGCGATGATCAACGCACAAAAGGCGACCGCGCGCCCGTTAACACGGTAGAAACGAAAAAATTCACGGGTAACGCGCCGAGCCAATCCGCGGCTCCTGTTGCAAATACGGAAGGTAAAAAACCTTGGCAAACGAAAAATATAAGTGCCATGCAAAATGCGAAACCAACCGAAAGTCAAAGAACCGGGAATAATACGTATAAAAATCCTAAAAAATGGGAAAACAACCAAACCAATAAGTGGAGAGATAAGAAAGATCAATCGGACATAAACGTGTTCGATATAGATATCAGCGATGTTCGAACCCCGGGAAACGGGGATTAGTTGCGTCACGTAATTCGGATCTAGAAGTAAAAAATAGACGGGGCGCAACTGGGCAATTAAATGTAGCTTCTATAATAGAAGACCCGCGGGAAACATTATTATACGATGTAGAACCCGCTGGAGAAAATGCCGAAACCACGTGTTGTCCGGAAATTAGCATAAGCGTATACGGAAACGAAGTAAAAGCGTTAATCGACACGGGGAGTGAAGTCACGGCGATTTCAGAAGAATTTTATTACGCAAATATTGATAAACTTAAAGAATGCCCTACACTACCTATAAGTGGAAAAGTCATTAAAGGCGCGACGGGGGCAAAATCGGCGAGATTAAAGTTCCAAATACTGCTAACTATAACTATCGGAGGATTAGAGGCAAAATTAATAATTTTAGTAGTGCCAAAATTGGTAAAACCGTGTATCATCGGGTATGACTCAATAAAAGCGTTAAAAATGCTAATTGACACGGTAAATCAAAACTTATTATTTCAAGTAAATCAGAAAGACGATGTTATCGGTTACACAGATAGGCGGTTCGCGTCGAACGAATATACGTCTCTGTGCATCGAGCATGCAAATGAGTACCTCGAAAATGAGGTAGATCTCAGGAATCACTTCGACGAGGACGATGGAAAAGGTACGGAATCCCGCGAAGAATCGTACGATATCTCAGTAGAAGAAATCGACGATAAAGGAAATTTATGTGAAAATCTAGATGAATCACAAAAAACGAAATTAAAAGAATTACTTGGAAAATATAAAAAGTGTTTGAAAAAAACCCGGTTTGCTAACTACCTATGAGCACGAGCTAATTTTGAAGGACGATACACCCTTCTATACTAAGCCCTATCCTATACCACTAGCATATTGCGAGCAGGTAAAAAAGGAAATAAACCGAATGTTGGAATTAGGAATCATTAGGCGCTCGACCAGCCCGTATATTAACCCAGTAGCCGTAGTTAAAAAAAAGGACGGTTCTGTGCGATTATGTTTAGACGCTCGAAAACTGAACGCGCGGCTTATTGATGATTACGAGGGGCCGCCGGGCGTTGAGGAGGTATTGCAAAGATGCGCGGGAAAGCCGATAACAAGTACCTCAGACTTCACGTGTAGTTATTGGCAGGTAAAGCTCGCGGAGTGGTGCAAAAAATATACGGCTTTTAAGTGTGATAATCACATTTATGAGCATAACGTGGTACCCTTTGGGATAAAAACTAGCGGATCAGCCTTAATTAGAGGACTAGATCAAACAACGTCAGATTTCGACGAATTTTTAGTATTGTTTGTGGACGACATGGTGATAAAATCGAAAAATTTCGAAACACACCTGTCGCACTTGGCTGCGCTTTATGAAAGACTCTTAGCCCATAATCTAAGATTAAATTTTAAAAAATCAAACTTTATGTGCGAGGAAATCGAATTTCTAGGCCACTTTATATCGGCACACGGAATCAGGCCGGATCCCGAGAAAATAAAAACCATAAAAAATTTTAAAAGACCCCGTAATGTAAAGGAGTTACAGAGTTTTTTGGGGTTTGTCAATTTTTACACTAAATTCGTAAAAAATTATTCGCACCACACAAAACCTTTGATTGAGCTGCTTAAAAAGGGTTCATTTTTGTATTGGACCGCAGTGCAACAAAGAGCTTTTAACAATATAAAAGAAATTTTTGATGAAAACATTATTTTAAAATACGCAGACCCGAAACGGCCTTACATACTTTCCACCGACTCTTCGGATTTTGCGTGCGCCGCGGCACTATCGCAATTAAATGACGAGGGTGAAGAAGAAGTCGTGTGTTTTGTAAGTAGAACTTTAAAAGGGAGCGAGGGCGCATACTTTACCACTGGACCCGGAATATATACCAGGCAAAGAAAACGTCGTCGCGGACTATCTAAGCCGCGTCACCGATTTAGAGCCGAACCGCGCGGAAAAAACTGAAATAATTATAGCCGCAGTGGTACAACAAAAGCCAAGCCCGGCGTTGATCAATTTGTGTAAAAATATGGATAAATTACAAAGAAGTGAGCCGTACGCGTCTCAGATTATGGAAAAACTAAGGGCTGGGGACGCTAAAATAAAAAAGAAATTCGAAATTCGAGAAAATATATTATATAGAATTATGATTAATTGTGCAAAAATATATATACCAGAGGGGAACTTAAAACCACTTGTAACGGAGGTACACGCGATATATGGGCATGTGGGGCCGCGAAAAGTATATAAAATAATTTTAGAGCATTTTTACTCACGAAATTTACGAAATAGGGTAGCTGAAATACTAAAAACGTGTGATACATGCCAAAAAACTAAATATTTAACGCAGCGATATGACGAAATCACGCAACCTATATTAACTAATAAACTGCGAGAAATGTTATCGATAGACTTTTTTGGTCCCTTACCCGTGTCGAGAGGTGGTGTAAAATACATTTTAACTAATATAGATGTATTCAGTAAATACGTAGTATTTTATCCTCTAAAAAAGGCGAACACGACAGCGGGAATTAGAAAATTAATGAATGATTACATACCAACTTATGGGAAACCGGAGGCAATAATATCAGACCATGGGACGCAGTTTACGAGCAAAAAATGGATTGATACATTAAAAAACGAGGGGATACGCATAATATATTCATCTATCAGACACCCTCAAAGTAACATAATCGAGCGCGTACACCGAGAATTGGCAAGGTTTTTACGCACTTTCGTAAAGGATAAACACGGCGGGTGGGCTCTGTATATTCGAAAAATTCAAAACATTATAAATGAAATCCCTGATGAAACGACGAACCAGCCACCTATCTTATTGCATATGGGCCATAAGCCAACAAGGTTATGGGAAAAATATTTAAAAGTACCACAAGAGGACAACGATGTGTCCCGCGACAATAGAATATCACTGGCTCGCGACTATGCGCACTAATTCTTAAAGAATAGAGCAGCGAAACGGAATGCGAATAAAACACACTTTAAATTTAAAGACGGCGACAAAGTGTTAGTGAAAGCTTTAAACGTATCGGATTCGGAGAACGGCAAAATAGCAAAATTTTTTTATGTTTTTGAAGGGCCGTTTATCGTGCAACAAGCCGTGGGAATCGATACGTATTTACTTTACGACCCGGTATTAAAAAAAGAACGGGGAAAATTTCACTTGGCAAATTTAAAGCTGTATTACAGTGAGTAAGTAATCAAAAGAAAAATTGATTATTGAAACAAAAAATTGACAAATTAGATTAACTAGAATAAACTTTTATAGTATAAATTTGTTTTTGTTCACACGAAAATAATCATAAATTGGGCAAGTGAAATTTGATAACTTTAGGGTGTTCTCTCTCTGGCGCGGTCAAATAAAATTTTCAAATTTTTTTTCAAAAATTCAAATTTTTTTTGGGGGGCAGTAGGGAGAGAGAAACACACAATAGAATAGAACAGGCTTAAGAGTTTATAAATTTTAGATTTAAACAAATGTAAAAGAGCATAACTAGAATAGATTAAAATACAAAAGATAGCGTAACATGTAATTAAGCGAAAAACAAAAACACATATGTAAAAACGAAATGTAATTATTTAAATAAGGCAGAACAGAACATTATAAACAAAAAGAGGCACCGTGAAATTGGCCCAATACATAATTAAGGTATATGCATTATTAAAATAAATTAAGTAAACAAAGAGACAGTTGAACCATAAAATAATAGAATACAATAATTCAATGAGTGCACGTATATATTGGACACCACGTGTATATACGTATACGTGCAAACATCAATTAAAACAAATTATAAAATTAAAAATAAAAGAGGCACCGTGAAATCGGCCCAAAGAAAAAAGAATATTGTTCAAAATACTCTAAGAAAGCAATGTAGCGAGAAAGAATAGAATTAAAAGGTAGATAGAGATAGGGACAAGAAGAGAGCCAGATCGAAGAAACATGCGATGTTTTCGGAGAAACACAAGCAGGAAGGACCACAGGTCCGGTACGCGCATGGGAGAATTCAAACGTAAACAAGGAGCTGGCACGTGTGCGAAAATTCGGCAGAAGGGAGGGGGAAAGCCGAGGTGATGAGTCAAGGTGCAAGACAAAAGGACCTCACAGTCGATTTAGATCGAGCATCATGTGCGAGACCCGACCCGTGACCCGCGACGCAGCGACGAGTACCGAAAGGCACGTGCGATTCGGTATGTGCGATCAGGAGACGGTCGTGTGCGAAAGAGACCTAGCGCTGGGAAGCGGGTACCATAGGACGGTTCCATATAAAACGACACGCATCTCCTGCGTACGCTTTAAATGCGCACGAAAGGGAAGATTCCAGCGAGCCGAGGGACCTGCTCGATGGAACCCACCCGGAGGACCAAAAGAGGACAAGCGGCTGAGCCCGGACACAATGTCGAAGCAGAAGGGAACGCAGGTGACCGGAGACATGGAGAAATCCATACGGAAACACCGAGGGTGGGTGTTTATTGGAAGCGCGCAAGCTCGGCGACCCGGAGCTTCACCAAGGAAGCCCGAATTTTACGGACCCACTCCAACGGACATCGAGCTTACTCCCGACCCGGAACCAACGCAAGCCCTAAAGAAGGGCCGAAAGAGGAAAAGGGGAATAACGCATCTATATTTGTTAACTAAGATGATACGGCGGGGCCAACGTAATGGCTAAGAACGCGCGCGTGTGCATATACACACACGAGCGCGCAGACATACGAAAGAGTGTTCAGCGAGGAGCAACGAATTCGCGAATATTGGAAGAGTGGGGATTCGCGAATATCGTGAGAAGGAGGACGGGAGCGAGAGAGATGGAGAGAGTGGGCTCGGGTATATATCGGTGACGCACAGCCGAGGAAGGACCGAGTTTTCTCTGACCTCTCAAGCCGTGGCTAGTCAGCGAGCAGGCCTCGCGCTGGGGATACTAGGGTGAACTCGGGCCACTTCTTGTGGTGAGCACACGGTGATGTGGCGAATCCTCGCCTATCTACCGCGTGTAATCTCTCTCTTTCGCTTCCCTCTATCGTAACTCCACTCCTCTTTAATTGTACTTTTACCCTCAATAAAAAAAAACAAGTTTCACACTAATAATTATAACTCATTTTTCCCCGCCTCCACCTATTATTCGGGTGCGCCGGACGTCCTTCAGTAGCCACTGGAGGGGGAAACGCGCTAATGAATTCCATAAAAGGCATAGCTCGGGGCGGCCAACGCGCTACCCCAGACTACGTTTTCAGGGTTTTACCCGAGAAAAGCGCGCTGGTGCCTTTCTCGGGGTTTTGACTGCTTGCCCGGCGGAGAGCTAACGCGCCCTCCTGCTGGTTCGAGTTAGCACACCAAAAACCGAAGTACAGTTGCACTTCTGCAGCTCCGACCTCGGCGGCTGCAGCTGCGTAACTATCAAGGGGAATCCAGGAAGCGGTTGTTTCTCGCGCACTTCTTCGGGTCCGTACGCGAACCGCGTGTAACAAAAACACAACTGGAAAACGAACTCTCCTACGTTGGAGTAGAAGAACGGCTTAAGTCCGTCACAGGTTATGATAACCTTGGCATGAATAAATTTGTTATCAATCAATCTCTCTCGCAGGCGAGCAACTATTTGTCGCTCGGTAACGTCGCTGTCTCGTTTGGCTGCGCTCTGAAACATACTCTTACATGTGATTAGAGAAATCTATGAGCGGTTTCGGAGGCTTATAACGTGCAATATGAATTAGACAATAAATAATGGTAAACGCACGTTATAAGTATATATATATATATATATATATATATATATATATATATATATATATATATATATATATATATATATATTCCAAACTAAATATATAAAATATAATTAAAGTACCTTAAAGTTATCTAATAATTAATAAAATAGATTTCCTTATGCTACGTTAAAGAATAATAATTTTAGAAGTTATAAGTAATATTAAGATATTCGTACTAAGTATAAAATTCAAAAAGGTAGAAAGAATCTGTATCGCCAATAGATAAATAAAAATATTAATCAACCTGATCAGGGTGCCGTGATGGTTGATCATTTATCCTCTTCAGCAATATTTTCAGCAACACTTCCCTTTTCCAAAAGTACTTTGCAAAAGAAAACGGGCCAATTTTTATATTACAAGGTAGAAATATGATTCTTAACGGCACACAAGAGATATAGTATTTATTGACTAGGTATTACGAATATAATTCAATTAGAGTTAATAATATTACAGGACAAATTAATTTTTCAGGTAAGATTGGTTGAATTTGCTCAAGTATCTACAACAATAACAATATTCCCAAAGATCAAAATCAGATGAAAACGGGCCATAATCGTTCTTACAGTAATTGCTGCATTCTGGCCGAATAGAAAAATTGCGAAATAAATGGTTTAAGTCAAAAATATCACTCGCGATTTCATCAAAAGTTTTTCAAATGTCACCGTTGTTTTCGAAAAATAAATGGTTTAGGTCAAAGAAATCAGTATCGTTAAAGCTTTCAACGTCGTGGTAAATATTTCAATAACTTTCATTAAGGTCTGCGACCGTTACTCTATTACGATTTTGCCAAAATGCTTCGCAAGAAATTTCAAGAGCCACTGTGTTTTGAAATCTGGAATCGCTACACCATATATTCCATATGCTAACAAAACACGTTTGATTAGGGGCGGGATATTTTAAGGGATTTTTATGTTAATTATCGATTGCCCAGTATAATTTTCTAATTCTTTTGTTCATCCCTTATTATTAAAGGTCATTAAAAATAGTAATAAAGTAAGTATAAATAATATTATAAAAATAAGAATTAATAAATGGTTAAATTCATATATGTAATTTTTTTATAAAATCTATTCATTTTTCTAAACAATTTTACAATTTATCAATTAAAAGTACTATATTAAAAATTATCTTTTATAATAATCAGGTTAAAAGTTGGCTGTTATCAATTTATAACTGAAAATTTGATGGTAATTAACTATATACTTTAGATAGTAATATATATTTAAATAGTAAAATTTATGGTTAATAAGATAGAGCCATGCGTACGAAATTTAACTCTCGAGGTAGTTAAGTTCTATAATTTTAATTTATTATTAAAACTTCGACTTCGGTATCTCCTATTCGCTCATAGGTACGCCACAACATAGAATCAGGAAAGTAAGGGGGATTTGGCTCAGGAGTAACTATAGGAGCAGGTACTATTGGTATGGGTTCTGGAACCGGCGGAATGGGTTGATCCGGTTTATAGGGTCTTACTACCCACATGTGCTCGAGGTGTACGATGCCGCGAGGTTGTACGATCTTAAAATCTTCCGTTTTATTTCCTCGACCGCAGTATGGTTTTGTAATTATGGTGTTAATGGAACGTTTTAATTTATCTTATATGGCTTCGGTCGCGCGTTTCCGCTTTTCTTTTTCCTTCCTTTTATTAACCTTTCCCATAAGTTTTCCGTAAAGTGAGATTGTCAATAGAAGTAATAAAAGAAGTAGCTTGATAATTGTTCGCCTCAATCCAAACTATATCTAGCTGGATAGACGGTTCGATTGCTTCGGAGGCCCACCAGTGAGCTACTTCATCAATCAATCCTTAAAGAATATTTGCAAAGAATCGGTCTACTATAAGTCCAGTATCTAAGCAAATGAAAGGGCTAGCAGCCTTTACACTTCATCGGGCTGACAGAGTGAACGGTTCCGTCGGTTCACTAGAGAACGTTCGAAAACGCACCTTATCAGAAAGAAAGAGATTCCCGTCACTTAAGACGTGCACTCTCTCTCTACCCAATTCAGTAATAATACTTACTAGATAAAGGAATTACTCTATGAAATTTCTATAAGGTTATGGAAAAGAAAAGGATTGGATATTATTTGAGAACTTCAGAATACTTATAAATATTTTAGTTATATGTACTAAGAAGAAAATAAAAAAAGACAGAAAAACCGTGACTAAGGAAATATTCGCGAGTAAATATATACGTATATGCGCGAACTAGATATCTCTATTCTCTTTTTTCTATATATAAAAATACTTGTCCTGACTGACTGACTGACTGATTCATCAATGCCCAGCCAAAACCACTCATCTGATTAACTTGAAAATTTGTGAGTACCTTCTACCCACATAGTAGGTGCTCACTAAGAAACGGTTTTTTGAAATTCCACCCCCAGGGGATGGAAAGGGTTAAAATGAGTTTTTTCGATTTTTTACTATATTTCTGCGGGAAAAGGAGATTTCGAGACGGTTCTCGCGGCAAAAAGTGTGGAATAACATCAGGAAAAAAGCAATTTCCGGGTTTTTCGGAATTTCACCCCAGGGGGTGAAATGCGTCAAATGTGCATTTTTTCCAGCTGTACTATATTTATGTGGGGGAAAGAGATTTCAGGATGGTTCTTGCGGCATCATATCTGGCATGACATTAGGAAAAAAACAATTCGAAAAAATCACACCCTCCGTGCGTGCAAACGATTGAAACGCTTCTTTCATTTCTTACAAAATTTTTGCAGAGAAAAAAATTTTTGCAGAGAAAAAAATTTTTGCAGAGAAAAAAATTTTCGCAAAGAAAAAAATTTTTGCAGAGAAAAAAATTTTCGCAGAGAAAAAAATTTTTGTAGAGAAAAAAATTTTCGCTGAGAAAAAAATTTTCGCAGAGAAAAAGTTTTCGCAGAGAAAAAAATTTTTGCAGAGAAAAAAATTTTTGCAAAGAAAAAAATTTTTGCAGAGAAAAAAATTTTTCAGAGAAAAAATTTTTGCAGAGAAAAAAATTTCAGTATAACAGAACGAGACTGTTTCCGTGTCGTAACTTTCGAAATGATAATACGAAGGGAAGGTGCTGTGTTGATATCTCTCATGAATTTTAAAGTATGTAATACCGATAAAGAGCCGCTAGATGGCTACGCTGAGCTTCAACCACAAGAGAAATAATCGAGTCTCATTATATATAGAGGCGATGAAGCCTTGCAAAGGCATTAGGAGTCTGAGAACTCTAGCCTATTGTGAGTAATATCACGGTTTTCCTGCGTTGTCACGATGATTGTGGAAATATTGAGCATAAATGGCGTTATGACGCCACATAAAGTAGTTCCCATGTTGGCGGATGGTGCTTGCCTCTTCAATGCAATATCTTTTCATCTGTACGACACTCAAGTTTTGTCTGGGGAGATTCGTATTCAGATTGTAGATCATATTGTTAACAATTGGCAATATTTTTCGATCATGTCTCATGATGATATAGGAAATAATTATAGAAATTCTGAGGAATACTCGATCGATATGTTAAAACATTCCACTTATGGAAGTTTATGCGAGTTAGTAGCTGCTGCACAAATATTTGGTTTCACTTTTGAGGTATATCGCAATGGACATCTGTATGAAAGATTCGGTGTAGAAGGAAGTCCCATTAAGAGACTTCGTTTCACATTAGACTTAACAAACGGACATTTTGATGTTTATTTACCTTGCAATGACGCTACAACTGTTCAAAATATTTCTGATAAAATACCGAGTCCCGCAAAGCGTATGGAAATTTCTGATCCAATATCCAGTTCTGCTAAGCGTAATAAGAAACGTCGTGCAAGATTCACAAATAACGTAAGGAAAAATCAACTCAAAAGAGCCGCTAAAAAATATCAGATGAATCATCCGGAAGTTCATAGAGTCGCTGCTTCTTCTTATCAGCAAAATCATCCGGAAGCTCATAGAGCCGCTGCTTCTTCTTACCAGCAAAATCATCCGGAAGCTCATAGAGCCGCTGCTTCTTCTAACCAGCAAAATTATCCGGAAGTTGATAGAGCCGCTGCTTCTTCTTACCAGCAAAATCATCTGGAAGTTCATAGAGCCGCTGTTAGTGTTTATGAACAAAGCCGTCCAGGATTACGCTCAGAAAGGCGCTTACTTCCATGGAAGATTAAAACTCCTTCCGGAATGAAATACGATCCAGAGATATCATATGAAACCGATAAAACTGTATCCATCGGCACTATGAGTCACAAATGCAAACACTGTGGCGCTTTAAAGTATAAAACTGAGCCACCCGGAATGTGCTGCAGTGCCGGCAAAGTGCAACTGCCACCTACTTTGCGTCTTCCCGAACCACTTTTCAGTTTGATCATGGGCTCTCACCCGGACCATGTACATTTCATGGACAGGATTAGAAAATATAATAGCTGTTTCCAAATGACATCTTTCGGAGCCAAACAAATCAAGGAACATGGATTTATGCCTACTTTCAAAGTACGAGGTCAAGTGTATCATTTAATTGGTGGTCTACAACCTTTGCCCCAACAAAATCCTCAATTTCTACAGATTTATTTTGTTGGAGAGAATGAAAGAGAGGTACGTATAAGATCTGGTCACATCCCTGACGTACGCCAGGATCTGGTAAAACAACTGCAGACGATGTTGCATCGTTATAACTCCTACATAAAGGATTTGAAGACTACTCTCGAAAAAATACCTCAAAATTGTAAAAACTTCGAAGTTGTAATTCATGCTGATAGGAAACCAGCCAATGCTCATCGTGGCCGATATAATGCTCCAGCAGCAAGTGAAGTTGCATTGGTCATAGTTGGGCAGCAGTTTGAAAAAAGGGATATTGTATTACAAAGTCATGATGATAATTTACAAAAAATAAATAAGGTGCATCGTTCGTATGATGCCTTACAGTATCCTTTACTGTTTTGCCGGGGTGAGGACGGTTACTCTGTAGATGTTTATCAGATCGATCCAAAAACAAATTTACCTCTTAAAAAAACAGTATCTGCAATGAATTTCTATTCATACCGCATCATGATCCGAGAAACAGAGATCAACCATTTACTGTACTGTCGATCTCTCTTTAATCAATTCTTAGTAGATATGTACGCGAAAATTGAAACAGAACGATTAAACTTTATTCGGAACAACCAGGCGCAACTTAGAGTAGAGAATTATATGCACCTAAAAGGTGCTATTGGAAGACAAGATACTGATGTCGCCGAACTAGGTCAGATGGTAGTGCTTCCATCGTCTTTTACTGGTCGATCACCACGGTATATGCATGAAAAGGCCCAGGACGCTATGACGTACGTCCTCAATTTTGGTCGTCCGGACTTATTTATAACATTTACGTGTAATCCCCGATGGAGCGACATTACAGAAGCATTACTACATGGCCAAAAGTCTTACGACCGGCATGATATCATAGCTAGGGTCTTCCACTTGAAAGTGAAATCGCTTATAGGATTATTAACGAAGGGTGAATTATTTGGAGAAATGAAATGTTGCATGTATTCTGTTGAATGGCAGAAGCGAGGTTTACCTCACATACATATTTTATTGTGGCTTAAACTACGTTTCACTCCAGATCAGATAGATGATGTTATTAGCGCAGAAATATTAGACCCAGCCGAAGATCCTCTTCTTTATGAAATCGTCAATGCCAACATGATCGACGAACCTTGCGGTAGCTTAAATAACAGGTCGCCTTGCATGAAAGAAGGTTGTTGCAACAAAAAATTTCCTAAAGAATTTCTGCAAGAAACTCAAACAGGAGATGATGGATACCCAAAATATCGACGTAGGAAACCGGAAGATGGTGGTTTTATTGTTGATATCAATGGCATCACCATTGATAACCGCTGGGTCGTACCATACAATCCTGTTCTTTCGCGGATTTTTGAAGCTCATATCAATGTGGAATACTGCAACTCTGTTAAATCGATAAAGTATGTTTGTAAATATATCACCATAGGCAGTGATCAGGCTGTATTCGCTATAGAAGATAAAAAAGACGAAGTTAAAATTTATGAAAGTGGTCGATATATCAGTAGTTCCGAGGCAGTATGGAGAATCTTAAGTTTCCCTATTCATGAAAGATTTCCAACAGTCTTTCACCTCGCTGTTCATTTAGAAAATGGTCAACGCGTCTACTTCGATCAAAAAGATTCTAATCGCTTGAGGAATATCATAAATCATCCTCCTAAAACTACACTTCTTGCATTTTTTGAATTATGCCAGGTAGATAGTTTTGCAAGAACGCTTTTTTACGTTGAAGTTCCATCTTATTACCCATGGAAGAAAAATAAATTTGAAAGAAGAAAACGTGGGGATGATGTCAGTGGCTGGCCTGAAGTAAAGAAAGATACGGCTCTAGGTAGAGTATATACCATCCACCCTAATAACTCTGAGTGTTATTATCTACGCCTTTTGCTTCACGAAGTTCGAGGTCCAAAATCTTTTTTGGAATTGAAAACTGTTGATGTCATTGTACAACCTACATTTCAAGCAGCGTGTAAAGCCTTAGGTTTATTAGAAGACGAAAAGCACTGGGATGCAACTTTGGAAGAAGCAGTACTTTGTGACTCTCCACTCAGATTGCGAAATTTGTTTGCCGTTATGTTATTATTTTGTCATTTATCTGATGCTTCAAGTCTTTGGGAAAAGTACAAAGATCATCTTTCAGAAGATATTCGTAGTGAAATGGAAGCTCACTTACAAGATGGGATCATCAACTCAATGTTGAGTAAAATTTATAATAAATGCTTAGTTTGTCTGGAAGATAGTTTGTTGTCAATGGGTGGTCAATGTCTGCAGCAATATGGTCTGCCTCAGCCATCTAGAGATGAGTTATCTCTACAAAACAGAGACTATATTCGAGAAATCAGTTACGATACGAATGCTCTGGAACAAATTATAACTGATAGCGAAATTTTACTGAACGATGAACAGTCTCACGTTTACAGAATAATTTTAGAAAGCGTCGAGAAAAGTAGCGGTCAAATGTTTTTCCTTGATGCTTCTGGAGGAACCGGTAAAACATTCCTCATTAACCTTTTACTTTCGAAAATAAGAAAACACAACCGTATAGCCTTAGCTGTTGCTTCTTCAGGAATTGCAGCTACATTGCTGCAAGGAGGTAAAACGGCTCATTCGACTTTTAAATTACCTTAGAACTTAAATAAACTCCAGACACCAATTTGTAACATTTCAAAACAGTCTAATATGGCACAAGTTTTGAAAGAGTGTAAGTTAATAGTTTGGGATGAATGCGCAATGGCCCATAAAGGTGGATTTGAGGCTCTCAATAGATCATTGCAAGATATAAGGGGAAATGATAGATTGATGGGGGGAGTCACTATTCTATTCGCTGGAGATTTCCGGCAAACATTGCCTGTTGTACCTAGAGGTACACGTGCGGATGAAGTGAATTCTTGCATAAAGAAGTCATATTTATGACCTCATATTCAAAATCTTTCTCTGCACACAAATATGAGAGTTTATTTAAATAATGATGAATCTGCCGGAATTTTCGCAGAAACACTACTCCAAATAGGCAACGGAACTTTCCCGTCCGTAGAAGATGAGATTGTTATTCCATCAAATTTATGTACGGTAGTCACCACATTATCAGAACTTATTTCCAAGATATATCCTGATGTGAATAATATAAAAGATAAACCCATAGATTGGTTGTGCGAGCGAGCTATTTTAACGCCAACAAATGATAAAGCAGCTACCATTAATGAGCTACTCTTGAATGCTTTTGAAGAACAGATTGCTGAATATAAATCATTTGATTCTGTTATTGAAACCGATGATGCTCTCCACTACCCTGTTGAATTTTTAAATAGTTTGATTCCACCCGGGTTTTCACCTTATAGATTGAACCTCAAAGTTGGAGCGCCTATAATGTTGCTGAGAAATCTTTGTCCTCCTAAATTGTGTAACGGAACTAGACTACAAATAAAAACTCTTCGTAAAAATGTTATAGAAGCTACAATAATCACTGGAAGTGCTCGCGGGGAATCAGTTCTTATTCCGCGAATACCTCTAATCCCATCAGACTATCCGTTTGAGTTTAAGAGAATACAGTTTCCAATCAAGTTGTGCTTTCCCATGACCATCAACAAATCTCAAGGGCAGTCATTGAAAATGGCTGGCATCGACTTGATAGAAAACTGTTTCTCTCACGGACAGTTTTATGTGGGATGTTCTAAGTAGGCTCCGCCAGTAATCTGGGAATATTAGCTCCAAAAGGCAACGTCGCTAACGTAGTTTACAGAGAAGTTTTAGACTAAGACATTTTTTATTGATTTATTATTACAAATGAATCAGAAAATCATAATTATATGATTGAATGAATTCTATTAACAAATGAATTCCAGATACTCAAATCGCGGGCGAAGCCGCGACGGGGGACGCTAGTTAGATATATATTTAGAAAAATATCTATTTAAATACCGTTTAGGTGCTTTTACCTTTTTTTTTTCTTACGAAAAAAATATATATCTCTAGCGATAAATAAAGAGCAACTTTCATTACGTTGGCGTTTATTTAATTGACATAGTGCGTTTCTTACACATAAGAATTGTACACATAATTATTGTGCATAATTTAGCATTGGTCAAATATATCTATATATAATTTGTCCACTGCTAAATTGTGTACAATAATTACGTGTATAATTCTTATGTGTAAGAAACGCGCTATGTCATTTCATTTAAGAATGGCTTTGGAGGTTTTATAATTTATATATTATATTATTTATATATAGATATTATGACTTATGTTAATTTTTACTCGGTAGTATATATGGAGGGTTTTTTTCGGGGTATCTATAAAAAATTGATTAATGTATTTATTACTTGTTTCCTTATAAATATTTAAAAAAAATATGCATCTGAAATCGGTATTTGTAATACCTCTGCGATAAGCTTAAGCTTATGCGATTGGCCTCCTTGTCTATCTTTTGGTATTTAAAATCATAAAAATCCTTTTTTTTTCTTTTGTGAGTGGCGAAATCTGGCGCCGTTAGGCACACAGATTCAAAGCAATGTGATGATCGGTGCCGGTGGGCACAACGATTTCCTAGAGTCAGTCCCCACCGCTCATCACCAGATTTTAATAGCTGTGACGTCCCGGACTGCTTTATACAAAGTGCTCGCGGAACGTCATCTCTAACCCCGGTACGTTCCGAACCTCTTGCACGATCGGGAATGGGTTACGTGGCGGTAAAGAGGCAGGAAGGGAAGCGAGTGAGGTTTTCTTCGAATTCGAGAATCCGAGATTGTAGCAAATATGATATATGGTGATATCTAGGGGAAATAATATTTGACGAGGTTTTTAATCGTATTGTGACGGCCTGGACTTATATAAAATATATTTAAATTTATTATCATTATCATTATTGATCAATAAGGTAGCATTTAGACATATATCAAGAACAATAAGGCGATTCTAAACATTCGCGTGTTTCGAAACACGTACAACAGTCCACGGCAGAATTCGCGAGTATCGAAAGCCCAAGAGTGGGGAATTATGATTAGAAAGAGGGGGAAGCCGGGAGCGAGAGAGATGGATAGAGTGGCCTCAGGTATAAATTGCCGAGTGTACGGCCGAGCGGCTCTCAGTTTTCTCTGACTTTTCAAGACGTGGCTAGCTATCTAGCGGGCCTCGCGCTCGGGAGACAAGAAGCCACTTTTGTGTGCGCCCGGTGATATAGCGAACCATCGCTTATTCGCTGCGTGCTTATCTCTCTTCGCTTCCCTCTACCTTAGACCCACTCATTTCTTAAAATACCGATCCTTGAAATAAAAACACATGATACTAAACATTTTTATTTTTGCAACACTTCTTTACCCCTTTTCTTTATCCCAAATTTGGATGCGCCGGACTCTCAGTAGCTGCTGGAAGGAGAAACGCGCTATCCGCATATACCAAGAGCATAGCTCGTGGAGGCCATCGTGCCGAGCGAGACTACGCCTCTAGAGTTTTTCCCGCGAAAAATGCACAAGCGTTTCTCCCGGGGTTTTAACGACTTGCCCGGTGGTGAGCTAACGCGCTCCGCTACTGGTTCAAGTAAGAACACTAAAACATAATCATCGTTGCACTTTTGCAGCTCCGATCACGACGGCTGCAGGAGCGTAACTATAAAAGGGGGGATAATTCAAATTAAAGGTTTTTTCTGATAAACTCTCTTGAGTCTGTACGCGAACCGCGTTCAAAGCACTTAATAGAACCTTAGTAAAAGAACGGCTTATGTCCGTCACAGTATATTATTTAGCTTATCTTTGGCTGGGTTTCTTTGAATCACTTACACTTTGTCTTATAATTTAATTTTTTATATATATATATATATATAGGCGTTGATATAGCTTGTGTGAATTGATCGTTTGGATGGTGATTGAACCACTGGTAATCGTTATTAGATTGAAATAAGAATCTAATTGGCTTCCGTGAAATTTTAAATGGCGATGACATATTGGCAAAGCAAGGCATATGAATAAAAGCAATATACATATGGCAGTGGGGATTTTATCAAAAAACTTCCAAGAAAAATTATAATTTGTGAACGTTTTTCAATAGGTACTTGTTTGAAAAAACACAAAAATTAAATTTTTGCTATCCTAGTTATTAAAATTTCTTTAATTTAAGAGCAGCAGACCTATAACCGTTTCTACGGTTCATATCTCATAATCACATTTAGAGCAAGTTTTTTTTTATAAAACCAATCGATGCAAAGTTTTGAACTATTTTTTAGTTAAATACGAGCTGAAAATAATTTTCATTTACAATTAACCCACCAGTAGACACGCTTTTCTGTCCTTATCTTACGCACTTTTCAAATATTGTTTTCAATAAGTTTCAATAAGTAAAAAGTTTTTTTTTCATGTTTTTGCTCCTCCTTTTTGAAACTTAAGAACTTTCCTAAAGAAAACATGAAAGTTTTATGATAAAAACAGTTTATTTTCAACAAGGAAAAGTCGCGTAAAATGGGGTAGGCGCCTCAGGACGCCCACGTGCGTGTTCGCGGATTAAAAAAATTGTTAAAATTTATTTTCAAAAGTAATACTTTTATTTCAAAGTCTTATTTTATATTATAATATCTAATATCTTATAAGAATATCAATATAGTCTTAAAATTCTATAATATTTTCACTGCCATATTGATAAATAGCGCCATGTAACGGAAACTACAATACTTTAGGTTTAATTACTTGTTCTAAAAATTATAATGGACATGTTTCATTATGGTTCTGTAAAATAGCACCAAAGTTTCAGAACCATAATTAAACAAATCCATTTTTTTCACTATAATGCACTGCCACTTACGCATTAGTACCAAACTCGTAATCCAATTACTTCAGAATAATCTATAAGTTTTCAATTGCCAATTAAACAACAGTTCAAGTGTCGGTATTTATAAAGGAATTAATTATAAACAAAAAACTTTAAACTCACTTTTTTCGAAATTTGTTAAAGTGGATTTGTTTCACTATGGATCTGAATGTTCCAGATGTAAATTCGGCGACTCAGGGTTAAAGACTTCATTAAATGGTTCCGCGCGAATAGCAATATTAAATGATATAAGTAAACTAAAAACTGAAAAATTGCACAAAAAAGTAAAAAAAATGTTAGATGACATCTGTACGGCGAACGTATATGGACAGTATAAACTTCATGTTCGTTACAGACGACGTGATCGTGTGCATGTCAACTATTATTATTGGAAAGCTAGAAGTCAAGTTTCTATAAAAGATTTAATTCCAGTAACAAAAAACGGTACTAACTGCCTTTGCAGAATACTTTTTCAAAGAGAGATCCTGATTAATCCATTTATAGAATCTTATAATGGAATTAAATAAATTAGAATTAGAATTAGACCTTTATTTGATTGCTGAAAAATGATATGTACACATGGATCAGGTACAGGTTATATTTAAGTGCAGTCTTATATGTAACAATTTAGTTGCAAAACGCAAATCACATTATAATAGTACATCATTGCTTATCACAGTTCGTTGATATCCACATTAGCGTTCCGCCAAGGCGGTCCGGAATAGAGTTATCTCGCCCATTTCTAGGTGGAGATTTGCTTGACTTTCTTGTATCGTCAGGCCTCTTGGGACTTCTCTGTCCCCATTTTCCGTGTCCATTCCTGGACCGGAAATTTTTGCTTTTATTCGGTTGCTAGAGCTGTTTTAACTTCTCGTCTAACATCTTCGCAAGCATTGCCGTGATGTCTGGCATGGGCGGCTTCATTTTCTCCTTAATCTCCGTAGGCGGTTCTCCTTCTTGTATTCCAGCGTTTGTTCGGTGTCAAACGTAGCGTCAAGCAGTGTTTCTACACTGGTGACGTCGAAGCTCCTGACCATTTTCTGTAGATCCGCTCGCATATTCCCATGCAACAGATCTAGGTCTTGAGTTTCCTCTAGCCGTGTTGATAGCTTGTTTATTATGCCTATCAGACACATGAGATAATCTCGTATTAATTCATCAGGCGCTTGCATCCACATGTAGTCTTTGTTCAGCAGTCTTTGCTTATCAGATACCGTACCGTACCAATGCCTAGCTGAATCAGTGAAGTCCCTCCATGTCTTCCACTTCTTTTTATTGTTTCAATACCAGGTTGTTGCTCTATTAGTGAAGAGTTAGAATAGTGCTGCGAGGAGTTCGTCGTCCGATATGTTAGACAGAGTATTGCAGTCTTCAACACTTACGAGGAATACGTCTATGCTCTGGTCCATCTTGCCAGAGATTTTGTCGTTTCACTTCCTTACAATTTGACCCACGTCTTATGTATTGCCGTCGGATCGTGTCGTCTGGTCGAGGGTTCCTGACCAGTGCCTTGAACCCGACAGACCAAGGTTCCTTCTTTCCTCGCCGGTGGACTATTCTCTCCCGGGTTGGCGACTGAACGATTTGCTATTCGATCGACGCTCGTCCGGTCACTTAGTCGTTCGTCGGTTGGTCGGTTTTCTCGCCGGCTACCGGTTGTAGTCGACCCTCGAATTCTCTACCCTCTCCCCCCAGGCGCTACTCGCCATGGGTGGGTGTGCCGGACCGCCGTTACGTTCGTCCAGTTGCGTGTTTCCGAATAACGTGTATGTATCCCGGAAGTTCACATGCGTTGAACGTCTGCCTTCCTCGTGCCTTATGCTGGACAGCAATTGTTCTCTCTTCAAGTCGTTGACATGCTGCCTGAGCGATCTTGTTTCCTGGATCAACTCTGCTAACGCAAATAATATATCTTTTGGTATCTGGAAGCAATTTCCTTGGGCTGATACCAATATTGTCGTTTCTTCATTCTGCGGCCTTGTTTCACCAGGTGTGTTCGTGTGGCTTCTATCGACGGAATGTTCATTTTCAGGTTCTGTGTTATCGAGAGGTCCACGTAGTGTCTGTTCCAGGTTTCTGTGGGCTTCCGTGTCTGATAATAGTGTGACCAGTTAGTGGTCTTTTGGTTCACCGGTGTGTGTACCATCGTTAGTATCTGTAGCGATGATAAATCGATGAACTGACGGCGCAATCGTGCTAGGTTATTGATTGCTTCGTTTTCTGGTTCCTTGTCATCGACGAAGTCGTCGGCTGAGTAATTTACGAGCAACTACTTTTATAAACTGGTTGGCACGCGAGAAATAGTTCCCTTATATCGTCAGCTTAAGCTGTGACAGAGCCTGCTCGAGTGTCTGGCCGTTTAAATCCATTGTCCACGTTTCGATCGCTTTTGATGTGGATAACGCCAGCTTGTAGAATTTGTTTGAGATATGACTGATCTTCAGATGTACTTATATCTGTTTTTCTATTCTCTATAAATTTTCCCTATTTCTAAGTGTGGGCGAGGGTATATTCAAATTTGGTATCACGAGAAAAATTTTCGTAATTACATTTTTGTTGTTGGAGCTAAGTATACGATTTTTGCAACTTCTAGTGTGACTGTTTGCGCAATTTTCGCTTTTTACTCGCTTCATAAATAAACTCAAACACGGGTATACTTTCGTTAAAATTTAAAAAGAAATAAAAATTTCACTAGCCGACGTAACTCTTCTGTGTTCGAATCTCGTTTCTAATTCGAAAGTGTGTACAAAATTTCTCGTAAATTGTTCAGAAACGAGATATAAGTTCAGTCTTTTATTTTCTTAATTTTACTGTTTTAATTGCCTTTTACGAAAAATTCTAAAAATTCTAAAATTAAATCAATCAACTTTTTCAAAAAAAAGGTCCAAAATATTTGCAATTTTTAAGTAGCAACTTTTTCAAAATCTTATTGCTTTATTTCAAAGAAAATAAGATTATGAAGAAAAAATGCAGAAAATTTAATTTTCTTAAACAAAACAAAAATTTTGGAAATGTTAGATTTTCCAACAAAAATTATCAATTTTTAAATTACTTGTTAAATAAAAACTGTGAAAATGTAAATTTATTTTTCGTTTCGTTAATCGAAGATCCCAAAAAGAAGCGATGTTCTATCTTATTTTCTAGATCAATTGAATTTTTGTGTTAAAAATTATATTTAGAAAAAAACTTAACTTTTTAAAAAAATTTCTAATTTTCAAAAAAAAAAATTCATTATTAAATAATTTTTTTCCGTTTTCTAAAATATCAAAGAAAGTTAAAAGATTTTTTGGTCCAAACTTTTTCAAAGTTGTTAAAAAAAGTCGATTAAAAATCAAATATTCCCAAAAAAATTTAATTTTCCGGAATTATTGTTTTTTAATATTTAACAAACAACAATTTTGTATAAAAACGCAGTTTTCGAAAATAAAAATTTAATAACAGGACACGGGATTTCCAGGCAGTCACCGATCTACAAACTACCAGCATCCAATTCTCCTTAACCTCGGTCATCGAGAAGGAATAGCCGCAATTCATGGGTACTTATCTGCCTCAAACTAAATTAATTGTTCCAATATGTAATTCTTTGTTCTAATAAATTAATTTTAAATTGCTATGTCTTTCTCTAAATAAGCCCTAAAAAAGGGTGTGCTTTTATATCATTGACGAATTGACAAAAGATAATTTTTTACTACGATTACAGAACGATAGGTATAATCCTTATCACAGCGATTTTTTCTCTGTACGTCATTTATTAAAATTATTTAAATATTTAAATTAAGTGTAATCAGATGTTAGTACGTAGATTCACTGAATTCCTAATCTTCTAAAATTTTGTGAACGATTTGTCATATTAGATTTCCGAGATATAACCGTTTAAACTAAATATGACTTTTTTTCGCGTATGACAAAAGAAGGCAACGACCCTATCTAAAATTTGCGATTGTGAAATATAGGTAATTTTATGCTTTATTCAATGTATTTACACTAAATCGATTATAATATTTCTAACATACCAAAACACTCGAAAAACTAAAACTAAAAAAGCTAAAAATTGCAAAATTGTTATAAAAAAAGGAGTCGATGAATCTTTAAATTTCTTTTCAATTTCGAATTTTTATTAAAAAACGACAAAAATGAGCCCTGTTTGATAAAAATTAACCGTACCATTCTCGAGATATTAGCGATCAAAAGAAATTTTTTTAAAACACAACCTAAAATATCTTGTAATATAAAGGTCATTGTGATCTGAGCTTACAACTCGTTCAAGAGATACTAAAGAGCTACCGTTTTGGAAAGTTTCAGATCAAACGCTGCCGATTTACTCTAGAATTCGGTACTGAATACAAATCTATTTTTTTTACAAAAAGACTTTTCTCTCTTGAAAAGAGAAAGATAAATACTCAAAAATTTTACAGAATATTCTTATCCATATTTATAATCATGTCAATTTTTTTCAAAAATTTTCCTTGGTATATTTCACAGATATAACCGTTTAAAAAAGAATGACGATTTCGTGAATAACAAAACAAGGGAAAAAGTTTTTTCAGAATTTCGGATGGGAAAAGATAGGTAATTTTATACTCTTTTAAATGCATTATCACTCAATCTATGATGCTATTTCTACGGTAAGAAAAAAAAATAACGAATATTAAAAAATCGAAAAACCGTTAAAAACAAAAAACGCATCGAAGAAAAATATATTTGAGCTGGCGTCCTCGAAGAAAAACAAAAAAATGAGCCTCGAAATGTTAATTTTCACCGTGTATATTCAGAGTAAAGTATCTCAAAACATGTTGCTAACATGTTTGTGGCAAAACTTTTTCTTTACCGTCCCAAAGCTTCCTCTATTAGGAAGCACTTAAAAAATTCCAAAAATCCAAAACAAAACGAACTTTTTTTAAATAAATTTTTATTTGTGTACAATAAACAACCACTTTGAAGAAAAACTCACTTTTTAGAAACAAAAAATTAATTACAAGGCGCGGAATTCTCGGGTGGTCGTCGTAGTAACTATTTGCAATTTCGCTCGATCTGAGATTATAATCGTTTAATTTAATTTCGATATACAAATCAGATCAAAATTTTATTCGGATTCGTCTGAATTGTACAGTGTTGGGTAGACTTTGCTCGCCTCCTCGCATGAACTTTTACACACTTCGGCATCTTTTGAGCTTCGTGCTCGATTATCGCTGGCTTCGCGTTTGCTCGTACTCGACCTGCTTCGTACATTAAATTTTTAAAAGAGAAATTTTTTTATAGATTTTCGGTTTTTAAATAAACGTTTTAAATGGTTTTATAATTAAATAATTACGTTATTATTGCCGGTTTTGTTGGGCGCCAAGTGTAACGGGGTGCATATATTGTTCATAACAATTAGACAATTGTGCGTGACCTGCTGGCGTGCACCGCACGCAACGCGTGTAAGCGACTTACCGCTTCGGTTACCTTAGGTTGACCAACGGCACTTCGCCGCTGTAGCTTTACTTCGGCTCAGCTGTGCTGGTCTCGCTCGTTCACGTCGAGTCTTCGAGAACTCGACATTGTGCGGAGTTTCCGCTACGCACTCGTATTTGCGGCCTGAAAGGAGCGCGAAAACGCGAAGGCTAGTTTATCGTAACGCGAATGAAATATAACTTTCGAACATCAAAGACACGAAAGAGTGACTGGGGCCCGGCGCGGAGAAGTACGAAGAATGAATGAGAGTGAGAGAGTGCTATACATGTATGTTCAACTTGGTTGTGGGTTTATGTTATGCAATATTTTTTACTTTTTGTTCTTTAGAACAATACCAACAAATTTGTGGTGCAGTTTTAGAAATGAGTATATTTTAGAAATAATATGAATATTTATACAATAAAGTTAATGAAAGAGCAATGAAAAAATGGGCTTTTTTAAATGTCGTATGTTCTAACTCGTGTTCTAACTTTTATTATCATTCGTCTAAAGCAATTCAATATAACAAATCTGTTTATTACGTGTATTATAATTGAAATATCCAAGGAAAATTGTCACTATCGAATCCTTCATCGTCTGGACTATTTTGAAAATCTTCAATTTTCGACCACTTTTAACGAATTTTGATGTATTTCTAAGCTTTTAAGTGGACTTTTGAGGTATTTCTGGGCTCTTTTTCTTAGATTTTATATATATTATATGCTGCTAAATTCTTAAAAGGTTTAGTGTTAATGTTAGAAAATAGATTCTTGACTGGGACCCCATCCTTAAGTCATATAATGTTTTTATATTAAGAAATTGTAAAAAATATTTTTTTATCAAAACAATGCTTTCTCTTTCAGAGAGCCAAAGATCTAGCCCTACTCAAGATCTAAGCGATCAAAAATAATTTCTAAAAAATACGTACCTTTAATTATTTCAAAAACTGAAAGAGCTTATGGGCTGGGCAAAGAGCTTGGGGTACGTAGGTACATGAAAAAGCTACCCCTTTGAATGTTTTAAAACCGATTACTGCAGTCATACTTCAATATTCATAGATAGAAAATCATTATTTTAGAAAATTACTTTTCTCTCGGAAACAAAAAAACGTAGACTGAAAATTTTTACTAATTATTCTTCTCAGTGGTATTTCACGATAAGATTTTTCAATAAAATTTTATGATACATATCCGACATATAACCATTTTTAAGAAATTACGTTTTGGTGTATAACGAAACGGAATTAACTTATCCCAAATTTCGGGTCACAAAAATGTGGTAATTTTATGCTGCTTTAAATGTACTTACAATGAAAAATATTATTTCTCACGTACCAAAATACTCGAAAAACAAATACCCAAGAATCAAAAAAACGTTGAAAAAAAAATGAATTCAACATTCATAACAATTTCTTTTGTGGTCCTGTCAAAATACAAAACACAAAAATGAGTTCAGAAAAATTAAATTTTATTGACTGTTTCCTAAAATATGCTCATCAAAGTTCGTATATAAACACACATATACATAAATTTTCTGAAAATATTGTATTTTGAATCATAAGGTCTCGAAATATGTTTCTATAAAGGTTCTAACAAAACTTTTTCTGGCTATCACAAAGCTATCTAAAAGCAGGTGCACCAATTTATTCATAAAAAGCACGTCAAGATTTGTCATTAAAGATAAATTTACATTTTTTATGTATTCTTTGTGTGTGCTTAAAAAAATTTCTGTTATTAAGTTTTTTGCAGCATTTTTATGTAATAAAAAAATTAATATTGTGCATATATGATCAATTAATGAGTACACGTATATATTCATAGCGGCGATGAATGTATATGTGCACTCAGTAATCGATCCCATATGCACAATATTAATTTTTTTATTACATAAAATGGTGCAAGAAAACTTAATAACACAAATTTTTTAACACAAGGCTCTAGTCGATTGCAATGTTAAATTTGCCTTCGCGGTATCGAATTTTTTGAGTATTTTTTCTCGAATTGTATTACAAAAATATAATATAGTTAATAGGTATATTTTGTATATTTTCTATTGCAATCCAATTTGTAAGGATTAATGTTTAATTGAGTTAAAATTTGAGTTCACAGTTAAAATGAGTTTGAATAAATTATTTTGAGTAACTGACTCGAATTATTACATTTAATGAACATTTTTAAGATTTGCTCAGTTATATGTTATTATCTTACCTTAAATTTATTCGTAAAAGTACCATTCATTATATACATTACAAAATATTTAATCAACAATATTGTTTCATAATCTATGCTATGCTTTTGCATAATTTTAAATTACAAAATTTAAATATATATACGTATCTCGACATACTAAAATCAATAGACTTGTTATTTTTATTTTTCACCACGGTATTAAATAGAAAACTTATTTCATATTGGAACAATTTATAAAGTTTGAGGAAGCTAAGTTCCAATGAATTGGCAGCGTTTTTTTGATTATATAAAAATGGTGCAAAAAACTTTACTGAACACAACATTTTTTCATAGCCGCTATGGATATATATGTGTACTCATTAGTTGATCCTATACTCACAATATTAAACAATGAATATGAGTGATAGCAGCTTTTAGATGAATTTTAAGAAAGAAATTATTGTAAAAAATGATTTTCTCAAATATATATATTTCTTAATTGCAGGTTTAATGTACGTGGAACAAATGATGATGGTCATGTTGCTAATTTTGTTGAAACAGAACAAATAATTTATTTAGACAATGAAGTATCTTCTTACATTCAAACGCGCGGTTCTGTGCCACTTTTTTGGGAGCAGCCGGGTATTCAAGTTGGATCTCATAAAATTAAAGTTTCACGAGGATTTGAAGCTTCTGCACCAGCTTTTGACAGGCATATGAATTTATTAAAGAAACGTTACGGTCAACAGCTGATTGTTAATCTCTTAGGCTCAAGTCTTTTGGGAAGTAAAGAGGGTGAAGCTATGTTAAGTCAACTTTTTCAATCTCATCACAGTAATTCACAGCACGTACATGTTCCACATATACTTTTTGACTATCATCAGGAATGTCGTGGAGGAAATTTTAAAAATTTATCAAAACTAAAAGATAAAACATTAAAATACCTAGAAGATTTTTCTTTATTTTACGCGATAGGAGAAAATAAAATACATTCGCAAATAGGAACTATTCGCACTAATTGTTTAGACTGCCTTGATAGAACTAACTGCGTTCAGACTTTCTTTGCATTAGAAGTTTTAAAACAACAATTGGTTTTACTAAAGCTAAATGCAAAGCAGCAAATTGTATCACGATTTGATGAAGTTTTTCGTCAGATGTGGATTAATAACGGTAACGAAATAAGTAAAATTTATGCAGGAACTGGAGCGATTCAAGGAAGCTCTAAACTTATGGATGGTGCACGCTCAGCAGCAAGAACGATTCAAAATAACCTTCTAGACTCAAACAAGCAAGAAGCTATCGATATTTTATTACTTGGTTCAACATTAAACTCCGAACTTGCTGATAGAGCTCGACTTCTTTTATCATCATACATGTTACATGCTCCTTCTGCCATCTTAAGAGAAATGTGCAAAAGATATAAAGAATATGTTCACACTAAAAAACTCAGGATTAGTGTTGCAACTTACAACGTAAATGGAGGAAAGCATTTTCGAAGTGTTGTTTATAAGGATGTAACATTGTCAGATTGGTTACTTGACGCTCCTAAAAAATCTTCAAGTAAGTCAATAGCTTTATTTTTATAAGTAAATTATTGGTCGGATCCCAATTCTTGGAATCGAACGAAGCCCTCTACCCGCCACTTTGTACATTGTTAGCATACTGCTTCAAAACTGTTCGATGAATTTTGATGAAATTTTCTGTACTTATTCAGGGCACACTTAAGGGGCCAGCGTGAGTTAAACTCTAAATAAGAATTTGTTTTTTATGAGCCGACAAAATTTTTTTAATTAAAAGCAATCAGTCAGAAAAACATTTTTCTATAATAATTTGATAATATCTGTAATTTAACCGTTGTAAAACCTCAAATCCTTTCTTACCATTGTCAATACTATATTAATTGAAAAAAATTTGTGGCGTGCACATTTCTAGGTGACAGGATCAACAAATTTGACTTCTTTTATCATATTCAAAAATATTTACGGTTTACTTTTGCGTTAAAATTTTTTTATAATTATTTATCAGAAAAAAAACAATGTTTTAATAATTACTATGGATTTTTTTTAAATCGATTTGTTCTCCAAAAATTAACGATAGAAATTTTTTTAACGAAAAAGTGAACCGTAAATATTTTTGAAAATTCTAAAAGGAGTCAGACCCCTTCATTTCTATCATCCCCTTCTTTGCCTATTTCCTCAATATATAATAAAAATATATTTTAAGCTTTGAATTGCTGTACAATGTTCTACATTAATGTGACATTAATATATTTTTTAATAAATAACTATTATAAGGTACTATTTTTTAATTGTCTACTGGAATAATTTGATTATTTTGTTTAAGTAACTAGTATATATACACGCCGGGCGAGACGTCGTGAGATCATCACTCGGCGCGTATATGGGGGGCGTGTACACAATTAATTAATGTGACATTAATAGTTTTTTAATTGTTTGTTTACATAAACATTCAATTAAAAAACCGTAAAAATTAAAGCAATTACCCACCGACACATAAGAATATCAAGTGTATTTATTGGTAGATAAACAATAAAATGTTTTTATTGTTTATTTACGTAAACATAAGGCGCAACTCAATCCGCAATGCTAGAGTAGCGAGACGGCTACTCTCTATATATAAGCCAGGCGCCAATCGGCGCTCCCCTCTACCTAGTCCCGATTGCTGTAGCGAGATGAGATTCTTGAGTGTAGATGTGAGCAGCGAGGAAGACGAAGAGAGAGAGAGAGAGAGAGAGAGAGCATAGCGCGCGCAGGGCTCCCCCTCTGTCCGAGGGAGCTGAAGCCGGCGACTTCGTACAGCGAGGAACAAGAAGAAGAAGAAGAAAGAGAGAGCGTGCACAGCGCGCGGGGTACCCCCCGCACCAAGCCAAGGGACCGGTGGCTGCGGTATCGGCTTGCAGCGACGGAGCTTCGTAGGCAGGAGAGCGGGAGAGAGAGAGAGAGAGATCCTACTACACGTCGCTGTGAAGCTTACTCTAAATTTCAGCTTCGGGGATTAATTACGACACGAGTGTCTGAGAAAGAGAGAGAAACTAAAACTATGTACTTACGTTGTACCGTAAAAGAATGTTATAGATTGAAGCACAATAACATTTTAACATTTTTATATTGTAATAAAAATTAATTAATTAATTATTTTTTATTATTGTAAAAACTTAAATTTACAAACATTACAAACACAATTTTATATTAAAATTTTTAAAAATTTACATTTTATACAAAGTGTGACACTTTTTTTTAATATCAGCTTCTTCCGGGGTAGCCCACAGCGGCGAAGGAGGCACGCGCGCGCGCTGAAATTCACTTATACATTAATTTCATTGTCAATCGGGCAGTTATACTCATCTTTCTCTTCTGTTAAAGATGCTTCTTTAACATCAATTGTCCGCGCTAATACTATCAAAAATCTGAATGGCGCTTTGATTGTGTATCTTCTTTGATTGTGTTTGTACTTAAATCTTACTTGAGCCCCAACCAAACCATCTGCATTAGGGATACTATCCAAATATTCGTTGGGTATCCTATTGTACCTCATCTTTATATTTTCTATTGCTCGAAAATATACACGAGCATATCTGTTTTGTACCGTGCTATTAACAAAATACGACGTACTATATGCGTAGGCACTATTTAAACACCCGTAATTGATGGTTTGCCCCGCGATGTCAAATATCTCTCGGGGTGGGTAATGTGGACACTCGATATGTTCACGCACTTCCACAATATAACTCGGTAGTACGTTCTTCAAGTATTTCAGCATAGTTTTGCTCTCTTCTCGATGCACAGTGTTGATGTTTTTAATAATTTGGATCCATGAGAATCCTTCTAGTTTGTCTTTTAAACGTAGATCAGCCAGTACATACTCTTCGTTAGCGCAGAGAGACATTTTTTTCAAAAACTTCTGAACTACAGAGCGACCAAAGCAAAATTGAAGCGACTTCTTCGTCAATGAGCCCTCCAACCCTACTAAATATTTCTCACATTTATGAGTTTCCTTGAAAGAGTAGTAATCTAGTATACCGTGAATAAATGCTCTCATAGTGCGTTCTCGAACAGAAAAAAACACACACCTTGACTGTGTGTGTGTGTATGTATTATTAATTTTATAAAAGTATATGTAAATATGTTAAACATAAGGGGAAAAATTTAAAGGTTATGGTTGAGGTAAAATGAGTTGTTTTTTTCTTGTTTTACAATTTTAGCTTTTATTTTATTTTTGTAGTGTACAAGTTCTTTTTATAAAGATATTTTACGTAGAAAACATAATTTCGGATAAATTTGTTGCATTGAAAGGTAGACAATAAGTAAATAATTCCATTAATACAATATTCAGTGTGTCGAGATTAAAAATTACCGTTTTCATACTCGTTTTCACTCTATTTTCAATTTTGGCTTTGCGAATAGCGTAATATTGCGTGAAAGCATTAAATTCTTTGAGAATATTTTTAGCATTCTACTCATCTTGTTTTTTTAATTCACTTTTCAAAAATCTAAAATGTATTCGACAGCTTGATTAACAAAAGTAGCACACTCTTCTACATGTTTAAGGCGCGCACTAATACATTCACACACCTGCGACAGTCCTTCGAGTGTAGCTAGCTGCATGACGATGCTTGGTGGATTATCGTGCTTCTTCTTCTTTTTGCCGGGCGGCTCGAATGTAGTGGTTGCTTCCATATCCTCGTATAGTTGCGTCTCATCCGGCTGACCCATGTTGTTGAGTTTTGTAGACGAATCATCAATGGGTGGTCTCTTGTCGAGGGCTATTGCTCTCGAGCCGTAAGCCATCGTAAAATTGAGGTCGTGATTGGGGAAGAAAATCTTGCATGTTCAGAAATCTTGATAGAATGTATATAAGTTTTTTAAGTACGCACTCATAGCCTCCATTTGATCCATGAAAAGCTCCTAACTGCTCGTATCCAGCGTCACGTACCGCGAGCTTGCTCCGCCACGCTTTACGACAGGTCTATATAACCCATGGTGATTTTCAAGGCCTACAATTACGCGCTTAGAGTGAGATCTATTGAGTGCGTAAGTAATTCGTATCAGCAGAAAATTAAAAAGCGCCTTCGATTTAGCTTTGCAGATGGGTGCAGCGTTCTCGTTGTTAGCCATTTTTTAAAATTGATGTGTATTTTTTCGCAACTACTGTATACGAGCAGAGAGGCTGCTAGTAAGCGACTGTAGTCAATGCGCGAAACACCCTTTCTTATATCCTGCTATCCCTACCACCGCTAGTGCAAAGATTGGGTGAAAAAGCAGATGTTAATTATTGAACAGCCAATCACGAATATGAGTTTGCCACCCGAAGAGGGAGGAATTCCGTAGTAAACTTTTTCTCGACAAACTAATAAAGCAGAAAATGTAAATAAATTTTCTCCGTACAATACAATTTAATGTGTCAACTGCCAACTGTGTTCTACGAAATACGCACATAAAAATTTAATAAAATCCTCAATTATTTAAATAATCGTTTAGTTAAAGGAGACACATATATTGAAAAATTTTATTTTAATATCATTTGAATATTTTTTGTTTTAATAAAAAAAAGTACAGTTGTGAAACAAAACACATAAAAAAGTTATCGTTAGAAAACGTCGGGTGTTCTTTTTCGTAATAAAAGTACACGTTTTAAAATGTTAAAAAGTATAATAAAAATCAAAAAGTTTAAATCAATGTTTTATTGAAGAACATAAATTATTTAAGAAATAATAACTACATATCTATATTCATGTATGGGTAAATTCTTAAAAATCTCGAAACAAGCGGAACGTCGAGGGTAAAAATAAAAATATAACACACGAAATTAAAATATCATGTAATTAAATTTATTACAATATTTTTAGAAATAAAAAAGAGAGTATATATGTTTCTTATAATACTAAGTGTACAAAAGTATAAAAATGTATTATGACAAACATTCAATTTTCGAAGTACATGATTGATTGATACACCCAGCTCCAACAGAGCTCTCACGCGGAAACACATTAACTTGCCAATGAACGTACCTCTTACTTTTTAATTGTTTAACAATATATTTATAAAACTTTGCAAATAATGCATCGCTGCTACGCGTATTTCGTGAAAAGATGTTACGAAACGAGCGTAGAGAAACACCATTACAGAAATTATACAGAAACATAATACAATATTCTCCGCACACTTGCGAATCAACACTTCGTAATTTTTTTTATTCCATTGATATCGCACGCAGTTACTTTGGAGTCGATTGAGATGATGCTGTGAGAAAGGTGCGACGCCGTAGCTGTCAAAGTAGTTTCCGTAGCCAAGTTTATCGATGTAAATCGCAATCCAGTGCGAACCAGGTTTATCCGACGTATCGATGTTTGATACAATATCAGAAGGGAGACTTAAAAATTTGGGTACGTGATCTGCTGCATAAACATCGATCGAGTTGGCGTTTAGCCCTCTAATGGCACTCATTATTTGGCTGGTATTCATTTTAAACAGTTGAGCACACAGTCGCACTCATCATCCATGTCGTCCGAGTCGTCAATGATATATAGCTTTTTGACGTTGGGTACTTCGTCGTCGTCGTCGTCGTCATCGGCCGCTTCATCGTAATAGACTTCCTGGCTTTGCCGCTGACCGTCTTCTTTTATCGCTCCGTCGACTGCGTCCTGTCCTCCCTCTTTCGCGAATCGTAGGTGTTTCACTCTCTGCTGTCGATGGTATTTTAGCAGTGCACCGTAGAAGCCCTCGCTATGCATAACGGGTAGGCGGAGCATATCTTTTGAAAGAAGCGTGTAAAACCAATTTCTGATCTGATAAGCTCTGAGCATTGCGCAAAAATCTTTTTACTCTCAAACTTTTGCGCGCTGTGTGTTATACACATCAACACAGCTGGAAATGCCTGCTCGAGATGTTGAAAACTTGGTGCATCGTAATGCTCGACATTTATAATGCGGCGTGCCATCACTGTCCAGATACATGGCTTTTTTGCTCCCTCGTACATATATTCTGCGTGCATCTCTCACTATATTGTACAAGTGACGTCGTAATTGGCGAAGAGAAACTTCGCCTTCAAACCACTGTAGACCATGCACATCGAACGAACAGTAATTGTTAGTTTGCCGCATGTCCGTAGGTAAATCGTTAAAACCGCATGATGCACACACTATCCACTGTCTGATGACGCGATTCTGTAGTGATCGCTGCAACTTCTTTCGGTAAGAAGTTTTTATATGCATCGCGAAATCCCTGTGTGCCGATAACGTAATCCATTTTAAACTTGAGAGGTGCGTGTATTATCTACGACTACTGTGCGAGAAACTGTACTGACTGTGCTTTGTTTTAGGCCTAATATATTCATGTCCCACCAGTTTTTTTGTCGTCGTCGTCGTCGTCGTCGTCGTCGAAGTCGTTAAAGTCTCACGCTTTGAAATCAGTTATGATTTACCTGACACAACCCGAACGCACGAGATTCCAGTGCGTGGCACAGTAAACCAATAAATCAGACGTGAGATCAAAAGCAGTAAGGAAATTACCTCTTGAATAATTATAAAATGAAAATGTATGCCTGTGCCGGTAAAAAGTGTTTGAAAGGCGTCTATATGTCGTTCTGAGTGCCCTGCAAATCGTAGCTGTAGAGGTTTATTCGGAATTTGTACACCGTCGACATACAAAGAGAGATAATTAATTGAAAAATTATTCTTTTCGGTAACTGCCCCAGTATGACTTTTCAATTGCATCGCCGAAAATACCCGCGTGAAGTGTGAACGATTTTAACTCTACACGTGTGATTAAATATTTGGCTGTGGTTTCTGCTAATGCATTGGCGTGGCCGAGTAAGACACCCGGGCTGATTTTAACTCTTCGAACGATGAGTGTTGCTTCTATATATGCACCTTTAATTTACGTCATCGGAAACATCCATTAAGCAAAACTTGCTTCTTACTAAGCGAATTCTCATTTGTATACCGATGATTAACATTTTATCTTGATTCAGCAGGTCGAGATGCAAGAATGATCGCATGTCATGCACGCGGCTATTGCGCGTAAAATATTGACGATTCTTAGCGCCTTTGTTCACGGTTAGCGGGGCTGCAGCATTCGGCGGAGCTTCGAAAGCGTCTTCCGTATCCCCGTACCATAAATGGAATGCAAAAAGTTATTAACTGGTGCAACTTTAGCATGTTTCAGCGTCTGTATCAACGGGTATGATTTTTGCTTGAATGTAAAGCATAGTGTGCTTTAAATCTATATAATGCTCGCTCGCGGTTGGCACTACAAGTTCCAAGGGTGCATCCCCCTCCTCGCTGAGTGACGACACAGGCTTGTAATTCAAGTAAGCACTGCTTTCTATCGATGTCTGAGTTGCCGGAAGAGTAAAGAGACCCAGTTCGCTCGTCATACGTTCCGTCGAATGAGTGTGTAAAAAAGACATTTTTGCGAAGGTGATGAAAATTCCTTTGGTCCAGAAATATCGGTTATATTTCTGACAGTAGTAGTAGTCGGCTTCTTTCCTTTTCTTCTCGTTATTTGCACCCTTCTTCTTTTAACAGCGGGGTCGCTTTTTTTTTACTTTGTTTAGGCTTTTTGCACGCGGTGCCGATGCTACCCGATACACGTCTTTCTTGACTGCCGCCTGCGCTTGGCAGCGGTCGATTTATAACCGGACCCCTTCATCATATCCGCGATTTTATTGGCGGCTTCTCTCTTTAAATTTTGGCCGGACTCTTTTGCTCGATACTTTACAGCTTCCTTGAAATTGGCACCGCTGTTTGCGACGACGTCAAAAACATTAATACCCGCGCGCAGAGCTTCTTTACCTATTGCCCGTGCACCGGAAGCAACGTATGGACGAATTTTGCAAAATAATCCGCCTAGCCACGCTCCTAAACCACTACCACGCTGAAACGTTGAGCCTGCAAAAGCAGTTCGCACACCGCCACCGCCTGTTTGATCGTCGTAATAACGTATGTAGTGACTCATGTTTTACATATTTTTTAACGATTACGCCTAAAGTGAAGCGTATCCGTCAAAGTTACGTACTCACATTGTATGCGTTGATCGTGTTGATCTCTTATATCGATAACAATAGAGCGGATGTTATGTTGCAAAAGCGGAATGTAGTGTATAGGTACAAATTGTCTAACAACGTTCGCTCCGAATTTATATTTTGAGCTGTCCAAGGATACGATACGTAAAAGCGATGCTTGAGTATCACCGACTGTATACGGCTCGCATATGTCTGTGTAGACATATAGCTGGTCGAGTATAGCACGAGAGATATACGGCTCGCATATGTCCGTGTAGACATACAGCTGGTCGAGTATAGCACGAGAGAGCGAAGCCAGTCTGTTGCCCAGCGCAATTGAGGTGGTAAAAGTCCCCTTCCCCTCTCTAAAACCGAATACACTCCTTATTTTGTCGTTAAACTGCGCGCAATGCATCTGATCACATGCGCATTGTCGCTGCAGAGTGTAATGTTAAACTTTTATAGTTTTAGTTTTCAACTGACTGCCGATTCATTGTAATAGCCTTTTTACAAATTTGCCGGTACGAGTATTAAATGATTGTGAATCCCACTGGATTTGTTTATTTCTGTGGCTAATTGGTCAATATTTTCGTAAACACCGTGTGCGAAAAAATACATTTCTTCGCGCTTTTTATTATTCAATTTAAAATTGTAAAATGCCTCATACTCGTTGATATGCGTAATCGTACACGGTACGTGAATTTCTGCGAGGCCAACGCTCCAATAACCTGTTAGTTTTATTTCGCGCAACAAATGAGTAGTAAAACAGCTTGTTGCATTATCGTTGTAGAACATTAGGCTGCTATTTGAGGGTAAAACAATATAGAATTCGACGGTGTTCTCCATTTTCTTAAATACTCTCGAGATGGAACTCTTTTATCCAAGAATTGAATTTATCCGGATAACCTTGCCACTTTACGAGCACTTGCTTATTCGACCCGCGCCCCTTTGTACGCATGACACGTTCTACCTTGAAAACCTCATCGGCTGTCATGCAGATTTTACCAACGGGCGACAGCTCCTCTGTATAGAAAAATCCGGCAATGACCTCTCCGTTCAAGTCTTTTAAGATAAATGTGTGCAAATTTTGACGTTTTGATACGTGTTTTATCTTGAATATTTCTTCGCTGAAATTTTTTTCATAACCTTTCTCAAAGGAATTTTTAGTTCGACTGATGCGTGGATAATCGCCGGGTGCCTATTTAGCTGTAACGTTAAACACCCTCTGTTTTTTATTGATATTTTGTTGTCGCGCCCGTCTTTTTAAATTTTTGCTTGCTTTTATAGCGTTATTTATATAAACTTCCGAGGGTCTCATTTTTATGCCCGTGTGCAAAGTATGATTGTAAGCATAAATCATCTTTTGCACTACATCGATGTAACGTTTGGTATTTTTATGCGATAAGTATCGCCACATGCGTTCGCGTATCGTTCTGTTCAGCCTTTCTACTACAGCTGCTTTGATGTCGGGATTTCTCGCGACTCGGAAGCGTATATCGTGTTTCTTTAAAATGCTTTGGAAGGCCGAGCCGACGAACCCCTTGCTTCGGTCCGAATGTAAACAGAGGGGCTTTCGACCTACGACTCGCTTGAGAATTTTTTCAAACGCCGCTGCCACGTTATGGCCACTTTATCGCGCAGTGCTTCAACCCACGAAAATTTACTGAGTACGTCGACGACGACTAGAAGGTAACAGTAGCCGTCGTTATATTCTTTTATTGTAGTTAATTGTAGCAAATCGCATTCCCATAAATTGTCGATATTTGTAGCGTTATAGCGCACTCTAGGAAATTTTCGACGTACGGGTCAATGAAGAGAGTAAGCGGTTTGATTACTCAACCATTCATAAATTACTTTTTTCACTTGTTCGTTAGTCAGAGTTTTACCCTTTTTGCGAGAGATCGTAATATTGCTTTTCATAATTTATTTTATATGTTCAATTTAAGCCACTTTTTTTGGCAGCGGTCCTCGTCAACGTGGGTGGTACGATAGGCTCTCTGTATAAATCTGTTTTAATTAAGAGTTAATCTCTGCGCAATTATTAAAATTTCCATATTTCCTATTAAATTGCTCGGAGTATCCGACGTTGTGATGATTTTTGCGAATTGAGCACGCCCGATGGGTGCGTCATCCTCACCCTGCCCTGCCTCCCCATCCGGTTTCTTATTTTTTTGCTTCTTTTTAACAGCATCATTGTGCAACTCTTATTTTAAGTGCTCGAATTGTTCTCCATTCACCTCTTGACAGTAAGCTAATCGATGGTAGAAAGCATCAAATGTATTTCGGATTATTTTAGTGGTAATGAGAGCTGATTCATCTATGATCCTTTGTTGTAATTCATCTAAATTTTAGGGTTTCGTTTTGTATACCCGATCTTTTAGGTAACCTTAATAAAAATAATCGAGAGGTGTCAAATCAGGTGATCTAGCTAGCCTTTCAATTGTGCCTCTTCGCCCTATCCACCGATTAACAAATACTTCGCCGACAACTTTGAGAAACCATGTGTTCTAAAAGTTATCTCCAGCTGTTTGTCTAACTGCAGGAACTATTTGATTTCGTAGCATAGCTTCGTACTTTTCAGCATTTCAGTTACCGTCAATAAAACACGGTCCTATAATTCTATTGTTAAGTATCCCAGCCCAAACATTTAATTTTTGCGGATACTGTGATTGTTCTTCTCGTTTCCAGTGAGGATTTTCATCTACCCAATATCTGCAATTATGTCTATTTAAGGTTTCGTCAAATTGAAAGGTTGCCTCATCTGAGAAGGCTATATTTGATGAAAAGTTAGGATTTTCAACTATTCGTGCCATCATGTCTTCACAAAATTCAACGCAACGATCGAAATCGTCTTCATTCAACTTGTGAACCAGTGTTACTTTAAATGGATGGAAAAAAAACAAAGTGTACCGTGGGCCGCCACGGCAAAATTCGCAGGACAAAAGAAATGGTACCTAGACAGGGCAACCGACGAAGGTATGAATGAAGAGCTGGGAGACGCTCCGTCACCCTAACATAACCCAGGGACGTCGGACGACGCCATGGAAATGGACGAGGAGGGAGAAAATGGGACCCTTTCTTAACCGGGAGACGTTCATTTTCTCTCATTTTATGAATGTCGCGGGGAGGAACGGGAATACTTCTTTCCGTTAGATCTGACGTCTTCTCGGGAGATTGAAAATTATGAATTTTAAATTTGTTTCAGGTCAAGGCAGCAGCGGTTGTGTCGAGATGATACAAGAATGGCAGCACCCTGAGGTAATGTGATAAACGGTACCAAGGTGGGTTCCGCCAGAAGAGGAAAGGGTGGTAGGTTTTAGTGGATCGGTTTGAGATGCAACGGCTGTATAGTTTTTTTTCGCGCTTTTGTTTATTTTATTTTTCGTCCTATATTATACACACGGTGAATGCATCCCCAACCAGCCCCACACTATTAGGCTGTGCGGACCCAGTCGGTTGTGCCTTAGGTGGCATTTCCTACATAACTTCGAAAAAAATATTATTATTGTTGTTACGCGACCGCGAGACGAAGAGTCCGATAGAGCTAAGTCGGCAGTCACTGACAAGAAGGCCAGAATCAACGGGCCCTCGAAAACCGATTCGTTCGAATGTCCGCAATAAGGTCACTGTAGAGTGACCAACGACTGATATTAATGTATCAAAAAGCAATGACCAGGAGCTGGGGACTATAGGAGACTCCATCAGGAAAGCAATGGGACCGTCGGGGGTCGTGAAGAACCACATACCAAAAACACGGGGAAGTCAGAGATCTTGACAGCCTCACCACCAGAAGACGAGGTGGAGACGGCGATTACGAAGATCCTGGAAGAAGCCGAAGGCCCAACGGGTGAGATCAGCGTTTCGCTAACCAAACACAACTACAAACAATGAGAACAACAATAGTATTCATACTCATACTCAGAGTCAAAATAATGTACCAGCATCTTCGAAGGTGCAATGTATTTTAAGTAGAGTAAAAAAGATCAGTAATTGGGACACTTTTCGCGTAAAAAAACAACTTGCGTACCAGATCCAATTTAACGGCCTTAGGGGTGTATCCTTACGTCAAAAGCTATCATTAGACTCCTCGGTGACCCATGTAAGTTGGGGTGAACCTACGATTGCCCTGATGCCCCGACTATATATGAACTGCCGACTGAGAAGGTAGCAGTGGTTTCAGAGGTGCTTTAGTTGCCTGGGTTACGGGCATCAAACGCGCGTCTTTCATGGTGCAAACAGAATTAAGGCCTGTTAGAAATATGGCCAAAACGGCCACAAGGAAGCAGTCTGCACGGCTACTGAAGCGAAGTACGTTTTGTGCACTGACCTGAATGTAGATCAAGCAAAGCTGAACCACACGCCGGGCTTAGGACAATGTAGAGAATTTCACGAAACGCTTAGGCAGACCAAAGATAACAGTTAATGATGGACCATATAACGGTCCTTCAAGCGAACCTCCACAGAAGCCAATTAGCCAACAGCCTTCTGACTCAGATTATATCTGAGACGAAGGCTGATGTGCTACTAATCAGTGAGCAGTACTGTGACTACTACGTGGTACAAAGAAATACCATCGGAGTGGATGAACACGGATCCGGGAGTTGATTTGTTTGGGTGAGAAGCAGAGACGTAACATAGGTGAGCTGCTACTTTACCCCCAACGCTCACGTTGAGCAATTCACGCGGAGTCTGGATGAGCTGGAAGATACGATTCGCGAGATGAAAGACGAAATCGTAGTCGCCGATGACCGTAGCACATTAGCATCGGAGTGGGGTATGCCAGAGCCGGACAGCAGGGGTATAGCCATCATGGAGATGGTATCTGGGGTATGGCTCGGCCTGATAGTTCTCAATGTTGGGAGCACGCCGACGTTCAGAAGACCAGGATATGTTGGGACGATTCCGGACGTGTCTTTCGTATCCGAAAATCAAGCGTACAGAGCGCTGGATTGAATCGTACTGGAGGATTACAATGGAAGCGACCATCAATGCATGACCTTTTAACTGCACAATATATCCCAATCGTAGAAAGGAGTCGCGCAAAAGCCACTCCAAAGGAATCTGGCCAAGCTGAACACCGATAAACTAGTCAAGGTACTCCTCGAAGGATAGCGGAACCTACCAGTGCCAGTCCAGCTTACTGGTGGTTGGACGACATTGCGAAACTGCAAGCGGAAGCGAATATCCTCAGAAGAAGAGCACAAAGGTCGCGGGACAGATGCAGCACAGAAGTCGGCGCACCATAAAGCATCACACTGACGGCTTGGGCTACAAGATCGTGAAGAAACTTTGCGCGCTCCCAAATTATCCTTCTGACAAGAACACCATGGTTCTAATCGCGGACACTCTGTTCCCAACACATCCGTCAAGGCAAGATCAGCAAGAAACCGCTGAAGTAGATAAGATCCCCATATTCTCCAACGAGGAGCTGTGGATCGCCACCAAAATGATGCGGAGCGGAAAGGTGCCTGGGTCCGACGGGATACCAGCTGAGATATTGAAGATCATCGCGGTGAGAGCATCGTCTCTGTTGTTGAACATGTACAACGCGTGTCTCAAGGCGGGTGTCTTTTGCACCCGCTGGAAGTTTGCGTTCTCGTCTTGATTATCAAAGGAAAGGGAGGTGATCCCCATATTGCATCCAGTCCTTCCATATAGCACCGTATTTCCTGTAGATTTTAGTATTGTCCTCCCACCTTCGGCTTGGTTTACCCGCATGTCTTGCACCTGTCGGTTTTCTTATGCCAGTACTCTGTGCTGTTATTTCACTTCCCATTCTAGCAACATGCCCATCCCATCGTAGTCTTCGATATTTAATGACTTTAGTAATGTCTACTGAAAATTTTTCATAAGATCTTCCATAAGATCGTATATGTGATCATTTGCAAGATCTTATATCAGTTAGAACCCGCGAAATTCAACCCAGAACTGGCATAAGTTCTTACATAAGATCTTATATATAATTGCAATTTGTAAAATTATATTATATGTAAGTATAATAATTTGTACACTTTACTCTGTATGGCCTAATTCATTTTCATCGTATATGCTAACTAACTCATGCCTAGACTGAAAGTACAAAGTGCAGTACATGCACCATCATTGTATTCAGACAAATAAGAGAAAGCAAAGAATGTAAACTCCAACTTCCAAGAGCTTATGAGAGCTCATTTCTTATTTGATCAGCCTATGGTCCTCACTTATAGGCTAAAATTACATAACGCGGTACATCAACTCCTTTTAAACTTGTGACATAGTTTTTATTTAATAAATTGTTAATTTATTCGCTCCTAACTAATATCACGAAAATCTCTACTCAAAATTTTGAATAATAAAAGTTGCACTGATCTGGCTTACGCGTCTTGTTCTCTCTGAGGAGATCGCTCAGTAGATCCGCCGGAGTTTGACAAAACCAACTCTGAGCCAGATGAATAATAATAATAATAGTTATTAATAATTTGACAATTTCATCTAATACTTAATTGCATACATGGAAGTCGGGACCTCATTACAAAATAATTAATCGATTGTACCCTTGGATTACAAATTGAGAATCAGAATTTATATAATTAATAATAAAAATCAACGTTCACAATAATAATAAAAAGAAATAATAAACAAAGAACAACAATGTACTTAGCGAATAAAAATCAATTAGACTTATCGGCAATACGATCCGGTCAGGTGCTACCTACGCCGTTGCCAAAAATGGCGTCATAGTCACACCGACGCACTTCCGAAACCTAACCTGCAACATAAACTGAAACCCCCCCAAGACGCGATTAATTCTCCAAATTACTGAATTACCTTCGCAACACTTAGCGTTTTATTTTAAACAGTTAATCAATTAATATTCAAAACCGACCACTATATATATATATAGTGGTCGGTTTTGAATATTAATAATTAATAACCAGTCTGACAGAAATCCTGAAAATAATATAACTTTGGGAATAATAATAATAACCACAATATGAAATCGATATATATATATATATATATATATATCGATTTCATATTGTGGTTATTATTATTATTCCCAAAGTTATATTATTTTCAGGATTTCTGTCAGACTGGTTACGCTGTCGCTAGCAGCGTAACCAGTCTGACAGGAATCCTGAAAATAATATAACTTTGGGAATAATAATAATAACACAGGACCACAATATGAAATCGGGGCGGATCATTTCTGATCTCAATTGATCTTTATGTTTTTGGGGTCGCTGATCACGATGCCGGTGTCCATATAACCCCAGCCCGTCTGGTTCAATGTCAAATGAAAGTCAAACCCCTTAAATCGATCGATATGATTTTTTTGACTCCGGATTCTAAAAGAACGGAAAATTCTACATCCCGATTCGCTTCGACCTTTTCGTCAAAGTGACCCTTAGAGATCATTTGAAGGACATTTGGAGGTCAAATCCTTGTTTCGCACTTCTAGGCTGATATTAAGGCAAGAAATGGGTCTGTTGTAATATAGCTGCTAGTGAAATGAACAATTCTTGAATCTCGAAAATATTATGCATTTCTTGCTGTTTGCGAATCACATGTAAGAATAAATAAACATTTGCTTTGCCTACGATCTGGTAAGAGTCAATAGATTAAATTACGGATTGCTGTTTCTGCTTGACCAATATATTTGGGTACAATAAAAGGAATGATTCTGCAATATCATATGCATCTGTTCAATCTGTAATTAAAATTGTTTTAGTCATTACTGGGTAGGATGAAAGAAAACATTAGATGTCTATTGACGAAGTCTCTAAAATAGAAACTCATCACATAGATAAGAATGTCATTTCAAGAATTTAAAGATCAGCAATGCGTCAAGGTGAATGAATGGCAAGAATTTGAAGGTGGTCAACGCGAGAATGCCCACCGTTTTAATCAAGATGAGCTAAGAGACTTGGCTTGGGACGCAGGTCTTTCGAAAGAGATTTCCGAACTCTTAGCTTCAAAATTAGAAGAAAAGAATTATTTAGTTCCGGGTACTAAAGTCAGTTTTTATCGTGATCGGATCGTCCATTTCGGAAATTTTTCTCAAAAGCAAAGGATTTGGTTTATTGTAATGATGTTGCAGGACTGATAAATAAATATGGATGTATTGAATATACAGCTAGTGACTGGCGACTATTTGTAGATTCATCGCTGAGGAGTTTGAAAGCTGTCTTACTTCACAATGGGAACAAATATGCCCATATACCGGTTGGCCACTCAGTAATCTTAAAAGGAGAATACAATAATCTCCATTTTCTACTTGAAAAATTGAAGTACCATTCTCATAAGTGGCAACTAGTTGAAGATTTTAAAATAACCAGTATTTTATTAGCGCAACAAAGTGTAAACACTAAGTATCCATGTTTTCTTTGTGAGTGGGACAGTCGTGCCCGAGATCAACATTATATAAAAAGAATTGGTCACTTAGGTAGGAATTAATTCTAGGATCTAAGAACATTGTTAAAGAAAGTATCATTCATAGTCATAAAGTCAACCTTCCTCCTTTATATATCAAACTTGGCATAGTTAAACAGCTTATCAAAGCAATGAAGGTATTAGAAAGTGATGCTTTTATGTATCTATTCGAGAAATTTTCCAATATTTCTGAAGCGAAAATCAATGAAGGTGTTTTTGATGGTCCTCAAATAAGGGAACTGATGAAAGATGACGAATTTGAAATGAGAATGACAACTAATGAGAGAGCAGCTTGGAATAGTTTCAAAGAAATTCAAAAAAAATTTTGGGAAAGTCCTGATTATAAGAATATTGTTGACAATCTATTGGAAAACTTCCGAAAGATGGGATGTTTAATGAATTTAAAAATCCATTTTGTGCATTCACACATTGATTACTTCTCAGAAAATCTGGGGGGCTTCAGTGAGAAGCAGGGTGAGAGATTTCACCAAGATTTGAAAGAGTTTGAGAAAAGATATCAAGTGTTTGGGATGTGAACATGATGTCAGACTATTGCTGGTCCTTAAACAGAGATATATCAAATGTGCATAGAAGAAAATCTCTTCGTAGATCTTTTGCGAACAAAAGAACACGTTATTCATGAATAAAATCTGCTGGACATATAACAACAGCGTAAGAGTTAAGTTACGTGAATTCAAAATTCATATAAAATGCGTTCATTTATTCACAAATGATCTACGAAAACATGTTTTTATGTATTTGGTTGTGTCTATTTTCAAAGACCATCAATAGTCTGATGTGTTCACATACCACATACCTTTTTTGAGTCCTTCAAGTCTTACTGAAATCTCTCGCTCTGCTCCTAACTCAGATTTTCAGGGAATTAATGTGTGAATGAAGGAAATAAATCTTTAAACTCATTAAAAATCCCATCTTTCTCTGTTAATTCACAAATTTTTTAATTAATTTCTTTCTAACAAATCTAAGTTGGTCTCTTATTGTCATTCTCATTTCAAATTCAGCATCCTTCATTAGTTCCCTGTTTTGAGAACCACTAAAAATACCTTCATTGATTTTTGCTTTAAAAATATTGCAAAATTTGTCGAGTATATACATAAAAACATCACTCTCCAATACCCTCATTGTTTGAAAAGCTATTTAAATAAGTCGAGTTTGATATGTAAAGGGTCACTTTGACGAAAAGGTCGAAGCGTATCTGGACGTAAAATTTTCCGTTCTTTCAGAATCCGGGATCGAAAAAATCATATCGATCAATTTAAGGGATCTGACCTTCATTTGGCCTTGAACCAGACATGCTGGGGTCATATCGACACCGGCATCATGATCAGCGACCCCAAAAACATAAAGATCAATTGAGATCAGAAATGCTCCGCCCCGATTTCATATTGTGGTCCTGTGTAATCGTTCTCAAAAAAATGTAGAGACACGTCTAGAAAATTATTATGCATAAACAAATAATCGATAGACTCACCAATTCTTAATAGAAAATTTTAAGAGTGCCGAACGCTCGTTCGATGCGACGCCAGGCATAAAACAAATCACTCACCGTACTTGGTATTTTACTCCAACAAATCAATTTCACGAAAAGAAAAGAACAGGAAATTATAATTAATAACTTTATCGTGATTAATTATAATCAACTAGACTACGTTAATTATCAACGTCTCAACACGTGTTAATCTCTTGTAACAACTTCGCAAAAATCAAAATGGCTACGGCGTCTATTCAATAACGGTTCTATAACACTTCTATACTCTAGAACGGTCCATCAGCGAGTGGCGAGGACCGCGAGGACCCACGTAATACCGCTGGGTTAAGTACTATGCGATCTGACATAAATATTCGGTTCAATAATTTGTTATGGCGACGAGCGCGCAGTTTAAATTAATTATCATACTAGAGGTATCTTTGAAGCATGCTGCCATCTAGGCCAGGAGCGTAGCTATGCATAGCCGTTTAAATCACGACGTTAGCGCGCTCGGGGTCGCGGCAACAGGGTAAAGTACTTGGCTCGGTTCCACGCTGTGCTCAGTAGCGCCGCCTCAGCTCTACACGATTGCTGTATACGCAAGCCGCCGACTAGGCTTACGTTTTGAGCACGCTCTCCCTCCCTTCGATTTTCGATCTCTCTCTCTCTCTCTCTCGTCCTGGTTATGTCCCAGAGCACGGCCTGCGGCGTACTCTGGTGTCGCTCTCCTCGTCGTCCGCTCTTTACCGGGTGGATTAGTGTGTGAGTATTGGGGCGCGTGTGTACGCGGTGCGCAGCCGCTGTGCTCCAGCGGTGTCGTCGGTTGCTACGGTAGTGCCGCTGTTGGGACTCTCTCTCTCTCTCTTTCTCTCACTCTCGAGGGTCGCCAACCACCTCGTATGGTCCTACCCACACCTTGAGCATGAAGATAGGGTGACCCAATTCCGACCGCAATTGACGCAGTGGGTCACCGGCGGCGAGGGGCAGACCTCCTTCTTGTGTCCGCGCTTCCGACAGTTGAAACAGGAGTAGGGTAGGAGGTCAAGGGCTGCCACAGTCAGAATGGCTGTGATGCCCCCGAACAACACCCCTCACGTCTTCACCGGAAGCTCGGGTGTTCTTGGTTGGTCCCAGTAGGCCACTCCAAGCCGCTCGTCCGATGCTGACTGGCCGTTCTGGCCCGGTGTCCACTCAGAGCCCTGGCCTGACTTTGCTCTCGTACTTCCATTGATTCTCCCGGTCTCTTCAGAGTAGCAGAAACACTTTGAGATTTCAACTCATGCACGTAGTTCCTTAGATATAAAGCTAAGCTGAGATGTGTCATGATATGCTTATTATTACTGCGTTGGTACTCGCTCACTTGCAGTATTACTTGACAGCATGTACTAAACATAATGAGATAGCTTAATTTTCCACTTGATAGACCAAACAGACGAAAAAATGCCGAGGTGAATATATATCGGCCAGTCACATTTGTTTGATACGCGTTCAACAATTAGCTAGCATATGCGAACGCTCGTATCCACGCTTAAGCTAGCTAAGGCACAAATGTACAGTCATGGACATTATAGTTTATCCCGGAGTAATTTTTAGGTACCTATACTTCATCCGAAGATTGTTTATTTGACTGATTCAGATTATTGTAAAAATACCACGATTCGTGGTATACGCAGGTAGTAGATCAAAGTGATGGATATTATATTCGCAACGTTAAATTACATGAGAGTTTAGTGGAAAAGTTCGAGCGCGCGCGCACGCAGAAAGTACCCTCACTCAGATTTCTCGTTAATTAAACACTCCCACTCGAAAGCTGGCCCAACGCAGAGATGCTCAGCTCGCTTAGCGCAACGTTGCCAAATTGTCAGACGCGCATTTGTGTCTAGCACTATGAATCTAACTATATAACGTGCTGTATCGTGTGCTGTGAACGTGCGTTTGGTCCGCGTTGCACGGCGTTCTACGTGACCGACCGAGCGCGATACAACCCAAGGCACCCGTATACTATGTATACTACAGGATTGTTCGGGTGTATCGTGCTCGATCGGTCACGTAGAACGCCGTGAAACGCGGACCAAACGCACAATCACGACGCAGCAGTCAGCACACGAAGAAGCATGTTCTGCATAGTTATAGACTCTATGCCGACCCAAGCACACGAGGGTGGCGGGCATGCCGATACTTGTGCACGATGGTGGCGCGCGTGTCGATACTTATGCACGAGGGTGACAAGAGTGTCGACACTTGTGTACGAAGGTGACACTAGTGTCGCATGTGTGCAATACGCGTGTGCAAGGGCTGCGTGGAACATGACATGTAATATACGTGTGCAAAGAAAAGTACTTCGTAAGAAAGTAATGCAGTCGTGGCCAAAGATTTTCCCCTATTAGTATACTATCGCCCAGTGTGCGCGATATAAATATAACTTGCAGCCAGTGTTTGTTTTTGTTATTCAGTACCTAAACTTTTTTCGTGATAAATCAAATCTGGAAAATTAAAGCAAAATTATCGTTTCAGATATGTATCATATTTATTCCTTTAATTTTGTCATAAAAGAAGAATCAATAGGTACTTTGTGATTTTTTTTATTATTCAGGTAAAGACTCCGGATCATGTGTCACGGGAAAATAAAAAAAGTGCAGTGATTATGAAAGGAAGAGCATGATGTCCCAGTTTCGTATAATAATTTTTTAAATATTATTACTTGTATAATTACTGCAAGAAACGTGACAGGAGATGTGCCACGGTAGTAGACCGGCGGCCGGCTGGACAGCCAGCCTACTTTCGTTTTTCTGAAGAAGGCATTTTATTTTCGTCACCTGTAACGTAGGTGTGTTTTTATAAGCAATATTTACACTATTTTTTATTATTTACACATTTCTTTATTATCTTCGCTTTATTACCCATTACCAAGTGGGTCAGAGAGCTCCTGTAGATGATTTTGCTTTCTATGGAACTTTTAGGAACTGTAAACCCGCCTTCAATCACCTAGCGCAATCTACTTTTGCGCTTGTCTAATACCTGCAGGACATCTTTTGTAAAAAGAATCATCTTGCTAGAGCTTTCAAAGTTGGAAGTGAATTTTCATAAAATATAGTATATATAATTCAAGATGTAAGTACCGAATAATTCGTATTAAGCATGAATTAGGTATATGTTTTGTAATCAAGTGATACTTGTAGTTTCTTTATAATGACTTCAAATTTATTAGAAAGACTATAAAAATACTCTTGTATCATGTCAGAAAATCCGGTGTCAGCCAGAAAGCAGCTGTTGGTGTTGAAATAAGAGCTGAAATAGCGACATAAAAGAACAGCTGTTTGCGTACTGACCATAAGATTTTGACGCTTCTAGCCATTGGATATGATTATTTGGTTTACTATTACCGCACTGAAGAAATTAGATTTACTGGAAATTTATTAAAAACAACAAGCTATTTGATCCATGCAAGACTTTGTTAACAGTTAATAAGGTTTTAATAAAGCAGCTCTTGGACCGGTGTTTCTGATTTTATCTTTTTATCATAAAAATGTTTTTTTATACTTAGCATGAAAATGGTTAAAAGTAGATATTGATAATTTTGTTAATTGTATTAGATAACTAAAATTTTATTTGTATACCTTGTTATTTGATCAATTTTTACTTTATATTTTAGATTCCTATTCAGTATTATTTTAATAAAGCAAAATAGTCCGGCCGAGGTTCAAATTGCTTATTTTTCAAATGTTTTTTCTATGTGTGATTGTTTAGAAGTATGAAGATTGTATGGTATTTGAGAAATACATACCAATTATAATTCCATGCATTGTAGAAAATAAGTAATCTTGCACCTGGAGGTCCCGACTGGGATCTCAAACTAGATGGTGCAATAAAACTTGAGATGCTATACAGAGACAAACTCATAAAACTATGGCTAAACTTGTGTTTAATCGATTACAAAAAGTGCAAGACATTGTTAGAGCTGTCAAAGTTAGAAGTCATTTTTTATAAAAAAACTAGTGCATATAATTCAACTGAAGTAGCTGCATAAAAGAACAACTGTTTGCGTACTAAGTGTAGGATTATTTGGTTTACTATTACGTCACTCAAGATATTATATTTAGTAGAAATTTATTGATGTATTTTATTCATCAATTATGTTAGAAAACTAATTCTTTATTCGTATACCTTGCTATTTGATAATTTTTTAATTTATATTTCAGACTCGTATTCAGTATTATTCCAATAAGGCAGGAAAGTCTGTCGAGGTTCAAATTTCTTGTTAATCATTTTTGTAACTGAAAATTTGACATTAAATTATCAGCAAGTATACCGTAACTAATATTTGCTTACCTGCCATACCTAATTTTCGGGTTGAACAAAATCGAAACTCATTTTCTTTGTATGCAGCAACTTTAGTTTACACATCACTTTTGAAGGTATTATTTTTATTAAATGATTATAAATTTCTGAAATTTATTGAATCACTTAGTATTGTTACTACAACTATGCCAACAAAGTTCCATGCCATATAGACGAATAGAACATATTGATTCAGCTTGATTCTTCTTCTAAGGTTACAGTAAAGGTAACAGTTTCCGAATAATAGTTATTTATTATTCATTTACTTATAATCTACAGCAAATAATCCTCGTTCATAGTTTACACTTTCAATCGTACTTTGTAATTCATGACAAAGTAATGTACACACGTAGATTCAAATATTTAATTCTTAATTGTTTTAGTTCTATTCTGTTTATCAATTATCTGCTTCCAAATTGATAGATATTCGATAGATGGTAACTGAATTATGAATGCTGAATTCTTAACAAAGATATGAAGTTTGGGTTAACGCATGCATCATTAAAAATAAATCAAATAAGCAAATATCAAAGTTATTTAAAGTTTTTGTTTACTTGATTGCATGGAACTAGATTGTCTAATAAAAAAGAGTAAATATGTATTTTATTGTAATTGTTATTAAAAAGTCGTAGTATTAGATTCTGTTTTTATTATTAAGTATTTATTTTGTTACAAATAACATTATGAGTTAAATGTGGATAAATGTAATTAAAAGTTATTAGACATAGTAGATATCCCTTCTTTTTCTGCGGCCGACCTGAACTTCGATTTTCCTACTGTCTGAAATTCATTTAACTATATGATATAATGTAACGTTTTGGACTACTGTAATCAAAATTTGAATATCAATTTGACTAAATCGTGTATACGTCACTTCCGTTCTACTGCCTTTTCGGCAGTCGCCACGAGGATTGCGAGCGAGACACACCTATCTAGGCATAGTCTTACAATAAATTCTAGTCACAGCATATTTGATTGTTATCTTCATTATTATCTATCTACAATTTAACGTAATAATAAACACCTACATTCTACAATCTACGACTTGTATATCTGTAAATAATGTATAATTAGATTTAATTTAGATGATTAAAACTGGTTTAAAATTATTATTATATAAAATTTTATGGTATAATTTACCGTCATCATCTTCCTCAAACGGCTCCTTTGGATACAGGAATTCAGTAAGCAAATGTGTATCTTGCATTCTAAATTGCAGCTTTTGTCTGTCTGTCTTTATTTCTTTGGTGAATGGTATCAGACTTAAAAAGAACTGCCAATACGAATGTCCAGGTTCATCATTTTTCATATTCAGCATTTCTTTGGATCGCTCATCTTTTTTCACGATTCCAAGAGTCGTATTGTTACTACTTTCCTCTTGGCCCATGCTTGATGCATCTTCATATGAATCATCGTCAGCCTTATTAATTAATAGCATTTGTTGATAGTGTGGCCAGACTCTGTGTTTGTTAATGTTGATATTTCCTCTTCTTGTTTGTGTTTTTTTTAAGGTTTCGCCATTTGTATCTTTTAACAAATATGTATATTAGGTTTGTTAAAAATATATTTCCATGTTTTTTTTTAATTATAAGAATAGTTTTTTATAATAAAACATAACTTATTTTTATTTAATTTAGTAAGTAAAAAAATCGTTTTCAACTAAATTTCAGAATATATGCAGAAGATATGAAAAAATAAACTGATATGATATATTCATATAATTTAATATGTATATATAATAGGTATGTGGTTTTGAAAGTCAAAATATAGGTTAGCAATCACAGTTCAATTCATCACTGCACGAATTGGATGTGTGATCGTTTTAAATCCATCTGATAAAAGTTGTATAACACAAAAGTTAAATGTGATTCACTCGTAGATTTAAAACAAAGTCTTTTATTAAACAACGTAACTTTAAGTTTGTCACATTAGAAAAAAATAGGTTAGATGCATGAATTTCACTGTGGATGCTGAAAGCCTTTATAGTACTTATTAGAAAAACGTAATTAAAGGTTCTTTATAAAATTCTTTCTTTTAATGAATTTGAAAAATTACTTACTAGTAACACCAACAGATTGAGTAACGAAATTCCACGCGTTGCCCACCATCAGCGAATTGCCATGTTGAGAATGATTCTCATCATATATAATAGGTTTATCTCGGATTAGATTTATTAAGTGGCGCTCTTTGTCTGTAGACCACATGATTTCGATAAATCAACTTATTGCAATTTTTTTTTTAAATCAAATATATTAAATGCACAAAAACGTTGATATCCAGATACTTATTTGTGATTCAGGCTATCAGTACCAACCGAATATAAACATATGTTACCGTACTACGTCCAGACCATGTCTGCGGAGTGCGGACTGCGGCGCTTCTTTTAGCGGATTCTAATGGCGGTAATGACGAACGTCAACACGTGGCGTCCACAATGGCGACGGCTTAGTTTGATGCAGCGGTCGATAGCGATCGGTTCTATTCTCGCGACAAACGTTATATTTGTTCTTTGTTAAATATTTTTGAACACACAATTTTGAAATGTCGAATGGTTTAATTATTGTTTATACAAACGTTTGTTCACTCAAGAATTTTTAATATGACATTTTTAAATTGGTGTAATTTACATCAGCAACCTGTCTTACCCGAGGAAAAACTTGTTCGTACTATTAAGTATGTATACTTGAAACTTATACTAAAAATATAGTAATAAACTAAATGTATATTATATTAAGAAGTGTATATATGCATTTCCCTAGTCAGACCACCAATTTTTGATACAACGTTAAATATGTAACGAAAAAAATTAATAAATTGGTCATTTCTTCGATATTCTTAAAGAATTAACATTTAAAGGTATAATTAAGTGTACAGTATTATCTATATATACAATAACCTAGAAAATATACTAATTAAACTAAGTAAGAAATTAATTAATTAATTAGGTTTTATTTCCGCGAAATTTATTTCTCCTTTTTAGGCACGACCGCGTACACGAAAGTGCCTTATAGTTTTGCCATCGATAAAATGTGTGACATAGCATATCTCACGCAATTTTCGACCAATCCGGCTGATATTTTGTAGGAGTTGTACCCTCGAGCAATATAAAATTCTATTTTTTTTTATCCCGATTCTCTACATAGTTTTTAAATGCGGGCTCTATTTGTTCGATTTTTTACATATATTTCTTTTTATTTTACATATAAAAGTTTGAAAAATAAAAATTGGAAAGGGTAAAATTATGAAACTTAAAGTTTTGAAAATTTAGATTGAGAAACAAAATAATTCCTAAAATGAAAATTTGGTATTTAAAATTTAACAAATGGGAAAACCATAGAAAAAATGTAAGTATGAAAGTAACTTATTTTGTTAAATAATTAAATGAAAATAGTATAATTTTGAGAAGTCAAATTGTATTTTTTATTTTTCTTGAATTCTTGACAATTTCTATTAAAATAATAATTATCCTTATATTCAAAAAATTTTTATTTCCCATTTTATTTTTTCATAATACATAGTTTATAAAATTTTGTATTCTTAATTTTATACTTTCAGATTAAAATTTCATAATTTCTTTTTTCAAATATTTTATCTTTTCAATAATTTTGTTTTCCTAAATTAACCTTTCAATAAATTTAAAATCAAAATTTTTTTCCTACAAAATAATATTTTTTAACATTTTTACTCCCACTCTTTTAGTGCGTAAAATAGCATTAAAGGCAGTTTTTGACTCTTAACTTATAATTAAGATACAACTTTGCGGGTTACATACTTTGGTTAGAGTCAAGCAGCATGAGCTGTTAAAACAAGTTCAAGGCTTGACTCACTGCCATTTGTACAGAAAACCTACCCCGAACAGAATGCACAGATTAAAGAGTAGGCTCTGTGCAGCCATATCGACCCCACAACCCCTAAAACTAAACTAAAACCCCAACATGCTAAGTCTTATGCTAATACTGGGAGGACTCAAATCTTGCTAATACTACTCATCGGCATAATCACTTTGAAGATTATGCGAGCTCTGGCAACCACTGTAGCAACAGAAGTTGACGAAAGCAGCAACCGTTCTCTCTTTCAATACCAGCCTGTTCGAAGCTGGTCATGCTGGTGCAGCTTTGGAGGTGTGTGGTACTTATATGCTACTACACACTCGTTACCTGAAAACATATAACTCATAAATACACAACCTACACCAAAATACACCTAGGAACTATAACCTATCCCAACCTCTGAGAATTGACATCTAGTCATGAAAGAGCTTTTAAATCGAGTTTATGACCCAAAAACGTATTTTAACATAAAAGAACAGTCTTTTACAGTGAAACTTAACGGCTATGCATTTTACATGGAAAAATTAAATGTAAAAGTTGTAGATATAATCAAAACACAACTTTTTACCATGGCAAATATTTTTTGAAATGTTTTACCACAAATAAAGTCCTAAAAACGATTTTTAATGCACATAATTTTATGAAAATTTTGGTGTAACACGATTATCTCAACAAGACATTTGTCAATTGGACCAAAATTTTTTATGAGAATACCCTTCATCACCGCAAGGTGACGTTTCTATATTGAGCACGTATATGCGGGTGAACAATAATGGCTTAGCATTTCACAGAAAAAGATTGAATGTAAAAGTTATAGTTATCATAAAGTTACAACTTTTCACCATAACAATTATTCACTCTTAATACTTTAACGCAAGATAAAACCCTAATAATAATTTTCAATAAAATACAGTAGAAAGAATCTTATCTCATAACTAGCTTGATGCAGCATGCACGGAATCCATGCACTCGAAAACAGTAAAGATACGTATACTCGAGTTGACCATGATTGATGTAAATTCTCATCTCGACTTATTCATTCTGCGTTGTTATTGATGTATTCTATAAAACATTATATTATTTAAAATAAGTCAACATCATAGTCACTGCTTACTTCGATTCAGGAAGTTCTGCTCATAATTGCTGTCATAGATGTCGTCCAACATGTCACCTACTCCAAAAAATAAAAATCTATTATTCGTAGAAAAAAGTATAAACAGTAAATGATAAAATATAATCATTACCTGTTTCTGGCATAAGCTGTTTCTGAACTAATGAACAATAGAAATTATTGTTCATATATATTCAATACAAAGTATTGTATATTTACAAATCCCAACAATAATCCTTAATAAAAGATTCAGCTTACCCATATTCAGAAGAAACAGTGAATAAACTGTCCATTTTCAACTCGTGTGCCATGATACCATACTCTGATAACATGTATTCTTAATATGTATTCTTAGATATTTTATGAATTAATCACTATTCATACAAAAGTTCAAAAATTGTATAAATAAATTTCATATATATTTCATCTGATGAATTGTTTTAATCAGTTTTAACGTACCTTTATCAAGCGACTTTCTTTTTCTGTTTCCACTGCCTCAACCTTGATTTTTTTTGATTGCCTTCTTTCTGGGTACGCAAATTGTAAGACTAAATCGATGAGTTTTTGTCTAAACTCCAGTTTTTCCTCATTTCGCATTGAAGATATGAACGGCATTAAAGTTTGGAAAAATAATTCATCTCCGTTTTCATTCAATGTCATCACCTTTTCCATCAAAGCATTACTTTGAACTCTCTGGTCGAGGATGTTTATCGTTTTGATGTCATTGTTTTGTTATAGTCAATTTTATTTTTATTATTTTTTAAGTTTCTGTAAATTAAAAAAAATTGTAAGTTTAAAGTGAAAAGAAGTAGACAAAATCTTACATACATTAAGATACTAACATTTGATTTTAGATACAAGTGTTATATTCAAACTATTAAAAACCATAGTTTCAAATATATTTATAACAATTATTTTTAATTTATATAGTAGTTTTAATACATGTATTAAAATAAAACGAATTATCAGATTCAACGTTTAAATGATTTCAATTAATATTTCTACAGTTTCATAAAAATTTATATAATAATTGAAGTATCTATCCCGTAAAACGCAGAAACGTTAAAGTATTCTTAATACAATACAAATACATTAATAATATGTTTAATTACAACAAAAAGTTTTCATTGTGCAATTGATGTAACTATGCATAACAAGCTTTGTAGTTAAATATTTTATTTTTATTACTTTATTACCCTATATATATTAATCAAAATTTTTTTTAATATTCTTAGCAACTGGATCATCTTACTCAGAGTTGGCTTTTACATTTAGAATGGGCGAGTCTACTGTCTGCACGAATATTAGTCTGCACGTATTCTATGTTTTGCATATGCCAGTGTTATTAATGGGCGATTTTCAACGAATCGCTAAAGACTTTTTCTTAAAATGGAATTTTCCTCATTGCGTTGGAGAGATCAATGGTCGTCACGTAAGGATACAAAAACCTGCAAAATCGGAATATAAGTATTTCAATTATAAGAAATTATTTTCCATTGTTTTACAAGCGGTAGTAGACGCAAATTATAAATTTATTGCTATTTATGTGGGAGGGTATGGATCTCAGCATGATTACAAGAGGAAAAAACAAATTGCCAGACGAAGATACGCTTCCGCACTCGGAAATAATTTTACCCTATTTTTTCGTAGGCGACGGAGCCTATCCATTGGTGAACAGTTTAATGAAGCCGTACCCGGGAAAAAATTTACCAACAGAGCAAGAACTATTTAATAAGAAGCTATCTCGGGCAAGAATGGTTGTAGAGTGTGCCTTTGGGATAATGTTTCAGAAATGGCAATTTTTTTTCAAGACAATCCAACAAACGCCAGAGACTGTAGAAATGATTGTCAAAGCAGCATGCATTCTACACAATATAATTATTGACCTCGAAGGATACAGCAATAAAAATTCTTCTAAGTAAACTGATGCAGATGCAGAAGTTTTTGTTGAAATTGAAAGTGATATAGATAATGAAATTGAAGTCACATCAGACTGTACCAGTAATAATTACGGCAAGAAGATTCGAGAAGAATTGAAGAAATATATTGTAAAGCATCCATTGTCTTAAAACATTAAAAAATGTAAAAATTGAAGAATCAATAAATATTTTAAGTCAGTTATATAAATAAAATGAAACATTAAAAAAAATTTCTTTGTCAAATATTTATGACATAATATGAAACAATCTTTCAGTACTTGTTTTCGAGATATTATTTTTATCCGTGTGCAAGTTTCAAATAATAAATTAAAATATATATGAGTTGACATAGTATAAAGTTATAACTTTGGGTTCAATTTATAAATATTTTTATAAATTTAAAAAAAATGTATTGATCTAATTCACGTATTATATGATATTTGAATCTGAATTTATTAATGTAAAAATTGAAGAAAAGCATTATTAACTAATTAATTAAAAGGATGTAATACAACTAACAATACAATTTTTATACAAAAAATTATAGCAGCCGAGCTTATTTCTCAAAATTCTGACACTAAAATTAACAGTGCCAATAGAAAGTTATATATTCCTATGAAAGGGGATTTTATTCTAATGAAATGTATTAGTACTTAGCCAAACCAATACATAGCCATCCTTTTTTCACTTCATTCTGATCTAAATAATAAACTTTTTTCAATAAAATCTTATGTCTATGAATTAATACAATACGGTTGTTGTGTCTGTTGAACTTATAATTATGTAAATAATTAATTGACGCTATGTGCAACTCACAAAACCTTATATGATCGTAATCTATCTTATATCAAGCTATCATAATAAGCCCGCGGTTTAAAAAATGACGACGCTGTTATGCCAAACATCACCCGTATTTATTGGAGATTTTTCACTAATATATCATCACAGTATATTAAGAACAGATAATATTTACTATACAAAATTTTCTTACGTGAAACAAAATATTAATAACGTAATTCATACGGCAACCAGATATCAGGCTAACACGGTATTTCGTGTACGAGTACATAACCACTATATTTATACTATAAAAACTATTTTTAAAGATATAAATATAATAAATATTTAAACACAATATAAATATATAAAATATATATTACTCTTCATAGATATAGAATGAGATCCCACAAGATTATTTTGATTACAAGCTGAATAATAATCACTGGAAACTAATGTGATCGAGTGGCCAGGTACCGGGACGCGGCCAGGTACTGGTACATTTATCTTATAGTCGTTGGTCCTTGAAAGATCATGGTATATTAATATAACTTGATTATTTTGTTAAAGTGATTTGTAGGTTAAACTTTAGATAAGTTTGCGACACTTATACTGTTGTATCCTACTTAAGGGGATTCGTCAGACCTACTTTACCCGCCGATAAAAAAAAATTCGAAAATTTCTTTTTTTTTTTTTAAATATGCATCAGATTCAAATTTTCTTTTCAGGGTAGCTTTATTTACATAAAATACGTAGTAGAAGACTCGAATTATAATCAGAATAGAAATTTAGCAGTTACATGATTATGCTAGATATTTTATTCTGATAATAATTAGAGTGTTTCGTGTATTTTACATAAATAAAGCTACCCTGAAAAGGAAATTAGATAATTCTGTTAAGTATTTTTGTGTGTAAAACGAAATTTTCAAATGTATTTATCGACGGGTAAAGTATAAGGTTATAAGGTATCCCCTTAAACTGTGCCAAGCGATGACCAAGCTTTATATGATTCTAAGTATATAAAGCAATTTCGAAATTTGAGGTGACGATAGTAGCAGTACAGTCCAGGTGTGCATACTGGATATTAGTAATATAGGGGAGAGTTCCCCAGTATGACCACCCACAGCTATTTTAGTTGTAACTTTTGTGTACCAAGCCCTCGTTATAAAAAAAGGATCTAAACGGATTGAATTGGATTGTAACGGATTGAAACGTTTTGTTTGTTCCAATCCGTTTCAAACCATAACAGTAAATCAAAATGTAGTATTCCATGTGTTTCAATACGTTCTAATCCGTATCATAATTGACATGGATTACAACGTATCGACACGATATGATCGGATCCAACTGGATTAAAAAACGGATTGAATCGGATTGGTTTATTTTTTTGAGTTTCAATCTGTTCCAATCGTTTTTTTTAACGAGGGAGGTAAAAATGAAAAATTCAAAATGCAATTAGCTGTATGAATGGACCTTTACAACAGAGTAAATTAGTTTAGCTAAAGTTATAATAATTTGAGCTAACTATTAATAAACAACGAGAAATGAAGGTTTTGAGTTCTTAAAAAAGTGTCTCCCAGTATGAGCCCCCTAGTAAAAAATAGAGTTAACTGGTTCAAATGATTATTAATGGTACATACAACATATTTATAAAGTATTAAACAAATTATTTAGCAAAATATGTTAAATTTAATATATAAATATATTTTTTTTTAATACTGACAACAAATTTAGATAAAGTATAACTAATTAAATAACTTTCAATTTTATTCTATTTGTTAAAGGGGGGTCATACTTGGTAACACTCGGGGTGGTCATATTGAGCAACAAGTTTTATGTATCATTTTAGCTTGTATCGCGTATCAAAAAGGAAATATCCACTCGGCGACGGTCCTACTTATTCATGAACAACTAAATATGCTGTACAAATTGCTGTAAAGACATACACTTACGTATAGAAAAAAAAATTGGCTTCGAAAAATAACTTTTAACACGGACTATATCAACTTGTCCGTTATTCTTGCGATAACCTTTCGAACATTGAATTTAAAGTAACAACCGCGGAGTATGTTTGATAGAACATTCATCTAATTCGACGTCTATGATGCTCCCATCTAGCGGTGGGAGCTAGAAACGCAGGGGTGGTCATACTGGGACGATGGTCATACTGAGGGACTCTCCCTTATATTACATCGATTGCAATCACACAATCTATCATACAACCCGGTCATTATCACCGAAAGCTTGTTCGTGAAACCGATCTAGAACCATCCAGATAGAAAAATATAATATAAGGTATGATCGTCTGCGTATCTACTCGTGATCCTTGCAGTCGTCTTTGTTGTCGCCCACTATTATTCCGAAACAATAGATTCTACTTAATGTAACAATTGATCAAATCAATTAAAGTTTTTAAATCCTACGACTATAAGAATTTATTAAACTTAAAGAATAATATATTTAATTTGTAGTACAATTAAACTGAAAAAATCTCCATTGTTGAGTAAAGATAGAAGTAAACAAATCTACTAACTATATATGCATAGATTTTATAATTGTTTTGATTGTGTTTCAAACAAACTTTGAAAGAAAAATTATTGGTTAGAAAGCCATCATTTATGTGTAAACGTGTCTAATGTAAAAGAAAAACTTGAACTTGAAACTAATAAGGGCTTTTATTTTATAACATATGAAAAATGAACTGCAATTAAAAATAATAAATATAAAAAATAATTACCGAAAATGACGTCGAGTGGTCCTTTAATATACTTCAATTCACCGAGATACGAAATTTATAACATTGACGGATTGACCTATTTGGCAATTAGGCAACGAGAAGCTTGTGATTATATGGTGCCGATATTATAGTTGTCGTCAACTATAGGAAATGTTATCCGGGTGTGCGGTGCACTATATGCTTACTTCCAAACTGTAAACGTCTTTTGTCTACTCGGAAACTCGGATACTTACACATTGAATGTTGCCTATTACTGTTTTGTGTCTCGAAACATGAGAGGTCGCGTCATGCTTTGCACAGAGCAAATATGGACATATACTTCTTTATATCTATCGGGGCGATAGCCATCACATAAACTAAAAGTGATTTCATGTTTTCATTTTCAACAAGAGTTCTACAAATGTACTCGAAGAACTTTTAATATCCGAAGTACAAAAATCACCATCAATTTGGGATTCATTTGATAATCAACATAGAAATACTCATGTTATCATCAAGGAATGGAGCAAAATTGCGAACTCCCTCGGAATATCTAGTAAATATAATTTTAATTTATAATTTTTAATTTACAATATCATGTGATCTATTATGCGTTCGATTTTCTCCTATTATTCGGTCCATTATTGTATTGTAATATAATTAAAGTATACGAGAAAACGTATTTTCGAACTTTATTTCATAACACATAATACTCATATATTGTCAAGTATTTATTTGATAATACTAATAAAGAAATTTAATTTTACAGAAAAACAAGCTGAAAATATGAGGGGTAATATTACAAAAAGATTTAAAAAAGAGTTAAAAGAAATTCCAGTGCCAAAACCTGGCGATGCGCCAACAAATTCCCAATCCTCTTTGTCACACTTCATATTATTACAATTTCTAACTAAAAATTTTGTGCCAAAACCTTCATTAGGAAACTTAACAGCAATAATCAACGAGGGCAAATGTACATCAACTGATATATCCAAACCTCATTTAAATGAGAGTAAGGAATCCAAAGAGATGTTGAAGAATCATGAACCTGGAAATTCGGATTGGCTGTTCTTTTTAAGTATCATACCATTCACCCAAAAAAGTCAGACAAACAAAAACTTCAATTTAGAATGTAATCTACACCTTTACTAGCTGAATTCCTGTATTTGAAGGAACCGTTTGAGGAAGATAATGAAGGTAGATTACACGATAAAATGTTTATATTATAATAAGTTTAAACCGATTTTAATCATCTAAATTAAATCTAATTATACATTATTTACAGATATACAAGTCGTGGATTGTAGAATACAGAAAAAATCGAAACTCATGTCTACTGCAGTAAAAGAAGAGATTTCTAGTACGTCTAACTTTTAACTACTTTTAACTTGTAATGTTATATAAATAGAATAAATAATTATTAATAAAGACAAGATATAGTACTTAGACTTTTTAATTACCCTTACAATAAAAAATATACATGCCCTTTTCCATTAATGTCTGCGTTTCGAGGCGTATTTAAAGTCACTATACAAATTCTGTCGGTTAACGAGGGAGTTTTCTTTATTCTCGCTCATTATCCAATCAGGGTGGGCCCCCACCTCGCTGTAATTATATTCTGCAATAAAGTCACTTTTATTATTGCTACTAATTACACGGCACTCAATTATTTATCGTCCAAGCCCAAAACATTGGTCTTTCGAGTTATTATTTGATAATTGGAATCGGCGCAGTATCGTGAGTGTTTCCGCTCAGTTTTGTAGGGAGGTAAGCAGGAGGCCACCTCGTGGATACGGCGATCAACAAGAAGAGGGGCAACGTCAACGTCGACACCACCATCATTATCGTCATCATCGTTGTCGTAGTCGCGGCGGACGAGTCCATTGTGCGACGGGAGGGGGAGGATTGAGACTGCCCGGCCCGCGGCGGACGAGTCCATGTTGGACGCGATGAGTAAGCTCAGATAACAGGCGAGCACGGTTATAAGCTCACAAGCTGCAGACTTAGCTCAAGCAATGTACGCGAAAGCACGCAAGATTCCCGGCGAAAGCTAAGCATCGCGGTGTGGCGTAAAAGCACGCGGGTCCGCGGGCGAGGCAACGCAGCGGCAGCAGCCGCGATTCGAATCGCCAGGCAGCGGCAGCTACAGCCGCAATTCGGGACGCACATCGGCAGCTACAGCGGCAAGTCGAGGCGCGAGGCATCGGCAGCAGCAGCGATTCGAGGCGCACAGCTGCAGCAACAGCGGCAAGTCGAGGCACGAGGCTGTAGCAGCAGCAGCGGCGAGTCGGGGCGTGAAGCAGCAATAGTAGCGACGAGACGAGGCGCGAGGTTGCAGCAGTAACGGCAAGCCGAGGCACGAAGCTGCAGCAACAGCGGCGAGTCGGGGATCGAGGCATCAACAGCAGCGGTGAATCGAGGTGCAGGCGACAGCAGCCACACAGCTGATGCAGTGTTGTTGTTTTTTCTATCTCTTCTCAAGCTGGTAGTGAATTTACCTTAGCACCTGTTCGTGGTACTATATACTGGTCGATGTACTTAAATATAGTACTGTCAAAGGAGAGGCAGCTGATGCAGTTTGTTGTTGTTTTTTCTTTTCAAGCTTGTAGTGAATTTATGTATTAAAAGGCATAAGTTGAGGCTGGCGGGTTGCTCTCATGTCGCAGTTGGACACAGGTGAAGCTGCGAGAGACTGTTCAGCCCACGTAGTGGTCCTTTTATAGGCATAGTCGAACGCAAACCATTGTGTGCACATTCCACCAGATGATTGGGAGCACTAGAGCGTATCGTAGCTTATTACTGTTATTATAATAGGTCTACTGCTACGTTGTGACTCTGTCATTATGCTGGGTTAGAAGTTTTCTCATCGGATTCAACTATAAATTACGTTGGTTTTGATCTCGATGGTTTGGTTACGTTGATTTAGTCAACAGAAGTAGAATTGTAAGGGCTTATGTCGCTGGGGCTGGATATTAGTGCAGAATATCATCGCAGTTTCTAAGTTACGGACATTTTTATAGCTTGTATTTCCAATCAGAGGCAGGTTTACAGCGTCTATGGTTGATATTATAGCAGTACATATAGCAGTTCAGAGTACTGGATATTGTTGAGGATGAGGAGTTAAAGCATAGGATTTTTTTTTCAAGCTGATCGTCACTGTTCCATGTGCGTCGCTGAACATTTTTATATGTAATAATAGGTTTAGTTAGCTAGTTGTGAAGTCGGTGCTGTTTTTTTTAATCCCAACCTGTCAAGGGAGGCTAAATCAGTCGTCGCTCATCTTACTTGGCATTAGCTGATAAGAGGCTAGCTGTTAGCATTAGTTCTTTGCGCAAGCAAGGATTTTACAGGCTAATTGAAGAAGCTTTAGGCATTGGTATTCTTTTGTGGTTCTAAACTCATCTAAGTGACGCCAACAAGCTATTGGGTTGTTACTCACATAGAATAATATCATTCTAGGGAGATTGAGGTCAGAACTGATAGAACCAGGTTTAGCAGGTAGCATATAACCTACAAAGTTGTGACAGGTGGACCAAAGGTGGCTTAGTATTTCTACACGAGTAGTCAGATTTAGGTTAGTTTGCTGATTTCTTCTCAAGTCTCTGAGGCGCATTCCACTATCATGGCTACTATTGACAAGAGGTTGCGGTTATTCCATAGGATATCGATGATTTATGAAAATTTCAAGAAGCTAGGTACCGATCGAATGACAGAAGGGGCCTATCAGGCTAAAATTGAATTGCTGCAGATTCTTTGGGTTAAATTCGATGATAGCCATGAACTCCTATTAGATGACGAGGAATCCGAAGGGGATGATAATTATTTTACCACCAAGATATACGATAAAGCAGAGGAAGCTTTCGCACTAAATTTAGGTTTATTGCGAGAGGATGCGCTTCAGTTAAGAGCAGTTGTTCCTCAGCAGCCTGCTGTTGCCCTGGCAATAAAGGTATACAAATAAAATTTTAGTTATCTAATATAATTAATGAATAATTTACATCAATGTATCAATATCTATTTTTAACCATTTTCATGCTAAGTATAAAAAAACATTTTTATGATTAAAAGACAAAATCAGAAACACCAGTCCAAGAGCTGCTTTATTAAAACCTTATTAACTGTCAAATTTGTATTTCTGATTATAACGCTCGCACTCTTTATTATTTCCAAAGAGCGCCAAAGTCTTCCATGGATCAAATAGCTTGTTGCTTTTAATAAATTTCCAGTAAATCTAATTTCTTGAGTGAGGTAATAGTAAACCAAATAATCATATCCAATGGCTAGAAGCATCAAAATCTTATGGTTAGTACGCAAACAGCTGTTCTTTTATGTCGCCATTTCAGCTCTTATTTCAACACCAACAGCTGCTTTTTGCCTGACACCGGATGTTTTGACCTGATACAAGAGTATTTTTATAGTCTTTCTAATAAATTTGAAGCCTAGAAATCATTATAAAGAAACTACAAGTATCTCTTGATTACACAATATATACCTAATTCATACTTAATACGAATTAATAGGTACTTACATCTTGAATTATATATACTAAATTTTATGAAAATTCAATTCCAACTTTGAAAGCTCTAGCAAGATCTGATTCTTTCTACAGGAGATGCCCTGCAGGTATTAGACAAGCGCAAAAGTAGATTGCGCTAGGTGATTGAAGGCGGGTTTACAGTTCTTAAAAGTTCCATAGAAAGCGAAAGCATCTACAGGAGCTCTCTGACCCACTCGGTAATGAGTAATAAAGCGAAGATAATAAAAAATGTGTAAATAATAAAAAAAAGTGTAAATGCCGCTGTTAATGAAATGCATAATAAATTAAAAGAATTATTAAAATTCATAGCTAGTAGGCCCATTCGTTTATAAAAACACACCTACGTTAAAGTTGACGAAAATCAGCCGGCCGCCAGTCTGCTACCGGGGCACATCTCCCGTGAAGTCTTGCAGTAATTATACAAGTAATAATTTTTAAAAAATTATTATACGAAACTGGGGCATCATGCTCTTCCTTTCATAATCACTGCATTTTTCTATTCTCCCGTGATACCTGATCCGGAGTCTGTACCTTAATAATAAAAAAAATCACAAAGTATCTATTGATTCTTCTTTTATGACAAAATTAAAGGAATAAATATGATACATATCTGAAACGATAATTTTACTTTAATTTTCCAGATTTGATTTATTACGAAAAAAGTTTAGGTACTGAATAACTAAAACAAACACTGGCTGCAGGTTATGTTTATATCGCGCACACTGGGCGATAGTATACTAATAGGGGAAAATCTTTGGCCACAACCGCATTACTTTCTTACGAGGTAATTTTCTTTGCACACGTATATTACATGTCATGTTCTACGGAGCCTTTGCACACGCATATTGTACACGTGCGACACTAGTGTCACCCTTGTACACAAGTGTCGACACTCGTGTTACCCTCGTGCACAAGTATCGATACGCACGCCACCCTCGTGTGCTTGGGTCGACATATAGTCTATAACTATACAGAACATGCTGCTTCGTGTGCTGAATGCTGCGCTGTGATTGTGCGTTTGATCCGCATTTCACGGCGTTCTACGTGACCGACCGAGCACGATACAGCCGAACACACCTGTAGTATACATAGTACACGGGTGCATTGGGCTATATCGCGCTCGGTCGGTCACGTGGAACGCCGTACAACGCGGACCAAACACACGTTCACAATGCAGCACGTTATATAGTTAGACTCATATTGCTAGACACAAATGCGCGTCTGACAATTTGGCAACGTTACGCTAAGCGAGCTGAGCATCTCTGCGTTGGGCCAGCTTTCGAGTGCGAGTGTTTAATTAACGAGGAATCCGAGTGAGGGCACTTTCTGCGCACGCGCGCGAACTTTTCAAATAAACTCTCATGTAATTTAACGCTGCGAATATAATATCCATGACTGTACATTTGTAGCTAGCTTTAGCGTGGTTTGAGCGTTCGCATATGCTAGCAAATTGTTGAACGCGTATGAAACAAATATGACTAGCCGATATATATTCGCATTGGCTTTTTTCGTTTGTTTGGTCTATCAAGTGGGAAATTAAGCTGTCTCATTATTTTTAGTAAATGCTATCAAGTAATACTGCAAATGAGCGACTACCAACGCAGTAATAATAAGCAAATCATGACATACCTCAGCAGTCTTTCGGACCAACTTCGCTTTATATCTAAGGAACTACGTGCATCAGTTGAAATCTCAAAGTGTTTCCGCTACTGTGAAGAGACCGTCCCTCCTGGTAGTCGCTGCGTGCCCTACCTTTGGGTCAGGGTCTGGTGAGGCGATTCCTGTCCGGGGACGGAGAAGGTGTCCTGGGCAATGGTATCCACAGTGACATCGAGCGTCTCTCTTCGACGTAGGTGGTACAAGCGGTTGGTTGCGCTGTGGTGGGCACCGTTTCATGTACCCGAAGAGGGGATGGAGAACGTAGGCGGGGCACTACCGTCGATTTCGAGGTGTCGATGATGGTTGTAACGTCTTCGTTTCCCATTTGGCCCTCTTAATCGTGGCCAGTCCTCGGTGGTACAGCTCGTGCCTCCTTTGCCGCTCATACGTTCGATGGGTATCGGTTCCTCCAAGTGCCACGCCTGGGGGCCGGAGCAAAACGGCTCGATGGGTAGACCCAAAGGCGCCGTTGTCCAGTCCCCAGGTCGACACCGTTGCTCCTCTCTTTCCCTTACCCGTTTGTTGGGAGCCAGCGGGGACGTGGAGGTGGCCACCCCGTACGAGGATTGCGCCTCTGCTGGATGGACCAGCAGAACGAACGAGGAGTCCATGAACCTCTGTAACTCTTCCTGGGCCTCCCGACGTTTGCGGGCCTCCCTGTTTTTGGACTCTAACCCGCGCCTAGTGAGACGGCCCTAACCACCTCGTTCAACACCAGGCAAGGTCGTTCTGTCCATCTTTCTCTACTGCTCCTCCGGTCGACCTTCTCTGCTGGGGCGGCGTCCGTTGGCGGCTCCTATGTTCCAAATGTTCGTTAGGTGAGCTCTTTCGTCCGGTGCGAGGACCACCTCGAGTATGGTTTGGGCGCGTTGCGCCCATATCCGCGAAGCTTTTGTCACGTCCAACTCAATGCATAACAGTCGGACAGCCTACCTTACCTATTCCAGGGCTCGCTCTATCTCTGAAACCCCCTCGGATTCAGGCTCCCCTCTGGCTCTGGCCCTACCTCCTCGACGTATTGTATCGTCTCCTTTGTTCTATCCTCTCGAGCCATCTCCTCCTGTTGGATCCGGTCCAGCTCCGCCGTATAGCTGGCACCCCCGGCGAGGAGTATTTTGGAGACCTCCGGGTTGCTCATCACCATCGAGGACCAAGTGAATTCCTCGGATATGGTGGCACATTCCGGAGATTGGAATTCTTCCTCCGCGTGGTGGATGGTTGCGGAGGGGAACGGGCTCCGGCTTATGCCTCCTCGGGTAGCCCGGCTTCCGAAAAATCTTGACAGCTGTAACAGAGAAAAAAGATAAGAATACGCACATCCCACAGAACCATATTGTTAAACTGGCACATACAAAACCGACAATACAATAATACTTAGGGTTTCTGGCTCGGTTGGTTCCGTGGGGGAACATAAAGTTTTCATTCCGACACATGCACTTTCGCGATCCTACTAAAATTCTTGTGTGAGTATCGCGAAACTGCTAACATCACTTTAGACAGTAAATTGTTTCTCGAAATCTGGGCGAGCTAGCACCGGAGCCTTCGTCGGGGCTACTTTCAAGTTCTCGAACGGTTCCTGTTGTTCCGGGCCCCATCCCCAGGCTTGGCTGTTTCGTAGTAGCTTCAATAGAGGAATTTTGGTCTCTGAGTCGTTGTCCATGAATCTGGCATACCAACCCACCATCCCTAGGAAGGTCCTTACTTGTTTCTTGGTCTTAGGGTTAGAGTACCAAAGTACAGGCACTATTCGTTCAGAATCTGGCCGCAAACCCTCACTGTGCTGTAGGTATCCCAGGTATCTTACTCTTGACCATCCGAATTCGCACTTGTCTCGGTTTATCGTTAGTCCGGCGTCTCGTAGCTTCTGTAGTACCACTTCTAACCACTTGATGTACTCTTCGAAGGTGTCTGTCGCTATTATGATATTGTCCAGGTATCCGAAGATATGAGGTTCGAATTCGTAGCCGAACAGGTTAACGGTTAATCTCTGGAAGGTCATTGGTGCACTTGCATGTCCAAAGGGCATTCTTGTAAATTGCCATAATCCGGAAGCTTGCACTCCAAAGGCTGTATATTTCCGGCTCGAGTATTCCATAGGGATCTCGAAGTAAGCTTGCTTGAAATCTATCTTGGATATATATTTAGCCTTTCGTAATTTGTCCAGAATAGAGTCTATGCTCGTAATTGCGCAGGCATCCTTTCTTGTTCGCTTATTCAGATCCCTATAGTCAATGCAGAACCTGTTGCTTCCATATGACTTCTTGATAATTATGGGCGCCCTACACCAGTCACTGTTGGATCTCTCGATTACTCCCTCCCGATACATTTTGTCGACTTCCTCCTTTTACTACATTTTTGGGGAGATCCTCAGGGGACTACGTTTAATCGGGGTGTCGCCATCCACCTCTATATAATGTTCCGTCAAGTGTGTCATGCTCAAAGTCTCTGTAGGTTCAGCAATCAGTCTCTTTAGCAGGTCGCTGACTCTGTCATCTTGGTTTGACGTTATTTCCGCTATTCCGCGCATTCGGCGAAAATTTCTGTGTGAGTTCGTTCCTCTGCGTTCACGAACTTGTGCCACTCTCCTTATTCAGTTGCTCTCTACATGCGATCGTCGAGTTTCTGGTGTATCTTCCAGTCCAGGCCAAAGTCTGTTTCCAATAATAGATCGTGGGGTGTGTATTCGATCAGTCGCAGCGTGAGTGTTCCGACTCTATGATCCACATCTAGGTTAGTTCTTAGCAGGCCCTATACTTTGCTAACTTTACCACTTATTCCTCGTACCATGCCAGATGTATTTATCTATCTGTCCGTGAGTGCTCCTCATGCGTTGTTACTGGTTTTACCACAGTGCTATATAACTCTTCTTTTTCTGCCATAACTCGGGGTAAGTTCTCCTCACGCGTTGTTACTGTCTCTACCACGGTGCTATATAACTCTTCTTCTGCCATAACTCCGGATGAGTGCTCCTCACGCGTTGTTACTGGCTTTACTAATAACTCTTCTTTTCCGCCATAACTCGGGGTGAGTGCTCCTCATGCGTTGTTACTGGCTTTACTGCTGGATTGATTTGTAGGATGGTCCTTATTGGCGGACAGGGGGCAGGGGACTTAGCTGCGCTCCTGCTCTCCCGTTTACCATCAAGCTGGAGAACGCTACTTTACAATTAGGGCACTCCCAAACGGTGGTGTCTTCCCTGTTGAATCCCTGGCAACGGATGGTTGGGTTCTGTCTCAACTGCATCAGCCTTTGTGGGCATTCTGCAAAGCGGTGTCCTATCTGTTTACAAAAGAAGCACGCTCTCTTCTGGCACTCCGATGCTCGGTGGCCAGCCTCCTGGCAGATGAAGCATAAACCGGCAAATGGACTCCCAAGGTCTTGGTTGTACGGTTGCTGGGTCCAGGCCGTTCCGGCTGTCATGTTTTGCGCGTTAGCCCCCTGGTAGCCCTGTTGTACAAACGCCTATGACTGCTGCGGCACTGGTTGTTAATTAATGGCTTGTTGGACAACGGTTGTTGGTACTGTCTTGGCTGTGATACTTGAGTTGCCACCTGTACGTCTAAGCCTTTATTCACTGCTGCTACGGCGTTTTTCTTATTGTGCGTCCCTTTATTTTTCTTCAAATTAGATTTCTTATTGTTAGGCGTGGCAGAGTTGGTGTCTGATGAGTCCGAAGCTGCGTCTATTTCTGCTACTGAGTGGGTTTTGATTGATACCACATAAGTTGCGTTTGGTATTCTGTCTTTATCCTGCGGAGGTGGGTGTTGCCATCACCCATTAACCTCTTGCCGTCGTTGGAGGTGTAGTTCAAACGTTTCTATGGCTTCGAAGCTGTCCACCAGCTTATTTTCCATATACTCGCGGTATTTTGGCACCAAATTATAGAATACGATGTTTAACTGATCTCGTATGGCCGACGGTCATTCAAAGTATCCTAGGATATTGCGGCTGTGGGAGAGGTAGTGCGTTATTTTTTCTTTGGATCCTTGGGAGCGTTTCCTCAACTCATCCATTAGATCGCCTTTATTCATTTCTCCAATGTATTGCCTCCTGAATGCCACCTTGAAATCTTTCCAAGAGTGGATCCTGTTCCGGATATCCTCTCATCTGGTCCATACTAGACGCTGGCAGTTTTTGTAAATATACCTGGCAATGCATCTAATAACTCTTCGTCTCGCATGTGTGACCCTAGGCGACAATTATCAACACGATCTAAAAATCTTCTGGTGGATCTCGATCCTCTCCAGAAAACTTCAAGTTCTATCCTTTCAAAATCTTTATGGTTTGCAGACAATCGTTGACCCTGTCTCTGGCTGGGGGTGCCCTTAGATCTCGTCTGATTTGTATCCTCTCTTCTGCGTGCACTCGGTTGTCCCACGTGGGCTTACGATTTCTGTTGTCTGGATGCGATCTCCGGGTTGCCTGCGTTTCATACCTGTTAGTTGGGTATGCTCTTTCTTCCTCGCTCCATTCTTCGTCACTAGAAACTCCATTCCTAAAATGTCCCCTTATGCATGGGGTTGTACTCAATTTTGACCGCATTTCATTGCTCCGTCGCTTCAACATTAGTCTGGTCCATTCGTCGTCACTCTCTTCTTCAACTACGCCTAGTGGGATTATCCGTCTCCTAGCTGGTGGGCCTCCTGTGTTACTCGGTAACCCTGCTCCGGCTCCGATTACAGGTGTCGGGGGCGTATTGGCCCTTTGGACACGGGTTGCAGTGGTGCTGGTGGTCTGGGTGGCGGTTTACGTTGTGTGCAGGCGAGTGGGTCTGACGCGATAGGCGGCCACGCCCCCCGTGATACCGGGCAGCAACTGGTGTAGCAATGCCCGGAGCTGTCGCCGGCGGAAAACATATCTCCCGAAGCTCGGTGAGATCCTCGAGATTGCCCCCGGAGAGGAGGGTTTCGTCCCCAAGTTTAATGGGTTTCTCAATGGGTGGAACATACTAGGTTGGCTTGTTGTGGTTCCAGACGTGGTGTTCGTTGGTACTGTGGTTGGCAGTGTGTCAGACCCAGTGGTTGAGACTACTACTGGTATTGTGGCGGCCAATCGGTTATTAGGTTCCTTCTGATTTCTATTGGTATTCGCCACCAGTTCGATGTCGTTCTCCGTTTCCGAATTGATCTCATGACTGTCCATGTATGGTAGGTTCACGCTCAACTAGCCTGTATTGGCCTCGTCGTGTCCTGGATACCATGGTACGTCGACAGCTGAAAAGTAAAGTTTTTTGGCTCAACAGCTGAAAAGTAAAGTTAAGATAAGTACTCGGTGTGTGTGCGTATTCTCTGGGAAATTGGACTCAAACGTCCTTCTCAATAGCCAATCACCGTTGGTGGCAAGGGAAATGTTGGGAAAAAATTATTGATATACAGTAATTTATGGTATATAAATATCACGCATAAATAATGAAAAAATTATGGGCCCGCCCTAACTTCCCTGGGTTATCGATAAGTAGTAATGGCGTTTGACAAAATGTAACACTTAAGGGGTAACACCACTGTATATATATATTTGGATGAAGGACACATTTCAGGCCATCATTAAAATTGCACACTGCAATATCAGTGGCAATATCCAGAACTTTCTTGCCACTCGAGTACGATTTCGCAGCCAAGTTCCAAACCGTGGTATTGGAACTTTCGTTGCTGTTCTGAGTATAACCTCTAAGCAAGGGTGCAGCAACTCATCTCGACTCAATTCTATATAAACAGGTTCAATGGATTCGCAAATATCTTCAGGAAGTGGCGGTTCACGATGAAACGTGTCCAACGAACCTTCAGCTTGTGCGATTTTCCAAGCACACTAGGAATCTGAACAATTATCGTGCTGAGGATTGTTGTCGGTCGATATTTTATGATACAGAGTTGCCCACATTTCATTCCTCATTTTCTCTATGCAATTTGGATTCCTCCGTATTGCCAAACCATAATAAATTGTTAACTTATGAATCAATTTATTTGTTAATTTTCCTTTTCTTCCGAGGCCTTTCGTCTTATTTTTTAGATTTTGAAGACGCGTTCCCATTCGTTTCTGTACATGATCGATGCACTCTTTTTTTGTACTTCAAAATTAGTGTACGATTTAGAATCCAGTATGCCTTTGAAAGTCTTGCTGTCACCATCACCAATATAATTCACATAGTTTAGACCGTGGAAACTGTCAGAACGAGAAAACATTTCAATAACAGCATCTACCTTCATTTTACCAAATGAACCTTCATGATTTGCTTGACATAAATCGGCGTGTGATGCATACCATTTTTCGTATTCAGATGTTTCTGTTTTATTTTTCCAGTGCTCGCAAGACTTACAATATTTAGATTTTACAGTCAGATCGACGATTTTTCCAGTAATTCATCCAATTAAAGATACAATTTCAAAAAGCGACGAATACCCTCGTTTTTCCCAAGAGCCATCTCCTGAAACGGTAATCCCTTGAGATTGACCATTTTCTTCGCTCTTTCGTCTCTTCTCTTGTCCAGCTTGCTTCCTACTGTTATCGCGAACCGTTGATGTTGTTATTGAAATGAGATACACTATTTTATCGTAGAAAGATTGGAAAAGAGGACGTGGTAATTCCATAACCGCGCAAAATTTCATCATTCCATTCAGTCCTACTCCTATCAGTCGCATTGTTAATACCATCCGACGATTAATTTCATATGCATTTTTTATGAATTTATTGTTAGGTATAACAATTTCTGGACTTTGGGCAAACAATCACAATTTTTGGTCCGAGCCCCGAGAACTTCTTTCATGAAAAATTATATTACAACCGCACGTTTTACGCTTCTCATGTTCAGAAATGGCAGAAAATACTGCCAAAAAGTTAATGATTCGGTATTCAAATGTATAATTTACATCGAAATCGTCCTCGGATGTCTTTTTGCCGATGCACTGACGCCATTGGAATGACCTTCAGCTTCGTATCGATTCATCGGACGATAATAAGAGCAGCACTGATCTGGTCTACAAGTCTCGTGTTCCCTGAGAAGGTCGCTTGAGTAGATCCGCCGGAGCTTGACAAAACCAACGCTGAGCCAGATGAATAATAATAATAATAATAATAGTTATTAATAATTTGATAATTTCATTTAATACTTAATTGCATGCATGGAAGTCGGGAACTTACTAAGAAATAATTAATCGATTGTACCCAAGGATTACAAATTGAGTATCAGAATTTATTTAATTAATAAAAAAAATAAAAGTTTACAATAATAATAAAAATGAATAATAAACAAAGTACAACAATGTAATTAGCGAATAAAAATTAATTAGCCTTATGGGCAATCTGATCCGTTCACGTTCTATCCACGCCTTTGCCAAAAATGGCGTCGCAACTTTACCGTTATTAATTATGATCAACTAGACTACGTTAATTATCAACGTCTCTGGTGTCGCTCTCCTCGTTGTCCGCTCTCTACCGAGTGGATTAGTGTGTGGGTATATGTGTGTGTAGTGGTGTGGAGTGCGTGTGTACGTGGTGCACAGTTGCTGTGCTCCATCTATGTCTTTGGCTACTACGGTAGTACCGCTGTTGGGATCGTCTTTATCTCTCCCTCTCTCTCTCTCTCTTTCACGTCTCTCTCTGGCACTGGCTGCTGCACTGCTCTGCTGCTGTTAGTGGCAACGTGTACAGTGTTGTGTAGTGGTGATGTCGGTTATCTGTATTCCTCCCTCTCGTACTCAGAATCAAATAACAATACGCGTCTCATTAGTTAATAATAATTATACTGTGTAAAGTTTCAGGGCGGTGTTCCGTCAGTGTGAAACTCGCTGACGTGTCTAACAATTATCATAACTAATTCTCAAATACTGCATGCGGTTCTCATATTGCTTTATAAAAAAACTTACGTGTGATTTTTCACACGTCACAAACTCATGAGATATGCGAGTTTAACAAGGATATGACAAATTTGTTATATTTTATACTTCTGGGTTATATTTAGAATAAATCATTTTTAACGATTTTCGACCTACTAAAGCTGTTGGTTTCTTAGTCTTAAACCATTTTTAGATAAACTATAAAAAAAATAATTTTTCAGCGGTTAAAAAGTCTTTGCGTTAAAGACTTGGATAACACGAACTAATATCCCGGTCCGTTCGAATTTGTGATAACGAGTGTTTACTGTATTAATTTCTTATTTTTTCTTATAAGGCAAGATAACACTACGCCCATACTTACTGCCTCAGCTACAGCTGCTATATTGTTAGCACATCTCATTGTTTATATCACATCAGCTGATCCTCATACGCACTTAACCTTATTATGATAACGTAGCCTGTTGAAGCGACCTGATAAAGACCGATACAAATATTCAAGATTTTATATGGAAAAAAAGTCCTATAGAGACTTTCATGAGGTTTTATTTGATATTTATAACGACAAATTACGTAATCTATTTTTATTGTAAAAATCAAGTTAGAGCAATTTATTCTGAAGTTTTGTCTATTATAAGTTGTAACAATGCGCGAAACTTGCGAGAATTAGCTGACAACGCGGGCAGGCAGAGCAAATGAGCCAGCTTACATCAGCTGGAGCGCGATTCGCCGTACAAACGCCGAAGACTATTAACGCTCATGCTGGTTGCATCTCTTGCCTCAGTAACCATTCGACATCCATCGGTTTGCGCCGGGCCGCTCTGGTGTCCTTGGCTTGGCCTGCAATGCGTACTCGCGGTGATCGCCTACTCTCCTCCCTTGATACACAGTCTACTATTTTTACATTATTTTATTTTTGTTGAAAATACCCAGATAGTAATTCTTCTACCGTTTATCGGCAGGTTGCTTATTTCTAACAACAGCCAAATCTACAGCTAACCTGACACGATCAAAATGAAGACAACCTTTATAGGCAACCCATAATCTACTCATATAGAATCTATATGGAAATGCACATACATGTGGAAATCCTCTTTAAAATTTCAATTATGATTACTTCGTAAAATGTTCCACGGAAATGTGTCCGAAATCTATATATAGATTTCCATATGGAAATTCATATAGATTTACATATAAGCAAGGCACTTGTTCTATAAATTAAAAAAATGTGTTTTTAAAGCGATATGTCCTTTTATGGTTGTATTTTCAAAATAAAAAGACATCAGGGTACAGGTCGAAGCCCGAAAAGAATTAAAAATTATTAGAAAAAGCCTCTGGACACATGGACATCTGTATGGATTATTAGCATACGGATTATTATGAGGTATTTATATAACAAAGGAAGATATGTATTTCAGCATATGATTTAAACTGCCCTACGTGGGAGTTTTGTCTTTATGTGCATACTACTTGCAGTCGCTGTCTAGGTAGTTAAGGTAGCCGATGACGAGGTTAACGTAGTGCACTCCGTAGTTTTTGGTATCTAGATATAAATATTATTTGCAGACATCGTCTAGGTACTTATGGTGGGATATGACGAGGTCTAGGTAGTGCACTCTGTAGTTTTTGGTGTCTGTGTGCACGTACATATCGCAGACGGTCTAAAGACCACGACCACCTAGACAGCGTCTGCAATTAATATGCATTGAGTTGTGTTTATTATACAGCATTGCTTGTTATAAAAACAAAGAATCGCAGCCCTTAACAATATCTGTTTTTCCATTTTTCTATCACGCAAACAAAAGCGGGTGGATTATGGTCCTTATTATGGTCCCTATTATGGAAAGAAGATACAATAAACACTAAAATCCTGTAAATTAAGAAGAAAAAATATTGTTCTTCACAAAACATGTTATAATATGGAAAAAGAAAACATTTTAGACTGTCTTTGCTCAAATCTATCGCACTATAAAGCTCTATAATAAAAACTGTCAAAAAGACATATGGCCGCACAAAAGATCGCTAGATGGCGCGAAAGTAATTTACTCTGGCATAATCTCCGTGTTATAATTATCCATAATTATTGATTAAATAATTCAAATCGCTTAAATAGTGGTTTCTACGCTTTTTTATCTTCCCGACTGTATGGTGTGCAAAAAAGTTTCGCTTTTTCATTTCAGATCTCTGTGATTTGGTTGGATTATGCTTGAGCGGTTCGTCGCGGATTTTTCACCTCATGGCGTCGATTTCGGAGCACTTGTATCTCGCTCAGTTATCATATTTACAGACCATTGTCAGGTTTATTATACAGTTTCACACGTTAATAAGTGGCCAGTCATCCTTTTGAAAGTCTATAAAGTGCATGAAAAGTAAATAATGGCCACTTTTTTCCCTGAAAAGCGAGACCAAAATACGGGAAAAAAGTTACTTCTCTAGAAACTAGTCCAAATTCCTTTATTTCATCAAGTTCTACCAATAACCCTGATTTTCGATTCTCTTTTAACAATATTGTCTTTTAACAGTCCATTAGTCCCTCTTTCCAAGTAAAATAGTGGCCACAGTTGAGATGGGCATAAAGTACTATATGTAACTCGAGAAAAAAGTAGATTTTTCCCGCTGGTGAGTTTACTGCTCGAGCGAGCGAAGCGAAGCAATTTTAAATTTGTGAACTTGGCACCAGATTCGTGATTATATACCTCAAAAACCCCTGGGTGATCGATTTCAAGCCATTCCGTGTCATTGGAGTCCCTTCGAATGCTATATTTGTGTTTATTTCAGCTATCTTGAATCGGCCATTTTGAATATTTAAATTCTGGTTACAGAATCGTGATCAGTGGCCTCGTATATGACTTATAGACCAATTTCAAGCTTTTGCAAATGGTTTTCGCATTTTAATTGATAGTTTTCTTTATTAATCGGCAAATTTCGTAGATTATAGTGGCCATATTTATCCGCCATATTGAATTTTTGCAAAGGGCCAGATTCTGTTTGAAAGTGTACGTCAATACGAACATTTGAAGACGTCATATGTATTTCTTGGCTGCTGAGCTTTTTGTACAGAGCCTTGTCCTAGTTGACGTGAAACGTTGCGTATATATTCTGCAGCGTGTTTATTAATCTTTTACTCTACAATTAAAATAACTATGCGCGAAATTATTGTTCTACACTAACACTCGCCGATATTTTTAGTTAACTAAATTGTTTTATATTTGAACAATTATTCGCTTTCCTCGGTTTTCTAAGCGTAAACTCGCGATTGTTTCTTATTGATTATATTGTGTTAACTTACAATTAATTGCTACTACACGCTAGAGTCGCATTGATTCGACTCTCCATTCACTTCCAGTCAAAAAGGTGGCTTCTCGAGGCCGGTAGATGGGTCCTACAGGGATGATCTCGCTGGGCTAATCTCGTTAAACGAAAGGAGCTGATGGCCATCTTCATACTTCCAGTCAAGAAAAGGCCAAGAGTTCCGTAAGCTCGAGGTATTTACAACCTCGCATTTGAGCATGAAGGGGGGAAATCATCAGTGTCTTTCATCCAATGAGTGATTGACAGATTTTAGTGCGTCGACCTGGTCGAAAGAAAAGAGGGAGAGTTGCTTAGCCTGCGCTTCGCAACCACGTGATTGACTTTGTCTTGTTAACCCGATAAGTCAAGAAATATAGATTTTTTTGTTGATTTTCGAGCTTCATTCTTAACAGGAAAAGAAAATAATATTGACTCAAAAATCACCTATTCCACTATTTTTGGGTATGCTATTTCGATTAGTGAGGTTTAACTTGCATTTTGATGGCTCCAAAAACCAACATGGCGGATTTTAAATAAAATTTACTGAAAAATTGAAACGTTTTTTTTCATGATTTTTTTCGCGTTGAAAAGGTAATAGACAAGATTCCGGATTTCAACCAAAAGTGCTCAAAATAGTTTAACTCGATGAGCGAATTTTTTTTTCGGTTCCAAATTATCCTAATCTGTCCAAAATGGCATTATATTCACGGAAAGAACATAGAATGATAAAAATATGTGAACCATTGATATAACGTACATTACTAGCCGTTGAATTTTTACAAAAAGTGATATACGAGAGTTTTCGAGATCGCTGATCAAAACTTCACCATCAGATTTTCAAAATTCAAAATAGCGGATCCAATATGGCGGTCAAAAATTCGAAAAAACCTTAGATTTTGCTGAATATTTGTATGCAGGGGTTTTCAAGGTCGCTGATCATGGTTTCGCCATCAGATTTTTCAAATTCAAAATGGCAGATCTAATATGGCGGTCAAAAGTTTGAAAAAAGCTTAGATGTTTCTGAAAATTGGTATGCAGGGGTTTTCGAGGTCGCTGATTACCATTTCGCCATTAGATTTTGCATATTCAAAATGGCGAATCCCATATGGCGGTCAAAAGTTCGGAAAAAGCTTAGATTTTGCTGAAAATTGGTAGGCAGGGATTGGGTTGGGTTTTCAAGGCCGCTGGTCACGATTTCGCTATCAGATTTTCAAAATTCAAAATGACGGATCCAATATGGCTGTCGAAAGTTAAAAAAAAGCTTAGATTTTGCTGAAAATCGGTGTACAGGGGTCTTCTATTAGAAAGCTCACAGTCCTTACAGTAATATAAATCACGGGTATTACAATACTTATACGGTCGAATCACACATTTTTGAGAAGAACATTTCTTCTGGGAGGTTTTATGACAAAATACGTGTGATTTTCGATAACGTTTTTTTCCAATATCACAATAATGCCTTGCGATACTCAAAGCAAAGTCGTTCGATCCAATTTTTTTTGATTGGAACTAGATATATTGTATACCATAAGTGTATTTGTGATTGCAGTTTGAATTAGTCTTAGAAAAACTACCCATGTCCATTTTTTAGCCCGTATACATGGCAGAACATTGTTACAATGACCATCGTGCAGATCGACTCCTCTCATGAATCTATTATAAATGTGGAAAGCTCTTGGAAAAGGTATTTCTATTCTCGACTTTTCTTTTGCACTGAATCTCTTTGATGGTAATAAGGGTGTCACTCCTGTAGCAGAAGAAGCTGTAGAAACTTGCTTGGAATCCATCACAGTCACATAATTTATCCTACTGTTCTGATCATACTTTGTAAAGAATGTACCTCTAGGGGCTTTCTTGTGAATTACATTCTTATCTGATACTCTGTTATCTCTTATGGTACCAGTAGATTTCAATCCTAATTTTTTCAAATGTAAGATGAGATCTAAGTTAGTGAAGAAATTGTCAAAGTAGAGATGAAACTTTAGAAGTTCAAGAGAGTGTATCGTTTTGAAAAATGAATGTAACAAATTCATCACTACTTGAGCACCAAGAGCACATTTATTCAACTTTTCTACTTTAGACCCCTTCCCACAGTAAATGTCGAGATCAAATAAATATCCATCAGCTGAACTGAGTCCCAAAACTTTACACCAAATCGTACGGGTTTACCTCGAATGAATTGTTTCGAACACGTTCTGGCATATGATTAAGCCATGATCTCATCAATCGACAAGGCAGATTCAAAGAACCCAAACTTTTGAATATTCTTACGAAATATGTTCAATAAATTTCGAACACGCCATGCTTTATCATATTTATTTTCATCAGTAGGTTTTGAGTACTTTATTTTCGATTTTATTTTCATAAAAGTATCACGTCGCATAGAAGATCGAACGATGTCACAAGACAGGAGTGGGTCAAGTGACCAATAATGCTTCTGAGATTTGTGTTTGCTGAAACTGGATAGAATCAGTATTCCTATGAAGGTATTCAAGTCATCTAGAGTAAGAGCATATCCATTTTTATTGGTCGCTTCCACTATATAATTTTTCATATGATCTGAGAAAAATTGTTCAAATAGCTGAACATATGAAGAATTAGAAATTGTTGTATTCTGACTGTCACTCAGAAAACATACGTTCTCCAGATCATTATCATACTTTTTGTCTCCATCTACCCAATCGTAGGTGTGATCTTTCTCTAATTTAGTTTGATCTTCAACATATGTGCTTGAAACTTTCTTGTATGAATATTGTGATAAGATATCATCAATATCATCAGAATTATCGTGACGATCGTCATTCAATTGTTGGCTATTGGATTCTGAATCCGATCCTCCAGAATCGATTGAATTTGGTATTAGCAAAATTTTATCATAATTATCTATAGAAGTATCAACTTCACAATCCGTATAACTACAAGTCGACTTTCTCTTACGTTTTAGGGCCATTCTTATGCAGATGAACAAACAGAAACAGAGAAAAATAGAAAGATAGCACTCGTGATTATAATTAGAATATTCCAGAAATATTTAACAAAACTATGTATCAATTTTATCAAATATCAAGTAGATTGTAGAAAAATTATTGAAATTTCACGTTATTACCATGAATTTTTTCCCTCTAAATAATGACAGTATATATTTATCTATTAGCCTGTCACTCAAACGTGATCTCTAACACGGAAAATATTGAGAAGACAGTTTACATCAAATTTAGACTGTCGCGTGTTGCGAAAGAGTGAGTTTCCTTATATGCCCGAGACCTCAATATTCTGTCACAGGGAAGCACACCGCGTGTGTCTCGCCGCCTAGCGGCAAGAACATGAGTTGCGTTTACAGCGAGCTGTATGAATTCTGCATGTGTATATGAGCCCATTTCTTTAGACTTTTGAAAACAAAATTTAAAATCAGATGCAAAACTTTTATTACTCGATGCTTTAAAACAATGTTATACAAAATTTTATGTATGGGAGATAGGGGCTGAAAGTAACAGGGGTAAATCTTAACATACAATTTTTAAAGGAATCGATTCCTTAAATAATTTTTAAATATTCCTTGCTTGAATATTAGCTAAATAAATGATACGACACGCTTACAAATAATAATATATAAAAATAATATCTGCTTCAAAAGTATAGCTTCTTTTTTAAAACACGTTACTTTTAGCCCTCGTCTCTCCTTCAAAATAAAATATTGAAAAATAATAAGGCAAGAATCTTTCAATAATACGCTAAAATTAACGCTGCTATACATCAAATAAGATAATTATTTGCAAATGTTAGTAATGCAATTTTTGGCTAGGTATCAAGGCCCATTGTTGGGACAATGGCAAATTTATGCAAATTAAAAGTTGTTTATTCAAATGATTTGTATAATGCAAATAATGGTGTATAACCCTTAATTTACATTTTAAATATACGTTTTAACAGCTGATGCTGAGAAAATGTATAGATAAGTCAATATGGGACAGTCCCCGCATCTTTGTTAGCAATCGTACTCTAAAGAAACTTGCTAATCATGAATCAAAATCATTTTCTGATGTTTCAATTATCTTAGCAAAGGATTTTTACGTAGATGATTTATTGACTGGAGCAAAAACTTATTCAGAAGCCAAACAATTACAAAATGATTTCATAGAACTGACTAAACGTGGAGGCTTTAATCTCAGACGATGGGTTTCAAATGATCCCAATTAAGTTACAGATTAGACAGAATATTCAGATAAATCACATTTTAGCTTAAATATAGACGAAACTGTCAAAAAATTAGGAGTATACTGGAATGCAAAGCAATATTCTATTACGTACACAGTCAAATGTGTACAAAATTATCAAAAATTAACAAAGCGAGAAAAAACGGCCATTTGGTTCCGCTTAGCAGTGCCCGGCTTCGGCTCTTAAAACACACTCAGTTTTGAGAAAAACGCTTTTTAAGTTTTACAAGTACTTAACTCTTAAAAAATGTCCTCTTACCTTTAATCTGCGATGCCTGAACCGTACATTTGCAGCATCGGTAAGTGATCGCTCGGAAAATTTGATGCGACGCTCATCAACTTCCATGCAGAAGTTGTAGCAGTTTGGCCCTATTTTGCATATCCAAATTTTGCATCAGACGCAAGATATTTGACAGACCATTATTATTGATAATGCACTCTAAAACAACTTTATTTTGATGATTAATTATATAAAAAATAAAAAGATCAACGGCAAATAAATCGGAGCGTCTGACTCGGCGTCACTTCGCAGCTGTACTGACTCATACATACACGTATATTATAATGTACATATAATATATGTATATTATAGTATCAGCGCACCCTGGTAACCACGAAAGGTAACCTAATAACCTTTTACCTTGTAGGTAAGGCGGGTATTTAATATTTCAACAGGTAAAAGCAAAAAGTCGGAGCGGTACCGCATATGCTCTAAACGCACACTCCGAAGCGCGGCGGCAAAATTGAAAATTGAAGCTGTTACAATTTTTTACTATAGGACCAATTGGATATTGTGTAATCCAAAAAAATTATTTTTTTAAATCCAGGAGTGGTGTTACCTCTTAAAATGTGTTTTTTACTCTATTATTCCTTTCTCTGGCTGTTCGCGGTCTATTGGGGTGAATTTTCCAGGTTAGCTTCACTTGTTATCACAAAATTTAAGGAAATTTTTCTAAGATACCTTAATTGCCAAACATAATCTCAAAATTGTATTTTAAAATTTCCAATATTTTTTTTACTAGTCACATGTGTTTAAAATACAAATAAAAATTTTTTGTTCCTTATTTGCATTTTTACCAGTATCAATTTTTTCAAAATTTTTAAAAATGCACGCGATACTCAGAACTTTGATAAACTATTTATTTTTCATTTTCTCGTTATTTTTCACACTTAAAATAGGTCATATAAATCGGTTTATATTTTTTTCGAATTATTTATCTTGTACTCCCCTTTCTTAGCTTATATCCACATAAAAAGTCAGACAAATTGCTTTCACTTACCTAACAAGCACATATTTACAGCTATTTATAGCTCTGTTATTGGTTAAATTATACTATAACGGTACTTGGAGATAAGATTTATTACCTCTGTGTATAGGTTGAGGTGTCACCTACAATTCAGTACTTCTCACGGACGATTGAGTAGCTACTCAACACATACACACACACACGCACGCACGAACGCACGCATCCACCCACCCTTTTCGCACGAGCACATGCACACGCGTATACGCGCACACACACGCACACACACACATGCATGTACATAAATGTGTATGTGTGTGTGTGTTGAGTAACTACGGAATCGTCCGTGACAAGTACTGAATTGTAGGTGTCACCTGAGTCTATATATGTACGTAATAAAGCTCGACTACTACTACTGGTTATATATACATGTCGTGTTCTTAATATATGTTCCGTTCCATTTTTTCGTGTTAAAGGTTTTACTATACCTACACTATATCTATTACTAAGAGAAATTTTAATTAGCCTGTTACACATATGTGCGTCTTAGGTTAGGAAAGCAATTTTTCTGACTTTTTATGTAGATATAAACTAAAAAAAGTGGAGTACAACATAAATATTGCGAAAAAATATAAACCAATTTGTATGACCTATTGTACGTTTGAAAAATTGCGAAAATATGAGATAGAAATAATTTCTCAGGGTTTTGAGTATCGCGCACCTTTTTCAAAAATTCTGAAAAAACTCACACAAATAAAAAAGCAAATAAGGAACGCAATAAATTGTGATTAGTTAAAAAAATGTTTGAAATTTTTAAATACAAATTTGATGTTATTGTTAGCCGATGAAAGTATCTGAGAAAAATGTACTCAAGTTTTGTGATAAAAAGTGAAGCTATCCTGGAAGTTTCAGCCTAAACGATAGCTAACAGGCAAAGAAAGAAATAAAAGGGCAAAAAACACATTTTTAAGACTAGCTTATAAGGGGAGGGTGGGGAGCAAAAAAAATTTCAAGAATTATGTTTTTGTAATACAAATCGAGAAAAAATACTCAAAAAGTGCGAAACCGCAAAGGCAAATTTAACATTACTAATCGGTTAGGAGCCTTTATAGACGTTACTTCTCTTATCTATATCTATAATAGATGTATCTATTTAGAGTTACATCCGATGGGTATATTTCCAAATCGGATAACTTTTATGAATATTCAAACATCGAATTTTGTCTGTAACAGTGTTGGTCGGAGATTTTGATAATAACGTGCAATTTATTTTTTCTTACATCAAAATGTTGATATCGAAAGTATGTTTCTTCAATAATATTCATAATTTTTTTCGTTGAAATATATTGTAAATTAAGGAAGTTAGGGTCATTTGCAGGATGCCTGGTTTTCCAGATGAGTCGTACGGTGTACACGATAACTCCAAGCCATCTTGTCAAGAGCTTCTTTTGTATTGTTTTTTATTAACAGATTTTCTGGAGATGATTTGGACTTTAATTTAACAAAACTATTTTTTAGTACCTTACATTTTTGCCAAACATATTTAGGATCAACGTGAATGTTCAAACTAGATGCAAATTTTTTGAAATATTCTTTTCTTTTTATTTTAAATGTTTTTTTTGCTAAGGCAGCATATTGGGTTCAAACTAATCCGGACTTTATTCCTGGCAAACATAGAGAAAATACATTTTTTGATACTCCGTATAGCTTTTCAGAATTCAATATTGCATTGGAAAATAAGAAAATTCACTCTAGCCCAGGAATGGATGGAATAGATTTTGAAATTTTAAAAAACCTAACTTTAAAATTTAAGCTCATTTTACTCGACATATTCAATGAAATGCACTCTAGTAATAGTTACCCGCGCAGTTGGAAACAAAGTTTCATACACTTTGTTCAGAAACCTGACGGAAAATCTTTTAGGCCTATAGCTTTAACGTCTTGTGTAGGAAAACTATATGAAACTCTAGTTAAAAATAGGTTAGAATGGTGGGTAGAATATTATAATCTCCTTCCAAATAGTCAAAATGGATTTAGAAAAGGAAAATCTTCGGTTGATAATTTAGTTAATTTTACCCTTAAAATTGAAGAAGCCTTTATAGAAAAAAAAAAGTGTACTAGCCATTCTTCTTGATGTTCAAGATGCATTTAACAATGTTAATATTGATATTCTCATAGACAAATTACTAGATATTGGATGCTCTGAAAAATTTCTTAAATATATTAAATTTATTTTACACGAAAGATTTATCTACACAAATTCTCTCAATGATGACTTTAGGTCAGTCTATAAGGGTACTCCGCAAGGAGGAGTTCTAAGCCCACTTCTTTACATACTTTACGTCTCTAAAATTACTTCTAATCTTCCTAAAAATATCTTTGTTTCTGAATTTGCCGATGATACTGGTTTGTATATTAAATGTAAATCTATCAAATGGGGTAAAAAAATATTACAAAACGCTGCCACCTCGGTAGACAAAAATCTGCATCAAATTGGATTAGATGTTGCCCCTCTGAAAACTAAATTTGTGCATTTCAATAATACAGGCATACTTCCAGGTAATACAGTTATAAAAATCAGGGATACTGAAATTAAGTCCACTAACGCTGCTCGTTTTCTGGGTATTCTTTTTGATTACAAAATGTCTTTTAGTCCCCACCTAGATATTGTTATAAAAAAGTGTAAAAAGGCACTAAACTTACTCAAGTTTTTATGTGGAACATGGTGGGGCGCGAGTCCTGAGACTCTAATTATTTTATATAAAAGCTATATTAGATCAATAATAGAATACGGATGTTATGTTTATTATTATGACAAAGAAAACTTTAATACAAAACTAGAACAGATCCAAAATACTGCCATAAGATCAGCTTTAGGTTACTGAATTAGCACACTACGAATTATACTAACAGCTGAATCCAAACTTGTAATTATTAAAGAAAGAATAAGATATCTATGTAATTGCCATTTAGCTAAAGTTTCATCTACTTCAGAATCATTGGTTAAGAGAAATATTGATAATTATTCCAAAATAGTTAGGAAAAAAGGTTGTTTTCCAAAAAAAATCATGTTTACATGTTTAGAATCTTTTAAGAATGTTGCAGATAAAATAAATAAAAACGTCAAATTTAGTATTTTTAGCTACAACTACAAATCAACCTATACTACTATACCGTTTAATACACAAATTGGACAACGCTTAAAACAATCAAAAAATCCCAATGACCTGTTTAATGAAACTTTTTCTAACGTAAATGGACTTAAAATATTTACAGATGGTAGCAAATCGACTGACTCGCTAAATGTAGGTTCTGCTTGTATATGCAATGAGCTTAATATATTTATAAGTAAAACTATTAATAAAGATGCTACAGTTTTTACAGCAGAATTAATCGCTTTAGATGATGCTCTGAATATTGCTTTATCTAACAAAAATAAAAACATTCTCATTTTCTCTGATTCTCTCAGTGCCCTCCAAAGTCTCCAATCTACTCATATAAATGCCAAAAATAATGACTATATCATGAAAATTAAAGATAAATTCACTCAATTCAACTCAGACAATACAGACAATACATCAATTACTTTTTATTGGATACCATCACATGCTGGAATAGAAGGTAATGAGAATGTAGATAAATATGCCAAAGCTGCAGCTGCCTCACAAAGCGTCGATATTAAGTATACTCCATTTACTGACTTATTTGAAAACTTTAAAAAACAAATGTACTATAATAACCATATCTATCTTACAAGACCTGATCATGATACTGGTAAAATTTATTTTCAATACTATTATAATGATAAGCGAAAACCTTGGTATGCTAATCACAAATTAAGCAGAGAATGTATTGTCACTGTAAATCGCATGAGATCTAATCACTATCATTTAGCAGCCTCGCTAGCACGAATAGGAATAATCAAGAGTTCTAAATGTAAATGTAGTAAATATGATGAAAACTTGAACCATGTTATATATCAATGTGAATTATATAGTATACAAAGAGAAAAACTAATCTGCAACCTTAAAAAAATCAATATTCAACCTCCGTTAAACGTAGAATCCTTAATTGCAGAACCGAATGTAATATCATGTCAAAACATACTAATGTTTCTGAAAAGTTGTAACATACAAATCTGAATGTACAGATCCTCGTAAATGTGTATTATATTTCTAATTCTAAGTTTGTATTATAAATGTATTATAAATGTACAATTAGTTGTAAAAACAATGTAAAGCTGAAATAAATCTTATGTAAGATTTGAAAGGCTTAATAAAAAAAAAAAAAAACTCCAAGCCAAATAATCTAAAATAAAAAAATAAAAAAATTCGTTTAGTACATGATTATACCTTGGTACTGAGCAAAAAATTGAAAATAAATTTTTGCCTGAAAGTATCTAAAAGTAGTCAAAAAGAGCTTTAATTTGAGACTGGGGACATTATGATTATTATTATCATTATCATTATCGTTATCATTATCATTATCATTATCATTATCATTATCCGGCTCTGTTGGACAATTCACGCCTGAGAACATCGTGGGCGAAATGTTGTCCGCCAAGAATAAGTTGGCCGCCACGACAAAATTAGCCGAGACGATCCTACGACAAAAGAAGCGGTACCTAGATAGGGCAACCGACGAAGGTATGAATTTTGAAGATCTGGGAGACGCTCCGACTCCCTAACATAACCCAGGGACGTTGGACGACTCCATGGAAATGGACGTGAAGGGAGAAGATGGGACGCTTTCTTAACCGGGAGATGCTCACTTTCCCTCATTTTATGAATGTCGCGGGGAGGGACAGGGATTCTTCTCCTTTCCGTACGAAGACGTTGTCGAGATGATACTAGAATGGCACCACCCTGAGGTAATGTGATAAACGGTACCAGGGTGGGTTCCGCCAGAAGAGGAAAGGGTGGTAGGTTTTAGTGGGTCGGTTTGCGATGCAACGGCTGTGTAGTTTTTTTCGCGTTTTTGTTTATTTTAGTTTTCGTCTTATATTATACACACGGCAGATGCATCCCCAACCAGCCTCACCATATCCAGCTATGCGGACCATGTCGGGTGTGCCTTAGGTGACATTTCCTACATACCCTCGAAAACAAAAAAAATCTATATCAGTATCCATTCAGACGACCAGGATTTATTGGGACGATTCCCGACGTGTCCTTTGTATCCGTAAATCTAGCGCCTAGAGCGTCGGGTTGGAGGATACTGGAGGATTACAATGGTAGCGACCACCAGTATATCACCTTTCAGCTGAGTGATAAAACCCAATCGCAGAAAGGAGTCGCGCCAAACCCACCCCGATGGAATCTGGCCAAGCTGAACACCGATAAACTAGTCGAGGTGCTGCTAGAAGGCCAACTCGTTCACCGAGCTTGTGACGCATACATGCTGCACAAGGGATAGCGACGTGGAAAACGTCAAGTTCACTGGTGGACCGACGAAATCGCGCAACTGAGGGCGGAAGCGAACCTCAGATGAAGAGCGCAAAGAACGCGAAACGAAAAGGAGGCAGAGCTGCTGTCGATGCAGCAAAAAGTAGCGCACAAGCGGTTCCGACGCGAGATCAACTGGAGCAAGGCACAGTGCTGAAAGAATAGGGACGTGTGGGGCTTGGGCTACAAGATCGTGACGAAGAAACTCTGCGCGCTTCCGAGTTCACCTTTCGACGAAGACACCATGACTCAAATCGATGACACTCTGTTCCTTACGCACCAGCTATGGCAGGACCAGGAGAAAACCACGGAAGTAGGTGAGATCCTCCTATTTTCCACCGGGAAGCTGCAGATCGCCGCTAAAATGATGCGGTGCGGAAAGGCGTCTGGGCCCGACGGGATACCAGCTGAGATATTGAAGATCATCGCGGTGAGAGTACCCTATCTCTTGCTGACCATGCACAACTCGTGCCTCAAGGTGGATGTTTTTGTCACCCCCTGGAATGTTGCGCGTCTCGTGCTGATCGGCAAAGGTGAGGGAGGTGATCCCCGGCTTCCGTCGTCCAACAGGCCTCTGTGCATGTTGGATGACGCAGGGAAGCTTTACGAGAGGTTGCTCAAGATACGGCTACAGAGAGCTGTACGGGCTGTCGGCAATTTAGCTGACAACCGGTACGGCTTCAGAAAGCAGCGTTCCACAGTGAACGCTATATGAGAGGTGGCACAGCAGGGGAAGAGGGCGTGGTCTGGAAATCATTTTTCCAGAAAAGTCGCCCTCCTTGCATCGCTAGACCTGAAGAACACATAATTCGGTTTATTTATTAATCACTTTAATCAGTTATTCATATCTTAGTTAAAGTTTTGAGGTTAGGGATTTCGGCGGGAAAATTGAATGGCTTGATACCCCGTTGCTCCGTTGAGTAGTCCCGCATTTACGCGCGGCCCCATGGAGGCACACAATTTTATTTTTCATCAACACAATTTAAAAAAAGATTTAGTATTAATTGTCATATGTATTGACCTAAATATATGTTATAATATATGAAAAATAATAACAGTAAGCATATATATATATATATATATTTCATATTTTATAACATATATTTAGGTCAATAAGAATGACAATTAATACACTCATTTCAGTTATTTATTAATTCATTTTTATATTTGACTGGCAACCGAGGTTTTTATTTAAATAATTGAAATATTTATAAAGGAATCATGGTTTTACAGGCGTAAATGCTACTTTGTCATAAGAGCCCATGTTAAAATTTCTAATTTAAAAAACAAATTCTTTTCAGGTAATCTAGCAACTCCACTGAATCATAGTATCGATAGAATGCTTCAAACTCACACTTTCAATGTGATTTCATTTATTTCTTGTTCGTGATAGAATAAACAAAATATTTTTTTTGTAACACAAGCACGATTTTCGCGTTTTTCTGTACCTATTAAGCGGACCTAAAGGCCAACATTTTTCGGAAAATTGCTATTATATATATATATATATATATATATATATATATATATATATATATATATATATATATATATATATATTTAGCCCCACTTAAGGGGTTATATCCCCCAACTTTTTTTGTTTTTTTCCATTTTTCTTTATTGGCTTAAATCTTGCCCAAGTACCGATTTAAACACAAAATTTTTTTAAATCAATTTTTTCCAAACAGCTTTGATGCTCCAAAATTACAATTTTTGCTTATTTTAGCGATGCTCGCTTTTTTGAATTTCGCGGCTTTGGAAATTAGTAGAAGATACCTACGATCGATATCGTGTTTTAAATTTGAATTATAGAGGTCGCTACATGGCATTACGACGGTTACAGCGTCTTTACAGCACGTGTTTACTCACACTTGCCCTGTGTTTAGTCGATCAGCCGTTCTCGTTGTTTACGTTGTTATTTTGAGTTTTGCTTTACTTTTTAACTGTGAATTATATTTACAAGTACTTAATTATGAGTGAAAAGGTGTACAGTGTCCGCAATGGCAGTAAAACAAGAAGTACAAGTACAAAACGGAGTAAAATTAGTAATCGACGCCCGCCTAACCGCCATTCGTTCGAAGGCGATTAGGAGCACGTTAGTACCTCGGCTAAGAAATTGAAAACTACTGATTTAGACCGTGACCGCGATGTTGATAATAATTTCGGCTACTGTTTCATCACTTTTTTCGCTGTATTTACTGCTCTTTCTGAATTAGTAGTATGCAAAAAATGTAATGGTGACATGCAGTTTTTAGAGTTTTGCGCATCATAGGCATAGGCATAAATGGTATAAAAAAGTTCTGCTCTATGATGGATCTTGCAAAGCCTGTTTTTCAAACAACTTACAGTAAGATCATATCTAATATCGCCACTGCTACTTCATCTATTCGAATTATATCTATGAAAAAATCAGCGATTAAAGAAAAAGAAATTTCTATCGAACGAGGTGAAAAAGAAGGTCTCACGGTGTCAGACGATGGATCTTGGCGAAAGAGAGGGTTTACGTCTTTGTTCGGATTGGTGACTTTGATTGCTTGGTACACTGGCAAGGTATTGGATGTGTGTGTGTAAAATCTAACTACTGTAAAGTGTGTGAATATTGGCAAAAAAAAGAAGGTACTGATGAATACGAAGAGGTATACCCTTCACACAAACAGAACTATGATGCAAACCATGAAGGTAGTGCCGGGAAAATGGAGATCGACGCAGTTATAGAAATGTTCAAACGCTCAGAAAAACTTCATACTATCAAATATTTTAAATATATCGGCGACGGCGATTCAAAAACATATAAAAGTATAGTCGACTCAAAACCTTATAAAGATTTCATCGTCGAAAAAAAAGAATGTGTCGGACACATTCAGCAGCGCATGGGAACGTGTCTGCGCAATTTGAAAAAAACAACGAAAGGTCTTGGCGGCCGAAGAAAGTTGACCGGAAAGTTAATTGATGAACTTTCTATTTATTACGAACTTGCTATTAGGAGAAACTACGATTCAGTCGAAAAAATGCCGAATGAAATTTGGGCAACGTTACTTCATAAAATGTCGACGAAGGAGAATACACAGCACGAGAAGTGTCTCGTCGGAGTAGACTCTTGGTGTTCTTGGCAGCGCAGTACAGCGCTTGGTACACTTGCAACGTACGAGCACAAGAGTCCAATGCATGAGGATGTTTTTAACGCAATTAAAACCCATTTATAATGAACTCAGCTCCGACAACCTTCTGTCACGCTGCTTGGGTGCGTATACTCAGAACAATAACGAGTCGTTTAATGCTGTAGTGTGGTCAATTGCTCCAAAGACGGTGTCAAGCGGTAAGACTATAGTTGACAATGCGACTGACGTAGCCGTTATTATCTTCAATGACGGCTTCTCGGGTCTGTTTGCCGTTTACGATGCTCTTGGGTTGACTGTTGGACCAAACATGTACGAGTTTTGCGTGCAAACGGACGCCAATCGCGTCAAGACCGCTGAGCATCGTATGTCCGATATCGCGAAAGAGGCCAGGCGCAGCATTACATCAGGCAAAAAAAGAAGAAGAGGAAATGAAGGCCCTGGAAGGACAATTATATGGTGCAGGGATAGCAGACTGAAGGTAAAAAAATTACTATGGATTATATTTTTGCAATTCTTAAGATTTATAGCATTTTGAAACTTCAAACGCGTTTTTCTCGAAACCATGTTTTCAAAATCGGCAAGCAGTGGAACTCAAAAAGTTTACATCCGATTGACATCAAATTTTAACAGTAGCTTCATTGTTTCCACGATTTTAGCGATTAATTAACAAGAAAAAAAGTTAGAAACAATTTAGTCGATGTTTTTCGTCGAATACACGATTTTTTGTTATAACAATCGCCATTTCGCGAAAAAAAAATTCTAAAAATATAATCATGTGTAACTTCACTAGCAAAACTCATGTAGATAATAGAAAAATTTTTTTTGTAATAGGTGGAGTTGGACGAGACTTGTACTGCTCGCGGCGGAAGACCTTTTTGAAAAAGCAGTTCACGGTAATCACTGTACAGCCGCCATTTTGTAAAAAAAATATCAATTAAAAATTTTTTTCTCTTCTTCAAGAGTTGATTAATCCAATGTTATATTATTTGTATACCTTTAATCTCAAATGTCCTTTAAAAAAAATAATTAACAAAGCCTTGTTTTTTAGAGCATAAGGGGGATATAACCCCTTAATATGCTAGAAAAACGCAAAAATCAATACATGCGTTACAAAAAATATGATGTGCACTAAGAGCAAAGTTGGCTTTTTGATCTCGTGTGGTTGCAGTAACCGTCTTCGGCTCGCAAACGCACTCGCCTTCGGCTCGTGCTAGCTCACCTTCAACTCGTACTGCAATCTCCATACTCGGTCTAAAATAGCCCACTTTGCGCCCTAGGTACACAATATAATATTTTGTTTACTATTGAAATTGTTTAGTAAGTATTAACATTTTAAGTCTCAGTGGGTTCTTCAGGACACACACATTTATTTCGTTTTATTTTAATTTCATGTGATAAACTTGAAATTATGCAAAATAATAAATATGTACATTAGATCAAAGTTGGCCATTTCCGATATCATAATGGGGATTAACCTATTTTAACCACAAAGAAACTGAGAAAACAAAAAAAAAATTTTTTAATTTATATTATATATTCGAATTCAAGGCTCAACAATGATCCCTGAATTTTTCATAAATTTTTGACAATTACTTATATGCTTGGGACATGGAGGGTTAATAAAAATGAAACTTAGTAAAATTTTATACCTAATTTTCAGTCTATACCTATAAAGTACTTGTAAATATTTAAAAAATTTCAAATAATCCAGCAAAACATTTAACGAATTTAAGAAAACGTATTTCATTTTATTCTGAATTTTATGAATTAAATCCAACCACAGAAACATGCATAGTAAGATTAAATATCCACTCTCTCGAAAAGGTGTGAAATCTCTATAAAAAATATCTTTCCAAAAAGTAAAATTTTGGTAAGTATAAGTTTCAGTATTACCCACAATATAAATTAAAAGAAATATGTTATTACCAAAATAGGTCGTACTACTTCCAGATCATACTACTTTCATAGCACATCAACCTTTTCTTTCTATTTTAATGAAGATTAATATATATTTAATATATATATATATTTATATATATATATAATGGGTCAATCCATGTCAACCGGATCAGTGCTGCCGCCAAAATTTGAAGCCACCCATAAATACGTTTGAGATCTCAAATTGATGGCTGGACCATAAGGATGAAAGTGCCGTATGCGCTTTTGCAGAAATCAAGATGGCGGCATCAATATGGCCGCCGCAACCTTGGAAATCTCGACCGATCTACCGAATTAGCGCTATCGCCAGAATTTGGAGCCAGCTAAAAATACGTATGAGGGCTCAAATTGATGGCTGAACCATAAGGATTAAAGTGCCGTCTGCGCTTTTGCAGAAAACAAGATGGCGGCATCAATATGGCCGTCGGAACCTTGGAAATCTCGATCGATCGACCAAATTAGCGCTGACGTCAGAATTTGGAGCCATGCAAAAATACGCATGAGGGCTCAAATTGATGGCTGGACCATAAGGATCGAAGTGTCTTATGCGCTTTTGTAGAAATCAAGATGGAAATCTCGACCGATCTACCGAATTAGCGCCATCGCCAGAATTTGCAGCCAGCTAAAAATACGTATGAGGGCTCAAATTGATGGCTGGACTATAAGGATCAAAGTGTCGTATGCGCTTTTGCAGAAATCAAGATGGCGGCATCAATATGGCCGCCGGAACCTTGGAAATCTCGATCGATCTACCGAATTAGCGCTATCGCCAGAATTTGGAGCCACCTAAAGATACGTATGAGGGCTCAAATTGATGGCTGGACCATAAGCTTCAAAGTTTCGGAAACAAAATGATTCATGGAAAAGTGGTTTCCCAAACTCAAATCACGAATCAATGTATCTATTATTGTGGATGTACGTCGCTACAAGAACAAAATTGCAGAATTGATTGCCAAACCTGATGAGAAGAGCGTTGAAAGTTATTCTCAGCGACGCGTATCCTAAGTCACGCCCTATTGATTCTGAACCCATAGAATGGTGGATCTCGTATGACACATGTATAAGAAATCCGTGGTAGTATACGACGTTGAAACTACCTAAATCGTCTGGAAATCAATTAATAGAGATTCAGTAGGTTGAGTAGCTCCAATCATGTGCCTTGTAGATTCAAATTTCTTCCGGAACGATTTCCTAAATACCGACAGTCATTAACCGGTTGAGAAACTCACCATTGTATGATAAGAACTCAATTTAGACCTCCTCAAATTCTTAACGAGTTTCATATTGCATAGTAATTATGTCATGTTTTGATCCAGAGTACCTCTTTACTTTCAGTTTATTATCAGTAGTTGGAATGAATGCGTGGCTGCTCTGAATTTTTTTCACAGCAGGTGGATTTTTATATTTTCTATGCAATCTTTTCAGTAATTGTTTATGCTCCTGCTTACTATAATGGAAAAATTTTATGTTTTTGAATTTTTCTTCTGCAAACTTGAATAGAGAAGTTGAGTCCAAGATAGCATTTTTTGGTTCGACTTGTAAACTGTATCGAGTGGCTTTACTCTTCAAGCATGCTCCAAGACCATCGCAAATATATTTTCCATGTGACGTTGCATGACAGTGCCACTCCGTTTCAATTCCAAAATCAGTCTTGTGATTCATAAGACGCATCATCTGAGTTCTATTTTTGAAGTGCTGATTTGCACCATGAACATAATAAATTTTCTTTACTCGTGGACACACCTTTTTAATTTCCGGTATTACCTTCTGCTGCATCAAATATACTGCGGTAGCATCATGAGTTGTGCAGTATGAGAGCAAAATAATGCTCTTGTGTTTCAATTCCTCGCCTGATCGATAATAGAAAGCAACAGTAAGAATAGAACATTGATCATTGTTATAATGAAAAGCTTGAGCTGCATTCTGTACAACGTATGCATAATTTTCTACAAAGTCACAATGCAATAATACCTCAGTTTCACCCAAATTCTCCTTCTTGTCAGTTATGAATGTTTCTTTTTCTTTCGAGATAAAACTGTGGGGAACTAGAACTGTCAAGCGTTTGTTCAATTCTTCTACGAATTCATTTGAGGGAAGACATTCTTGTTTGAGGCTACATCGATCAGTAGATGTCCAGGTGCTGAATATCACTTGCTGTATATTACTTTTTTCTAATAATTCCATAATAAGTTCTGAAAATTTCTCCATATTGGGACATTTTTCACATTCTAGCAAATGACAAGCAGTTGTACGTTTCTTACAAAGGATGTATCCAATACAATCTTTATAATCACTTAGCCTAGTTTCACATTGTATACTCAAATTTTTCAAATCAATAGAGTCGATCATGAGTTTGACGTTTTGGTGGATTGTACATACATACACGCTGTGCGTCCCTGATGCTCCAGCTACAACACACCATTTTGGCCGCAATTCCGCGAATTTTGAAGATCCTATAGGATGCTGTGGATATTTTTTCTTGAACTTTAAGTGCAATACTTTGATATCATATAACAACAAATGTTTCTGTTTCATTACTTTGGAAGCATCATCTTTGATTGCAATAGTCTCTTTTTTGTGGGGCATTATGCGGCTGTTGGAATCATTTTCGTAGAACTCTTTTTAACATTTTCTTCATTAATATTTTTTTCCCTTTTGGAATTGTGGTACCGCTAATATTCCGCCTGATTTTTTCAGTTCTTTGGACTGTATTGCCATCCTGTAAGAACACTGGAATTCTTCAGAGATCTGACGACTGGTCCAACAATCAGGAGCTATTGTAAGTATAGATTTCCATAGAGGATCATTGTCTGGCAAACTTTTGAATTTGTCCTTCAGACCATTCAGGAGATCCTCAAGTTCGTCCTCCCTAGTTTTGTACACCTTCTTAGCAGGAAGCTTCTCTAGAGAATCGTCAAGGTCTATTGAAAATTCAGTTACAACACTACATAAAGTTTGGTCTTTTTGTGAAACATAAATACTGTGCCTGCACTCATGGCAAACTTTCGAACTAGGATGTAAATGTGGATATTTTTCTGATAAAGATGTCGATATTGTTCTCAAAGCTTTACCGGTATGTCCTTTTATCCCTAGTGGGTTGCAACATCGCTTGGAATGAAACTTCTGTGGCTTCTCGTTATCCTTCATCTCAGATAATTGTGATTCAATAATGAGGTCTCAGACAAAATGACGAACAATCGAAAAATGTTTGAAACTGAAAAGCTTCAGAAAAGTAAATACTTTTCATGTACAAAATGTGACGAACTACTGTTAAGTTCGTACTGTGGAGAAGAGACGCGATTGAGAGAGTTTTCCAACTATCCTGAAAAGGACTGTTGGAAATAATCAATGCGCACCCTTAATGGGCGATTGCAGAAATCGTCAACTTTTCTGAGAAGAACTATTGACGATGCGAGAGATCTGAGCTCGCCTCAACAGATGAGACTCTCAACACCTATCCTGAAAAGGACTGCTGTTGAGTTCGTGCTATGGAGAAGAGCCGCGATCGAGAGAGCTTTCCAACTATCCTGAAAAAGACTGTTGGAAATAATCAATGCGCACCCTCAATGGGCGAATGCAGAAATCGTCAACTATTCTAAGAAGAACTATTGACGATGCGAGAGATCAGAGCTTGCCTCAAAAGGTGAGACTCTCAACACCTATCCTGAAAAGGACTGCTGTTGAGTTCGTGCTGTGGAGAAGAGCCGCGATCGAGAGAGCTTTCCAACTATCCTGAAAAGGAATGTTGGAAATAATCAATGCGCACCCTCAATGGACGAATGCAGAAATCGTCTAATATTCTGAGAAAAACTTTTGACGATTTTCAACTTTTAGTAATTATTTGCAGGTAGGAAGGTACCATGGAGCAGAAGATAATGCAGATGTGATGCTATACGGAACTCACAGTAAATGATGGTATGCAATGGACCAGACTTAATCCGAGCTACTCGATCTACTGAATCACTATTAATTGATTTTCAGAAAATTTTGGTAGTCAGAATAGCGTATATTACCGATAATTTCTCATACAACCCATTCTGTGGGTTCAGAATAAATAGAGGGTATAATAGCGTAGGCGTTGCTAAGAATAACCTTCCACGTATTTTTTCTCAGGTTTAGCAATAATTTCCAAGGTTCAGGCGGCCATACTGATGTCGCCATCTTGATTTCTACAAAAGCGCATACGACACTTTGATCCTAATGGTTCAGCCATCAATTTGAGCCGACATGCGTATTTTTGCATGGCTCCAAATTCGGACGTCAGCGCTAATTTGGTCGATCGGTCGATATTTCCAAGGTTCCGGCGGCCATATTGATACCGCCATCTTGATTTCTGCAAAAGCGCATACGGCACTTTGATCCTTATGATCCAGCCATCAATTTGAGCCCTCATACATATTTTTGCATGGCTCCAAATTCTGACGTCAGTGCTAATTTGGTCGATCGGTCGATATTTTCAAGGTTCCGGCGGCCATATTGATACCGCCATCTTGATTTCTGCAAAAGCACATACGGCACTTTGATCCTTATGGTCCAGCCATCAATTTGAGCCCTCATACGTATTTTTAGGTGGCTTCAAATTCTGGCGATAGCGCTAATTCGGTCGATCGGTCGAGATTTCCAAGGTTCCGGCGGCCATATTGATGCCGCCATCTTGATTTCCGCAAAAGCGCATACGGCACTTTCATCCTTATGATCCAGCCATCAATTTGAGCCGTCATACATATTTTTGCATGACTCCAAATTCTGACGTCAGTGCTAATTTGGTCGATCGGTCGAGATTTCCAAGGTTCCGGCAACCATATTGATGCCACCATTTTGATTTCTGTAAAAGCGCATACGGCACTTTGATCCTTATGGTCCAGCCATCAATTTGAGCCCTCATACGTATTTTTAGGTGGCTCCAAATTCTGGCGATAGCGCTAATTCGGTTGATCGGTCGAGATTTCCAAGGTTCCGGCGGCCATATTGATACCGCCATCTTGATTTCTGCAAAAGCGCATACGACACTTTGATCCTTATGGTTCAGCCATCAATTTGAGCCCTCATGCGTATTTTTGCACGGCTCCAAATTCTGACGTCAGCGCTAATTTGGTCGATCGGTCGAGATTTCCAAGGTTCCGGCGGCCATATTGATACCGCCATCTTGATTTCTGCAAAAGCGCATACGGCACTTTGATCCTTATGGTTCAGCCATCAATTTGAGCCTTCATGCGTATTTTTGAATGGCTCCAAATTCTGACGTCAGCGCTAATTTGGTCAATCGGTCGAGATTTCCATGGTTTCGGCGGCCATATTGATGCCGCCATCTTGATTTCCGCAAAAGCGCATACGGCACTTTAATCCTTATGGTCCAGCCATCAATTTGAGCCCTCATGCGTATTTTTAGGTGCCTCAAAATTCTGGCGATAGCGCTAATTTGGTCGATCGGTCGAGATTTCCAAGGTTCCGGTGGCCATATTAATACTACCATCTTGATTTCTGCAAAAGCGCATACGGCACTTTGATCCTTATGGTCCAGCCATCAATTTGAGCCCTCATACATATTTTTGCATGGCTCCAAATTCTGACATCAGTGCTAATTTGGTCGATCGGTCGAGATTTCCAAGGTTCCGGTGGCCATATTGATGCTACCATCTTGATTTCTGCAAAAGCTCATACGGCACTTTGATCCTTATGGTCCAGCCATCAATTTGAGCCCTCATACATATTTTGCATGGCTCCAAATTCTGACGTCAGTGCTAATTTGGTCGATCGGTCGAGATTTCCAAGGTTCCGGCGGCCATATTGATGCCACCATTTTGATTTCTGTAAAAGCGCATACGGTACTTTGATCCTTATGGTCCAGCCATTAATATGAAGCTGCGCAAAAATACGTTTGAAGTCTCAAATTGATGACTGGACCATAAGGATGAAAGTGCCGTATGCGCTTGTTCAGAAATCAAGATGGCGGCATCAATATGGCCGCCGGAACCTTGGAAACCTCGGCCGATCGACCGAATTAGCGCTATCGCCAGAATTTGGAGCCACCTAAAACTACGTATGAGGGCTCAAATTGATGGCTGGACCATAAGGATCAAAGTGCCGTATTCGCTTTTGCAGAAATCAAAATGGTGGCATCAATATATATATATATATATTCAAGTTCACACATACTGCGCGCGTATTCACTGTGATTTATTCACTTTAGCTGCATGCAAAGGCAGTTCCGTTGCAGTCCTTGAACCGACTCGTGTTCAACGCGCGACAAGTTTCGACACTCACCGGTCTTTAAATACCTACTTCTTAACTTTCACACGCACCCACACACACACACATAATTAAATAGTAAAACAAGTGAATATAAATATATTAACTTAACAAGAGCGCATTAAAAGCTGAATTTAATCTCAAATAAATGCTAAAGAAATTAATGTAATCGATTAGGAAATTCTCAAGTATTGTATTTCTATTTGCAAATCAATTTTCTTGTTTTATTAATTAGTATGAAGTATACAAATTCAAAGGAATTCCTGTAGAAAAACAGTACGAAAATCATGCCGGGAATCCTGCAGTGAATCCTCCAGGTGTCCTGCAGAGTTTTCTGTACAATTCCCTACAGAAATTCCTCCAGGATTTCCTGCAGGTTTTTTCATAAGGGGAGTTATGCGACGACTCTCCTGAATTTCATTTTTGGTTCCAAGGACATGTTAATCAATGTTCCATTTATCATATTGGAACTTCTGGGGCTATCGAGATCACAGTTTCTGAACAAATATGAAAATGTTCAGAAAAACATGGATTGCGATATACTACGACGATCTTAGACGAGGACTCGAAATCATTCAATCACTTAGCAACATTGAATAGTTACAGATCAGAGTATGTGCTAAAAAAAGAGAAATATATAAATCACGTGTCAAAAAGGTGAACTACGCTTTTGAAATTACTATAAAAAAAAATTTGCAATACCTTTCACATATTTCATACATTGTTATTTTTTGTCACTTACAAACTATATACAGCAATAACAAATATTGTAAAAGAAGAAAAGAATCGCAAAGTTACTTTAGGTGGTAAGGGTCATGAAGCTTTGAAATAAAGCAGGATAAAAAGCATTCAGAATATTATAAAAAATCTATATACAGGAATAAAGGTGATTTTAAGGTATGTATATACTTCGAAGATACTCTTTTTTCTTCTAGAGAAAGATTTGTAATAGTAAAACAAAAGGTTTGGAAAATTCTCCAGAGTAGTATGTAACAAGCGTTTTATATCAATAGGAAATAAAAAAGGTAATATTGGCATCAATTTATCACGGTGCCTTTACCGACGACAAAACTCAGCATGATTATTGTCCAGAAGGACCATCATCTTGATGCTTTTACCAAACAGCCAAAGCAAAAAGAAATGATCCATGTCCTCATATGGATAGTATAAATACCCCTATTAATGAACAGTGTCTAGAGAAGATCCTCCCATTGTATGAGAGACTGACTTATGATTCATTGCTCACACGCTGTGCACGTTGTCTCACAAAATGCTAACGAAAGTTTGCACATCATCATTTGGATTAAGTGTCCAAAAGAGATATTCGTATCTGAAAAGAGAGTTAAAATGTCAGCTATAATAGCTATTAGCGAATATAATTTAGGATGTACGAGAACGGTATCAGAATTCATGAAACAGCTAAACCTACCGCTCGGTTACATTATGCTCTGAAAGCTGAAATAATTGAACCAGACAATACTACAGAAATCAGAAATGTGACGTAGAAAGGAACGAAAAGTATAATGAAGCTCGTCGAGTTATCAGCTTGGCTGAAAAAAGGCACGAAGAATCTCTTCTACGGAATGAAGGAGTATCATACAGTGCAGGAATGTTTTGATAACATGCATTTTACAATATTTATTCATCAGATTATAAAACATATAGTCAGCTCCGTGTAAAACGGTACAAACTCGGGGTTCAGTTGGAAAAGGTGTATACTCGGCGTTCGGTTGGAAAAGGTACCAGCTCGGCGTCCGGTTGGAAAAGGTACCATTCCGCGAGCCAAGAATTTTAATACAATTTTCAGTTAACACTTCTCCTGAAAGCGTTGATACCTGAAAACACGTTGTGCAATAGGTTTTCGGAGGCGCTGATCATGATTCTGAAGTCAAATTATGCTCATATATATTTGTCTTTAGTAAAAACGGGAAAAAAATGGTCGAAATTGAATAAAATATCCGCATCTAAGAATTATAGCGTATATCCACGAATAAAACTATATTGTTGGTGTCGATGCACCTGTTCTTTTTGTTTACGATCAACATATTAAATAAACTAATCGCTGCCAATTCATTCGTACTTAGCTTCCTCAAACTAAATTAATTGTACTAATATAAAATTGTTTATTCTAATAAATTAATTTTAAATTGCTATATCTTTTTTAATTTGAATCGTAAAAAGAAGGTGCTGATTTATCATTGATTACAAATCCAACCTCGGATTCGTAATCAGCTACCCCCAAAACCCCATAATTTTGAGCCAATTTGTTCAAATTTTTATCAATCCGATGCGCTATCTTGAATCCGTCATTTTGAATTTTGTAAATCCGACCTCGGATTCGTAATTAGTGACCTCGAAAAACGTTATACCATTCCCTGCAGATATATTTACTTCATCTACGTACGCACGCACGCACGCACGTACACGCATGCACGCATACATACAGACATACAAACATCCATACAGACTTTTTCTAAAAATAGTGTATTTTGACAACTAATGTCTCAAAAGATGTTTCTAACATGTTTTTTGTAAAACTTTTTTTGATCACAAATCTTCCTCTATGAGGAAGCAAAACATAATTTGTTTTGTTCAGAGGATTTTTTTATATTCATTTTATTCGTGGGTATACGCTATAATTCTTACATGCGTATATTTTACTCAATTCAGTCTAATTTTTCCCCGTTCTTACTAAGGATAAATATATGAGGATAATTTGACCTCAGAATCGTGATCAGCGCCTTCGAAAACCTATATACACTACTTGTTTTGAGGTACCAAAGCTTTCAGGAGAAGTGCTAACTGAAAATTGTACTAATATTCTTGGCTCGCTAAATGGTACCTTTTCTAACCGGACGCCGAGTTGGTACCTTTTCCAACCGGACGGCGAGTCGGTACCTTTTCCAATTCGATGCCGAGTTGGTACCCTTTGCAACCGGACGCCAAGTTGCTACCTTTTTAGAACTAGACGCCGAGTTGGTAAATTTTTACACGGAGCCGACGATACGTAGAATGCATACAATACATATAATGTATTACAATAAGAAATAAGGTATATTCTGTTGAATTACTTACCTGTTATACTTCTATATATATATCATTCTTCTACAAGTATACACATTTTCTAATGTAATTATAAATTTATAAATTTATTTTAACTAAAATACATTTCTATGTGTTTGAACATAATTGTATGTTGCCTCGTCCTTTTTACGTATGCAAGCACGTGTTTGCATCCGTGCGTAAGTGCGTGAAAGTAAATATGCAATATTATTTATAAATAATTTATTTTCGGAAATTCTGAATTTGGAATGAGATAATCTTTTTTCTAAGCATTCTGAATTCTGAATCTGACAAAAAGAAATCAGAAATTCTGCATACCGTATTCTGAAAAAAATTTTGAAGTTGTTCTTTAAGAACTCTGTTTTCTATCCACAACAACAAACGATCATTATGCAAACCCACCAGCTTGAATGGCTGCTCGTCAATTTTACTCTTAAGTGACAAAACCTGAGCTGTCAGATTGTCACTCAACCTCATCGTTGCTGGTGCAGTAGTTGAAGCGTTTCTGGTGGCGTCAAATTTTGTCATCATGAGAGCTTCAAAATCGTCTATTGTTCTCTCAAGATGTTCAAACTGTGCACTAAATAAATCAAGCATGGATCATGGCATTGTACACTGGTGTATTTAACCTAATAGATCTTAAGAGATGTTATTACTTTTGTTCCCATTAAAGTTGATCTTCAGATGGTGGGGGTAGAAGTAGTAAATGGCTCTCTCTTATTATCATTATTCAACATTTTATTGACTCGCCTTTGAAATTTTGTTGGCTATTTCGTTTGTATTATTAACGGTACTATTTTTACTTATGTTTTTACTCGCCTTTTTAGCTTTGCAGTCTTAATATAACATAAGTTATTATACGATTTTAAACAAACGTTGCAGTTACGTATGATGGCGCTTGGTTTCTCTACTTTATTACATTTACAACACGACGTCATATTGAGAGAAACGCGTAGCAAAGTTTAAGTTCGTGTGTGATCAGGCAAGGAATCAAGAGCAGTAAAGTAGATCTAGTTTAGGGCCCACAAGAACTGAAAAAGCAATGTATATATAGTCAGGTCTTTAATTAATTTGCAATAACTGTGTGTCTGGTGGATGCAAAATTTTTGTTCATAAATTTTAAGTATATGTAGATACTTTCGAAAGCATTTCGGTAGTCAAACAGTAAGAGTAGAGTTAGTAGTCTCTTGTTTGTGCCTGTTCTTGCGTCTTCAGTTAGTTTAAGAAAGAGCAGTCTGAGTAGAATTATTTTGCTTGTAACCGGACTGCATGGGGCCGAGTTGTTTAGTTTTTGTCAAGTATGCCATTATCTGGTCATTCACTATTTTTTCCAGAACCTTAGAAAGAAAGCACAGTAGTGCAATGGGACGGAAATCTGACGCAGATGATCATGTAGTACACTTGTTCAGCGGCACCACTCGTGCTCTCTTCCATAGGTCTGCGAATACGCCCTTGTCCATAGAAGAGTTGAACAGATTCACAACGTGCTGCCCGATGACTGACAGTACTTTCGCAACTACACTCTGCGGGATGTTACCCTCGCCCCTCGTTTGCGAGGAAAAATGCGCGACCGCGAGCATAACATCTACGTCGTTGACTGGTTTGAATTTAAACCCATCTTCACACGCAGATACAACTAGATTTTCAATCAACAGAATCTTCGTCGTTTGATATTGACACTTTCGCAAAGTGAGTATTGAGTTCCTCCGCCGTGAATCTATGCAATCCCCTCCTTCCCCCCCCCCCCCTAGCTTTGGGAAGGAGTCCTAGGTTTCGCAACTCTTTCGAAACATCACTTTGCTGCTTACTCAGCAGTCTTCCTTGATAATAAGCTATGTATACCTATTCTGTTTTGACTAAAGATTCGTTACGCAACTCACCAAACTCGTTATGAAACCGCGCATGGCCAGTCCTTTTGTACCGCCTGTAAATCGCATGTTTTTTGCTTTCTTAAAGAGAAAGCTTTGTGACGATGAAAATTTTTTTATCAGACATTTTGATGATCTTTTATGTTTTAAAGATTCCGGAGTCAGAAAAACTTATTTTAAAAAATGTATGTAGGTATGTATTTATATACGTATGTATGTACGCATGTATGTGACAAACAATTTGTGGAACGATAACTCATCAACGGAAGTATATTATGTGTTAAAATCTTGCAGACAAGTAAGGTATGTCTCCATTTATTACTGATTAAATTTTAGAGCTGATCGGATAATAAAAAGTGCATTTTTTGTTAAAAATATTAATTTTATAAAATGTGTAAAAACAAAATTTTTTTTGTTTCAGACGCGAAATGTGTTAGAAATATGCACGTTTTTATAAAGTACACGTAATTTTCTTTAAGTTGATGTATCAAATAATTATGTTCATGTTATTTTTGTGAAAGAAACAAAATATAAATTTAATAAAAATTTGTAAAAGTTTAAAAAAATTGTCTGTTATTCTACATTAAACATATTCAAACTTTGAACTTTTTCATAAAATAGACGTAATTTCAGTCTAATTTATATATCTATGTATTACCTTAATGCTATTTTAGGGAATGAAAAATTAAATAAAAATTTAAAAAATTTATTAAAAAACGCAAAATTATTTGTTGTTCTTTTTCACGTGACACGTATTAAATATATGTATATTTTGAAAAAGAAGAGGTAATTTCCTTATAATTTGTTATATCGAATATTCATCTTAAAGCTATACTGTGACAGAAAACTAAAAATATTAATGTAAAGAAATTTGTAAAAATCGCAATTTTTATTCAATGCAGGTCTTCTAAGATTAAATGAATTTTCCGCGTGGAGACATGTTAAAAGTTATTTCAAATTTTAAGATTTTCTCAGACTGGCAATACTTAAACGCTTGTGTCTAATGAATTAGTTTCAGCATTATTTTATTTAAAGTGAATTTCCAATATAAAATTCTTAATCTTAATTTTTCAGGACTTCTCTTTGAGAAAGCATTCTGCTAAAACAGTTAGCACCAATTTTTGTTTAAATGTTCAATTTTCTCGTCTATCCAGGATGGACTGCCATTAAGAAGCTTAACTCGCTTTAATTGTGCTAAGTTGTTGATTGCATCTAGTAACTATCGTTAAGGCAGTCCAACGTTATGTCAAGGTTGATGTGACGTTCGTTAAAGACAGACCAATCGTATTTTGACAAACGGAATTGTAGTTCTTCCGGTTCGATGTTCTTATAATCCCTATATGTCATCGGATAAGGAGGGTGCATTTACATTAATAGACACATCTAGGATGTTAAGTTTGCTAGGCTATGTCAGCTCTAAGTTATCGTGATCCGTTACAGTGTCGTTACTGTCCACTAGTATTGTGTCAATCCACGTGTGCAAAGTGTCGGTGTAATGAGTCGTTCCGTGTTAGACGATCTGAAGTTATAGTTCAGCTGCAAGTTTGCGAACAAACTTACCGTCATCACTGTCTGTCAACATATCTGCATTCATTTTAATTTGGTGACTATATAAATCACAAAATACCCTCAACTTGTCGACAAGATCCGAATACGTAAGAAAGGCAACGGTAGAGCGACTATGAACAACCGCGACAATTACAGGTTCCTGTTTACCTTGCTGTATTTCACATGCTGTATCTCGGGCTTTTTAGGCTACTCCGGTTCATCAGTGTTTGTTGTAGCTAGTACTTTGACTCTGTATTAGTTGCGAACATTAAGTGTAATCCCTCGTCCATTTACATTTTTATCCTGCTGCTCAAATAAGTACCCCTTAATATGAATGGGATCGTTGTCTACTTTCTTATCCTCCAACCATGTTTCGGCCGCACCGAAGAGATGATAGGATTTTATGCTAATAAGTTAACAGATTTGTTTAATGCAATGTCTGATTGAATTAGCTTTGAAAAACTGGTGTTAGCTGCCTTATCAGAATTCTTCAATAAGAAAGTTCCTGATTACTCAATTTAAGAAGTCTTATTATGAAAATTCGCAATTAATAAATTACTGCTATAATTAATTAATTAGTTAATTTAAAAAAATTGTAGATTTAAACATTTTTTAAAACTAATATTTTGTTATTATTTTACAAAAATAACTTTAAATTTATTATAAGATATATCAATCGAAACGGAATTACGTCAACTTTATGAAAACGTACATACTTTTTACAAATTCAACGTATAAAATTACAAAAAATATCTTTTTCGATTTTTACAAATTATTAAAAATTAATATTTTTGCTAAAAAGTGAGTTTAATGTTATCAATTCACTTCCAAAATCTAGTCAGTTTTAAGTTCACACATATGTAATATGTCTACAAAATTTCAACACGTGATATGATTCCCTTGAAGAGTTATGGTGAATACAAATTTTGGTTTTATACATACATACACGCACACACACACACACGCGTGTTTTCTTTTTAAAACTTATTGTAAACCTATTTTTTTTACTCAGGATCCTCGAAAACATCGAGATTTATCGAATCTCTGAAAAGAAAATTTATTATCGCTACAAAGAGTCTCGTGAGCTTTATCCGCACCTACTCAATTTTGTGGTGGCTGTGTAGATAGTTATTTATCACTTTTGTTATTTTCTTCGTTAGTACTATTATAATTATTGTTATTGTGTTTGCTGTATGTGTGTCTTTGTTCCAATGCTATTGCTACTATTAATATGTTTGTTATTACTCCTATAAGTGTTTTTGTATGAGTCTGTGATTATGTGAAGATCTGATGCGGATGTGAACGCGACGTGTTAAGAGGTGGCCGTATCTTCTGTCCTCGTCTAATCACGTTTTTGCTATTTATTCAAATTGTAAATATTAATGATGAGTTAGCTACTTTCATTATAAATTTTTAAAAATTTATGCTTAAGGGGTTACTCTACGATCTTAGCAATAATTTTCAATATATTTTTTTTTTTTGGAAAAATTTATTTAAAATATGCAAACTTTTTACATATAAGAGAAGACGTTTCACACTTATAAAATATATTTTTTATTTTTGTTTTGTATGTAAAATCTGGCTGGTCCGGCTGCCTGAAGTTGACCCTACTACAATCTGGTTGACGTGATATCTCCACATTGAAGAGCCTGAAAGCAAAGAAGTGGACGGGTTATTAAAAAATAAGCTTTTATCTATAGCCGGTAGCTCAATAAACAAAATTTTATGAAATATAACAAAATGGCGGACATATGAAATTTTCGACCTTTTTTTGCAATTGCCATTTTGTTATTTTTCATGAAATTTTGTTTATTGAGCTACCGGCTATAGCAATAAGCTTATTTTTTAATAACCTGTCTACTTTTTTGTTTTCAGGCTCTTCAAAGTGGAAATATCACGTCAACAGATTGTAGTAGGGTCAACTTCAGACAGTCGGACCAGCCAGATTTTACATACAAAACAAAAATAAAAAATATATTTTATAAGTGTGAAACCTCTTCTTTTATGTGTAAAAAGTTTGAAATTTTTTAAATAAACTTTTCTATGAAAAAAAAATTATTGAAAATTATTACTGAGATCGTAGAGTGACCCCTTAAAGTCCTGCGTTGTACGACTGTGACATCTGTTGAGCAGCCGGGAGAGTAGCAGTCGACGTTACCGAATATGACAAGATGTTGGTGCTGCATTTTGGTGGCAAACGTTGAAAATATCGGCCGTGTTGCGTTACCACATCAGCTAGAAGAAAACGACCGTACTGTCGCCTGGTGGAGGAGGCCGGAAATTTTGCACAGTGGCGTTGCCGGACCGAAATCGGAGAGAGAGAAAGAGAAAGACACAGAGAGTAAGAGAGAAAGACAGAGAGAGAGAGAGAGAGAGAGAGAGAGAGAGAAAGACAGATACTTTAACCTCAAAATTCAGAAAAGTCTCCTGTCCTGTTCTTTCCGTTCCTACTCGGGTAAGCTTGTATGGGTGACCAATGCAGAAAATTTGCTGTTGTCTCTCTGTGAAGATGATTACAGGAGAGATATTTGCGATGGTGGACGACACACTCTGACTCCTCGTGTCAAGATGTTATTTGAGGTTATGTTGTCACAGCTTGACACGGAATTTCCCTCCGGGCTCAGAAAAACCACAGAGATGCAGATTTTCTTTAGCATTAGCATAAGAACGGTATGGAGGATCCGTTCCGCGACAAATAATCACTCTTCAGAATGAAAACCAGTCAGAAAGACGTGTATATATATATATATATATATATATATATATATATATATATATATATATATATGTATATATATATATATATATATATATATATATATATATAACACATGAATTTTGCTGACGTTTGAGTTTAGGTTGCAATGCTTTATCCACATCAAGACAGACTACTGAGTAATAATCTAGATAAGTAATAATCAATGCACTTAAAAGCTGCTTGCGCAAGGACTCAAAGGTGCATACTTGGAATAATTCCAATTCATAAAGTGCACGTATTTCGCGCTTAGTTATATAATCTATGCGATACTTCCATGTAAGTTTCGAGTCCATGACAACATCGAGGTTTGTAACCTTGTCGACGAAAGGAACAAATGCGCCTCTCTCAACTTCAATACCTGGCAGTTGTGGATTTTCAAGTAAATTGATATTAAAGGCTAAACCGTAGATAATGGCTTTGGTTTTATTTACATTGAGGCGAATACCAGTAACCACGGCTCACCACGACATGGCCAGCGCCGCAACTGTCTGGCACCTAATACCTTCACCCAATCTGGACAATTCTACTTGCGTATAAATTTGTAAACAATCCGCGTAAAGAAGATGCTCTATGTATTCACGGTCAAGAGTTTCTGCGATGTCATTAATATAAATACTGAAAAGAATCGAGCATTGCGGAACTTCTAGATTGGCTACGAGCCAATTCGACAAACCTAGTGATTTTATGACAACATTTAGTTCTCGACCTATAATGTACGATTTGATCCACAGAAAAACGTTTCTGGAGAACCCCATTCTCATTAATTTTGAGGATGGTTATTCATTTCTTAATTTTTTGCTTTTATCGTTCTTCATGTACTCCGTGTGCAAGTTAAGCTCCCCCGGTATAAATCCGTGGAATTCTTCTTTCGCGGATGGTAACAACCCAAGGGCACGCAGCTACTTCCATATGTCTTTCTTAATGTTCAAAGCTTTAAAAATTCTATCTTGCAGAAAGAAGTTATGGGCCTGTTTGGTTCTCGTCTCAACTTCGGAGGCGAACTGGTGGTACTCTACCTGAAATGTACTATCCTATGTCCTTTATAGTGGCTGTGCACCGCATCATGCCTACTGTACAAAGATACAAGATCGGCATCCACCCGGGGAGGATTTACCTTATTTTTAGATATAAAAGTTTTTAATAGTGCTAGTCTATCTACTACTGACATGCTGTTGGAGCTAAGACATGTTAGTCCCTCGGAAATCAGGGCAATCAAACATCGACCAGTCACAATCTTATGGTGCTGAAATTAATGAGGTTGGTTCTGTTGCTATAAAATCTCTTTATAAGAATGCTGAAGGTTTAGTATTTTTGGTGGTGTTAATTGTAACGTCAATGATATTATGTCGACTAGGAAAGGTCGCCAACCGATTGCCAGCACTCAGAATCTCATCATTATCGTTAACATGTATGACATCTATCTGTGTATAAGATTCATCTGGGCGATGATGAGTCGGACCATCCTCGATGATTTTCAACGACAAGTCTTTCGCGAAGTTCCTTACAAATTTGTCATCTGCTGAATCTGACAAGAGGTATATAAAGGTAAACAAAATGAAATCATTATAAGAATTAGTACAACATACTTGTCCGTTATATGTAAAACTAAATTATGTGTCGGTTCTATCGAGTCCTATTTATTAACAATTAATTAATTCTGTTCCTGTGTTTAGTGTATGAATGAGTATATCTATTAGCGTGAGTAGACCTGTATGAATGTAATAATTCAATGGATGTGTGTTTTAATGTATGGCGCGATAGTTATAAGGCATTTGTGCAGAATTCTCTAGAAATGCCGATCGTTTGTGATAAATAATTTCAGACTTTGTAACGATCTGATACTTACGTACCTAAACACAAAATTATGCACCTGACAATGTTATTTTATGTACATAACCTACAGTATGTAAATGTATTTGTATATATTTTTTGACTTGTGCAAAATAAACTTATTATCTATCTACTATTACTTCACAGTCACTTGTCACCGCACTTTATGGTGCATTCGCGTGCACGCAGTTCAAGTGCACGAATTCACTTTCCGCTATAACATATTATTAGTCTTGCTCATACTCGTGCACTACTTGTTCGTGTCCTTCACTCGATTTACTATTTATTTCACTCGTGGAATTTCTCACATCGCAATCGTGGACTATTATTGAGAATTTGGACGCCCCTGAGCTTTTTAGTACTCTCGGAAATACTATTATTTTGCTGCTGTATGTCCGGGTTTGCTATTCCGTGAGTTTCGAAGTATGCTTTATAATGACAAACAAAAGCTTCACGCCATTGAACGCCAATTGAAGGAGGCACGGGTTTATGGGAACGCGCAGCGTCAAGAGGAGGAAATTAATAAGGTTAATTGGATTATACATGACCGTGATTATAGGGAGGGGAGGGGGGGGGGGTAATTAAGGCGAAAACAAATAAACACACGTCACTCAAGTTAAACTGTTCTTTCAGAATCAGCGAAATGTGTCAGGATGAGTTTGCGGCGCGGAAAAGTTAGTCAATACTTATGATGCGACTTTCGAGTTGAGGTTATGTTATTCGGATGCGCATATAGATGGAAATCAGTAACGGAATAAACGATAAATAAACGATGACTGAGCTACGATGACAGAGTTTCCTCGGCGGTGCGTCGGGGTCTTTTAAAGGATCGGTTTTGTGTGCTCGGAAGGCTTTTCCCATACGAGTCCCTAGAAACCCGCGGACCGTCGGGGAATCTACGGCGGCGGCGGCCGCCATTGTTTGTGTTCCTCCTTACCCCACAGATGTATCTAACACATGAATTTTGCTGACGTTTTAGTTTAGGTTGCAATGCTTTATCCACATCAAGACAGACTACTGAGTAATAATCAATGCACTTGAAAGCTGCTTGCGCAAGGACTCGGAGGTGCATACTTGGAATAATTCCAATTCATAAAGTGCACGATTTACGCGCTTAGTTATATAATCTATGCGATACTTCCCTGTAAGTTTCGAGTCCATGACAACATCGAGGTTTGTAACCTTGTCGACGAAAGGAACAAATGCGCCTCTCTCCACTTCAATACCTGGCAGTTGTAGATTTTCAAGTAAATTGATGTTAAAGGCTAAACCGTAGATAATGGCTTTGGTTTTATTTACATTGAGGCGAAGACCAGCAACCACCACTCACCACGACATGGCCTGCGCCGCAACTGTTCGGAACCTAATACCTTCACCCAATCTGGACAATTATACTTGCGTATAAATTTGTAGACCATCCGCATAAAGAAGATGCTCTATGTATTCACGGTCAAGAGTTTCTGCGATTTCATTAATATAAATACTGAAAAGGATCGAGCTCTGCAGAACTTCTAGATTGGTTACGAGTTTGAGTTTGAATGTACGATTTGATCTACAGGAGAACGATCTTGGATAACCCCATTCTCATTAATTTATGAAGCAGTTTTATTGGGGAGATGGTATCGAATGCTTTGCTAATGTTAAATAAATGGAGGATGGTTATTCATTTCTTAATTTTTTACTTTTATCGTTTTTCATGTACTCCGTGTGCAAGTTAATCTCCCCCGGTATAAATCTGTGGATTTCTTCTTTCGCGGTTGGTAACAACCCAAGGGCACGCAGCTACTTCCATATGTCTTTCTTAATGTTCAAAGCTTTAAAAAGTCTATCTTGAAGAAAGAAGTTACGAGCCTGTTTGGTTCTTGTCTCAATTTCGGAGGCGAACTGGTGGTACTCTACCTAAAATGTATTATCCTATGTTCTTTTATAGCGGCTGCGTAAAAATACAAGATCGGCATCCACCCGGGGAGGATTTACCTTATTTTTAGATATAAAAGTTTTTAATAGTGCTAGTCTATCTACTACTGACATGCTGTTGGAGCTAAGACATGTTAGTCCCTCGGAAATTTTCACATCATGGCAATCGAATATCGACCAGTCACAATCTTGTAGTGCTGAAATTAATGAGGTTGGTTCTGTTGCTATAAAATCTCTTTATAAGAATGCTGAAGGTTTAGTATTTTTGGTGGTGTTAATTGTAACGTCAATGATATTATGTCGACTAGGAAAGGTCGCCAACCGATTGCCAGCACTCAGAATCTCATCATTATCGTTAACATGTATGACATCTATCTCTGTATAAGATTCATCTGAGCGATGATGAGTCGAACCATGCTCGATGATTTTCAACGACAAGTCGTTCGCGAAGTTTCTTACAAATTTGTCATCTGCTGAATCTGACAAGAGATATATAAAGGTAAGCAAAATGAAATGATTATCAGAATTAGTACAACATATTTAAAGCCATAAAAAGATATCATGCGTTTGGGAAAATTACTTTCGATTCTTGACAGTAATTAAATAAGTGTAATTGTTTGAAATTTTGAAACTCAAGATATTTATTAAGTAAAATACTGGTAAAGAACTTGATAAAAAAATGATATACAACTCTTTTACGTGTTAATAAGGTTTATCAGAATAATGTTACAGAGAAAATATTATTATGTAGTTTTTGGAAAGACATTTATAATATTCATTAATATCACGACTGAATTGTTATAAATTGTAAAATTGTCACCCTTTAACTTTTGAGATTATATTTACTGCATTAAGTACAAGCTAATAATTGTAAAATGCATTATATACGTTAATTGAAAATCATTTTGAAAGACTGTAACATGATTTCTAAGCAATCAAAAGATGAATGCTTATTTGAGAAGAAGCAATATAAAGTAATATAAAGCAACTTTAGAGAGAAAGTTGCTGTAATATTTTAAAACAATAAGTGAAGATATGTTTATATCAATAGATATATTAATTTGAAAATACAAGCAGACCATTCAAAAGTATTATACTATTTCAAAATGGGAATAAAAAATCGTTGTTTCAAATGTTCTTCTACTAACAAAAATAATATTGAGAAAAATTAAGAATGAGATAAAATTAGTCTGTACTTGAGTGAAAGTAAAAGTTTACTATATAATTAATCATAGTGAACTTAAAGAAAAACAGATGTTGGAGATGAAATGAATTGATTAATTTAACATTCTACTTAGTCTGGTAATGACGTTGGCATACAATAATTTAAGATATAAGAAAATTATATGTCCTAAAAAAATTGGTTGCAGAACGTATGTTGTATATGGCATGGAACTGTCTATACGTGCGCCAGATAGCTGATATGATATGGAGTAGCAACGAGAATTCATATAAATGAACTATTTGCTGACCAATACATAATTTGTGGGGAACGAGTGGACGCTTGTCGGGCAAGGAGCTGTCATTTTGTCTGTCCAAAACAAGGTGGTGCTGATAAACTGAGAATTCGCACTAACCTGTCTGGAGCGAGTGAGCACTTACTGGGTAAGATGCTGCTACTGATGCTGATCACGGCTGATTGTGTTGCGGGGTAACAAATTGTGAACCAAGTCCAGTAGGACTTATGGTTCGATTAAAAGTAATTCACTGCTGGGCAGTATGGAACCAAGTCGAGTAGGACTTTGATGTAATTTTCTTTTTCTTTTATGGCCGCCCAGTCTATTGTATCAACATGTACTTAAGTATGCGCAGTAATGACTGCGTACATACATGCATGCGCGGTAGTGACTACGTGAAAACAAGCATGAGCAGTAGTGACTACGTACAGACAGGCATGCGCTTTAGTAGACATGCATTGTAGTTACTGCGTGTACACAGGTTTACGCAGTAGTGACTACGTTCACAGTTCTCAATTATCAAAAGTAATTCTTTTTATAAAAGAACGATTGTAATCGTTTGTCGTAAAGCCGAAACGCTGAAATACGCGTACATTTATTACAATGTAGTGTTTTGAGGATCAAGAAGAAAGTGGTGGGAGGTGCGGGAGCATAAGGGAAGAAAGGGCATGAGGTGGAAAAAATAGCCGGGGTAATTGGACGAGACGGAGTGGGTAATTTTCAAAATAAAATCGTGATACATATATGCGACACCCTAACACCATCACGCAGAAATATGTGCCAGATTACTTAGATGAAAAGTTTGGAGGATGAATTGGGAGGTATTGGATGTTTTTGGAGGGTTAATGGAATCAATAAGAGTAGTGGAAAAAGTGAAGTGATGGTTCATAGAGTAGTAGTTCCCTACGTGTTTCCAGATGAGAAAAAAGTTGTTAAGAAAAGGATAAACGGCGTAGATAGAGAGAGAACGATGCGAAGGAGTGAGTGAGTAAGCGACTGTGTACATGAGCGAGTAAGTCCGTGGGTGAGAGCGTGTGTGAGTGAGTAAATGTATACGTTAGCAACTGAGTGAGTGAGTGAGCGATTGCGTGAGTAAATGCGTAAGCGAGTGCGTATGTAAACAAGTGAGCGAGTACGTGTGCGAGTGCGAAAATGATTTCATGAGTAAGGACGTGAGCAAATGAGTAAGTAAGTGAGCAAGTACGCGAATAAGTGCGTGAGTAAACAAGTGAGTGAATAAGTGAACGAGCGAGTTATGACTTGAGTAATTGCGTGCGCAAGAGAGTGAGTCAGTACATATATGACTGAGTGAGTGATTAAGTGCGTGCGTGAATGCGTGAGGCAGTGAGCAAGTGAGTGAAAGTTTGCGTAAACAAGTTAGTATGTGAGCGAGTGATCAAACGAGTGTGATTGAGTTAGTGTGGTAGCGCGTGCATGCATGAGTAAGAAAGCAAGTATGTGAGTGACTAAATGCGTGCATGAACCAGTGAATGAGAGAATGCATTCCAGCATGAGTCATTGAGCCAGTTAATACATGAGCATGTGAGTGAGTTCAGACACAAATGCGTGGGTCACAGCGCACATGAGTGAGTAAGTGAGAATGTGAGTGAGTGCTAAGGCATATTACCGAGCAAGTCAGTAAGGGAATGAAATAGTGAGGAAAAAAAGGCAAGTGACTATGTGAGTAAATAAGAAAAAAAACGCGTTAAATATTGTGTTCATATTGTTGTGACCGAGTTCGAACGTTCCGCGATTCGAACACCGAGAATCGCGCATAGTAACCCCTAGCAACGAGATCAACGACGTATCGGATGTTATTGTTTATGTTCAGTCTGATTCTAACAGCTGTTGAGAACAGTTGTGCTTACGTTCGAATAAAGAGTCCGAGTTCAAGTGTGCTTTTCTATAAATACGTGTTGTCATTCTCATTACCCGAACCCGATCATAACAAATTCACTATCCACGCACTGAACTGTTCACATCTACATTATATTAAGATTTGAAATGTGTCTGTCCGTCCGTCCGTCTGTCCGCATTTTAAGTTGGAAATGTTTTTTTGTGTTAGTAGGTGGGTGCGATGGTAAATGGATATGTTGATCGGTATGTGGGAAATGGGTGTATATTGATGGATTAGTGGGTGTATGCGTGGGTGGATGGATAAATGTGGCTGTCTGTATAGTTGTGTAAACAGACGTATAGATGAATAAGTTTATGGGTGGGCGCAAGGGTGTGAGCAGATGAATGAGTGTGTAGGTGGATGAGCTATTGGATAAATGGATAAGTACGTAGGTGGATGGGTGGGTGTATGGGTGAATAATTTGATGCGTGGGTGGATGAATGTTTTGATGGAATCGTATGGGTAGATAAGCGGATACGTGTGTAGAGGGTTAGAAGTGTATAGGTCGATGTATCGATGCGTGAATGGATGCATGGTTGCGTGGGTGGAAGTGTAGAAGTGTAAAGGTGGATGGATGGTTGCGTGGGTGGAAGTGTAGAAGTGTAAAGGTGGATGGATGGTTGCGTGGGTGGAGGGGTTGAAGTGTAAAGGTGGGTGAACGGATGCGTTAGTAGTTTGATAGTTGCGTGGATGGAGGGATGTTTGCATGAGTGGATAGTTTCAACTGTAAAGGTGGAGGAAGGAATGCGTGGGTAGATGAATGGTTGCGTGGATGGAGGGTTTTGAAGTGTAAAGGTAGATGAATGGATGTATGCGTGGGTGGGTTGTTAAATGCGTGGGTGGATGGAAATGGATGCGCAGGTGGATAAATAGATGCGTGAGTGGATAATTGGATGCGTAGATAGATGGATGGGTGTATACGGGGGTAGTAGAATTGTACAAATATGGATGAATGGATCCGTGGATGTATAAAAATATGGAAGGGAAGGGGATTGAAGTGTATATGTAGATATGTGCGTGGGAGAATAGATGCGGGAGTGGAGGGATCATTGCGTGGGTGGAGAGTTTGAAGTGTAAACGCGAGTGTGTGGTTGTATGGGTAAATGGATGGTTGTGTGTGTGAAGGGTTTGATGCGTAAAGGTGGATAAATCGATGCGTGGGTGGATGGATGGTTGAATGGGTGGAGGGATTGCAGTGTTAAGATCGGAAGGATGCGTAACAGAATGGATGCTTGAGTTGGTGGAAGGATGATTGCGTGAGTGGGTGGATATAAGCAAGGGTGTAGTGTAAAGGTGGATAAATGGATTCATAAGTAGAGGGATGGATGCGTAGGTGGGTGGATTATCACTTGGGTGGATGGAAACGTATGCGTGAGTGGAAAATGAATGCGTAGGTGTATGGATATACGCAAAGGTGAGGTGATTGAGGTATATGGGTAGATACCTCTATAGAGGTCCTAGTACCTCTATTAAGCAAAATATTAGGTGTTTTTTAATTGAAAATTTCTGCGTTTGTAACTTTTATAGGTTTTGTATATACTTCATATAAATGTCGCTTTTTATAGATAAACTTATAATATATTTTTTTATTGAAAATATTTCGGATGAAAAATCAAGAAAGAAAATATATTAAATTTTTAGACAATCTTTCACCCTATGTTTTACTCACATATTTCTTTATTTACATATTTTGTAATGAAACCATCAGCTAATCACTTTTAGGTAAGATTATTGTTTAACACTCAAAACTATATAATAACACTAACAATCGTCTTCTTTAAAAAATTACAGAATTTATGAATAAATAGCAATTCCTGAAGGATGCCGGAAATAATAATCTTGTTTTCCTAGGTATTACAATCCAAAAGTTATAAATTAACGTAAAATTGATATGTGAATAAAAATGAACAATTATTAACAAAGCACCATGCACTTGGCTTATGGGAAACTGGAGCCTCGTCGAATTGGATGAAAATGAAATATGTTTCAGCTCATAAAACCCCCTAATCAAGAACTCTAATGGGCTCGAGTACCTTGGCACTTTTGGTTCTCGGGCCCATTATAGTTTTTGATTAAGCGTTTATGAGCTGCAACATATTTCATTTTCAGCCAGTTCGTCGGGGCTGCAGTTTTCTATAAGCCAAGTGCGTGGTCCTTTATTTTCACAATAATACTCTGATTAAGATACTTTAATTAACTTTAAATCAGCTGCAAATTCCGACAGCAATCTAATAATATTTATAACTAATTATTTGTTGTTAGAACGATAGTAGGGGATGGTGGGTCAAGGTGGACCGTGGGGCAAGGTGGACTGGAGGCTATATCTCATGCTGCAAGTGGCGCCACCTGTCAAAAGAGGTTAAGAACTTCATTATATATTCTGAGAACGTTATAAAAATTGTGTTTAGGTCATTTCGGAAATTTCCCTTGACAGTGCTAGTGCAGTGTCAGCTTTTTGCACGCTTTTGTAAGATTTGCTGTTTACTTGGACATAGAAATGTTCCACGTAAATTTAGGTGAAAACTTTTAGCACTATCGTAAAGATCAGCTTCAAAAATAACCTTTGTTATAATTTGTATACCAAATATAGACTACTTGTTATGTACAATATATAAAAAAATCAATGTGGGGCAAAGTGGAATAAGGCAAAGTGGACTACCTCGCAAATAACTTGAAAAAATCTGCGCTTTCGTAATTAAATATTGGCGATCGCGAGCGGTTTTTGTGCACTCGCGGATCTTGATTTGCGTTCTTAAAATGATATATTAGTGTCTAATATATCAAAAATAGCGTACCATGTAACTAAATTTGTTTGCAATACAACACAGAAACCATTGGTATACCACCTTCCCCTACAGTTTTGGCAAATCAGCTAAATTAGTTATTTATAAAAATCTTAAAAAACCCATGATGGAATTTTTTTTATTCAATATGATCTTTTTATAATTTTATGAACTAATAAAGACGTGTAAACCTAAAAACTGAATTATATAGATGATTTGATACAAATTCACCCACCTGGAACCTTAGGTAGTCCACCTTATCCCACAGTTTTGGCAAATTAGCTAAATTGGTTATTTACAAAAATCGTTACAAAACCCATGATGGAAACAATTATTTTTTTACTTCATATGATTTTCTTATTAGTTTATGAACTAATAAAGACATCTAAATCTCAAAACTGAATTACATCGGTGATTTGATACAAATTAAGCCACCTGGAACCTTAGGTGATTCATCTTGCCCCGCCCTCCCCTAAATTTGCTATTAAGCAAATATTAAAGCACCCCTATAACATATAAATAACATAATAAAATGCAAAATATCATAAAATAACATAGAATAACGGAGGTATAGAGAAGGCTTCGATTATTAGGCTTAAAATAACGAAAAATAACGTATATTAACGTAAAATAACGATAAATAGCTCATGATTATTCGAAACATAGGCCAAAATAACGTAGAGAAAGAGAGATATAGAGAAGATCCAGATTCGTAAACATAGAATAACGTGAATTTAAGTAAAATGACGTAAAATAACGTTAAATTGTTCATAAATAACGTAAAAATAACGAAAAATCTAAAAAAATAGCCCAAGTTAATGTAGAAAAACAGAGATATAGAGAAAGCCTCGATTGTATAACGTAGAATAATGTAAGTTAATGTAAAACGACGTTAAATAACTGACAAGTAACGAAAAAATAACGAAGAATTTGGAACACTGGGCCAAATTAACGTATAAGAAGGGAGATATGGAGAAGGTTCGATTCTTAGATGTAAAGAAACGTAGAAATGCGTAAAATAACAGAGAATAACGTAAAATAATGTAAAATGGCGCATAAATGACTTTAAAAAAAAGGAAAAAATTCCAAAAAAAAATTGCCAAAAATAACATACAAAAACGGAGATATGAAGAAGAAGAGATATATTTAAATATTTATCAGGTCCCATTTAAACCACTTAAACTGGATGTCGGCGCTGCGAATCTCACAACGAAAATCGGTCAAACTTTGGAAGGTGTTTTCTGGTACCATAAAATGAAGCCTAGTACCCGTACTTCATTTTAATGGGCCCTTCTTCTCGAGAAATGAGGTAATTTACTCGAAATATTCGTTATTTTAAAGAAAAAAGATACCTCTTCTTCTAACCGTAACTTTACAAGTTTTTATTATGCATATATGACTCAAAATGTACTAAAAAATAGGAAAAATGACCTTTAATTTAAGCTCTAATACGTATAAAAATATTAATCTGATCAAAAGTTATTTAAAATTGAAAATGGTGACCGAAATTGCATGAATATTCAAAGAAATATAACTCTTTTAAATTCGTTGATTTCCCATGCATTTTCAGTCACAATCTTCAATTGTTAATAACTTTTGAGCAGATTAATATTTTTATAATTAACAGAACTTAAATTAAAGTTCTGTTTGCCTAATTTTATTATCTTTTCGATCATTTTTCCATAGTAAAAACTTGTAGAGTTATGGCTAGAAAGGTATCTTTTTTAATTAAAATAAGCAATATTTCGAGTAAATTACCTCATATCTCGAGAACAAGGGCTAATTACAATTATTTACGGATACTAGGCTTCATGTTTGGGTACGAGAAAACGCATCTCTAAGTCTGACCGAATTTTGAATCCCGGAGGGTGTGCCCTCTCCTTGTTAGTGAAAAGTGAAGTATTTAAATATCAGAAGAAAAATATAATTTTCTTCTTGGCTTTGTCCCTCGGTATATATGGTAATATATATGAAAAGATTTTATCGATCTTCCCGATGCAGGTTTAAAGAAAAAAATTAAAAGGTTTTCTTCTTTAACGTTTCGGTGGTCGTTGCCACCATCATCAGAAACTAAAATTTATTAAAATATAAATAAACAACTGTACATATTATATGAGATTCTAAAAACTTACAGATATCAAACGACGCTTTTTACATGTTGTGGATTAGACAAAACGATGGTAATGTTATCATCCTCCACCGCATTAAGCGGGGAGGAGGATTACTGCGAACTGCAGATGTACTTAGTTCGGAAAAGCACAGTTGTCTATTTAGCATGATCAGCCGATGGTTCACTTATATATAAACCCGCGAGGGCTCGGCGCATTTGTTTACAATCGTTCTCGTCTATGTATTGTCGATTGACGGCAGAGGATTTTGATCGACGTCAGATATTATTGTTTTGGTTTCTGTTTTAGTTCATATAATAATTGTGTATATACAGTATTGAGGTTTTGTGTGTCCTCTTTTTTGGTTACTGGATTTTTTTGTAAATGTATATGTAGCATTTCTGAGATTAATCTTTTTCTAATATTTACTTCTTTATCTAAGATATGAAAATTATCAAAGTCAAAAATGTGATTGAAACCGAGATTGTGTATTGCTATTACATTATCTTTTGATTTTTTTATGTTGTTCATGTCATTTTTTATTATAGGGATAGTTGTAATGCTGTGCTTCTCTAATGCTTAAGATATTTGTTCATAGAAACTTTCAACATATGGTAGGCATACAATATTCTTAAAATTAGTAATCGCTTTGTTGTTATCATTTTTGTTTAAATTCGCTGACAATCGTTTCCTTATGTATTTTTCTACAACATCATTCGGGTAGCTATTGTCGCGTAACAATTCTTTTACAATATCGATGTTCTTTTTATGGAATTTTTTATCAGCTAATTGTGTTGCTCTATCAATAAGATTATATACCATGGCAATTTTTTTAGATTGTGGATATTGTGAATTATAATTTAAAAATCTACTTGAAAATGTTGGTTTGGTATACCAGTCTGTTATTATTTTTCGTTTATCTTTTATTAATAGAAAATCAAGGAAACTTATGGAATTGCCTTTTTCTATTTCATGTGTAAACTGTAATCTATTATTATAAGAGTTAAAAATTTGTAACATTGTGTTTATCATATTGGATGGTATACATGTTATTTCATCGACTACGTATCTGTAGAAAAATACTGGTTTAAAAGGTAATTTTAATAAACACTCGGTTTCCAAGCATTTCTGAGATTAATCTTTTTCTAATATTTTCTTCATTATCTAAGATATCAAAATTATCAAAGTCGAAAATGTGATTGAAACCGGAATTGTGTATTGCTACATTATCTTTTGATTTTTTGTGTTCCTCAATACAGTGAAGTATTTAAACTTTGATGATCGCTCGCGAAACTGTTAAACAAATGCTGGTGTTCACACAGGACGGGAAACGCAGTATCGTTAAATCAATGAGCACATGGTTTTCTTTTTATAACAAAAAAGCAACGGAGCTTTATTACTTTCTAAGGCCACGGGTACGTGTGTCAAATGTGTAATAAATGTATAAATTAACTAAGTGCGTGGAGTGTAAAAGTGTGAGTGTGTGTATGTGGATATTAATGATGAGTGCTTGCCGCGAGATCGAAGCTAGTCGATCTCGAGGCGGCCAGAAAAGATAGCGCGCGAGGTTGCGTGCAGTAGTTCTGTTGAGCAGCCTGCAATTGCAGGGGTTAGGTGGGAGGTATCCTTGTGAAATGGATGACCGCCGCGGAGGTGTGCGTATAGGTGCGCGCATGCAAATGCTTGGGACGCGCGAAATTCAAACGGTCCGAACACTGGAATAACTTTTATATTTAAATATCTTAATGTTTGTCAATTTTTCTGCAAATTTTGTTCTATGCAAAGATTCAAAATGATTTTCATTTTTGACAAATGATAAAATACTGACCTGATGAAAAATGCTCAAGTATAGCTGGTTTTAGGTCCAAATTTGACAAATATGACTGTTTTCTCCCAGAAAAAAATATTCTGGTGGCAAAGATGCACATGATTTTCCATTGTAGGGCTATGATGAGTAGTCAAAAATCAAAAATAGTCAAAAATTTCCTAGCTTAATTGAATAATTTTTAGCAATTTTCTTCAGGATATTACGTAAAAATTGGATAAAATGATTTTTTAAAATGTACTTGAGTAAGTAAAGATCTCATAATGGGAATTTTAGGTTACTAGCGGACAATATATCCCACTTTTAAGCTAATTACAAAATATTTAAGGGGTTACAAGAAGAAATTTCGAAATTTTGGATCATCCTAGTGTGCATCCTATTGGCAGAAGGTGTTTAGATGGTTATAGTGACCGATAACGTCCAGGTAGAGGTGCTTCATGCTTTTTAGTATCTATATGTGTCTATTAGTTGCAGAGGATTTCTAGGTGGTTATGAAGGTAGATAATGAGATCCAGATAGTGTCATCCGTACTTTTGATATTTGGATGCGCAGATTAGTTGCAGGTGGTATCTAAGTGATCATGACGACCGATGACGTGGTCCAGTTAGTGTACTCCATAGTTTTTGGTACCTAGGTATACATACCAATTGCACCTGGTGTCTGGCTAATAAGGATAGTGCACACCTTCCGGGAAACGCATTTCGGGTAGACTTTGGAAGGTGGTTTCTGGTACCCAAAAATGAAGCCTAGAAACCGTAATTTATTCTGCTGGTTCCGTATTGACGAGATATGAGGTAATTTACTTGAAATATGCGTTCTTTTAATGAAAAATGGTACCTCTTTTTCTATCCATAACTCTACAACATTATATTATTATTAAATTGCTCAAAAGGTAATCAAAAGTAGACGGAAAAAGCTTTTATTTAAGCTCTGTAACGTACGAAAACATTAATCTGATCAAAAGTTATTTACAATTGAAGATGGTGACCGAAATTGCATGAATATTCAAAGAAATTTAACTCTTTTAAATTCGTTGATTTCCCATGCATTTTCAATCACAATCTTCAATTGCTAATAATTTTTAATCGGATTAATATTCTGATACGTTACAGAGCTTAAATTAAAGCTTTATCCGCCTACTTTTTATTATCTTTTGAATCATTTTTTAATAATAAAATGTTGTAGAGTTATGGTCAGAAAAAGATGTACCTTTTTTCACTAAAAGAACGTATATTTCAAGTACGTTACATAATCCACATTGAGTGCCCATGAGAATAAATTACGGGTGCTAGGCTTCATTTTTGCGTACCAGAAACCACCCCCGTAAGTCTGACCGATAATTCGTTTCCTGGAGGGTATGCACTCTTCTTGTAAGTATACTTCTTGTTGTAAGAGATTCAGATTGTATCCTTCAATAGAACATCTTATGCTTCTTATGCCAATAGTATATACTTCTAGACGCAAAAACAATCGAGCGCTCGATATGGACCTCGCCATTGGTCATAATACCAACCTAAACATCCTCTACAACTAGTAGGCACATATAGATACCAAAAACTACGGAGTGCTCTACCAGAACCTCGTCATCAGCTACCATAATCTTCTAGATACCTTCTGCCAATAGTATGCACATCTAAACACAAAAAAGTACGGAGCGCACAACCTCGATATCGTCATCGGCCACCATAACCACAAAAACATCGTCTGCATATATACATACGAAAACCATACGATGCGCCCTTCCTGGAGTCCATCATCGGCGCCCTTAGTTATCTGCATATGAAACTCAACACCAGCATGCAGTATTGGTTATAGTTATTTTTAATGGATATAGTCGTATCATATAGTAGGGTGCGAAATACTATAAGAAAAACTATAATTATGATTATAGTAACAATGTACTGAATATTATAGTCGTGATTATAGTTCCTAATTAAAATGAGATAATGTTTCTCAATACCTTTCAAAATATGTTAAGGTACCTCATTTTATGTAAAAATATTTGAATTTGCTTAAGTCGTAGAGAAAATTCCTTGTTTAGCTTTGAATGTTTAAATTAATTTTTATAATTTAATACTGGTTAGTCCCCTTAAGCTAAGTTACAGCAAAAGCCTATAGCGTTCCGTATTGTATATATCCGCAAGCGGAATAAGACTCCATCCAATCAGAGTGTAACAGCCTCCACCTCTAATTGGCTAAATTCTTATATCTCCATGCTCTCTTCTGGCAGAAGTTTGCTAGGTCACCATTCTCGTTACTACTACAAGAGTCTGTGCTGATAATTTACATAAATACAATACCAGTACAATCCTCATGAATAGTGATTTTGTTTTATTATAACTAAAATTTACAATAGTAATGTATTGTAAAAATATTTTTTACAGCTTTTGAGGAACAGTTTGGTGATAATCCTGTTGACATATATGCAATTGGTTTTGAAGAAATTGTAGACTTAAACGCAAGTAATATTATGGCAGCTAGTAGTGAACATGCTCGAGCTTGGGCAGAAGAACTGCAAAAGGTTTTATCTAGAGATCACAACTATGTTCTTGTAACTTATCAGCAATTGGTCGGGGTATGTTTGTATGTTTTTATAAGACCAATTCATGCTGGATACTTAAGAGATGTTGCAGTCGATAGCGTAAAAACTGGTCTTGGAGGCGCAACAGGAAACAAAGGGGCAGTTGCTATTCGTTTTGTGCTATTTTCAACATCATTCTGTTTTGTTTGTGCTCACTTCGCTGCTGGTCAATCACAAGTGAATGAACGAAATGCTGACTACGCAGAAATTACAAGGAAAATTGCTTTCCCAATGGGTCGTACTTTGAATGCGCATGATTACGTATTTTGGTGTGGAGACTTTAATTACAGAGTCGATGTAGATAAAGATGAAATGAAAGAAATGATTAGGCGTAGTGAGATTACTGAACTTCTGAAATACGATCAGCTTAAAGTAAGTATATATATCTTCCTATATTATATAGTTGTTTGTAAATCTTATAAGATTTACGCCCTCCTCGGTCCTCCTCGTCCCTTATTTTGCCCTCCTCATTCTCCTTCTCAAAATAAGGTAATATCGTTTCAAAAAATGCGTTCCCTGGTAGAAAATTAATCTAGAACTATGTAGATCTATCTAGTTTGCCAAGGAAATAATCGAGGGCCTCGATAAAACTAGATGATCTTCTACCAGGGTTATTGTGATATTATTTTGTCTGATCTTCGCCCCCCCCCCCCGCCTCGTCGCGCCTATTTATGCCCTGCTCACATTCTTCCTCCCGTACCTGCATCACGCATTCTTAAATATAAATTTAGTAAATATGTAATTCATTATTGAAAAATTATTCCTTGCTTTTTTTTTTTCTTTAATACTTTTGTTGTTTTCCTTATTCTTTTCTTTCTCTTTATTATTCTGAAATTAAACAATTTAACATGTTTAAAATAATGTTTGTATCTATATTATTAAAAAAAACGCTGCCAATTCATTGGCACTTCGCTTCCTCAAACTTTAAAAAATGTTCCAATATGATATTATTTATTCTATTTAATACTGGAGTGAAAAATGAAAATGACAAATTGATTTTTTTTCCAAACTTTTGAATTTTTTCAAAATTTTGAATTCTTTTAAAAATATTTAGTTTATATTTTGGAAAATATAAAATTTCGACATTATTTTCAGAGATTTTCAGAAGCGGGAGGGAATGACCATTTCCTCCCGCTCTGGCAAAGACGCTCGGAATGCCCAGTTTTCCATTCGTTTTGCCAGCATAGAAAAGGGTGTTTTTCACGTACGTGTTAAGAAAAATTTATTTTAAAAAACTCAAGAAAATTTTTCAACTATAAATAATCCTATGCCAAAGTAGAGCGTTTAAAAAGCAACTTGAAAAGTTTTGCATATCAAGCTACATTTTTTTCCATTTGGCAATAATAAATTTTGCAACACTACAATTGTTGATTAAATTTTATGTATGAATATAGTAAATGCATTCTAATTTTAAAAATAATTTTTTTTTTGTAATTTTGTTCGAATTTATGAACAACGGATTCATTTATTACAAAAATATCATAAAAATGAAAAACTGGTATAAAACAAAAACAAACCGGTCAACCCTTATTTTTTATATTTAAAATCTTCATAAAAAAATGTAAATAGAGCTTTGAATGGCTAAAAATTGCGGCATAATATTCAAGAAAAAAACTATTAAAATTTTTTTGATAAAGAAATGAATATCATAAAAATATAAGTTATCAAACAAAAATGAATCAATAAATCTTAAAAAAATGTTCTTGATTTCAAATCTTCATAAAAGAACGTATAAAATGAGCTTTGTTTGGCGAAACATTATGGCGTAATACGCAAGAGATCTACGATCAACAAATTTTTGAAAAGAAAATATAATGAATGAATGGATGATTCTTGATAATTCTTTTAAATTTAAATTCTTTATCAAAAGTCGAAAAAAATAAGCGTAGATTAGTAAAAAATTACCATTTAATGCCCAAGAAATGAGCAATCAAAAAAGAATTTTTAAAATATAACCTCGAATATCTTGAAAAATAAAAGTCCTTCACATCTGAGCAAATAACTTAGTTGAGAGATAGTAAAAAGATACCCTTTTGGAATTTTTCAGAATGAACAATGCCGATTTACTCAAGTTATTGTTTGTCATAGAAAATCGATTTTCTTTTTAAAAATAATTTTTTTTTCATTACCTTATCCAAAATTTCGGGCGGCGAAAAATAAGTAATTTTATGCATTTTCACCGGATCGATGATATTATTTCTATCGTACCAAAAACCATATATATTCAGCTTGGGGCAGTGCAATTTAGGATTTCAGGTTCTTAGATTATGGTTATTCTGATTAAATTGTTATCATGGCCAAATTCTCATCTTGGAATTAATGGTTTTAGTGTTTAGAGCTTAGGGCTTACATGTTCATAATTTAAATTTATGTTATGACCAAATACTCAGCTTCAGATAGTTGGGTTCATAGTTTTGTAGTTTAAAATTTCATTATGGCAATTTACTTAGTGAAGTTGTTCACGCGCTAGCCCGCAAATCGCAAGAATTTAAAATAAGAATAAATTTGCTTATAAGCGCGGTAATAGCGTCGTGCGAAAGTGCAGCTTTAGGACACTTAAAATAGATAGCCCGGAACACGTGTAGCGCGTGATGGGATGCGGAGTCTGGACTAGGGTAAATAGGGTTTACACTGATATTAGTATTAAAAAATCAATATAATAAAAGGAGCCTTTGTCGCTCTTAAAAATACTATATACAAGTGTTGAATGTGAAGTGTTGAAGTTAAAAAAAGGGTTTGACACGCGGTCGTGAAAACAGGCTTCGCGACCCGCGTAGAGGCTCCGAACTTGCCATAGTCGCGGTCAAGCCGAAAGAGAGCGAGCTCAGCGAGAACAATTGGTTTTTGATCTCGCTTCGCGGAAATTAGGAAGGAAGAAAGTGAGAGAAAGCGCGCACTTGCGTCCTCTCTCGCAAGAAATCGTGCGAGCGAGCGCTTCAGTTCTCGCGCGAAAGAGTGAAACACAGTGCGCGCGAAAATATAAAATATAAGGGCCGCTGCAAGTGCGAACGGCCCAAACAGAAGTGTACTGGAATATTCTTGTAAAATTCTAAGCTTTGGCTACGTGGGTTTCAGATTTAGGAATTTAAAATCAAATCGAAACTATAAATAATTGTATTTCTATATAATATCTCTTTTGTTATTTTGGTCCTATTCCGCGAGGGGAACGCGGCCAACTTCCATTGCACACCACATTCTGACGATTTTAACAATCTTCAAAAATCATTTAAAAATAAATTTGACAATAATAAATTAACTTTATTGCTGCTCCAAGCTAAATGGGGTACGGGCTATTTGATAAAATTGTCAAAAACAAATTGCGACACCTTTTTTGTAATTTTATTATTTTTGACCATTTACCATTCAACACTGTTAAGCCCTATGAAATAATTCAATACACCATTAACAAGAGATTAATTTACTCTTTCGATCCCACCTGCAACTTTTTCTTTTGCATGCGCAATTTTCGGGGAAAATTATAACAAAAAAATTTGTCCGCTTTATCTGCGACATACTGTATAATACTGTATATAGTACTGTTCAACTTATGTACAGCACGGAAATGCTCTTATTTAATACTTTAAACATTATAATATAACATTTATATTATTGGATTTTTATACATTGTTATTGTATATCGTAAATTTATGTATAATAATTTATTTTATAATATTAAAATTGTTAAAATAAAACAGATTTATCTTTATATGGCCAGAGAATATATTGGGCCCAAAGTTTAATAAGAAATATTATTTCTTTATATACATAAATCGTAAAGGTAACGACTTTTAAGGTTGTATACAATATTTAATAAAATAAAATAAGTTTTTTGCTGAAAAGTAATTTTATTTTATAAAGTAGTATGAAAAATTCGTAATACGCAAATAATATCTAATTTATCAACTTTAACTACATTTTTCTCCAAAGCTATAAGTTGTAGCGTAATTTTTGCGGTGGATTTATATTTGGCATGTCAAAATTTACATAATAGTGTACTTTTTGGTAAAAGAACATGACTTTCTTTCTCGCTATTATGAAGAAAAGCAAGACAATGCAAAAGTAACGATACTTAAACACTTTTTTTGAGGTTATACCAATTTTTAGTGGTGTGACTACGATTTTCCTATAATCTACAAGGCTTTAACTATTAGCTTCAAAAATATTTATCCCTCTAGGTCATTTCTATCAAAAGTTCTACGATTTTCAGACGAAAATTTCAAAATGTCCCATAGTGCGCCGCCTCGCTTTGGTGGTTCCGCTATGCCAGCATTGCGCTCGACAGCTGAGTCTAGGCCTCATGGCTGCTTCATTCTCGTATTTTTCGCGCTGTGTTCTAGAGTATGACGCGCGGGCCTACTCTAGGTCGACGGTCGTTCTCCTGGTCAACTGCGACTCGAGTGCACTAGTGTATGTGTGTGTGTGTGTGTGTGGTCGTCTGCTGTCTAGCTGCGGGCCGCCTGTGTCTCTTCTAGCTATATCTTTCTCTCCCTCTTTCGTGCTATTGCTGCTGCTGAAACAAAGAAGAACAACACTTGCATCCCTGTAGCGTCGTCTATGGGACTTCCTGGTGCTGTCCAGCTTTAGCTGGGCTCCTCTCTCTGCCCGCTGAGTCAGCTGCTGGGTTGCTAAAAGTATGTATAGTGTGTGTGCTGTTGGTGCGTGTGCCGCGCCGTCGATCTCCCCCGTGAAACATAAATAAACATGCGTGCACGATTGATAATTACTAATTACTATTAATAATTAAAGCGTACGATCGGTGTCGTGGCACGTGCGTGATTCTGCTTCATTCCCTTGTCTCGTTTATTTAGATATCTCGAGAATACGCTACACTTCTTTTTTAGGTGTCTGAAAACATCTTTCAAAGTTTTAGAAAATATCGTTTTCCAAACCTCCAATACTCTCCTAATTAGTCACAGTGGCCACGGTACTACAGTCTGATTCAAATTAGGACAGCGACTGCAAGCGATGACGCGAGGATTTACCATCGTTAATTATTAACATCCACTCACTGTCTTTATCACCTCGCTCGCATCGGGAATCGATTCCCAAGTGGACCAGATGATGCAGAGTGCAAGACAAGCAGTAGTGAGAAGAAATTGTTTACCGCAAGCACCGAAATTATAATTGTACATCCAGTTCACTGTTACCGAATAATTGAATTTCTGACAGTGTTTCTTGAAATTTCTGACATAGTAATCTGCAGATCTTGTAAACAAAACATAACATTTGCAGAGAGCAGGCTTCGAGGCTTAGGTTTAAAAATTATATTATCATGTATGTGCGGTCGACTAGAAATCAATTTAGGACCGTTAATAAACACCGGTTACTAAATAAATAGACGAATTGTGTTTGTTATGAGGCTTCTAGGTGTTGTACGCGAAGGCATCAATCTGTTTTGTGGACTTATGGATCTATGTCAAGGTTTGGCGAAATCAACATATGAGAAAATAGTGCAGCATTTATACTCAGCGTCGAAATCAATGTTTGAAAGTGTCTGTAAAAAAGCTGTCAAAGAAGAGCAAGGAGAAAATGTAGAAAATGAGAGAACTGCAAATCATTTGAAAGTTTCCGGCGATGGATCCTGGAAAAAACGTGGCTTCACTTCATTGTTCGGTGGAACAACTCTGATTGCACATTACTCACACAACGGATCGAGAGGGAAAACCGGCGTGCGTCTTTTTCCAGCTAGGAAGCTCGCGCGGCCCGTCGACTCGAGCAACATCATCAAAATGAGTTTTATGAGGAAGCTGAAGGTTTACTTTATGGAGCAGGAATAGCTGATTAGCGTATTATTACTGTAAGTAATCGAAAATTAACATTTATTCTGATCGTAAATTTTGAAACGCCATTTCTCGAGTTTTCGTTTTTACGATTTTTCTAAACTGGCGGGCGTGATTGCAAGAAAACTAGACGACCAATCAAAATGAACCAAGGCTTGTTAACTTTAGTTTTGTATTCTCTTCTATAAAAGCTTGCCAATTTATGGTCACAAGTAGAGGTACCATTTTTTACTAGAATTATGTGCATATGGGGTACAATGGCTTATATCTTGACAACAAAAGCCGATTAGACGAAACTAGTGTTGCTAGGCTTCATCTTTAGGTACCAGAAAATATCTCCCAAAATTTTATTGAAATCGGTTTTTCAAATGTCGTGGATACCTCTTGTAAGTTAAAAGTAAATATCTCTTTGGATTATGCTTTAAAATTACAATTCTTAATAATACATATTATAAAATTTTGCCAAATATTGTGATGTACGTATGGTATACAAAAATACAGTGCGACTAGCGGTTCAGACGGCTGATGCTATCGTGACCTGAACTAGACATCTCATCGCAAAAGGTTAGGTATTTGAGAATATGAGTTTATATTGTTTTTAGTGACGTAGAATTGTGAGGAAGAGAGGTGATGCGGTCACGGAGACTATTCCAATAATAAGAAGCAGATATTTGGAAGGAGTTAAAGAATAGTGTGGTTGTAAATTTATGAATAAACAAGCTGGTAGTACATAGCCGAGCTGACATGCGCACGCCGCAATTAGACGTCATAATCAAGTTCTTACTTAAGGGGAGAAGGTAATATAGACGGCCTAAATTGACGTGCTTTTCTTAGGAATTTTTTTAAGAGGTAGAAATCAAATAATTATTTTGAAATTTTTAGTACAGGTTCTCTTTTGTTCGTAAATGCAAAAAATAAATTTTTTGTGTTAATAAACATTAACCCATTTATTCCAAGCAGCCATTTTATAGTCAATTGATTTTTGCCTAAAAAATTGTCGAAAAAAAAAATAAAAATTACCAATAGCACTTTTCTGAAGTAAAATTCTCCGCTTTTTCCGATTCTGTAGTCAGAATTTTGAAATTTCCGTTGGAAAATTTCAAAATGGCGGTTTGAATTTGATGAAAAATCAGAAATACATTTTTTAACATTTTAACATACTTATTTAGAATAAAACGGGTTCAACGAAGATCTTGATATGGATTCATGTTAAAAATGATATTATTGTTCAAACATTTGATGTTTCCAAATTTTCCCGAAAAATTTTCCAAGATGGCGCATGTAACATCATGAAATAATCGGAATTCATATTTTTTTCAAAAATTTTCTAATTTATACCAAATTTTGAATACTGAGGTTCTCGAAGTCGCTGATGATGAATCTGATGTAGAATTTGAAAAATTCAAGATGGCGGATCCAATGTGGCGGACATTTTTTTCAAAAGTCAACCGATTTGGGCCAAATTTGATATACGGAGGTTTTCAGGGTCACTGATAACGAATCTGAAATCAGACTTGAAAAATTCAACATGGCGAATCCAAAATGGCCGACATTTGTTTCAAACGTCAACCGAAATGGATTCAATTTTGTATATTTACTTTTGAAATAATAGTTGAAGAAATTATTCATTTTTTTCAATGTACTAAGGGTCGAATCAACTTGAACATAATATATTCCACACATTCTTTACAATAATTTTTGGAACTTGTTTCCATGGCTGCCTCCCCAACAGTTCTTTTCAGGATAGTTGGCGAGTTTTCCATTCTGGCAAAGTGTTTATTTCTCTAACAGTCTTTCTCAAGATAGTTAGAGGATATTCAATTTTTTCTTCGGGCGCCTCCCCAACAGTCCTTTTCAGGATAGTTGGCGAGTTTTCCATTCTGGCAAAGTGTTTATTTCTCTAACAGTCTTTCTCAAGATAGTTAGATGATATCTACTTTCTTGGGATATTTGTAACTATCCTGTTCAGGATAGCAGGTTAGCTGCTTCTCACAGTTAGTCGTTTATTCTTGTAGCAATTTTTCCAAGGTTATCAGATAATTTTTTCATCAATTTTTCATAAATAAGATTTATGAAACTTTCGCAAATATGTCGAAAAGTAAGTCTACAGAGAATGACAGTTTTGATAGAAGTATTGAAGATGACAATGTTTATGATTATGACATTGAAGATGAACATACCGATGAAGAAGTTTTATTTGTACCAAACGATGAAAACAGTGACGTAGAGGGTTTGAACAGTGATGACGTAATCGATCAACGTCACACTCTCACTGATGCAACAGTCTCTTCTTACGAAGAAGTTTATCGAAATTTTTCCCCTAATGATAAAAAGTTAGAAGAGTCACACTCTTACAAATGGTTAGATAATGAAAAATTTTACAATTCTCATCTTGACTCAGAAATATTTAATTTTGACGCAATAAAACAGAAAGTCCTAGACAAAAGTCCTCGAGAATTATTTGAAATGTTTTTTTCTAATGAAATGAAATATTAAATTATTGATGCTACCACTGAAAATGATTTTGATTTGGATTTTGATAATTTCAACCAATTTTTAGGTATAATTATATTTTCTATTTTCAATATTCGTAAGAGTTATAGAGATTATTGGGCAACAGATGAAATGTTGCACTCTGATATTGTTTCAAATACGACGAGTAGAAATTCTTTTGAAAAAATCAAGTCTAATTTGAAAACTTCATAAAATTCGGATAAGGTTGATAGTGACAAAGTACGTGTACTGTTAAATATTTTTAGAAAAAATATAAAACAATTTGGATTCTTTTGCTCATCATTGTCAATCGATGAAATGATGATTAAATTTTTTGGTAGGACCCTTCTAAAACAATTCATCAAAGACAAACCAATACGTTTTGGAATAAAACTATGGACCCTCTGCACTTCAAATGAATTTGTTTTAGAATTAGATATTTATTGTGGAAAGAATGATGGTATAAATGATGCAAAATTTTCTAAATGCAGTTTAGGATTAAGGGCAGTTATGAAAATGCTTTACACTTTCCTAATTACGGTTTCCAAAAGAGATGTTGCAAAATATCATTTACATTTCGATATATATTTTACATCTCCTGATTTGTTAGTACATTTGAAAAAACAAAATCTCCGTGCAACAGGAACGGTTAGAGATGATCGTGTCTTCACAAATGATATGTTTCCTAAAGTTTTGGAGAATGCAAATAAAAAGTAAAAAAAAAACGATAAATCCTGAAAAAGAAAAATTGACGAACTAACATAAAATGGATAAAAATAAAGCCGTAAGAGGTTCCTATGTATTAAGTCATGAGAAAAATAGTGGTATAAATTATATTACTGTAATGGACTCAAAACCAGTGTCTATATTATCTACGGCTCTTGGCGTTACTCCTACAATTTCAATGGAAAGATTTGATGAAACAGCTAAATGTAGAGTTGTAACACCACATTTTGTGCGTGTTACACAATGTAAACGAAATCACATTACTTACCCATCTCACTCACTATACACGTACACATACACATACACTATTCCATCGGACGACACAGAGCAAGCGAGCTCTCATGCCCTGAAGCAGCTGAAGAAGACGCGAATGATAGTCACCTGATTGTACGCCTTGAAGGGCATGGATAGATCCACCTTGGACGGAGCGGCTGCTTCTCTAGACGTGAAGGAGGCCTGCAGCATACATCCTAGAAAATATAAACAAGGATTAGTCTACAGCATACATGTATATCAAATTGGAACCCGCTTACCTGGTCTGGAGGGTTTGCAGAGGCAGCGTGGTCCCGCAGATACAGCAATGTAGCTCAACTCGTCGGCCGCTCCCCCATAACAGCAGCAGCAACAGCCTCCGAAGCACTCGCAGACACCTGGAAACAACACAGCATTAGTAAAGGGAGATTACAGTCACACACCAAACACTGATCTCACCTGATAATAAAGGCAGTGGGTGAATGCAGTGGAAGCTGCATATAAACATAACCTCTTCGAGGTTAATCGTGCCCACTGCTCCTGCTGCAAATACGCCGTCCGGGGTCCTGAAACTCTCGCCATCGTGCCCCTTCGTCGGCACTATCGCCCAGATATCCCTCCTGCTGCATCCCTCGTCGCACTTCCTCGCCCTGGTCACTCGTCCTTCCTCGTCCTCTCCAACTCCGTCCGCAGGCCGTCGGCCGCATGCCGCATAGCATGACGTCACCGCGAGCAGATGCTTCCCTTTCCTCCTTCGCACTTCTCTTTCTCCCTCGCCAAAGCACGCACTGCGCCCCCAGGCGGGCTCTGTCCACACTACCGGAACTTGAGCGCCGCGGTGACGAAGGACGACGAGTCCACTTCGTACTGAGCTACGTATACCGACGCTTCGCTTTTCCGACAATAGCTCCGTACGAACACCATTAGCAAAGAACACCTCGTGGGGATTATTGAGATTAGATTATTCGTCCATCGTGTGAGCCTACCCATCTGTGTCGTCGAAGGAGGCCACATCAGATTCCAAAGAGTAAGTTGCACAGAATACTTTCGTGCTTAGTGCGGGTACATAATTATATATATATATATACATATACTCCGCTAGTGATTTTGTAAAGCTTGCGTCGCGTCGCCACCTTTTCCTCGTTTATTTCGTCGCCCCAAAACATTTGAATTCGCGTTCCTGAGGAGTAGCTTCTTCCCATCCCACACATTTACTGTTTCCCACCGTACCGCGTGCTCACCGTAGCTAATTTATAGTATAAGTAGATGTAGTAGATCAATATAGAAATTGTAAAATGGTGCTGCGAATTCGAGCAGCTGGCGCACAACTTTTGTAAGTAGAATAGAATAAACCACAAGTGTTCACAGTATTATCCTAAATCCTGTGTACCATTTCTTTCAACCCTCGAATAGAACTAATGTTAAAGCCTGCATGTGCGGCGCAATAATCTTGGTTGAATTAGCCAAAATTATTGTCATAGAGTACCAATTCAATTTCCTGGACCATTCAAGACGTATAATAAGTTTATGGGTGGGGTTGACCTTCATGACCAATACTGCAGTGACATGAGAACGAATATTGGTTCAAAGTAATGGACATGGGTTGTTTTGTGCAGGTTGATTCAATCTTCATTCACGAATGCTTTGATTTTGTACAATATGGTGAATGAAAAGAAAATACCCAGTAAAGATTTCGCAGAAAGTGTTGCGAATTCTTATTTAGAGCAATCTTCAGAGAAGTTGTCAAAGCATTTGAAACTTGCAATACCTGATCGTAGAAGAGTTTGTATAAAGTGTAGCCTAAGGTGTAACGGTATTTTATTACTTTGAGTGCAAAAAACATTTTTGCGATACATAATTTAGACAAATCCCTCATATCCACGAGAAATCCACAAAATCATCACAAAAAATTTGTAAAGCTTACAATCATTGCAAAAAACGTACAAATATTTATTGTAATGAATGTGAGGAGTATATATGTTCAAGCGGTTTCGACCCTTACCACATTGAAAAAAATGAATAATTTCTTCAACCATTATTTCAAAAGTAAATATACAAAATTGAATCCAATTCGGTTGACGTTTGAAAAAAATGACGGCCATTTTGGATTCGCTATGTTGAATTTTTCAAATCTGATTTCAGATTCATTATCAGCGACCCTGAAAACCCCCGTATATCCAATTTGGCCCAAATCGGTTGACTATTGAAAAAAATGTCCGTCATATTGGATCCGCCATCTTGAATTTTTCCAATTCGATGTTAAGTTCATCATCAGCGACCTCGAGAACCTCAATATTCAAAATTTTATATAAATTATAAAATTTTTTTAAAAAATATAAAGTTTCCGATTATTTCATGATGTCACAGGTGCCATGTTGGAAAATTTTTCGGGAAAATTTGGAAACTTCAAATGTTTGAACAATAATATCATTTTCAACATGAATCCATATCAAGATCTTTGTTGAACCCGTTTTATTCTAAACAAGCATGTCAAAATGTTAAAAAATATGTTTTTGATTTTTCATCAAATTCAAACCGCTATTTTGAAATTTTCCAACGGAAATTTCAAAATTCTGACTTCAGAATCGGAAAGAGCGGACAATTTTACTTCAGAAAAGTGCTATTGGTTATTTTTATTTTTTTTTTCGACAATTTGTTAGGCAAAAATCAATCGACTATAAAATGGCCGCTTGAGAAGAAATGGGTTAATGGTCGTCGGATATTAAGGCTTGAACTCGAATATCCCATCGCGCAGACTGCTTATCTGCGAGACGTCTATAGAGTTTTAAGCTTATTCTCAAAAAAAAATTTCTTCATTTTCTTATGAAATTCGGAGGAATATAGACCTGAATCCGATAAAAAATATGAAAAAATAATATTTTTACAGAGTTTTGAAAAATGAAGTACGATTTTTAGAAATAAATGTTTTGGAGAATTTGCTATAAAAACTATGTAAAAACATATATTTTAATAATTTTACAGGTCTATATTAACGAGAAATCATTTATCTTCAAAATGCCGCTTGGAAGATACTGATTAGATTAGTTAAGTACTTTTTGAGTTATCTGTCCCTCAAACTTAAAAAACTCGAGAAAACCGCGTTCAAAATTCCACGCGTCAATTAATGTTGGCGCCCGCGTTGCGGTGCGCTGCGCAACCGAGTATACCTTTAGAGAGAATACGCGCACTGCAACTCGCGTAGCTCGTAGGTCTGCTATAAAGTTCAATATCGCTCTAAAACCTTTTGGATCATATTTATAACTCCAAAATCTATGGAATAAAATGTAAAAAAAAAGGATTTTTGTACCCTGTATATCGATGGCTGAGCACAAGAACCTGGTAGCTTGGAGAACGTTCGAAGATGAGATTAACTCGGAATCGATACTTTAGCCAATTACATCTCAATTTTTTATTGTGTATTGGCAACTATAAAAAAATATGAGGACGAATATTTTCTCAAAAGAAGCCATTTCCAATTTTCTTTAGAGTTGCCAATACAGAATGTAAAGTGAGAAATAATTGGCTGACGTGGCTACGTTAATTTCTTCACGCGATATCTGAGTTAAAATACTCTTGTAGCGCGCTCTGAGTTAACATATTCTTCGAGCATTCTCCGAGTTAACAGCTTCTTCCGATCAGCTGTCGATATGACCTTCCCCCCTTAAATAATCCGGTCGACTATTTTGTAGCAAAGTGAATGTAAGGACACCTAGGAATACCCTCGACGGACTTTCAAAGTGAGCCACCTTAATCGTTAATGATAGGGGGTAACATAATCTATCCATGGAATGTTTTCATAAACAAATCGTGTACATGCATTTTGTGCTTCCTGTAATTTCAGGTTTTGTTTCCCAGGGTCATGGTATACAAGGCAGGCGTGGTCAAAGTGAAGGAAAATAAGTGATTGAACTAATAATTTAACTGAAAAATACTTTAATAATAGAAATATTAATTTATCACACGCAACATATTACAAAATAGGCAAAATACATAAATACATAGATTTTAAGCATATTAACCAACTGCCGCTATAAACTGTCCAAACTTTTCTAATAATATTACGGGTGCAGTGCAGGTACTAGGGCGGTATTAAGACTGAGAAGGTATTTTAATTGACGAGTCTTAAAAGTTTTTACAGTTGTGACATCCCGGTGTAAGAATGATAAGGACTTGGGTAACTGGTTCCAGAAGTAAGAAGCAGCTACCCGAAATGAGTTTGCTAATAGAGATGTATTTCCTTAATTTTTAGAAAAATTCTATTTTATTTGCATAATATAATTTATATTTAAGTATGGTAATTGTAAAAATAATTTTGTTTTTCCTCTATGCAGAGTGGCACATTGCAAGCACTGCAAAAAAATTTAATTCAGCAAAGTTTAGCTTTGGTACTGCACAGACCGCAATGTCTCAAAGTCGTTAAAACTAGGTGCATGTGAGCAAATTTAGAGCGCTTTTCTTCAATAAATATTTTAGGTTTACTGTTTAAATTAGGAGATTTTTCTTGGCATTTCCTACCGTTCGGTGTTCGAAAACAATTATCTGCTAGTACCATCAACCAAAACTAATTTGAAGTTTATTAATTTCATACTATGTTCCAAATTTTTTGTATTGTGAATAATCAACGCATTTATTATAGTTAAATCTACAAAATGCCAGAATATGCGGTGCCACAATTTTTTAGACTTTCTATCAATTTTGTAAGTTGATACAAAGTGGTCGAATCTATCAACATACCCCATATTTTTATGATAATCCTAGCAAATAACTGGACAATTTATAGTTTTAGCTGAACCATCTTTTTGTCTCCTATTTGTAACAGTAATTTCGCAAGGATCATAATAGTTGGATAAAAAAGAAACAGCTTTTCTATCCATCCTTTTGATCCAGCTAATTCTATCACCAGTACGGTATTCATATTGCCTACGATCCATTTTTTTATCAGGAATCTTACTTTTTGGTAAACCTTTTGTGTTACTACGAGCTGTTCCACAAGCGAAAATTTTATCTTTTTTCAAATTTTTCGTAAGATCAAGACCAGTAAAGTAATTGTCAAAAAATACATGCTTATTTTTCCCCACTAAGATACGCGTCAAATCCTTTACAACACGTGCACCTAATTGTTTTTCAGCACTTTCAGCTTTACCCGTATACATCTGAAACTCGCATACGTATCGTGATGAGTCTGCGCGCCTTTAAATTTTATATCCGCGTTTTGTGGGCTTGTTTGGCATGTATTGTTTCATACTACTGCGGTCTTTGAACTTTATCATAGACTCGTCAACAGATTGATTTTCACTCGGGTTCCAGTCATTTTTATAAGATTCCGTTAGTTTATCTAATAATGGTCTCAGTTTGTATCATTTATCATAGTTATTATCCACTTTTTTCGGCTCCTGACTGTTGTCGGACAAGTGTAAATGGTTTAGGAAAAAACCGAGCCGATTTACCGTCATCCGTTTGCTTACGTACGATTCATCCAATTTCGGATCTGATGACCAAAAATTACGGTGAGAGGGGGATTTTTTAACGCCAATCAAAATATTAATAGCAAAAAAAGTTAATAATTCATCTTTGATTATTGGTTTAGTTTTACTTTTCTTTTGTAGTAAATAAAGGTTCGTTTGTTCGACAATTAAATCTAATAGATCATTAGGAAACAAACAAAAAAATATATTCAAATGTGTGGTTACATTGTCCGAAATATTTGGACCGAAAGTTTCAGTGAATGGAATATTATCTCTGTTTTTTCCACTATTCGTCCACTTATCAATATCAATAAACTCTCTAGAATCATTCTTATCAGAACACTCCGAATCGGAATCACCTTCACATTCTACACTTTCAGAATCATCTTCAACATCAGAATCACATAACCCATTAAATAGATTCAGAGTCACTAGGAATACCAGTGATTTCATCCATACTTGAAAAATGTATTACAAGATTGTTTCTTTTGTACCAAGATATAAAAGAAAAGTGAATATTAGTTGTGAAAACGACTAGTAAATAAATATCACCCCACAAAGTAGAGCATCATGCCCAGTAAACTAGGGTAAGTGCATCAATTACTGCTGATGCACTGGTTACTGCGGATTTTCACTAAAGATGATAAAATATAATGAATCTATATTAAAAAATGCATAAGAAAAAATGTACTAAATCATTTTTAAGTTTAATATTGCCGATAGGACCTAAATTAACAACATGAACTTTATTTTTAACTCATAATATGATTTTAAAATCGGAGTTTTCGCAAAATTCGAAGTTTTACTATAATTTTGGCTGATAGCTGACAAATGCCTTTATAAAAAATGTTTGTATTTTCGTTAATAATGATCAAAAATTTGTTGTAACGATGTTTTCTGATAAAGTAAACTTTATTTTTATAAATAAATGCCAGAAACTATTATTATGTATATTTAAATTTTATTTTTGAACATAGTATTAAAAGAAAGTTTTCATGACGTGCGAAAATTACGGCCGATTTTGACTATGAGACCTAACCTCAAAATTAGCCTTCTAGAATCATATAGTTTCGGGTTATGTAAATAGTTTAAAATAAATATTTTAAAAAGTAGTGTAAATGACGAGATGCTGGGAAACGAGGAAAAGAGAAGAACTGTCAAAAAAGGCGAGAATGTATTACTCCAAGGAAAACGTGATTCTCGCTATGCAAGAGGTTAGGATAGGGAAGTCGTCTGTTACTGAAGCATCAAGGAAATATGATATTCCAGAATCAACGATCCGTTCTAAAGTAAAAAACAAATACGCTGATAAAAAACTTGGCCCTACAGCGTTTTTATCCAATACCGTGGATCAAGAACTTGTGGACTGGATTATCGAAAGTTGCAAGAGTGGATTCCCTATCACAAAACGACAGTTGCTTAACAGTGTTCAAAAAATTTGTGTGAACTAAACCACAGTAAAGAAAAACCCATTCAAAGATAACAAGCCAGGAAGGACCTGGTATGAGGCGTTTTTAAAGCGACATCCAAATGTCAGTCAGAGAGTATCTGAAAATGTTTGTTTAAACCGGGGTAGAGTAACAGAACAAAGTTTGCGACGCTGGTTTCAAGAAGTATCTGAGTACTTAACTGAAAATGATATTTTATCCATCGGAGCTATTCGAGTATTCTACTGTGAAGAAATAGGTATACTATAAATAATGAATAAACTGTTTATTTATATATGTAATTTAATTTAATTGATTATATAATTTAATATAACATATTTTACTTACAGGAGTTCCATTGAATCTTAAACCACCACGTGTTCTTGATCCAGAAGGGTGCAAAGATCTACCAAATGTAAGAGGAAATAATGAAAAGGATAATATTACAATTCTAATAACAGCAAATACCGTAGGAGACCTTGCTCCAACCTTTGATTTATTCACTGGAAAATCACTTCTTAAAAATGCGACTGCTATGGCACCATCAGAGTTTTGCTTCGGATATTCTGATAATGGATATATGATATCAGAGTCGTTTTATGAGTACGTGGCAAACATTTTTGAACCATGGCTGACAGAGAAAAAAATACGGCGCCCAGTACTTCCATATATGGATGTCCATTCTTCGCATCTGACTCTTCACTTGTGTAAATTTTGTTCTTCAAAAGAAATAGTACTGATAACATTGCAGCGGAATGCCACCCATATTATACAACCGCTGGATGTATCTTACTTTCGGGCTCTAAAGGTTGAATGGCAGAAATACTTCTGAATAAAGAATTGTGTGAGAAGACATCAGCTGTCAGTATACAAAAAAGTCAGTTCGCTCCAGTATTAAAACATACCCTAGATCTTATGAAAATTGAAAAACTATTAATAAATAGATTTTAGGAAATACGGTTTATACCCATTTGATGTCGAAGCTGTAGATTCTAAAAAGCCAAGAAGAAAGTGCATACGTAGAAAAAGTACCAGCAAATAGTCCAAACCCTACTGACAAACATCGAATAGAATATTTAGAAAGTTTAATCAGTGTGGATAAACTGGCAGCCTTCAACTAAAATTTACACTCAGTATGGATGGGTAACATGAGTGATGAATCACTTTTCCAAATGTTGTATAAGTTGAAAAATCTCAATAGGAATATTGCAGACATGCAAAAGATAAATTTAATTTTTACTTGTTTTGGTGATAGGTGACTGCGTGGGTGAAGGGATGAATGCGTATAAAGAGGGGTGAATGCTTGGGTGGATGAATAGATGCGTGGGATAAATGCGTGGATAGATCAGTCAATGCGTGGATGGATGAATGGATGCGTGGGGGGATGGATAAATGAGTGGGTAGCGGGATAAATGCGTTGGTGGATGGATAAATGTGTGGGTGGAGGAGTAAATATGTTGTATGGATAAATGTCTGGGAATATGAATATGATCGTGTGTAGATGGATGTATGTATGGGCGGATGGATTGATGTTTAGGTAGATGAATAGATGCGTCGGTAGATGGATGGATGAGTGGATAGATAGATGGATGCGTAGATGGATATCGGAGTGCATGTATAGATAGTATATGGGTACTGAATGAAAAAGTCAGTGTTTATATGGTAACATGTGTATCATTACATCATACGCTATGGCTCAAAGGGGTAAATCTTGTTAACTTTTATTTATATTTTGTCATGATAACGAATCCTTTTTTTAATGCAGAGTTTGGCATTTCCCTAATATTTTTGCATTGAAATGAATAATTTCGGATAAACATAAGAATATGCGTAAATACTAAAACAGATGTGTATGTTAAATTCGAAAGAAGTATTCTATTAAAGCAATACTGCTGCTTCTTAAGAGTAAAAAGTTTGATTTCCTGTGAAAAACAAAAAATCAATTAGTATGACAAAATTAGTTGTACCCTCACATATTAATTAAAATTTAATATATATAACAACCCGAGTGACCATATGCGAGTTATAATCTTTAATAATGTAGCTAAAAAAAGCAAAAATCATGAACCAATGAGCTTTAAACCCGTAAACATTAAACCTATAAATCCTAGAACGATGAACCGTAGCTCCTTCCAGGGTTTATGGGTCTAGAGTGTATGGTTTTAAGGTTTATGGGATTTGGGCTTCTGAGTTTACAGATTGTGGCTCTAGGGTTTATCAGTCTAGGGTTTATAAATCTATGGTTTAAGGATCTATGATTTTTGGTCCTTCGGATTATGGGTTAAGGGTTTATGGATCTTGGATTAATGATCTAGAGCTTATGGATTAAGGTTTATGGGTCTTAGATTTATATTTTATGGACTTAGAGTTTATGGGCTTAGAGGACTTAGTTTATGGGATTAGGGTTTGCAGATTTAGTGTTTATAGTTCATGGATTTAGGTTTCATGGGTTCATGGTTATGGATTCATGGTTATTGGTTCATGATACTTGCCTTTTTATGTTACAGTTTTGATGATTTTAAGTTTTAGTAAGTATGTCGATTTTGGCTTTTTTACGGTGTGTGTATTTCCTGAATTATTTTTAGATTAGGTTATCTTTTCATTAAAAATTGACAGTTTCTTATTATAGTACATTATCTTGTGAATATTTTAAAAATAGTTTCATTGAAAATGTTTGAAGTTTTGCTTATCGAGCGATTTTTGTAAAAAAAAGTGGATTTCGCCACTGTGAGATGTCGCGGGCTCCCGCCGAGCTAAGTCTTATAATGAACGCGCGGGTAGCTGTGGCGACGGATGACCAGTCGGGGCTGAGATATTTGCAGTATTTTCTGCTGTATTCAATTGAATTGCAACTGTTGAATCAAGTGCGGATGCAGCTGGCAGACTTGCAGTAATTTGTTCCGCGCTCAGATCATTTAGGTTTTTTGAGTCGTTTGCAGTCCAATCTCTCAGCTCCAGAACTAGATGAAGAGAGTTTTGGTAGCCGACCGCTGTGAAATGCTCAGCAGCTTTAGAAAGAGACAAATTTAGCGAGTGTGACAACACTGACTCCTTAAACTCGTGAGTATCGACTAAAACACTGGCTTTATCAAGTTGTTCGACGGCATCTTGGATGCGATCTAGACGTTTTGAAATTGTGTGGAGAGCACTACGGTTATCAGACTGATCGCGCTAATAGATATTGTAGAAAATAACAAACGATTGCCGAGCATTGTGGATTTCCTCAGGCGACGGGGCTGATTTAAAATTTGGCGATCCATTCATAGTAGCAGCAGAGCCGGTTTGGTCGAGAGATCAAGAGGACACCGTGCGTGACTGCGTTGCAGTGGGAGTCAATGAGGGACAGGGTGGCGAGACAAAGTGCTTGTTTGTATGTGATCGTACTGTGCGTAGTCGTGGGGTCAGTGAGAGGCGTCAAGCCGTTGGGTATAGCTGTGGTAAATGCAGTAGAAGCGGGAGCACTCGTGAGTGAGAGGTCGAACTGTGAAGAATCCGGTGAGGACAGTGGTTGTCGGGAAATGGTCCGGTCTTAGTAAGATCAGTGCGCCATGCAGTAACGAATTGAAGAGAGCGATATACGCCAGGGCTGTTCCACGCGCCCTTAAGACTACGGAGCACATAAACAAATTGGTAATCACTGGTAATTGCACGGCACTTACAAAGACAGTACACACCCACCGGTCAGACTTTGAGAGGTGTTTTTTGGTACCTAAAAATGAAGCCTAGTACTCATAATTCATTTTAATGGGTCCTTGTTGTCGAACTATGAGGTAATTTACTCGAATTATTCGTTTGTTTAATGAAAAAAGTTACTTCTTTTTCTAACCATAACTCTACTAGTTTTTATTATGCATAAATGACTCAAAATATAAAATATTGTTGGCAAAAATACCTTCATCTTAAGCTCTGTTACGTATAAAAATATGAATCTGATCAAAAGTTATTTACAATTAAAGATGATTATCGAAATTGCAGGAATATTCAAAGAGATTTAACTCTTAAATTCGTTGATTTTCCATGTATTTTCAGTCCTCATCTTGAATTGTTAATAAATTTTGATCAGGTGAATATTTTTAGATGTAACAGAACTTAAATTAAAGCTCCTTCCGCCTACTTTTTAGTATATTTTAGGTCATTTATCCATAAACCTTGTAAAGCTATAATTAGAAAAAGAGTTATTATTTTTCATTAAGGGGTGATCCTGCTTTATGAGGTCTACAAAATCGATTTTTTTTTATTTAGATCGATACCTAAGATACTCAAGAATATGTACACAAAGTTACAGTGTCCAATTCTAAATATTTCCGAAAATACAGAGCCGAAAGCAGAGGGGCGGCGAGCAGGTGTGCGAGCGCTCGGACAGACTCGAGTGCACGCTCGGCCCTCGATCTTCTACACCAAATTTCATACCTGAAAAGGTTCAACGGTCTTTCAAAACCATATTTAGAGTTTGTAGTAATGTCGTCTTGAGCCATAATACGGTTTATTGAAGTATAACGGTGTATAATACCTCTCTGTGTACGTGTTTCTGATTCTTGGCGAGTACACGTCGCAAGAATATTATGACAAGTTATCCGAAAGGTAAAAAATCGACCTCCGAACGTGCTTCGAAGCCGCGTAAACGTTAATTTCACGGTTATCCATTCACAACTCGATCAGACGATGAAGAGTTGGATACAAGCAGTAGTGCGAGAAAATTGTCACCTGCTAACACCGAAGATATAATTGTGAATCCACTTCATTCTTATAGAATTATTGAATTTTTCACAATTTTTGATGCGATTACTGATTGTAATCTACAGATCGTGCAAACAAAACGTAACATTTGCAGAGAGTGGACATCGAATCTTAGAATTTAAAATTATTCTATTGTGTATGTGCGATCGAAGAGAAATCAATTCAGGACCATTGATAAATTCCAGTTGCGGAATAAATAGACGGATCGTGTTCGTTATGAGGCTTCTTGGTGTTGGCTGAGAAGGCCTCAATATGTTTTGTGGTTCCATGGATCTGTGTCAAGGTTTATCGAAATCAACGTACGATAAGATAGTGCAGCATCTTCACTCAGGGCGGAATCGATGTTCAAAATTGTCAGTAAGAATGCTATCAAAGAGGAGCGAGAAAAGAATGTAGAAAATGGGAGAACTAAAACTCATGTGAAAGTGTCCTGCGATGGATCCTGGAAAAACGTGGCTTTACTTCATTGTGTGGTGTAACAACTCTCATTGCGTACTAATGTGGCAAAGTAATCGACCTCATCGTGAAACGTGCATACTCTCACTCTTGTACCCTAAAAAAGAAAACATTAAGAACAACACAAAGAATCATGCTCCTCAAATAACGAAGATTCAGCAGGGAAGATGGAGGTGGATTCTATAAAGGAAATGTTTTCGAGATCCGAAGAAAAATTTGGCATGAAATATACAAATTGCATCGGCGATGGCTATTCTAAAACTTTTTCGGATATTTCGAAGATAAATCCATATGGTGACGATTGCCCTGTTACAAAAAATGAGTGCGTGGGACTCGTACAAAAACGTACGGGTACGCGACTCCGCAATAAAAAGAAGCAAGAGAAGCTCTGAGGTAAGAAGCTTCTGACGGAAAGTCCCATTAAAAAGCAAACGATCTATTATGGCTTGGCAATTAGAAAATATATTAATTCTGACCAAGAGATGAAAAAGCTATAATAGCAACGTTGGATCATTATTCTTCTATAGATAAATCTCGTCGGCACCAAAATTGTCCGGCAGACGCCTACAGTTGGTGTGAATGGCGCAAGGTGAATTCATAAATCAACTGGAATCTTTTAAGCATCCTGCTTGATTGATTAACGAAAAAGTTGAGGAACACATTCGCTCAATCTATGAGGAACTTCCAAATGATAAACTTTTAAGGCGATGTTTAGGCGGTCACATGCAAAATTCCAACGAGTCGTTTAACTCGACAGTCTACGACTCGAATGACGATATGCATCTTTCCCGCCAATTGGATACTTCAGTGGCGAGGCATTCTAGGAATGTGCTTATAAGTGCTAGGCTTAATTTTTGGAATAGGAGCTAACACTAGCCTGGTATGTCTGAAAAAAGAGGACGTACAAATCCTTTAAAATAATAAAAATTTGAGGAGCTCTCAAAGGTACATCAGGTCTGCTCACTAGTAAGAGAGAGATTGATTTGTTTATTTCAATGCTGGGACTAAATAATCCCATAGAGCATACAGAACAGTAAAATATATATTAAAAATACAAAAATAAAATGATGCGAAGAAATGAATATGATCGCAGTAGTACTTAATAATAGAGAGATCAAATTTGATGATGTAATTGAATATATATATATATATATATATATATATATATATATATATATATATATATATATATATATATATATATATATATATATATATATAACAATAAATATAAATATATGTATGTACATATCTTATCATATATGGCTTTTTGACCATTTTAATGGTTTAGCAATATATAGCGAATTTCGAATTAAGTCTGTTGCGTCTCTTTGAGTGTATTAAATTCCGTAAATATTTTCTGTGTTTGCTGTGAAATGAAGTTCGTAAGAGTAGTCATACCATCTCCAGACAACGCGAGTGTCCTGCTGGTCCATAGTTTGGCGCCGCTTTAGCGGCAACCAACGATACAGGCAAGGGCGTGTTTTCAGGCAAGTCGGCAGCAGGCGGCTGCTGCTGCTGCGGCAACGTCGGCGACGGCAGTAATGGTGGGGAGACACCATGCACTCCGGCCGACGACGTCGACAAGCAAGAGGGTGATGGAGAGAGTGTAGCGATGGGAGTAGTGGTCGCTCTGCTGCGTACATCTGTGGCGAGCCAAGGAGTGGTATCGACGAGCGAGTTTGAATAAATGTGTGTGGTGGTAGGGGTAGAGCCACCGCCCTCATGCGTGAGAGTGTCCAAAGGTGTTTACGTGCGCACGGTGGGAGATATAATGACCGGGCCATTACTAGCTGATGATCATGCCCGATGCTCGCCCAAAAGTGCGAAGACAGTGGAACATTTTTTCGTACGAAAATTGCCAAGTATGTCACGCTCCTTATCAGCGTTGTCTGATGCTAATTTTCCGGGTGAAAGAGATGTATCGGCAAGTCGCTTTTTACGTTCGTCATAGCACGTCATTATCCTATTATCACCGAACCAAATATCACGCACACAGATTCGTGATACCACGTTGCACACTTACTGCACTGCATTAATTCTGGATCAGCACGTGTCACGATTGCAGAGCAAAAGCCGCAGTTGATGGCACATCGTGCTGTTATGGTAGCTGGTTTATGAAAAACAACAACCACTGTAACTACAGCTGACTGTTCGAGCGAGGGAAACGGCGCTCGCGCATAAAACTTGGAGCACAGCAGGTAAATCCATCACTGGCTAACCTCACAATTTTTGCCAACTACAAAAATCGATAATTTTAATCACATTCACAGCATTTTTTAACTAATTCACAAAAAACTGTATCCAGGAGGTTCCTGGTTCGTTTGAAAGCGTTTCTTTGTCAGCCATGAGGATCAACACTTTTTATTGAGCTTTAAATATGGAGGACTGAAAGACGCGTCGAGAGAGAGAGAGAGTGTGAGATAAATAGGTAGATAGATATGACTTTGTTTGTAAAATTAATTGCAACAATATTTTTGTATCACAGAGTTTACTCGTCAGTCAATATCGCAGTCTTATATAGTTCAATCAGATAAAATTTTCTTAACTTTTAATAAGTTCTCATTCATACAAACACACATATATACACATAGAATATCGCTGCAGGGTTAAGGGGACATTCCAATGTGACGGGTTGGAAAAATCGATTTTTTTTTGCATTTTCCGATAATTTTTACCCATAGAATTGATATTCCACAGTCGGTTTGGGTGATTCCTACCTTGTTGACCAGTTATAATGTTCCAAAAGAGAGGCTCTAACTGCGCGCGCTCCGGTTTCGGAGCAGGTATACGAATTAAGCATAAGAGCAGCTGTTCCGTGTTTATACCTGCGTCTATACATACATATATACAATAGAGGCGTCTCTTTTCACGATTATAAGTAACGGTTCCTTCAAACGACCAGTATTATTTGAGATTTCGTCGAGGAAAGAGCGTTGTTTCCAGAACTCTAATAAGTGAATATGAATAGAAAGCAAAGAAAATCTTCTTCAAACGGCCAAGTTACGAGTAGAATATACTTATAAAAAAAATGTCAACTCCTAACTCGTCCCGGAAGCCCACGAAATAGGGGTTTGATGGGGGTGAATATTGGTAAAAAATTTCTAACTTGGCCTAATAAAAGTCTTACCGTTTTCTACTTTACACGTATCCTCATTATGATAGAATATACTTATAAAAAGAATGACAACTTCTAACTCGTCCCGGAAGCCCTGAAGCCCGGAAGTGGAAAACCCTAATACTTGTATTTGGCCAAGTTCGAATTTTTTACCTATATTTACTTCCTTCCGACCCCTATTTGAAGGGCTTCCGGGACGAGTTAGGGGTTGTAATTGTTTTTGTAAGTGTATTCTATCCTAATGAGGGTATGTGGGAAGTAGAAAACCGTAAGACTTTTATTAGGCCAAGTTATAATTTTTTTAGCTATATTCACCCAATTTCAACCCCTATTTGAAGGGCTTCCGGGACGAGTTAGGGGTTGTAATTATTTATTTTAGTGTTCTCTATCATAATGAGGGTATGTATGAAGTAGAAAACCTTAAGACTTTTATTAGGCCAAGTTATAATTTTTTTTACCTATATTCACCCACTTCCAACCCCTATTTGAAGGGCTTCCGAGACGAGTTAAGAGTTGAGATTTTTTTTACAAATGTATTCTATCATATTGAGGATATGTGTAAAGTAGAAAACCGTAAGCCTTGTATTAGGCCTAGTAAGATTTTTTTATCTATATTTACCCGCTTCCGAACACTATTTGAACGGCTTTCGGGACAAGTTAAGGGTTGTATTTTTTTTGTAAGTGTATTCTATCCTAATGAGGGTATGTATGAAGTAGAAAACCGTAAGACTTTTATTAGGCCAAGTTAGAATTTGTTTACCTATATTCACCCACTTCCAACCCATATTTGAAGGGCTTCCGGGACGAGTTAGGGGTTGTAATTATTTTTGTTAGTGTTTTCTATCATAATGAGGATATGAGTGCTGTAGAAAACCGTAAGACTTTTATTAGGCTACGTAAGAATTTTTTTATCTATATTTACCCCCTTCCGACCCCTATTTGAAGGGCTTCCGGGATGAGTTAGGGGCTGTAATTATTTGTGTTAGTGTTTTCTGTCATAATGAGGGTATGTATGAAGTAGAAAACCTTAAAACTTTTATTAGGCCAAGTTAGAATTTTTTTACCTATATTCACCCACTTTCAACCCCTATTTGAAGGGCTTCCGAGACGAATTAGGTGTTGACATTTTTTACAAATGTATTCTATCATAATGAGGATATGTGTAAAGTAGAAAACCGTAAGCCTTTTATTAGGCCAAGTAAGAATTTCTTTATCTATATTTACCCCCTTCCGAACCCTATTTGAAGGGTGTCCAGGACGAGTTAAGGGTTGTATTTTTTTAGAAGTGTATTCTATCATAATGAGGATGTGTGTAAAGTAGAAAACCGTAAGACTTTTATTAGGCCAGGTTAGAATTACTTTACCTATATTTACCCCCTTCCGACCCCTATTTGAAGGGCTTCCGGGACGAGTTAGGGGCTGTAATTATTTATGTTAGTGTTTTCTGTCATAATGAGGGTATGTATGAAGTAGAAAACCTTAAAACTTTTATTAGGCCAAGTTAGAATTTTTTTACCTATATTCACCTACTTCCAACCCCTATTTGAAGGGCTTCCGAGACGAATTAGGTGTTGACATTTTTTTACAAATGTATTCTATCATAATGAAGATATGTGTAAAGTAGAAAACCGTAAGCCTTTTATTAGGCCAAGTAAGAATTTCTTTATCTATATTTACCCCCTTCCGAACCCTATTTGAAGGGTGTCCAGGACGAGTTAAGGGTTGTATTTTTTTTAGAAGTGTATTCTATCATAATGAGGATATGAGTGCTGTAGAAAACCGTAAGACTTTTATTAGGCCAGGTTAGAATTACTTTACCTATATTTACCCCCTTCCGACCCCTATTTGAAGGGCTTCCGCGACGAGTTCAGGGTTGACATTTTTTTCATAAGTGTATTCTACCATTATGAGGATATATGTAAAGTAGAAAACCGTAAGACTTTTTTTAAGCAAAAGTTAGAATTTTTTTACCTTATTTACCCCCTTCCGACGCCTATTTGAAGGGCTTCCGCGACGAGTTCGTGGTTGACATTTTTTTATAAGTGTATTGTATCATAATGAGGGAATGTGTAAAGTAGAAAACCGTAAGCCTTGTATTAGGCCTAGTAAGATTTTTTTATCTATATTTACCCGCTTCCGAACACTATTTGAAGGGTGTCCAGGACGAGTTAAGGGTTGTATTTTTTTTAGAAGTGTATTCTATCATAATGAGGATATGAGTGCTGTAGAAAACCGTAAGACTTTTATTAGGCCAGGTTAGAATTACTTTACCTATATTTACCCCCTTCCGACCCCTATTTGAAGGGCTTCCGCGACGAGTTCAGGGTTGACATTTTTTTCATAAGTGTATTCTACCATTATGAGGATATATGTAAAGTAGAAAACCGTAAGACTTTTTTTAAGCAAAAGTTAGAATTTTTTTACCTTATTTACCCCCTTCCGACGCCTATTTGAAGGGCTTCCGCGACGAGTTCGTGGTTGACATTTTTTTATAAGTGTATTGTATCATAATGAGGGAATGTGTAAAGTAGAAAACCGTAAGCCTTGTATTAGGCCTAGTAAGATTTTTTTATCTATATTTACCCGCTTCCGAACACTATTTGAACGGCTTTCGGGACGAGTTAAGGGTTGTATTTTTTTTAAGTGTATTCTATCCTAATGAGGGTATGTATGAAGTAGAAAACCGTAAGACTTTTATTAGGCCAAGTTAGAATTTGTTTACCTATATTCACCCACTTCCAACCCATATTTGAAGGGCTTCCGGGACGAGTTAGGGGTTGTAATTATTTTTGTTAGTGTTTTCTATCATAATGAGGATATGAGTGCTGTAGAAAACCGTAAGACTTTTATTAGGCTACGTAAGAATTTTTTTATCTATATTTACCCCCTTCCGACCCCTATTTGAAGGGCTTCCGGGACGAGTTAGGGGCTGTAATTATTTATGTTAGTGTTTTCTGTCATAATGAGGGTATGTATGAAGTAAAAAACCTTAAAACTTTTATTAGGCCAAGTTAGAATTTTTTTACCTATATTCACTCACTTCCAACCCCTATTTGAAGGGCTTCCGAGACGAATTAGGTGTTGACATTTTTTTACAAATGTATTCTATCATAATGAAGATATGTGTAAAGTAGAAAACCGTAAGCGTTTTATTAGGCCAAGTAAGAATTTCTTTATCTATATTTACCCCCTTCCGAACCCTATTTGAAGGGTGTCCAGGACGAATTAAGGGTTGTATTTTTTTTAGAAGTGTATTCTATCATAATGAGGATGTGTGTAAAGTAGAAAACCGTAAGACTTTTATTAGGCCAGGTTAGAATTACTTTACCTATATTTACCCCCTTCCGACCCCTATTTGAAGGGCTTCCGCGACGAGTTCAGGGTTGACATTTTTTCATAAGTGTATTCTACCATTATGAGGATATATGTAAAGTAGAAAACCGTAAGACTTTTTTTAAGCCAAGTTAGAATTTTTTTACCTTATTTACCCCCTTCCGACCTCTATTTGAAGGGCTTCCGCGACGAGTTCAGGGTTGACATTTTTTTCATTAGTGTATTCTACCATTATGAGGATATATGTAAAGTAGAAAACCGTAAGACTTTTTTTAAGCCAAGTTAGAATTTTTTTACCTTATTTACCCCCTTCCGACCCCTATTTGAAGGGCTTCCGCGACGAGTTCGTGGTTGACATTTTTTTTATAAGTGTATTGTATCATAATGAGGGAATGTATGAAGTAGAAAACTGTAAGACTTTTATTAGGCCAGGTTAGAATTTCTTTACCTTTATTTACCCCCTTCCAACCCCTATTTGAAGGGCTTCCGGGACGAGTTAGGGGTTGTAATTATTTATGTTAGTGTTTTCTATCATAATGAGGATATGAGTGCTGTAGAAAAACGTAAGACTTTTATTAGGCCAAGTTAGAATTTTTTTACCTATATTCACCCACTTCCAACCCCTATTTGAAGGGCTCCCGCGACGAGTTAAGGGTTGTATTTTTTTTTAAGTGTATTCTATCCTAATGAGGGTATGTATGAAGTAGAAAACCGTAACACTCTTATTAGGCCAAATAAGAATTTTTTTACCTATATTCACCCACTTCCAACCCCCATTTGAAGGGCTTCCGAGACGAATTAGGAGTTGACATTTTTTTACAAATGTATTCTATCATAATGAGGATATGTGTAAAGTAGAAAACCGTAAGCTTTTTATTAGGCCAAGTAAGAATTTTTTTATCTATATTTACCCCCTTACGAACCCTTTTTGAACGTTTTCCGAGACGAGTTAGGATTTAAAATTTTTATCATAAGTGTAAACTATTACAATGAGGGTATATATGAAGTAGAAAACCGTAAGACTTTTATTAGGCCAAGTTAGAATTTATTTACCTATATTTACCCCTTCCGATCACTATTTGAAGGGTGTCCGGGACGAGGTAGGGGTTGACATTTTTTTCTCGGAGGAGAACTGGGCAGGTTTGGAAATTTTTTTGACACTGTCGCTTACCGACATCTGCGTAGTCAACGACGGTGCACACCAGCGGCCGAGCCATCGACTATCTAATCGCAGCGACACACCTTCGCAACTGTTGTCTAACCTCAACGGCACATACCAGCAATCCGGCTATAGCGGCGACAGCAAACGAACATATCTCGCACTATTGTTTCAACAGCTGCTGGTTTGATAATAGCGAGTTCCTCTCATGCATTAACATCTATTTGTGGTTTAAATATTCCACTTATACTCGAGATTGTTTAAGTAGTTATATTGCAATTCTCACTTATTAATTTACTGCTAAATTTCTTCTTAATGATTTGGAATGGAATCTGACTGAATTTGTTTAATATAGCTATATAATTTTTAAATAAAATTCGGATTTGAAATTATGTACAATAGATTTGTTACAATCAAAAATTCTAATTATAGTGTGTTTTATTGCAGTTTCTTGTCCTTACAATATAGAAGAGGTTATTGTTGAAATATCAGAATTAATTTATTTTTTAAAAAAAAAGTTTAAATTTTAATTTGCAAAACTAAGTTTAACAAATAATTAAAAATGGAATGTTCTATTTCTACGAGACTTCTAAACCTATTTGTAGGTTATAACCTATCATGTAGACACGAAACAATAATGGTCATGTATCTTGGAAAAGTTTTGCAATAGTAGAACTTCATATATCACTTAATATATCACAATATATTATTTTCTTTTAAAATTTTAAGCTAGCTCTTTTAATTATATAAATTTTGTCAAGAAGATATATATTGAATGTTGATACCAATACGTTGAGTTATTAAATATATCAAACGTGATTTTCGAAATTACACTCGATTATGTGTATATTCGTTAATAAAAAATGTATGCAGTAATTAATTAAATGTGACATTCTTGAATACCTTGAGAGCAGCAGGATAATCCATTTACATGTCTGCCTCGACAGGTAGCAGCGTGTGAGGAGAGATAGCTAGTTCTGACGCACATTTACGAGAGACATCGTCAGTGCTTCTCATGCGCCGTTCCTGGGAGCTACGACACTGCGTCTTAATGTGCATTCTATACAAGGGTCATCTTTAGCGCGTCACGCGCCGTTTCTGTGAGCTGCGACTACGCATCCTCATGCGTCTTCTTCGAGATGCATCCTGGGAACGCCACAACGCACCGTTCCGACGAGCTGCGATAGCGTGTCCATACGCGCCTTCGTCGAGGGACAACATTCCGGCGTCTCGCGCTGTTCCTGTCTGCTGCGACTATGCATCCTCGCGCGTTTTCTTCGAGATGCATCCTGGGCGTGCCACATCGCGTCATTCCGGCGAACTGCGACAGCGCGTCCATACGCGCCTTCGTCGAGGGACATCTTTATCGCGCCTCACACCTTTCCTGTCTGCTGCGTCTGCGTATCCTCATGCGTCTTCTTTGAGATGCATCCTGAGCGCGCCACAATGCGCCGTTCCGGCGAGCTACGATAGCGCGTCCATACGCGCCTTCGTCGAGCAACATCATTCGCGTGTCTCGCGCCGTTCCTGTCTGCTGCGACTGCGCATCCTTGCGCATCTTCTTCGAGATGCATTCTGAGCGCGCCACAACGCGTCATTTCGACGAGCTGCGACAGAGCGTCCATACGCACCTTCGTCGAGGGACATCTTTAGCGCGTCTCGAAACGTTCCTGTCTTCTGCGTCTGCATATCCTCATGTGTCTTCTTCGAGATGCATCCTGGGCGCGCTATAACGCGCCGTTCCGCCGAGCTACGATAGAGCGTCCATACGCGCCTTCGTCGAGGGTCATCTTTAGCGCGTCTTGCGCTGTTACTGTCAGGTGCGATAGTGCATCCTTATGCGCCTTCTTTGAAAGGCACCCTCAGCGCATCATAAACGAGCATAACGCGTCGTTTCCGGAGCTGCGATAGAGCGTCTTTAGCTAGCAGTTGCTTTTCTTTAGTAATAACTGTGCTTCAGTGCACACGGCATGACGTTACTATTTATTCAGCAAGTTTTATATATTAGCTTTATCTAATGTAAATTCAGCGATTGTTCCTGGCGTAGGATTTCTCACATAGTTTTTCCTACGTCACAGGTACTAGCCTGGGCTAATGCAGGAGCAATATTAAATTCTCAATTGTAAATATATATTAATAATAAGACTTGTTAGAAATTTAGTTTGAGCATTATAACATTTAAATTGTACTTTTAGAAAAATTAAATGATATTGAATGGTGTTAAATATAATCGTTAAATGGAATTGAGAAAAGAGATTTTCTGGAATTTATTGCAATTAATAGGACGATTATAATTTAAAATATTAGAATCTGTAACGTTTCAGTGCCCTAACTGAGAAAGTAGATATTATGCTTATTTTAATGTTTGTGCGTATGAATGACGCTTCTAAGCATTACTGAACTATTAAGTTTGGAAAGTGCAAATCTGAATTTATTTCGTGACTTATCTGGTCTGTTGGGGTCCAAGCTGATTAAAATGAGAGCTACATATGTTCAGATAAGCTTTAGGTGAAATGGCAAAAAGGAATTTTAAAGAAAAATATTTAGAAGGTTGCTATTTGATGAGCATCGAGTAAAATGTTGTCGTTGTGTAGGCGTGCGTGCACGGCGATCGCATAGGATCGTCCGGGGCCGCTTCTTTATCCCACCACCGACTACCTGAAGAGTCGATAAAAGGTGCATAGGAGTTACGGGGCGAGGAAGATGTTAGGGCACCTCTCGCGGATGGTTCGCCACAGAGATGCTCGTCAGGCAAGGAAAATGTAAAATCAAATACAAAAAAATTTGATCAAATCAGCTTAAATGAATCGATGCAGATATATTTAGGATAAATCAGAAAGCCTCTTTGACAGGTGACACTGCTTCTTCTGTTAGCAATAGGTCCACCGCGCAAGTACGCAAAGGGCTGAGCTGTGGAAGTTGTTGTGACACTAGGCTTAAAAAATATAGAGAACAAAAATATAAATTTAATAAAACGTGGAATTTATTTTATTATTGATTTGCAAAGGAGGTTATAAGGAGGTTAAGAAGGAGGTTGAAAAAGAGATTGAAAGGAGGATGTAAATAAGTTTATAAAGAACATTAATAAATAGATTGACAGTGACAGATTAGTTAGATAAAAAAAGAAATATAATACCTGCTGAATCATTTCAAAATAAATTATGACTTGGATAAAAAATTATTATTTGACCGTAATATGTTGGTACAAAACCTAGGTCTTATACGGGGGGAGGATATTACGGACAGGAATAATATATTTTTTAATAAATAAATAACCTCGTTCAATAATAATTGTAAAAATATTTATGTTCGAAAATTTCACGAATCTTGAAGATTCTAATATCAATTAGAATATTTTTCGAGTTTCGACTTATGTTAATATATCGTAAATGTGTAAAAATTAATAGCGTTACGAGGCTGCTTTATCTGCTATTCAATAAAATGCGATTCAGTATTGTTTTAGACATAGATACGTAAGCATGTTATAGTTTTCGCGAGTCGACAAAATAAAGTGAAATTAATATAAAAAGTGTTTGAGTTTCTTATTTCTCCGGCCGTGCAAATCTGCCTGTGGCAGATACAGATTGTAAGAGTAAATGTGTGTAGAGAGTGCTCGGTTACCATTTAGTCACCTTCCGACTTCCGGGCAAACTGGCAAGTCATCCGGCTACAAGCCCTACCGGGAGGACCACTGCGCTTCCTCATACCAGGAAGTGTATGCCTCGGCTACACGCCAACCCAGGCAATCACGGAAGGAATTAAATGAATTATAGTATGTTTATAAAGAAAAATATTAACATACATTTGTCATAGAATTTGTAAACAAAAATTATGACTAAAAATAATTTATTTATTTCAAAATTTGATTGATAGAAAAATAGATTAATAACGCTTTGTACTTTGAATTTCTTTTAGCTTTTTATTCAGATTAATATAAAATATATAAAATTAATTAAACCATATAATAATATATAACTTTTTATAGATTTTTCTTATATATTTTTCTCACGTATAAGTTTATTTTTTTATTATGTATTTACAATAAAATAACTATGATAAAAGTCTAAAAGAAATCATTTTTAGAGCAAAACGCTATTCAAATTGCACACGGAAGACAAGCAGCGAATGGCGAGGAAGACACTGAAGAAGATGCTGAAGAATATTTTGAAATACAACCTCCACATGAGCGCTTCGTGATTTCAGATGAAATTTCCCGCTTTTATAACCGCTTTCGTCTACGAGGCTCTTAGACAATATCCACATTGACACCGCCAAATGATACAGCTACCAATCTTATTCGTTGGTTAGAACATGCTGTTCGAAATGTACACAATTATTTAACAAGCTCGTGTTTAGCTAAGGATTATATATGATTGACATTAGCTACGAAGTGTTTGTCTAGAGGCGCAATATGGTTATCGTTTCGACCAGTAAATTTATTCAATTTTCACGATTTATAGGAAGTAATTTATAAAGCTACTCACAAGGTAACCCCTAACCCGAACTCACCAATTTTGATAGTTTTTGGATATGTTGTAGTACATATTTAAAAAAATATGTACTACAACATTAAAATAAAAATTATTTTATATTTAAAAAAACTACGTTTCTTATCAATATTTTTATTTTAAAATCAGGGTATGAATTCAAAAATATCAAGAAAAGTATTTTCATTTCAACAATATCGAATATTTAAGTTGACGTGTTCTACGATGTGTCAAATAACCAACCCCAAGTACTCTTAATTATCTCTTGAAGTGATGGGCTACATGTAAAAGTAACACATGTCTTTCTTTGTTAAAAAATATTCTACGTTTAAGCAGAAAGTTATTTATAACAATTTAGATAATAAACTGTTTTATCGCAAAAGTAATTGTAAGAGGGAGAGGAAACTTACCCCCAAAAATTAAATAAAATGAAAAAAATTTTCAAGATAAGCTACATTTATTTACATAAAGCTCATGCAAATACAAAATCTTATTGACATGTATTGAAATTTTTTAGAAACCATCCCTACATGAAGCATATTTTCCTTTGAGATACATAATGACTTAGTTAATAAAATATTATATATTTATAATAGCATATTAGAATTACTATTATAATTACAATCACTGCTGCCATAATTTGTATTATTAATATTATTATTATTATTATTATTGTTATTGTTATTACTTTTTTTTTATAGGGATAAAAGCGGGTAAATTTGCTCTAACCAAAACCAACAGTCGGGATCACCCTGAAGGCAGCGATCTGCAAGATATTCCCAACTGGAGTGTCGGGTTCCCAGGCTTCGTATCTTCTAGTGCTGACAAGGGGGGACAGGAGATTCTTGCTGAATTTCCATTCAGAGCATCTACGACTGGGGGACCGACTAAACTCGCCTTCCCCTGATCAAGGGCTGTTGTCATATAGCCAGCAGTGCCGGATCAGGGATAGGTAACCCATTCCGTCCACCTGCAACGTTGAACTACGTTAGTAATATTTCACGTTGCAGGGTCTATCCACTTTTCTTTCGTTTCGTCGGGGATCTTGTCTGGATCAGTACTGCCAAAAACGTCTTTTCAAAAGCATATAAAGGAAATTATACAGAAGAGATATTTAAGGTCATACGTATTTCAAGAACACGTACTCCATACACATACGTATTGCAAGATTTAGCGAGAGATAAAATCGATTGTATATTTTATGAACAAGAATTGTCCCGTGTTCGAAAAGATTTGGAAAAAGACAGCTTCATTATAGATAAAGTAATACGAACTGCTGGTGAAAGACGTAATAAAAAAAAACTCATTAGTTTCGCTAGTAACCCAGAGAAATTCAATTCTTGGATACCTGCAAGTGAATTGAATAACCTAAAATGAAGAATGATTTTTATAAGTCACATTTTACAGTTAGTTTACTTCAGATACCTGAATCATTTTTTCGTGTTTCATGCGAACCTGGAAAAAATTGCATTTGACTGGCCACTTCAAAGATCATAGTAAAGAATAAAAAAATGTCGAGTGAATTACGTATAACCGCCTTAACTGAATAGGAGAGAAGATATTGATTTTAATAAAATAATTATCGATGAATCAGTTTCGCAAATAGATCTAGAAAATTGTACTTTACACGGTGTCTGCAATAGCATAGAAGAAATTTTAAATCAGCTTAATAATTTACACTGTATAAAAGGACATTTTAAATCTGACATTATAGCTGGAGGATTCGTAAAAATTACTAAAACATGTGAAGAAAATGTATATCACAGTATCACGATATCAAAAAATATTAGACGTATTTTGGGTTCGGAGACTGATGAAAATACATTCATCGATAATAAAAGTGGATACAAATTTAAATTTTCTGCATCGTTAAAACATGGATTACCATCAGCGATATTTGTGTATTCTAATGTATGTGAGCCCTACATTACCGGCGATATTTAATCACCGCTCCTTCGGCGCGTGACTCTTGATATAGATGGCTATCAATTTGGTACTAACAAAATAAATGAATTTTCTTGGTTGAAATATATCCCACTACAATGCAGTCAATTTCAAACGATTGAGATAAATATAAGAGATGGATATGGTAAAATTATATTATTTGAGTATGGGACTCTGAGTGTAACATTACACTTTAAGAAATCGTTCTAACAATGTCTCCTTGCGAAATATTTTTTGACTCTTAAGAAGGAGGCGAGAAAAACTTTTTGAGAGCGTTGACACTTTTATGTAGATAACAGATCCCAAAGAGGTTGCGGTATTGGAAGATTTCTGGGTGGTATTTATAGACGCGTTTTACCATTTAAAAGCTAGTTTGCGTGAAGTCGGTAAAGAAGCTGTTTGTACAGGATTCAATGTAGTAGAGGACGTAACGCATGGAAAAGTACCGTTTCGAAAAGCGCTGAAAAATCGCGTCAAAGAATCTGGACAACATTGGAAGAAACAGGCCGAAGATAAAATAACTCAATTACTAGATGACAGCAATTATAAAAACACGAAAATTCCTCGAGATTATCATTCATCCACTGACAGTGACAGTGAGCGCATGGAGGTACATAGCACCCGAAAAGACATTAAATGAAAGAAAAAGCCATCCAGAGAAAAAACTAGGCAACTTAAGTCAAAGAATAAAAAATCATCCTGCGAATGTCTGAAAGAAGAAATATCTCTCTTCACCATAACACCTACACAGACAACTATTGAAAATTCGCAGTGGGTTAAGTATAAACCGATATCATTTCTAATAGACGATTTTCCCCTTGAATTCGTGGTTCCTGGTGGTGGGGAAGAATACATAGATTTAGCGCATACATTGTTGAGTTTACGTGTCAAAATTAAAAATACTGCCGATGAAATTAGTTAGCTTCTGACTACACAGTAATAATTTATATGAGTATGGCATATATTGAGACTCTTTTAAACTATGGAAGTGGTACTAAAAATTCTCATCTTACAAGTTGTCTTTGGTACAATGATACACCAGGATTTTTAGACAATACATCTGCTAGTAATGTTGGTTTTGCAAAAAGAAAACATTTTACTGAGAAAGAAAAGTGTTTTGATGTAGTGGGAAGGTTGCACGGAGACGTATTTAATTTGGAAAAGTATTTAATTAATGGCACTGAACTTCGTGTAAAACTTATTCGATCAAGAGATGCTCTTTGTTTAATAGAGCCTACTGGTAATACTCATATAGCTAGCATGCTTGTCAGGAAGCTACCTTGCTTGTCAGGAGAGCAAAAATAAATCCTGAAATTTTATTAACTCATGCCAAAGCATTATCTAAAACTACAGCTAAATATCCTTCGACACGTGTAGAAGTCAAAACACTGACTATTAGAGACGTTAGATAATGTAATACTTGGATAATTACCGAAACGGATAATCATTGGTTCCGTAGATAACAAAGCTTTCAACGTTGATAAAAATATAATCCAATTAATTTTAAACATTTCAATATTAATGTTTTCTCATTATACCCTGATGACACTTAAATTTCTTCAAAACCGCTTCAACCAAATTTTAAAGAAAATCTTTATGTCGATGGTTACCACACTTCGTTTTCTAGCACTGGAATACACTTTTTAAATCAAGGAAACGCCATATTAAGAGAAGGCTATGTTAATGGTATCTGTTTATTTGCGTTTGATTTGACGTCAGATTTCTCAGCTAATAGTACATCTCATTGGAACTTAATAAAACATGGAAGTTTAAGAATCGAAGTTCGGTTCGATGAACCTTTAGAATCTACCGTTAATTGCATTGTATATACAGAATACGATAATGTGTTAGAGATTGACTCGTCGAGACAAGTTATAGTAGACTTTAACAGTTAATGAAATATGTGCTGACTAATGAATTGCTTTTGCAACAATTCGAACATAATAAGTATTATTTGAACATTCAGTATTGATTCGGAAATCGACGAAAATAGTCATAAAATTACCATGGATTTCATCATTAAAATGCAGGGATTTACAAACGTAAACGATGATTTTATTCCTAAAGAAGTATTTATAGTTTCCATTGATAAGGCATTTATGGTGCACTGGATAATAATACCATCGTATAATTTTTGTGATTTACCGATAGATATCAGAAAGAAAAATAATTCGAGCACTCTTCAAGAGTATGCTATTGAATGATTCGAAGGAGAAGTACCCGAAAAATATCTATTTGCTAATCTCTGCAAATTATCAAAAAAGGCAAGATCGATTTATAGGCGAGGACATAAAAAAGTAAATTTATTGCAATCAAATATAACAAGTGATGGCACGTGAAGTTATAAATTTGGATGAAGATGTACATACTGTATTTTTCACTGTCTGAAGGATTTTTTTAAACATTATAAATGTGTTCTAAACGAGGCAAAAAAGTTAACAAGTTGATCTTGAATATATGCAAAGACAATGTACACATGGATAAGATAAATAGTAATGAACATCTTAGAAATATTGGATACTCTACGTTTTCTTGCGGTACGCATGTACTGAGTTTATCCTTCGGACCAATTGCCGAAGGTCTGGACACTAACTGCAATTCTTGTTGCTAACACAGAAAATCATGCAAAACCTGGAAGTCATTGGGTAACATTTTATGTGGATAAATTAGGAAGTGGCTATTTCTTCGATAGTTTTGGACAAGCTTTGATAATACCAGATCACATTGAACTTCCCAGACAAAATTGTAAGCGTTTTAGATGGAACACTAAGAAGATGCAGAGCGACGACTCATGTGCTTGAGGTCAATTGTATGTAATGTTTTCACATTTTCTGGCTAATGGTTTCGGTATGCATAGATTTTGTAATTTATTTACAACAGATTATAAGAATAACGAACGATAAAATAGTGTCAGAGTTGTACAATAATCTAATTAAGAAAACATTAAGGCAGAGTTTGGAACAAGAAAATAATATGTGTTTGTAGATATTATAAAAAGTGTGTAATGAATTGTACGTGTAACTGCTGCAAAGTATATCGTTAATAACATTTTTAAATATTGTATGTACAACGTGTGCTCAGCAATATGTAAGATCAATCACACCACACTCATATCCCGAATAATGTGTGTTGCCACCTCACATGATAGTTCTCCACCTTCTGCAAAACACAAGTGAGATTCAGCAACAAATTACTAGTTTGCCATTTTGAAAGGGCTTGGTGACAGCTCACTAGAGTGCTAAACTCCGAACGAGATATACGATCTAGTATTTTTATATCAAATCCATTTAAAAATCAAAATGGCTAAACATTTATTACCGAAGCAATCATCCATTAATTCAACATACAATTAAAATAATAGCACATCGAAATTGATTACTATTCGTGCACAAAAAAATAAAGAAATTGGAAACTTTGAACCACTCATATCACTTGGTGGAATATCGCAAGAGATCAATTTATCAGATGAAGAGTGGGATCAGCTAAAAGAAAATTTTGAAGAAATTTAAAGTTTTCTAAATGGTGGATGCAATATTAGTTGGAGAAGACCTATCAACATTAACGAAAGATTAAGTATTATTTGTACGACTTCTTATAATTCAAAAACCATCATCATCAAAAATTCATTAGAAGACCGAAGTGAAAATCGAAGTGTTGATAGAGTCGACGAGCCAGAAAAGAGAAAACATCGTGCATACGTGCCTAGTATTAATTTAAAAAAAGTAACTTTCGACAATTTAATGTATATAAGTTCTTTAATTTATTTTAAAATATGTCAAGTGCAAAATTTGTGCAAAGCATTAAAAAATCTAAAAAAGTAGTATTAGAATGCTTATTAAATAAAGGCATTTATAGTAGAGATATTCTAAAACAAAAAGTAATTGAAGTGTTAAAATCCGAAAACGACGAAATTGTAACAAACGACATTATATTTAATCAAATATTTGAAAAAATAAAATGGCTAAGTGCTATAAACGAACTTAAATGTAAATAATTATTAACTTTATTTCTTCACCTTTCAATTTACAATTTCTCTATAATATGAAATTATAATTAATTATTTTAAATTATAATATTTATACAAATTTGCATAATTTAAAAAATTATATAAAAAACATTATAAAATATTGAATCAAATAAATTATTAGTTAAATTCAAAAATGAGAATAATTAATACGTACATTAACATTATTTATTTTAAAATTATCCATTCAAGTTTTTTCGTTGATATTTCGCCCCTCTCTCTCTCTCTCTCTCTCTCTCTCTCTCTCTCTCTCTATCTCTCTCTCTCTGCCTCCCCCCCCCCGTCTGTAATTCCTCCTTATCCAATGGCATATTCCCGGGGACTTGGAAGGGTGCTCACCTTGTGTCTCAGATTTTCGTCCAAGTGTGCTGTTGACTTTTATTTAAGGTCTGTTTCATATAAAAACATTAATCTTATTAAAAGTTATTTACAATTGGAGATGGTGACAGAAATTGCATGAATATTCGATCAAATTTAACTCTTCTAAATTAATCGATTTTCCATGTATTTTCAGTCTCCATTTTCAATTGTTAATAACTTTTGATCAGATTAATATTATTATACATAAAACAAACATAAATTAAAGCTCTCTTCGCCTACTTTATATTACCTTTTAGGTAATTTATCTATAATAAAAACTTGTACAGTTATGGTCAAAAGAAGAGATACTTTCTGTTGCGGAAAAAATGCTCAAAATTAGAGTGTTAGCTATAAAATTTGGGTGTTTACCATTAATTTTGAGTGTATACACTTAATTTTTAGTGTATACACTTCATTTTGACTGTACATACTCAAAAATTCAGAGTAAATTCTCAATGTAAATTCCCAAAACTTGAGTGTACGCTGAATGGTTGGGTGTACACGCTAAATATTTGATAGTACACTGCCAACTTTTAGCGTACATACTGAAAGTTGAGTGTACACTCTCAACTTTTAGTGTATATACTGAATGGTTGAGTGTATACTCCCAAATTTGAGTGTACACACTAAAAGGTTGAGTGTACACACTAAAAGATCAAGTGAACACAGTAAAACGTCGAGTGTACATACTAAAAGGTTGACTGAACAAAATAAAAGGTTGAGTATACACACTAAAAGTTTGAGTGTACACTCTGCGTATAATTGATTGTACATAGTAATCGCAATAATTGAGTGTTTACTTTCAAAATTGGGTAAATTCCCTGAAGAATTGAGATTTAACTTTCAAGTTATCATAGTCATAGTCATTACATTGAGAGTATTTGTTTAATATAAGAGAGAGCACTAATTAATTTAGCAAATATTTTTTAAATCGTTTTTAGCCGTTAAGAGTAATTTCTCGAATTTGAAAATTAATTGTATCCCTCATTATACCAACATTTCAAATTCTTTCTTTAGTAATTTTATAGAACAGAAATTTGAATTTTTTTCTAAGAACAATTTAAAACAAGATCACTCAAAAGATCATTAAAAGAACATTAAAACCCGGGTAGAAAAATAATCTAGTTTTACCAAGGTTCCCAGTTAATTTAGATTGGAGATTCGATGATGAGCAAAAAATCTAAATAAAACTAGATAATTTTCTACCAGGAAAGCATTTTATTTGAAAACAAAGGCTTTGTGCTCATGATTCGGCATACGCTTTAGATTTAACTTTTTATATAGGATATTCACAAATAAATTACGTTACTATTATATTTGAAAGCTTTTGTATGGTGTATTTTTCTCAGAGATATATATTTGAATGATAAGACCTCTAATAAAATAAAAAATATTAAAAACCAAAAAATTACGTTTCTTAAGAATATTTTGCTTCCTTAAAAAAAAAGTTTTGCTAAAAACATGTTAGAAATATGTTTTGAGATACTGGGAATAAAAATACTCTATTTTTAGAAAATGTCTGTACGGATATGTGTGTGTGTGTGTGTGTGTGTGTGCGTGCGTGCGTGCGTGCGTGCGTGCGTGCGTGGGTGGGTGGGCGTGCGTGCGTGCGTTCGTGCGTGCATGCGTGCGCGTGTGTGTGTGCGTGTGTGCGTGTGTGTGTGTGTGTGTGTGTGTGTATGTGTAATCCTATGCGTGTGTGTGCGTGTGTGTATGTATGAATGAGGATCAACATTGCTCTGAATATACACGGTGAAAATGAATGTTTCAGGGCTCATTTTTTTGTATTTCTTTTAAGAAAGGCTGCTCAAAAATATTTTTTTTTATTTTTCGATGCGTTTTTGTTTTCTTATTGGTTTTTCCATTTTTTAGTTTCAGTTTTTGAGGTTTTTTGATACCTTAGAAATAACATCATTGATTGAGTGATAATGCATTTGAAAGAGCATAAAATTACCTATCTTTTTCGACCACAAGTTTTGAATAAGCTATTTTCCTTGTTTTGTTATTCACGAAATCGTCGTTTCTTCAAACGGTTATATGTATGCAATATAAGAAGGAAAATTTTTGAAAACAATTGAGATGATTAAGAATATGGAGAAGAATATACAGTACAATATTTTAGGCTTCATCCTTTTCTTTTAAGAGAAAATAATCTTTTTGTAAAAAAAAACGATTTTTAGTCAGCTACGAATACTGGAGTAATTCGGCAGCATTTGATCTGAAACTTTCCAAAACGATAGCTTTTTAATTTCTGTTGAACCAGTTATCTGCCCTGATACAATGACCTTTATATTTCAAGATATTGGAGATTACGTATTTAAAAAAATTTTTTTTGATCGTTTCTATCTCAAGAATGGCACGGTCGATTTTACCAAACGGGGCTCGATTTTTTGTCTTTTAATGAAGATTTGAAATTAAGAAGAAATTTAATGATTCATCGATTCGTTTATTTTAAAACGTTTTTTTTATTTTACGATTTTCTGAAATCGATACGGTACATTATTTTAGTTTATTTTTGTATGTTCTGCAGCCTTTTGGAATAGCAAGTGTCTAATAGTTATTTTTTCCATACCTTTATATTATCCTACCTTATCACATCCCACATTTGCCCAGTGTCTGTGGAGTGGGGAAAACTTGTATCAGGATGAAACCCGCTCTGGGACGGGCGGTGTATTTGGTATGTTCGAATTGGATGTCTGTCACATCCGTATGTTATACACTAAATCCGATCATTTTACATGTCTCGTTCACTTTGTTGAGTGTGAAACATCACATAAGCGATCGGACGAAGTTGCATTAGTGATGGGGTAAAAGCAAACATTTTTTGAGCTCTTAATTAGAAAGAGATAAGCAATTTAAAATTAATTTATTAGAAGAAAGAATTTCATATTGGAATAATTAATTTAGTTTAAGGAAGCTAAGTGCCAATGAATTGACAGCGGTTCTTTATTTTGTTATACCATCGTATTTGTACAAAAATATTAACATGTTTTAAAAATTCTTGCATTTTGGAATTAATATGAAAATTTAAGGAAACGTTATTTGGCATTTGCCAAAACTGCCGGACATACCGAAATACCCCCGATTTTAATAGAACATAGTTTATATATATTTAAAACTAAACAAAAATAACTTTTATAAATTTAACAATAATCTTTTATAAATTTAAATAGCATATTCATTTAAAATATTGTAAAATTTAAAGAAATTTTTTTTTTCGTGTGTCAGGTACCTTATTATTTCTCCAGCGGTTTTTTAAAATTAATAAATATAAATAGATTGTTGTTTATAAATTGTAACTTATGAGGTCGATTTTTAAAGTTCTAAAGTCTGCTTTAAAGTCTGCAAATCTTTAAAGTTGGATCTTTGGTCAAATATTGGTCAAAATGTTAAATTTTTTTATTGCGTTATAAGATAGTTGAAGTGATTTATGAGCTACAAAAATATTTTAATAGCGGTATGAATACCGAAAGCCTAAAGATGTTAGCAAATAATTAAAAATATTTTCTTAGTAATTTCCGTAATTCTTTAAGATTTGAATAATTTTTTACCATTGATAATTTTTTTAGAGTATTTGTAGTCTATTTGTGTTAAGGTTTTGAATATTAATAGTTGTATAATTGTCAAGAAAAAATGCATTTATACTTTTTATATAAACAAAACATATAATGAAATATTATCGTAAAAATGCAATTTTTGTATACAACGTTGTTTTATAAATCAAAATTATATTTTGATTTTTCCCAATCTTGATGGTTCAATTTTAAATAATCTAAACCAATAGTTTTATTTATTTTCAAATATTATATGTAAAGACATTGTTTCAAAGGTACCTGTAATTTACTTGAAAAAGACTCTTTATCCTAGAAAACTTGAAAGCGGCTAAATATTGGGTATAATTTAGTAAAATAACTATGAATATACCTGAAATGTTCAGGAGGTTTGCCGGTTAGGGATTTTCATAGGCGTCTCAGGCCCAATAATACTCAGCACATATCTTGCTAAACACACGGCTTTATTTTTATATCGGAATACGAGAATACAAGAATGTAGGCGGCGCAAGATAGCGTGTGCTGCTGCTGCTCGACTCCCAAATCGCGACGCGCCGAGCGGTCGCTCGCTCCGTGATAGAACACATAATCCGAGAGAGGACGCGAGTGATGCGCCGATCTGTTCGTACGACACGAAAAACCTGAACAGTGGCAATTTAAAAGAATAAAAAATAAAGGTTTTTTTTAAATTTGTCTAGGGAGACACCTTATATATACCAGCTAGGTACTTAAAATGATTAGATGTAGAATTTTTTAAATCTTTCTGATACATATTTAAAAGAGTTAAATGGTTTTTCGCCATGCAATCATACATTACATACATATTATGTGTAGTTATTATGCTTGATATGTAGGACTATCCAAAAAGTCGTTTAACGGAATAAATCGGAAAAATGTGAAATTAGAAAAAAGAGTGGAAATGAGAAGTGGGGGAGGGGGATGATGTGATAAAATTAGAGTACGCGGCACTTACGTATAGTACACATATCTAAATGCATATTCATGTATTTGTATGTGTAGTTATTATGCTTGATTTAAAAGACTATCGAAATAGTCGTATAAATCAATAAATCGGAGAAGTATATTACTGAGAAAATAAAATGGGATAAAGAAGTGGGAGGGACGAGAGTGCGTGATCGAGTGTGTTAGTAATGACGTCAGCGCATTCGCATGTATTGAATGTGTAAGTATGTGATTAAGTGAATGAGAGAGCGAATGCACAAGAGCGACAGAACTAGAGAGAACTCAAGTGCTTAAGTGAATGAATGAGAAGTTGAGTAAGTGGGTGATTCAATAAGTAAACATGTCAATAAGTAAATGAGAGATTCCATACTTAAGTGTGTCAGTGAAGGAGTGAGTGATTTAGTGAGTAAGTACGCTAGGAAGTGATCGAATACGAGAGCGAATGAGTACGTATGTGACTGTATCAGATTGTATATGAGTAAGTGCATGCGTCAGAGGGTGCGTAAGCAAGTGCGTACGTGAATGCAAGAATGAGGGGGTGTGTAAGTGTATGATTGAATGAGTGCATGAGTTAGGACGTGAGGAAGCTAGCAATTAAGTGAGTATGTGAATGATTGTGTGAGTGAGTCAATGCGTATAAAATTGAGTGAGATCGTGCGTGAATTACAGAGGAATAAAGTGTGAACGTGAATGTGAGAGAGAAAAACAGAGAAAAATATAATATGAGAGAGTGTGAGAGTATGAAAAGAAACAGATTAATTATTGCTACTACGCACCCCACTACCCATGCATCCCATTATCCACGCACTCTATTATCCACGTACTTTACTATCTACACACCTCTATTAAAATATGAGATTTTCTCTCAAATAAAAAATATGAAAAAGTCACGTAATTGAATAGTCACTTTTCTACATAGAAAATTATCGGAATTCTGATCTAACGCGATTTTAACTTTTACAGATTTGGGGTTTGCTAACTACAAATGTCTTTTTTAAAAGATTCACGGATTATATGATTTTTTATTAAATATACATTAGATAATAAATCAAGTGAGAAAATGTGTTAAAATTTCATGCGATTTTTTACATTATTTTATAACTGAAAATCATTTTTATTTTTTAAGTGATGACCCTTTGATTCACTTATTTGTATATAAAATCATCATTTAAACTTTACTTCTTAAGCATATTGTTTAATACATAAGTTAAAACTACATAACATGATTATCAATCATCTGCTTTATATTATAAGAAATGCGTTTAAAAATATTGTGTACAAAAAATACATATTATATGATATCTATTTCCTGTATTTCACATGGACGTAGGGATAACCGACAGAAAAATGTGATGCGCATAGCGCGCCCGACATGCTTAGTATTATATAATTTCTGTATTAATTTTTCCGTAGGACAAGAATTTTAAGTAATTTTTTAAAATTAATTTCATTTTGCAATAATTTGTTAAAAAGTTGTTTAAAACAACTTAATTTTGAAAATCTGTTAACATATTCGGAATCAGCGTCCCTGAAATCCCCTTAAAACATACAGTTTATATATCCTTTCACCCAATTTATTATATGCTCTAAAGTGTTAATTTCCGTGTTGAGTAATATTCAAATTAATGCTCAATGTAAGGTACACATGTGAACTCTGAAGTAGAAGTTGAAGTAGAAAGCCTGTAATTGAGTGTTATGTTTTAGTGTATTTTTATCGTATACTCTCAACTGAAGCTTTTGACGTTTTTTTTTCTATTTTTAAACTATTTTCAAATAATTCTAGAAACTCTAATTTAAGATTTATCGTCCTCTTGGTCGTAATTTTTTCCCGAAATGGCAGTGCACGATTGAACGCGTTAAAAATACTTAAGAGACTTCTATTTTTTCATCTTTACCTACGACTTAATTCTCCAAGAATCACCATCTTTTGATAAGTATATATAACCTAATTTAATCCTTACTCAAAGTATTAAATAGTGAATAAACTCGTAAAGTGACGTAAATTTCTATGAGAATTTCTCTTGGCATTTTCAGTGAACGATTGCAGCTTACAGCGAATAGACGCATGTTTACAACATTTGCAATGGATCCCACTTTGCCTTTATAATAACTGCTTTATCGACATGTAATTCAAGTGAATTAGCTATAGCTACAAGAGAATTAGCTACAAGCTCGTGCTTGTAGAGCACTCGTGATAAGATCAAACAAATCATCGTCCGCTAAATTTACAACATCTTTTACAATATTCGGTCTATAATTGGTAATTTGCGCTTCGTGCATAAGAGAGCTTTTATTTTCAATGTATTCTATAATTTCACGTACGATACATTTTACACTATTCGATACAGATTTTAGATATTCGAGACGCGCGTCGATAGATTTTGCCACATATTCGTCCAAACAATCAAAGGTAACTTTTTTCATAATTATACTATGACGGTACCGTTTACTCAGACCAGGTGTCGTGGGTCTTATATCCTCTTCGATTTCGATTGCTTTGTCCCGATGACTGCGCGTGAATTTCAACGTCCATCCAGAACCGTAAACCTTCTGATCCATCAGTTCGTCAGCCATCCCACGGAAGTATTTTACAATGTCGCCAAAACTGCTTTTGAACTCCATCCAATTCTCGTAAGAAAAAGCGACCCCGTCGTAGTCAGAACCCAACAACCGAACCATCGGTTCGTAATGAAGGTCTTCAGTGTCACTGTACTCCAGACCAACCATCATCTACTTCGTATACGACTTGTTAAGGCTGTACAAGGTGTTCAGTTCTGATGTGGATAGTGACGGTTTCGTTGTTGATCAGCCATGTTCTTTCTCTCTCTCTCTCTCTCTCTCTCTCTCTCGTACTCGTCTGTGTTTCTGGTTTGACGTTTAGAAAACGACTGCAGTAAAATCGACTCGACACAAGCTCTTAATGTGCCAGCAAAGAAGGTACGGTGGAGGTGGAAATTGCAACGTGCGACACTCGACGTTGGTGTTCCGAGAAGGGAATGAACGACAGTGTGTAACGCGAGGATGATGATACTTTAGACGCAACATTCTGAGTAAATGAAACGATAAGATGTCAAGTTGGCATTATAAGAATGACATTTTAGAACTGCAGATTTGCAAATATCTGACACGGTTTCCAATGAAGCTTTTGTGAGACTTTTTATAACGTACATACTGTCTTACCACGCTATCATTTTTTTGCAAGTCATCAGAAAAATTTTCAAGAAATTTATCGAAATCCAAACCGCCGCTCATGTAACGTAAAAACATAATACAATATTGGCCGCATACGTCCGAAGACTGGCTTTGGAGTGGGATATTATTCCAGTGAAATCGCTTACAATTTTTCCGCAAACGATTTATATGATCCGGTATACTTGGTGGTAATCCGAAACTATCAAAATACAAAGCTTCGCAAAACTTATTAACGTATATAGCAACCCAGTGCATGCCAGGTTTCGTATGATCGTCAGTATTTACAATAAACGTGGTCGGTCTCGTCCATCGTTCGAGGATTTGATCTGCTGGAAATACACCGACAGTATGCAAACGGATTCGTGAGAGGTTTTTCAATATTTGAAGGCTGTCCATTACAAATCTCGGTAGGATTCTTTCGGTTTTGAAAAACACGCGTAGACAGCCACGACTTTAATCGATGAACATTATTCAAAGCGCAACGGTAATTTTTGTAACAAGGTTTGACAGCGTGATGAATGCAATACACGTTGGACGATAATTGATTAAAAGTCAGACATTCTCTTTCGTATTCTAGATTGAAAATTTGACGAGCTATAATTTTATGCAAAACTAGCCATTTATCGTTGCCTCTAACGTATATTTTTCGCACACTTTTCGAAAATTCTCTTAAAATTTTTTGAACAACCGATAAAGGTACCTCTGCGTCAAAATAGTCAAGTCCGTGATGATGCTGGGTCAGCCAATCGTTCTGTTTCCGAATATCCTCGCTTAATTGTTCAATCGATGTTGTCGGAGTCACTAACCAGTGACCACTGAAGTTGTCAGTAAGAGCTACTACGGCAACTTCCTTTGGTATATTTTTATATTTCGCGTCTTTAAAGAACTGAATATCAATTATCACATCCATATTTTATATAGCAAAGCCTTTGACAGTGTTCGCGGGTAGAATGAAACTGAGGAGCCAAATACGCCAATGGTGGGGTGTATATATAGGCTAAAGTGCAACGCCATCTACACGACGTTATTTCAACCGCTAAAGTCGATGATGGCTTGACGGGATGCGTCAATTTCTAAAATATTATCGTATTCTGCATATACGATGCAATTTACCGTGTTTCCTAAAGCCTCGCTAAATCGCACATCCAATCTAACGCTACCGTGTTTAATCAACTTCCAATGACTACAGTCGTTAGCCGATAAATCGGGGGTTAAATCAAATGCAAATAGGCAGTAGCCATGCGGATATGTTTTGCGCGTTATTTGATTACCTTCATTAAGAAAGTGTATATCTGTGCCAGAACATAATGTGTGGTACGCGTCCACGTACAAACTTTTGGTTGTAAAGTCGGGTTGCAACGGTTTGGAGGGAACTTGTACACCGTCAACGTACAGACATATAAAGTTGATATTGAAATGCTCAAAGTTAAAAGGATTAAGTCCTCGATCTGAGTGATATAATGCGTCGTAGTGTTTTCCGCGAAATAATTCATGCTCCTGTTGCTAGGCAGAATAATGTAAAACTGCTCCTTCATTTCTTAGAAATTTGACTGGCCTCGATCCAAGAATTAAACTTTTTGGGGTATCCTTTCCAGCTAACGAAATATTTCTTTGAGCGGCCCTTACCCCTGCTACGTAAAATGTTGTCGATTTTGAACGAAACCACATTTAAATCTTTTCGCACTTTACCCAGTTCCTCGGCGTAAAAGTGACCGTCAATGTCTTCGCCTGCTAAATCTTTTAAAAAATACACAGGTGGCTGTCGCGTTAGCGACATGCGCGTAACCTCAAAAATCTCCAAAGTCCATCCACCTTCGTATCCCTTATCGAAGACGGTTCTCGTACGACTGACGCGAATCAAGTCACCAGGCTTGAACCTGACTGGTCTAAAATCATGGTTACCGTAGCGAAGTTCTATATTTTTTCGTTCATTGGCAACATTGTATAAGGTCACAGAGGACGATGTCATCTTTGTCGACGAATGCTTACTGTGATTGTACGACTCTGTGATTTTTTGCAAAACATCGATATATCTTCGGGTATTGTTATGAGTAAAGTATCGCCAAATTCGTTCTTTAATAGTTCTTATCAATCTCTCCGCGATAGCCGCCTTTGTATCCGGACTCCGCGCCACTCTATGAGCTATACCATTCTCACGTAAAACCTCCTGCGCTTCGTGACCGATAAATTCTTTACCCTTGTCCGTTTGAAGACACTCCGGTTTTCGCCCCTCACTTCTCGATAAGATGCGAAGAATCCCCTCAGCGACGCTTCTAGAAGTTTTTTCCTTGAGCGGCTCTAGCCAGCTGTATTTACCAATAACGTCGATGACCGTCAAAATGTAGCTGTAACCATCGTTGTAAGTTTTCAAGGCTCTCATGTCCATTAAATCAGTCTCCCATATGTCATCCAAATTTTGCACATTGTAACTGCGTCGTGGAAACCATCGTCTAGCAGGTCGATGCAAATTGTGCGCATCCTGACTCTCGAGCCATTTTGCGACTGTTTGGCGATCGGGTTTTTTATCCACTCCCGCGTACGCAGCTGGATATGGCGGGTTGCAATAAATTTTTTAAAAATTTTCACTCATTGTCGATCTTTTCCTTTTTTACTTTTTCCTTACTTTCCTTTTTAAATTGAACTTTAAACTTTTTTTTGTCCTTTTTTGCCTTCTTGTCCACTTTGCTTTTATTTTGACGTTTCTTCAGTGCACACTTGATGCGCGAAAAACATTTCTCAAAAGTTATTTTGCTAACCATGCAGCAAGCCGTCATCATAGCCAGTGTTCGCTCATCCGAGGGTGTTTCTGCTGCGAGCATTCGCGAGAAGGCGTACTCTGCCAAAACACGATCAGTTTTGCGTCGATCCCCTTTTTTGTCGGAATAGACTAGATCATGTTCACGACACGCATCGTCCAACGGATTGATCCCGACTTCGCCGCGATCGATGCGTTCTGCCAATTTAGTACCCGGTCCGCAAAATCTGTAACCAGGTACGTGCATTTCGAACGGTAATAGTTCAATCATGGCGTCCAATGCACTATTTTTTTCTTCCAAACCATGCCGTTCTACTATTTTGTCTTCTTCTTTACAGGATGCCTCTTCTTATTCGGATCGAACTGGCCACTCAGTCGACGCCATGACGTAACCTGCACACCGGGTGCTGCAACTCTCTTCTTTTTCTTTCTAACACACTCCTTGGTAGTCTTTCGTTTTCAATTATCTTCCGACTCCTCTTGCTCGGTATCCTTCGCGCTACTGACGGCGTCGCGATTAAACGATCCGTTGTTGCTGGCATTACTGGGGCCAGCAGTAGCATCAGCAGCAGCAGCATCAGCAGTAGATGGCTCGTGTCGTGGCGTATGAAATTTATCAGCAGAGCCATCTGGCGTAGAATGTTTTGGAGGAGTAAAATCACAGAGCCACCTGGTGGTGGCGTACGAGAAACTACGTTATCCCAAACTCGTTTGTTACCGATTAATTCGCGGGGGATAAACGATTCGCGTAGAGCAATAGCAAATAGAATATGCCCAGAAGGTGGCGTACCTTTTCTGCTCCTCATAGCATCGATCATCAAGTCAATTACGTTAGCATCGCGTATACAAACGCCACCTATCGTCACAGCACCATGGGTATCCCCAATTAATGTTACCATTGGCCAGTAAGCGTCGCACAACTTGACCAGCTTTTTTTCTAAACTCTGCGGGTACACTCTCAACGATACTCGCGTCGATTCGATCCTCCTCTTCGAGTCGCTCCAGATCCGACGTAACCCCGTCGTCGTCGTCGTCGTCATCGTCATCCTCATTTTGCATCTGCTGCTGCTGCTGTTGCTGCTACTGTTGCTGCTGGTGTTGCTGGTGCTGTTGCTGCTGCTCATTGTATACAGGTAAACTTTTCTTTTTCGAATTATCCGTTCCATCACGAGCACCACTACTGCTCTTGGTATCTTTGAAATGAAGATATCGTTGCAGAACAGAACGGTATTGCTCCCACTTTTCTCGCTCGTCCTTGCAAGCAGTCGAATTTAGTATTTCGTTCATTTCTGCATCCAGTCTAGTTATCACGGTTCCCCGGTGTCTGTACAGAGTTTAACGTATATCCACCACCACCTCCACCTCCTCCTCCTCCTCCACCTCCGTTTGCGAAAACACTTTGCAAACGATCCACGTTTTCCTGCGGCACAATACCATCTTTCTGACATGTTCCATGTTTTTATTTTCTTTTTTTCAGTTTCTACCTACTGAGAATATTGGTCAATACAGTGCGGATAACGGGAGCCAGTAGCGCTGGTAAAAGCCCACCGCGTTGCACTATGAGTTTTTTCTTTTTCGTCAGACTGACGCAAGGTTTGGACAACTTTCGTACTTGTTGCTGATGCTGCTGCTGCGCTGCAATGGATCCATTACAGAGACACGATAGGCACGTGATTCGATGTATCACTGCCGTTGATTTTATGTTTGTTGCGTGACACATAGACGTAGTGCTGCTCGTCGTCTGGAAAGATACAGGTGCGAAATCGACAATTGTCGGGTGTGTTCTGTTTTAAGTCTAGCAAGAGGTAGCCGTACGGTTTCGAAGTGGCGTCCCAGTAGGCTTCCTACAAAAATCGTGGATCCTCCGGTCACAGTTGACGCGATAGGTGCTGTATCTGAGATCTATCGTGCAGATTCCTGAATACGACGATATATTGCACATTCAAAGATATATCGCGTTGACTTTTACCCTGATGAAAGACGTTCTGAGTAATGAATATTACCGAGAGTGAATGATGATGGGACGCCTTTAAAAAATGTCGACTATAGTCCGACTGGACGACGACTCGCGCATCAAGTCGTCGATGATCACTAGCTTGGGTCTCGGATCGCCGGCGTAGTCGCTACTTTGCGGCAGACCCTCGCGAAATTCAACGTTCTTGCCGAGATCACGGTAGCCCACTTGCCACTCTGAGTAGTAGACAATGATGCGTTCGATTCGCGTGTCGCACATACGATCCAGATCACGTAGAAACTTTTTCACAAACACAATTTTACCGTATCCTGTAGGGCCGCACAGCATAGACGTAAACGGATGCTTCCATCGCACGTCAATAACTGCTACTGACGCTCTCGTATACCCCTTCCTCTGCCGAGGAGCTCTTAGCCTTCGGTGGGGGGCCCGCGTGCGCCCGCTCACGAGACCGTGAGTGCTCTGACGAGGCTCGCTCTGCGCGGCCAATCAGCTCAGTGGTGATGCGACGGCCGGCCAATCAGCTTTTTCGCCGTGGCCAATCAGCTCAGTGGTGGCGCGGCGATCGGCCAATCAGCTTTTTTCGCCACGGCCAATCAGCTCAGTGGTGGCGCGGCGATCGACCAATCAGATTTTTTCACCGCGGACAGTGAGCTCAGTTGTGGCGCGGCGATCGGCCAATTAGCTTTTATCGCTCGACGTACAGTCACGAGCAATCAACTCGGATTAGATAAATCATTTTTCCACTTGTAGCGACAACTATGGGGCGGAGTTAAGTTGAATTTCACTGTACCTCGTCAGTCGTCGCCGGGCAGCTCTTGAAGCCGTACGGATAACTCCGGTTCAACGCTACGAATCTTCGCTTGCCGTACACCGGTTTGCATGTCTTGGTCTCGTTTTGCGTTATTACATCGTGAAACGCCGTTCTACGAATAGCGGGATTCGACAACACTACTTTCATGTGCGGAGACGTTATCATCTTGCGTATCCTATCGAAATTGATTTTCTGACTGTTAACGTAGTTCAGTCGGACACCTTTCACTTTGCACACGCACTCTTCTTCTCCGTTCGCTTTTATACACTTGTACGCGTAAAACTTTGGACCACCCGACAAAAACGTCGTGATGTACGTGCCGAGACCCTTGTCGGCTAGCTCGTTCGTCAGACTGCCCAGTGCCGTACCGATTGGTAACTCGTGCTCACCTTTGCTAACGTAAAAAACCGAATCAGTGTCATAATAAAGGGCTCTGGGTCTCCGCACTCTTTACCACGACTGTTTTTGTTAAATTCTCACGTTGACCAAACTTGCCCCATAAAGAATTCAAGCACAGTTTTGCGACAGACCTCAACCCGGCGTTAAAACAAATTTTGTCTTTGCTCAAACTTATACCCTCGACGCGTTCCAGCTCTCTCACGTAGTCTTCTTTTTCCTCTTCCGTGATACACTCGGGCGGATATCCTGACGCAGCTACTTTTTGAGCAAAAAAACTCGTTAATGTATTCGGTAAAAATGCCGCCTTTGTGTTCTTCTCGATCGTATTGTGTCATTTGATATTGCCAAATTTCATAAACGCCCTTTACAATGTACCCCAATGCGACGGCTGCTTTCACCTCTTCCGACACCCATGTCCCCCGTAAAATACGTTCTTCGGGATCATGATGAGGGCAATTCCTCTTGAATCAATTGTTCGCAACACGTCCGACACAACGGGAATATCAATTTACCGTGCATTTTTACCGGAAGAAGCGGGTGATACAAATTTTGCGGCGGTAGTATATGACACATAATCAGACCGTTTACTCGTGAAATGTCATTACAAGGACCAACCAACTGACTGCACTCCTCTCGACCGACATACATTTTTGAGTGACCGACAGGATATTTAGACGCTATAGTCGTACACTCTGCAAAAGGATCCACACCGAATTTCATAAACGTTTTACGAAAAGCTAAGCATACCAATCTCAAAATCGATACGTCCTGTTTGCAATATTTAACAATTTCTCTTTGAAAATTGAAAGTGTATCTGCTTTGTAACTGTTCGTCGTACCATTTTGAAAATTTCTCTCTCTCTCTCCTTGGAGCTCATTGCGTCTGGCGCATACGAGTCCATAGGTGGTAAAGGACCTTCGTAAGTCTGGTTTTTTGGTGTATTGAACATATGCGGAAAATAACCTTTTTCCATTTCAGACAAGCCGTACGATTTATTATATATATATTAATTAAAATTATTTTTGAACCGTTTATCACCACGGACGGAATGACTTGTTTATCATTGTATCTCTCAACAACGTATTTGAATACAAATTGTGCATCGAATCCTTGAGAGTTGTGCGCTATACATATAACCTGTTAATATCGCTGTCTTGGACCTAGTGCAAGATCAACAAGCTGTTTTACCGGTTCATCGTTAAACACGTATTCGTGAATACCACAAAAGTCGCATCTGATCGAGACATCTTCATTCTCTATACAGTAGGAGCATACTTGTTGCACTACACACAAGTTTGGAGTGTGGACTTTTTTCTCCTCGTCACCCAGTACAGATGTAGATTGTTGAGTTTCGAAATTGTAAAATAAAAATAAAACTGGCTTTTCACGTTCTTCTGTCTTGATTGGCTGTACATAGCACAGGTGTTCGACTGGTAATCGTAATTTACACGTTTTACAAAAAGCTATACCACACTCATGTGGTTTTCCATTCATTACGCGAGCTGTTTTGAAACAAAAGCGACAAATTCTTATTCTACTACACACGTTACTACTTTTATTATAAGATCCTATTTTAAGATGATTTTCAAAACACGTATCACCAAAAAAAAATTTTAAACAGATATCGCATTTTTTTCGATTTTCCGCCGTATTACACGGTGGCAACGACATACACTTGTAACACTTGTTGGAACATCTATGCTCCCCGACACGCCAATAACTTTTATTACACGGTATGCAATAATATCCAACCAGCGCTACCGCTAGCTCCAATGAGATTTAATATTGGTTGGTAATGTTTTGAGCGCTCGTAATACATGATTCGTAATGTATGAACTATACACCCGTAAGTGTCGATGACAAAGCGCGAGCCGTCGTAGAGTGGCGGGTGTCCATGCGCAAATGTCGAAAAGTTATAGACTACTATGGCTGTACCACGAGTGGTAAAAAAATCTTGAAACTTACGAATTTCTGCGAGTCCGCATCCTTCAATCGGTACCCGAACGTTCGCCAAATTTACAATTTCCTCGGCAGCGTCTTTTTGTATGTCTCGATGTAAATCGCCTGTGCGTATTTGTCCTCTGACAGCATAGGCATAGGCAGCAGCTAGACTGCGCGGTAGGCAAAGATCATCATCCTTCAATCGGTACCCGAACGTTCGCCAAATTTACAATTTCCTCGGCAGCGTCTTTTTGTATGTCTCGATGTAAATCGCCTGTGCGTATTTGTCCTCTGACAGCATAGGCATAGGCAGCAGCTAGACTGTGCGGTAGGCAAAGATCATCGTCATTTCTGATTGTAAGAATAGCTTTTTTATTCACTGATTCCTCGGTTAAACGTACGCGTCCACGTCCCACGACACCACCAACAATTGCACAATGTGTTGACAGTATCTTCATTAACGTTAAATTCACTTGCACTTTGCACCGCACTAAATAACATTCTCCAAAGATTTTCAACGACAAAATCCCTAATAGGTCTGAACGATAACCAGAGTGGACCGTGATTGAATCGCTCCGAATTGATTGTTACTCCTATGAAATCGGCTGGTGTACCTCTGTTACAAAGACGTCGATGGAGATCTCGCACCCAACCTTCTAACCAATTGTTAAGATCTGTGTTTGCCGGGGGCTGTGGTATGATTCCTTGGATTTCTCTTCCTTCGTATCCAAAACGACGGTAGAAGTGTACTGATTCATTTTGAATTATGAATCGAGGCCGTACTCCTTCTCCGATCTGCAAATAATTACCTGTAAGATTAAACTTATTTATATGTTAGGTAAATACAAATCAAAACAATCTCTATCTATTTGTATGATCTTACCTTCTTCGTCGTCAGTTGTGTCTGTGCTGCTGCTGCTGCTGCTTAGTCTTCTGCGTTTTCTACGTATACCAGTCCGATTGATAAAATTATCTTGATCTGCTGGTGATGGTATAGATCTTTGTACAACCATCGATGATCCAGCTTCTAAAACTTAAGTATCGTTGTACTGTATAGTAGAAAAATTAATTATTTTTTTATAGTTCATTCAATACTTACGATTTGGTGTAGCATAGTTATTATCGTTGATGGATACAGCCACGCTTGTTCCTGAAACTAAAGCATTGAACCTGCCATTATAAGTCTAAATTATTATTATTAGAAGTCTTATATTGACAAGAACAGTACTTACGTTCGCGGATAATGTACATTCCGTCGACTGTCTCTGATCTACAGTGGAACTCATCTCAGTTTCTAAAACTGAAGTATGGGGATGAGCAATAATTAAAAAAAATATAATCATTATAGCGCATTCGATACTTACGATTATTTCCATTTGAGGTTGACGGTAACACTTGTTCATCGCATCTCTCGTTATTATTATCGTTGACGGATAAGGTTAGGTTTATTTCTGAAACTAAAGTATCGGGCGTGCCATTATAATTCTAAATTATTATTAGAAGCCTTATATTGATAAGAGCAATACTTACCACTGTTTTCATTTGATGTCGACGGAAAGATTTGTTCATCACATCTCAATACAAACTCGTCCCCCTCGATATCGTTTAACATCGGTCTCATTACTAAAACATTTGTTATAAAAAAATTATTTGTAAAAAAAATAAAAAATGAGAATCTTTTAAAATGTAAAAAAATTAGTACTTACGGTAACGATGAATCATTCGAGCGGCTAGTGGATCCGCCTGGTCGTTGCGTTGCCATATCGCATTCACGGCAACCGACAGAAGATGTTGATTTTGGAAAAGGCCAACACAATACATGTGATATATTGTTGTTGGTCTACAATGGAGCAAGAGGAAATACAGCTTTCTGCATAAAATCTCCACAGATAAGAATATGTGACTCTTTAACTTTGGCAATATTAAGAGCATGCCCTAATATTTTTACTAAAAACGCGACACTAACACTCTCCATTTTTTTTTACGAACTTGGTTTGCCGACTTTGACTGACCAAAAGTTACTGACAAGATGTGTGCATGTAACACGTTAAATACAGCGTCCATGCGGCATACATGGTGGGGGAATTGAATCGGGTTCCAACGCTATTTTTCGCTGATTCTGCTGATGATGAACGTTTCCACATAAACGACACTGAAACTAATATGCAGCTGCACTCATTACTCACGTACACGTGCATACATTCTTTTCTCGTGAAACTGCTACCTCTTCACTTTTAATATACGATGAAAAGACTTCTTAGAATAACGAGTCGTGTGTGCCTCACGATCTTCGTCTAAAACCCGTACGCTATAGCTTCATATATCCTTTGTCTTTGGCAGACAAGCCAAGACAGTGGTGATAGAAACTTTGTCAGCGTTATCAGATTTCGCGCTGACTCTGTTAATACCGAGATATTTTTTCATAAGCTTTCTCCATATTCCTTGAACGCGACTTTTATTTAAAACGATTGTGCACGTGTGTTGTGTCGCATTACTTTCAAAACCGTTATGTCGAGGTGCTACGACTGCATTTTTTTTTGCAGAAAGTCTTCTTCGCGGAAGAGCGATATTCAACCCAGACAATATCATCTCCAAGAGTACACGTGCGCGGTTAGTCATGATTCTCGGACCGTTAAGAAAAAGAAGGTAAGCACCACAGTTTAGTAGCTTTAAAGTCTCGGACCCGTCAACATCGAATTTTGCGATAAAAGTGTAACCCCGCGAGCTAATTAAAATATACATTTTCGAAATATTGGCTGACGCATATCGAAAAATAAATAAAAATCTAAATTTACAATTTCTAAGGAATTAGTAGTCACTACAAAAAAGTGTAATCCCGCGAGCAGATCAAACTGTAAATTATCGAGATATCGATTATCGATTGTTAAAAAATAGTGATGGACAAAATCTAAATATACGGTTAATAAAGACTTATATCTACCTACAAAAAGTGTAATCCCGCGAGCAGATCAAACTGTAAATTATCTAGATATCGATTATCAATTGTCAAAAAATAGTGATGTGCAAAATCTGAATATACGGTTAATAAAGACTTACATGTAGCTACAAAAAAGTGTAATCCCGCGAGCAGATCAAACTGTAAATTCTGAGATATCGATTATCGATTGTCAAAAAATAGTGATGGACAAAATCTAAATAGATGGTTAATAAAGACTTATATCTAGCTACAAAAAAGTGTAATCCCGCGAGCAGATCAAACTAAATTATCGAGATATCGATTAGCAATTGTCAAAAAATAGTGATGTGCAAAATCTAAATAGATAGTTAATAAAGACTTATATGTAACTACAAAAAAGTGTTCACGACATTTCTCACAGTAATAGAGGACACTTTTGCAGCTGCACAGTGTAAATGATCGTTATTAAAATGTGATACCGGCGATGAGCAATGGAGTTGGGCGAAAATACAAATTCAGCTTTCCCCCGATGTGTATTGCAGCTGCACTGTATGAGTCATCAGTAGTGAGAGACAGTATAGAGATGCAACTGTAACTAAAACCTGTGGTCAGCTGTACGTGTTTCTCTACGAAAATAAAATTTTTAGCTGATCTGCCACGGAGATGAATCACGGTATAGCACACTGCAACGTAGAGTTTTGCACCATGGGAAAACTACCGCCGCATCTTACTTATAAAGGATCAAGCATCAGTGCTTTTTCATCTCGCGAAGTTTACGGTGGTTATAATGCGCGTGTATAAAACTAATCGTAGCAGTATTGAGTTACGGGATACTTACGCGTGCGTTATACACGCAGCTTCTAATTCAGAAGATAGTGCTGTAGATGTAGAGGCACTAAACGTCGATGATCTACCTGTGAGTAGAACCGAGACAGCAATTTGAGAGATATTGACAGCTGATCAAGAAAGTACTAGTGATACGGATTATTTTATGAACAATAAAAATATAGTACTGATTCACGAAGAAGAAGAATCAACATCCGAAGTCTTATCAACAGAATAAACTTCTAACACCGTTGCAGTAGAACATCTCCGTCTATTAGAGCAACTGACGGATGAAGACGTATCCGATAGCAGTAGCAGTGCGTCTTCTGAATTCTGTGGTTTTCCTGCAGTTGAGCACCCATCAAATAATTTTTTAATGTTAGAAAAATTGATAAAAACAACAGAAGAAACAAAGAAAATAACACGGAGTGATTTTTGTGGTCAGTGTAACAAACGTTATTGGTGTCAGCTTAAGAAACAATACAAAAAGTGGCAATATTGCTATAAGTGTCGTACATGGTTGTGCCACAATATGCACAAACCTTGAAGTGCTTGTGTGATTAATAAATAAAATAATATTATAACAAATACTTTAAACAATTTTAAATTTTATTTTCTGACAAGTGTGTGTGCTGAATAAGGAGGTAGTGAATAAGAGTGTTCTACAGGTACAACCGACAAAAAAAAAGGTTAGTGTTTTATAATTACAGATAAAAAAATAAGAGTAGTGTATGTACCACTCGTTTATATACATATATACGTGTGTGTGTGTGTGTGTGTGTGCTCTCTTATCCGCACCACGTATGTACACATATATGTATGTATGTGTGTGTGTGTGTTTCTCTCTCTTAAGGCAGGTTTGCGGTGGATTTTTTTGGAAAAATCATTTTTTTTTTAATTTTATTATTCGATAGCAATACTATCTAGAAATATTTAAAAACTCATACAATTAGTTCCTACGGCCGGCAACAGGCAGAAAAGAGGCAGCACCTACCGCGTTTGAGCGCGCGCGCTCGGCTGCTCCTGCAGCGGCCGGCGTTGCGCTGCCGCTGCCCCCCTCTCCATCTTTAATCCTAGTCCTGCTTCTATCCCCCTTCGTAAATAGCAGTTTTGGCGGCCATTTACCTAATTCAGTGCCCGCTTAGTCATCCCAAGCGTCGCGTCGTTGTGAAATTGAACCGTTGTGAAAAAGTAGTATTTTACTATGTGTGATCGAAAGGGCAGCAGAGAGAACGAAATTAAGCCAGGCCGATCAAGAAAACGCTCGTTTCACGGGAATCGGCATACTTTTGATGCTGATTCAAGTTTAACTAGTACTTCTGCAAAAAAAATTCATAATGGTGATCCTGATTTTCAAGTTGCAGTCGATCCAAGTATGCTATACTATATAGTCTCTTATAGTGTATTCTTGGCCTTACAGAATATTGTGATTTGTAAAACATGCAAAAGTGAAGTGCGTTTTTCGAAATTGAATCAGAAAGTTTTATGCTTTGATTTAAATGTGGCGCGTAAATGTACTAATGACGTTCGCATTCCATCGAGTCCAAAAATTAGCTCTGGTTACGAAATAAACAGAAGATTTGTTTTCGTAATGAGGCTTCTTGGCATAGGTATTCAGGGTCTGAATCATTTTTGTGGATTGATGGATTTGTGTACTGGATTTAGTGAAAATGGATATTATGATATTGTTAATCACATTCACATAGCAGCCAAATTAGTAGCATTATTAGCTTTTAAAAAAGCTGTAAATAAGGAGAAAAAAGCAAACGCGGCAGCTGGCAAGATTGAAAATCGGCTCACAGTCTCCGGAGATGGTTCATGACCAAAAAGAGGTTTTTCGTCGTTACTTGGCTTAGTCAGTTTGATAGGCAAATATACAAATAAAGTTTTAGATCTCGAAGTGAAGTCAAAGTTTTGCAGAGCGTGTGAAACCTACGATGGTGACCATAATACTCCTGAATTTGAAGCTTGGTTTGAAGATCATGAACAAGATTGCACAGCTAATCATGAAGGTAGTTCTGGAATGATGGAATCGAATGGAATTCTGGACATGTTCAAAAGATCCATTGAACTTTATAAAGCTATTTATGAATATTATATAGGTGACAGTGTCACCAAAACCTTCAAAAATGTAATCGATGAAAAACCTTATGGAGACGAAGTAATTGTAAAGAAGAAAGAATGCGTTTTAAACGTGAAAAAAAGGATGTTTCGGAGAGCCAAAGAGGTTAAGAAGTAGTTAACTCAGTTAAAAAAAGCTAAAAAAGCTATAGAAGAAGCTGCCTTGAAAAAATCAGGCGCGAAAAAATCGACATCCAAAAAAAAAGCCGATACTCCGAAAACTTTGGCTTTAACTGGTAAAGTTATGTCCGAATTATCCGCTTTTTATGGCATTGCTGTTCTGAATCATCCTGATTCACCCGAAGAAATGAAAAAAGCTATTTGGGCCACATTCTACCGTAGAAGCTCGACCGACGACAATCCACAGCACCAATACTGTCCAGACGATTCTTGGTATAAATATCGTTTAGCAGCAGCACAGAATAAACTGAGTACTTTTAAGCATCCCCCCGCTTTTGACAACGATACTCAAGCAGTACTTAAACCAATTTATGAAGACCTCACTAGTGAAGATTTATTAGAAAGATGCACTGGCGCAAACACTCAGAACAATAATGAAAGTTTTAATTCTTGTGTTTGGGCATTGGCTCCAAAACACACTTTTTGTGGGAAAAAAATCGTTGAAATAGCAGCTTATACAGCAGCATGCACTTTTAATGAAGGCTTCAGTACAGTATTAAAAATAATGAGTGTTATGGGCGTAACAATAGGCAGTGAGGCTCAAAAATACGCTGAGAAAGTCAATGCAACGCGTGTGCGGAAAGCCGAACGGGTTGCTTCTCAGGCTTCAAAAGAAAGCAGGGTGGCCCGCAGAAACGCTAGAATACGAGAAAATGATGCTTACGAGGAAGCTGAAGGAGTTATATATGGTGCTGGCATCGCTGATTGAGTGTAAGACCCTTTTTTTCTCAAATTTTCATAAAAAAAAACTTTGAACGCGTTTTTCTCGAAACAACGCTTTTCAACTCTATCGACACGATTTTAAAAAACCTACTGCACCGATTCAGTTGAAATTTGAACAGCTAACTCCTGACATATGTTCTTTTTGTATGATCTAAGATTATAACGATCAATAAATTTTTCAAACAGTTATAAACAATTTATGTTGCAAAAAAAGAGCCAAAAAATTCAAAAGTCCGCCATTTTGTTTTTTTCCGGTAAAAATGAAATATCCTAGACTATGTAATAGACAAAACTATAAGTTTTAAGAATCTTTTTAGTTTTTTAATTTCAGATGATCCGTTGGTGAGATATCGTGTCGACAGTCAAACAAAAGAACAATTTTGAGGCGGCCATTTTGTCAAGAAAAATCCGTAAAAAAAAAAAAAAATTTATATCTTCAAAATGTGTACTTTAATATGTAAAAAGTTTGAACAATAAAGATAATTTTTTGTATGAAATAAAAATTATTGAATAAATAGGGCAAATCCACCGCAAACCTGCCTTAAACATCTTGTGTGTCCATACATGTGTGTGCGGTCGTGTGTATGTTTGCGCGTGTGTGCGTGGGTGTATGCGTGTGTATGTGTGTGTGTTTACGCACACATGTGTGTTGAGAGAAAGACTTGTGTGCGTTGTACGGGAAGCGCTTGGCATATGTGTGTGGATGTTTGCGTGCGTGTGTGTGTGTGGGTTTGCGTCTGATAGAGAGAGAAAAGGAGAGAAGGAGAGAGGGAGCTAGAGGGAGAGAGCGTGCCGCCACGCACGAATCACCGCTACAGTATCGCTGTGACAGTGCGCGCGTATGTGTGTGTCTGTGCGTATGTGTGCGCGTGTGTGCGTGGGTGTGTTTAGAAAAAGACTTGTGTGCGGATATTTGCGTGCGTGTGTGTGTTGGTAGGCTTGCGTGTGTCGAGAGAGAAAGGCTTGCGCGCATGGTACGGCGAATACTTGGGCGTGAACCACCGCTATCCATGTATGTGTGGTATAGGGAGAGAGAGAGAGATAGAGAGAGAATGGGAGAGAGAGAGAAGGAGAGAGGGAGAGAGAGAGAGAGAAAGGGAGAGAGGGAGAGAGGGAGAAAGGGAGCAAGAGACAGAAGTATATGCTACACAATCGCTATGACATTAGCTAACCCCCACCACATGCACACTCTTCTGCCTATTCTTCCACAAAACTGTTGGAGGAGGTAGTTGGAGGAGTGGGGGTTTGTTTAGTCTAGCCATTGTGTAGCACATACTACTATAATCTTATAGTACACAGAGAATAATAAAATATAATACTAGCTTTTTTAGGAATGCACATATAACGTCTCGCAGAATAAATTTAAACTCCTTTAAAAAAACGCTGCCAATTGTTATGATACTGCTTTTTGAAAGACATATAAATTTTACTGTAACAAGTATGTACAATGTACATATATATAATATATGAAATATATTATATTTTAGCTACATGGAGGACACTAAAGATAATATAAAACTTAACATCTACAAACATATTATCATAATCAAGCTAATAGATATCGGAATACCTAGGGTAAGAACAGTAGTTTTTTCAAAAAAGGCGTACAATTAAATTTCGCGATCACGCTAGGTTGTAAATTTTATGCCTGAGTTCTAAACATTATTTTTTGATGCAGCTGTATGCGTAAAAATGTTGATTTAACGTATAAATCTCTGTCTTCAGTCTAAATGTCTGTTTTGAGGTCGTGTAATGCAATTTTACGTATACATAAAAATAAATTTTTGCAATTTGGTCGTTGTCAAAATAACGCAGCAATATTATGAAATAATTTTATTTTCTTAAATAAACTTATTTTAAAAACAATTGTAAAATACTTCACTTATATTTTATATTAAGCCGTTTACCCGCAAATCAACTTTCTTTATTTTACCAAATTACTTCTAATTTTTTTTTCTATTAGATGACGTATGTAAAATGTAGTAAAAAGTGACATTATGGGACTAAAAATACCGCTATATGCTTGAGAAAATCCAATTGCTTAAAAATTGCTTAAAAATAAGACATATTGAAAATTGTCGATGAAATACTGATTTTGGTGAAAACCTCTAGTGAAATGGGGCAAATTAGCAACTGGTCTAGTATGAGAAGGCAAACGAAGCGTCGATATTTTACTCAGAGGAACTATGATAGACTTCTTCCACTCGTTCCAATAATAACGAATATACTTTCCCGGAAATAAGAAAGAGAAATACTATCACAGCTTCTCCCTTTAGCCTTTCGTAGACATGACAAAAAATTTGATAGACTTGTTCTCGATTGATGGATTTAAAGGCAAAGCTAGGTTAGTTTAAGCGAATACGGTTGGAGAGTATTTCATGTAGTTTTTCTTCTGAACACGGTGCATACCAGCAAGTCACTGACGAGTAATAACGTATGAGTTCATCAGCTGAAATAGTACATATAGTACTTTATGCCCATCTCAACTGTGGCCACATTTTGACTTGAAAAGCGGGACTAATGGACTGTTAAAAGACGATATTGTTAAAAGACAATCGAAAATCAGGTTTATTGATAGAACTTGATGAAATAAAGGAATTTGGACTAATTTCTAGTGAAGTCACATTTTCCCGCATTTGTGGGAAAAAAATAATTTTTTTCCCGCTAATCATTTTTGCGGGCAAAAAGTGTAATTTTGGTCTCGCTTTTCAGGGAAAAAAGTAGCAATTTTCGTTCAGATGGGCATAAAAGTATTTAATGGTGATGGTAATTCGCTCTTAAGTAACCAAATTTATTTAAAATATCCCAACATTTAGATTTATCAGAGTTAGCTGCCAATGACTGAGCTAAGAAGTGATCTCTAGCCATATTTATTTCCATTTTAAGTTGCTTTCGTAAGATCTTATATTCTAGTAAGAGTGAGGGATTTTTAGTATGCTCAGCATTTAAGTATGGGTGGTTCCATGTTAAGTGAGCAAGACGAAAAATAAAAATGTCTGAAAGTCTACAAAAATGTTGGAATATGTACCCAGGGCATGTAATAAAAATTGCAGATCCTAAGGTGTTATATGTCGAGGGCAATTACAGGTTGAAAAATGCGTTTTTCTTAATATTGAAATTTTGCCAACGTTGTTCGATTTTTTACTCAAAAACTTGGGGTTTTTGAGAAAAAAGTGTAAGAACATTTTTTCATCAAAATAAGGTAAGAAATATAAAAAAAAAATTATTAGACCCTATTTTATTTTTTCAAAATAAAAATCTTAAAATTTAGTTTTTCATATTTGCTTTAATTCTAGCCTTGTTGGAATATGGTCTCAACCTGAATATAATATTTGCAGAATTCTTAATTAGCGCACATTTTTTCGGTAGTTCCATTGTGTGACTGTAATAAAAAGTCACCATTTAATAGCTCTGCAGGAATTACATTTAGCTTGAGATCATTTTGCACAACGTATAGAATGAAAGCTGACATGAAATATTAAATTTTAAGATTTTTTGCTTTGAGAAAGGTGATGGCGATCGAATTTGAATATTACATCACAATGCATGGGTTTATAAAGAACAAATACCGGAAAAAAGTGCGTTATTTAAAAATTCTACAAAAATTATATTGAACTTGAGACACACATACCACCATTTGCTCTGGGTACACATACCAACATTTTTGTAGAGTTTCACACATTTATATTTTTGGAGCTGCTCACTTGACATTAAATGATTGCGCGTTTTACATTTTTCCTGCAATTATTTGGATATCCCAGGTGATGATTTTTTACGGATGAGACGAGTAGAAAAAGTTGTGTGAATATCTAGTATTTCAATCGCCATTGATTGAAAATCATGCAATACTGCATTCACATCATATAAAGTGTTTATTCGTCCCTGTATATTACGAAGACCTGCAGATAAATCATTCGAAGACGCTGCTGAGCAAAAATTCCTGAAATACTTACATGTAATAGTAACAGTTTTCTTAATCGGTTTTTCAAGTTTATAGTTTATTATTAGAGAATCATAACAATTTATAAAAGGTGTTACGGATTTTTTATATGATGCAATTTTACTTTCTAAGTCAGTAATAAAGACATCAAGCCAAATATCTGAATTTTCTCTGTGGTGAGTTGCACCAAATGGAACCAAATAAATCGAATTTTCATAAATGAGATTGCGTGAGTGCAGGGTATATATACCGCTATTCAAAAGATCCGTTTCAAATCAGCAGCTAAAATTATATTTTCGAATAAAGGTGGATATATTTTTGAAAGGTTACAAAACAGTTAGTGAACACTTGACCTTGAGGTCGACGATATACTGAAGCAAAAAGAATGCGTTGGTTATTTCCAGTACAAATTTCAAGTGTAAGGTATTCGGTTTCATATATTTCTTCAATTTGCGAGGCTTCTAATACTTTATAAGATATACCATACACAAAACTGAATGTGATTAAGCGGGCAATAATTGATGAATTGAGCGAGTGAATTACAATACAGATTTTATCAGACTTAACATTTTTTTAAATAAAAGATTAAAACAGATGAAATTTTAAGATGAAGTTATTTTAAAGCCATCTACAAGCAACAAAAAGACAGTCTATGTTAACTGGGTTGAAGTCAACTGAAAGACAAGTTTAAGTCAACCATATGATAACTGAACATGAGGTTAATTGGGTCGCGAATGACCCGATGCTAACTGCGGCTTGACGCACGTGCTCGAGGTACACTAACACGACAACTTCATTTACGCAACACAGCACTGATACGTATTACTAACACCGGTTGTATAATTTCCTCAAGACTAAAAAATAAACGAAGCCTAGCACTAGAGCGTAAAAGAATAATTGATAATGTAACACACAGAATTGCACTATCGCACATATACTTTTAGTCAGAATGACGCTAAAACAGTCACTCAGCGATTTTGAAGAGCTGTGGTGACGTGCTGAAGCTATCTGTTATACGAAGAGCCCAGGTGTGTAGTACGGGAAGCAAGCTGTTGGTCTACCGCGCGGCTGCATCTAGAACGATACCGCGATGAAATTGATGGTCAGGAAGACGATCAGCTCCGTCCTCGATGATAGATGGACGAAAACAGCCGGCTAACCTCAACGTTCCGCAGCAAGTAAATTCAGGTATCTCTCGCTCAAAATACGAGCCGAGCCGAAATACTGCTGCTGGGTGTGCGTGAGAGAGTGAGAAATATAGATAGACAGATTGATATACTTTTTATTCAACAAAGACGAAAATTTACATCTGCATGTACATATGGTTAAAAAAGATCAGTCAATTTATACATTTGTTATCATATTATTAGACACATTTACATTTCTATTGCATTTTTCATACATAGAATAAAAACTTCGTTCGCTTCCACAGGTCATCAATTTATAAAATCTAATATAATGATATAAAGTTAAAAGTCAAAAAGTTCATCACAGAGCGATTCGTCATACACAAAAAATAAAATAAAAAGATAACAAAAAATATATACACACACACATTCAAATTACACGTACATTTATCGCATCATATATAAAATACACACTCATTCATCAATTATTCTTACAATCATTCGCGCTAATAAATACTCACATACTTAATATTTAACACTTAAAATGAATTAGGACTACACAGAAATGGACGAATACAATCAATTTAACACTGACCGCAGGCTCATCTCGGAACCGTGCAGTTGTTTAAGGTGTCTGCCCAATGCCGTTTTAAATTTACAAAATGATGGCAGGCACCTCACACTGCTTGGGAGCAAGTTCTAGAGGTACGCATCTTGAACTCTAAACGAGAATAGGCCCTTATCGTTGCGCGACCCCAGAACCGAGAGATCTTTCGTACCATCCCTACCTGAAGTCCTAGCCTGTTTTTTTTTTTCAAAAAGGGCAGTAAGATACGGTGGCTGCTGCATCACAATCGCTTTATAAAGCAACAGCCCCATAAAATACTACCTTCTTGCTTTCATGTCTAGCCAGTCCAGACCCTCCCTGTAGGAAGTGATATGCTCATCCCGCCTTACACCACATATGTATCTCACGCATGAATTCTGCAAGCGCTGTAGTCGTGTCTGAAACTCCCCTGACACGTCAAGAAGAGCCACTGAGCATTAGTCTAGATGAGGCCGTACCAGTGCACATGCCAGCTGCTTCCGTAGTTCCTCCATGGTGCATGAACGGAAAAATTTTAGACTGTATAGAGCCCTGTTCACTTTTGGGCTGACCGCATTTAATTGCGGCTTCCACGTTAATCTTCCGTCCATCATCACGCCGAGGTTAGTAACTGTATCGACAAAGGGCACGTGCACGCCGGCTTGTATCTCAATGCCTTGCAAGTCAAGGCTCTGAATCTGTTTAATGTTATGATCAGATCCAAAAATAATCGCCTTTGTCTTATTGACATTGAGGCGCAGGCCAGTTGCCGATGTCCAATTCGACACTGCTCGTGCGACAACCGACATGCTACTGATACCGTCACGAAGACCTGCCAGGGTCACTTCAGTGTAGGTTTGCAGGTCGTCAGCGTAGAGTATGCGTTCAATACCATCTAAGTCGAGTGCGTCTTGTAGGTCGTCTATGTAAAGGCTGAACAGCAAGGGTCCCAGGGCTGAGCCCTGTAGCACGCCAAGATTGGTGGTTAGCCAACCAGATTCCCCTTTTGTATTAGTAACGACTTTCTGTCGTCTCCCCTTTATATATAACTTGAGCCACAGGAGAACGCTCCTGAAGAAACTCATGCGCATCAGCTTACGCAGTAGTTTTGTATGTGAGATGGTGTTGAATGCTTTGCTAAAATCGAACATTAAGAAGATGGTCAAAAATTTTTTGTTGCTGTTAATACCTGTTCATATGTCCTCTGTGAGATTTAGTAGTGCTGTCTGTGTACTGTGATGCTGACGGAACCCAGTCTGCATCGGGCCCAAAGTGTTGTTTTTTCGTAAAAAGTCTGTTATTTGGTCATGTACTATTATTTCCAGGACTTTGGAAAGAAAGCTCAGCAGAGCAATTGGTCGGAAGTCTGACACCGTGGATAGGACAGCCGTCTTCTTCAAAGGCACCAATTGAGCTCCTTTCCAAGTTCCCGGAAAAATGCCACTGGACTAGGAGGAGTTGAAGGTTTTGACAATGTGATCTCCCACAAACGGAAGAGCCTTAGCCACTATACTTTGAGGGATGCCGTCTTCACCTCTAGCTTGTGACGAGAAGTGGGGAACAGCCAGAACCACGTCTGAGAAACTAACTTTTCGAAAAACAAAGCCGTCATCACTGGCAGTGGTCAAGACATTGTCAAGTTCTTTATCACTTTCACTTCGCGAGATCGACACCCTTGCAAAGTGGGCATTGCGCTCTTCCGGCGAGAAACCATAAAGCTCCTCTCTTGTTTTTGGTAGAAGGCTCAGAGCCTTGAGCTCTCTCCAGATGTCTGTTTTGGCATCAAGAGCTTTAAAGATTCTATTCCGCAAAAAAATTTCTCGTGTCTTTTGTTCGTTGTTCAGCTTCTTTTGCAAGGCTCTGATTCTCCCGCCACAGTCTGTCATCTTTGGTCCATGCGTGACGTCTTCGTACAGAGTCACGTTTTTTATACAGATCGTCCAGTTCAGCATCAACCCATGGGGGATTAATTTTCTTTTTTGGTATGAATTCTTTTATGGACGCTATTTTATCTATCACGGCTATGAGGTTGATACTGAGGCACTCTAGTTGACTGTCAACACCTGTAGCAGAGTCGTCAAGTGGTGACCAATCACAGTCAGCTAGGTAAGACAAGAGGCCGTCTTGTTGGATCGATTTTAAGTTCCTGTAGCTAAAGGAGTCAGCTACAGGGGATGCAGCAGTTTGGACCCCAATTTCGACCTCTATGATGTTATGGTGACTGGGAAAGGGCGCCGGCTGATTGCTGCTGCACAGCACAACGTCATTGTCATCTGTTAGGATTACATCAATTCATGTGTGAGAGTCTGTGAGATGATGAGTCGCACCATGATCAACTATTTGAAGGTTAAGATCATCAGCTAACTGCCTAACATATCTTGCATAGGCTGATGTTTTGAGTAGATTCGCATTCAGATCTCCCATTATAAGTTTGTGACAAAATTCTTACGTGTGAGAGGAAAGTTGGTCTATTAAATCAGATCCCTTTAGAAACGATAGATTAGGTGGTCTATATATGAGTGCAACAAAGTCGGGGGGAAGACTGCTCTGTTGAATACTGCACATTATATATTCGGGTATTAGCCACCTACCCTCCTGTGTAGTCGGAGAACTGCATATGAGGTTGGCCTTAAACGAATTGTGAATATACAGGACCAATCCACCCCGAGTTTGTTGCGGTATAATCTAATGAGTGAGTAGCCATCGATCTGAATGCGATCACTCTCAATATCAGGGTCGAGGTGCGACTCAGCAACTCAAAGAGATGGTAGGTAGGGCCAGCCGAAAGATGTTGTTTAAGCATCCCAAGGTTCCAAAAATGAGAGGTAACATTGACAAAACCTGCTCTCAGTCCCCTACAACGAACCACTCCAGCAGTGCCTGTGGATGCTCAATCGTTTGTGACAGCCTCCTTTTGATCTGTTGTAGGAATAACAGTCATCTCCTTTCACTTACATTTTTTGTTGTTTGATCGGTAATTGGTATAGGTTGTGAGGTTGCATACGATGCTACTATTGCTTGGAGATCTGCCGCTGATGAAAATTCATGGGAGACGTTGCCATCACGCCTCTTTACTAGGAAACGGCCCCCTCTATGCCAAAAGTATTTAAAATTCAGCCTCATCGCAAGGGCCTTAAGGCTTCTATATTTAAGGAATGAGTCCTTTGATAAAAGTTCATTAATAAAGATTTTGCCATTGATAATCCAATCCCTAGTATCCTGGTCAAGAGCCGAGGTGTAAACGTCTCTAGTATGAAAACCTGTAATGAGTTTATTCACTCGCATAATTTTGTCTCCTAACACACAGCTGGAAAGGGTAACAACCCACGGTGACCGTCTGCGATCGTTGTTTACGTAAGCTGATGCTGCGGAAATCGGTTCCTCTGACAGAAGCAGGCGTGTGCTTATTATTTCTGATTTCTGTGTAGGTGGGCGGACACGGCACAGTATAGCGTGTGCCACTTCTACAAGCTTAGTGACATTGCCGTCATATATATTGGGAATAATTAATTCCATATTAGCGCATTTATTATTGTTACTGTGCATTGCCCTCCCACCGACCATTTTCACCCGTGTGCTTCATGTAGATGATGCTGTAGCACCGTCTTGCTATATAGTGTTGTAGTCATTATCCGTATTATTAATATGACTAGAAAGATTTTTATTCTGGACAACTAAGTTGCAGTAGTCATGATCATTTCTGTCATCATTATTATTATCTATATTAGTACTATTATTACTTAAGTTACTATTATTTATGCGATTATTTCTATCATTACAATTGTAAATACTGAGCGGTAAGAAAGCAGTATTTTCCTTGCTGGGGAGAACGGCAATTCGATCATTTTCAATTTTATTTAATATCATTTGATTTTTTTGTTGAATATTCTCCATAGTATTCTCGATTGTATTTATTGCAGTTTCATACTTATTGTTTACAGTTTAATTTGTTAGTATTTTTCCTATATCGTTTAGTATTACAAGGTTATCACTTTCAATGTTATTAATTTTTTCGGTTATTATTTTAAAATCATTTTCATATTTATTTGTTGTTATTTTCAATTATGTATTGCGTCTCTAAATTATACTGCTCTAAGTTGTCTATTTTGCCTAATATCGAATTATAGTCTACCTCTACTCTAAATTATCAATTTCTTGACAAAGCACTTGCTTTCGTTTTTTCATCTCCTCCAGCTGGGAGTGTTGTTTTGACAGCTTTCGCTCAACTTTCTGGATTTTGGATTCAATTGAAAGTGCTAAAGTGTGTATTGCTGATGACGAATTTAGCCTATGAATAATTGCTTCCAATCTACCTTCAAGTACAATGTCTAAAAAGTGCATTGTCAATACTTTTTGATGTAGAATTGGCGTACTCCACCAGGCAGGAGACCGTCGTCCCTTTTTTAAAGGTAGTACAATCTAACATACGTATAACCGACGCGTTCACATCATTAACGATGCTGTTGTTCCGTGAATGAAATGACTGCGATGTGTCGTTTGCATGAGTTATTTTCACGCTATTGGCCATGACGTCGCTCGGGGATTCCCCGCTGTGCTCAGCTCCGATGTTGGAAATAGGCGGGCTCAGTGACCTCACGGGAGACTGTGAGGCCACTCGGAGCTAGCTGCTAGTGGAGGCGGGGCGTAGCCCCGGCAACGGAGAAAGTGAAGAGTTGGTAGGCGCGGACTTGCTCGCCAGATTGGCTCGCGCAACTGTTGCTGGCTTCTTACTGGCTGGAGTGGACGCGGCTATCTCTTTCTCTTTCGCGCCCGTACTAATAATAGTATTTGTCGCGCACGGGACTGCCGACTCGAACAACGACCTCTTCGACTCTATACATGCCTGGCATCCTACAGCTTTAGTTTGGAGCTGTAGCGCACCTCGTTGCACGCGAGTAAGCACTGCAAGAAGCTTGCACGCCGGATGGTGGTGACGAAGATGAGTCGTTCGGCGACGGAAAGCGATGTTATGGCTAGGATACAGCAGATTTTACCTCGGTATCCTTGTAGTTGCAGTTCGAGTCAGTATGTGGCGCCCTGGTAGAGGTGGCGCTGCGTTGAAAGTGTCCTGATCAAGGTGACACTTCTATGTCGATTTTGCCTCGTGCTTGGCTCTCGTCACTCTGTCATTCTGACCGCTCCTAAGCTCAAAGCTGGCTAGGTGTTGTTGCTACTTAGATGATAAAAAGCCGTGCCTGTTGACCAGTAAAAGCTGTGTTTTTTGTTCCAGCGATGATTTGAATGTGCTAGTATGCAAGTGCTATAACAAACTGGCCCACAGACACAAGACGCGGCAGAGTGAGGTAGGAGCTAGATCACGAGCAAGTGCACCTAGCAGGACAGCAGACGATGAGAGAGAGAGAGAGAGAGAGAGAGAGAGAGAGAGAGAGAGAGAGAGAGAGAGATAGATAGATAGATATACTTTATATTCATCAAGAGACGAAAATCTTACAATTGCATGTACATGTAGTTATAATAATTAAAATATCAGTCAATTTTATGTATTTGTTATCTTAACATTAACGTTCACTTATTGCATTTCTTATTAAATAATATTATTCACTTTATCAGTTCGTCAGTTTATAAAATTTAAATATAATGAACTAGTCATAGTCAGATATCACAGAAACACGCTTCGTAAAAAAATAATACATAGAATAAAATAAATACAATAGAGATAACATATTAAAAATAAAAGAATACATACACATACTTTGCTAAATTTTTACGTATACTATCACGTCAAAATTTAAAACAAACTCATTCATGACACTTTAACAATCACGCTAATAAATACATTCACACCTAACACTAAACATATTTAATAAATAAATAAATTAATAAATAAATAAACCAGATAAATAATTAAATTAAATAAATAAATAATTAAATTTAAATAAATAAATAAATTAAATAAATAAATAATTCAAATAAATAAATAGTCTAAATGAATATCCGAGTCACCTCTATGCATTCTAGAGAGAGAGAGAGAGAGGGAGGGAGAGATAGATAGATAGATAGATATACTTTTTATTCATCAGAAGACAAAATCTTACAATTTCATGTACATGTAGTTGTATTTATAATTAAAAAATAACAGTCGGTTTAATATAATTGTTATCTTACTTTCTCTTATTGCATATTTCTTGTTAAAATAATAATTCACTTTATCAGTTCGTCAGTTTATAAAATCTAAATGCAATGAACACAGTCAAATATCACATAAAACGCTTCGTCAAAAAAAATAATAATACATAGAATAAATATAAATACAATAAAGATAACATATAAATAAGAATACATACATATACTTTGCTAACTCTTTGCGTACACTATCACGTCCAAACTTAAAAGGGAGAGAGAGAGAGAGAGAGAGAGAGAGAGAGAGAGAGAGAGAGATAGAGATGATTCATTATTGCAAGCGTAAAAGCGCAAAGTCCGTTTCAACTCAAAATCAGAATAATAAGCTGTATTTTCAATATTTTTGATTTTTAGCTGTTAACTGAAATTGAATATGCTACTTAGATTAATAAATAAATTATACAATAATCTTCCTTATATTTCTGGAATAACAACATATACTATTATTATTTTATTCTAGGTTCAACAACAACAAGGAAACATTTTTAAAAATTTTTTAGAAGGATCTATAGATTTTCCTCCTACTTACAAATACGATCTTTTCTCAGATGATTATGATACGAGTGAGAAATGTCGACAACCTGCTTGGACAGATAGAATCTTATGGAAACACCGAAAATTAATACATGATATAGGTTTGTTAATTTTGTTTGTTTTAATCCATTAAAGCCAATGGGTAACTTTGCGATAGAAAAATTGTTGTTAATGGTTTGAACAAAATATTTATAAGATAGGTATTAATTAAAATAGTATATTATGCACCAAGGGGAAGAATTGGGTTTCTTTTTCCCGCGTGTGTACTAAAAATTCACAAAGTTCTCTGGCTACACGGTAAGGTGCACACCATATTTTTTGCGACAAAAATTTAACATACTAAAAAAAAAAGCATTTTTTTAAAAAAAGTTTCGTCTTTATTCATTATACAATTAGAAAAAATATATGGAGAATTCCAGTTAAGTTTTAAAAAACGCTGCCCAGGAGGGTTCACGAAAATGTTCGCCAATTTTTTATATAAAAGTATATGTCGAAAGAAGCTCTCAAACATTCTTTCATCCTCTAAGGTGTTTTATAAAAATTTACCGAGTCCCCTTTTACTATTTTGAACGTTTCAAAAAAGGATTTCTTTGATTTTTTCCGAACTTTTTGAAAACAAATATTAGACCACCTTCACAGCTTAATAAGTCACCCTTACAAAGCTGAATGTAAATTAAAATTTTGTAATTTTTAGGTTATGTTTGATCGCTTGCCATTTCATGATTTCTACATAAAGATAGGTACATGGGAGAATAAGGTTCTCGTGATCACTTAAGGAAAATTTACTCGATTCAAAGTATATTAAAATTTGGTTGTTGTTAATTGGTATGAGATCAAGTTTAAACACTTATCTTACAAATGTTATCATTTATTATTCATGTATATTACAAAATCTTGTACTTTTGAATTGCAATTAAAAGTGTTAACGTTTCATTGCCTTCTGAAAATATACCGCGAACCTAACCCCCTTTTGTTCTTCTTCCATTTAAATACACGCTGACCACACCACCCCATTTCGACATACGTTTTCAAAATTATTTTAAAAATGTATACATATCATTAGGCAAATAATAGTTATTCAATTTGAAAGTTTAAATGCTTGTTATTTCATGTACGGTACTAATATTCTCAAATACTCAAAGGAAAAAATTGTAAAAATTATTTAGTGCACATTTTCATTAGATGAAAAGTAGGCAAAACCTATCGGTGTGAAGATTTCATCATATATGCTTTTATTGGATACATTTTAGCATAAATTAAGTTTTAAGGTGCATACTTAGAAACATAAAAACCTTTTGAATATTCAATAAACTTTAAATTTATTGTTATTCAATGATCCGACTGACCCGCTGATCGCACCGATCCCGCGCTCCCCTACTACGTCGTAATTTTTTCGTGTTGAAAAGACCTTCAATTTCTTATTCAAAACGTTAAAATTGACCAATTATAACCAAAGTTTCAGCGTTTTAAAGTTGGTCTTTTTTCGAAAAACGCTAAGTTAGCACGACTGCCACCAAATTCTACATGCTCCATACTTAACCCCCCTGCGCAGAGAGCCGAGTATACTCGTCCAAACCGCACGTCATTTTTGTATACATTTTGTATCACAAATTTAAATCTTTACTTTGTTGGGACATCTACAACCTCTCAAATTGAAGCTAAATAGTATAGCTATTATTTAGAAAATGTTGCGAATTTGCAGAAAATATTGTTGCAGACTTACATTTGATCTAGTCCATATACACGAAAATAAACTTCTGCGCAGGAGGGTTAATGTTATACGTCTTAAAAGTTAGCTTAAAAAAGGTATAAAAGTATCCCAAATCAAATATTAGAAAAAATAACGTGGATATTAAAAGGCTCAATTTATGTGGAAATACCCATATACAAAATTTGGTCTTGAAAAAAAAGGTATAGAAGATTGAAAAGCGTATTCTTTTTAATATGGCTTAAGGAGGGCCTTTCGCTAGATATAGGGCATAAAACAGAAAATTATATGAGAATTTATAAAGGTCCTCTGATAAAGCTAGTTAAATGTACTTAATAATAGTCCATAACTACACATTACTCTACTTTTATTTTATTTTACTTTACACTAATTGATAGTTGAATCCCGCGATTTTTTAAAAATTTTCAGTATTTCTGGCCGGTTTGTGCACGCACCAATGTATTCGTTGAAAATTTGAACATCGTGATTCGAAAGCTGACATAAAAACGCTGAATTTCACCACACATAAAGTATCCCATAGCCCTTGGATCACTTAAAGTTTTTTATTCCCATCTCAACGAAAATGGTCACTTTTTTTCCTGAAAAATGAGACGAAAATTACACTTTAGCCCGCAAAAATGATTAATGGGAAAAAGTTACTGATTTTCGATTGTCTTTTAAAAATATTGTCTTTTTTTAACAGTCCATTAGTCCCGCCTTTGAAGTCAGAAAGTGGCTACAGTTGAGATGGGCTTATGCCCATAAAGTACTATATGTAACTCGATATAAAAGTCGATTTTTCCCTCGAGTGATACTGCACTCGCTTCGCTCGCTTGGACAGTAAACTCACCCGCGGGAAAAATATTCGACTTTTTGCCCTAATTTTGTCCTACGAAGTTCAGTAAGGGCTCAAATTGAAGGTTTTGAAGTCAACTACACAAATATATACTCAGCAAAGGTCAAAATTGAAGAAAAAGTGCTCGAATGAAGAAGATCCTTTAAAAAATTTCATGATGCCGATTTCTTTCATATCTATATCGATTTTACACGCATAGGGGGAAAAATATTCTGCTCACCAGATACCAGGGTTGCATAAATTTTAATTAGCCAATTAACAATTAAAAATTAAAACAATAATTTTTAATTTTATTTTCTGCAATTAAACATTAAATTTTAATTTGTTATTTGAACTATTCAAATTAAAATAAAATTTTAATTTGTTATTTGAACTATTCAAATTAAAATTAAATTGTAATTTTTAATTTTAACTATTCAAATTAAAATTAAATTTTAATTTCTAATTGAAACTATTTAAATTAAAAATTAAATTTTCAATATTAATGGAAACTATTTAAATTAAAAATTAAATTCTAATTTCTAATTAAAAATTTTTAAATTAAAAATTAAAATTGCTGATCAAGTTAAATTACATCAAGTACCAGTAATAGAAAACCGTGCAAAAGATCATGTCATATGCCTATGACCTCTTGCACGCTACAGGAATATAAGAAAGGGAATAAGAAATTGTATGGCAACTATAACTATATGTACAAGGAATAATGTGGAATAAAGAGGAATAAGGTTATTATTCCCCCTTATTCGCCGTATATATAGTTATAGCTTATAGCTGCCATACATTTTCGTATTCCCCGTCGCACATTTCCTTATCATGCATGAGGCCTATAGGGATAGAAGGCAATTGTCAAACTCGGCCTATTGTACTGTATATGTATATTACAATGCATCAGGTGGATACCCTATTAGCACAGCCTCGCTGCTGAGTTGGCACTGTTGTAGTATTAATATGTTAATTAACCACAGAGACTCATAAGTCTCCATGGCTCAGATGGTAAAGTGTAAGGTCTCACAATAAGAAGGATGAAGGTTCAAATCGCACTAGATGCACATTTTTGTATTTTTTATTGAGCAACAAATTATGCTTTGAAACATCATAATATTACTTGCGTAAAAGACATTACGTTTGAGAAAAGTTCGGCATAAGTTTTGTTTGATAAAAGTTTGACCCGAACTTTAGCAATGAGACAATCCAGAACTTTTGCCGAACTTGGAAAATAGAGAAATAATTATGAAAAAAGAAACAAATAAATAAATAAGTTCGACCGGGATTTGAACCCGCGGACTTTTGATTTGTAGGCTTGCTCTCTACCAACTGAACTCCCGATCAGAAAAACAAATCTGGACCACATCAAGGCCAGCACAATTTACCTGATTTCGGATCCAGTCCTGATCAGGCACCTAACCAGGGCCCTAATAGGGTAAGAATGCGAGGCACGGTCAGGTCCGAATCAGGCACACGGATTTAGGGCTGCCTAAATAGGTCCGTATCAGGTTCCAATAATTATTGAGATCTTCTATACTTTTACTATTATTTTATAATAATATTATACTATATATTCGATCTAATAATTCGTTTGCTGATGTTAATATAGTACAGGTTTTGTGACGATTTTTGCAAATTAAACAGACAATTTATTTGTCAGCGACGTTTTGGCATTCAATTTGATGGGCAATATTATCAACAAATCTAAGTTTCGCCGGTGGGGTTCTATCTGATAAGTAAAACTTCTAAAAAACTAATCGATTTATTATTTTCCTGTTCATACGTAAACATCAAACTACTATGATAAGAATTAAATGGATCAAGTACCTGTTAAAGTTTATTTTTTGGAATGCACATGCTGGTATCATCAACGAAACGATAGTAGAATTAGGGTTTAAAATTTCGAACAATTATCTATAATTTATTTAAACATTCTATTTCTAAGTCTTCTATAACAATATTAGCTTCTATAACCCTATAAGTCCATGTTTTGCTAATATTGTTATAGAAGACTTAGAAATAGAATGTTTAAATAAATTATAGATAATTGTTCGAAATTTTAAACCCTAATTCTACTATCGTTTCGTTGATGATACCAGCATGTGCATTCCAAAAAATAAACTTTAACAGGTACTTGATCCATTTAATTCTTATCATAGTAGTCTGATGTTTACGTATGAACAGGAAAATAATAAATCGATTAGTTTTTTAGAAGTTTTACTTATCAGATAGAACAACAAAATTATAACCAATTGGTGTCGCAAGGAAACATTCTCGGGCAGATTTTTACATTTTAATTCAAACCATCCAATTACACAGAAACGAGCGATGATTTATACGATACTTGATAAAGCAATTTTACTTGCACATGAAAAATATTTTATCAATAATTTGAAGATTGTAAAGCAATTACTAAGAGACAACGCTTGTCCCCAAAAGGTTTTTGAATTTCACATGAATCATCGATTAAACAATAAAATATAACAAAAATATCAACCATAATAGCAACAGGATTACAAACAATAGACAAAACAATCAGACAACTGTCACTTTACCCTATATTTCGGAATGTTATGAAAAAGCTAAAAGTGTTTTAGATAAACATAACGTTCAAACCATTATGAAAACACACAAGAATTTAATTTCAATCATTACTTGAGATAAAGATAAACAAGAGACATGATCTTGCACTAATGTGGTACATAAAATAGATTGCTAGGATTGCAATGCTTCATATGTTGGTGAAACCAAACGCCAGCTGAAAGTACATGTTAGTGAATATGAAACAAACACAAGCAATGAGGATAAACAATATGCTATTAATGACCACATTAAGGGGGGGGGGGGGGGGGTAAGGTTAATTTGTGCAAAAAAAGGCACATTATTGTGATTTTTTTTCACGACTCAGTTAAAATTTATTTATTAAAACCAATGTTACATTATTGTAGTCCATTTAAATAATATTCTGGAATATTTTCATGAAAAAATATTGAAAAATACGGCAATGGCATCAATTATTCGGAAGCGTCTCAGAAAAAAGTTGAATTGCGGTGCCCCTCATAACTTGGTGCTGGATCATCTGAAATCAAAAAGCCCAAGTTCGTTCGTCAGATAATTGCTTTTCTCAGGTAACGCTGGGAGGGATTTTCGAAATTTCTATTTTTCACTTTGCGGGAACACTTTACATGAAAAAACGCGATTTTTGCCAAAAAAAACGGCTAATTTGTTATTGTAAAATGAAGAATATAAACGAATTTGGAAAAAAGCTCCAGCGTTACCTCATAAATTATGTAAAGAAATAGTGTTTAAAATTTCGAAAGGATCGGTGCAATAGTTTTGAAGTTATGATGGGCACCGACTTTGAAAACTTGAGTTTTGGGAAAAACGTTTTAAAGTTTTGAACACTAAATAATTTGGAATAAAACGTTCTGAATCATCGATGCCAGGTCCATAGAGGATGTTGCTGTCATCTATCTATGATGTCTAAATCATCTTTTTGCTCCTGTCTATGACGAATCCTGCCATCTCTAGTTTGATTTTCAGCTTCCTGCTCTGCTCGGTTTATACGAATGTGATCAGTTGATCGCGCCCATTCATGAGCGCTTGATCCACTACTGATTCCCATGTCTTGCATGAAGGATAGTAGAGCAAAAGAACCTTCATTGAAGACACAGGCTGCCACATAAGCCGCAATCTCAACTATCACAGAGGTTCCCCTCAAGTGCTTTGGTGAGATTTACCATATAAGTTGGTTCAAACTCTCATTGTTGTTTTGCGTGAAGCCTCCGACACATCGCTTCAGGAGAGCATCTTTGCTTAGATCGTCATAGATAGGCTTGATGGTATCCAAAACATCATTTGGAAGAGCACTGTACGTGTGTTTGGTCGAATCCAATCCATTAGCAGCTGCAGCTTTTTGCCATTTGCACCTGGAGTCCGCGCCGCTCGGACATTTTTCATGCTGTGGATTCTCGTCTGTCGAACTGTAGTGAAAGAACGTTGCCCAGATAGCATTCTTCATATTTTCCACGGAATCAGAGTAACGTCTAATACCCAAACCGTAGTATACCGTCAGTTTGTCAATCATCTTAGCCGTAAGCCTCCCCTTACCAGACAGACTTTTTTTATCTTCTTTCCAGCCTTAGTTTCAGTATCTACAACGGTCTTCTTGACTATTTCACGGAGACGAGTGCCCATTCTTTTTTGAACATGTCCTACACAATATTTCTTCACTATTGAAAAATCATCACCATAAGGTTTAGAATTCACTAACCCCGGAGTAAGCTTTAGAGTCACCGTCGCCGATATAGTTGCGATATCGCACACCATTCTGTACCGAGCGTTGAAACATGGTTTTGATTGCTTCGACCTCCATATTTCCAGCTGTACCAGTATGATTTGACTTACATTTTCCAGCATTTGCATGGTTTTCATGCCATTCTTCGTATTCGGCAGAATTTAATTTACTTTCCCAAGTTTTACATTTGTGACAGTATGAACTTTTGACAAGAATGTCAAGAACTTTCCCTGAGAAGTAACCGATCAACGATGTGACGCCGAATAAAGATGAGTAGCCTCTTTTTTCCATGTTCCGTCGCCTGATACTGTGAGTTCATCAGTATCTTGAGTATTCTTCTCGTCCGCTGTAGCAGATTTTTCTTCTTTTATAGCAGATAAAAAAAATCGATTCGCTACTTCTCTTACAGTCGAGCACATATTTTTCATCTAATGATTGTACGTCGGTCTTGATAAAAAGCTATTACACAAATACATCAAGCCGCAAAACTTATCACAGCCAGATAATCCAAGGCCTAATATCCTCATCACGAAAGCAAACCGATGATTAACTTCGTAAGCACCGGAGTTTATTCTTTCACTAGACGGAACATTTGTAATCACGGAACAGCTTTCGCACGACACGTTGATATTAAATCCAAGGCCTTCTCGTTTAGTCGAATGGAAATTTACTTTTCCATCACATTTTACACACTTCACTAGCGTAGAAATTGTTGAAAAGACTAATAGAAAATCTATTATCCTATAGTGTTTTTCAAGATCCTCTTTAATTTGATGTTCAACGGTTACTCTTATATTCTTTTAGCTGACGCGCTACTTGTTGAAATGTCTTCTCTTTTACGTTTTTGCGGCGGTACAATCTTTCTAGATCGATATAACCTCGAACCACTTGATTTTCTATCACACCTATTAACTCTTTTTGGCATTGTAGCAATAATTTTCCACAAAACTTCACGAAAATGATGCGAAAATTTGGAGCGCAGGTGTACGTCTGTTCGATAGAAAGTTTACTGCTAAACTAAATTATATTTTCTACACTGACTAAATATACGGTACAGGTATGAGCATGTTTATACGTGTCTTCAAATTTCTATAAAAGAAAGTAGGAGGAACGGTTCGGTATAATATAGGGAGCGTAGCAGCTGCCAGGTAACAATAGCGCGCTCGAACCGAGCAGGTATGAAAATCCAATCGATCGACTTGAAATTTTTACACAATATTCTTCAGATACAACGCATTCAGTTTAAAAAATAAAAAAAATACGAAAAAAAAATTTTAATACCTTCCCCCCCCCCCCCCCTTAAGAACGGTCACTCCTTTAATCATGATAATGTAAAAATTCTGTATAAAGAAACCAATTGGAACAAGAGATTGATATCTGAAAGTATTAACATAAAATTACAGGATAATGCTATTAATATTTAAGAGGATACACAAAACTTAAATTATCATTACTTTTAGTTGATTAACCACATAAAAACGCCGACACTACAAGAAATAAATACCTTATGTTTTATATTAGCTAGTCACATGCGGTCACGGGCGATACTGACCAGGTTCGTTACCGTCTTTTTATCCGCGCATGCGCGTTGTATCAACAAAGTGATGCGTGTGCTCATATAAAGAATGGCGGGAAGAAATTGTATGTCTTTAACTCCATGTGATAATTTTTTCAATATTAATTATTAGTCTATCTGTATGTTAATAAATAAGTTTTTAATAAATGAAATCATGATTAATGGTGCAATAATATATATATATATATATATATATATATATATATATATATATATATATATATATATATATATATATATATATATATATATATATATATATATATATATATATATTAACGCCCAGATCCGTCCATAATAAGATCATGGCCTTCAGACTTGATGCTTAGGGCTATGCGCAAAAAAAGGAACCGTGGGTTGTGTGTTGCTGTTCCTCAGGAATACACTGAAAGATGCACAAATCGGCCAGAAAGGACGTCAAAATTCGTTCAAAAATACCGAAAATGTAGAAAAAATCGCGGGATTCAACCTTCAATTGGGGAGAAAGAAAACATATCCGCTGAACTACTCCGATTACCTTTTCGTTCATGAATCAAGGAACGTTCTCTCATAGGTTAAACTAAAATAATTTTTTCTAGAACGTAACCAGGGGGCTTATTCACTAAGGATAGCGCAAGCGTAATATAAGCTTAGCGCCCGAATATGCAAGCGCAATCACTGTTTTCCGTGGTTTTTAACGAATAGCGAAATCGTAATCAGTGATAGCGTCCGTAAAACCAGTTAAAATTAAGAAATTAAAGCGCTAAACTGAATTTATCGCTTGATTTTATAGTCGGTCTCAAGAGCCGTCTATAAAATACCGATTACGATATTGTGTCTGTCTTAGTTACTCTTAACGTTTCAATTTATTGAAATGTAACATTAAATACTTAAAGTATTTGTGTTTTGTACATTTTTGTAACTACTATATCAAATTACAATAGCTTTTAATAAAAATAATCTAAATATTATATTTAAAAGATGCATCTAAAAGATATTTAATTTTCTTACATTAAAAAAACCGCTGCCAATCAATTGGCAATTAGCTTCCTCAAAGCAAAGAAATTATTCTAATATGAATTTCTTTCTTTTAATACAACAGATATAACACAATAATTGTAGAATAAATTTTATTTATAAATATAGTAAATACATTATAATTATAAAAATAAAATTTTTTCGTAATTTTGTTCGAAATTATGAACAACGAATACATTTATTACAAAAATATCATAAACAATAAAAAACGGTATAAAACAAACCAAATCGAGCAATCGTCCGCAAAATACTCAAGAAAAAAGACATTAAAATTTTTTGAAGAGAAAACTGAATGTCATCAAAATGAAAAAAAATTTGATAAATCTTAAAAATTATTCTATCAAATCTTAATAAAAAACATAAAAAATAAGTTTTGGTTAGTCAAACATGACCGCGTAATACGCAAGGAATCTACGCTCAAAATTTTTTTGAAAAAGAAAATATAAAAAATAAAAAAACGTTATAAAACAAAAACAATTTGAGAAATCTTAAAAAATTCTTTTTCATTTTAAATCTTCATTAAAAGACAAAAAAAATAAGCGGTCATTGAGAAAAAAATACCGCGTAATTACCAAGAAATAAGCATTCGAAATCTTTAGCTTTTAAAAAAATGTAACCTCAAATATCTCGAAAAATAAAAGTTCTCATGATCTGGACAAAGAACTTAGCCGAGAGATAATAAAAAGCTACCTTTTTGGAAATTTTCATAAGGAATAATGACGTTTTACTCAAGTTATCGTTTGACCTAGGAAATCGATTTTTTTTGCAAACATAGAAAAATAAAATGTCTCAAACATTTTACAGAATAAGTTTGTCCATTGTCATAATCACCTCAATTTTTAAAAAAAATTTTCCATCATATATTCCAGAGAAATCATCGCTCAAACAAAAAATGACGTTTTCATGTATAAAGTGTGTTTCTTATTGCTTTACTTGTAAATATTATTTTACATACGTAAATATTAATATATAACAATCAACGATAATACAAATAAATTAATCGATTACGTTCATTAATCCCTGCTTCATAATTTTCGTCTCTACCTATTTCATAATTGTTTTCTTCGTGAAATGGGTATATTTCGTCCATTATCCTGTATAGATAATTTCAAAGGAATTAAAATATAAAAAAATTACAATTGTATCCTAATATTCATCACGGCTTTTTAATACTCACCCATTAAGTATACACAAAATGTGTAGTACAGCGCAAGCAGTTATTATTTTAGCTACTTTATCTGGAGGTTAATACAATTTTCGCGATCTACTGATTACTTTCCAAACACTTGTTATGATGCCAAAACATTGTTCGATTTTACATCGGGTATGAACATGTTCAGTTGTATATCGTGCTGTCGGTGAATTTTCTAATGCTCCAACAACAGGAGTCAACATAACAGGCGACGGATTATAACCATTATCACCTGCAATGTATAATAAATAAATATTATTTATATACTTATGATATAATAATAAATAATATCTATGAGTTAGCGGAAAAATTACTTAAGACCTTTCTTTTAATTCAGTTTCGGCAACATTTTGGTATCCTTACATAGTGTATTTTCAGATAAAAATGCACAAAATAAAGCAAGTGTAATAATTACAGACTATATCTACTATTTATGAATTCTTTTAATATTAGTTTAAATGGAATATTCAAATTTTAAACCTTAATATCGCAAAAATATAAACAATGGACTTAGGTCGTTTTTCCGGGAACCCACATATATTCATATTTCAAAATTCTCTATGTACTTAATCTTTCTCATTATGGGTAATAAATTAATTTGATGTAAATTACCTAGTAAGTAATAATTTCCTTCATCTCGAACTATATTTTCGCTTGCTGTAAGTGACTCCATTCTTTATTTTATATCGCTATGTCGCCATATGAATTGATCTGTGTTACTTCCTGGACAAATTCGAATATCCATAATTATGTACTCTGCATCTGTCACCTAAAAGTAGAAGAACAGATAGTACGTACGTAGGTAAATTTTGCATTACGGGCTTTTTACGTGAAGCGGGCCACTAAAAACAAAAATTTTCCCAAATTCGTTTCTAGCCTGTTCATTCGTTCAAATATGTGCTAAATATGAGATATTTGCCGTTAAAAAAATGTTGATAAATTACATTTGGCAAGATTTATGCAGTTTTATAATTTCACTATTTGTGATCACAGGTTTTTTCTAAATTGTACCTTAATGAGAGAATGGCTTACAAAAATTTTGGCGTACATGAATTTTTTGTACTTTTTTTTGAATTTTCACATAAAAATATTGGTTTTCATGAAAAACAACAGTTTAGTCATGAAAATCATCTAAAAAGATCAATCACTCGATAAGACCCGATTTAAAATTTTATAAAAATTATAAAAATATGTATATATCAATATTGTAGAATGGGCCTCTTCAATTTTCGATATCAAAAACCGCTTTGAAAAAATCAATAAATAAAAAAATCCCCTGGATTGTATGCTTTAATATAGCATTTAAGGGACTTATCATTTTCATATTCGATAGATTATATCGCATGAACGATTTCACAAAAACAAACGATTTTTTTTAAACAATTATTTATGTTCAAATTATAAAACGTTCATTACTGTTTCCAATGATATTTAAAGTTTTGCATAATTCATAGTACTCACAACTTGTACATTCATGGCAGTACCAGCACTGTAATTATAAAATGGCTCTTCATTTTCTGTGGGTCTCCAAAAAGATACTTTGAAACAATCAATCAAACCGATTATTCCGCGGATTCTATTATATCTGTGAAAACTAAAAATACTTTGTAAACATAAAACATAATTTCCAATCAATTAATTGTATTTGTTAAAATTAATACAACTATACCTATTTGATACACGCTGTCTTTCTTCTTTAGAATCAGGAAATTTAATAAATTGGTCTGCAATTGATACGATGGCGTTTACAACTCTTTCTATGCATCGGCTCATTGTCGCTTGGCTCACCGGATGATTAAAATCACTTGATACACCTTTCTGAAAGCTTTCCACGCTTAAAAATCGTAATACTGCGGGGATTTGCAGATCCACCGGAATAGCAGAGGCTCTTTCCCCTTCAATTTGGTCTCGTATAAGATTTATAAGTATGCGTGCTAATCCTTTAGACAATCTAAAATTTATATAATTTTTCTTCATTTCCGTCATTACAAAAAACTGTTTAGTTAACTTAATAATATTTTAATGACATATTCATTTTATTCAATGAAACAAAGAAAAACAATATAATCCAAAGGATTTGCAATGAATCCAATTTTTCGCCCACGAAATGATTCTATATATGAGTAATTATGAGTATAGCGTACAATTTGATGTTCCAGGCAATTTTATAAAAAATGAAAACAAATTTTTTTATTTAAATTTTAGATAATTGGATACTTAATTATTTTTAAAAACTGGTATTTTGTAGATTTAGTTTTTTTCTTTAAATAACGTAAGAAGGGTTAAAAGTGCAAGTATTACTTGTCTCCGGTATAATTTTCATAGACAAAATTAATTTAATTTTATTTATAAATTACGCTATCTTAAACAATGATTAAGGAAATATAATTAATAACAGTATATTTCTTTGTTATATATAGATTATTTATATATTTATAAAACATATTTATATCGTTTGTTTTAACCAAATAGAAGTAAGTCCGTCGACTCACCAAATACTAATAAAAAGCACGTTAAATATAAACATTATTTCTGGCCCGACATTTTTCTTGAGATACTATAGTATATAATTATTTGATTAAAAAATGTTAAAAAATTTATAGAATTTTTTTGGAAGCAAAATTGTACGCTATTAAACGATAGATGACATATGTACGTGGAAAAAGAAAAGTTGGTTTAGTAAATAAGGTTTGAATGTTATGGACACTTATTATGTATCAAAAAGAGACAAATTAAAATAAAAAGTAGTAAATGAAGGCAATTATTAACTTTTTTAATATAAAAATACACTGCATAGATACAAAAATTACTAAAAACTCAATTTTCAGTAAAAGTGGACTTGAGTTGTTAAACCTTGAAGCCGCAGATATGTGTTTTGATAAAAACATGGATTGGTGTTATTGCAGCCCATCATGATAATTATTGACCCACTCTAATCAATTTCAAAATTATTATACAGACAATGTTTTTTAGAAATTTAATATTACAATTTTTAATGTTTTTATTAAAAAAAATTATATATAGTAAGAAAAATTATTATAATAAAATTTTAATAAATGTTAAAGAAAATGGACGTGATGCTTCACGTAGTGCTTTTTTCTTTATTCGAAGTTGGCGAGTGGCATCTCTTTGTCGTTCTTGTTCTTCTTCATTAACTAAAAAAACACCAATAGCAGCATCCATATTTCCTGTTCAATCGTTGACACAAGTAACGCATTGACTATATAGAAGCAAGTAGTGCAGAGTTTATTAAAAATTCCGAAATTCGACAAACGACGCGTGCGCGTGTTTTTGTATCGTCTGTTCTCGCTATTCAAAGCTTCATCACCGTCAGTAATACGACTGTTACTCCTCAACGCAAGGTTGCTCGGAGTATCGAATAAATAAGTCTTTCGCGTAGGTCCTTCATTGTTTAGAATATATACGAGCGATTTGTAAACGTTAGCTTTCTTCATTTTTAGAAGAGTCTTATGACAATGGTGTTACGTAAACAAAAAAGGTATGTACTATGATAATTACTAAGCATTAAAACCTTGTTATTATGTATTCAATTTTATAATTTACTTTGTGTTATTCTAATTTAAATAAAAACCATAAATATTTTCATTTGCTATTACAACCAGTTTTTCTGTGTCGTTTCTGCTTTTAAAATATGTATTTATTTATATATTTCCATTTACACTAATGTACTTTTTTAACAAAAAAAAATATGTTTAAAATATAGGAAACGATCACATCAACATCAGCTCCAAATTATGTTGGAATACATGGAGAATCACAAATTTTTTGCTAGGAAGCAAATGCGTAAACTTGGGCCGAGGGGTTACGAGACTTATCAAAAAATGTGGGAAAATCTAAAAAACATCCGGAATAAAGTTGGACCTACGAAAAAAGATGTTTGTGGTTGGAAGAACGTACGTACATATCTGTATTGAATTAAATACTTAAAAAAAAAGATAAGTTTATAAATGTAATCAAACATTATCTATTTATCATGACATTTTATTTTTAAACATACATTATTATTTAAAAAAATTGTGTATAATTTTGAATTCAGCTAAAAAGAATTTATATTTTATATTTTAAAAAGAATGTATATTATGTGTTTGCAATAGTGATTTTTATATTTTTTACATAACTTTATATTTCAAAACTAAAACAATTTGATTTTAAATTTAATGTTGTACAGCTTTTTGTACAAAATAGAAATATGTACAGTAATCAATGAAATGTGTATATATATATGTTTTACAGACATGGAAAAATATAAGACTGAAATGCAAAGAAAGAAGAGCAAAATATGTAAGTCAACGGCGCACAACTGGAAATTTGACACCGACAATAAAATCACTTACAAATTTTGAAGTGAGAGTCTCCACGATATTTGGAAAATACGGAAGAGGACTACCTATAATGCCCGAAATAGGAGTCAAAAAATGTCTGCCTTTTGGGACGGAAGAATGGTAATTAAGACCAATCAATCAATGCATTATAATTAATATTAAAATCTCGGTAAATCTTAAACTTACCATAAAAAAATTTAATTTCTAAATGAACTACTTGCTTTTAAATAATAATCATGAATAATTATTAAGGATGAATATAATATTTGAATATTTGGTAAGATGAAAAAGTATTCTTAAGTATATAAATTTGTCGTCATTGTGTAATTTGAGGCCTTCTACGATTGGATCATCGTGCAATACATACGCAAATTAAATAATTAAGGTTATATTGCTGCATGTAGGTGATTCCGCCGTAATTTTTTATCAGTTTTATGTAGTTTTGTCATAGAATAAAATAAATAATACTTTTTATTATACACACACACACGCGCACGCACACTCACACACACATACGCACAGACACACACACACATACGCACAGACACACACACACACACGCACGCACGCACGCACGCACGCACGCACGCACGCACGCACGCACGCACACACGCACGCACGCACGCACGCACACACACACACACACACACACACACACACACAAGAGTGTATTAATACGAATTTTATCTTAAGTATCTTAGAAAAGTATCTTAGAAGCATGGGCGCAAGTTACCTCGGAATCACCCATATGTATACGCATCAGCGGGAGTATAAGTCTTGCACCACAACACGTCAAGAATTTCGGAGTTTTCTTCCCCTCTCCGGTGCTATCGCGCGTCAATGCCCGATGTAAACAAACCCTCGGTAAGCGACTCAGCCTGTCCTTTACATTATACAGAGATTTAAGGCCAAACCGGTTAAATTTGTCAGTTTGCCTTCAGCTCTTGTAGCATTTAGACTAATATTTGATACATAGTCTCCGAAATAATTTTCAATATGGCAAAGGAAGGGTAGGTTTTCATATATATTTTTAAAAATTTATACAGCGTATATTAATTATACAATACTATATAATTAAACAATTTTGTCATGTTTTTTTTCAGCTCAACGAGGCAAAGGGCATCAGACGAGCAAACAGAGTATCTTTACCAATTCATGATTTCAATATTTTAATTTTTTTCATCGAATCAGCCGTTTACATATCGCCGCGCTCAGCCAAAATTTTTTCCTTAAAGGCCATATTTTGTAGCGAACTAAGTGATCATCTCTTTCTCCCTCTCCTTCAGTTTATAATACGAGGGTAGTTCAATAAGTCTTTAGAATAAAGTATAAAAACAATTTTTTTTGGGTAAATTTTTTTTTATTTTTCAACATAATCTCCTTGGAGCTCTATACACTCGGTCAATCGCTTTTTAAGTTTTTTTAATCCTTCAGAAAAGTGCGTTTTCGGAAGTTCCTCAAAATAAGCACTTACAGAGGCAATGACGTCTTCGTTGTCCGTAAATCTCTGTCCACCGAGCCATTTTTTCAAGTTTGGAAATAAGAAAAAGTCACTGGGGGCTAAATCTAGTGAATACGGTGGGTGTTCGACCAATTCGAATTTTAGTTCTTCAATTTTAGCCATTGAAACGAAGCATGTGTGAACTCGGGCGTTGTCGTGATGAAAGAGAATTTTTTTTCTCGCCAAATGTGGTCGTTTTTTTTTAATTTCTTCTTTCAGCTGCTCTAATAATGATGCATAATACTCACCAGTAATTGTTTTACCCTTTTCCAAGTAGTCAATAAGTATAATTCCACGTGCATCCCAAAAAACTGTAGCCATAACCTTACCAGCTGACTTTACGGTCTTTGCCTTCTTTGGAGCTGGTTCGCCTGTGGAAATCCACTGTTTGGATTGTTCCTTTGTCTCAGGAGTGTAGTGGTGTATCCATGTTTCATCCACAGTCACAAATCGACGAAAAAATTCCTCAGGATTCCGACTTATGCGCGCCAAAAGAGCCCCAGAGGCGACCACTCTATTGCGTTTATTCTCAGCTGAGAGCAAACGCGGCACCCATCTTGCCGATAACTTTTTCATGCCTAATTTTTCATGTAGAATTGAAACAACTGCACCTATAGATATCCTTGTGGCCTCAGCTAACTCACGCACTTTTAATCTTCTATCCTTCAACACCATATCGTGGATTTTATTGATGATTTCGGGAGTAGTTGCTTCTACGGGCCTTCCTGAACGTGGTTCGTCACTTATTGATGTACGACCACGCTTAAATTCATTTACCCAGTTATAAACCGTTGCTAAGGCAGGGGCAGATGTGCCATGAACTGAGTCCAATTCATTTTTTATCTCATATGGAGTTAAACCCTTTAAATGAAAATGTTTAATTACCGCTCTGAACTCGTTTTTTTCCATTTTTCTTAACAAGCAATTTTTTTTTTTCAATTGGTTATAAAAACACGTAAACTCAGAAGATGTGGACTGTGACTGCACCATATATCTAGTCGGGAGTGGTGCTGACTGAAAACAGATGATTTGGAGCGATTCGCGCGCCATCTGTTGGTCATTCTAAAGACTTATTGAACTACCCTCGTATATTCAACCCAACTCGTGGGCAATGTGCCGCGAATTTTCCTATACCGCCGTGTATTGTCACTCCCTCATACATGGCGTGCACCTCCCTCTCTCTCTCTCTCTCTCTCTCTCTCTCCCTCTCTCACACACACACACACACACACACACAAAAAACAACTTTTTATTCTTATAAAAAATTTTCACTAAAGTTCACTTTATATGCTAGAAAGCTCCAAATTGTTTTTTAAAGCATCCCATAATTTTTTTTAATATTTTAATAGTATTTCATTACATTGCTTTCTTTAAAGTCGTTTTTCTGAGAATTTCATTTTTTGCTTTAAAAATACTCCTTGCGCAAATGCGCGCGGGGAAATAATTTGAAACTCCACAAGATTATTGTTTTTTACATAATAAACATATTTACAGAGCGATTTTTCATATAACTCCGGTATACCAATTTTCCACATATAAATAAAAAAATAATACATAACTATATTTCATAAGTTCATGTGGAAAATGAGTATTCGATGGTTATATGAAAAATCACTCTGTAAATATGTTTATTATGTAAAAAACAATAATCTTGTGAAGTTTCAAATTATTTTACCTCGTGTATTTCCGCAAGGTAAATGGTAAGGAGCCTTTTTAAAGCCAAAATAAAGTGCTGAGAAAAACGACTTTAAAAATTGCGAATTGCATACAAATCAATGTAATTAAATACTATAAAAATATTCAAAAAAACTTATAGGATGCTTTAAGAAACTGTTTGGAGCTTTCTAGCAGAAAGTGAGCTTTAATAAATAGTTTTTTAAGAAAAAAAAGTTGATTTTTCCCCTTCTTGAGTATACTGTAGCGTTAACAACTTAAGTCTATTTTTTTTGCAAATTATTTTTTATTGATTTTGGTATCTATTCAAGGCATATTAAAAAAATGAACTTACGTCGTTTTGCATTTTCACAACAGAATTATACTAGTACTAATCCTGTGGTGAAAAGGCATAACGACATAAGTCCATTTTTTGTATTGCCAAGATATTAAGGTTTGAAATTTTTAATTGTCATTGAAACGTATGTATAAGAAAAGCATAAATTAGAAAAAGGAAAGTAATCAATGAACTTTTGCAACGTTTAAATTTTCTATATGGAAGTATACAATGCATAGATACCAAAATTACTAAAAACTAAGTTTTCAAAAACGTGAACTTGAGTTCTTATGTCTCAAAGACACATATTTAATTATACCAGTATTTAGTTTTATTTGAAATCTTGACATCTGTTAAAATTTTAAAGAGTTGGACTGAAACAAAGGGAAGGACAGTACAGCGGTATGAGTTTATTTTGGATGGAACAGTGTGCCGCCCCCTAAATGCTAAGGAAAAGCGACTTTTAGCTATTATAGATAAAATTAGTACCCCTTCTAGTGAAGTACTGCTAGAGGAAGATGATGAAGAAGAATATGAAGTGGAAAATGATGTAGAAAAACCTTCTACTTCTCATGGCAGCAATTCTCTGTCCATCAGTGATATGGGCTTTCTCCTGGGTGTGCCCGTTAAGGAGAAAACTGTTAAAAGAAAATGAAAGACAGTCGCTGCAAATGTAAAGAATATTTCTCGAGCTGTGGTGGATTTGACGGACGACCAGGCAAATGTGCCTCCAATAAAACGGTCGAAACAAAATACTGATGGTAAGATTTACTTTTAAAATACTTATACAACTGTATCGGTATACCTATTTATATAACTATAATATCCAAAAGTAGTTTTGCTTCTTCCTAGAGGAAGCTTTGTAATAGTAAAAAAAAAGTTTTTCTAAAAACATGTTAGAAACATGTTTTAAGGGATTGTGAAAGGTAAGGGAAGATTCCTACCTTTCCGACTCCCTGTTTTTATTTTTTTAATAACTTTGAAATATGTTTTTGGAAAAAAACTTTCCATCAGGGCCTCCCTTTATCAATAAAGAATAAATACAAATTTTTTTAAGCAATTCCATTAATTTTATCACTCTAAACTTTTTGTTCTCGTTTTAAACAACTGTATTCGGCACTTTGAATAAAAAGTTTAGAGTAATAAAAATAATGGAATTGCTTAAAAAAATTTGTAGTTAATACAAAATTTGTAGTAGAGTACGTAACATTACTATCTTCGCTTTTAAAATACGCTATTTTTACAAGATGTATGTGTGTGTGTGTGTGCGTGCGTGCGTGCGTGCGTGCGTGCGTGCGCGCGTGTGTGTGTGTGACCCTCTATATCTCGCGTAATCCACGGTAAAATTTAATGTTTCAGGGTTGGGTTGGGTTGGGTTGGAGACTCATTATTTTTTGGGATTTTCGATTTTTCTTTATGTTTCAAATACTATTATCTTTTTAGTTTAAATGCATTTTAGAAAGCATAAAATTACCTATCTTTTCAGACCCGAAATTTAAAAAAAAGCCATTTCTTTTTTTCCGTTACACACGGAATTATATATTATTAAAATTGAAATATGTTTTTTAGATGACATTGAAAATATAGATATTTTTCAAACTTTCGTGGAAAGCCAAAATGACGTTATGCAAAAAGGTGCCTAGCTGATTGTGAAATGCTTACATGAATTAAGGGATACCATCCAACAAGGATTTGAACGTTTATTAAATGAAAAAATTGTTGTTTTAAAGAAACAGGTTAAAATCGAAGAAAAGTCAGATGAAGAATTCCCTGTTATTGACGTAAATGGATTAGTAACTAAGGAGGATGGTTCACTTGAATTTGTATGGCAAGAATAAGGTATAGCATTTTGTTTTCGTAGAAAAATACAGTTTATATTATAACATAGATGTTCCTATTCAGTTTTATTTAGTTGCATTTAAGGTTACTACCTAATATAATCATATACTTTAATTGTCGTGAAAAGATAATTTCAATATAAACTGTATTTTTAGTATTAATCAAAATTTTCATTTTGCTGAATTATGTGAGTGCAAACAAGTTTGTACATACATCAAATATATAGATATTGAGTTAGAGTACAAGACTGATACTGTTATTAAATGTTACAAAAGTTGTAATTATTTTTTTTTTAATAATTTGATATAATTGAAGGGCCGGACTCAATAAATGGACTAGCACTTTATCTTACATAATAATGATTAGGTAAAGAAACAAAAATATAGTGTTGAAGAATCAAGTGAGTTTAACGACACTATATTTTTATATTTTTTACTTGCGCATTATTTTTTTAGATAAAAATCATCAAAAAAAGTGCTAGTCGCCTTATTCAATCTCGTACATCAATTGTTAATGCGTTTATGAAAATACTTTTTTATTACTGCTTTGCATAAAATAAAATTATTGTTAAAAAAGGAAGAGGGTATCAAATAACATCTTTTCAGTATAAAAGTGCAGTTCATACTACATAAAGAATTTAATTATTCAGTTTCATTTTTGTCATATCTACGGTATTATACTATCAAGAAGTATTTTCAGTTGTGAAACTGCATTTTTATTGCTGCACAGATAGTTTTGCTTAAAACTCGTAAAAACTGGTCCTCTTTCTTTTCTGAAATCATAAATATAAAGAAATGTGTGTGTCCTCACAGATAATATAATTGTTCGAAAAAATTGCACTTGTACACGTCTTAAGTATATAATATGGAATGTTGTAATATAATATATACATAGTAGAGTATACGTAGGAATCATACTACAAGTATATGCCGCAAAACGTGAAATTAATATTTGTTTCATTTTTTAATTCATACGACTTAAATTAGAAATATAATTTTTTTTTTATTATAAATGAACTTTATCATTGCGTTACGAAAAATTAACTTAGAACAGGCAGAATGTGTCTAAAAATATTTGTATAGTATTAAAGTGCAGTTTATAATAGAAAACGATTTTTCTCATTCAGTTTATTTTGTGATTCTCTGGTATTACATTATCCAAAAAGTACTTTCTGTTGTGTGCTGTACTTTTATTAATGGACAATTCTCCTGCTTTTTCGAATTATGCGAGTACAAATATATGTATACTTAGTATATAAGTAAATTATTATTGTTATAAAACGTATTATTAGAAAACAGATACTCGAAAATATAAAAGTGCAGTTGTAATTACACAATGAATTTATTTGCTTTTTTGCTGTTTTTTTTGTTTTTATATGTTTTTCGATGTTTCTGTTTGAATTTTTTTTTATGTTTAAAATAATATTATCGATTCAGTTTAAATGTATTTGAAAGACCACGAAATATCTATCTTTTCTAACTCCAATTTTTATAAAGCCATTTCCCTTTTTCTATTTTACACAGAAACGCCGTTTTTTGTTTAAATGGTGATATCTGGGAAATATAAGATGGAAAATAACCACAGACAAGTATTCATTTTTGAGTCTTAATACTTTTCTGCTTCCGAAAAAAAAATCTTTTGTTAAAAAATTTATATTCTGTCGTACGATAACTTGAATAAAACAGCTTTATTCCATTTTAAATTTCCGGAAAGGTAGCTTTTAACTATATAGTATCTCGGCTGATCAATTTCAAACCTCATTTTATTGTTTTCATTTTAATGACGATTCGGAGTTAGAAACAATTTTATGATTCATCGATTCATTTTTGTTTGATAATAATTTTTCAATTGTACAATATTCTGAAATTAATTAGCTAAATTATTTTGTTATGCCAGAAATAATATGCTCGGTTCAGCGTAAATGTATTAAATTACCTATCTTCGCCGACACGAAATTTTTTATATGCTATCTTCCTTCTTTCGTTCTACATGAAAAAGTTATTTTTTAAAACGGTGATAGTTTGAAAACATGTGATGGAAAATCATTAAAATAAATTCATCTGGAAAAAGTAGCTTTCCACTAACTTTTGTCTTACCTCTTTGCTCAGACCATAAGGTCATTTATCTTTCAAAATATTTAAAGTTCTAATTTTTTTTTAATTTTGATTGCTTATATCTCGAGAATATCGCGATCATTTTTTTTAAACAAAATAATTTTTTTTTTCGCGAACATACGAAATCAGTTTTTGACGTAAATATTTATAACACTTATTTATTTTTATAGAACCAATGTCCTAATTCGTATCGTTCAGATTAACGCTATCGTTGATCGAAAAATTAACGAATTTACCAAGCGCAGCGTTATTCTGCATATATCGCGCGCTATACTTAGTGAATAAGCCCCCAGAAGGTTTTGAAAATTGCTAAAAAACGTGTTTTTCAATAATAAGCAAACTTAAACCCTCCGTATTTTGGGCATTTTACACCTATTTGCACGTATCAAAATAGAAAATTCAAGATTTTTTGTATGTAGAATACGATCAAGTAGTCAGATTTTCGAAAATTTTAAAGCCAAGTAATTTTACAGCAGATCAAACATGAGTAAAATTGCAAAAAATCGAAAAATATTAAAAAAGATTATCCATAATATTGCAAAAGAAATAAGTAATTACTGAATTTTTGAACAATGGTTTTTTAATAAAAAATAGATGAAAACTGACCAACTTCTAAATACTTCTTGCATATGAGAATGTAATCTACATACTTAAAACTTTGTTTGAGGATTTATTGAGACACAATATCAAAATTTGTGTACATTTGTGTAAATTTGTGTATTCCTTTTTATGAAACATACATTTTAACTATTAATATAAATCTGTCTAAAAAAATTTATAAATATTTAATGTAAGATTAAATTATTTTTTTATTGTTTAAATATTTTGAAACATTTCACACGATATACAATTTAAGCAGTTCTACGATGAAAAGTATTTCACATAGTACAAGTTTCAAAATGTTCAGCGATGGATGCTTTCGAAATCCAGTTTTTTAGTAAAAGTAGTTCTCCGCATACAATATTGATGTAACATATTAAAAGTGAATTTAAAGATTCATCCTAATATTATTAAAAATTAAATTAGCTTTCCATTATTTATACATTTTGAAAAGTATTTTGCATGGTACAAGTTCCACCCAGTTCTACTATGAAAAGTATTTCACATGGTACAAGTTTCAAACTATTCAGCGATGGATGCTTTCGAAACCCTGGATTTTAGTAAAAGTAGTTCTCTGTATACAATATTGATGAAACTTATTAAAAGTAAACTCAAAGATTCATTCGTATTAAAGAATATGAATTTTGTGTTTTATTTTAAGTTTAACCTTTGAACCCACTTCGAATAAGATTCATCAAAATTGTACACAAAGAACTACATTTACTAAACATCAAGGTTTTGAAATAATCCATGAATGAATACCACTCGCGGTTGTCGCGATGCGACTGCAAGCGGGCAGGCTTCCTGGCGACTACCAAAGTAGCAGGTGCTTCTCTCCTCAATAAAGAGTCAACACCAACTTGTGCCTCTCTTGTTCTCCCTCTAACCCACGCCCATCCATCACATTCTGGCATCCCTTGCTAGAAAATGTTAGAAAAAGAGTACGTAAGAGCCAGTATGGCGTTCGTAAGAGTACGTCGGAGTCTGAGGCTTCCGTAAGAGTCTGTAAAGAGTCCGTAAAAGTCTATGAAGCTTCCGTAAGGGTACGTAAAGACTGCGTAAGAGTCCGAGAGACTTTCGTAAGAGTTCGCATTGCTTCCGTAAGATTTCCGTAAGAGTCCGTAAAGAATCCGTAAGAGCCTGTAACGCTTCCGTAAGAGTCCCTAAGGCTTCCGTAAAAGTTCGTTAAGAGTCCGTAGGAATCCGTAAGGCTTCCGTAAGAGTTCGTATGGCATCCGTAAGAGTCCGTAAGAGACCGTAAGGCTTCGGTAAGAGTCCGTAAAGATTCTGCAAGAGTCCGTAAGAGTCTATAAGGATTCCAAAATAATTCATACGAATTCCGTAAAAGTCCGTACAGAGTCCGTAAGAGTCCGTAGGGCTTCCGTAGTAGTGCGTAACCCTTCCGTAAGAGTTCGTATGGCATCCGTAAAAGTCCGTAAAGCCTCCGTACGAATTCGCAAAGAGTCCGTAAGAGTCCGTAATGCTTCCGTAATTGTTCACAGGGCCTCTGCAAGAGGCCCCAATGAGTCCGTAAGAGTCTCTAAGGCTTTCGAACAGTTCGTATGGCTTCCGTAAGAGTCCGTAATGCATCCATCCGTAAACGAGTCTGTAAAGAGTTCGTAAGTGTCAATAAGAGTACGGAAGCCTTACGAAAGCTATACTGGCTCTTACGGAAGCATTACATTGTGCCCTACTGAAAAATGAATATTTTTCAATAAACATATTACCGTGTATATCGTATATCAGGGTGTCTTTAGTCAGCGATATGTCATTGATTCCAAAATCTATTTTTGTCTATAAAATCAAATGAAACCTATACCTATATAAGATTGCATTATTGTTTATTTTTCTTACATTGCAAAAAAAAATGCATAAGACACTAATCGCATCATTTTTTAAAGTTGCATTTAAAAAATTTGACTTTTATTTAACATGTACTAATTTATAAATTCCACCATCAAAATAATATAAAAATTATGACTTTTCTATGCTATATTATTTAAAAAATTTGACTTTTATTTAACATGTACTAATTTATAAATTCCACCATCAAAATAATATAAAAATTATGATTTTTCTATGCTATATTTAGATACAGATTCAGTATTGCAAAAATAAATTATGTTATTATTAAATCAATTTTAAAAAATTATAAAATAATAATATTTTTAATATAACATTATCTTTGAAATTATCGTGCAATATAATGTGTGAACTTTGCTAGAAGTATAGAATAGTAAATCTCATATATAATAATACTTAATATCTAAAAGATAAAGCACAACGATAAAGCTTTCAGATGTCGTGATATACAGGTTGAAATGTATTGTTTAAATTGAACAATCTCTCAGACGATTATGAACCAAATCGGCTCAAAATTATTGACCCAATAACCTAACAGCTAAGAAATATTTTCTGAAATTTTCAAGGCATTGCATCAAGTATTACTCAAGTTATCGTAGTCCCAAAAAAAAAGAATTTTTTTGACATTTTATTTCTTTTCTCAAAAAACTAACCGTCTTATTACCTAAAAATTCACAGGAATATATCCGCATATTAAACAAGTATTCAGTTAACATTTTACTGATTTTTATCGTATAGTTTTCAAGTAATAAATGTTGAAAAGAAAATGTTGTCACACAGTATAACAACTGAAAAACGACTCATATAAAATCGTTTCCAGTCCTAAAATGAAGTATTTTATGAATACTATATTGTATAACAAATTCGCTTCTCAGAAATCATTCCTGCATTAAAAAAAAATTAAGAAATCCAAAAATTGAAAATTCTTAAATTTTGAAAAATGGTCATAAATAAAAATCTATTTGACCATTTCCTCTGAAAATTTCAAGCGCACACTGCCACATACTAACACAAACAGCCAGACCTACATACAGACATTTTTTAAGACTAGTCTCTTCGGACTCTCCAAGGCATAAAACATGTTTATACGTTAAGAAAACACTAAAAGAAATTTTCACCATCATAAAGCTTTCTCTTTGAGAAATCAATATATGAAAATATGGAAACAAAAAATGGAGAGAGAGTCGGAAGCAATAGAAAGCAGAGTAGCAATCCTAGAAGTAGAAGGAGAGATTCGGAAAGAAAATGTATTGGAAAACAGAGAAAGAAGAGTCAATGAAGCGAAGACAGGAAATAGCGAAGTTGCAAGAGAGCAAACAGATACGGGAGATGAGAGCCATATATAAGAAATAAATAGTGATGCTGACTGTTGTAGAGAAATATAGAGAATGGTGCTGACTTGGAGAGAAAACAGAGGGAAAAACTGGAAATCTATAGGACTGGTACTCAAAGAGGAAAGAATTGGGATAACAAGAAAAACTTATGAGAGTGGCTAATTAAAGGAATAAATTAATATTAAATTGCTATCTCTTTTTAATTAGAATCTTATAAAATGTGTGTTGATATATCATTCATGGTTTATCAAAAGATAATTTTTTATTAAAAGTACACATTTAGCTTAAATTACATTTTTTCCACTTAGAGTGTCTCCTTAGAGATACTGTTGTAGGAGCGTCAGGTTTATAATTATTAAAAATTGCCTTTAATAAAGAGGAAGCTTTCTGTTCTATATTTCATTTTGATTTAAATTTACTTTTTTTGTTAACTCTTAAAATTCTTTTTATTTTCAATTTTTCATAAAAATACAAAAATTAAAAAAACAAATTGTATACTTAAATATCTTGAAAATTAAATGAATTCTTTATCACTGGTGTAAGACTTTTAAGAAGGTATTGGTTTCTACGGACGGTATAAAAAATGTGGCCTTCGCCACGTAGAAAAATTTAACTATTTTTTTCGATAGTGTCTGAAATTCATTTAACTATATGATATAATTTCGGCAGTCGCCACGAGGATTGCGAGCGAGGCACACCTATTTAGGTATAGTCTGACAATAAATTCTAGTCACAGCATATTTGGTTGTTATCTTAATTATTATCCATCTACAATTTAACGTAATAATAAAAATTGGTCCTTCGCAGTCGGGATTGTGGAAATTGGAAAAGTGTGCTGTGCTGAGTGGAAAATTAAGAAGACGCTACAGTGAACTCACGTGCCGTCATTAGCATATTAATTGTTATTGAGCGTGGAAAAGTGCCTTTACTAAATCAGTAAAGATAAGTGATTTAAAGCTATGTCAGTGCCTATATCGCATCCGCGTCAGTGAGAGGTATAAATTCATACTTGCCTCTACACTGCTTGATAGTGCTAGTTAATCCAAGCGTTATCTAGCCATCTTTCTAAATCTCCGTGACAAAGGAGAGCAAGAGAGAAGACAATAGTTTTTCGGCCATATTGGGTCAATTGTTGCGCGACGAAAATTACGACGTCTTCGGAAGGTGTCGTATTAAGCCGCCTAACTTCGTGGGAAGCCGTCAAGGAGTAGGAATAGCGGAGAATCCAGCTATCGTCGTCTCCTCCTCACCCCTCATTCGCTTTGCCTAGCTGCGAGTATAATACGGACTCGCGGATTCTCCAGGCTCACGGCTGAGTGGGGGACACATATTGGTGTCTACCTTTCGTACCATCGTCGTGCTTGCCTCACGGACCGACGGAAAAACAACTCCAAAATTACAGCGTTTTGGAGCTGCATCGGCGCTGCGTTTTCTACATCTGAATAATATCAGCTTAAAACAACATGGTTTGGACTGCTCACACAGTTTACTTGTTTGAGTGCTTTTTCCATTGGAATGCATTTATCGCAAACTAGCAAGAAATCTTCATTACAGTAAGTTCGTTCCAATTAGATATTTATTGCTTATTGCTTGGCTTGTTTTGAGAGTTGACATTGTCGCTTTATTTACATAACAGCTTGCGAACGCTAAGACTTACTGTAGTATAGTTTGTTTTCTTTCACATGTACATTGCCTACATGTGTACAGTGCTTCTTCTTGCCTTGCTAGCATGCGTATTAGAATTGAATATTTATTTGAATTGTGTTTGAGTGCTACATGCTTATATTGATGTACTATTTACTTTGAGAATTAGCTCCCTTTTATTTGACAATTGATTGCTATTATTGTTTAGCATTTGATTTATTGTCGTACTTTGAATTGATTATCGTACTTTGGATTGATCGTCGCATTTTGAATTGATCGTTGTATTTTTGAATTGATTATCGTTCTTTGGGTTGATTGTTATACTCTACAATTTATTTCAGTACTCTTAATTACAACTTAATTAATTATTGCAACGCATTAAATAAATAAAAGGTATTATGGATAAATTTAAAAAATCGCAAAAGGAATTATTAAGTAAAATCGATCGTTCCTTTACGAATTTTAAGAAAAAGGGTCAACCAAAAATGACCAGAGGAGCAACAACTGCACAGATTGGAAGTATTGAAAATTATTCGAAAAAATTGTTGGATGCTCATGATAGTATTATGGAACTAAGTACAACGGATTTAAAACATAAGTATTTCTTAGAAAATTTCATTGATAGTGCTGAGGATGTTTATTTAGAAAGGAAAAGAGAATTTCTTGAACATTATAATAATTTAATTATGCCTTCATTGCCTGCTTCATCATCGCGAGCTTTCAACGTTACTACTCAAAATGATACTTTGGAAGCAAAGCTACCGAAGATCGACCTACCTAAATTTTCAGGTGATTTTAAAAAGTGGTCTTCATTTAAAAGTTATTTTGATACTTCAATTGCCTCTCGCACTAATTTATCTGATATTGCTAAGCTACATTATTTACAAATGAGCCTTGAGGGAGAAGCATTTGAATTGATTAAAGAGATGCCTATTGCGGAAGGTAATTTTGATACTGCCTGGGATAAGGTGAAAAAACATTTTGAAAATAAAAGGAGAATAGTTAATTTGCATCTTGCCTCTTTGCTCTCGCTCAAAGGTATGGCTTCTGAGTCTTCAGCAGAAATAAAGAGAATTTTAAGCGGTACCAATGGGCCACTTATGGCTTTGAAAGCAATCGGTCGTTCAACGGATACATGGGATGATATTATCGTATATTTGACCGCCAGTCGGTTAGATACTCAGGCCCGCAAGGAATGGGAAACTTCTATGGGGTCATCTCTTGAACCTGCTAAATTTCAGGAATTGATAACGTTCTTGGAAACAAAAATTATGGCGTTAGAAACTATCGAGTCGAGCGATAAAAGTAAATCCTTCACTTCTTACTATTCCTCGAAAATTAATTCATATAATCCATCTAAAGGTCAGTCGAATAAGCCTCAGACTGTTTCAAAGAATTTTCATGTAACTGAAAGTTCTAATAATAATACTAAATGTGCTCTTTGTTCTAAATCGCATTTCATTTTACAATGTGAGAAATTTAAGGCCCAAACAGTAACTCAAAGACACGCCTTTGTCAAAAGCAGGAAACTTTGCTATAATTGCCTAAGAAATCATCTTATTGAGAATTGTAATTCCACTAGTCGTTGTAAAAAATGTAATAACAAACACCATACCTATTTGCATTTTGAACCAAAAACTAATTTAGAAACTAATAGAGTACCAATCCACATTGATCAAAATAATGCTTCAAATGAGTTGAAATCTGTTAGTTCAGACGTGCTTGATACTAGTTCTTCTGCTAATCACTTTGTCAAGCTAATACACTCAAATCCCGAAACTGTTCTGTTACCTACTGCCTGGGAACAAACAAGGGTGTATGTCTCTAACGATGCAGGAGAACAGATTCTCGTTCGAACATTGGTAGATCAGTGTGCCCAGTCTTCATTCATTTCGGAGTCATTATGTCAAAAGACTTAGATTGATAAAAAAACCAATTGTTTTGACTATAACTGGCGTTGGCAGTAAACGTCAGATAACTTGTAAAGCGGTTACTGAATTTACAATAAAACCATTTTTTAATTCTACTTTTAGCTGCCAAGTGATTGCCTATGTTTTACCAAAGGTGAGCAGCTATAAGCCAATCACAAAAGGCAAAGAGTTCAGCTGGAGTCATCTGCAGGGGCTTACACTGGCTGATCCGAACTTCAATAAGACTGGTGTTATTGATGTCCTGTTGGGTACTGCTGACCTTGGACCTCTTCCTGGAAAGGTGCGAATATGATATGGTTCAGCATAATCAACTCTCGCTTGACTAAACGGTCGACTAGGCACAACTCTTGGTGATAGCAAATTGCCCATTTGTTGATAATTCTGCATGGCTCTGTAACGAGTACAAGTAAGGCAATTGTGTATAGTCGACTTGACTTGCTGTCTTCCCTTAATCAACCAGTACTGATTCCTAAGTGTACATAATGTGAGTTGTACGCCTCCATGAAGAGTACGCGCATGACAATCTTGAATATCAAGTTCCGTAAATTTACCTTCATAAGGCAAGATAACAGGGTGTTTTTGGTCAAAAGACAACAATGAATGTTTCAACCGTCCACCTACTAACAACAAACCTTGTTATATAAATGGATTCAAACTTACTAGACACGAAGTGTTTGGAAGTGGCTTTTGCTGCCTTAATAAATGAAATTCCCTTGAAAAATGCAAATGTTGCACTAGATAAATCCAAGTATAATACGCTCTAGAAATTTATGTGGCAGACAAAACCCCTTTATAGTCGGAAATTTCAATTTTATACCAATTTTGTTCAAGTATTGATGACTGGCTATTAAGTTGATTAATCTTACTTCTAGCGATATCTATGAATCTTAAAATGTAAGCCATAACTCTCAATAATTTAGATAAAGAAGAACAATCATTTAACAATTTCCAAATAAATTGATCTTTCATTTTAGCAAAATCCAAACCTACTGTAGTACTATCAGCTAAATCTGATTTTCCTACCACCGAGGAAACGAAAGAACATTGTACATTGGTAGAAAAACTTACGTTTGAGAAAGTCTGCAATAAAGAATGAGGCCAAGAGTCTTGCTCTTGGGACAACCAATTAGGTCCTTTCCACCAAATCTGTGCCTCCTTTAACTCAGACGGTTTAATTCCTCGAGAAACAAGATCCGCCAGGTTGTCTTCAGAGCAGACATGCGACCATCGGGCTTCAGGCACAAGATTGTGGATATCTGCGCAGCGATTGGCAACAAAGGTAGGCCATTTCGATGGAATTTCCTTCAACCAATGCAAGGTATCTAAAGAATCTGACCACAAAAATATTTGAGGTTTGTTAGCTGCAAATAAGGGCAGAATTCGATTAACTAGTTTGGCAAGTAAATGCGCAGCCGATAATTCCAATCATGGTATACTTAGAGTATTTAATGGAGCTACTTTAGAATTAGATTGAAGCAAGGCAATCGAAATTGATGAATCTGTAATTGTTCTCAAGTAAAGCACGGCCCCATAAGCAGATTTAGAGGCATCTGCAAATCCATGAAGTTGAAGTGATATGAAACTGGGCATGAAGCCTATCCATCGAGGAATTTCTATTTTACTAAGACAAGGCAACTGATAATACCAATCTCTCCATTGGTCGGCTTCACTATCAGGCAAAGAATCATTCCAATCTAGCTTTAAGAGCCATAACTTCTGCAAAAATATCTTAGCTGTAACTATGACAGGAGCTAGCAATCCTAGCGGATCAAATAATCTAGCAACTTTAGGAAGCACAAGTTTCTTTGTCCAATCGACCACATTGCTATCAATATTTATATCGAAATGAAACGAATCTTCTACTGGATGCCATTTAAGCCCTAATATTGCAAATGATAAATCATTTTTTAATAAGATACTTGGTTCTGCAGCAAGAACATTACTAGGCAAGCAAGTTAATAACGATGAATCATTTGAGACCCATTTGCGCAGGGTGAAACCGTCCACCTTGCACAATTCTATTACTTCATTTTGTTTAAACCTAGCATCTTCTAGGCAATGACTTCCTGACAAAACATCATCCATATAAATTTCATTTTTCAAAATTTCCGCGCCTAACGGATACCTCTCCTTATCATCATCAGCTAGCTGTTTCATGGTCCTGTTTGCTAAAAATGGGCTACAACCTACTCCATACGTTACAGTTGATAACCTATAAATTTGAACTGGTTCAGAAGTATCAAAACGCCACAATATTAACTGCCAATGTTGGTCATCATCATGTACAATAATCTGTCTAAACATTTTTTCAACATCAGCAACGAAAGCATATTTGTACTTACGCCAGGATTGAACGAGATAAGCTAAATCAGGTAATAAATTAGTACCCATATGAAGGCAATCATTTAAACTAGAACCATTTTTAATATATGTATAACCACAAATTTTTTCAGAAATTTTTTACCCCAGACATATTCTCAAAATTTATTTTTTAAATTTCAATGATTTTTTCAACGAAAACTGAAGTAATTACAGCCATTTGAAATTTGCATGCCATCACGATGTTATAGTTTCATAACGTCACGTAGCATTAGAGTATATATATATATATATATATATATATATATATATATATATATATATATATATATATATATATATATATATATATATATATATACGAGGTCTGTCCCAAAAGTATCCGACCTACCTCGATTTCTCGGCGCTTGATTTATTCTTCGTCATCCGGGGGGTGGCATCCTTCAAAGTAGTCCCCATTTGATTGAACAAGACGCTCATATCGATGTTTCCACTTATTAAAGCACTCTTGAAAGTCAGACTTCGGAATCGCCTTTAGTGCATTCGTCGCATTAGTTTCAACAGTCTGTTTATTGTCGAATCGATGTCCTTTAAGCGGCATTTTCAATCGAGGAAACAGCCAAAAGTCGCAGGGAGCTATATCAGGACTGTATGGAAGTTGGCGGAGCTGCGCAACACTGTGTTTCAATAAAGACTGCTGCACAAGGTTTGATGCGTGCGCTGGAGCATTGTCGTGATGAAGAAGCCAGTCACCGGTTTCTCAAAGTTGCGGTCGTTTTCTCCTGATTGTATTACGTAATCTTTTCAAAACTTCAACGTAGTACTCTTTATTGATTGTCTGGCCTGTAGGGGCATATTCGTGGTGCACAACGCCCTCATAATCGAAAAAAACAATCAACATTGACTTGATGAACGAGGATCACTGTCAACAGATGTGTGGCATCTTTAAAGGCCTTTTGCAACATTTCAATAGTTTCCGCACAACTTTTACCGAGATTAAAGCAAAATTTTATACAAATTCGCTGTTCGGTTCGTTCTGCCATTTTTAGCAATAAGCAAATTGCGACGAACGCAAAAAAGTCGTTGTAAACAAATACACGCTGCGCGGGAACTAAGGCGTTTCATCGGTATCTTAGGCTACTGACGAGAAGGTTAGGAGTTGCTGGTGACGTTCGTACCCTCCAGAGGTCGCCTGAGTCTCTCCGCGCGAAGATATGAACGTAGGTCGGATACTTTTGGGACAGACCTCGTATATATATATAAAAAATTTGAAAACGTCTGTAACGTCTAAAAATTTTTCATTTTTATGATAAAAAATAATACGACCTAATTATTTTTTGCTATTCTACCTATTTCATGTGAAAAATCAAACTTTTTATTTTTATGCAACATCCTAATTATAGGCATCGCTAACAAATCGGCACCCATTGGATCCAGTTACTTATCTTGTCTATATATTTTTTCAAATATTCAGTTAGCATATGGTACATACGATCGATACCACCATTCGACTGAGGGTGATAAGCTGTTGAACAGTACTTATCAATTCTAAAAATGTCTGCAAAACCTTTCAGCCGTTGGAAAAACCGGAGACTGAAGTAGTCGTTTGCGTAGTTCCATAGCCGTCATATTTAGCTTGAGCAGCTTGATCAAAAGTGTCTGAGGCACTAGTAAGCAGGTGATGAGTTTCGCTCGACCGACATCGCACAACGCAACAAACAAGTATATAAAATACAAAAAACACGTGTGCATTGTGACATATCGGAGTTCCAAGAAAGAGAGAACACATGGTCATTAAATACAAAGAAAGAAATAATTTATCAATCATATTATTTCTAAGATACAAAAATAATTTAATTAAAATGATTTAATTTAATTTAATTTAATTTAATTTAATTTAATTTTATCTTATCAATTTCAGAATATTGTAAAATAAAGAAATCATTGTGAAACAAAAACGGATCGATGAATCTCAAACTTCTATTCGATTCAGAATCTTCATTAAAAAACGAAAATAATGAGCCCTGGTTTGCAAAATATGACCACGCCGTTCTCAGAATATAAACGATTGTCACGGACAGGAAAGTTACCGTGCGTGGGTGTGGGAAAAGGATGGGAGACTCGCGTTATTCACACATAGCAATTAAGCTACGTGGTTCTTTGGTGGTTGGAGTATTCGGAAAGACAAGACAAGGAGTTCGACTAATGATTGTTCTTTATTTGCGTTTTAGAGAGAGAGGTGTGTCTATGGCCTCAGCTCAAGCCGAAATGGCCTGAGGTACGCTTGCAGTGCGCCATACAGTCGGGGCGCGAGAAGCGTGTGCAGCGTCAACACGCGCGCTTATCCGCTGAATACAGGACACCTGTGTCTGGCGGAAACGGACGCTTGCTTGAGTAAGTGACACGATAAAGATAAATTAAAAAAAAAGACAAAGCTTTAAATAACTCGGAATGTAAAGATGATTATAATCTAGGTTCCTAACAGTCTCAAGAGACAGTAAAAAGATTCCTTTCTGAAAATGTTTAGAACGAATAATGACGTTTTACTCAAGTTATCCTTCGCCAGAAAAAAAAAACGATTTCTGTACAAAATTATTTTTTTCTCGAAAAAGGAAAAGAGTTAAGGCTTGAAAGTTTTACGAAATAATCTTATCAAAACTCTTAATCACCTCACTTTCAAAAATTTTCCATGTTATATTTCCCAGATATCACCGTTTATAAAAAACACGATGTGTTCATGTATAACAGAAAAAAGAGTGTAGCTTATGTAAAATTTCGTGTCGGATAATATAGGTCATTGTATGATCTTTCAAATGCAAATAAAAATGAATCGATGATATTATTTCAACCATAACAGAAAACCCGTAAAACTAAAACTCAAAGATCGTAAAACCGCTAAAAAGACAAGAGAAACATCGAAAAACACCAAAAATTTTGTATAGCCTCCTTCCTTTCATTCCCACACACACACACACACACACATACACACACACACACACACACACATACACACGCACGCACGCACGACCGCACGCATACACATGCACTCACTCACACACACATACACACAAACACACATGACCCCCACACATATTCCACCTGCGAAATTTATGCTAACGCCATTGGTATAAATTACACCTGTTTTATCCACTGATAAGATTGGCCACGTGTTGCTGTTTATACCAGCTGTCATTGTTTAATTACATATTGAAGTAAATACTTATATATTAGTATGTAATAAATTTACAGCAATATCCAATTAGATAAGCATGTTTAATGTTTTATTCAAATTAAGTATGTTTTCAGTATGTTAACCTTTGTGTACGTATTTTTGTTTAGCAGGCATGTGATGCTGGAGAAAATTTTAACTAATTTATTTAGGGACTTTACTATACAACTGCATGAAAAAATGTTATAATTGATTATAAACATACAGCACAGTACATATCTTTTTATTAATAATGGTAAAATGAAAAATATTCATAAAAATATGTTTTACTATTAATGTATTTAATTTTTTTGTATTTAATTTAGATTTCAACCTTTTTTAAATTCTTATTTTGCAGCGTGAACTTTTGCGTAATTTTTGATCGGTCATAACTTTTAATATATACGGTTTCCAAAATGCTCGGACCGCTTAAATTAATGATCGTAATGTGAACTTTCATTTGCGTGACAGACTAGAGTATTTGACTTACTGTGTCGCTTTAAAAGAGCAATAAAGGGTTTAGAATAGCGTTTCTTTCTTAAATGTGTAGTTAAAACATGAAAATTTGAAGGAAATATACAGTAAGAGATTAACCCACTTCTTCCCAAGCGGCCATTTTATAGTCGATTGGTTTTTTGCCTAAAACAGCCATTTTGAAATTTCCAACGGAAAATTTTGTAGGTAAAAATGTTGACTTTAGAATTGGTATACATATTGTAATGTTTTATAAATTAAGGTACATGAAAATAATAATAAAATAACAATCACACTCAATATTCCTTATAGATTTTCTTTTATTTATAATGGGTCATGGGTCGATTATAGATCATAGAATCATTTACAAATTTATACATACATCATTCATCCAATTATAGATCATAAACGCACTTACATAAATTAAGTCACACCACTCATCCATCCACACTCTTCTTTCTTGAAGTATTTTATTCCATGACGCTCGTTTTCTTCTTTCTTCTGGTATACCAATTATTAAACAGAGAGTTGATTCGATGATCGGGACGCAATACTTGATTAGATCCGTGTTTACCAAAGTTCCGAGAATCTTTCTGGAAGCCTGAGCCTTGCCTTCTTTGTATGTTCACCGGCGAGTATAGTTTGGCGACTCGCGGTGCCAGTAAGTAAAGGTGCTTACACCTCGAGATGAAAATTGCGAGTATAGTTAGCGACTCGTGGTGCCAGGAACAAAAGGTGTTTACACCTCAAGATATAATTTGCGAGTGTCTCTCGATTCATCTGCTCTCACATATCGGCACTGGCTATCCCCGCCTATAATTTTCTCCTTCTATCATTGCCTCTATTTCATCCTCTCTCTCCATATATATCGATTTAAGCCAGTATTGTACTATATTTGTACATTACAACATTCCCCTTTTCAGGGTATTGAGAGGAACGAAAAGGGCCTGAAAAATGCCTCAAGAGAATGCCTTCAGAACCTTCGGGTTCTTTGGATGAGACGTCCACGATCTTTCAACACTGCATCAGTTAGCTGCTTTGTTTTTATAGTCTTCTTTCTTCCTGTTGTGATTTCATTGCCACATTTATACACTCATTCATACATACACACATATAATTCAAAATATATTTTCGACCTTTAATTACGCCTCTAATATATATTTTTTTTTACATTAATTGCCTTACGAACAAATTTAGATAGTACATTACTCTTAAAACCTAATCTAAACGCATTATTAAAACTCGCATTACTTTCTCTAACCTAACTATAACTGATCTATTTTTATATCGTCCTTTTCCACTATCTATTTATTTATTTTATTATTTATTATAAATTTTTTTTTGTTTTACTGAAAAAAGTTACATATTTACACTTAATTTAAATTCATAAAAACGCTGCCTTATCTAGTAGTATTTAAATAAATTCAGTCCTATTAAGATCACACTACAAACAAGCTCGACTCTACTTCTAACAAATTAATGACGATGACTAACACCATCTCAATTATAATAGTCTAAAATGATATTTTGTCCAATAGCGCACTAGCTCTAAAATTAAGATATCTACTACACCGTAAAATCAAATTTGTCATCATAACTTGTGTCGATAAATACACAAAGTGTCGAATTCAACAATAAATCTATTCACGCTACATGTAAACATAACAATTATTGATTTCGCTTCTAAGATTCTATACTCACTCTACTCGATCAATAATAAATAGGCATCGTATTACAAGCAATCATTCGATAAATAACAATGCGCAACAATTATACAAAGTACGTATACACTAATTCTCGCAAATTATCATTACACATAATATACCTGGTTTGCGTCGACAGAGCATGGGACTTTCTTATGCCTGATAATCCTCAGTTTCAGAAGAGAGCTGTCGATACATTCTCAGATCCGCTCGATTATATCTCCCGACCAAGCTTCTCGAACCATTCGTTTCTACCAATTCATATGCATTATCATTAAAAGCTCGATTAACGCGATACGGCCCGTAGAATATAAGGAAAAATTTTGATATTTTTTTCTCGTTCAAGTTCGACTGTTTTGGAACGCGAAGCAGTACTAAATCGCCTACCCTTATAGAAACATCACTAATTTTGTTTTGATATCCCTTCTGCCTTTTATGTGCTTTGTCTGTGCGGTAGTTTGCAATTTCCACCTTTATTTCGTGAGGCTCAGCGATCTCATCCGGAAATTTAATAACATTACGTATTTTATCTAATGGAGTCCTCCCATAGTGTAATTCGAATGGCGTATATTTTGTGGTCGAATGTGTGGTATAATTAAGCCAATAATTTATCTGAGTAATGTGTTTAGCCTAAGCCGAATGTTTATCATGACAATAAAGTCGAAAAAACTTCCCTAATTCTCTCATAATTCTTTCAGAAGGATTAGCCTGAGGATGTCTTATCGAACAATAAATTGGTTGCACGCTGTGTTCACGTAGAAAATGTTTGTATGTTTCCGACATAAATTGGGTACCGTGATCACTTAATATTTTGTATTATATATTAACCTTTTTAAAGTACTCGCTTAGACACCTAACGGTCGCACGTGCCGTTGCCCTTTTTAACGTGTAAAGGGTCACTAAACGCGAGAAAATGTCAAGTGCAACCAAAATATATTCGACACCGCCCGCCGACCGCGGTAACGGCCCGTAGAAATCAATGGCAACAATCTCATTCGGTTTTTTAGCTTTAACCTGCAAAAATGCACCTGTCATTGTCCGATTCATACATTTAGCGCGTTGACATAAATCACAACATACAATTATATTTTTTATTTGCTTTCGCATACCCTTCTACCAGAATAATTTTCGAATTTCCGCATTTGTTTTAAAAATTCCCCCGTGACCAATTCGAATATGAATTTCTCGAATAAGTTTAACTTTAAGTGCATTAAGAACAACGACTCGCCAATTTCGATCAATTTTTGATTTATGAAATAATATATTCTTATAAATTCTATATTTATCCCTATAATTTCCATTTAAATTCTCGCTTATCATATTTAGTGTCTCGTCTTGCCTTTGTAACTCGCCTATTTTATTTAACTCTGGAAAATACGTATTGATCAAAATGGCCAAGCTGCTACCTATATAAACCTCATCACCAACACGATCATATCGCTGAATATTGATATTACACAACCCGTTATCATTTGGCGAAATTCTACTGAAATAATCAGCGATTATATTTTCACTGCTTTTGCAGTGCTCAATATCGTATTGATACTGTTGCATAATCAACGTCCATCGCATAAGTCGCGAAGTATGGTACGAAGTTTTTAAAAGGAAAAGCAATGCTTGATGGTCGGTTTTGATAATAAACCTTTTTCCGATTAAATAGTATCTTAGTTTTATAATGGCGTATACAATAGCAAGAAGTTCGATTTCGCTCGTAGTATAATGGCTTTCATACGACGTCAAACACCGACTTACAAGAGCTATAATCCGTTGCTTGTTTTCATTATCAAATTGATATAGCACGGCACTGACTCCGAGCTTGCTTCCGTCAGATTGTAAATAAAACGGCCTATCAATATAATAATGATTTAATAACACGTGGTCCGCGAATTGTTTCTTAAGTCTAGTAAAAGCTTCACTATGTTCCTCTCGCCATATGAATTTATTTTTTTCGCTCAAAAGCTTCCGAAACGGTTCGATGAAATTCGCATATCGTATAGAAAAAATACGGTAATAATTACAAACATCAATACATTTTTGCAGTTCCTTTTTACTACGTGGCTCTGGCATTTCTAGTATCGTTTTAACTCTCTCGGGGTCGGGTCGAACACCTTCCGGGGTTAATACGAAACCGAGAAATGGTATTAGTTTACGACAAAATAAGGTTTTACTGAATTTAAGCTTTAATCCTGATTCACGTATTTTCGCAAAAAAATAACGTAAATGCCACAAATGTTCAGGAAAATTCTGTGACCTTATAACAGCATCGTCGACAAATAACGTAATAAATTTTCGATCTTCTTCTGTAAATACATAACTAAGGGCTCGAATAAACGCGGCGCCCGCGACATTTACGCCAAAAGGAACTCTGCAAAAAACGTACGTTGCGCCGTCAATCACAAACGCGGTGTATTTACGCGACACCTGACTTAAGGGGACTTGATAATAGCCTTGCGGCATATCTGTACTTGAAAATATTTTTTTTCCTCTATTATCCTGAATTATTTCTGTGATGCGCGGCGGCCCTTCAACATCTGGCTCGATATACTGATTTAATTTCCGAGCATCGAGGCACAATCTAACACTATCGTCCTTTTTTACGACGACGCGTATAGGATTGCAATATGGACTAGATGCTCGCTCTATGATTCCATTTGCCAGCATTTTCTTCATTTCCTGTGCGACTGCATCTTTATATGCTAAAGGTATCGCATATGACTGATGTATAATCGGATTTTTACTATTCAACTTTAACTCGTATTCGTAATTTTTCATACAGCCGGGATCTTCAGAAAAAATGTCTTCGAATTCATTTATGAGTGATTTTAATTGATCTTTCTCATCCACATTAAGAGTATCAATGTTCTGTATATTATAATCTACTGATTCCTCGAAGCTTTCCGGCAGAGCGACAAAGCGATTGTTATTCCCCGCCTCAAGAAAATGAGTTGCATCCTCCTTTTCTTGTGTCGAGCAATATCCACCCATACTCGTCAACGTCGAACAATCAATAGTTTCTATCACATTTGCACTCGCATAACCACATGGCAATTCTATCGAAAAGCTAACATGTGGCTCGCTCAAGACACTTGAATTTATACTAAGTGCCCTTTTATCTCCATCTATAATTACCTTATTATCTAAAATCCAATCAATTCCTAAAATTACATCGTACGCAAGTTTCGGGGCTACTAATAATATATATGTAATAAATAATTTTCCAACAATTAAAGTCGCATATATTTGTTTTTTAATTTTTATAGCGCGTGTTCCGAAGGCTCCTGTTAGGTAAGTATTTGAAACGGGTAGAACTTTAATATTATCCTTAACGGCAATACGCTCGAGCGCAGCCTCGGAGATAAGAGTCGCGTTACTTCCACTGTCCACTAAACATTCAACCTCGTTTTCCTCAATTTTCGCTAATATACGCGGACTGCGCCCCTGTTTTTTAATATTAATTAAATCATTTTTTACTCCTTTAATTATTCCGTGATCTAGGTCCTCTATCTCTATACCGACACTCGCAATCGGACCGCTTAGTTCCGAGCCGACATCGCGTTTCCCGAATTCCTTTCTTCTACTCGGCTATCATATACTTCCGCTACCGTAGTAACTATTTCGCAGTCATTATTAGCTACATCAGCATTTTCGTTAACGTAATTATTAGTTGCAGATACATTTTTATTATTATTCTGCCTATAACTATTGGTATCAGAATAATTTTTATTCGAATTGCGATTATCATAATTTTTATTAGGATTACGATTATCAGAATAATTTTTGTAACTATTTCCGCAACGTTCATAATTTGATTGATTATTCTTATTATTATTAGTCGAATTATTATAACGATTATCAACAAAACTTTTATTTGGATTTGAAGCGTTCGTATTCCTAATATTATTATTGCCGTTATTATACCCGCGATTATCCGCGCCACTATATCGGCGATAATCTTGCAAATTTGAATACGCATTGTACGTGCCGTGCGTCTCAGCTCGATTACTTATTAATCCTCTGTTATCGTTTCTTCTACTATCTCCGGTACTTCGGTCTCGCGTCTCATCGGCTCGTTCTAACGCTCGCACGACATCATGCGTATTAGCTATGTCCGTACCTATCATGGCAATTTGCAAGTCACGCGGCAGTTGTCCCTCTATAATTCTATTTCGCTGATATTCTGAGAAAGGAGGGATAAAACGATTTGCCTCACCTACACGCAAATAAAAATAGTTTATGTAGCTACCATTTACGTACTTTTCCGCTTTCCAACTTTCTTTTTGTCGATCCTGAATCTCATCGGATAAGAATTCTTGCCTAAATCTTACAAAAAATTCCCCGAAATTATTCAATTGCCCGCGAACAGCATTAAACCATATTTTGGCTCTTCCTTTAACCGCGTTTAAAATTCGCCCGCGTCTTCGTAGGATTCTCCCGAGAAGCTTGGTAGAGTAATTTCGCGGAGCAAATGCCTCGACCACTCACCATCTTGGTTTCTGTTGAGACTTCGCAACATTTCTGCTATTTGACGTGATAAAGTTCTTAATTCTAGCTCCAATCCTTCCAATTTCACGTTCAATCGATCAAGCTCATAGCCAATCCCATGCTCTGGCGGCATACCCCAGATTTCCGGCAATGAAACTCTGCGCTGTCGATCCTCCATGTTTCCTCGCTCGTTCGTCGTTCGTCACAATTTAAAATAAACACAATAATTAGTTATATATTCTATAATTGATCTATAATCGCCCCACGTTGGGCGCCAATTGTAATGTTTTATAAATTAAGGTACATGAAAATAATAATAAAATAACAATCACACTCAATATTCCTTATAGATTTTCTTTTATTTATAATGGGTCATGGGTCAATTATAGATCATAGAATCATTTACAAATTTATACATACATCATTCATCCAATTATAGATCATAAACGCACTTACATAAATTAAGTCACACCACTCATCCATCCACACTCTTCTTTCTTGAAGTATTTTATTCCATGACGCTCGTTTTCTTCTTTCTTCTGGTATACCAATTATTAAACAGAGAGTTGATTCGATGATCGGGACGCAATACTTGATTAGATCCGTGTTTACCAAAGTTCCGAGAATCTTTCTGGAAGCCTGAGCCTTGCCTTTTTTGTATGTTCACCGGCGAGTATAGTTTGGCGACTCGCGGTGCCAGTAAGTAAAGGTGCTTACACCTCGAGATGAAAATTGCGAGTATAGTTAGCGACTCGTGGTGCCAGGAACAAAAGGTGTTTACACCTCAAGATATAATTTGCGAGTGTCTCTCGATTCATCTGCTCTCACATATCGGCACTGGCTATCCCCGCCTATAATTTTCTCCTTCTATCATTGCCTCTATTTCATCCTCTCTCTCCATATATATCGATTTAAGCCAGTATTGTACTATATTTGTACATTACAATATATATCGCCTTAGACCTGTGAGCCCTAACCTAACTACCCTAAGTTGGATACTTCTCCGCAATGATAGGTTATTACGATAATTTGTAATTCACCATGACTTTTTAAGATAATTATGACTAGAACAGCGATCTGTATCATTACAAGCTTTTATGACCATAACCTAAAAATTTTAACATATTAGCTTACCATTTCAAGTTAAATAATAATTTTTAAAATCTCATGTTTGAACATAAAATGATATCTTCTGATCCATGACTATAAATAATAATGATTTCGATCTGCGATTATTATTATGATAATATTTTAATGAAAACCGTAACCTGCACTCTACGATCTACAGGCTTACGAGATAGGGAGTCTGACAAGTTGTTTAAGATCTGACATTGCATTCTTATATAATATTTCACGCTGAATCCAAATCTGGTAGTAGAATTGCTGAAGCAAGTCAGAATATTAAGATATTCTAACCTCAAAGTGCTTAGGAGCCCGTTTTTGATGATATTAAGTGAGATCTCGAATGGACAGACTTTTACATGCACAGGAAAACCTGAAATCAAAGTATTTTATAACCTCTAAACTGTTTTACACGAACAATCCAAGCGTACTAAATCCCTTATTTAAATTATTTTACACAAACAGTCCAAGCGTAGTCTGAATACCCGATAACCTAAACATTTTTTACACTGGTAGGCACATCATTATTCAAAAACTCATAAGAGCTTTAGTCAACATTGTTCAGACAACGTTTTTGTTATTTCATTTGATTCATAACCTCTAATCATAGAGCAAAGTAACTTATTTTTCACGAAATCTTTTACACAAATTAGCCGAGCTTAAGTCTTTACATCCCATAACCTCTTAACAATTCTAGACACACGAGCTAAGCTGAAGCTAAACGCAATATAATCTTCGGAATCTTTTATACTGAAAGAAAAAGCTTAGATTTAATTACCTCATAGCCTGTACAATTACTCATACAATGGGGAGGCACAACTTGAATAGAGAGTAATCTGTAACCTCAGGAACCTTATAGATAAACATATCAGGTTTAAAAGAAAATACCTAATAATCTCAACCCTCTTTTATACAAAAAGAAAAACGCTTTTGCTCAAGGCCCTACAATTTTAAATTATTCATGCAGATAGGCAAATCTTAAATCAAAGTAATCTGGGTATCTTGGGATATAGCTAAATAACCCACAGGTTTCGATTTGTTATATTGGTTACACATACAGGCACATCTGAATGCCCAATAACCTGGTAACTCGAAACTATTATGCATCAGGAGACTGAGAAAGCTAACATTAATGTGCACCAATTAGTATGCATCAATTAGTTTTTATGACAGACAGCAATCTGAATGATAAATATCTTAGAAACTTCAAACTCTATACCTTTATATTATCTATATACAAATAGTGTGTCTAAGATAGAGCTGCCCGTCATATTACTGATGAGCCCAGCGGGGAGCTCGGGGCGAAACACACACCTTCATTATACCTTTTATATTTCGTAACATTTAAAATTTTAAATTAAACTTGTTTTATTTTCTCTCATTTCCTGTGGGTTTCGAACGCGACTCGTAGACACTTTACCAGACCGGTAAAAAGGTTTAAACAGCTGGCATAATATATAGCTTACCTTTACCCTGAGTCTTAAGTGCTGACATATAATCCACACTAGTATACTTGACTCGCAGAGATCGATAGATTCACATGAAAATTTATATACAATAAGCAAACTTTATATCCAAGTACTCCTAACCTCTAAAATCTTCATACATAGAGAAGCCAAGTTTAAGCAAATTAGAATAAACCTGAAATTTTTTTATGTAGATAGGTCCAGCTTAAAGTTAATTACCCCATAACCTCCAAAGTTACCGAAAAAGTAAAAGCTTAAATCTCAATAACTTATAACCTTAATTTATTTATACATGGACGGGCCAAGTTATGGGAACGATAAACCTTTGACGTTGATAAACCTTAGTATCTGTAGTTTTGTGAATAACTATATTGTAAATTTAAATCGACTTTCTATCCCAAAGAAAATTCAGATTATTTACGAAAGTTAGGAATTTTTTTGAAAATGCTCATAAATTTTTCTTTATGATACCAGTGATCTGGAAGAATACATTTTTAATGATGATCAACCTGTTGAAAAGAACTACGAGGTAAAACTATGCAGTTTATTATGTTGTTTATCATGTAGTTTCTCTATCAACCACTTGGTTTAGTCATGGTTACCATGTAATAGAACCACGTGGTAACCACGTAGTTTTTTGATAAAAAAGATTAAAAATTGCATTAAATAACACTATTTATATTATTTGTGACCATTTATGGAAGTACTATGCGGATAATGAAACCAAAAATAAATTATTTGAATTTTTAAAAATAAAATAACAGAATAAACGTAGCCATATGACCTAATTTCGGTGTTATATCAGCATAGTACTTTCATTAATGGTCACAAAAAAAAATAAATAGTTCTATTTAATGCATTTGTTTAATTTTTCTTTATCAAAAACTCACGTGGTAACTACAGCTGAACAACGTGGTGGGCAGAGAATGGACGCGATTTACCACGTGGTTTTAATATATAGTACGCCACATGATTTTACCACGTGATTTTTTTCAACAGGGTATAACCTAGAACCTCTTAAGCCATTAACTAAATTCTTCAATGCAGGCAAGGCCTTAAATAAAATACGCTATAACCTCGAATTATTTATTCACAGACAGATAAAGGTTTCACTTTAAGTACTCCATAACCTTTTGAAGCCTTGTATAGACAACTTTCATATAAATACCCTATTGTATATTATTTATACAGAAGCATTTTCAGCTCAAATTAAAATACCCTGTAAGCTCCAAATTCTTTGATACTAATACCCCGAATTCTAAGTTAAATACCATATGAATCTGTTAAACTGAAAGGCCTACCATAAATCATATAAGCAATATTTCTTATTCTTCTAACTTTTCTACACAGACGCGAAACCTAAATAACTTTATAACCTTATTTTTTTACATAGAATTACTAAGTTTAAATCTAAAAATACCCTATAATCTTAACTTTTTTAATGAAAGATAAAACAAATCAAAGTATTTGATAACCCTGGAATTTTTTATGTGGACAAGCTGGGCTTAGAGCTAAATAGCGAGTAATCTTCTATCTCTTTAACACATACAGACTGGTCTTAAAAGTAAATACACTCTGCTTATTGATTGGCAAGCATACGGGCGAACTAAGAATCTCAATGAATCATAACCTATTATGTCTTTTTGTTAAATAGGAAAATATGTACCATTCTTAATACCCCATAACCTCCAAAACCTATTACACTGATAGGTTATCGATAATATACAAACTCTTGATATTTCAAACTTTTTTAAATAGACAGGACAAATTTGAATTTCAATACAATGTAACCTCTAAACTCTATTAAGCAAATAGGCCAAGTTTAAATCTTTAAACTGTATAACCTCTGAACTATTCTACACGGACGGACATCGCTAAAGATTAAATACCTTTTAAACACGTCAATCCCATAGATAATGTGTGATAACATCTAAGCTCTCCTATACAGAAAGACTTATAACTTATATATGAATATTCGATTGGATCATTTACCCAGGTAGGTAAATTAAAATCTTTATACTTCATAACCTTAAAACCCTTATGTATGCTGAAGGGCCAAGAATTTTAAATCTTATTCTGAATTTACCATATTAAATTCTTATCAATAGAATACTAGACGTACTTAGAGTAAGGAAAATGTAAATGAATTTATATTAGACAAAAATTATTGTGATTGGATAAATTTATCCATTACTACTTTTATAAAAAACCACTGATATTGTGATAACATGAAATATCATATATCATTCGGATAAAGCTACATTTTGGAGTAAATACTAACATTTATTTTCACTGCGTATGATTATTTTTATCAGTGTGTATCTTGAAAATATTTATCGTATACTTTTTATTAAAATATTTACATAGTTCCACTAATTATTAATGGTGCCTAACACATATCCAATTTAGTTAGATTCACTTCCGTCAGTTTCACTGTCTTCAGTTTCGATGTGTTCATCTCTACTATTTTCATTTTCTTTGTCTTCAGCTTCACTCTTTTCAGTTTCTATGTCTTCAACATTTACTCTGAAATAAAGTGTAATATTAAAAATTTGCATTGAAATCAAAGTTACCTCGTATTTGAATGTGTCTATGTAACTATGTTGTGATTTATTTTCCTTTTTGAATTTAACTTAAATTTCATTCATTCAAAAAGTTTTATTCCATTCATATTTCTAATTATTATTAGTAAATGTACCTAATTTTTGGCATAATAAATGACAGAATTTAAATTTTAATTTGATCACTGAAATAGCTCTATTTTACTCACTATATTAATGGATTTACTTTAATATTATAAACAAGTGTATTCCTTTCTTGTAGGATTAACGCTTTAGTACTTATTACACAAGACCACAACATTTTTTTTTTAATTTACTCGGACTTTCGTGGGTGTACTATATGCTTTTTGAGCTGCTGAACACGAATATCTCTTCAGAATTGCTCCAGCACGGCAGGATTCCGAGTAAATTTGAGAAAATGACCTTTACCTGAGTCTTAATCACAACCAAAGCTTCTAAAGGCCTAAACCCCACACACACAACACACCGGACAACGTTCAAACACAAAACCTGAATCCCTGAAGCCTCAAACCCTCAGAGCCTTAACTCCCAAGTCCTTAACCCCTGAGTCATTAACCCCCGAGCCCTAAAACCCTCAACGCCTAAAACCCTTACCCTAAACTCCAAAGCCTTAATATCAAAACCCTTCCAAAGTCTCAAAGCCTCAACCGCGAAACCCTAAACCTCTAAGCCTAAGTCCTCAAATCCTCAAAGCTTTAAACCACAAATCCTGAAACTCCCTAAGCTACGAATCCGAAGCTCTTAAAACCCAAAGCCTAAAACCGCTAAGCCCTTAACCCCCGAGACCTTAATGCTCAAGACCTTAAACTCGCAAGCCTTAATACCAAAACACTGAAACTTCCAAAGTCTCATACCCTAAACCCTTAAGCCCCAAGCCCTTAACCTTTAAGTTTTTAAACCCCAAGTCTTTAAACCCTTAAAGCCTTAAATCACAAGTCTTTAAACCCTCATAGCCTTGAGCCACAAGTCCTTAAACCCCAAAACTGTAATCCTCAAAGCCTTAAATCCCAAACCCAGAAACTCCCAAATTCTTAAACAACAAACCTTTAAATCTTAAGTCCTTAAACCCTTAATCCCGTAACCCTCAATCTTAAAACCCTCAAAGCCTTAAAACACAAGTCCTTAAACCCTCAAAGCCTTAAGTCACACGTCCTTGAACCCCAAAGCCGTAATCTTCAAAGCCTTAAACCCCAAGCTCTTAAAACCAAAAGCCGTAATCTTCAAAGCCTGAAACTCCCAAATCCTTAAACCCCATGCCTTTAAACCCTTAATCCCTTAACCCCCAACCCTTAAACCCTCAAAGCCTTAAAGCCTAAAACCTCAAACATCAAAGCCACAATCCCCAAACACTGAAACTCCCAAAGTCTTGGGGTTTAAGGACTTGTAGTTTGAGACTTTGCGGGTTTAACGGCTTGGGGTTTAAGGCTTTGGAAGATAAGCGTTTGGGGATTAAAGTTTTGGGGTTTAAGGACTCGTGGTTTGAGGCTTTGAGGGTTGAAAGGCTCGAGGGTTAAGGGGTTAGGGTTTGAGTGTTAGGATGTTTCAGGGTTTGGGGTAAGGGCCTTGAGGTTTACGGTCTTGGGCTTTAAGGCTCTGAGGGTTTAAGGACTTGGGGGTTAAGGGATTAGGGGTTTAAGGCTTTGGGGTTTAAGGGCTTGGGGTTTAAGGCGTTATACATTTTAGGGTTTGGGAATAACGGCTTTGGGGTTTAAGGACTCGTGGTTTGAGGCTTTGAGGATTTTAGGGCTCGGAGGTTGAGGGTTCAGGGGTAGCTTCTTGGTAGGCTTTGAGGATTTGAGATTTCAGAGATTCAGGATTTGGGGTTTAAAGGCTGTCTGGTGCATTGGGCTTTAGGAGCTTAGACTGTGAATAAATTTTCGGTAAAGGTCATTTTTTTAAATTTACTCGGAATCCCGACGTGCTGGAGAAATTCTGCAGATATATTCGTATTCGATGGCTCAAAAAGCGTATAGTACACCCGTGGAAGTCCGGGTGGACTCCAAAAAAAATGTTGTGGTCCTGTGATTATTATTCAGTTTCGAATAGAGCTACGTTTATTTTATATTTACTTAATGATATTTTACTTACACTTCTTTTATGTACTTTAACATATCTAAAGTAATCTTGTTTTTCTTCAGTTTCCACAATCGATCGCTAATTTTAATCGAGTAAATTTTTGGGTCACTCATATACAAAGCTCGATTATGCACATCTAAAATACGGTTTTTTCTGCTGTTCTGTCTAGCATGCAGGATCATATTTCTTCTGTAGTATTTGTGGGCTGATTCGAGGGCATCTTCCGCATAATAAGCAATAGGTAACTGAAAGCGACTTACTATCTCACAGCAACGGCTAAGAAATTTATGAATCGTTGGATTCATACGAGCCCAGGGATACAATTCATAATGCATGGCATACGTTTCCCAACAAAGCTTCTCTGTTTCTTTTAACTTCAGTTCTTTTTTGCACTTAAATAATTGCAATAATAAAGCAATATTGGCTACAAATAGTTCATTTAATCCTAAAGATTGTGCAAATTTTTGTGGATAGCTAAAACATTTTCTAGCTAAATTTCCAATATTTGTGGTACCGTGACCATGTAAAACTTGGTCTACTCTTACTCCAAAATTAGTAAAAAGGATTTTCTGTACAGCAGTTTTTCGTTAATTTCGGACATGTAGTATTAAATACTAAACATTTTTTCACATCAGGAAGAGTAATAGATTAAATAGAAATTTTATTCAACTATTGACTTGAGACGCGCTTTGCACGTTTTTGTCATATTTTCTCAATTTATACTTTTGGAGTATGGGAATGTGGGAATTATGCAATAACAGTAACAATAGCGGTCATTCTAGTAGTTTTGAAATTTATCGGTGTCTTTGACAAGTATAAGAGTTTGCTAACATAAATTATTATGATAATAAGACTTCATTCATATATATAATATATAATATTATAAATGATAAATTTTTTTGATATGATCAAATTCAATTTATAAAGTTAGAAGATCTAGAAAATATCAAACAAATAGCGTAGCTCTGACATTCGTTTAATTTAAAGTATCCTACCTAAAAAATGCATGGTACCATGTTGTAACAATTCTATTAGCTTTCTGATTGGCTATTAGTTTTCGGTCGTGATCTCTATGTATGTATGAATTGCTAACCTTAGAAATTAAACTTTCTGAATTATGGAATATTTTATTCTGACACATATGAATTCCTACCAACTTAAAAAAATGTAAATTGTGAAAAAATGACAATGAAAACGAGCGGTGCGCATTCGAAGTCGCTAGTGAACAAATTACCTTTTCGTGGCTCAGTAATGTCCCACTCTTCGGTTGTTATTTTATACGATAAATGTAACAAATGTTCGAATGATTTTATTTCAACATGCAATAATCCTAATCCATACCGTAAATTTTCCTCTATAGGAGTGAATGGATCTTGCAATTTAAACATGTGCGCGGTTCGTAAACATATAGGGCATCTGCAAGCCGCTATATTCCCCGTGATCGTATTTACATATTTTTCATCAGACATGGTTTTTGAAACTTCAAACTTTACGGTCACTCTTTTATTGTTTGACATCTCAAACTTGTGGGTAGTAAGCGAATTTATCTCACTAGGTAAACGTTCAAATTCACAAATAGTTGCCAGCTCATCTTCTTTCTCGAGAGAAATTCGCAACGGCCGACACAACCGAACATTTTGTGGTGGAGGATTAATCCAGCTATATCCTTCAGCACTTGATATAAAAATATAGTAATTTTTTAATATTTTACTATACTATATGTACAACATGTAAGGTTGACATATTTTTTGATTCAGTATGGGTAAAGTTGTTTTTTACGCATTTGCATACCTCGCTTTTATTATTATTTGAAAAACCTTCCGGTTGGTACATTTATACCGTCTCGTTCAAATCGCCGTTAAGATACGCTGCTTTTACATCGAGTTGTTTTAAATGCATTTTGTCGTTAGCAGCTATAGATAAAAGTGCTCTAATGAGTCATAACGTGCGACGGGGCTGAAGGTTTCATCAAAATCTATTCCTGTGCGTTGTGAACAACCCTTTACCACGACTCTGGTTTTAAAACGTTTAGAATCATTTTCTTTTCCATCTTTTATTTTGTAAATCCATCTATTCTTTAGAATTGCTACGTCGCGCGGAGCTTGAACAAGTTGCCAATTTTGATTTTCTATAAGAGAGTCAAACTTTTCTTTCGTGGCCTTTTGCCATTCTATCGAATTGTCGCCGTTAATTACTTCATTGTACGTAATAGGCTCGCACGTCTGAGAAACGAATAATTCCTTGATACAAATGTTGTTATCTAGAAAAGAGTTGTCGCGATGTTTTAACGGTAAGCGAATATTTTCCCTGTTACGTAGCCTATATCGTATTAGTTCGTCGTTTATAAAATCATTTTCATTGTTTTTATTGTTTAAAATATCTACATCTACTTCCGCGTTTTCGTTCTCGTCTATCAAGTCTTGCTCTAGCGTTTCATTTTCATTTCTGTTTAACTCCTCGTTTTCAATAGGTTCGATATAATATTTATACGCGTTTTCTTCGTTTTATAAAATTTTAAAATAACAGTCCGCGTCTTTACTTTTTAATTCAGGTTCAACATTTAATTCGTCTTTAAAAACTACATCTCGATGCAATTCAATTTTGTTCGTGTCTGAAAATAATATTCGATACGCTTTCAGATTTTTGTCGTAACCTATCTAAATACCAACTTTTGCTTTCGCATCCCATTTGACTCTTTTTTATTTTGGAATGTGCGCGTACACTTGAGTCCCCATTACTCGTAAGTGTCGGAAGTTTGCCTTTTTATTGAGCCAGATTTCAAAAGGCGTTTTACCTTCTACATTAGTTTTTCTTGTCCTGTTTAAAATATACGCAACTGAATTGATGGCTTCTGCCCATAGATTTTTATTCAGTGAGTTTCTTATTAGAATTGTTCGTACCGCTTCTATTAGAGTCCTGTTTTCACGCTCGGCTTTCCCGTTTTGCTCCGGAGTGTAAGTGACGATGTGTTCGTTTTTGATACCGTATTTATGTGTTAATTCAGTCATGTTTTTGTTTAAAAATTCAAGACCGTTATCTGTCCTTAGAATATTTATCTTTTTACCGGTTTCATTTTCAAATCTCAGAATAAAATTTTCAAAACAATCATTAACTTCACCTTTTCGTTTAATAAAATAGATTTTTACAAAACTAGAATAATTGTCCTTTAATAAAAAGAAGTATTTGAAATTTCCCAAAGAATTTACTTCCATGGGCCCGCATAGATCGGCATGAACTAATTCACCAACTCTTAGTGTTTTCGATTTGCTTTGAGGAAACGGTAAACGATGCATTTTTCCCAATATCCACGCATCACAGAACAGTGCTGTATTGTTTACCTCGACATTATTTTGGGTTAGAAATTTTTTTACGTGATCAAGATTTTGGGCGCTAGGCACTCATACCATATTGTAGTGTATTTATTTACTTATGCTCTGGTACCATTGCCTTTTTTCTGCCCTTTTTGTTCGCGTCGTTCGTATTTTCATCGCTCTTCGCATTTACAAAGTTTTACATTTTTTAACATTTTCGAGTAATCTAAATTTCATTTTAAATAAATCCTTTTCAGTTGATCTTTCGGCTATCGCTACAGTTACATCATTTTTATAAAACACGCATTCTAAGTTTGACGATTTACAGCAAATTTGTTTAGCGAGAGCTGCGCCTATCGAGAACAAGTTGAATTTAATGCCCGGTACATGTAGAACGTCTCTCAAGTATTTGCTTACTCAACGCTTTCCGTCATACGCTTGTGTCTCTATGTTACCTCTACCTATCCCATGTACGAAATGTCCATCGCCTAGCTTGACTGGGATTGCCTCTTCTAAGGGAACGTAGTCGGTGAAGGTTGATTCGTTTCCGGACATGTGCGACGTTACGCCAGAGTCGAGCAGCCACGCTGTTGTGTTGATGTTTGGATTGACAGTTAGTAGAATCTCGCTGACGAGGGCGCGATCTTCGCTGTTACCACTCGCCTTGTCGCTTTTCTGGGAATTCGGAGCCGGACGCTTATGTTTGTTTTCTTCTAGGAACCAACAGTTCTTTTTTATATGTCCGTTTCTCTTACAGTTGAAGCACTCTTTGTTTTTGAAATTCGTCGTGCTATCACTCTTTGAATTTACGTTTTTGATCTTGCGGTCTATTTGCGAAAGAAAAACTTGTAACTTTATTTGCCAAGAGAGCGACGTCTTGATTCTTTTCTTGTGAATTTCTTCGCGATTCTTCCATCACTAATCGAGCTGTCAAATTATCAATGGTGCGTTGCGTAGCTTCAGTCGATTCCCATGCTGAGACGAAATGGTTGTATTGTTCCGGAGAGTCATTATGATTCTTGTGATGAGCATGCTGTCAGATATGGTTTCACCTAAGGCTTTTAGTTTCTGGCACAAAATCTTGCAGTTTCGAAATGTGTGTTGATAAGTCGTCGTTTGGATCCTTGCTGTATTTAAACAATGTTTGTTGGAGTTTGTGTACACTTGTTTCTGTCTTTTTTTCGTAGACTCTATGCAGCTTTTCCCACATTTCATGCGCTGTAGAGCAATTTATAATGTGCAGCATAGGCGTCCTCTCGATAGAAGTAACAATATACGTTTGTGCCATACCATCGTTCTTTATTCAACAAGCATCCGCTGCGACTTGAGCTGCAGTCGGGGCCACCGGCTTCACGACGTCTCCTGTTACGATCTCGTATATCCCCTTTAATACGAAGATTATTCGAAGTTGGAATTTCCATATTCCCCAATTTTCGTTGCCCTTCAAATTGCTTATTTTTATTGTTTCACTTTCCATTTTGTTCAGCTATTTGTTTTTAGCACTAATCACTTCACTTATTCACTCCGATCCTGGGCCCATAACCTGTTACTTGTTGTTGGGAAGCGGGTAGTAATAAGCAAGCAGTCTTTGTTGTGAATAGTATTTATTATACTTAAGATTGGGCAAGAAATACAAGGGAAGAGAACGTCGCGTGTTGTACCTATGCGCGCTCGACGGTACCTGATTCGGAGATCGACGATTAGTACACGCGGAGACTAATATACTTTAGATGGCGCCAATGATCGAAGAAAGAGAAGAAACTCATGTGTATACTCCTATTTGTAGCTTCTATTACACTTTACAATTTTATAGAGTTATAATAAATTTAACAATCCTGAAATTAGTTTGTATAGAAATATACAGGTACTCTTCCTTTCTCAAATAGGTGAATCATGATTATCCGCACTAAAAGCAAAAATTAGTCACCTGATGTTAAGGCTGCACGAGACTCGAGAATATTTTTGGTCTTACCTTGGCCTTGTCTTGAAATTCAAGATAAGTCAAAGACGATACTGGGAAAAAAAGTCAAAACAATACTAAGACCAGAAGTGTCGAGACTCTTAATTTTGTCAAGAGATTGAGAAAGTAAAAATAAATGTTTACTGGTTTCTTCAACATCCACAAACATAGTAAAGGAAATAACACCCGCAATTTTCTTACCTTATACACAGGTATGCCTCTGAGCTTTAAATTCTTATACACATAGTTTTTATTCAAGTAGGTTAAATCAAGACAGGTTTCAAAACTTAAATCGGATGTACACATTACAGAAACAAAACTTGGAAAATCATTTTACTTTTGCAGTTTAAAGATGAATGTTACCTTAACTTAATCAATAAGATACTTGTTACAAACAAAGATTGCTGAACATTCGGGCTGGCATTGTCAGGATTTTCACACCTTTCACATCAAAGCCTGACGTTAACAAAAATGTGACATCATTTAAGGCTTCTTGGCTCCAATCAATAGCTACAGCATCACATAACCTTTCTACGGTTTTTTGAGCATGATTTATAGTTAACAAAAATGTGACATCATTTAAGGCTTCTTGGCTCCAATCAATAGCTACAGCATCACATAACCTTTCTACGGTTTTTTGAGCATGATTTATAGAGGACCGATTTCATCTCAAATCATGCAGGCCGACAGCACCTATCTCTCCGAATCAGCTCAAATTATAGTATATTATTCTACTCGGAAAATAAGCGTATACGTATTTTTTGATTTTTCGATAGCATCAAAATTGCATGTGTTATGCTTTTTTCAAAAATGACTCCTCAAATTTCGTTTCTCAAAAATCGAAAACTTTTTTCTTTTTAAATCTTTCTAATTCGTCTTTTTATGGATATTTGAAAATAATTCTGTACATATTCGATGCTGTTGGTAATACTCTTTCGATCTGCCAAGTTAAAAAATTTTTTTACAAAAAATCAAGGATGATATGGCATTTTTTTATAAACAATGAAAAATGCTTTTTTCTCAAAAAAGCCATCTTTTTTTTTACTCAATTTTTTTTTATAGATAGCTAGTCTCAATACCTATATGGTCATATACATGACATTTGGAATATTTTTGTTTTTAAGAGATATAAACGAAATAAGAAAAAAAAATTATGTTCCCACATAGCACTGTCGTGCAAGAAAAAATCCTATGTATTTTTCCCTTTTTTATGATTTTTAGACATTTTATTGCTTTTTCTAACTTTCCTGCTAACACGATTCTTTGAGTTGATTTTCTTCTTCTTCTGTTTCTCTTTATTTAACAATTTTGTTAAAGAATGAAGAGCAGTTCGACCTGTATAAGATTTTTTCTTTTTACCTACATTTACTTTCCATACATGGGTTTTCTGAATGCCGTTATATTTAGGAGCCTTAAGCCACTCTTTTATTTTATTTTGTCTAAAAACTTCAATATCTTCTTTTGGTAGTAAGATTAGTTTAATATTATTAGTATATGATTGAACTTTTGTTACAAAAGCATTGGTATCTTGTATTGATTCAATATGACTGTTCTTAAGATTATGTCTAGTTGCATAGTGTTTGACTAGTCCGCCAACACCATCACATGCACCTTTTCCGTGACCTGTAGCTGAAAACAACCATTTTTTATTGATGGAAGCATTTTTCATTTCATACAATTGAAATCGATTTTTAAAGTGTCTTGCTGCTCCATCTGTTATAATCGATATTTGATCTATTAAATCGGTTGAATCATTTTTCATCCAATCGATTATTTTTTCCATTTCTAACAAGGCATGGGCAGAATCGTGTTTTCTATCATCACTGAAGACAGCAAAAGTTTTTATTAGTTTTCCTTGATAACAAACTGCTGTGAAAATAGAGACCTGTTGATTAACCCAGTGAGTACCTTGAATAGGGTTACTGTGAATCACTGCCCAATTTTCAGCAAAATCACCATGCAGTACTAGATGACCTGAGTTAGCTGCAGCTATTTCTTTCTCTTCTTTTATAGCTTTTCTTTGTATATTTTTAATATTTAAATGAACGCTTGTTTTGACTGTCCAAGAAGAAAGATCGCTAAAAAAATTGGAGATTGTTAATCTTTTCTTCACAAGATGGCCATTTTCCCACATAGCAAAAACAATCTCCTCATGTTCATTAGTTGTCTCTAATCCAAACAAACTTAGGTTGATATTTTCAGAACCTGGGCATAAAGTACATTCTTGAAAAAGACACTTATCGGACAAATTGGAGCAAACAATTGCCGATAAAAGTGTAGAACGAACTCTATCGAAGTCTGAATTTTTGCCTCCTAGGAAATTATTTAGACTATTAACGTATAAATCAAAATTTGCACAGTAAATGCACAGACACACTTCCTTCGACGGGCTCAACATAACAAACTTTGGTTTTAATGTATAAAACTTTGTTATACCGATTTTTATGTCTGGGTTTTCTTGTTTGAATAGTTTATACGCCTCTTTTAAACTGCGTGTCAAATAACGTTTTATTTTTTTTTCTTTTTTTCCATTTTGTTGAACAGTCACAACATCACATTTATTAGGGCTTTGATGTGTACAGTTAAAGTCATCGTTTAGAAAATATTCCATGGCAATTTTTGTAGACTTTTCGTCCAATGGATGACCAGTATACGCGTCAGGTTCAGAATATATTCCCTTAGTTGTTACAAGCATTCTTGCTTTGTCAATCATATAAACAGTTACTTCGGGAAATGCTGATAAAATACTAGATTTTGTTAATGACGAAGGAAGCAACGTTAAAATTCTAATTTTGTCATTGATACTGTCACAATTTTCAAGCGCTACTCGCAAGTTATTGAGCCATTCATTGCGATTCATCAATGCAAACATTGTATGCTTCTGACAATTTTGAGCTAGTTGCAGATGAGAATGAAGATACTAGTTCTGATTTTTTTCTAATAAAGTATCTTTGTACAGATGAATCATCAATACCTCTCTTCTTTTTAAGTGGCGAAACATTACCAAAAGAACTTGAAATTAAGGTTTCGTTTAAATGCTCAATCCGCTCTGGGTTGCTAGCTCGAAAATCATGGTCTTCAGTATCACTGTCCAAGTCAGTATAATTGTCTGAATGAATCGCATCAATTATTTCCTTTGGTTCAATATTTTTAACGCGTTCATAACAATTGAAGCATACATAATCCGAACTCTGCACTGCTTTGTTAGGAAAACTTTGCCGAAGAAGTTCTGCTAAATTCTCCAATTTTCTAAATTTAACAGTGGCATCATATACGTTTTTTTTGTGTGATCCAAAAAAGTTTGGACACTTGCGCCTCTTTGTTGAATAAATTTCAGCTATAATTCAAGAGAAATCTTAGTATGTATAAGTAATACTATATATATTAAGATAACTAGACCGGGTTCCTTAAATAAGCTAAAATAACTAACATTATCTACGTGATAGCAAAAGATGAGTTTTAGCCACCTTGCGGAGAATTCTAGTACCATGCGTTATACTCCTCTATGGTGTACACACACACATATATAAATAATCGTACACGTATTCGCCTTATGCACAGATTCTTGCTCTGCTATATACGTATAATCATTATACTTAGGGGTACATAAAATTTTTTTCTTATTTCGTTTATATCTCTTAAAAAACAAAAATATTCCAAATGTCATGTATATGACTATATAGGTATTGACACTAGCTATCTATAAAAAAAATGAGTCAAAAAAAAGATGGCTTTTTTGAGAAAAAAGCATTTTTCATTGTTTATAAAAAATTCCATATGATCCTTGATTTTTTGTAAAAAAATTTTTGAACTTGGCAGATCGAAAGAGTATCACCAACAGCATCGAATATGTACAGAATTATTTTCAAATATCCATAAAAAGACGAATTAGAACGATTTAAAAAGAAAAAAGTTTTCGATTTTTGAGAAACGAAATTTGAGGAGTCATTTTTGAAAAAAGCATACCACATGCAATTTTGATGCTATCGAAAAATCAAAAAATACGTATTCCCTGATTTTCCGAGTAGAATAATATACTATAATTTGAGCTGATTCGGAGAGATAGGTGCTGTCGGCCTGCATGATTTGAGATGAAATCGGTCAGAGGTACTTTAACTTCCACTTCTGTTGCATAAACCGGTAAAGGTATACATTCAATCATTTCTTTTCTGATTAGAAAAACAATATTAGTTTATTTTACATGTTAAATACTGGTTTGAATAAGAATGTTTTATTGTTACGTAAACTAACACAAGAAGACCACTATTACCCTATTGGTCTTAAATTTTAAACAATCTTTCACATGACGTTTGCTAACAAATTTAAAGTAACTTTAAAATTTAAAGTAGCTTTGTTACACATATAGTTTTACTTTTAAAAAGAGAAATCTTAATTGAAAAAATTATTGAATCTTTCGCTCTCATATATAAAGCAATTAAGAAATAACGTTTAAAGTAACTGGCTATTATCAGATTAATTGAGATAAAATTATTTATGAGTGTTTAAATAACTAAATTTACAATATAATTGAAAATTTATTATACTCGAATATTAAAATATTTCAATTTTTTCTTTTACATTTTTTACAATTACAGAGCGCTGTGTAAGAAAAAAATTGTTAATATATCAAGAAAGCAGAAATCTTCAAATAATATTCAATATTTTGTTTCGTAAAACAGAGTAGCAAATTCAGTACCATGAATTATTACATCGAATATAATAATTCATCTAATTATAAATCAAATATAATAAAGTGAAGGAAAGTTATTATCGAATTAGCTCATAACATGGATATATCTTGGATTTCATTGATCGACTATCAGTTACTAAAGCCTCATACCGATTCTTGCTGTAGTCGTTTTCCAAATACAAAGCTAAGGCTGATTCGTTCAAGTGCCCTGATGGAAAATCCAGTCAGAATTTATCAAATATTTCAAAGTAGATTAAGAAGATTCTATATATTACATCTATATGCTAGTCAACATGAGCGCATTTATATTTTGATTTATTGATATATGTATACTTCATTAAGGGGGGAGTCTGCTTTAGGAGCCGAAAAAAAGCGTTTTTTCAGCAATTTTTTTGAAAGGGAAGGAAATAATTGCGGTGAACGAAATTGAGAACATAATGTGCTATATTTTAGCTTTAAAAACAATTTTTGTTATTGAAAAGTATTAAAATTTCTTCAAGTTATGACCATTTTGCCGGAGCGCCAGGAGTCTGCACTTTCTAATCGGTGCCGGTGATGGATGAATGGATGGATGGATGGATGGATGGATGGATGGATGGATGGATGGATGGATGGATGGATGGATGGATGGATGGATGGATGGATGGATGGATGGATGGATGGATGGATGGATGGATGGATGGATGGATGGATGGATGGATCGATAGATAGATAGATAGATAGATAGATAGATAGATAGATAGATAGATATAGTTATAATAATTAAAATATTAGTCAGTATTATATATTTGTTATCTTACATTAACATTTACTTATTGCATTTCTTATTTTTTAAATAATATTATTCGCTGTAACAGTTCGTCAGTTTATAAAATCTAAATATAATAAACTAGTCATAGTCAGATGGTATATCACAGAACACGCTTCGTCAAAATACATAGAATAAAATAAATAAAATAGAGATAACATATTAAGATAAAAATAAAAAGAATACATACGAATACTTTACTAAATTTTTAGGTATAACTATCACGTCGAAAATTTAAAAACACACACATTCATATGACACTTTTACAATTCACGCTAATAAATACATTCACATTTAACACTTAACATAATAAACAAATAAATAAATAAATAAATAAATAAATAAGTAAGTAAGTAAGCAAGCAAGCAAGCAAGCAAGCAAGCAAGCGAGCAAGATATTTAAATAAATAAATGAATAAATGAATAAATGAATAAATGAATAAATGAATAAATGAATAAATGAATAAATGAATAAATGAATAAATGAATAAATGAATAAATGAATAAATGAATAAATGAATAAATGAATAAATGAATAAATGAATAAATTAATAAATTAATAAATCAATAAATCAATAAATAAATAAATAAATAAATAAATAAATAAATGAATTAATAAATAATTTAAATAAATAAATAACCCAAATAAATATCCCAGTCAGATTCGGAATACACAGAGATGAACAAAATAATCTATAAACCGATTCTCCAAAAGTTTACCTCTATGTATTTCCATCACCATGTAATTGTTTGAGGTGCCTGCTAAACGTCCTTTTAAATTTACAAAAAGATGGCAGGCACCTCACACTGCTTGGGAGCGAATTCCAGAGGTGCGCACCTTGAACTCTAAATGGGAATAGGCCCATATCGGTGCGCGACCCCGGAACCGAGAGCTCTTTCGTACCACCCCTACTTGAAGTCCTGGCCTGGTTTATTCAAAGAGGGCAGTACGATATGGTGGCTGCCGCATGACAACCGCTTTGTAAAGCAGCAGCCCCATAAAATACTCCCTCCTCACCTTCAGATCTAACCACTCCAGTTTTTCCCTGTAGGCGGTGATATGCTCATCACGCCTAACACCACATATATATGCGTCTCACACGTGAATTCTGTAAACGTTGTAGTCGTGTCTGGAGCTCCCCTAACACGTCAAGAAGAACCAATGAGCAATAGTCTAAGTGAGGTAGTACCAGTGCACATGCCAGCTGCTTCCTCAGTATCTCTGTGGTGCTTGAACGGAATAATTTTAAGATACATTTACTATACAGAGCTCTATTTACTTTCCTACTGACCGCATTCAGTTGCGGCTTCCATGTTAACCTTCCGTCCATCACCACACCGAGGTTGGTGACTGTGTCGACAAAGGGAACGTGTACACCGGTCTGTATCTCAATGCCTTGCAAGTCAAGGTTCTGAACCTGTTTGATGTTATGATCAGATCCGAAAATAATCGCTTTTGTCTCGCCGACATTGAGGCGCAGGCCAGCTGGCGTTGCCCAGTTCGACACTGCTCGTGCTACAGCCGACATGCGACTGATACCATCACAAAGACCTTTCAGGGTCACTTGAGTGTATGTGTGCAGGTCGTCAGCATAAAGTATATGTTCTACACCATCTAACTCTAGTGCGTCTTGTAAGTCGTCTATGTACAGGCTGAAAAGCAGGGGTCCCAGGACTGAGCCCTGTGGAACGCCAAGATTGGTGGTTAGCCAACCTGAATCCCCGTTTGTGTTTGTGACGACTTTCTGTCGTCTCCCCATAATATATGACCTAAGCCACAGGAGAACACTCCTGTAGAATCCTATGCGCATCAGCTTACGCAGCAGTTTAGTGTTTGAGATGGTGTCGAATGCTTTGCTAAAATCAAACATGAACAAAATAGTCAATAGTTTTTTGTTGTTGTTAATGCCTGATCTTTCGTCTTCCGTCAGTTTTAGTAGTGCTGTCTGTGTACTGTGATTCTGTCGAAAACCATTCTCCATCGGGTCCAAAGTATTGTTTTCTCGTAAAAAGTCAGTTATTTGGTCGTGTACCATTTTTGCCAGGACCTTAGAAAGGAAACTCAGTAGGGCAATTGGTCGGAAATCTGACACCGTAGATGGGACAGACTTCTTCTTCAAAGGCACCAATTGAGCTCCCTTCCAAGTTGCCGGAAAAATGCCACTGGACAGAGAGGAGTTAAAGATCTTAACAATATGATCTCCCACAAACGGAAGAGCCTTAGCCACTATACTTTGGGGAATGCCGTCTTCCCCTCTGGCCTGTGATGAGAAGTGGGCAACAGCCAGGACCACGTCCGAGAAGCTGACTTCTCGGAAAACAAAGCCGTCATCACTGTCAGTGGTCAAGACGTTGTCAAGTTCTTCATCACTTTCATTTTGGGAGATCGACACCCCTGCAAAGTGGGCATTAAGCTCTTCCGGCGAGAAACCATGAAGCTCCTCTCTTGTCTTTGGCAGAAGGCCCAGAGCCTTAAGCCCTTTCCAGATATCTTTCTTATTATCAATTGCATCAAAAATTCTATTTTGTAAAAATCTTTCCCTTGTTTCCTTCGTTCGTAAATCAGCTTCAGCTGCAAGGCTCTGATACTCCCGCCACAGTCTGTCGTCTTTGGTCCGCGCATAGCATCGTCGTACAGAGTCACGTTTTTTGTATAGATGTATCAGTTCAGCATCAACCCATGGTGGATTCGTTTTCTTTTTCAGTGTTAATTCTTTTAATGGCGCAATTTTATCTATCACAGCCATGAGGTTGACACTGAGGCACTCTAATTGACTGTCTACACCCGCCGCGGGACCATCGATCTGCGACTAATCACAGTTAGCTAAGTGAGATAGGAGGTCGTCTTGCTGGATCGATTTAAAATCCCTGTAGCTGAAAGATTCAGCCACAGGGGATGCAGCAGTTTCGACCCCAATCTCGACCTCTATGATGTTATGATGACTGGGAAAAGGCGCCGGCCGATTGTCCCTGCTCAGTACAACGTCATTATTATCTGTCAAGATCACATCAATCCACGTGTGAGAATCTGTGAGATGATGAGTCGCACCATGATCAACTATTTGAAGGTTAAGATCATCAGCCAACCGCCTAACAAATTTTGCATCGACTGACGTTCCGAGTAGGTTCGCATTCAGATCTCCCATAATAATTTTATGACTAAAGTCTTGCGTATGTGTCGTTAGTTTGTCTGTTAAGTCAGAACCCTGTAAAAACGGTACGTGTAGTGGTCTGTATATTAAAGCAACAAAGACGGGGGGAAGGCTGTCCTGCTGAACACTGCACATTAAATATTCAGGTATAAATAGCCTGCCGTCCTGTGTTGTTCGAAAGCTGCATAGTAAATTGGCCTTGAAAGTGTTATGAATGTACAGGACCAGCCCGCCCCTTAGTTTGTTGCGATCAAGTCTAAGTAGTGAATAGTCGTCGATCAGAATGAGATCACTCCCAACATCAGGGTCAAGGTGCGACTCAGCAACTCCAAAGAAATAGTAGGGAGGACGAGCTGAAAGGTATTGTTTAATCATGCCAATGTGCCCCATCAGAGAGGTAACATTGACAAAACCTGCTCTCAGTCCCTTACAGTGAACCCCCCCAGCAGTGTCTGTGGATAGTCAATTTTTTGCAACAGTTGACGGAATAACAGTTTTATCAATTGCGCTTTCTTTATCAACGTTTTTTGTTATATTATCTACGGTTGGTGATGGTTGATTATTGGCATATGATGCCACTATTGTTTGTAAATCAGCCGCAGGTGAAAATTCACGAGAGACATCGTTATCGCGCCTCTTCACCTGGAAACGACCCCCTCTATGCCAGACATATTTAAAATTGAGTCTCATCGCAAGGGCCTTGAGACTTCTATATTTAATAAAATATTCCTTTGTTAATAATTCATTTATAAAAATTTTCCCATTGATAATCCCATCCCTTGCGTCCTGGTCAAGAGCTGCAATGTCGACATCTCTAGCTCTATGAAAGCCAGTGATTAGCTTTTTGGCTCGCATTATTTTCTCGCCTAACGCACTACTGGAAAGGGTATCGACCCATGGTTGACCGTCTACGTTCCCCATGTATATCTGCTGATGCCGCAGCTGTCGGTTCCTCTGATCGAAGCAGGGGTGTGCCTATTATATCTGATTTTCGTGTTGATGGAAGGACACGATACAGTATCGCGTGTGCAACGTCCACACGCTTAGAGACATCACCGTCGAAAATGTTAGAAATAATTAGCTCCGTGTTACCGCTTTTAATGATTTTACTGTGCATTGTCCCTCCATCAATCGTTTGCACCCGCGAGCTTCGTGCAGGTGATGCTGCAGCATCATCATTGTCAATATTGTTCTTATTTAATCGACTAGATGATTTTTTTCTGTTATTTACAACTTGGATGAACCTGTCATTATTGTTATTACAATTGTCATTTGTGTCGCTTATATTTCTATAGTTGTCGAGTAAATTACTATTTGTAGTAGATGCATTATTATTATTATTACATTTGTTTGTACTTGTCAGAGAAACGGTATTGTTCTGTGTACTGCGGAGCACTGCAATTTGTTGGTATTCAATTTTGTTTAATATCAGTTGGTTATTTTTTTGGATGTTTTCTACGTTTCTCTCAATTTTATTGATAGTAGTAGTATATGCAGAGGTAAAGTCTTCTTTTGTTATTATTTTTCCTATATTCGTTATTATTTCTTTGTTGTCACTTTTAGCTCTATTGATTTTATTGGTTAGGTTTTGGAAATCATTTTCAAAAGTATTTATTATAAAATTATCAATTTTTGTTTGTGACTCAAAATTAGTCTCCTCTAAATTATCAATTTTTTCAAGCAACGTATTATAAGTTACCTCTGTTTTGTTCAACAAATTGTTCGTGTCGACGTTACTATCGTGTAATTTTTTATTTTTGATTTTTAAGTTGTCTATTTCTTGACAAAGCACTTGCTTCTCCTTTTTCATCTCCTCCAGCTGGGAGTGTTGTTTCGACAGTTTTTCCTCAATTTTTTGCAGCTTAGATTCAATTGAAAGTGCCAAAGTATGTACTGCTGGTAACGTATTTAGCCTATTTACAATTGCCTCCAATCTGCCTTCAATAGAGGTGCAATGTCTAGCAAGTGCATTGTCAATGTTTTTTGAAGTTGAATTCGCGTACGCCACCAGGCAGGAGACCGTTGTTCCCTTTTTTAAAGCAGTGCTGTCTAACTTACGAATGACGGACGCATTCACGTCATTAATGCTGCTGTTGTTCTTGGAAAAGGAGGACTGCGAAGTATCATAAGCGCGGTTTGAATCCGTACTCTTGGCCGTGACGTCACTCGGGAATTCCCCGCTGTGCTCTGCTCCCGTGCTAGAAGTGGGCGGGCCTAGTGACGTCACAGGAGACTGCGCGGCCAACCGGAGTAGGCTGCTGGTGGGGGCGGGGCCTAGCCCCTGCAACGGCGAGAGTGAGGAGTTGGTGGGCGCGGCCTTGCTGGCCTGATTGGTATGCGCAGCTATTGCAGGCTTTTTATTGGCCGGAGTGGACGCGGCTAGCTCTTTCTCTTTCCCACTCATGTTGTTGTTAGCGTTCGTCGCGCGCGTGACTGCCGACTCGAACATCGACCTCTTCGAGTCGATGCATGCCTGGCACGCTACCGCTTTGGTTTGTAGCTGTAGTGCACTTCTTTGTACGCGGGTAAGCACTGCAACAGGCTTGCACGCCGGATGATAGGTTATATTGCATATGCAGCACTTACGTAGCGAGTTGCTACTCCTAGGAACCTCCCCGCAGATGGCGCAGTTGTCGACCATGATGTTGGTGGCGACAAAGATGAGTCGTGGAAGGTAATGGTGGTGTGTCTAGGATGCAGCAGGTGTCGCCTCAGTAGTCACGTAGTTGCAGTTCGTGTCGGCAGGTGGCGCTTTGGTAGTATAGCGCTGCGTGCTGTGTGTCCAGATTGAAGTGGTACCTCTGAGTTTATTATGCTTCGTGCTTGGCTCCCGCCACTCTGCCGTATTCACCTCACTTAACCTCAAAACACCTGGCCGGGTGTTGTTGCTTGGATGTTGAAAAACCGTGCCGATGGACCAGTGGAAGCTGTGATTTATTATCACAGCTATAGTTTATATGCTCCACTGTGCAGGCACCACAACAGACCGGCTCACGGACACAGGAGGCAACAGAGTGGGGTGTAAATGCAGGAGCCAAAACACGAGCAGGTGTACCTAGTAGACGCGCGACGAACGTGTATCGTGCGGATGGAGGTCGTGCGGTGCGTCTGAAACAGTCGAAACCAAATTTTTTTTTAGTGTTTATAAGTTTCTTTTCTATATTAACTCAAAAATACCGAAGAAGTTGTCAAATTCCAAATTTTTTCGAAGTTCGAAAAAAAATTCACTTTTTTGAAAATAAAATTGACTTTAAGTTGCAAAAAATGTAGTTTAAATAATACTTTTGTCCAACTTTTTCAGTTCAAATAGAAGATAATTTAATACTGAAGCTAGATCACAATGATTTTTTTCGATCGGACGTATATTCTTTTTGCTATGACCGACACCATTTCTAAAAATCGTAAAAATGAAAACTCCAGAAAACGCGCTTTAAAGTTTTTGGTCCAAAAAAATATAAGTTTTTGGGTACTTACAGTAATTAGAGGTTAATCAGCTATCCCTGGGCCATACATTAGTCCTTCCTCTTCTTCAAAAAACTCGTTTTGGCTGAGAGTTTCCAATCTTCGGGCTGTACGAGCCTTCTTGCTAGAAAATGATGCACGCCGGATCTCCCGCCTTATGCTCTCAGCATCGACGGCGTCAGCAAAATTTTTGCACTGCTACCCGATGATGATATTGAGGAGCTGCATGGTGGAAAGTACAGCAGAGTAGCTCTTGTTAAAAATGCCTGCAGTCATATATGCTGCAATTTTGACGATTTTATAGCCGGAATTAAAATGTTTCGGAGTTAGGCGCCATACAATCGAATTGAACAATTCGTTGGAATTTTGAGTGTGGCCGCGTAAGCACCGCCTCATTAATTCGTCATTAGAGAACTCTTTATAAATTGGACGAATGTGCTTCTCCACGGTTCCATCGATAAATTTCGCCGGATGTTTGTAAGATGCAAGATTATTCGCCGCTTGAGCCTTGTGCCATTCGCACCAACTCTGCGGCGCCTTCTGGACAATTTTCATGCCGACGATTTTCATCCGTGGAACAGTAGTGGTCTGATATTGCTATAATAGCTTTCTTCATACCTTTCACTGAATCAATATTTCGACGAATTGCCAGACCGTAGTATATCGTCAATTTCTTGATTACACTCTCCGTTAGCCGCGTCTTTCCTCCGAGTTTCTCGGTTTTTCTTTTATTACGTAAACGAGTACCCATACGCTTTTGCACGTGTCCAACACACTCATTTTTCGTCACTGTGCACTCGTCCCCGTAAGGATTGCTATTTAAGATTCCAATAAAAGTTTTGGAGTCGCCATCGCCGATATAATTAGTGTACACAACTCCGAATTTCTCAACGGATTTCGAAAACATCTCCATTATGGAATCCACCTCCATCTTCCCTGCCGAACCTGCATGATTTGAGGAGCATGAGTCTTTATGATTCTCATACCACTCCTCAAATGCGTCTTCGTCCAAAGTATTTTTACTTATGGCACACGAATGACAATATCCACTTTTTACAATGAGATCGATTACTTTGCCACAGTAGTATCCGATGAGCGTTGTTACACCGTACAAGGAAGTATAACCGCGCTTTTTCCACGATCCATCGCCCGAAACCTTCAAATGATTCGCAGGTCTTTCATGTTCAACTTTTTTTTCTTTTTCTTCCTTGACGGCTTTTTCGTAGGTGCTCTTGAACATTGTCTTCGACGCTGCATGCAAATGCTCAACGATTTGTTGGTAAGTAGATTTTGCAAAACCTGCAGTCATATCCATAAGTCCACAGAATACGTTTATCCCTTCTCGTCCGATACCAAGAAGCCTCATAACAAAAACAATTCGTCTGTTGATTTCGTAGCCGGTATTTATCAATGGTCCTGACTGGATTTCGCGTCGACCACACATACACTGGACAATAATTTTAAATCCTATTCCTCGATGACCGCTTTCTGCAAACGTTAATTTTTGCTTGCATGATCTGCAAATTGCGATTTCCGAAATGGCGAGAAAGACAGATATAAATTCAATAATGCGGTAGCAGTGCGCATAATGAATAATGACATCATCGCAGCTTGATGTCGTTAACTTCTGCTCACTGCGGCTCGTGTGTAAGTTTCCGTCGTCCGATGAAACACTTGTAAAACGATTACCGTGAAATTTCCGCTTTCGCGGTTCCGCAGCACGCTGTCTTTTAGATAAATCACCTTTCGGGTAGCTTGACATTTCGATGTGTACTCGGCAAAATCAAAAGTGGAACTGAAAGCTGACGTTACAAACAGCAGTGTAGAAGCCGATGCCGAGAGCTATAGTATACCGTTCGCCCTACTACTACTCAACACAGACCTTATAGAAACTTCAAATAATGTTTCAAAGGACGGTTGGACCTTTTCAGGTATATACGAGTATAGTCGAATAATAGAATACAGCGAGGGGCAGAGCGCGCGCGCTCGGGTCTGCCCGAGCATTCGCACCTGCTCGATGCTCGGCCACTTAAACTGCTCTAGCTTCGGAATTATGTCGAATTGGCCTCTGAAATTTTACAGACATATTCTTGGATAGTTTTGGAATAGATTTAAGAGAACAAAAAATCGATTTTTTAAAGCCGGAAAAGCAGACTCCCCCTTAAAGAAGTAGTATCGATGAACTCACAGTAAATATATTACACTATAAATTACAAATCTTTAAGTAGCCATTTTAGTTTATCTAATGATTAATAAAAAGTCTCCAGCAGAAGATAATTTGGTTCATTTTTTATTGTGGTTAAATATATGACTTTTTTGTTTTTAATGAATTGATAATTTGAATTTATTTTACCAAGGTCCTTTTTACTAGAGGACTTAATTAGTTCATCATCGGTTACGGTTTGTTCATTAGCAATATTTTCGTTTTCTTCAATATCTTCTCTCTTTGATTGCAATGTAAGTTTCAAAGCTAGTTCTAGAACATTAACATCATGATAAGCGAATTCAGCAACTTCATGAGCTCTTCTATAAATTGTACGTCTACATCTTAGTAGCGAAGCATTAAAAGTTTCTTTCGATAATATAGGTGTATTAAATTGCAATAATTGGTTTCACTTGTAATGATTTTTTTACCGGGGTTAGAATCCGTTGTCACTATCCGTTTCCTTCCTCCGTTAAAACTGTTACGAGTTATTTTTTTCGGCCGACCCCTTTGAGCATTTTCATTTTTTCTCTTTTTTGTTTTTGGTTTGAGCATACTGTAGTTAAATACATATTTTTATTTTAAATTATATATTATTAACTCTATAAGGTGAAAGGGAAGGGGAGGGGATATGCCACTTAAGGGAAGATTCATTTTGAATAGTATACAATGTATACTGAAGTTAACCAAACGTTGCTTTTATACAGACCGGAAATTGCTACAATATTAATCAACAATAATTACAAAACACTTATTTTATTTACAAAAACATTAGTTTTTTACACGTATGGTATATTATCCGATTATTTAAACCCTATTTGTAAGACGCCACTCGCCCTATAAAATAAGTTACCAGTTTAGAGAAATAGATGATATTAAAATTTTTTTAAATACACGTTAGATAATGTTATTATTTAAAGTATGTCTAATTTTGTTTACAAACAACATAAACATTGTTGTCGAGATAATTTTCGTAGATCTATGTATTTCAGGTATAAAAAACAAATATAAGAAAAACATGTTTTATGGCAATATATATATATATATTTTTTATCTTCTTAATTAAATAATAATTTTTTTAGATATAATTTCTAGAACAACAATCAAATAACCAAAAGAGAGATGCAAATATTTTTTAAAAACTACTATGAAACAGAGTTAAAAAAAATTATGAGAAACGTGTAATTATTTTCGAAAAGTGTAGATGCTTAGTGTATCACATGATGATTGACCATTTGATTCAATATAAAGGCCACTATATTTCTTAAATACACTCTCGTAATGAGATACCTGCACTGGCATCTTCGCCCGCGTGACCTACATTATATTTATCAACTGTTTATTATGTAATTCATTTATGTAATTCAAACTAGGCTCTCTAAAGCAATAGAGTCTGGTATTAAACTCACCTTAACGATGCAATGCGTAATGTACGCGAAATAAATTATACTAAACTAGATTATTTCATTCTTCCTTCGTGTTTTGAAAATCTGTGCGTTTAAATATTATTGTTCCGGTTGCTATGATGTGCTTCTAATTATTTAACGCGATTGTTTATACGGTTGCTATGTTATGTTTGATTATTTACTGAGCTATAGGTGACACGTTACTTATACATTACAAATAAAGTTAATAATTGTATTCCAAATTGATTGTATAATTTTTTAATTATAATTTAGATTTTATAAAATATTGCTTTATTTTCATAAGAAAAGAGAATTAGCATAAGTGCTAATTTTTCAGGAATTAGTAGATATACATGCATGTGTTATTTTATAATTTGAAAAAGTTATATTGAATAATACTTTTATAAATTTATAAAGAGATTAATTTTTAATCGAGTATTAATTTTTTCGAACCACATTTACATTACTTTAATTAATAAATATTAGTAGATAAATTTGATTAGCAAATATTAGTAGAACTTCAACAATTTATAAGGGCGTGGTTTAGAAATTCTTCAAATAATAAACATACAAATCGTGGACAATGAAAAGTCTCAAATTTGCAAGGAATGTTTAGATTTAACAATATCCAAATAAAAGGTATTATACAATCTTTAATAAAAATTTCATCGATAGGAAAACCTTATCCATATTTAAAATAAAGAAATCGAATCTTCTTTCATTATCGTCAGATTTTCGGAATTTTCATGGGTCTAAAGGGTTAAAAAAGCGCTTTCCAATAGAAAATTTCTGTAAGGTTTTAAAAATTTTGTATAAAGTGGACAACAGAACATCATTTTTTGTCATCCTGTGCACAAACCACACGTGCGCAAAATCAAGTTTCGCCCAAATTAGATGCATATAATAGACGACTTTTGGTACAGATAACACAAGAAAATGACAATTTACGCATGGATAATTCGAAGATCCGTATTTTTCAAAATAATATCTGACTTACCTGAATTTCTGTAAAGTTAATTTAATTTTACTATATAGTTATTTATAAAACTACTGATTTTAAGTTTTGTAAACGTTAAAGCTTTATCGTGCTTTTATAACTTAGCCGGCCCGTGTATAAATAAATTGAGGTCGATTCAAGCTTTTACTTTTTGTATAACTTTGGAGGTTATGGAGTAATTAACTTTTAGCTTGACCTGCCTATATAAAAAAATTTTAGGTTTAATCTAATTAGTTTAAACTTAGCTTCTCTATATATGAAGATTTTATAGGTTACGAGTAGTTAGATGTAAAGTTTGCCTGTTTTTATATAGATAATATAAAGGTATAGAGTTAGGAGTTTCTAAGATATTTAGCGTTCTGATTGCTGCCTGTCAAAAAAACTAATAGATGATATAGTGCACATTAATGTCAGCTTTTTCAGTCTCCTGTTGTATAATAGTTTCGAGTTACCAGGTTATTTGGCATTCAGATATGCCTGTATTTGTAACCAATATGACAAATCGAAACCTGTAGGTTATTTAGCTACAACCCAAGATAGCCAGATTACTTTGATTGAAGATTTGCCTATATGCATGAATAATTTAAAATTGTATGGCCTTGAGCAAAAGCTTTATTTTTTTTTGTATAAAAGAGGATTGAGATTATTGGGTATTTTCTTTTAAACCTGATATGTTTATCTATAAGGTTCCTGAGGTTACAGATTACTCTCTATTCAAGTTGTGCCTCCCCATTGTTTGAGTAATTGTATAGGCTATGAGGTAATTAAATCTAAGCTTTTTCTTTCAGTATAAAAGATCCCGAAGATTATATTGCGTTTAGCTTCAGCTTAGCTCGTGTGTCTAGAATTATTAAGAGGTTATGGGGTGTACAGACTTAAGCTCGGCTAATTTGTGTAAAAGATTTCGTTAAAAATAAGGTACTTAGATTCTATGATAAGAGGTTATGAATCAAATGAAATAACAAAAACGATGTCTGAACAATGTTGACTAAAGCTCTTATGAGTTTTTGAATAATGCTGTGCCTGCCAGGGTAAAAAATTTTTAGGTTATCGGGTATTCAGACTACGCTTGGACTGTTTGTGTAAAATAATTTAAATAAGGGATTTAGTACGCTTGGATTGTTCGTGTAAAATAGTTTAGAGGTTATAAAATACTTTGATTTCAGGTTTTCCTGTGCATGTAAAAGTGTGCCCATCTGAGATCTCAATTGTATCACCAAAAACGGGCTCCTAAGCACTTTGAGGTTAGAATATCTTAATATTCAGACTTGCTTCAGCAATTCTACTACCAGATTTGGATTCAGCGTGAAATATTATGTAAGAATGCAATGTCAGATCTTAAACAACTTGTTAGACTCCTTATTTCGTAAGCCTGTAGATATTAGAGTGCAGGTTATCGTTTTCATTAAACTATTATCATAATAATAATCGCAGATCGAAATCATTATTATTTATAGTCATGGATCAGAAGATATCATTTTATGTTCAAACATGAGATTTTAAAAATTATTATTTAACTTGAAATGGTAATAGGTTAAAAGTTTTAGGTTATGGTCATAAAAACGTTTAATGATACAGATCGCTGTTCTAGTCATAATTATCTTTAAAAGTCATAGTGAATTACAAATTATCGTAATAACCTATCATTACAGAGAAGTATCCAACTTGGGGTAGTTAGGTTAGGGCTCATAGGTCTAGGGCGACATATTATATGTATACCACCTCTAAAGTCAACATTTTTACCTACAAAAATCAATTTTCCATAATTTAGATACGGTTTTTTACAAAATTTAGAAAAAAGTTATGTTTTTTGTAGAATTTGGAGGTTATAAAAATTGATTTAAGAATTTTCTCTATTTTTCCACTAAAGTACATCTACTTAGCTGTAAGTACAAAAAAAATCATCCAAATTGGTGGTTCCTGTGTGGAGTTATTTTATTTTGGCACAAAAAATCTTGTTTTAGCCCACTGTGCGGCTGAGTAAACATACCGCTATATAACGACTTACACTATAAACAAAAAGAACTGATCAATAGCCATGTCTTATCCGTAAGCTTACACAGTTAGGCAGGCACTGCCATGGTATAAGGAAATTAGAAAAGAGAGGTGTGCTTCCTAGTAGCCATCGTAACTTCCGCTATTTATAGCTCGTGTATTTTCAATGAGTCATAAATGACGGAGGCTGGGTCTGCTCCGATGAAGCACACCTCTCTTTCCTTCCACTATGGGCAGTTGGGCACTGCAGTTCCTTTCCTCTCACAGAAGGTATTTGCGCGTATGTATCGAGTCTGTATGAGACATTACTATAGTACATCCTGAGTATATACATACCAGTTGTTGTTGTTTATAATGTAAGTCTTTATTTAGTGGCATGTATGGAATAAAAATTTAAAGGATCTGCACGGTTTTATCGACTATTCGATAAGTAGCTTATTTATACAATATAATAGAAAAAATAATAAAAAATTATGTGCGATACTTTGTGTATTTTTTTATTTGTTCTAGATTTTGTGATGTTTGACCTGCATACGTTATACAAAACTATTTGATACTAGTTTGGTAAGTTTAAATTTATTGCATCGTTTTCATTAGCACTTATATAGTAGAGTAGGTATCGCTTGAACTTTTACTGCTGAATAACATTCATGCTGCTTATGCCCTTTCTTTACATAGACTTTAAGTTCGCCTCGCATTAACTATTGACGTTAAATGACTTTTGTTCTGTTTATGTAAAAGTTATCTTTTAAGATATAAAAAATAAAGAATAATATTTTCTACTTGTTAAGTATTCTCAAATTCGCTAACTGTTATGGTATTTATAATATTCAGCATTGTAAGTTAAATTGAGATGAACTTAAATTCTAGGTGTAGAAAAGGTATTAGTGTAAATAGTGTATTTATAATTTAAACTTATAATGTTTGTATATAAGCCCTTATTTTCATAAATATTGTGTAATAGCTTGTACAAACTACGGTTGAACTAATATTATTATTACATATTTACTGTCCTGATAATTTCGATTGTCTATGCCTAGTTTTTTAACATGCTCTGTATTCTTTCCAGTATAATTGAATAGAAAATACTCCTAAATTAATCGACAACCGAACATAATATGGTAAATTAGTGGATTTTACGGATATTTATGTTGATTTGAAGGCCAGAAAATCTTTCCTGTACAGCAGAAAAGTTATTAATTACATATTAATAATTGAAAGCATCTGTAATCTTGGGTTTCATGAAAGAATGCCACGTTAATCACCAAACATCACTTAAATCTAGTTAATGGTAACTCTAGCTGGCATCGATGTCTGTCTACTTCAAATGTTTTTACGTATTTGCACATTGAATCTTGAGTACTGTTATCTAAAAAAAAAAGTATCTTCATTATTCACTTTTTTATCAGACAGAATCCAAATGCTTATCGTGTGAAACAGATGGACCGTGATTAAGGTGGTCCTATAATAAAATTTGCCGAAAAACTCGATTTTTTTTATTTAATTTTCTGATACTTTGTGTATTTTTAGAACAGAAAATGATTTTGAATTCGCAATATTGGCCATAAAAACAATTTTAATGAGCTTAATAGTTATTTATACGTATTTTTCTTCCGACATTTATTGCACACAATCCAGAGTGTTCCTACACTAATCGAATCCAAGCCCGTGTCCAAATCTACTCTATACTATGCAGACAAACTTCAGAAAACATAGAAATTATTAAATAGTACATTATGTAACAAGGGCAAAAAGTCGAATATTTGATAATCGACTTTTTTCTCGAGTTACGTATAGTACTTTATGCCCATCTCAACTGAGGCCACTTTTCTAAAGTGAATTAAAGCGAAAATTAAAGTTTATACAAAAATGTCACTTTACAGCTAGATGTTCTAATTTCTTTTCACTACTTATCTTATTAAAAGTAAAAAAGGATTTGGCGAGCGGAGCGGGCAGAGGGGTACCCCTAGTATATATATATTTGTTAATAATACATACAAAAATCGCGCACTATCATTATACTTGTATATATATTAGAGTGAATAAATTAGTTCGGGAAAGAGTTCGGGTAGCGTCTGTCACCGGTTGACAGAAAATGTAGCCGCGAGTGAACAGCATAACAGTGACATTGAAATAAGTCTATTATGTCAATTATTTTAACGTCAAGTGCAATGTGCATAGTTGGGTGAGACGCAAAAATCCAAATCTCCGAAGACTTTCACAAATTGTGTAGAAAATACGGAAATTGGGCGTTTCGAGTGTCGCGACCCGCTGGCAGAGAGCAGTGAGCATCCGTCCGACAGTCGAGTAATTAAATTTTTTTCGTTTACTTACTATTAAAAAAAAAGAAATTACTTTTTTATGTCTCAGGCAATAATACATTAATTTTCCAACATCATGCCCCATATCAATATATTTGTTAATATTATTAACATTACCAAAATATAGGAAATTCATGTGAAATCCCCTTGTTTGTTCTCCAATATAAAAACAGTTTCATACACAATTAGTAATTTAAGGGGTCACTCTACGATCTCATTTAGAAAAAATGGATTTTCTAAAAACCACAGATTCTTATACTAGACATATATAGAAATGATATAGACACAAATATTTTGGTCAGAAAGTTCGAAAACAGGTATAGAAACGCGGAGCAAGCGAATCGGCTGGGGCGCGCGGGACCGCGCACCTGGCACGCTCAGTATATACTTGCGGTCTACCTTCTCTTCTCTCTCCCCTCTTCGTAAATCTCGGCTAGATGTTTACGTTGCTTGAATTTCGAAACAGAACAGTTTTAGAATTCATTTCGAACGGTCGTGTACAGTTAGTAAACGCTCTACAAATCATTGCTCTATATTTAAAGTGTATATCGAAAAATGCAGTGCGATGGATAATAAAGTACGAAAGAGTATAATAAAACAGCAGATCGCACGCGAAAAAGAGTATTTCGTGGTAACCAGCACACAATGGAAGCTAATAGAACCGCAACAAGATGAAAGTATATCGTATAACTTTTGATTTGCAAGACTTGTAAAAAGGACATTAAATTTTTAAAACGAAGTGAAAAAGGATTATGTTTTTTATTAACTGTGTCTTGTGGCTGTGAAGAGGAAGCTCGTATTCCAACGAGCCCGCTAATTTATAACTCTTACGAAATCAATCGTAGATTTGTTTTCGTAATGCGTATGCTCGGTGTTGGACTTGAAGGCCTAAATACTTTTCTCGCATTTATGGATATTAATAAAGGTTTCGCATTGAACACTTATTATCAAATAGTGGATCATATTTGGATTGCAGTAGAAACAATTACTAAACTTGTTTTACAACAAGCAGTCGAAGAAGAGCAAGAAAATAATCAAAATAGGGTGAAAAATCAGTGTAGAGTATGCTGCGTGGTATGAAACACATGAAAAGGATTGCGATGTGAATCACGAGGGAAGTACCGGTCTGATGGAAGTGAACAGTATTATTGAAATGTTCAAAGATCAGTGGAATACTTTAAGGGTTATTCCATACGGATTCAACGAGCAAAAAAAATCGATGTCTTCGATTTTTTTTCAAACTTTGAGGTCATAATCTACGTCGAATTTCATGAGACCCGTATTTTTTCTTTTTTCCGAAAAACGGTTCTGAAGCCCCGTGGTACAGTATCAAAGATAAGGTCGTAAAAGCGATATTTAAAAAATGAAAAAAATTCGTTTTCAAATGGTTGCCATTTCGAGCCAAATTATCGTATGGAGACGATTTTTTTTGAAAATGTGAGGAATTTCATCAGATTTCACGAGGTTTTTTTAGATTTTATATAGCTTCAATAATTTCCAAGATTAATAGAAAAAACGGAAAAAGGTGCTTTTTTCAAAATTCGATTTCTCAAAAAGGCTCACTGCGATTAGCGCGAATTTCGGGTATGTTTTTCAAGGCCACATGTGCTATCTTTCTACCAAATTTCAAAGTGCCAGCTTCCTCTGTTCTGGAGATATGGCCTGTCAAACAAAATGTCTATTTTTACATGATTAAGCCTGATATGCCTTTGTATAAGTTAGGTTCAAGCAAAGGAATAACTATAAATTAACTTTCTACTTGTGTTGAATTAAAATAATGTACATTTTTTATTCAGTAATCTTTAGATAGAGTAATTTACTCATGTTAAATCAATGTAATAGACAGCTATAATTTTTGTAACAATCATAAAAACATTAATTAAGAATCGACACTAAACCATTCATGTTTATTGGTTTTTCTCATTGAAGTTTTCTTAATTACATTTCCTCTAATATCAGTCTCCCTGACAACTCGCCAAATATGACTATCACGAATACCGTGAATGGGCCGAACTTCTTGCCATTCTTTAGTTTTTTCATCTCTAAATTTTTGCATTTCTTCAGCTTTCAAAGGTATTATCTTTATTTTATTAGTATACTTAGTTACATATTTCAAAAAGTTTTCGGCATTTTTAATACATTCGTTCGGTGATGATGACAAATTATGGGTTGTAGCGTAATGTTTTAATAATTCACCGATGCCATCGCATGCTCCTTTTCCGTGTCCAGTTGCAGAAAAAATCCATTTTGCTTGACGGAACCCATTTCCCAGTTCATGAAATTCAAATCTATTTTTTAAATAAGCAGTAGCACCATCAGATATTATAGTAATATCATTTTCCTTATTCTTAATGAATGTCAAACACTAACTTGTTATCAATTCCATAGCTGCTAAAGCAAACGCTGTGTCATGCTTTTTATCATCACTTACTATGCCAAAACTCACAGTATTCTTTCCGACGTAGCACACCGAAGTGAAAATAGAAATCTGTGTATTGGTTCAATGATATCCTTGAATGGCATCTTTCTGGATTATAGTCCAATTTTCTACAAAATCTCCGTGTAAAATAAGACGATTTTCCTTAAAATGTCCATTCTGTTTTTCCAACTTGATTTCGCTTTGCTGCAACTCTTTAATTCGTCCATATTTACTCATCATTTGTACATAATTGTTCAGTTCTTTGGAATATATGTCAAATGTGCAAGTTTTCTTGACAAGATCAATTGTATTTTTTCATTGAATTGTATTTTTTCTTTTGAAATGTCATATAATTTCATAATTTTACAATCAGATACTTCACAAAAAGTTTCAAATAATTGTTTGCGTTTGCGATTTACGTATTTCAGGAGTGATGTTGGGTCAACACTCGAAGGAAGTTTAAATGGCGATATAGAAATATTTTTCATTTCAAGAATATCATTCACTTCTTCATATAACTGCACACTGGCAACTGAAACTTGAGAATCTGCAGGCAATGAACTTTGAGATCCCGTCATTTGATTCGAAGATGTAGATTCTGGCGGCGTTGAGTCTTGTGCTTTTTTTAAATTTTCTTCAAAAATATTCTTTAATTTATCATAACAAATTCTGCATACGTATGTATCTTCTGTTATTTCCTTGTTTTGATACTCTTCAGACATTAATAATCCTTTTGTTATAGTACCAAGTAATAGGAATGGCCGCTTACTATCTTCATAGACAACCTTTTTATGAATCTTGCCGAAATCCGGACACTTCCTAGATCTCTTAGAACTATATGGTCTCGTTGATATGTACCTGAAAAATAGAAATTTTATTGATTTCGAGCAAAGAAATAAATAGACACGAAGTGGTGGAGTGCGAGAATTATCACTGAATAGAGAGAGAAAGAGAGAGAGAGAGAGACAGTGAGCGCGAAAGGAGCGATCCTCTGCAGCATGCACTATGTAGTGTATGGATACTAGAGAGAAAGATGGACATTACTGCACTATACGAAAGAGACCTAACGCATGTAAGATTAACGATTCGAATAATGTAGAATGAGCGAGAGAGAGAGAGAGAGAGAGAGAGAGAGAGAGAGAGCTAGATAAGTGCAATTACACTGCTTGGAAGAGCATGAACGTGTAGCAAACAGCAACTGCAGTTCGAAAGGCAGAGATAGATAGATAGATAGATAGACAGAGAGAGAGAGAGAGAGAGAGAGAGAGAGAGAGAGAGAGAGAGAGAGAGAGATAGATAGATAGATATACGATTTATTTGTCAATTTTGGCAAAAATACATTACATAAAAATTGTTATTTTGTCATTACATTAAGTCTTTGATCACTATCACAGTTCGTCAGTGTATAAATATAAAAAATTGTTCCACAAATTTGTCATTATCTAATATCACAGTTTGTTTATATCACAGTTCCATAACAATTTCTGAAGTCTACTCATTCTTGCATACACGTACATCCATCACGTCACAATTTAAAAACAATTACAATTCAGCCGATACATACACTCATCACACACGCAGATATATTTACTCTTTATTAAAATGTACTCTTTATATTTTGTACATTACAACATTTTTCACGACTAAGAATACAAAACACGGGAGAACGGATAAATTAAAATAAAAAAAAAATAAAAAGATACAATAAATAAATAAATAAATAAATAAATAAATAAATAGATAGATAGATAGATAGATAGATAGATAGATAGATAGATAGATAGATAGATAGATAGATAGATAGATAGATAGATAGATAGATAGATAGATAGATAGATAGATAGATAAATAAATAAGTCAATAAATAAATAAATAACTACCCATGTATATGAATTCTCCGTCATCATGAAAAAATGTCAACTTACTCACCGTGGAGTTGACTGAGGTGCCTGCCTAACGCCGTTTTAAATTTACATAAGGACGGCAGATACCTCACACTGCAGGGGAGGGTGTTCCAGAATCGCGAACCTTGTTTTTCTTATAAGGTCAACAAGATGCGCGTTCATTTATGCCAGGCTGCGCAATTGTGTCCAAGTATTCGCTATTTTTCTACTGCGCAGCCGGCATATAGATGAACGAGCATCACATACTCGGAACAGCTGATATTACTTTTTACGCTGATTTATGAAATTTTAAGGTGGGAATAATTATAGACATTTTGTTTGACAGGCCATATCTCCGGAACAGAGGAAGCTGGCACTTTGAAATTTGGTAGAAAGATAGCTCATGTGGCCTTGAAAAGCATACCCGAAATTCGCGTTAATCGCAGTGGGCCTTTTTGAGAAATCGAATTTTGAAAAAAAAGCACCTTTTTCAGTTTTTTCTATTTATCTTGGAAATTATTGGAGCTATATAAAATCTAAAAAAAAACCTCGTGAAATCTGATGAAATTCACCACATTTTCAAAAAAAAATCGTCTTTATATGATAATTTGGCTCGAAGTGGCAACCATTTGAAAAAAATTTTTTTTTCATTTTTTAAATATCGCTTTTACGACCTTATCTTTGATACTGTGCCACGGGGCTTCAGAACCAAAAAATACGGGTCTCATGAAATTCGACGTAGATTATGACCTCAAAATTTGCCCGTTGAATCCGTATGGAATGGGCCTTAACCCTTTCAGTCACGCAATTCAATTCATTTGGTTATGGAAGTGCAAATATATGTTTCCAATGTATTTTTGAACGAAGAATCCAAATCAAGTGTCAAAAATTGAATAAATATAAAAACAACCCCTCAAATGGGGTGAAAACCACCCTTATAGTCATAAAATTCAATCCGTTTGTTATGGAAGTGCAATATATGTTTCCAATTTATTTTTGAATGCAGAATACGAATGTAACGTCAAAAATTTTATAAATATAAAAACAACCCCTCAAATGGGGTAAAAACTACCCTTTTAGTCATACAATTTAATTCTTTTGAAGACTATATATTCTTTGAAGACTATATGTTCACAATGTATTTTTGAATGCAGAATCCAAATCTGATTTCAGAAAGTTTTATAAATATACAAAAAATCCCTCAAACAGGGTGAAAACCACCCTTTTATACGTACAATTCAATTCGTTTCACTATAGAAGAAAATATATGTTTCCGATGTAAATTTTAACGCGGATGCAAATCCAATGTCACAAATTTGAAAACATAAAAAAACTCGTAAAATGGAATAAAAAGTAACATTGCAGTCACGAAACCCTGTTTGTTTTGTTATGTTACTGCTAATATTAGTTTCTGATACATTTTTCAACGGTAAATTTGAATCCAATGGAAAAAAATTCAGTAATCGTAAAAACGATCTCTAAAATTCTAATTGGATTACTACGAAAATGTGAATACTCAACGTCAAAGCACTCGATAGGACCTAAGAATATATAAATAGAATTTAGAGCTCAAAAAATATATTGAAAATCTCTGAAAGCCATATAAATTTTCTAAAACACCCCTTGTTACAATCCCCTCGAGTGAATGATTTCAATCCAAACTATATTTTGAAAAAAGAATATTAATAATAATAAAAAAAATTGTTTGCAAGAACTTCAAAGGATCAAATCTAAGTTTATTAGGTAGTTACATAAAATTTCTATATTTTTCCTATCAAAAATTTCAATATCATTATTCGTTCTAAATTATCAGTAATCTCACAACATTGTGAAATTTGTTTTGGTTTATTCTAAAAAATTTTTATCATGGAATATGCTGAAATCACCAGTGATAATGAAAGTGAAGATGAATATGATGATCCAGAATATGATTCTGAATGTGATGATGATTCGGATATTGACAAAAATCAAATTGATGAAGCAGTAGCCTCGTTAGAAAATACTTCATATAGTGAAAATTCTAACGTGATTGAATATGAAAGTGATAGTGATACTCCGTTGAGTGACAGATTAGCTGCTTTAGATGGTATTTGGGATAATAAAAGAAGAAAATTCGACGAAATAATTTTTTCCGAAGATTGCGGTCCAATGGTTCCTTCAGATATTCGTTCACCTTCACAAATTTTCCTTTGCTTATTTTCAGAAGTTTTGATCGAAAGAATTGTCGAACAGACTAATCTTTACGGGCAGCAATCAGACAAGCCATTTGAAGAAGTAAATAAAGCAGAAATATTGAAATTTATTGGCATGAATATCATGATGGGAATAAGTAGGTTACCCGCCATTCGGTGCTATTGGTCATCTAATTCTCAATTACACAACTCTTATATAAGCCCTGTTATGCCTCTCAATAGGTTTTTTGCTATCCTGTCTCATATACATTTGAATGATAACTTATCAATGCCACAAAAAGGTGAACCCAATTATGATAAGCTATATAAACTAAGACCCTTACTTGATATGCTTTCAGAAAATTTTATAAAATTCTACAAACCATCTGAAAAACAAGCTGTTGATGAAAGTATGGTCAAATTCAAAGGTAGAAGTACTCTAAAACAGTACAATCCACAGAAACCTATAAAAAGAGGTTTTAAAATTTGGGTTAGAGCAGATGAACATGGTTTTGTATGTGAGTTTCAGGTATATACTGGAAAAACTGCTAACTTGGTTGAAAAACAATTGGGCGAAAGAGTTGTAATCGATTTAACCCATCAAATTATTTCAAAAAATTATCAAGTTTATTTCGATAATTACTTTACTAGTGTTAATTTGATGATTGAACTCAAAAGTAAAAATATATTAGCCTGTGGAACAGTACGAAAAAATCGGAAAGGTTTGCCAAAAAAACAAATAAACGATAAAACAATGAAAAGGGGAGATTATGAATCTCGGACTTCATACAAGGGTATCAGTTGGATAAAATGGAATGATAACAAACCTGTCCAGTTTTTATCTAATTTTCACGATCCTTCAATCAAAACTACTGTAAGTAGACGACAAAAAGATGGTACTAGCATTCAAATCAATTGTCCACAAGCCACTCGAGACTATAATAATTATATGAACTGTGTTGACAAAGCAGATCAGTTGAAATCTACATACGAGATTAGTAGAAAAAGTAAAAAGTGGTGGCTTCGAATATTCTGGCATTTTATCGATGTAACCGTTGTAAATTCTTTCATCATTTACAAGCAAAATACCCCTACTACTAAAATGAATTTGATAGATTTTCGACTAAAGCTGGTAACTGAGCTTATTGGGTTTGCATCACCTAAAAAAAGAGGTACCAAGACAAAACAATTTACTCCTAGTAAGCGTAAGCCTCAAATTTCAAATGAAATAAGATTTTCTCAAGCCCCGCACATTCCAACTAAACTCAAAATACAAAGAAATTGCACTTGTTGTAGTTCTAAAACAAATCGAGTTAGAACTTCCTACATGTGCACAACTTGCAATGTTCCATTATGCATAAAAGAAAAACAAAATTGTTATGAAATATATCACAAAACGTAAATGTATATAAGATAAAAGAAAATGAATAAATATCTACCTGAAAAAGATTTAGAAAATAAAAAAAAAATTATAAAAAAAAAAAGAAAAAAAAACGAAAAAAAAAAATAAAAAAGAAAAAAAGAAAAAAAGAGAAAAAGAAAAAAAAAAGAAAAAAAGAAAAAAAGAAAAACAAAAAAAAAAGAAAAAAACATAACTCTGCCACAGACGGTCCCAAGCCCGTGTTCTAATGAGGAGGGGGTTTTTTTACTTTCATAACCAAACGAATTCAATTTCATGACTAAAAGGGTGGTTTTCACCCCATTTGAAGGGTTGTTTTTATATTTATAAAATTATTGATATCAGATTCGTATTCTACGATCAAAAATACATAGAAAACGTATATTTGTACTGCGATAACAATAGAAATCAAATTTTGTGACTAAAAACAATAGGGAGCCGATATATCGGCTTCTGTGACTGAAAGGGTTAAAGTGTACTATAAATACTATATCGGCGATGGAGACACAAAAGCATTTAAGTTATTGAAAGATGAAGAGCCATATGGCGATGCTTTGAAAGTAGAGAAAAAGGAGTGTGTTTTGCACGTTAAAAAGCGAATGTTTAAACGTGCAAAAGATGCCAAAAATAGCTTACTCAGTGTAAAATATCAAAAAAACTGTTGGAAGCAAAGCAAGACGCAAAAGTGAAAGTGCAAAAGAAGACAGTGATATCTACTAAGAGAAAAACTGCAGTGAAGGCTCCAAAAACTGCAGTTGTGAAAACTACATATCTTACCAACAACCTGATGAAGGACCTCTCTTTGTATTATGGATTAGCCGTTCTGAGAAACAAAGATTCTATACAGGACATGAAGAAAGAAATATGGGCCAACTTCTATCACAAAATCTCTACTGACGCTAATTGGCAACACTCGTACTGCCCAATGGGGGCCAGCTCATGGTGCAAGTATCGTCAGGCAGAGGCAGCAAATTCTTTGAAGGACTACAAGCATCCTCCAGGTCTCGACGTGGAGACACAAGAACTTTTAAAACCTATCTATAAAGACTTATCTTCAGATGATTTGCTCCAAAGATGTGTCGGCGCGCACACTCAAAACAACAACGAGAGCTTTAACTCATGCGTCTGGCGTCTAGCTCCGAAACATACATTTTCAGGGAAGAAAATAGTTGAAATTGCTATCTCATCCTTTATTAAGGCAATTCGCATTAGTATATCTGGTGCTCTGACACTCATAGAAACGCCTACTGTCTTTCTGTGCCATATTTGCTGTTCTCATCTTATCTGTCTCGCCACTTGCCGAATTTTTGTTCACTTAAAAATGAGTTTTTATTGGTCGTATACAAATATCAACTTTGTGACGGGTAATTACACCTCGTCACATGCTCCCTCTCTCACATATATAAACCATGTATTAATATCTACAGCTGTTACAGGCATCTTCAGCGACGACAGGAAAACGAGAGGAAGCCGATGAAAGGTGAGAGAGAAAGACAGAGAATAGGTAGACCACGGAGCGGGAGGGTGAGGGGGGGGGGGGGGGGTGCGGACCTCGACTACTTTCGGGCTGAGACGCTTTGGCTACCAAGCAGAGCTGACGACGATACTTTGTGAGCGCGTGCGAGCCTGCTCTGTGTAACGGCTACGGTGCGAGAGGACAACGAGGAGATCGTGACTGTGCGAAGCGGCAGCATCTACAGGTTGTGGACGACAAGTGCGAGCTTCGACGAGGACGGGGCAACCGAATGGGCAGCTTCCTCGAAAGCGAGCGCAACCCGACGCCAAGAAATTAATGTGAGTGTTATCTTGGCATTACGGCTCTCGTATCTCTTTCCTTCTCGTTCACTCTGGATATTCTCGCTCCGATTTGAGCCTGTGCGAGTACACTCGCAGCGTGTGCAGTGTGCATATGTACACCCTTCCGTATTTAGTCCGTAGATTATTTATACGAGGTCTGTCCCAAAAGTATTCGACCTACGTTCATATCTTCGCGCGGAGAGACTCAGGCGACCTCTGGAGGGTACGAACGTCACCAGCAACTCCTAACCTTCTCGTCAGTAGCCTGAGATACCGATGAAACGCCTTAGTTCCCGCGCAGCGTGTATTTGTTTACAACGACTTTTTTGCGTTCGTCGCAATTTGCTTATTGCTAAAAATGGCAGAACGAACCGAACAGTGAATTTGCATAAAATTTTGCTTTAATCTCGGTAAAAGTTGTGCGGAAACTATTGAAATGTTGCAAAAGGCCTTTAAAGATGAGTGTATGGGCAAAACACAAATAAAAGAGTGGTATAGGCGGTTCAAAAGTGGCCTTACATCTGTTGACAGTGATCCTCGTTTTGGTGGACCTTCGACGGGAACATCGTCGGATAATGTCCAGCGTGTGCGTGTCGCAGTTGAACAAGATCGTCGTTTGACTGTGAGAGAACTGGAAGATGAACTTGGAATACCAAAAAGTACTGTTTGGCGAATTTTAACCGAGAATTTGGGAATGACTCGTGTGTGTGCAAAATTCATTCCGAAACTGCTCTCAGACCAGCAAAAAAACCTTCGATTAGAAATCGCTCAGGACAATTTGGAAATGATTAATAGTGATGAAAACTTTCTTAAAAAGGTTATTACAGTCCTGATATAGCTCCCTGCGACTTTTGGCTGTTTCCTCGATTGAAAATGCCGCTTAAAGGACATCGATTCGACAATAAACAGACTGTTGAAACTAATGCGACGAATGCACTAAAGGCGATTCCGAAGTCTGACTTTCAAGAGTGCTTTGATAAGTGGAAACATCGATATGAGCGTCTTGTTCAATCAAATGGGGACTACTTTGAAGGATGCCACCCCCCGGATGACGAAGAATAAATCAAGCGCCGAGAAATCGAGGTAGGTCGGATACTTTTGGGACAGACCGCGTATAGCATTATCACTCGACGGCAATGTACATTTAAAATCCAGTTGAGATCTTGTATAGATTAATATAGTTTAAAAGGTGTGAAATTAATTTAACATCTCATTCGGCGCGAAATCATTTATAACATTAAACATTTTTAAGTGAACAGCAATCCGGCCAGTGGCGAGACAGATAAGATGAGAACAGCCAGTATGACACAGAAAGACACTAGGCATTGCTATGAGTGTCAGACCAACAATTTACTAGTGTGTAAATTTTCAAAAAATTTCTAAATTTTCAAAAAATTTCTAAATTTTCAAAAAATTTCTAAATTTTCAAAAAATTTCTAAATTTTCAAAAAATTTCTAAATTTTCAAAAAATTTCTAAATTTTCAAAAAATTTCTAAATTTTCAAAAAATTTCTAAATTTTCAAAAAATTTCTAAATTTTCAAAAAATTTCTAAATTTTCAAAAAATTTCTAAATTTTCAAAAAATTTCTAAATTTTCAAAAAATTTCTAAATTTTCAAAAAATTTCTAAATTTTCAAAAAATTTCTAAATTTTCAAAAAATTTCTAAATTTTCAAAAAATTTCTAAATTTTCAAAAAATTTTACCAACCGGCGTAGCGGTGAAACATCTAAGGAGCAATTGGTGGGCCTTAGGAATACTCGATTGGAAGCAGAACGCTACTACGAGGAAGCTGAAGGTGAAATCTATTGAGCAGACATCGCTGATTGAAGGTATGAAGCCGTTTTTTAATAATCGGCCAAGAATCATTAGATTTACGGAACATTTTTCGATGAAAAAGAATAAATCGCGTTTTTCTCGACACAACGTTTTTCGACCTAGTTGACATGATCGAGAAAAAACTATTTGACCTATCGGGCTGAAATTTTTATGGCATATTCTACACACGTGTGGTTTAGTACCTAGCAGAATTATAATTATTTATTAATATTCACCCTATTTATTTAAAAAATTTATGTTGCAAAAAAAGGTCGACACTTTCAAATCTTCGCCGTTTTATTATTTTTCATCAAATTTTGTTTATTGAGCTACCGGCTGTAGCAAAAAGCTTATTTTTTAAAAACCCGTCCACTTTTTTGCTTTCAGGCTCTTCGAAGTGGAGATATCACGTCAACCAGATTGTAGTAGGGTCAACTTCAGGCAGCCGGACCAGTCAGATTTTACATAAAAAACAAAAATAAAAAATATATTTTATCAGTGTGAAACCTCTTTTTTTATGTGTAAAAAGTTTTAAATAAATTTTTCTATGAAAAAAAAAAATTACTGAAAATTATTGCTGAGATCCTAGAGTGACCCTTTAAGAAAAAGAATTTCTTTTTATAAAAAAATTATCTGGTATTAGTCGGTAATCTACTAGATAGCATGTGACCACAATTTCCAGAAATTTATAGTGAACTCTAAACATTAGTAAATAGAGAATTAATTTTAAACTCCTCATTATATCCTCATAAACATTATATAAAAATTCAAGTCTTAAGCCTTGATAGTCGCTCAAATACTATAATAATTGCTGGGAAATTTTATTAATTTTTCCAAATATTATAAAACTTATAATTACTCATTTATATACCTATATGGGTATTTGTCCATGTACTAATTTTCTTTCTAAAATTTCTAAATTTTTTAAATTTATATTTAATATCTATTTGTAATTGTATTTTGTTTCTGAGTGGCGCACGAGTCAAAATGTGCCATTTCCCATTCGCCTTACACACGTAAGAAATGGCGTCCAGTTCATTGGTATTTAGCTTCCTCTATCTAAATTAATTGTTCCAATATGAAATTCATTCTGAATTCTCAAAAAATGGTGTGCTTTTTTATCATTGATTGTTTGACAAAAGATAATTTTTTACTAAACTTACAGAACGATAGTTAATAATCCTTATTACAGCAATTTCTTCTCTGTGCGTAATTTATTAAAATTATTTAAATATTTAAATTAACTGTAATCAGATGTTAGTACGTAGATTCATTGAATTCCTAATCATCTAAAATTTTGTGAACGATTTGCCATCATAGATTTCCGAGATGTAACCGTTTAAACTAAATATGATCTATTTTTGTGTATAACAAAAGAAGGCACAGAGCCTATCTAAAATTTGCGGTTGTAAAAGATAGTTAATTTTAAGCTTTATTTAATGCATTTACACTAAATTGATCATAGTATTTCTAACATACAAAACATTCGATAATCCAAAAATCCAAAAATTTGTTATCAAAAAATGAGGCGGTGAATCTTTAAATTTCATTTTAATTTCGAATCTTCATTATAAAGCGAATAAAAATGAGTCATGTTTGGTAAAAAATGACCGTGCCATTTTCGAGATATACTCGATCAAAAAAAAATGTTAAAAATACATAACCTCAAATATCTCGAAATATGAAGGTAGTTATGATCTAGGCTTAGAACTCGTTCAAGAGATACTAAAGAGCTACCGTTTTGGAAAGCAATTTCAGATTAATTGCTGCCGATTTACTCCAGAGTTCGATACTGATTGGTAAAGAAAACAAAAAATATATCGATTAACTAAAAAATGTTCTACAGTCTTCTCTTATTTTGAAACTATTGAATAATTCTTTTTTGCAAGTTATCGGAGTTAACGCATATTTTTGTGACAAAACCAAGGGTTTTAAAAAAATGTTTTTTACGCACACCTATTACACAAAATCTATTTTAAATAATTCAAGAAAAATTTTAACTACGAATGAATGAAAGTTAATAGTTTTGACTATATATAAACTGAATTTATTGTCTCAAATAAATAAAACTGTTTTTGAACATGTGCAAAAGTGAATAGATTATGAATAAATACTTAAATTGTATAAAAACTTTAAAAGTTGTTGCATATCAAGTTACATTTTTTTCAATTGTCAATAATATATTTTGCAACAGTATATTTATTGATTAAATTTTATTTATGAATATAATGTATACTACTTTTACAAATAAATATTTTCGAATTTTTGTAACTTTGCTCGAGTTTATGAACAACGCATTTTTCATTACTTATAAAAATATTATAAAAATGAAAAAACTGTATAAAACGAAAACAAATCGATGATTCTTAATTTTCTTTTTATTTCCAACTTTATCAAAAAATTAAAATCGCTACCCATTCATTGGTACTTAGCTTCCTCAAACTAAATAAATTGTTTCAGAAGAATTTCTTTATTCTAATAAATATTTTTGAATTGTTCTATTTCTTTCTTATTAGTATCTCAAAAAAGATGTTTGTTTTTATCATTGATTGTTGTCAAAAGATAAATTACAGAAAATTATAAGCTTATGATAAAAAATTGCATTATCGATTTAAAAATATTGTAAATAGAAAAATCGTTATAATACAAAAACGAATCGAGAAATCTTTTCTTTTCTAATTTCTTAAATTTTAAGAAAGAACTTAGGATTATAAATATACACTTAACTATTATAAAAAATATATAATTTTTATAATGATTATTATAATAACGTCAAAATTATACTAGCACAAATCATTTCATAAAATGGGGGATATTCCTAAAGACCAGGTAACTTAACGTAATTTTTATCTATGAAATAAAAAGATTAATAATAAAAACTGAATTAAAACAAGGAGCTAACTTTATACATATACATTCATAAAAGTATATTTATGAACAATCAGAAGCTAAATATAGACAGTAACATCTTTTAATTTAATGATATTTCTAGAAATCTAGTTACAAAAAAATTTCAAATATATGCACAGATCTCGATACAATTCGACAACAATTATTTATAACGTATAACCTAATAACTGTGCATATCGACGTACCATAAATTATTCGGAATTTTTGTAGGTTCCTTCGAACCAATATATGAGGGGATAATAAAATTTTATATGCTTAACGTCCCATTAAATTACAGTTATTTTATAAAAGTTAGGATAGAATAAATACGTTAATAATAAAATACATAATGAATTATTACCTCTGAACGGTAAAATGAATTACGCGAATAACACAAAAAGAGAGCTTGAATTCATTATATTAATTTTATTTTTAACCTCTCTTTACCTAACTTTACTAACAAATAATGTTATACTTACAAGGAGAGTCCACCCTCTCAGAGTCATGGAATTTGATAAAACTCTAGAAGGTGGTTTTTTGTACCATAAAATGAAGCCTAGCACCCGTAGTTTTTACGTTTTAATAGGTCTTTCTTCTCGAGATGAACTACGGGTGCTAGGCTTCATTTTTTTGTACAAAAGACACCTCTTAAAGTTCATCAAATCTCGTGACCAGGAGGATGTGCACTCTCTTTGTTAGTAATCACGGGACCAATGAGTCCTGCATACAATTAACCATATTGTAAGGTCCCGGATAATAGGATTAGTCATATTAGTTCAATTAGCAGTACAGGCTAAAACAATCAATTAATATGGTTAAGTAATCCAATTAGGCTAACATTACAATCAATGAAATATAATAACTAATTAACGATCTCTGTTCACATTAACATTATCGTGATAAAAGCGAAACATACACTTATTAAACATTATATTTAATATCGCGACTATATTTATAGTTAATTTTGTTGATTAATAAATTATTACTTGTTGCGTATAAATGCATTATTATATATATTATATACATAAATTGTAAAAACAACTATAAGAAATCACTCCTAAGTAAACCAATCTAACAGATTTACATTAAATAATTCCCGATAATATAACAATATTAGGTAGTTTACAGAATTGAAGAGGATTTCAAGAAGATTTTTCATCCGTTACTGTAATTTAACAAGCTCCATTAGCATATCGAATTTAAAGATTTGACATAACCCCAATACCGCCACCATTGCGAAACCTCCTCAACCAACGAGCTATTTTATTATGGTTGTTCGGGACGAGAGTAAACTAAGGATTTTGTTAAACTAATTTATACACCATTTATGATAAAGTCTGTTATTTATTAAATACAATATTAGCTTTATTAGTATAACGCGCTTTGTAACTACCGATCCGTATAAAGGCCAGAGTACATCTGGTCTCTGCGTCATTCTTTTTCGAGTTAGAATGAGCCGCTATACGCGTCGCCGAAAGTTGCCGCCGACGAGCGACGAAAACATACATAAGAAACTTGAGAATGTCATCGCATTTGAACTATACAGAAAGTTTTAGAGACCTTTTGCATAGAAACTTATTACACAGTTACATTTTCTTATTACTAATGGATTCTATCCGTAACAATTCTCCCCCTCGTATAAAATATGTTTTAATTTATACCCTAAATCAAGTTACGGGCTATCACCAAAAACAATCCGACAGAACGCCAATATAATCCAAAACGTTAAATCTATTCGAGAGCTAGAATATTTGTACATTGAACCTAATTACCAACTAACCTTAATGCCTTACACATTTCATAATTACTGCAAATATCTAGCATCGTTGCAGTAAGTACAAATACATACGCTTTTTAAATCGTGAAATCTGCACATAGCTGATTTATTATTAATAATGTTGCAACAATTCACAACGCTTTCTAGACTGGCTTCATATTTTCGCTTTAAATATTGTTAAACAATGAATATTTGAAGGTGCTGCCTGTGATTTTGCGTATATGCACGGTCACAAAAACACATAATCCCTGGCATTTACCCTATGCCTCCGAGAAAACCGTGCAAAACTCGGTGAGGGGAAACTGCATCGGACACCCTTTTACTGAGTTATTAATCAATTATAATTTCGGTGTTCATATTTTATAACTTTTTTACTATTTTCTTATACGACAATAAATTTTCATATTTTACATTTAATTTTTAACATTTGCGCTTCTATTTGTAACCCATAAACTCACCCTCCCCCTCGGTTAAACAGCGGTATATATACTCCCAAATCTTCATACAAGCCCAAATCTATTCAATACTCTTTCAATTCTGTAACCACTACCTTTGGATTATTCATGTATTGTAAGCAAAACTCATATCCGTTTTTCTCTCATATGTATAAGACCGATTTCATCTCAAATCATGCAGGCCGACAGCACCTATCTCTCCGAATCAGCTCAAATCATAATATATTATTCTACTCGGAAAATAAGCGTATACGTATTTTTGATTTTTCGATAGCATAAAAATTGCATGTGTTATGCTTTTTTCAAAAATGACTCCTCAAATTTCATTTCTCAAAAAACGAAAACTTTTTTCTTTTTAAATCGTTCTAATTCGTCTTTTTATAGATATTTGAAAATAATTCTGTACATATTCGATGCTGTTGGTGATACTCTTTCGATTTGCCAAGTTCAAAAATTTTTTTACAAAAAATCAAGGATGATATGACATTTTTTATAAACAATGAAAAATGCTTTTTTCTCAAATAAGCCATCTTTTTTTTTACTCAATTTTTTTTTTATAGATTGCTAGTCTCAGCACCTATATGGTCATATACATGACATTTGGAATATTTTTGTTTTTTAAGAGATATAAACGAAATAAGAAAAAAATTTTATGTACCCCTAAGTATAATGATTATACGTATATAGCAGAGCAAGAATCTGTGCATTAGGCGAATACGTGTACGATTATTTATATATGTGTGTGTGTACACCATAGAGGAGTATAACGCATGGTACTAGAATTCTCCGCAAGGTGGCTAAAACTCATCTTTTGCTATCACGTAGATAATGTTAGTTATTTTAGCTTATTTAAGGAACCCGGTCTAGTTATCTTAATATATATAGTATTACTTATACATACTAAGATTTCTCTTGAATTATGGCTGAAATTTATTCTGAATTTATGCTGAATTTAGCAGAACTTCTATGACAAAGTTTTCCTAACAAAGCAGTGCAGAGTTCGGATTATGTATGCTTCAATTGTTATAAACGCGTTAAAAATATTGAACCAAAGGAAATAATTGATGCGATTCATTCAGACAATTATACCGACTTGGACAGTGATACTGAAGACCATGATTTTCGAGCTAGCACCCCAGAGCGGATTGAGCATTTAAACGAAACCTTAATTTCAAGTTATTTTGGTAATGTTTCGCCACTTAAAAGGAAGAGAGGTATTGATGATTCATCTGTACAAATATTCATTATTAGAAAAAAATCAAAACTAGTATCTTCATTCTCATCTGCAACTAGCTCAAAATTGTCAGAAGCATACAATGTTTGCATTGATGAATCACATGATGATTTGACTCAATGCTTCTGCAATGAATGGCTCAATAACTTGCGAGTAGCGCTTGATAATTGTGACAGTATCAATGAGAAAATTAGAATTTTAACGTTGCTTCCTTCGTCATTAACAAAATCTAGTATTTTATCAGCATGTTCCGAAGTAACTGTTTATATGATTGACAAAGCAAGAATGCTTGTAACAACTAAGGGAATATATTCTGAACCTGACGCGTATACTGGTCATCCATTGGACGAAAAGTCTACAAAAATTGCCATGGAATATTTTCTAAACGATGACTTTAACTGTACACGTCAAAGCCCTAATAAATGTGATGTTGTGACTGTTCAACAAAATGGAAAAAAAGAAAAAAAAATAGAACGTTATTTGACACGCAGTTTAAAAGAGGCGTATAAACTATTCAAACAAGAAAACCCAGACATAAAAATCGGTATAACAAAGTTTTATACATTAAAACCAAAGTTTGTTATGTTGAGCCCGTCGGAGGAAGTGTGTCTGTGCATTTACTGTGCAAATTTTGATTTATACGTTAATAGTCTAAATAATTTCGTTCTACACTTTTATCGGCAATTGTTTGCTCCAATTTGTCCGATAAGTGTCTTTTTCAAGAATGTACTTTATGCCCAGGTTCTGAAAATATCAACCTAAGTTTGTTTGGATTAGAGACAACTAATGAACATGAGGAGATTGTTTTTGCTATGTGGGAAAATGGCCATCTTGTGAAGAAAAGATTAACAATCTCCAATTCTTTTAGCGATCTTTCTTCTTGGACAGTCAAAACAAGCGTTCATTTAAATATTAAAAATATACAAAGAAAAGCTATAAAAGAAGAGAAAGAAATAGCTGCAGCTAACTCAGGTCATCTAGTACTGCATGGTGATTTTGCTGAAAATTGGGCAGTGATTCACAGTAACCCTATTCAAGGTACTCACTGGGTTAATCAACAGGTCTCTATTTTCACAGCAGTTTGTTATCAAGGAAAACTAACAAAAACTTTTGCTGTCTTCAGTGATGATAGAAAACACGATTCTGCCCATGCCTTGTTAGCAATGGAAAAAATAATTGATTCGATGAAAAATGATTCAACCGATTTAATAGATCAAATATCGATTATAACAGATGGAGCAGCAAGCCACTTTAAAAATCGATTTCAATTGTATGAAATGAAAAAGGCTTCCATCAATAAAAAATGGTTGTTTTCAGCTAGAGGTCACGGGAAAGGTGCATGTGATGGTGTTGGCGGACTAGTCATATACTATGCTACTAGACATAATCTTCAGAACAGTCATATTGAATCAATACAAGATGCCAATGCTTTTGTAACAAACGTTCAATTTTATACTAATAATATTAAACTAATCTTACTACCAAAAGAAGATATTGAAGTTTTTAGACAAAATAAAATAAAAGAGTGGCTTAAGGCTCCTAAATATAACGGCATTCAGAAAACCCATGTATGGAAAGTAAATGTAGGTAAAAAGAAAAAATCTTATACAGGTCGAACTGCTCTTCATTCTTTAACAAAATTGTTAAATAAAGAGAAACAGAAGAAGAAGAAAATTAACTCAAAGAATCGTGTTAGCAGGAAAGGTAGAAAAAGCAATAAAATGTCTAAAAATCATAAAAAAGGGAAAAATACATAGCATTTTTTCTTGCACGACAGTGCTATGAGGGAACATAAAATTTTTTTCTTATTTCGTTTATATCTCTTAAAAAACAAAAATATTCCAAATGTCATGTATATGACCATATAGGTATTGAGACTAGCTATCTATAAAAAAAATTGAGTCAAAAAAAGATGGCTTTTTTGAGAAAAAAGCATTTTTCATTGTTTATAAAAAATGCCATATCATCCTTGATTTTTTGTAAAAAAAATTTTGAACTCGGCAAATCGAAAGAGTATCACCAACAGCATCGAATATGTACATAATTATTTTCAAATATCCATAAAAAGACAAATTAGAACGAATTAAAAAGAAAAATTTTTTCGATTTTTGAGAAACGAAATTTGAGGAGTCATTTTTGAAAAAAGCATAACACATGCAATTTTGATGCTATCGAAAAATAAAAAAATACATATACGCTTATTTTCCGAGTAGAATAATATACTATAATTTGAGCTGATTCGGAGAGATAGGTGCTGTCGGCCTGCATGATTTGAGATGAAATCGGTCATAAACGGTTAACTGTTATTACTATTTCATGAGTAATAAGCACGCTACACGCGCATTGCTCTAGTATCCATTTGTAAATTATAACATTCATTTCATATCCGAATCTAATTAGACTATTGCAAAGTCATTATACGCATTTGCGTATCCACGCGAGATCTCCCACGGTTTCGCCTTTTGACCTGCAGCCACGAGTCGCATTGCCGATTCGCGCAAACAAATGCTAAATCGTGAAGGACTGTCGGCGATGCTAATCTCAATGAAGAAATATACAATAAACTATAGCGAGTTACCAAATTCATGTACAACAATGATGCTCTCCCCTGTTCAGACTCTTGGCCTTATGCATTCGATGACCTTCAGCGCTGAGCAAACTACCAATTGAGGTTCCATGATAGTCTCGGGACGACCGCGAATCGTCCCGAACTAGTGACACTACAGCCTTGGAATTGCACTGCCAATTTCCACGCACTGCAAGAGCTTCACACTTTAAGAGCGTCATTGGTACAAAACTTTGGCGTCCCCAGTTATAACTCTATACCAGTTATAACGCTATAACCTCACTTCCTAGCGATTCCTACAGCTCAACCCTATGCTTGTTTGAGCGGCGGTCATTATGCTTATGGGAAAACACTTGGCTTTTGTAGTGAGCCTATTCCTACAGCTCATCCCTGTCTTTCTTGCGCGGTGGGACTGTTGCTCATAAGAGAAGTTATGCTATAACTATTGCAGAGACATTCTATTTTTCCTAATTTCCAAGATAAAAATTACTTCATTTCGCACAGAGTTTAAACCAATTCATCTGAGCCCTAGGCCAATTGCAAAAGCAGCTAGCAAAGACAAAGTAACCATAATACTTCCCGTGAACGACAACGTTTTTCCAAACGTAAAATATACAATTTACTTCAAATTTAAGGATGATTTTTACTTTTACTATTCTTTCGTTGAATCAATAGTTTTCAAACGATGATTAGCATGTTCGAATATCCTGTTAATTGAATTTAGCTTTTAATAATTTCATCAAATTATAAACCATATAAACCATATCAAAATATGACGAGTCGCAACACCTCAAAAGCCTACTGGGATAAATTATCAGTTAACAAATGTTTTTATTTCTATTTTTGCATAGCGCCTCTAAAGCCTACTATGCATGTATCTATTTAGCGAACATTTGTGTATAGCACCTCTAAAGCCTACTATTCACTTCTAACAAATAGTTCATAATAATTCGAAAATTTACAGAATTTTTAATACTTCAACGTATATCCTAAATCTGACTTTGTTCCAAGCTAAAAAATGTACCGCACATTAAGAAAACATCTCTAGAACGTTTATATACGAATATTATGTTTTGCCTACAATACTTCTCCCCATGCAAGTTAATCAAATTTTTGTTCTTTTCTTCATTTTTTTGTACTATTTTATTACTCTAAAACCCAATCGGTTCACCTGTAAAATTTTAATAATTCTCAGCCCGTTCTTATATATGTCACATGTTGAATCCCCTGTTGATGCGTTTATTGCACATATCACGACGAAAGCATATGTTTCTTATATGATTAGTTACGATTTAAAAAGGCTTATAAACGTTGGCCGCTGCACCGTAACCGCTTCTTGAAATAGGCGCGCATAAGCGCTCTGGTCCCTTTGACAGCAGCGTGCCTCCTCGCCGTCGTTGCTTCCGCTCGCGTAACTTCGCCTGCCGTTGTAGTCATTACATTAGTCATTGAAGGTGATCTTTTCAATTACAGCTTGGTTACTGATAAATCCTCTCTAAACAAAGTTTACCAGCAATAAGAATTTCACATTAAATAAAATGAACTTTACAATTAATAGTATTAAACAGAATAACATAAGCAAATTATGTCGCGCTCAACAGTCCCATAATATTAAAAGTTACTGACTTTCCAAAATTCTTTATATATAATAAAATATACTCTAACGCTACATTATAATATTACACAGCACATTGTGTTACGCTCCAAACGATTCTTACCGTGGGAAAGTTCGATAGGTCTAGTTTAATTGTTTTTTCAAGGAATCCCAATAGTCTCACTTATGAAAACTGAGCGCCGCACATTGACACCCGATACGCGGCTGCACCGACTTCGAGCATGCTCGGACGCACGGTTTCTCCCCGCCGCGACGCATTTCTTCCACGCGGTAATACAGTGCACCATTGTGCGTCACACGAATTTCCCCAAGCTACTTTTATTTTGAATCTTAATCAATATTAAGAAAAGGCAAATACGACAAAACTTTTCTCGCGTTATTCAACTGTTACAAACAAGTCATGAGGACTAACTGACAGAAATGTACTTGCAATACATTCAAAACACTTCTAAATTCAGCAAAATTAACATGTCGCTGCACGAGTAAATCTCATTTATTTTAAAACCTTTTAATGTCAATTATTATTTGCGAAAATCTATTATTGTGTATTAAGTACTAACTCCATGTATTAATTCATAAAAAAACATTCGATGAGCAGCCAGTTTGTAAAATGCGCAATATTCTTACAATCTTTCGAATAATATGTACATTGTTCTCAAAACTTTTATTCTATAAAGAGTCAATTAAATAGAATTCTATCTACTGATTTTGCTAGTATGAATTTGGATACGACGTTTCATGCAAACATTCTGTTACGATAATTATTATTACTTGTGTTACTTTATGCGGCTGTACGTTACACATTTTTCTTTTTTAAAATCATGAACGTCTATTTTGCTCGCACTCAAAACTCATTATATTTATTCATAATACTTTCACTGTAGTAATATTTCCGTATTCAATGGTATCATAATTAAAACAAATTCCCATTTAAAGAAAAATAATCACGGAGCACACTACAGGGTATACTTGTCAAAAGATCTAAGCTTAAAATCACTTTATTTTGCAACTGTAACGTAATTATTACAAACTAACCGATAAACCGAATTTTGTTAAACATGTCTAGCTTTACTAAATGCTTTATTAATTATTCTATATAAATTGTTATTATCTTTCAACAGATATTTAAATCCTCAAAAATAAAATGCTTTCTAATTAAATTGCTCTCACAACTAAACAATAGGTACTTTATAAAATTACTTTATTTTCCACATTGCTCATGTCCTTAAATTGCAACCAAATGTCAAATAATAAATAAAAATATATTCAACTACTAAATCAATAACGAAATATAAACAAATTAGACTGAATTCTATTACACGCGTAATTTCAATATAATATTAAATTACCACAAACTATTAAAATGCACCGTGCAATTTAATTTAACAAAAATAAATAAATACAGAATCATTCTGGCCTTTTAGATAATAATGTACTTATCTTGATGTTTTTGTCTCCGTTTTGTTTGTTAAACCAGAATTCCCAAAAACCATGGTTATTTAGCTTCTGTTCTCCTACAACATCATAATTAAAAGGCCACTGCGGCATCGTCGTTGCTATCGGCAAACAGCTAGGCCTTTGTCTTGACTTGACTTCTTTCTTCTCTAGGCAGCGGCGTCGGTTTCGAATCCACGTACATGCCAGCTTCACTGCGTATGCCTCGTTCATATTTTAGAATTAAGTCATCCTGATTAGCTTTATTTTTCATAAGCTTTCTTCCCTTCATTGACGGCGTACTTCTTTTCAATTAAGTTATTTCACTAAAAACACTTTTCTTAAAATCCTTTTACGCTTGTCCCACAAAACACGAATAATCCCGATGTTTATTCCCGGGTTTCTGGCACCAAATTGTTCGGGATGAGAATAAACTAAGGATTTTGTTAAACTAATTTATACACCATTTATGATAAAGTCTGTTATTTGTTAAATACAATATTAGCCTTATTAGTATAACGCGCTTTGTAACTACCGATCTGTATACCGGTCAGAGTGCATCTGGTCTCTGCGTCATGATTTTTCGAGTTAGAATGAGCCGCTATACGCGCCGCCGAAAACATACATAAGAAACTTGAGAATGTCATCGCATTTGAACTATACAGAAAGTTTTAGAGACCTTTTGCATAGGAACTTATTACGCAGTTACATTTTCTTATTACTAATGGATTCTATCCGTAACAATGGTCCATCCAGATCCAGCAGAAATAGTTCGACAACAAGCTGAAGAAGCTCAACAAAGAGCAGCTGCATTAGCTCAACAGCAAGAACGGGAAAGAGAATTAGCTCGACAAAGAACCGCTAACGCAGGCAACGACGAAAATGATACCCTGATGATAAGATAGTTGAAAATGTATTCCTCCAAAATGTCTTGTCATGCATACGCCCATTTAATGGACGCAATATGTCATTAAAAGACTACAATGGACTACAAAAGATCAGAAATGGCCTGATTTCCTGGCAAACTGCAAGGATGTGTTAGGCATTGAACATTCGGAAAACAGTTTAATACTATCGATGATTTAGCTAATCTATGCGAAGGAAGGTGACACCGTTGGCGATTTTTATAATCTTCTTAATCTCCTTCTAAGTGGAGCACATAATTCCCTAAATGAGGAGATGTCCGAAGACACAGACCTAGCATTGGTCATCCGACCATTACGATAGCTGCATTAGACGTGTTCATAAAAGGATTACCCTTTAGCATAACTACTATGGTAGACGGTGAAAACCCCACAACCATAGAGTATGCATACAAAGAAGCTGTGCGAATCGAAGCTCGCATGGAAGCCAAGATTATAGCAGATTTAAGGTTAAGGCAATCTTATCAAGACTGGCAGTAATCTGAATATTCAGCCTCGAATAGACAAGGAAATAGGTATCCCCAGAATAACTGGCGTAGAAATGACCATTATAATAGGGATTCACCAAAACGACCAACCAATTATAATACACAACCACCAAGGTACAATTCAACCAATCCGAACATGCAAACTCAAAATTATCCTCAGACTTATAAACAAGACTTTAATTCTAGAAGAGGATGTAACCCCGACTTTAATTATTCAAGATCAGATAAAGGATATCGAAATAATTACCCAAGAAGCGATTTTAGGCAACAGCGTCAATATCCTAATTCTAATAGGAATTCCAATTTATATAGAGATCCCCGACTCTTCGATCCCAATAATCAACAATATGACCAACGGGATAGTCGACTGAATCAAGATCAAAGTTACCAGAGGTACGGAAACACCCATCACAATACCAGTAGTGGTAATCAACCTAACCTAATGAGAAGGCATGATTATAATAATCATAACAATTCCCCTCAGGACAGTCATCCAGCAACACGACGGCATAATTTAAACTGATGAGGGGCTAACTCCGAAAATATGATAGAAAATAGATAGATCGATATGATGGTGAGCCAAAGTCAAAGCCAAACCCCAAACCGAACTCATGATCAGATCAGGTCAACTATTACAAGCCTGTACATTATTATCAAGAATACAGATAGTACTCATACTAGTCAATGCCTAACCTTTATGTTAGACGACAGTGCCGCTGTAAATATTATCAAATTAACAGCTTTAGGACCGAAATCAGAAATGTCACAGAATTAACAGGCATTACGGAAACTACAATTGAAACGTTAGGAACCACGTATTGTACTATATGAGGTAAACCTGTAAAATTTCATATTGTATTGCCAGTTTTTCCAATGGCTCAGGATGGAATCCGCGGAAGAAAATACCTCAAGGAACAGAACGTTGTCATCTTTTACTATGATAACGCAGTAGTGCTTGGAAGTGATGTCATGCACCCCATCCGAATTATCAATCAAGAAGAAACTCTGAATACTAGCAATCGATCAGAATTTAAAAATCTGCAACCAGATATTGTAAAGATAGAAGAAAAGAAATCCGATGATGATATAAACTATGATTTAAGCAACCTTTTTAAAGAAAATGAAGAAACCCAGATAACCAAACTGAAACAGTTCCAAGTGAAATGAGAGAACAAATATCGTGGAGAAAGGAGACTGCAACTCGTAAATCAAAAAAATTTGACTCTACTGAAACAAATCCAACTTTCTCTCAGAGTCCATGCTATCTTCAACTGAGATAAGCGAACAAGAATTCGGAGAAAGCGCAGAGTCCAAGCCACCATTACAAGACCCCTGAAGAAGTGGTTTGAGGGATAAAGATTCAGACGTCCCTACACGGAACGAAGTTTCGCATATCTGCATAATTAGTATCAGTAACGCAGTGCTCTCAAGCTTTCGTGCGTCAGTGACTCGACTTTTTGGAGCAAGTACGGTCCAAAATGACGGGACTATCGCTCTCCGAGTCGTGTCGTACAGCAGATGCACGCAAACAAGGACAAAGATCGCCCCATGACTAAAATCGTAACTCTCAATTACCGAATCAATTTCTTACGATTGTTCACAAAAATTCCTGAAACAAAATACTGGTGAGACTTAAGAACAGTTAAGAACACGTGTTGTTAATTTTCATTGATTTTCTTACGTTAAGATTTGTATAAAAAAATTAGGTTAGAATTATCATTTTTATACCACTTAGAACATTCATGTGCATTACCCTGTATATGTTCTAACTACCGACATTCGATAATGTCCTAATTACTGACATCATGTAAATGTAATGTCCTGATTACCGAAATTTTGTATGTGTACCAATTACCGACACATCTATACGTTCCGATTATCGACACCCTGTATATGTCCTAATTATCGACATTCGATAATGTCCTAATTACTGAAACCATGTATATGTCCTAATTACTAAAACTTTGTATGGGTACCAATCATCAACACTTTATACGTGTACCAACTACCGACAGCCTGTAGATGTCCTAATTACAGATACCCTGTATATGTTCTAATTACGGACACCCTGGATATGTCCTAATTACCGACATCATGTATTTGTAATTTGTAATTTGTAATTTGACATTATTGTCCGTACCCAGGTAGCGGGTTGCATGCCTGATTTACAATTTTATTAATTAATAATTTAATATTTCAAATAATTAATATAATTTTTTTAAATAACAAAAATATATTCTTTACAAATCATAACCAAAAGATGTTTGTTTACAGACAATTAAACTCTGCTTGGAACCCTGGATTTTCATTTTTGATTAAATATTCATCGCACTTTGCTATTTATTTTAAATCGTATTTGCTTGATAGGTAAATTCAATGCGATTATAGCGCCATTATAAAGCTTTTTATACTCTCATTTCGATATCCAGCCGGATCCTGATAAAGGGTAAGGGTAATGAAGTCATACAAAAGTGTAGATCATCGGTATACATACAAGATGTCGATAATTGGTAGACATACAAAGTGTCGGTAATTAGGACATATACGTGATGTCAGTAATTGAGACATGTACAGACCAAGGGTAATGAGGTCGTAGAATATGTCGTTAATTAGTACACATACAAAGTGTCGGTAATTAGGACATATACCTGATGTCGGTAATTAAGACACATCCAGGGCGTCGGTGATTAGAATAACTACAGGCTGTCGGTAATTGTTTCACGTACAAGGTGTCGGTAATTGGTACACATACAAAGTTTGGGTAATTAGGACATATACGTGATGTCAGTAATTAGGACATTATTGGGTGTCGGTAATTAGGGTATATACAGGGACATGCACAATAAAGTTATCCATTTTGCATGACGATCAAAATATAAATCAACGCGATGTATCAAGCGTACAATCCAGCTGTGAAGCAGACTTACATGTCACAGAATCCGCCGATTCATGTCGATTTCGTACAGCGCATGTCCGACTTTTGGGCAGCAGACGCACAAAAATGAGAGACTGGCTGTGCGATACGATGGGAGCGCAGAACTCTCAGAGTTTTGCGCAACTGTTATACCAGCCTGGACAACAGTTGAACAAAACTTCTTTCCGTGTATGCGTGTTCGTGTAAATTATCACCAGACCGTGACTAATTTTGCCTAACGGGGAAAAAGCTAATAGATATTCTAAAAGCTATATTTTTATAAGATTATTAGATAGATAATATATGGGTATTTTATATATATTTATAAACAGGTACATTTTTTATTAACAATATTAATAATATTATATTTTTTTTTAAATAGTGCTGTATTTAGACGTCATTCATTTTTAAATAACTCGTTTATTAAATATTACAATTATAAAATAAACTTTAATATTGATACTTTAATGTTAATTAGAAAATATATATGAAATAAATAAATGCCTTGCGCCCATAGATTCGTTCCATAGGTCCTTAGAGTCAAGATATGACCGTGTGTAATCAAAGTACATGTAATTTAAGTATAAAATGGTACCTATACTTTGAATCGTAACTCTGCAGGTTTTTTTCCTAGAAAAATAATGTAATAAGATAAAGAAGTATGTTAAGAAAGCCGTAATTGGAGCTTTGTTTCGTATAAAAATTTTATTTTGTTTCAAAGTTATGATAAAAAATGATGACGAAAAATGCAAGAAATTTGAGGATTTTTAGCTCTTTAAATTGAGTAATTTTCCATGCATTTTTCGTCAAGATTTTTTGATTGTTCATAACTTTGAAACAAAATAATATTTTTTGTTAGCAAACTTGCAACTCCAAAAAACATGTATACATTTTACATGGTGCGTATGTTTTTTAGGTCGCTGATTACGAATCCGAACTCAGATGTACGAAATGCAAGATGGCAGATCCAAATTTTTACAATTGATCGGATTTTGACAAAAATTTATATTTTGTGATTCTGTTGATCACCGATTACGAATGCAAAGTTAGATTGTCAAAATTCAAGATGGCGGATCCAATATGACGGATTAAAATTTCCAAAACTGATCAATTTTTTACCAAAATCTGGGCTTAGTGTTACTTTGCAGCGCTGATTACGAATGTAAACTTGGATTTTTTATATTCAAATTAGCGGATCCAATATGGCAGATAAAAATTTCCAAAATTGATTAAATTTTTACAAAAATCAGTATTTATGGGTTCTTGGGGTCGTTGATAACGAATCAGAAGGCATATTTTTTAAATGATATACATAGATACAACTATATACATATTGAAATTCAATTAGTTTTAAAAATTTCCATCCTTCGTCTTGGTACGCAGTCTTCAATATCTAAAGACTAAACAGCAACCCAAAAAATTCGTAAAAACAAATTTTTATCGAAATACGATCGATTATGGAAATTTTCATACGCTATATTGGATCCACCGTCTTGAATTTTGAACATCTGACTTCGAATTTGTAATCAATGATCTAAAAAACTGAACCCCCAGCTAATAACATTTGAAAGAATTTGGTCTCAATTTTTAAAGTGACATACATTTCAACGTTAACGTCAATATTAATATTGCTCAAAATTTCAACAAAAAATTAAATCGATTAAGGTAGTTAGCCTCTAAAGTGAAAAGTCTCGAGAAACTTCTGCAATTTTGAGCAACATCAATTTTTACCTCAAAGAATATCCCTGTAAAATTTCAGATTGCTGAACTATACAGATTTTGAGTTCTATTCATCCAAAGTTCACGAGTTTTGGATCTTTTTTCAATAGAACAGATAGATAGCATTAGATTATTTATATCTCATCCATATTACTATTTGTCGCGATATTTCATCACATTAGTTTAAAATTGCACAATTTTGGTTATAACTATCACGTCACATTAGTTCGTAGATAACACAATTAGTTTTCAATTACATCGCGGTTTTGAAAAATGTACCTGCGTATTGCCATTTTAAATGTTTTAATAGACGGAAGATGCCTAATGCTGCGGGATAATGAATTCCAGAGGCGAGCACCTCTGAAAGTAGCTCTGAAAGAGTTCAGGCCAACATTAATACACGACTCTGGAATTCTAATTTCCTTGGGATTTCTACCGGAGGTTCTAAACTGGCTTTGCTCACAAAGGGCCGCAAAGTATGAAATCTGTCCCATGACAACTGCTTTATAAAGCAGTACCGCCGCAAAGTACTCCCTTTTTGTCTCCAAAGTTAACCTGCCCAGTTTCCTCCTTTAGGGAGAAATATGATCATCCTTTCTAATACCACATATATATCTCACACAAGAGTTTTGTATTTTTTGAAGCCGGGTCTGAAGCTCACCTGCTACGTCTAGGTACACAAGAGAGCAATAATCTAAGTGGGATACAACAAGAGCACTTGCAAGCTGCACACGCAACACCTCAGTTGTGCAGGATTTATAATCATTGAAAATGGCTATTTCAAAGAGAAAACCATGAATATGAGTTTATTTCAGCTCTAGTGATTGAGAAAGTCTCGAGAAATATCTGAAAACTTGTGAAAAATTAGGTAAAGTCCTATAATGCATATATTTTCAATTCCAGAAGCTGGCCCATACAGGAATGAAATAATACGCGTATTAATTCAAAAATCGTAAATCTGACTTTTGATGATAACTACGTGAGTCAAAAGTTAATGTTTCCTGTGTAATTTACATATTTTAGTTTTAATTGCATTAAAAAGCATGAAAAGTATTCTTTTCTGCTATTCGTATTTTACATGTAAAGAAATTCATGTATACTGAGATTTTTATTTTTCAGATTTGATTTGTCTCACGTAGCTAGGGGATAACTACCTTCAGGTGGAGCTCTACCGATTCTTGATAAAAAAATCGATATTTTTTATTGACTTTTTATTGTAATGAGAGGAATATTCTAAGACTAGTTAGATGTTACAAATCAAAAAATTAACAAAATTATAATAGTTTAAATAAATTATTTAACATTGATTAGTATGCAATATAAAAACTTAAAAAAGACTTTATCGATCTTCCCGCCGCAGGTTTAAAGAAAAAAATTAAAACGTTTTTTTCTTTAACGTTTCGGTGGTCGTTGCCACCATCATCAGAAACTAAAATTTATTAAATTATAAATAAACAACTGTAAATATTTGTGGATATTATATGAGATTATAAAAACTTACAGATATCAAACGACGCTTTTTACATGTTGTGGATTAGACAAAACGATGGTAATGTTATCATCCTCCACCGCATGACCAACTGAAGATGTACTTAGTTCGGAGAACCACAGTTATCTGTTTAGCATGATCAGCCGATGGTTCACTTATATATAAACCCGCGAGGGCTCGGCGCATTTGTTTACAATCGTTCTCGTCTATGTATTGTCGATTGACGTCAGAGGATTTTGATCGACGTCAGATATTATTGTTTTGGTTTCTGTTTTAGTTCGTGTAATAAGTGTGTATATGCAGTATTGAGGTTTTGTGTGTCCTCTTTTTTGTTTACTGGAATTTTTTGTAAATGTATATGTAGCATTTTTGAGATTAATCTTTTTCTAATATTTTCTTCTTTATCTAAGATATCAAAATTATCAAAGTCGAAAATGTGATTGAAACCGGAATTGTGTATTGCTATTACATTATCTTTTGATTTTTTGTGTTCCTCAATACGTGTACATAGACTACGTTTCGTTTGACCTATATATGTGGCTTCAGAATCATTACAATTTATTCTATATACAACATTCTTTTCCTGATTTTTATCTTTCTTAGCTGTCCCTTTTATAATGATGTTGTTCATGCCGTTTTTTATTATAGGGATAGTTGTAATGCTGTGCTTCTCTAATGCACAAGATGTTTGTTCATAGAAACTTTCAACGTATGGTAGGCATACAATATTCTTAAAATTAGTAATCGCTTTGTTGTTATCATTTTTGTTTAAATTCGCTGACAATCGTTTCCTTATGTATTTTTCTACAAAATCATTCGGGTAGCTATTGTCGTCTGACAATTCTTTTACAATATTGATGTTCTTTTTTATGGAATTTTTTATCAGCTAATTTTGTTGCTCTATCAATAAGATTATATACCATGGACATTTTTTGAGATTGTGGATGTTATGAATTATAATTTAAAAATCTACCAGAAAATGTTTGTTTGGTATACCAGTCTGTTATTATTTTACTTTTATCTTTTATTAATAGAACATCAAGGAAACTTATGGAATTGTCTTTTTCTATTTCATGTGTAAACTGTAATCTATTATTATAAGAGTTAAAAATTTGTAACATTGTGTTTATCATATTGGATGGAATACATGTTATGTTAATTTTAATAAACACTCGGTTTCCAAATCATCCATAACCATGTCCGCAAATAAACCTGATATTTGTGAGCCCCTTGGAGTACCAAAGGACTGTTTATAAAATTTGTTAATAAATTGAAACAAGTACTATCCATCAGTAATTCACATGCCGATAATAATTCATTTAAAGGTATCTAATTTTTTTGAGATATGTGAGTATCTTCTTTCAATACTTTGCTTTACTAACGTTAAGCCAATATTCGTTTATAGTAATTTTACATCGAGACTAATTAAAATTTGGTTTTCCGGTATGGTAATATTTTTCAATTTGTCTATTAAGTCATAACTATTTTTTACGTATGAATTTTGTTTTTTTATACAACTTTGTAATAAAGAAAATAATTTTTTAGATAAAAAATAGGCGGGAGAGCCTATTGTTGATATGATAGACCTTAACAGAACGTCTTTCTTTGTGGTAATCTATAACAACAAGGTAGTGATGTGTTTGTTAAAGTGAGAACATTCTGTTTATACTTTTTTTCTAAAAATTCGTTATTGTTTCATATGTTTAGGAAATTTTTAAATTTTGTCTGTAATTCTTTGAGTGGATTTTGTGTTATTTTTATGTATGTACTATTGTCTGATAAAAGTTGTTCCATTTTCTCTATGTAATCATCTTTGTACATTGCAACGGTGATATTGCCTTTATAGTAAATATAATATTTTGGTGATTTCTTACGTATTGTCTTGTATCGTTTAATTTATTGTCGAAAATTTTATGTTGTAATTCTATGTGTTTGGTCTTGTTTCTATGTTGTGAAATTTTGTGTAGTAGGGTATTTCTAACTTTATTTGCCATGTTTTCTGGTATATTTTTATACGTGAATAAGTTTTCTATGTTCTTAATACTATCTATAATTAATTTGTTATTAAGTTTACTTTGCGGATTGAATTTGCGGCCTAGTGAAATCACTTCTATAACGATAGGTAGTATGTCCGTATCACTGAAGTTTTTAAACAATTTCTTACAATCAAGTGAATCTATAGCGTTTTTTGTTACATTAATAAATTTCTTATTGTGTGTTCCATTGAGTTTGTCACAGTGATCTGTGCTTTGGTCGTATTGTTTGTTTACTATTGTAGCTAATGTTTCATGTGGTATGAGATCAATAAGAGATTCCAATAATTTTTTAGACTCTTTTTCTAAAAAAGTAATTTGAACGCATAAGTCTTCTATTTCTGTATTCAGAATTTTTTCTTTAATATTTTTGATGAATTTATCGAATTTGTTTTGACCTGATCTACTGTGAAATGAGAAATGGTTTAAATTACTTGATATGTTGGTCATGTGTGCAGGTATGGTGTCGTGTGTCCTGCAGTGTAGTAGAAAATGACGTTGTGATTTGGTGTTGGTTAGCTTTTGTTGTGTCGTCACCCATGTTTTTGCAGTTGTCTTGCGTCGAGTCCATATCTTCTTCCGATGTTGTTGAAGACAGATGTCATTGTTTCGAACCAATCAAGATCCATGATCCGTTTAATGATGAGAAGAAAAATTTTTTTATAAACAGTCCTTTGGTACTCCAATGGGCTCACAAATATCAGGTTTATTTGCGGACATGGTTATGGATGATTTGGAAACCGAGTGTTTATTAAAATTACATTTTAAACTAGTATTTTTCTACAGATACGTGGACGATGGAATAACATATATTCCATCCAATATGATAAACACAATGTTACAAATTTTTAACTCTTATAATAATAGATTACAGTTTACACATGAAATAGAAAAAGACAATTCCATAAGTTTCCTTGATGTTCTATTAATAAAAGATAAAAGTAAAATAATAACAGACTGGTATACCTAACCAAAATTTTCTGGTAGATTTTTAAATTATAATTCATAACATCCACAATCTCAAAAAATGTCCATGGTATATAATCTTATTGATAGAGCAACAAAATTAGCTGATAAAAAATTCCATAAAAAAGAACATCAATATTGTAAAAGAATTGTTAGACGACAATAGCTACCCGAATGATTTTGTAGAAAAATACATAAGGAAACGATTGTCAGCGAATTTAAACAAAAATGATAACAACAAAGTGATTACTAATTTTAAGAATATTGTATGCCTACCATACGTTGAAAGTTTCTATGAACAAACATCTTGTGCATTAGAGAAGCACAGCATTACAACTATCCCTATAATAAAAAACGGCATGAACAACATCATTATAAAAGGGACAGCTAAGAAAGATAAAAATCAGGAAAAGAATGTTGTATATAGAATAAATTGTAATGATTCTGAAGCCACATATATAGGTCAAACGAAACGTAGTCTATGTACACGTATTGAGGAACACAAAAAAATCAAAAGATAATGTAATAGCAATACACAATTCCGGTTTCAATCACATTTTCGACTTTGATAATTTTGATATCTTAGATAAAGAAGAAAATATTAGAAAAAGATTAATCTCAAAAATGCTACATATACATTTACAAAAAAATCCAGTAAACAAAAAAGAGGACACACAAAACCTTAATACTGACGTCAATCGACAATACATAGACGAGAACGATTGTAAACAAATGCGCCGAGCCCTCGCGTGTTTATATATAAGTGAACTATCGGCTGATCATGCTAAACAGACAACTGTGCTTCTCCGAACTAAGTACATCTTCAGTTCGCAGTAATCCTCCTCCCCGCTTAATGCGGAGGAGGATGATAACATTACCATCGTTTTGTCTAATCTACAACATGTAAAAAGCGTCGTTTGATATCTGTAAGTTTTTATAATCTCATATAACATCCACAAATATTTACAGTTGTTTATTTATATTTTAATAAATTTTAGTTTCTGATGATGGTGGCAACGACCACTGTTACTTACAGAGACCTTGTTACTTACAGAGCCAAAGGTCCTTGAGGTTCCTCAGGCATCCTGCAGGCGCTAATACTGAAATTAGCTTGTATCGGTGTGTATATGTGTTAGTTAGTACAGCTGCAAAGCGACGCCATGCACACGCTTCGATTTGTATTTCTGCTAATTTTTCGATTTTATATATTAATATATTACAAATTTCGTTGATTTTAAGTGAACATTGTGAAAATTATAAACAATATGAGTAGTAAAAGACCAGTGTATGATGACAAGAAATCGACGAAGGGGAAAAAGAGCAATTTGAAGAGACCGAAAATTTCAAAGCGGCGGCCAAGTAACCGTTATGAAATGCAGAAGCCAAGCGTCGAGGCGGTTGGCACATTGGCTCGAAAATTATCTAGCATCGATCCTGATGACTTTGAAGTAGATGAAGGCTTTGCTTATCGAATTTTGAATTTTTAAACCATATTTACCGCTATATCGCAAGCTGATCTGTGAAAAAAGTGCAAGTCAGATGTGACATTCACCGAGTGTGGAAAGCGTGGCTTGGGTTTCAAAATTATTATTTCATGCTAAAACTGCGACAACATTTCTATCCCTTCTTCACCATTCATTGAAAAAACATACGACATTAATCGTAGAATGATTCTTGCTATGCGACTACTGGGAATAGGATTGAATGGAATAATAAAATTTTGCGCGTTCATGGAGCTCCCGCGGCCAATTTTTCAATCATTTTACGATAAAGTTGTGTAGAAGATTGCTGTCGATGCAAAGGAGGTTTGCGAGCAGAGTATGAAAAATTCAGCTAAAGAAGAGAAGAAAAAAAGTGATGAAAAAGGAAACACAAGTGGTATTACTGTATCTGGCGATGGTTCGTGGCGCAAACGCGGCTTCCGGTCCCATTTCGAATTTGTATCACTTATTGGATGGTGTACTGGCAAAGTGGTCGACATTTTAGTAAAATCTAAATATTGTAAGGCATGCGAATTTTGGGAAAAGAAAAGTGACACGGATGAGTATGAGAATGAGTACAAGGAATGGCTCGAAACCCATGAAAACGAATGCTAATCGAACCATGACGGCTCGACGGGAAAAATGGAAGTGGATGCCGTTATTGAGATGTTCCAGCGCTCAGAATCTTTACACCAACTTAATTAAATATGCCAATACGTCGGGGACGGTGATTCAAAAACTTTTAAAGGTATCGTAGACTCGCAGCTTCATGAAAATTTGTCAGTAACGAAGAAAGAGTGCATCGACCACGTGCAGAAACGGATGGGTACTCGCCTTCGAAATTAAAAAAAGAAAACTAAAGGTCTCGGAGAAAAGGGCAAGCTCACTGGTAAATTAATAGACGAATTGTCAATTTATTATGGTCTAGCAATACGTAGAAATTATGATTCTATAAAAAATATGCGCAATGAAATCTACGCAACGCTGGACCATAAATTATCGACGGACGACAAATCGAAGCACGAGAGATGCCCGCGCGGCGAAGATTCATGGTGCTCGTGGCAGAGGGCCCAGGCCACTGGAGATTTGAATTATAAACACAAGCCAGCAATGTTGCAAGAGGTATTTGAAGCAATTTCTTCTATTTATGCTGAATTGAGCAGCGACGATCTGCTGACTCGTTGCCTCGGCGGATATACCCAAAACAGCAACGAGAGTTTCAACTCCATCGTGTAGTGTCTGGCTCCGAAATCAGTCTCCAGTGGAAAGCACGTTCTTGACACTGCAGTATATATTGCCGCAGGCATTTACAACGATGGCCTATCAAGCATCATGAAGCTTCTGCAGAAATTAGGCCTTAAAATAGGACCAAACTGTTTCAATTTCTGCATTAAAACTGATGAGCGGCGGATCAAGTTTTAAAATGATAACTTTCCGAGTGGTCGCTCATAGATGCAGCCAAGAAGGCCCGATTACATTCAAAATCAATGAGAAAGGAAGAGGAGAAGGCAAATATTAATTTGGATGGCCAAATTTATGGTGCAGGCATCGCAGATTAGAGGTAAACAAAAAATATCGATAATTTAAGTGCACGTAAAACTTTAAACACATTTTTCTCGAAACCGGTTTTTTCAAACTGGGAGAACAGATTGCTCGTAAACTATTGCATGCATTGGATTGAAATTTTTACTGTAGCTTCACAAATATATTCTCTAAAGAAGTACGTTACCGTTTTTCAATTAAGTGTAAATTTTTTTTTATAAACAATTTACATCGTTTTTTTTTTAGAAAAATAGACTTAAGAATAGATTAAGAATTTCTTTAGTTTTTTGTTCCAGGTCTCATACTTTCCGAGAAAAGTGTTCTCCCGTTTGGAGGTTTGAGAAAAAGGCTACTCACGAGATTCGCTTTATAGCCGCCATTTTGTATTTAAATGTAAAAAAACAAATATATTTTGTATCTCAATATATGTATAGTAAACCCTCAAAAAAGAAATTTGATCCCTTCTTTTCTATTCTTGTAAAAAATCGTACAAAATAGGCATTTTTTCTATATTATATTTTATATATTATATTTTTATGGCTTTATAATATTTCAGGCGTCAGTCTTCTTAAGGCTAGAGTCCACATTGAAATACATTGTCTTATATGCAATTTGCAATATTTAAAGTCGTTTTTCTCAGAATTTTTGATTTCTAATTTCGATAATGCAATTGGCAATAAAATGAATATTATGTCAATCCAAGAGTAATGTAACGTAATATAGTAAATCCCATAATATGGCAGCGAAATATTTTCCCCGACGCTTCAAATATTAAAACTTATGAATCTAGGTCATATTTCGAAAGCTCATCTTTCTAAATTACTCGAAGTACACACTATAATAATAAAATCCTAAGCCCTAAACCCTAAATCCAACTACCCCGAGCAGAACATTTTGGAATAAAAAGTTTTCATATTAAAATCGTAAACCCAAAACCCTAATAAAAATGTTGCTATTAAGAAATGGGCAATCGGTAGTAAACAAATTTATATAATAGAATTATTAAGCTTAAACCCAAACTGAGTAGTTTGCAATAAAAAAGTTTCATAATAAAATCATAAGCCTGAACCCTAAACCCAACCACCCCAAGCGGAGCATTTTGCAATTAAAAAATTGTAATAATTAAACCATACGTTCTAAACCCAAATCTATAAACTCAACTACCCTTCGCTGAGCCTTTTACAAATAAATAATTTTAATAATGAAAGCATAAGCCCTAAACTCTTAACCCAAATAACCTAAGCATATCAATGTGCAGTAAACATATTTAAATAATAGAATGTTTAACCTTAACCTTAAACCCTAAACTCAATTAATCCAAGCTGAGAAATTTACAAAAGAATAATTTTAATAATAAAATCGTAAGCCCTAAACCGAACTACCCCGAACTGAGCATTTTGCAATAAAAATTTTAATAAGTTAATCGTAAACCGTAAAGCCTAGACCCAACTACACCACGCTGATCATTTTGCAATTAAGAATTTGTTAATAATTTAACCATAAATTCTAAATCGTAAACCCTAAACTCAACTACCTCGAGCTGAGCCTTTTGCAAATAAATAATTTTAATAAGAAAATTGTAAACCATAAACTCTAAACCCAAGATGAGCAATGCGCAGTAAATAAATTTAAAAAATAGAATTTTTAACTTTAAACCCTAAACCGAATTAACCCAAACCGAGAAATTTGCAATTAAACAAATTTTGCAATAAAACTATAATAGTAAAATCGTAAGCCTTAAACTCTAAACTCAAATAAACCAAGTTGAGCAATTTACAGTAAACAATTTTTAATAATAGAATTGTTATCCTTAAACCTGAAACCCTAAACCCAATTAACCCAAGCCGAGTGATCAAAAAATTTCATAATAAAATCGTAAACCCTAAACCCAACTACGCCGAAATGAGCATTTTGCAATAAAAACGTTATAATAATAAAATCGTAAGCCCTAAACTCTAAACCCAAGTAACCCAAGCTAAGGAATTTGTTGTGAACAAATTTAAATAATAGAATTATTAACCTTAAACTCTGAATTGAGTGAATTTAATTTCACGAATAAGCGCCAAATATACCTGTATATTACATATTATTATTTATTATTATTTACATAATTAAATTTATTTAAATTTTTATTATTGTAAATTGGTCAGCTTGGGTTATTTGGATTTAGGGTTTAAGGTCTGGGTTCAAAATTCTATTACTTAAATTTGTTTATTGCAAATTGTTTAGCTTTGGTTGTTTGGGTTTAGAGATTAGGTCTTATTATTTTATTATTATAATATTTTTATTGCAAAATGCTCAGCTCGGGGTAGTTGGGTTTAGGGTTTACGATTTTATTATTAAAATTATTTATTCGCATAATGCTCAGCTCGGAGTAGTTGGGTTTATGATTTTATTATTGAAATTATTTATTTGCAAAATTCTCAGCTCGGGGTAGTTGGGTTTAGGGTTTAAAGTTTAGAATTTTTTGTGTATTATTTAAATTTTTTTATTGCATAATGCCCTGCTTGAGGAAATTGTTTTTAGGGTTTAGGATTTAGGATTTATGGTTTAATTATTAAAATTTTTTAATTGAAAAATGCTCAGAAAAATGCTATTTTTATTCTTCCTAACGTCAATATTTATTCTTTTAGATTTAGAGTGTATGGTAATGGTGCGATACCAGGGAGCCTACTAAGGAAAGCACAACCGCCTAGGCGAATCCAGGCTGGACATAAAGGAGAAAATAAAAAGAGTGGATGTGCCTATGTGTGAATTTGTTTGTACTATGTCTGTATGTATGTATGTATGTCTGTATGTATATATGTATGTGTGTATGTATGTATGCACGTTCGGAGTCTCTACAGCTCTGTCGATGGTAAAGAGTTAGGAGAATGTGGTACATACATAGGTAGGAGTAACATTTTGAACTCATGGATCGACGCCGGCAGTTTCGGTGTACCTGGGCGTGATTATATTCACTATCTTCACGTACGGGTAAACTGCTTACCCATCCAGATAAGAACATCAACGGGACCGCGCAGGAACCAGATGGCACATCATCCAGGGATGTTTCCGGATACATGGCGGAAGAGTCAAGCAACATGATGCCATGTGTCGAGTCGTCGCCTCGGCCAGAGGCAGAAAGGGTGGGAAGTAGCGAAGGAGGTCCGCAATGAAACGTCTGAAGGATTGCGGAAGCCTGATCTGGTTGCTACAAAGAATGATCACGTGTGCGTGATAGACTCGCAGGTGGTTAGCGGCTCGAAATCTTGGGTGGCAAGTCCTATGAGACAGTCAAATTCTCATCATGCACTCTTTCGTGGAGGGACGTCTGGTCGGCAAAGTCCGTTTCTTTCTGCTGGAGATTGGGATGACAAAGAGACTCTTGGCGGGCATAACGACGAGAGTTCTCCAAGACAGCTACATGAATTGGATTCGCTGGGGCCAAATAACATATGTCAACGGTCGCTCGGTAGCCCGAGAGAGTGCGGGATAGGTGTGGCAATGTTACATAATGTATGTCGGGACCACGGCCCGTAACATCAAGCGTGCAATGAACACAGGCATTTATCATCAGGGATTTTTTTTTAGTGAGCGGGCCCAAAATGATTGAATGGTGCATGTATTTGGGGGCCTTTCGGGTGAGTGCGTAAGCACTGAAAGCTCGGAGGGCTGGGTGGTTGCCCTGGCCAGCCTCACACACATGTATGTATGTATGTATGTATGAATGTATGTCTGTATGTATGTATGTATGTATGTATGTATGTATGTATGTATGTATGTATGTATATGTGTACGTATGTACGTATGTACGCATGAACGTATGAATGTATGCACGTATGTATGTATGTACGTATGCACGTATGTACGTATGTACGTATATTCGTATTTACGTGTGTACGTATGTACGTATGTACGTATGTATGTATATACGTATGCACGTATGTACGTATGTATGTATGTATGTAGGTACGCCCGTCCGTGCGTACTCATGCATGTATGAATGCATGTATGAATGCATGTATGTATCTATGTATGTATGTATGTATGTACGTATGTATGTACGTACGTACGTACGTACGTACGTACGTACGTACGTACGTACGTACGTACGTACGTACTCATGCATGTATGTATGCATGTATGGATGGATGCATGCATGCATGTATTTACGTGCATGCATCTTTGTATGTATGTATGGGTGGATGGATGGATGGATGTATGTACGTATGTATCTTTGTATGTATGTATGGATGGATGGATGGATGTATGTACGTATGCACGTATGTATGTATATATGCATGTATGTATGTATAAATCTGTATCTTATCTGATTTTCGGACTGTACCTATATTTGGGTGTTTCTGCCATAAGTGTCGCAGTGTAGCTTTAACCCCCTTGCGTTAGAGTTACTACCCGCAAAGTCGCTTCCAAATGTGCAAATTTTGTATTTTGGAGTTATTTTTCTTTAATTTTTCTTAAATTTACAACATTTTTTACAGGAATTTGGACTTTTTAGCATTGTTATAATGTAGGATGTAACTTAAGCTTTATTTTGCGAGGTCACACCGTTTATAGTTAGTCACATCAAAAGTTATGATCAAAACTGCTAGTACGAATATATTTGGCTTAATGAACAGGAGGGTTAAGAGTATCCTAAAATTTATATGATTAAATTTTTATTTTCTCCATAACTAACTCTTTTTTAGATTTCAAGGATTTTTTGCACTGAAAATATTATTTAAAAGAAAATACTTGAATGTATATAATGTGTTTAATTTTATATAAAAAAGCGGACGAAGAACGTCTTTATCAGGAATTGAACCGCGGATCTTTCCGTCCAGAGACGAACTCTCTACTACATGAGCTATCGTACAGTGTTAGCTGCCTTGAATCGTTTCTGGAGCAGCTGTGATCTTGCGCTAGGGTATGTGCCGTTAGACCCAAGGGTCTAGAGTTCGAATCCCCTCCGAGATCGCAGTCCTTTTTTAAAATTCCCTTGATAGAGGGAGGCAAGGGGAGTGCGAATTTTCAAATTTCGGAATTTTCCGAGCCTTCCAAGTGGGGGGATGGACGAAAAGCGAGCTAGTTTCGGGGGTGCTCCTTCTTTAGGGATGAGTCGCGGCCCTACCTCCATAGGGAGGTGCTCGCTAAGTGTTGTGGTAAACGCGTACTACACACTGTAAAAGGGGTTTTGGCGAACACGGCCTCAGGTGTTGCCACCCTCTCCGGCCTTAATTAGCTAGCCCAAATTCCACAAATCAAGCCTCGGAATTCTCTGACCGCGCCGCTCCAGCAACAAACCCACCGAGGAACTTGGACTTCCAGTGCGAGTATCCTGGATGTCTACGAGTCTTCTCCACCACCATCGGGCGAGGGGTCCACCAGCGCTCGGTCCACAAGGCCTTGTACGGCCAGCGAGCTATCGAACAACTGAGGACCAGACAAGGGTCGACTCATGAGGGGTCCAGCCTCCTGGCCTGGCGAGAAGCCGAGTTCACCATCGAGGGGGTCCGCTTCATCAATCAGGGCCTCCACAGCACCCCGGCCTTCTGCAATCGGACCGTTAAAGTCATTATGAGTTAACGCCGTCCCCAGGTCTAGAAACATGTGGTCCTCTCCTACAACACGCAGATGCGGGCTCGACCTACCTCTCTTGAGGTGCCAGCCGACCCACCTACACCACCACCACCATCCGAACTTCTACTGACCGCCAGGAGGTCCGACCGGCTGCTTCTTTACTTGAGCAGCCTTACGGCCCCGACGGCGGCCACCTTCCAACGAGAGCGGTTCATGGGTATAGTCGACACTGCAACTGCCACAGGGAACAAGGAGTGGGTCGTCCAGTCCCTCTCACTCTATCTACGGGACGTCCTCAACGCCACACTACCCTGCACTGATGGTCCCTAAAGTCGCCAACAGCCTCCACCACCAACCACCAGAAGGAAGACACGGAGACGAGAGTACACTAACACCCAAAGGCACTGGAAGACGATCCGGTCCCGATGTATCAACACCATTATCGATGGCCTCGAGGATGTCCAACAACCATCGAGAGACCGCATGGAACCGTACTGGATGACGGTTCTAACTCACCCGGCTAACAATATCAAGTCTCGCTACATAGCCCAGCCCACCGTATATAGCACAGTGCGTCCTGTAACTGCCGAAGACATCCGAGGAGCACGGCCTTTCATGATCATGTCACCCGGCCCGTCAAACTCACAGCGCGTTAGCTTAAAGCAATCCCGCTCTGGATTTTCTCCACGATGATCAACCTCATCCTGTGGCGCGGCAAGCTGCCTCAACACCTGGCCACTTCTAGGACAATTTTCATCCCCAAGAAGTCTGGAGCCAACCAATCAGGGGACTTCAGACCAATCTCCGTCTCCTCTGTGCTATCAAGGCTTATTCACAAAATCTTATCGCAGAAGATCAATGCGTCCATCGTCCTAGAATAGCAGCGAGCCTTCCGTGATGGGATCGATGGTTGTAGAAATCTTGTAGTTCTACTTGACGCCATCCTCAGAAGCCGCTTCTCCAATTACAAGTCGGTACAGATCACTACCCTGGATCTCACTAGGGCGTTCGACAGCGTGGATCACTCAGCTCTCATAGATGCCGCAGTAGCAGTCGGCCTTCCACCCGACCTAGTTAGCTTTCTACGGGAACTGTACGAACGAGTAATGAGATGGGAGTCACCTCCACTGAAAGTGACGAGAGGAGTTAAGCAGGGAGATCCACTCTCCCCGATCATCTTCAAAATCATCATGAACCATCTCCTCAAATCACTCCCTCAGGAGTGTGGCGCATACTTCAATAACATCATCATCCGTGCCGTGGCCTTCACCGATGAGCTGGTCTTGCTTGCCGAATCAACAGAACCACATCTCTAGCCAGCAATCTAAGTTCCCTCCTTCAATGTCTCATCTCAGCTCCACTCAAATCCCAGCAGAGGATATTCTCCCTGAAGACCAAGGCTATCCCAAAAGTTTTCTATCACATGGTACTCGGGACAGTAACGGTCGGCGAGCTCCTCAGAGTGGACAATATGGTGAGAGCTCACGGTAAGGAATGGCTCGCCCTGACCAACGACACGCCAACTGAATACTTCCATGCTCCAGTTAGCCAAGGGGGACTTGGCATACCTTCACTGCGCTGGCTGGCGCCTCTTCACAGGTGAACTCGACTTTTAGGACTTGTCCGCGGCCGGGACATAACCAACATCTCGGATCCACATCTCGCGCGAGAGATCCAACAGTGCAGACGATGTCTTACCGACAGGGACTCCCTGCTGACCGATGAGAATGCCATCAAGAGGAGGTGGATAAACCTTCTCCATAAATCCATCGATGGTCGGAAAGACTCTGCCAAAGTCATCAACCAACATCAATGGGTGACCGATGGAACGACGCTTCTCTCAGGCCGGGATTACATCTACTGTCAGGAAGTGAGGATCGGGCGCTCCCCACCCGAGCCCGTACCACCAGAGGAAAATTCGGAGAAAGAAGCGGCAGGGCTGGATGCCCAGCCCAGGAGACTAACAACCATGTGCTCCAGATCTGCCACCAGACACACGGTATCAATATCCGCAGACACAACGCCATTGTCTGCCATGGATCTCCTACTCGTACATCGCGCGCAACCTGAGACGGCAGGCATTTGAAGTTCAGGACGAACCTCATTATGCTACCGCAGAATGAGGACGGAAACCGGATTTAGTCGCCGCTCCTTGGGCGTTGTAATCGACGCCCAGGTTGCCGGAACTCAGTCGGACTTAGAAAGGGCACGTGCAAACAAGCTCGCCAAGTATGACATCCCCGAATCCAGAGAGCTGTCACCACCTCGACTGGCGCCACAAACATCATCCATATCCCGACCATACTCTCCTGCAAAGTGGTATGGAGCCAAAAGTCAGCGAACGACCTGCTGAATTTCGGCACAATAAACTGCAGATACCTATCGGTGCTCATCACCAGAGTGCTAATAGAAGGAGTTTTACCCAGTTGGATTTTGAACAGAACCACCGTATTCTAAAGTTTAAGAACCTCGTAATCAACCCCCCCCCCCCCTCGCCCATCAGGTGCTACCTGCCATACAGGTATAAACTACTCGAAAGATTTGTATGTGCGTGCGTGCGTGCGTGCGCGCGTGTGCGTGTGTGTGTGTGTGTGTGTGTGTGTGTCTGTGTGTTATATCACCATTCATTCAATCTGCGATATATCTTTCCCAAACTTTGCACAGATGTTTGCTATCAATACCTGGCGTGCGCTTGAAAGTTTTAGCAAAAATGGTCAAACACTATTTTGGCCATCTTTCACAATTTAATAATTTTCAAATTTCGTTTTTTTTTAAATTATTTTCAATGCAGGAATGGGTTCTAGGAAGCGAATTTATTATAGTGTTACGTCGTGTGACGTATCTTTTGATTGTATACGTAAGAAATAAACAAATTCGAGTCACACCGCGGCAGCAAGGAATGCACTTGCGAAATACCTACGCATCAGTTATGGAATGAATCCAGAATGCTCGCGAAAGCATTTTGTAAGATTTTATAAGTTACACAATTACGTTGTTAAGTGCGTTTAAAAAGGTATATTTATGGAAATTTGGTAAATATTATAAAATTTATGAAATTCGGCAAGCGTATATATTCAGACTGTAAGTCTCAAGAATTAGTTGGAATACAATAGCGGGCTCCATCTATACCGAGTTGACAATTGGTACTTAACGAAATGTCCGTTCGTAATGCCAAAAGAAGGCTGTATCGCGGATATTCACCTTTGGCTACAGCACTCTACCACTTTATATAATCAACACAAAAATATTTTATAAAACTACGGATAACCCATTTTATAAAATCAGAATATAAAACAAATAACTAAAATATAATATAATAAATAAAATCAGACAGTTAAGAACAATAACAATAAGTCACTGAGGGAATAAAAAAATAATTAATCTGAAGAATTCAATAAAGCATTGACTCGAAGTTATATACTCCGCCAAACGTCACCGCAGCGTATTCGTTAAATTTGGAAGCGGATCATTGTCCAGTTGATCAAGAAAAGAGGATCAATATAACTACTGGTGACGATTAATAATAGTGAAACATCATCATTAAAATCGATTAATAAATAGTTAGTTACATATATTTTTAAATACATTTAAGCGATTTTATAAATTAAAAGTAGTTGTCCGTCCGCACAAGTGCAACGATCTTGGCGGGAAGGAGAGCGATTGATAGTCATTCCCTATTTTTAATATCAGAATAGTATTCTTCAAAAAATTAAATTTTGTAAATGAATTAAAAATATTCTAAAGAAACTTGTTATAAAAATAAAAATTTATATCGAACCGAAAGCACAAGCAAATTATATAAAAAATAATCCAGAAAATAATTTTATCGTAATAACATAATATTCAAAAATAGAAAATATTATATCCACTCTTTTCAATATTTCATTCGTTTAAGATATAAACGAGTTGTTAAATATATAGTTATTCAAATTTAAGATATTCACATATATGTGTAAGAGTTTTTATGAATTATATATATATATATATATATACAGGGTGGGCCATTTTAATCTCCGCACTCTCCTCCTAAATTTCTTCGTTCCTAAGCGTGGTATCGAAAAAAAGTTGAGACAAAAGTTGACAAGGGCAAAGGGGCAATACTACTGTTAAAGTATCATTTTTTATTTCTTCTATTCTAACAATTTGTTTTCTGTTACAAAGATAGCTTTTTATTAGTTTTAGTGTAATACCCCTTATGCCATACTTCTCTAGTTTTTCTAATATAATTAAATGGTTAACTGTATCAAATGCTTTTGCTAGGTCTAGGAAAGTAGGTATAAGTGGCTTATTTTTGTCTAGATTTTTGTATATAAATTCAGTTATAATAGCTAGTGCATGTGTTCTCCCTATTCCTTTTCTGAATCCAAATTGTTTGTTAGAAATTATCTTGTATTTTTCTAGGCAGTTAAGGAGTATAATATGTAAAATGTTTTCAAAAATTTTTGTAAAGCTTTGTATTAGGGAAATGGGCCTATAATTTGTAGCTTTACTTTTATCACCAGCTTTGAGCTCGTAGATTGGCACAATTTCTGCACTTTTAAAGTGATTTTGACAAATTCCTGTTTGAATACTTTAGTTAATTATATTAGTTAATGGCTGTTCTATATGTTTACTCATGTTTTTATTGTATATGCACTTATGCCATCAATACCACCATTTTTATTTTTTAGACTTGAGATTATTTCATTTACTTCTCTTACATTTATTGGTGTTAAAAAAATGGATTTTTCATTTTTTTTAATATCTAATTTTTTATACTTATTGTTTATATTATTTATATTTTTTATTATATTTTTACCTATAGAATTAAAAATATCATTGAAGTGATTAGCAATATCCAATATGTTATCAATTATTTTATTGTTTTCTGTTAGCTTATCTATTTGTCTTTCTTGTCTTTTTTGTATACCAGTTTTTTCTTTTGTATAGTTCCATAGTTCTTTACCATCTGTGCTAATATTTATTACCCTATTTTTTTCATATTTATACTTAGCATATTCAATCAAATTATGCAGTTTATTTGCATAATCGGTATATTTTTTCTTTAATACCAGATTATTTGGTTATTTCTTCCATATTTTGAAAAGTCTTTCCTTAGTATCAGAAGATTTTATGAGTCCTTTTGTCATCCAAGAAGTTTTAGCTTTATGTTTAACGTTATATTTTTTATTTTTGGTAGATTTTTGTATGATATCTTGACTTTTCAAGGAAGTTCTTAAAATATGTAATAACATTCTTTGTTTCAAGAATTTTCCCATTTGTTATAATCAATATATTTAGTCATTTTATTTATTGAGGGTAATGATCTGTAATATCGTAAATAATCTTGTGTGCTTCTGTCTTTATATTTTTTGATTTAGCGAATACATTGTCTATGCAACTTCCACCTCCATAGTCATTATACCTCGTAATTGTATGAAAATTAGGAAAATATTCATTTTCTAAATAATTAGTTAGATATTCCATATTATCTTTAATTTTTCAATAAATATTTGCTTTTGCACATCATGAGATCTATATATTGCACTATTTTTTATAATACTATTATCCTTTTGTCTTATAAGTATACTCATAGTATTTATAATGCCATTCATTTCCGCGCTAATTTCATGGTCCAGACCATGCTTAAAGGGGGGGGGGGTAAGGTATTTAAATTTTTTTTTTAAACTGAATGCGTTGTATCTGAAGAATATTGTGTAAAAATTTCAAGTCGATCGGAGCAAACTTGCAGGTGTTATGAATATTTTCCTACCTGTTGGATTTTCATAGCTGCTCGGTTCGAGCGCAGCTGCTACGCTCCCTATATTATACCGAATCGTTCCTCCTACTTTCTTTTATAGAAATTTTAAGACAAGTATAAACATGCTCATACCTGTACCGTATATTTAGTCATTGTAGAGAATATAATTTAGTTTAGCAGTAAACTTTCTATCGAACAGACGTACACGTGCGCTCCAATTTTTCGCATCATTTTCGTGAAGTTTTGTGGAAAATTATTGCTACAATGCCAAAAAAAGTTAAAAGGTGTGATAGAAAATCAAGTGGTTCGAGATTATATCCTTCATGCAAGACATGGGAATCAGTAGTGGATCAAGCGCTCATGAATGGGCGCGATCGACTGATCACATTCGTATAAACCGAGCAGAGCAGGAAGCTGAAAATCAAACTAGAGATGGCAGGATTCGTCGTAGACAGGAGCAAAAAGATGCTTTAGACATCATAGATGACAGCAACATCCTCTATGGACCTGGCATCGATGATTCAGTGTGAGGTAAGCCGATAAATGATGACGCTTATGAACGTTTTATTCCAAATTATTTAGTGTTCAAAACTTTAAAGCGTTTTTCCCAAAACTCAAGTTTTCGAAGTCGGTACCCATCATAACTTCAAAACTATTGCACCGATCCTTTCGAAATTTTAAACACTATTTCTTTACATAATTTATAAGGTAACGCTGGAGCTTTTTTTCCAAATTCGTTTATATTTTTCATTTTACAATAACAAATCAGCCGTTATTTTTGGCAAAAATCGCGTTTTTTTCATGTAAAGTTTTCCCGCAAAGTGAAAAATAGAAATTTCGAAAATCCCTCCCAGCCTTACCTGGGAAAAGCATTTATCTGACGAACGAACTTTGGCTTTTTGATTTCAGATAATCTAGCACCGAGTTATGAGGGGCACCGCAATTCAACTTTTTTCTGAGACGCTTCCGAATAATTGATGCCATTGCCGTATTTTTCAATATTTTTTCATGAAAATATTCCACAATATTATTTAAATGGACTACAATAATGTAACATTGGTTTTAATAAATAAATTTTAACTGAGTCGTGAAAAAAAATCACAAAAATGTTCCTTTTTTGCACAAATTAACCTGGCTTTATAAGTAAACTTCGTATCAAAATCTCTTTTTTATTTAAATTATGACTTAAGCTTCTAATGTTGACATGCATTATATTTAATGTAGCTTCGTTAACAACCATTTCATAAAAATTGTTGACACTATTATGTATTGTTTTAGTTTTGAGTTCAGAGTCAATATATTTACTCGTTGAAATGTCCTCATTTAGTTGTTGAGAAGAATCTTCTTGTATTACAACTTCCGTTTGACCTGCGTCTTCCATTTCTGTGTCGTATCGTGTGTTGTAATATGATTAATTGGGGCCTGCGGCGGCTCAGTCGGTAGAGTGTCGGATTCCCACGCCGGTGACCCGGGTTCGAATCCTAGTCTCTGCCGATTGATACAAGCACCTCTGTAAAAATTACATGTGCTTTGTTTACAAACACACCGCAGACCCCCGTCGTCGATTAGCACCACATGGAAGCACAAACATGGCGACGTTAAATAATAATAAAAAAAAAAAAAAAAAAAATATGATTAACTTTCATTTATTAACTCTCGAGTATTTCCTGGTAATTCTTGTGAATCATCTGATAATTCTCGTGAGTCAGCTGTTCTTGCTTTATTGGTATTTTTCTTTGGATAAGTTATTGTACCATTATATCCTAGAAATTTAGGGATTACTGGTTCTATTGGGTATTCAGTTTTATTTATTACCTTTTTAATCTGGTTCTTTAAGTACTCGCATTTTATCGTGTCTGTAGGTAGATGTTTAATGTCTCTTCGTGTATTGTACTTTGAATTAGTGCAATAACAATTAGAACATTTTAGTTCATTTTCCATATTACAATTTGTTGTTAGATGTTCTCCGGTACATCGTAGATATGCAGTATTGTTCCTACACTTTTTTGCATTGTGTCCTATCATGCCACATTTAGGACAAGAATTTATGTTTAGATCATCATCACCTCTTTTTTACCGATACCTCAAGCGTTCGTCCCTCACCTCAAAAAACATCCCGAAATTGCTGTTCAACGCGGTTGAGAGATAGGTCCTGTGATCAACCTGAGGAAAATTATTGACAGAGCGTATTTTTATTTATCTTGAACTGCTGAACACGAAACCGACCCTTTTTTTACCGAAACCTCAAGCGTACGACCCGAACCTCAAAAAAAAACCCAAAATTGTTGTTTCACGCGGTTGAGAGGTAAGTCCTGCAATCTACGTGAGGAAAATTATTGACAGAGCGTATTTTTATGTATCTTGAGCTGCTGAATAATAATCCGACCCTCCTTTTTACCGATACCTCAAGCGTTCGTCCCTAACATCTAAAACACCCCAAAATTGCTGTTTCCCGCGGTTGAGAGGTAGGTCCTGTGATCAACGTGAGGAAAATTATTCACTGAGCGTATTTTTATGTATCTTGAGCTGCTGGACACGAATCCGACCCTCTTTTTTACCGATACTTCAAGCGTTCGTCCCTAACCTCAAGAAGCACCCCAAAATTGCTGTTTCACGCGGTTGAGAGGTAGGTCCTGTGATAAGCGTGAGGAAAATTATTGACAGAGCGTATTGTTATGTATCTCAAGTGCTGACACGAATCGGACCCTCTTTTTTACCGATACCTCAAGCGTTCGTCCCTCACCTCAAAAAACACCCCAAAATTGCTGTTTCACGCCGTTGAGAGGTAGGTCCTGTATTCCACGTGAGGAAAATTATTGACAGAGCGTATTTTTATGTATCTTGAGCTGCTGCACACGAATCCGACCCTCTTTTTTACCGACATCTCAAGCGTTCGTCCCTAACCTCAAAAATCACCCCAAAATTGCCGTTTCACCCGGTTGAGAGGTAGCTGCTGTGATCTACGTGAACAAAATTATTGACAGAGCGTATTTTTATTTATCTAGAACTGCTAAACACGCATCCTAACCTCTTTTTTACCGATACCTGAAGCGTTCGTCCCGAAACGCAAAAAACATCTCGAAATTGCTATTCAACGCGGTTGAGAGATAGGTCCTGTGATCAACGTTAGCAAAATTATTGACAGAGCGTATTTTTATGTATCTTGAGCTGCTGCACACGAATGCGACCCTCTTTTTTACCGATACCTCAAGGGTTCGTCCCGAACTTCAAAAAATATCCCGAAATTGCTGTTCAACGCGGTTGAGAGACAGGTCCTGTGATCAACGTGAGGAAAATTATTGACAGAGCGTATTTTTATTTATCTTGAACTGCTAAACACGCATCCGACCATCTTTTTTACCGATACCTCAAGCATTCGTCCCTAACCTCAAAAAACACCCCAAAATTGCCGTTTCACGCGGTTGAGAGGAAGGTGCTGTGATTTGTTTATTTATTTATTTATTTAACCAGAGTAATACATCGTAATACATGTTGTAGTTAATCTCCAGATATATTAATTATATCTGGAGTAACCCACATGCTATAGAGGTAGTCAGAGCTACCTGTACATAGATCCGGTGTGTATAATAACTTAATAATTAACCTACAATCTAAGTAAAACTAAAAACTAACTTAAAACCTAAGTTTCCAAGTACATATTTGACTTGGATTAAGTAACAGTGACTTGTTGATGTTTATAATATATTCGTACTTATCCATTGTTTTAATTTTTTCTTATTATAAATCTTTGATATGTCTAGTATTTTAAGATTTATATTAATTGTCGGTAAGCAGTTATAAACTTGTATTGCTCTAATGTGATTACTCTTATCACTTACAGCTTTTGAACATTTTGGTGGTATAATAAGTTTATTTCTGGTTTTGCTTTTAGACGTTAAGTATAAATTCTTGAGTTCATTATAATGATACGATACGCATTCGTAAGCAAAAATTTCTTTTAAATTTAATGGGTTGTTTGCCGTTCATATATGATTTTAAGTTGGAAATGAGTTCAGTACATGATAGATTATGGCATCTATATAATGTTGATATTTCAAGAGAATTACCTCTATTTAGTGTTATTCTTGAATTTAATATTTTCAATTTACCAATTTCAATTGTTTCGGTTATTTCTGTTACGCAATCTTTTATAGATACAACTACTCCATCATTTTGATTTATTTTGCTATTATTATAATATAATTTATAACCTTGTATAGCAAAATATTGACAGTTATGTAAGCACCATGTTTCTGAGCATACAATTATATAAGATTTGATCCTCAAGCTCTTAATAAAAATTACTAATTTTGTATAGTTAGCATTTAGACTTCTAATATTAACATACAGTATAAGGCTGTCTTTTATATTCAAACTTTTATTGAGAGTTTTTAGATCAAGATATGATATTTCCTCTTGAATTACTTCTTTTTGGAATTCTTATAAGATCTAGATGTAGCTCCATTATTTACTTTTATTTCTGCTTGTGCTTGCGCTTGTTAATGATAGTATACTAGCGCTGAGTGGTGCATTCTTGCTGAGCGTTGCATTTTTGCTGAGGATTGCACTCTTCATTCTTGGTTCAAGCGTTCGCCCCTAACCTCAAAAAACACCCCAAAATTGCTGTTTCACTGCGGTTGAGAGATAGGTCCTGTGATCAACGTGAGGAAAATTATTGACAGAGCGTATTCTTTTGTATCTTGAGCTGCCGAACATGAATCCGACCCTCTTTTTTACCGATACCTCAGGCGTTCGACACTAACCTCTAAACACCCCGAAATTGCTGTTTCACGCGGTTGAGAGGTAGGTTCTGTGATCAACGTCAGGAAAATTATTAACTGATCGTATTTTTATGTATCATGAGCTGCTGAATACGAATCTGACCCTCTTTTGTACCGATACCTGAAGCGTTCGTCCCTAACCTCAAAAAACTCCCGAAAATTGCTGTTTCTCGCGGTCGAGTGGTAGGTCTTGTGATCTACGTGAGGAAAATTATTGACATTGCGTATTTTTATGTATCTCGAGCTACTGAACACGAATCCGCCCTCTTTTTTACCGATACCTCAAGCGTTCGCCCCTAACCTCAAAAAACACCCCAAAATTGCTGTTTCACGCGGTTGAGAGATAGGTCCTGTGATCAACGTGAGGAAAATTATTGACAGAGCGTATTCTTTTGTATCTTGAGCTGCCGAACATGAATCCGACCCTCTTTTTTACCGATACCTCAGGCGTTCGACACTAACCTCTAAACACCCCGAAATTGCTGTTTCACGCGGTTGAGAGGTAGGTTCTGTGATCAACGTCAGGAAAATTATTGACATAGCGTATTTTTATGTATCTTGAGCTGCTGAATACGAATGTGACCCTCTTTTTTACCGATACCTCAAGCATTCGTCCCTACCGTCAAAAAAAAAAAACCAAAATTGCTGCTTCACGCTGTTGAGAGGTTGGTCCCGTGATCTACGCCAGCAAAATTATTGACTGAGCGTATTCTTATGTATCTTGAGCTGCTGGACACGAATCCGACCCTCTTTTTTACAGATACATCAAGCGTTCGTACCTAACCTCAAAAAACACCCCAAAATTGCCGTTTCACGCGGTTGAGAGGTAGGTGCTGTGATCTACGTGAACAAAATTATTGACAGAGCGTATTTTTATTTATCTTGAACTGCTAAAGGCGCATCCGACCCTCTTTTTTACCGATACCTGAAGCGTTCGTCCCGAACCGCAAATAGCATCCCGAAATTGCTGTTCAACGCGGTTGATAGATAGGTCCTTTGATCAACGTCAGGAAAATTATTAACTGAGCGTATTTTTATGTATCGTGAGCTGCTGGACACGAATGCGACCCTCTTTTTTACCGATAACTCAAGCGTTCGTCCCTCACCTCAAAAAACACCCCAAAATTGCTGTTTCACGTCGTTGAGAGGTAGGTCCTGTATTCCACGTGAGGAAAATTATTGACAGAGCGTATTTTTATGTATCTTGAGCTGCTGGACACGAATCCGACCCTCTTTTTTACCGACACCTCAAGCGTTCGTACCTAACCTCAAAAAACACCCCAAAATTGCCGTTTCACGCGGTTGAGAGGTAGGTGCTGTGATCTACGTGAACAAAATTATTGACAGAGCGTATTTTTATTTATCTTGAACTGCTAAAGGCGCATCCGACCCTCTTTTTTACCGATACCTGAAGCGTTCGTCCCGAACCGCAAATAGCATCCCGAAATTGCTGTTCAACGCGGTTGATAGATAGGTCCTTTGATCAACGTCAGGAAAATTATTAACTGAGCGTATTTTTATGTATCATGAGCTGCTGGACAAGAATGCGACCCTCTTTTTTACCGATACCTCAAGAGTTCGTCCCGAACTTCAAAAAACACCCCAAAATTGCTGTTTCACGCGGTTGAGAAGTAGGTCCTGTGATCAACGTCAGGAAAATTATTGACAGAGCGTATTTTTATGTATCTTGAGCTGCTGGACCCGAATCCGACCCTCTTTTTTACCGATACCTCAAGCATTCGTCCCTACCGTCAAAAAATACCCCAAAATTGCTGCTTCACGCGGTTGAGAGGTTGGTCCCGTGATCTACGCCAGCAAAATTATTGACTGAGCGTAATTTTATGTATCTTGAGCAACTGAACAGGAATCCGACCCTCTTTTTTACTGATACATCAAGCGTTCGTCCCTACCCTCAAAAAACACCCGTAAATTGCTGTTTCACGCGGTTGAGTGGTAGGTCCTGTGATCTTCGTGAGGATAATTATTGACATAGCGTATTTTTATGTATCTTGAGCTGCTGAATACGAATCTGACCCTCTTTTTTACCGATACCTCAAGCGTTCGTCCCTACCGTCAAAAAAAAAAACCAAAATTGCTGCTTCACGCGGTTGAGAGGTAGGTGCTGTGATCTACGTGAACAAAATTATTGACAAAGCGTATTTTTATTTATCTTGAACTGCTAAACGCGCATCCGACCCTCTTTTTTACCGATACCTGAAGCGTTCGTCCCGAACCGCAAATAGCATCCCGAAATTGCTGTTCAACGCGGTTGATAGATAGGTCCTTTGATCAACGTCAGGAAAATTATTAACTGAGCGTATTTTTATGTATCTTGAGCTGCTGGACACGAATGCGACCCTCTTTTTTACCGATACCTCAAGCGTTCGTCCCTCACCTCAAAAAACACCCCAAAATTGCTGTTTCACGCCGTTGAGAGGTAGGTCCTGTATTCCACGTGAGGAAAATTATTGACAGAGCGTATTTTTGTGTATCTTGAGCTGCTGGTCACGAATCCGACCCTCTTTTTTACCGACACCTCAAGCGTTCGTACCTAACCTCAAAAAACACCCCAAAATTGCCGTTTCACGCGGTTGAGAGGTAGGTGCTGTGATCTACGTGAACAAAATTATTGACAAAGCGTATTTTTATTTATCTTGAACTGCTAAACGCGCATCCGACCCTCTTTTTTACCGATACCTGAAGCGTTCGTCCGGAACCGCAAAAAGCATCCCGAAATTGCTGTTCAACGCGGTTGATAGATAGGTCCTTTGATCAACATCAGGAAAATTATTAACTGAGCGTATTTTTATGTATCATGAGCTGCTGGACACGAATGCGACCCTCTTTTTTACCGATACCTCAAGCGTTCGTCCCGAACTTCAAAAAACACCCCAAAATTGCTGTTTCACGCGGTTGAGAAGTAGGTCCTGTGATCAACGTCAGGAAAATTATTGACAGAGCGTATTTTTATGTATCTTGAGCTGCTGGACACGAATCCGACCCTCTTTTTTACCGATACCTCAAGCATTCGTCCCTACCGTCAAAAAATACCCCAAAATTGCTGCTTCACGCGGTTGAGAGGTTGGTCCCGTGATCTACGCCAGCAAAATTATTGACTGAGCGTAATTTTATGTATCTTGAGCAACTGAACAGGAATCCGACCCTCTTTTTTACTGATACATCAAGCGTTCGTCCCTACCCTCAAAAAACACCCGTAAATTGCTGTTTCACGCGGTTGAGTGGTAGGTCCTGTGATCTTCGTGAGGATAATTATTGACATAGCGTATTTTTATGTATCTTGAGCTACTGAACACTAATCCGCCCTCTTTTTTACCGATACCTCAAGCGTTCGTCCCTAACCTCAAAAAACACCCCAAAATTGCTGTTTCACGCGGTTGAGAGGTAGGTCCTGTGATCTACGTGAGGAGAATTATTGACAGAGCGTATTCTTATTTATCTTGAGCTGCTGAACACGAATCCGGCCCACTTTTTTACCGATACCTCAAGCGTTCGACACTAACCTCTAAAACACCCCAAAATGGCTGTTTCACGCGGTTGAGAGGTAGGTCATGTGATCTAGGTGAGGAAAATTATTGACAAAGAGCGTATTTTTATGTATCTTGAGCTGCTGAACACGAATCCGACCATCCTTTTTACCGACACCTTAAGCGTTTGTTCGTAACCTCAAAAAACACCCCAAAATGGCTATTTCACGCGCTTGAGAGGTAGGTCCTGTGATCAAAGTGAGGAAAATTATTGGCAGAGCGTATTTTTATGTTTCTTGAGCTGCTGGACACGAATCCGACCCTCCTTTTTACCGACTCCTTAAGCGTTTGTTCGTAACCTCAAAAAACACCCCAAAATGGCTGTTTTACGCGGTAGAAAACGTAAGTCTATTCAGGAACATTATCGACCGAGACTAGTTTTATGAATTTTGAGTCGCTGAATATTAACACGATGCTAAATTTTATTTGTTTACTTCTACTTGTGACATCGTACGTCAATTTACGTACATAGATATAGTTAAAATCTAAAATCATAGAAAATAAAAAAACTTTAAAGCATCGTTTTACACTTTCGTCGGTGTGAATCTAGCTTTTTCTAAGCAGGCGCACTGCACAACAAGGGTACGTCTGGCAAGTGCCGTTAGACGCGCACATGTGCGTTTGATCTCCTTCTACCCTAGCTGAGAGATAACAGAAGCATCGACTATATGCAGCCTGTTTCGAGTGGAAAAATACAGGCTGAAATATTATTTTGAAAGTAGATAGCATGGCATTTAATAATAATTTTTTACATTTTTTAATATCGTGATATCGTTTTATAATTCAAATAAAAATGTTGTGCGAAAGAATCAAGTCGATAGCTTGATTCTAAATGTAGTTTTAAATATTCTGTTGTAATAATAATATTTACATATAATATGATAGTTTTAAGTTCTGAAATTGAATGTTTATTCACTAATTACTGTTTACATTATTATCAGTTTTATCTGCAACCTTTTATTAAACACACTTTGAATTTAAGTAAACATAAATTTATATTAACTTTACCTTCATTACTTACTCTCATTATTATCACTATTTAATCTTATACAATTTTAAACATATCTACACTTTAATTAATTACTATAATTGTAATATGCGTTTTAACAAAAATAATAACGATATAATATAACTATATATATATATATATATATATATATATATATATATGGTGGCCCACTTGACAAAGAATGTATTATATATATATATATATATATATATATATATATATATATATATATATATATATATAGAAAGTAAATATTTTCACAATTATATCATTAATGATTCTTTATGATATAACTACTATATTTTAAAATCATCTAGTAAATAAAAATATAATAAACATTAATATTTTAGGTTAATATAAAGAAAATCAAATGTAAAATGCGAAAGATAAAGAAGGAGCAAGAGAGCAAGCGAGAGAGAAGATCTCCCGTCTCTCTCTAAAAAACTCACCCCACCGAAAGAAGACCCGAACGCCAAAGCCTAGCTCCTCGCGCTTCTTTAGCGACGCCCTCTGAGGACCTATTTACCCACACCCTCTCTTCTTCTTTCTCTGTCTTAAGTATTAGTTTAATGAGAGAAGAGCTTGGGAGGAGAAAAAAAAAGGAAACTTTCTTCGCTATTCGTCCTTGCTCATCCTCACCCCGCTCGCTCGACCCTTTAGCGTAGGTGAGATACGGCGGAAAACTGTTTAAAAGGCACTGGTCCGCAGGGTTTCAGCAGCATTCGCTAGACAATCATCTCCACAGCACTATCTGCTCTAGTACAGCTTTGTGTTTGACTCTCACTTGCTTAGGCAACTCTCGACCACTTACACTGGCTGATTATAGCTAGGCTCGTGCTGTAGGATAAGCTCTCGTTTTGCCACAAGCACCTCCGGAACACTATCTGTTCTAGTACAGCTTAAGCTTACGTCAAACTCCTAGTAAAAAGACTTAGCTTGTCCGAGCAAGTCTCGATCACTTACACTGACTGAGTAGAGCAAGGCCTGCTACAGATCTTTGTAGAAAAGTTGTATAGACAAATCGTTCAAATACATACTCAAATATCAGGGTAGATAGTTTTAGTCGAAGACCCACGCATATTATATATTCATTTAAATATTTCGGGTAAAATAGCTTAAAGCTAAACGACAAAGATTAAAAATCGAATTATTCAATTAAACGATTTGTCTTACAATAAAGAAATCATCAAATAATCAAAAGTAATTATATTTAATTTAAATTGTATCGTTTAGGTAAAGGCGATTTCTTGTGTACAATTAGAATAAACAAATTATTTGAATAAACAAAAAATATATAAATAAAAATATTCTCAATTATTATAAACCTAAATAAAAAACATACATACACATATATACATACAAATATATAATAAACGCACCTCGTCCCTACTATCTAGGAGCCTACAGTGTTTATTATATTAAAATATTAACAAATGCACCTCATTCCTGCTATCTAGGAGTGTACAGCATTAGTTAAATATATAAAAACATACATATATATATATATATATATATATATATATATATATATATATATATATATATATATATATATATATATATATATAATAAACGCATCTCGTCCCTACTATCTAGGAGTGTACAGCATTAGTTAAATACATACATAAATATATAATAAATACACCTCGTCCCTACTATCTCAGAACGTACAGTGTTTATTATATTAAAATATTAACAAATGCACCTCACTCCTACTATCTAGGAGTATACAACATTAGTTAAATATATAAAAATACATACATATACACAAAATACTTTCTCATAACATTTGAACTTCATTTACTAATCTGTTCTCATTAAAATATAATAGTCAAAAACCCTTGTAAGCTCAGCTATATGACACATGTATACTGAGACTGGGAGGATTTCAAGACAATACGGGCTTAAATACGTACGATCACATTAAGAACCTTGGCTAGTGTGCGACGGCATAGGCCTAAAAATAAAGGTGCGTTATAAAACTTAATAGCTTTGCTCTAATGTAGTCTTTTGGGCGTAACATACTCAAGTATATTCAATTAAAATAACTGCTTACTGATATATAGTTATTATGCAACTTTTTTATAGATTCCTATGAAGGCTCTCTGCGAATTACAGGGTTGCGACTATCTTTATTACAAAGCCCGCATTACTTTCTTTTTTTTATTATGTAATTTCTAATTTTTTAAAAGTTTTTAATTTTTTAATTATTGTCATTTTTTGTATATTTGTATTATTTTGTTTAACATTTTTAAAATTCAATTATTAATATTGTATTATTGATAATGGATTTGGTGCATTAGAGTAACTAAACACAGTAATTTTTTTGTCGGAAGAAAGTAAAGCTGCGTGTCCTTCTGAAATTTTTGTAACAGATGGTGCAGTTGAGAATCTTTTCTTTAGTGATCTTGATGTTTTTTCATAATCTTATTCGGAATAGTAATAGAATGTTATTGTTTAGAACATTTGTCTCGCCCAGTCATAAAGTTGTTTTGAATTTAAATCGCGTCCGTAGCTTTGACCTGCAAGCTGGAACGAGTAGCTTCTCTTTTTAACACGGTCTCTACTTCATCACATGAACCCTTTCCATGAGCAGTAGCATGGAAATGCCACTCTGCCGTTATTTGAAAATCTAACTTATGATTTACCAAGTTTATCATTTGATATCTGTTTTTATAGTGCTGCTTTGCACCATCTGTGACGTATATAATCTTATTCATTTTCGGAAATCTTTTCTTTATTTCAGGAATAATTTTTCCTTGTAAAATATAAACTGCGGACGTATCATGAGTAGTACATTCAGAAAGTGCTATAAAACTACAATACCTTATTTCATTATCTTCGCTGCAATATAGTACTGCAACAGGAATTGTACACTGAGCATTGTTAAAATGAAATTGTTGAGCCGCATTCTGAACTACGTAAGCAAAGTTTTCAGAATAATCCATTTCCAGAAGCTCTTCCTTCTTCTGTAAATTGTTTTTCAGATCTTTTATACGTTTTGATTGTTCAGCAGTTCAAGATACATTTGATCGTGTTCAGCAGCTCAAGATACATAAAAATACGCTCAGTCAATAATTTTGCTCGCGTAGATCACAGGACCAACCTCTCAACCGCGTGAAACAGCAATTTTGGGGTATTTTTTGACGGTAGGGCTGAATGCTTGAAGTATCGGTAAAAAAGAGGGTCGAATTCGTGTTCAGTTGTTCAAGATACATAAAAACACGCTCTGTCAATAATTTTGTTCGCGTAGATCACAGCACCTACCTCTCAACCGCGTTAAACGGCAATTTTGGGGTGTTTTTTGAGGTTAGGGAATAATGCTTAATGTGTGTATATGCATCGATATTTCGAGTAATCCGCGGTAAAATTTAAAGTTTCAGGGCTCATTTTGTTTGTTTTTTTTCTAAACAAAGGGGGTACAATAATAATTTTTTTAGTTGTATGGATTCGTTTTTGTTTTTTAAGGTTTTTCAATTTTTGGATTTTAGTTTTGTATGTTAGAAATAATATCATCGACCCAGTGAAAATGCACTTAAAGGAGCATAATATTACCTATATTTGACCACCTAAAATGTTGAATAACGTATTTCCTTTCTTTTGTTATACACGGAAACTTAATTTTTTGTTTAAACAGTGATTTCTTTGAAATATATGATGGAAAGTTTTTGAAAGCAATTGAGGTAATTAGGACAATGGAGAAGATTATTTTATAAAATAGTTGAAAAATTTTATTTCTCTATGTTTGAGAAAAAAATAATTTTGTTAATAAAATCAATTTTCTATGGCATATGATAACTTGAGTAAAACGGCATTATTCCTTCTCAACATTTTTAGAAAGGTAGCTTTGTACTATCTCTCGGCTAAGTTATTTGCCCAGATCATGAGGACTTTTATTTTTAGAGATATTCTAGGTTATAATATTTTTCCAAAAATTTTTGCTTGCTTATATCTTGGGTATTACACGGTAATTTTTTTACCAATGAACGCTTATTTTTTCGTCGTTCAATGAAGATTTTAAATCAAAAAGAATTTTCAAGATTCATCGTATCTCTCTTGGTTTATAAGGATTTTTTATTTTTTATATTCTCTTTTTTCAACAATTTTTTCAGCGTAGATTTCTTGCATATTACGCGGTAATGTTTGGCGATTCAAATATAATTTCTTACATTTTTATATCAAAGTTTAAAATCAAGAAGAATTTTTAAGATTTATATATTAAACTTTTTTATAAAGCTTTTTTCATTTAGATGATATTCATTTTTTTCAAAAGGTATTTCATCGATTTTTTCTTTAGTATTATGCGGTAATTTTTGGCCATTCAAATCTCTATTTATGTTTTTTTATGAAGATTTGAAAAACTTGTAAACTAGTTACTTCTCAATCCTGGAGTTCCGTACCAAAGCATTAATTTTTTAATCTATTGTTTAATTGCATTATTAATTAAGAGGATAACAACTCGAGCAGTTGTACTTCGCTCTGCAGATTAGGACGTATGATACCTTAGTTTCCTACCTATCATACATCATACCGTATGAAACCTCCAAACCACGTATCAAACCCAACCCTGCACACACGCGTACGACACATCTATACAGACATTTTCTAAGAATAGGGTATTTTGATTCCTAATGTATCAAATCATGTTTCTATCATGATTTAAGCGTAACTTTTATTTACCATCACAAAGCTTCCTCTACGAGGAAGCAAAAATTCTAGATGATCCCAATCATAATGATTTCGGTTGAAACTTAGTGAACGAAAGGTTAATCCCAAGGGTAAAGGTTGCAGACTAAATTACAAGATTGCACGGATTACAAAAAGATTGTAGAGATTGTAGAGATTTCAGAGATCCCAAAGATTGCATAAATTGCAAATATTGCAAAGATTGCAAAGATTATATCATAATTGCATCAAAAACATTTAATTACATAAAGCTATAGTCTCTCGAAACCAGAAATTATTATATTGAAACACTTTTTGAATAATCCCACATCTATAACTAAAGTGTAGATATCTAACCTTTTAACTTCCGTTGTAGCATATTTGCTATATTTACTTGGAGGTGATCTTAAAATTTGAGCATAAGTATATATTATATAAGTTTTGCATGGAAGTGAATTTAGCAAATAAGTTAATATGGATGCTAAAGGTTTTTTTTTACTAAATAATTTGTAATTGTATTTGATGCTGTCGATGGCTCAAGTGGTAAACGTGTAAATATTTGGACAAACGCCTCTCAAGGGACGTGGATTCGAATTCCCATCAATCAGAATTTTTCGGGGACATTTAAAGAAAATGTTTTTCCGAATTTTTCGGTGGGGGAGATCGGTCCTGCAACCCGCCTGCAAATTTTATTTTACATATATTATATATATAACAATTTAATAAATCGATCGAGCATTAAAATAAAAAAAGTAAAAATATTAAAATAACGAATTGCATTTAGTATTAAAAATTAAATCATTTAGGTACAATTAAATACAATCTCTTAAAATATTTAGAAAAACATTTCCAAAATGTTTAAATTGTCAACTATTACGACTTTTTATGTATTTTTCGTCAAAAAGATAAAACTAAGATTTAATATCATTTTTTGATGATTGAATTAAAAATATTTTACATAAAAAATTTAATATATAAAATTTAATAACAAAAAGTGTGAGATTATACATTCTTACACGAATAAGAAAAATAATATGCAGTCTGTAATAATAGATTTGCCAGCAGAATTGTATTAACACGTCAGAGAGACCAACAATAACATTTTTGTAGGTTATTAAAATTGTAAAGTTTATGTTTATCTAAACGTTACACCTTGTTACAATTGCGGAAGGTTTGGACACAATGGGTCAAAATTTAATAATGGTTCGATGTGTTTAAAGTGTGCAGGAGAGCATAAAACAAAGGATTGAAATAAAACAAACAAAAGGTGTACAAATTGTGTATACAGCAATGTAAAATACAAAACAAAATATAGGATTGAACATGTGGCTACAGATAGCCACGAGTGTGAAATTCTGAAAGCTAAATTAAACAGGTTTATAGAGTTTACTGACTATATCATCAAACCTATTATACCGATACACATCGGTAAGGTAGATAACTTCGACTACCAGTCGGTTACACCGAGAATATCTAGAATATCATCGGAAGCACTACACGAAATCAACTCCAACATCCTATCCAAAATAGGACCAGAAAAAAGACCCCAACCCATATAATCCAGATCCGGAAGAGGATCCGAACAAGGAACTTCATCTTAGTTATGGATCAAGATTTAAATCTTGAAGACATTAATACTAGTGAATGTGAAGTGGAGGATATGGAAACGCCCAATAAAAGTCTTAAATTTAAAAAGAATTTGATTGTATGTGTAATATAAGAAGTCTTAACGCAAACTTCGAAAAATTGGAAAGTTTTATTGAGTGTCTATTAAGAAAGCCTTGTATCATAATATGAACAGAAACTTGGAACAATACTATCGTTTAAATGGATATAAAAGTTACTACAATGAAAGTACAGTAAATAAAGCAGATGGAGTAATAATGTACATTAAAGAAAACATATTTGTAACTACTAAAATTGAAGTTTATGATAGGTTGAGTATTGTAAGCACTAATGTTAAATTGATGGGCGGAGAGTCATTCAGAATTTCTGAAATTTATAGATGCCAAGATGTGCCAAAAACAGAATTCATGCTTAGTATGAAAACATTTTTGAAAGATCAGGCAAATACGATAAACAATTGTATAGAGGAGACTTTAACATTGATATTTTAGAAAAATATTTCAGTAGAAAAGAGTTTAGTGATAATATTATTAGTCAAGAATTTATAAATAACTTTTTGGAGTATAAATATACTCCCTGTTTTATAGGCATAACAAGGCCCTCATTAAACAACGAACGGGGCACCTGCATCGACAACTTTTTTGCTAAAAATAATAATATAAAAGTTGATTCTTTTAAGTTAAATAATCCTTTTAAAGACTACTATCCTTTGATTTTAAACGTGGATCACGTCGAATTAAAATAAACAACAATATAACTAAATATATAAATTATACTATACTAAAGAATATTGCCAGAAACGCTGACTGGAATTTGATTTTGTCTATGCAGGACCCAAATTGTTCAATAGACACACTAATACAAATGATAAATGAATTTGTTGAAAAGGCCACTACATATAAACAACTAACAAGAAAAAATAAAGACTTAATACCGAGAAAAAATTGGATTACAAGCGCGATAATAGTACTATGTAAAACAAAAAAGAATTTATATAGATTATGGAAAAAAACCAACTTGCCAACTACTAAAAAATGAATATAATAATTATAATAAAATATTGAGTAAAGTTATAAAAGATATAAAATACGAATATGGAAGTGAAGAAGTAAAATTGAACAGTGGACATTCGAGACAGTTATGAAATATAATTAACACTAAATTGGGAAAAATTGATAATCAGGGCAAGTCAATTGATCACATATATGAAAATAATCAAACAATTGACAATAAAACTAATATTGCTAATTCTATGAATAACTACTTTTATGAAGTGGGCGCTAAATTAAGTGCGCTAATTACACAATTAGACACCGATAAATTGAAACTTCCTGCAAGGAACCACAATTCCATTTTTCTTTGCTCTACAGATTCCAATGAGATACATAAAATTATTATTTCAATGAAAAATAAATCAGGAGGGGTAGATAATACAAATGTTAATACAATACAATCAATATGTGAATATATACTATTAACACTAGAACATGTATTTAATTTGTGTATTGAGAAATCCATATGGCTTCATGCTCTTAAAAAAGCTGAAGTAATCCCCATATACAAGGCAGGGGACAAATCGTGTATCTCAAATTATAGGCCAATTTCGCTTATATCTAACATTGCAAACATTTTTGAAAAAATAATTCACAATTGACTACACCAATTTTTCAAAAAATGTAATATAGTATCTGACAAACAATTTGGTTTTGTTAGAAATAGAGGTATATAAAAAATATCATATTCAAAAATTTGGATAAAAGCAAACCTATAGTTACAGTATTCTTAGATTTAATTAAGATTTTGCTGTAGTAGCCAGTTTTCGATTGAAGTAAAAAATCAGAACATCGCTATGATTCGGATAAGATCGAGTCGGAATTCGAAATGTTAGTCGTATACCTTGCAAATGTAGGCGTTCAATATATTTCAATGTCTGCTGATACGCGGATCTGCAGCCATAGCGCTCAGATTGTGGGATAAGTTGCAAGATGACTCTCGACTGAATATAGTTACTCTTGAGCTTACACTCTGGATCGAAGTTGGATTTCGTTCAAAACTTTAGCGACGTGATTGAATGGTAATAATTACCTTTTTTTGGATAGCGCATCAGAACTACGTGGAGGTGCATTCCGTAGCAGTATCACGAAAGATCATAATGACGTAACATCATTGTAGAAGTTCGCGTAAAATCGGGACGGTAACATATTTTAACTGCCGTTTTTGTAACTTCGAAAGTCAGGTGATACGCGGAATCAACATATACAGACGTCTGTCTACAAACGTAGAGTGTGGCTCAACACGTTGAATCCTTCGTATACGATTCAAACTTTATTTATCAGCCGAGTCTTCACGCGTTTATCTCAAAGCTCATGGAGAATTTTGTTTTAGACGCACTGGATAGCATTTGAGACAATGTTGATCAGTCCCATCTTGATGAGTGACGAGAAAATAAGAGAAAGCCCATTAGTTGTTGATGCTAATAATAATATGTACGTCGTCTCTTCTGAGAGTCAAAGACACTGCTAGGAGTTAATTACCCACTACAAGTTGTAGCATAAAAATCCTTGCTCAGAACATTCCACATCGAAATTTTTCCTGGGCTCATTACACAAATCAATTTCTATCGGTTTCAAATAATGAACCGAGAATAAATTTGCATGCGAAACACTACCTACGGGTTATCTCGTGGTGAGCAGGGAGCATACGTTATGATTGAGATGCCAAACTTTTTATCTCGTTCAATCGTCGTCGTAGAACCACCGAAATTCCGCAATATGAGATAATATTTAACTTAGTTAATCAAACTAATAGATATATGAGATCATGGTGAGGGCTGTCTAACCTCCGAGAACGATGACCAAACGATGATTTTTCAGAAATTACTAAGCGCAGGAATAGTTTGTTAGTAACTTTACGATTGTAAATATGAGAAGGTGAATCGTAACATACCTATTATAGCTGTTATCTTTCATCTAGCTCACAGCCTGATGCCTTACCGTCACAGAGCATCTTAAATCCGAGCTCAGCCCGTGCGACTTTCGATTTTCCCCGAGTGACCTTGAGTGAAATTGCACAAGTGTAGGTTAGGTTGTGTCGGCTAAGAACAAACTTAACTGATTAACTGTACAACTAACCACAACTAAATCGAACTTCGGCCGATGCTAATTTATGCCACGGTTAAGCCTCGGATTAACTAGACTGACCGTAGTCTTTACCCTAGCTGATTTCGAATCACCCTCGGGTGACCTTGGATCGACCCTAGCTCGAGCTTAGATCGATCTCAGATCGATCTTAGGTCGACCATAGAACTATCCAAGGTCGACCTTAGAGTATGTAAGGCTCAACCGAAGGTCAACCACGGCTAATCTAAGAGCTCGGAACTGGCGGAACGCGGAAGAATGTTTTTCATGCCGTTCGCCAAGAGGTGGCGCCAGGAGCATAATCAGAAAGCATCGCAATTTTTCCAGGCACAAAAGCGCTTCGTAGCAGACGACAGAGCAGTTGATCTCAACTTAGCCTCGTATTCAGCTGGGTTAATAGATCGTATTTATATACTCCGAGTAATGTACTCGGATATATTTTCTTGTGTGTCCGCAGGCAGCGTGCCCGCAAGGCAGCGTACCCGCGCCTAAGCGATAGTTCGAAACGGAAAGAGCAACTAAATTATTATATTCTGATTCAATTTATATCGAATTCGACACTCAATGTTATCAATTGAGCTCAGTTCGGCCCGTGAAATCTCACGATTGCCAGGTCAAACGCATTACGCATCAGTTGCATAATTTACTATTTCACGATTTTGTATTTCATTTCTATTAGGCATTTTCTCTCGAAGAATTTATCTCTTAAGAGATATTTCTCAGAAGCCATCCTTCACCCAGTTCTTTGAGAATGAAATATTTGATAATAATTATTTTTAGTCTCAAATCCGACATTCATAAACTATTATAAAGAACATCACATATAATATAGGGTAGGAGAAGTATAATACAAATAATATAGAAAATGAATGTGGTGGTAATATTATTTTGGATCCTATTAAAGACCTAAGTAAGATGTCGATTAGAAACTGCATACTTGTAAATTATAACAGGAAGCATTATAATTAGTAGCTGAGGTTTTCACTCATTCATCCGACATGTTCGTAATGACATTTTAAAAGTATTATTTACAGTGATTCTATCATATTCTGAATTTGAAAATTATGTGAAAAGGTTCAGAAGAATCCACGGTCATAATGTTGTAGAACTTATACGTTCGTATACTTCTATATACTTTTATGAACTTTTTTATACTTTCATGATTTTTCTCGAAAATCATGTTATAGCTTCATGCATGGAAACATCTATGAACTTATACGACGAAGTTTCACTCTTTCAAGTATCTAAAATGAAAAATCATAAAAAAATATATAGAAGTAAGTAAAAGTATACAAAAGTATACAAAAGTACATGTCTTTTATTCTTCCTTGTAAATAATCATTTGGTAAACAATATATCATTTCAATGACAAAGCTTACATGTTGTTGTAAACAATAATTTATATCTTGGATTTGTTCGTCGCAATTGCAAAGTTTTACAAAATAAATGAAAGGAACTTTTTTTTAGACAGCAGTAGACCCAACCGCTACTCGAAAAGGCCCTTCATTTTCACTTTTACGAAAAATGTCACAAGCAGCCAAATGCTCGAAGACAATCGTTTACAAAATACTCACGTCCGCGAGCGAAAACACTCCGCGCTCTTCTCTTGTGTGCCCGCAAACGCGTGCCCGCAGGAAGCGTGTCCGCGTCTAGGCGATACCAACCTGCGCTCTTCTTGTCGGTGTCCGCAACCGAAGCGAACTCTCACGAATTGTTAGAAACGGAAAGAGTAACCAAATTATTATATTCTGTTTGAATTTATATCGAATTCGACACTCAATGTTATCAATCGAGCTCCGTTCGGCCCGTGAACTCCCACGATTGCGAGCTCAACGTATCAGTTGCATAATTTACTATTTCACGATTTTCTATTTCATTACTACTAGGTATTTTTTATACACTGAATAAGAGCTATAACACAAAATTTCACAAAGCGAATTCAGCTGGCTACTTTCAACAGGGTAGTTATAAAAACACTTGACTTAAATAAAGATAATTTCCAAAAATAAAAAACTCCATTTCCATTCCATATAATATAGAATAGAAGAAGTAATACCAATAATATAGAAAATGACTATAGAAAATGACACAATCTCTTCCTATCTGTAACTGAATTATGAATATTAATAACATGCAAGCTTTAATGAGCTTGTCATTGAGTAATAGTTCACTCTGATTACGAAGAGAATCTGCTAAAGACTTATATACGAACGAAACATAATTCAAATCATTACCTTCGTATTCGAAAACTTTAAATAATAAAATGAATACTTTCCCGATTATAGCGTACAGATTAATCGACACGGTTTCCGCTAAGGCAGTTTCTTTCTTTTCGAAAATACGGAAAATGCATACTGGCAATGATAGGATAAGAGGCGGCATTCACTTCTTTTTATTTTAATCCTAACACAAATGCAAATCAAGAGTATAATATTTTTTGATCATTTTCTCTTCGTTAAATGAGATGTCAATAAAAATAGGTAACATGAAAAACTTTCACGTTCAATGAACTTAATGTATGTACTACGAGCTTTAAGTCATTGATTACAACAAATGGTCACAATCTCCCACTGGCAATCAATATGTGAAAAAGTATTTTAATACTGAACGACACGATAAAAAACAACGAAAATATATATTAATTGTATATCGATAATGATTAAGTTCATCCAAAAAAGTCGCTAGTAATGATGTTTATACTCGTGGCTCGTGGTATTTTAAATACTCGGTTAACATTCGGTGTAACTATCGCTCACACACGATCTCACACAATATATCTTTTATTAGTACAAAAATTTCTAGCTTTTACATACAAAGAATCCTTCGTTGAAATCACCAAAGAAATCAATCTGTAATTATTGCACTTGGTTTTACTCTCGTGAAAAAATGCTCTGCATACTAAATATAACGAGTCTAAATACTAAATTCAAGCCCGAGTTTCTACATGAAGTTAACGTTCTTCTTATTTGTTCATGTTCGGAAGCTTTGATGTTTCTTGTTTTTTCTCTATGATTAAGTACTTATTACTTATAAGCCTGATACAGAGAATGCGAGTACATATACGTCGGCTGTACAATGGAAAAACATTCGTTGTATGATGATCATTCTCGCATAATTCAAATGATGGTTCTAACTTAATCAATGGAGCATACATAGATAATGGTTACAACAACACACTTAATCTGATCGATGAACTTAAGTGGATGGAGATAAATTAATTATTACAGAATGTAAAAAATAAAGCAAAAATGATGGTAGTGGTGATTCAATTGGCTGTTATTAACAAAAAAACGAATAAACAGTATTCTTGAGAATGTTTATCATTTGTTTCATAAAATACAACACCGTAACTTCAAACTAATAATTTATTAATCATAAAAGTATAGTACCATCTGATAAATTCTATGCGCAAATGGATTCTATGAAATATTAATCCCAATGTCATTAGTGATCGAGGGTGCGTTAAAAAAAGAGACATATTTAGACATGATTTCACTTATACTTTTCAGTTAAGAACGCCTCATCACACGCACCATAACGAAAAAAAAACTAAACAACGCTTGAAATCGTGTATATTTCATATATCGCTATAAAATAAGGATAAAAAACAGAAGAATGTACAAAAATATTTCGAAAGCACTAAAGCAAAGCAAACAATTTTCCTCCAAAATGTTTCATATCTAAAAGTTTGTTTCAGGTCACGCAATAATGAAAGAAAAAAGATGAAATAATCGAGAATTCACAATATAAAATCTGATATTCTCGATGAATTTTGCTTCGTAACTGAATAAACAAAAAATTTAAGGCCTCTGAGTAGTGACGTTTGTTTAGAGGACATAATAAAATACTAAAATCAGCGAAATTTTGATAATAGTAGCTACGTTCTAGGAGCTTTTATAGGTTAATTAATCGACTGGTTGCATTAAGACTGTTCTGTAATACTAACATTTCTATGTACCTTCGAAGTGATATGCGCTATTGCGGCAAGAAGATTACATCGACGAAGAGTTCGTATAGAACCACTACTACCTAAATAGGTACGAGCGTAGTTGTAAAGTTTTATCTGCATGATTAATACGTCATTCAAATCTTCTTCGATGAAAATTAAAAAATTCAATGATTGGTGATATGTCATTTAATATCTTAACTGACTTAGCTCAAAGAATTGAGTAGATTGAATTGGATTTTTATTCGTCAAACCAGTAACATTGTTTGAAAACCTTCGTGTACTGAAGGATAAACATTTTGTAACTTGGCGAAAATTCAATATTTAAAAGAAAATGTAATAGTAACATGGAATTCTTACTTCGTCTAGGAATTACGAAATTTCATCGAAAGATCGATGAATCGATTTTTTGTCAGCTTAATATTGTATTAATACGGATTTGATTCTTCAGCTACAATAATATGTTATTTACCGATAGATTCAGTCGAATCAAAAATCGATGAGCAACTTCATGTCTGAAACGTCCCGTTTATGGAGTTTAAGAATCAAGCTAGAAACACCCGGTAGGATATTTTATAATTCAATTTCAGATAAACTTTCAAGGTTAGTTTGCTCGTTTACGATGATAAGGAAAAATAAATATACAAATAATGCAATTAAATATTCAATTTTCGTGTTTCTGGGTAATTTTGCGGAATCTATGAATAAATTGAACTAATGTTATAAATTGAACTAATTTCAGTTATTCTATTCCCTTGAAATGGAAGTATCCATAGCAGAATAATGTGAAAGAATAGATAATCTTTACAGTTTACCTGGCGGCTAGTAGGAATTTTTGATAAAGTTTATTCGGCACGGTTTTTGGTCTATCGACAGTATCTGCATAGAGGTCAGTTTCTCTGTTTTAAACATGTAGAAAATCTGATGATTGTTCTGCTGTTATAGCAGCTCTATCTTTATCACCTAATTTACTCTACTTGGCAGTTGAAACAATTGAAATCGAAAAATCAAACAATCATCTCCACGATAACGTATAAATTTATTTCGATTTAAAAAAAATTACAGTAAATAGGAAATGCGTTCGCAAATTACTGATTGATTGTTGAAAGACCTTTAATGCTCTTCTTGCCTCTCCAGGACTATAGAAAATGTAATATCGATTAGTTAGTATAATAACAGAAGATAGTGATTATTTCTCCAGTCCATTCGTCTCATACGGTATCTTTTCAATTACCTTTTATTTTTTGGATGCAGCATTGTAGCAGATCTTTCGGCTCTGATACACTCGCAAGTCTTCGGTCCTCACGCTCTTGCCGCACACCTCACAATTGACCCGCTTTCGCAAGATCCCCAGATGGATGCTTCGTTCGTGACGTTTTAAGACCTGCATTTGAGTGAAAATTTTCTCACAAAGCGGGCACACATGCTAGCTTTGTGATTTTCTCACAGGCTTAGCAGCCACGTCAACTACCGAAGCTCCGAACGCACGAATGGGCTCCGTAACCTCGACAGGGATTGGTACATCCGATGCAGAGATCACGGAACCCGCGATCATCTGAGGATCTGCAACGTCCGGAACTTGTTGGACGGAGCTTTCTGTATCCAACGGGGAATCAATATCTTACCCACCAGAAGACATCAAAGATTTCTCAATCTCCACTGGACCCGGCAGGGGTTTTTCCGGTGTCTCCTCAAGACACGAGTTCGTCTCCATCACTGTCACTTTGTGCTTTGCTGAATCGTTCGGCTCGATATATACTACTTGTGTCCCAGGGCACGAGCAAGGTGAAAATAATCGAGCTGAACTATTCCACAAATGTCCACCGATGTTGACGGCCTCGGCGTAAGTAACACCGAAATTAACCACCTGGTGAGGGATACCCGGGCCAACAAAAACTACGTCGCCGGGATGCTGAATGACCACTTCGTAAGGGATCTTATGCTTTTTGAGGTACTTCAGCATCACGAACGTGTTTTTGTGGCCCAGAACGAAGTGGCACCCTTGTAGGAATCCAGGAAAAGATTCAGGGTCATCTTTAATGGCTTTCTGCACTTGGAATGACAACAACTTGAAAAGTTTGTACCTATACGCACCTGGAATAAAGGTCCAAACTTTACAAGCCTCGTCAAGGCCCCAGTGGCAGGCGTTGACTGAGTCAAGGAAGCAATCTTCCACATGCATACCGGTGCAGGAACGATCGCATCCAAAATACCCAGTCGAGAAATTGATGCCCTTTGAACGACAGAGAAGCTTGTTTTTTGCTGGATCGATGAGCAGAGGAAAATCAGCCAGGAATCGCTGCGTACCCTTTCCACAGTTCGAAATATTTCGACTGTACAGAGGCTTGCAGCGACCTGCCATCATATCCTCTGCAACAAGATCCAGCAACTTGTCCAACTGCGGGCCGAGCTGGATATTATTGTTGGGTGTGTAATCCTGAAATTGGTAACAATCACAGTCTGTTTAGAAAAATGGCATTAGGGGGTTCCAATCAAGAGAGATGTTAGACAGTGTAACATGACATTCTTGTTTGGAATCCGAGACCACTACATTTGTAATGTGGGGGGTTACTATGGCTTATCATTGTCTCGACACTTTACCAAATTTTCTAACATAATGGGCGCCAGGTAAAGCGCGGCTAACTCGGCACGAGCCCTTTCCCAGAGGAAGTTCCGTGAAGAGGAAAAATCAGGAATTCATAACTTTATAATAAGCACTCACAATTTTCACTTTAAATATACTCAAGCTTTATTTCTTATCGTCGGGTAATACTATCGGTCGCAAATTTACAATTACTCTTATATCTAATTTATCGCTATACAAACATGGCTACGCTAGCCTTATCACGCGTCCCTCGCGACGACCAAACTCACCACGTCTCCCGAGTTTCCGAGTCGCGTGAATTTCCCCACACTAATACTTGAATTTACTACCGGTCCGATCCGCACTGATCTTACATACCGGTGTCACACCACCACGGATTTATTCTTCTAAGAACCCCGAGCACATGGCGGCAATGTATTACAATTGTTAATATAAATCACTTGCAAGTGCCGAGGGAAGCTCGACAATTACAGTCCACTCACCGTCGCTAGTCGGGCGCGTCTCGCGATATCCTTCCTCGCAGGTCACAAGGTCGCCGGTTAATGTTAGCCCAATCTCTAGCTCTCCGTGATTATCTCTACGTCGCCGACGGGCGGACGGTCGACGTCTCTCCACGCGGTCTAAAATGCTCGAACGGCAGGCAAAACTTTCGCTACGTCTATCGTCGCTGAAGGCCGGGCAGTCAATCCTCAAAACCGGAGAGGGCGGAAATCTCTCCCAAAATTTTGGCTTTTCTTCTCGCGCAACTTCAGCTCAAACTCCTGTTGCTTCCGCCCTTTCCTTTACGGTGATTGGCCTTGATTTTCCCTAGATGCAAAAATCAAGGCCAAGTCCGCGGTGATTCGAGTCGCTACTCCTCATTGGCCCGCCTCGCTAATACCGCCCTGCTTACGCAGCGCGGGCAATTATGAATTGCTAGATATACACGCGCGGGCAACCCGGCGTGTATATCTATATCGGGCGCTTTCGGTTATATCGCCGCCGGACCAACGCAGTTGGCAGCGGCGACGTGCGCGCGTCGGCCTACGCTAGGAGAGGCCGGCAGCTTCATGCGGCTCGCGGCGCGGCGGCTGCTAGCTCTCCCCTCTGCCGACAGCCGAGTCGGTATCTCTCTCTCTCTCTCTCTCTCTTGGCTACAGCCGAGTTGGTGTGCCTCGAGGAAGCCGCCGCTGCCGCTGTGAATCCTCTCTCCTCCCGCGTCTGCGTGCATCGGGAGAGAGGGCGGTCGCGCGCGCGTGTGTATATGTGTGTGCGCGGACAGCGGCTCATCATCCTCGAGAGGCGAGGAAGAAAGAGCAATCGAGAGAGAGAGAGTCGCGCGTACAGTGTGCAGTGATGTTGGTGCTGTGCCTGTATGTGTATATTCGTCGCCGTTGCTCGCTCCTAGCAGTCGTCGCTGCGGCGATCAGCTGGTGCCGCTGGTATGGGTGTGTGCGTGTGTGTGCCGGTCTGCGGCCTTCCTCGGTCGCGACTCCTTATCCTCATTCCCTCAACAAATAATAACAATACCCCATTAATAACAATACTCATTGAATGTGAGAAATGCTCGGCTCTGGTGACGGGCGACTGGGTCGCGATTGACTGCCCGTATTTAATATTATTGGGACGTGAAATACACGTCACAAACTCTCCCCCCCTAAACGGGACACACCGCCAGGAGTGGACTGGTTATTCCAATAATCAACGAGACTCTAATTGGGCCATTGTATCCCATCAACGCGATTCCCGAACAACCCTCGGCACCAGAGCTTTTGCAAAAAAAACAATATATATATACATCTATACACTTAAACTAATCACTGAAAACAAAAAAAATGTATTAGAACCTCCACCTTACTACTCCCAATCCGACCACAGAGCAACCGCGCTCATGGATCGCGCAACCATAGGGGAAATTATAAAAATAAAAAAATTCCAAATAAATAAATAAATAACAAGCCTTTTAACAACTTACTGGGCATGGGTATGCCTCCGTCACTCCAGATTTCGGTCGCTAGTAGTTCTCAGGTTATGCCCCTTTTTGGTCGCCGATGCGTAGGGTCTCGGATGGTCGCTATTAGCATGGTGGTCGCTAGATCGTCAGGTTGCCCTCCTTCTATGGGTCGCTTCGATAAATAACCACTTCAAGGTCGCTTGTAAAGAGGAGGTCGCTACTATGGGGCTCTCCCCCTTGGGGGGATATATCTTTTCAATTCGCTCACGTGCACCTCGGGTATTCTTTTATCCTCACCCATATTTAGCACGTATACCAGCGGAGACTTAACTTCTTTGATGGCAAACGGGCCGTCAAACCGGCCAGCTAACTTAGCCGAAAAGCGCTTGTCTTTGTTTGACAAGTGGTGGTTTGCCCTCATTACTAAGTCTCCTACCTGGAATGTCGCCTCCTTCCTGCCACGATTGTAGTATTTGGCTTGTCGCTCCTTTGCCGAATCGATATGCCTGATTACTAGGTCGCGTAGGGCATCCAGTCTTCTTACTCTCTCTAACCAATCTTCAGGGTCGCTACTAATAATTGGTCGCTTTGGCTCTACTTCTCTTCGTAAACTCTTCACCGGCCTTGGGTGTCGTCCATAATTCAAGAAGGCTGGTGATACCTTGGTGGTCGCTTGCATGGCAGTGTTGACTGCATGCCTAAACTCATGAAGATGGGCATCCCAATTCCGATGGTCTTGTTTTACGAAGGTCGCTATCATGGTCTTTAGGGTTCGATTGCTTCTCTCCACTGGATTGGCTTGCGGATGGTACGGTGGCGTGGTCACATGGGTCACTCCATACTCCTTCAGCGTGGCGGTCAGGTGCTTATTGATGAACTCTTTCCCGTTATCTGTGAGTACGTAGTTCGGCGTCTCCCACCGAAACAAGATGAGCTCCTCTAGGGCGCGAGCCACCGACTTGCCATCCGCCTTCCTCAGCGGCTTCAGCTCGATCCACCGCGTGAAGAGATCTTGGAATACCACCAAGTATTTGAATTGGCTCTTACTTGGTGGAAATTCCATAAGATCTGCTGCCACTACGGCCCATGGTCGCTCTACAATTCTTTTTCCTAGTAGCCCTAGGGGTCCCGTCTGAGAGGACTTGTGCTTCTGGCATTCGAGACAAGCCTGGACGAAGTGGCGCACGTCGTAGTACATGCCTTGCCAGTAGTACTCGCGGGCCACTCGGTCATAGGTCTTCTCAAGTCCCAGGTGTCCCGCGGAGGTGATGGAGTGGCTCTCCGTCATCACTCTCTCACGGTACTCTACTGGGACGACCAGTCTCCATCCTTCTTCTCGAGATGTCACTGGGTCTAATAGGGGGTCGCTACGAAATTTGTACAACATGCCATCTTCAATTCGCCAATCTGGGAATCGGTGTGGGTGTCTTTGTACTTCTTCCATCCTCGTTACGTATCGCTTGTCCTGTATCTCTTCAAATCCAGCTATTTCCCCTCCATCTTCATACATCCTGGACAACGCATCAGGCACTTTCAGCAGAGTGCCCTTCCGATGGATTACTTCGAAGTCCCACTGCTGCATTTCAAGTGCCCAACGGGCTAGTCGTCCAGTAGGGTCCTTCAGATTACGAAGCCATTGGAGGGCGCTATGGTCGGTGATGGCCTTGAATTCGTACCCTTCAAGGTATGGTCGCAGCTTCTTAATGGCCCATAATAACGCCAGGCATTCTCTTTCGGACGTGGTATAATTTCGTTCAGCCGCCGTGAGTACTCTACTCACATATACGATGGGGTGCTCTCCATCATCCCCTTCCTGTGTCAAAACCGCCCCAATCGCCACTCCGCTTGCATCACTCTGGACCGTGAAGGTTTTGCCAAAATCTGGTCTTGCCAGGACCGGAGCCACCGTTAGCGCCTTCTTTAGACCTTCAAAGGCCTCTTGTTGGTCGCTATCCCATTTCCACTCTTGCCCCTTTCTTAGTAACTTCACTAACGGAATTTTCATCTCCGAGTCGTTCTCAATGAATCGCGAGTACCATCCTACCATACCCAGAAATCGTCTCAGCTGCTTCACGGTCTTCGGCGCTGGATATTCTGTCACTGGCGATACCTTTTCTGGATCTGGTCGCAATCCATCTTTATCAAGCAAGAAGCCTAAGTACGTCACTCTCGAGCAGCAGAATTCGCACTTTTTCCGATTTACTACCAATCCTGCTTCGACCAGCTTCTTGAGGACCAGCTCCAACCATTGGAGATGTTCCTCAAAGGTCTCGGTCGCTATAATTATGTCGTCCAAGTATCCAAACACATATGGTTCATACTGGACGCCAAACAAAGCATCGATCAGGCGTTGGAAGGTCATGGGCGCATTCGTTAGTCCGAAGGGCATTTTTACAAATTGCCAAAGCCCTGACCCCGGCACTGCAAATGCTGTAAATTTCTTGCTGCTTTGCTCCATCGGTACTTGAAAATAGGCTTGCTTGAGGTCAATTTTGGTCAAATATTTGGCTTTACGCAATTTGTCCAATATGGAATCCATGCTCCTGATAGGATATGCATCCTTTCGGGTCACTTTGTTGAGGTCGCGATAATCTATACAAAATCTATAGCTCCCGTCTGGCTTCTTGATGATTACCGGGGCGCTACTCCATTCACTTGCCGATCGCTCTATTACTCCACTCCTAAACATCTTCTCTATCTCTTCGTGTACTACTTGCAGAAGTTTGGGTGACATTCTCCTTGGCCGATGTTTGATGGCGGCTGCGGAGAGTACATCTATGTGATGTTCGGTCAGTGTGGTCGTTCCTAAATTTTCCGATGGCGGAGGTAATATCTTGGTCACTAGGTCTTCTATGGCTTTCCGCTGCTCGTCGTCTGCCTCGGTAATTCCGGCGCATTCGGCGTATGCTGGGGTCGCTTCGATTTCCTCGTCGTCCCAAGATTGCTTCCACGGGCCCTCGTTAGTCCTCCACATCCGTCTGCCGTATCTTACATCAACGTCCCATGGGTTGGTAAAGTCCTGTCCAAGTAAAATGTCGTGGTCGCAAGGATCTACGGCTCTTACCGTGAGCTTCCTGGATCTGCCATCCAATTCCATGTTGATGTCCAGATACCCCAATACTTTCTTTGTTCCACCTAACACACTTCTTATAACAGAGTTCGCTGGTCGCAATCGGTTCTTGAACTTAGCCGCTATCTCTGGTCCTACTAGGGAGACCGTGGCTCCTCCATCAATTAGGGCTCTGTACGGTCTACCACCTAGTATTACCTTCGTGAAGATGCGGTTCTCTGCGCTCATACCTGCGACTTCGACTTCGCCTGGTTCCGGAACCTCAAGTTGGTCGGCCTCTGGCGTACGTAGTACGCTGCTCTCCCCCCCTAGACTAGATGTGGGCACCCCAACATCTAGGTCTGTAACAAAGGTGGAGGGGCCCCCCAACGAGGGAGTGGACACCTGTGACCCTTCCAGAAGGTCGACCGCCTCGAGTACGAGGGCTAGGTGCTCGAAATCCTTCTGCTCGTCAGCTGTTGGATTGAGCGCCGTTACGTCGGACCCTTCGAGGATCGGTAAGGTTGTCACTCTTTCGGTCACCCTTTTGCTCTCACGACTCTCTCTATTCTCTACTATTTCTCTCTCTTCTCGAATTTTGTTGCTCTCTCTACTCTTTCTACTCTCTGCTTTTTCTCTTTCTTCTCGAATTTTGTTGCTCTCACTACTCTCTTTAATTAATGGTTTTGTGGTCGCTATTGGTGAGGTCCCCTTTAATCCTCCGCTGTTTGAAGTATTGCTCCATACTGGGTGGGTCTCCCCATCTGACAATGTGGACTTAATACTTTCCTCTGCCTCGACTCTCATCGATCCACTTCTCTCTTGGTCGCTGCTAATTCTCGCGTTCTCTGGGGTCGCTATTCTCTTCTCCTGTATGGTCGGTTGGGCGCTATGCTGGCTTCCCTTTATTGTTGCCAGTTGCGTCCCGTTTGCGGTTGCTGAGGAGGTATGGGACTCTTCTGCCTCCCCTGCATCCCGTTTCCCATGGCCTGATTATTTGGAGAAGACCGCCATGCCGGCTGTCTATTGGGACATTCGCTTGCATAGTGTCCCATAGCCCTACACAAGTAGCATGTCCTTTGTGGACATTCTCTTGCTCGGTGCCCTACCGTCTGGCATGTATAGCATGCACCATATACTGGTATATTTTGGGCAGAAGGCCCATTTTGGTCTCTATTTCCTCTCATATTATAGGTGCCTTGGCCGGTGAATCCTTGGGCCTGACCACCTCTACCCTGAAACGAGTTAACATTCTGGGGAGGAGACCATTGCCAAGCGGGCACAAAACTCGGTCGCAGTGGATTTAGCGGTGTGCTGTGCGTCATCGTTGCGGTCGCGTTGTGTGAGGCTGGCTGTACTGGGGTCGCTTGTACGTTGGCCTCAGGCCTTTGATTCTCCTTGGCAGCGGCTACCGCATTTATTTGTTTTTGTTTTTTCTTCGCTTTTCTATTCCAATTCCTCTTTCTCGCCGGTTTGGTTGTCGCTGATGTGCTGTCGCTAGTGTCGCTTTCTGGGTTCGATTTCTCGTAGGCTGCCGCTACCTTACGGACTGAGGGTGTCCCAGAGTATGCTGCACCTGGTATGCTCATCTTCTCCTTTGGTGGAGGCTCTTCAAACCGGTCATCTAGTTCTTTCTCCTTTTCCCAAATTCTTCCTAGTTTCTCTATATCCTTGAGCGTCTTGATTTCTTTCCCCGCCATGAAGTGTCGATAGTCTTTCCTCAAGCCCTTGTAGGCCTGTTTTACTATTGTTTTCCTGGATGGGGGTCGCTTAAAGTGGTCGACAATGTATTCTACGCAGGATATATAATTGGCAATCTTTTCTCCTTTTGCCATCGATCGGTTCCGTAAGTCCGTCATCGTGTCTTCTTCCTCTCTGTGACCCAAATACTGCCTTCTGAATGCTTTTTTAAAGTCTTTCCATGATTTTAAGTCTGGTCGCTTCGATCGATACCATCTGCTAGCATTTTTCGAAAAGATCGATGGTAAAGCATTCAACAGCTCCCTATCGCTCATGGCTAGGCTTGCTTTGCAATCCTGCAGCCGGTCCAAAATTTCCTCTGGCTCCTTATCTTCCCCATTGAACTTTAGGTTCCAGCTCTGCAATATTTTAACATTCTTCCCCGCTATATCTGCATTCGAATGACTTTTCCTATTTTTTTGTTTCATGTTTTTATCTTCATATTCCGAATCGCTAGTCGATATCGACTGGTTCCGTTTGTGGCCTCTCCTGTGTTTTGTACTTCTTTTATTGTGGTCGCTATCTGAATCTGATGACGTTGTATTACCGTCGCTACTTGTGGTACTATTACTCGAACTCCTATGTCTACGGTTTTTCACTTTACGGCTATCTCTCTTCTTCACTAATCTTCGGTCTAGTACGCTACTTTCCGAGCTACTCGATGACAGTCGCTTTCGTTCTCCTCTTCTCTGTTTTGATGCTTCGGTTTGCTGGTCTGTTGGCCTACGAACGGTGTTCACCTTAGGCCTCCGAATCTCTGCCACTTCGTGATTTCTGGGTCGCTCTCTTCTCTCTTGAGATCCCCTCGGTGGTTTCGGAGTGTCTACGTAATCCTGTGGGTGTGCTACCGGAGGTGGGACTACTGGAGGTTGTGGCGCGTATACCGGTTCTCGGAGGAGAATTGGTCTATGTTGTGCCATTTTCAGATGTTCAAACTCCTGCAGTAGCCGTTCGTATGGTCCTGCCCCTCGTTGAATGGCATCTTCTTCTCGATTCTTATCTTCTTCTTTGTTGCTTACGTCGCTACTATCTGTTGAGTTTCCATTTCTTGGGTTACTGGTTATGGGGTCTCTATGTTTTACTTGTCCAATATATTGAATACTGTCGTTCGGGTTTATCCTCTGCAGTGGCGTTTGGCTTTGTGATGTTCCTGTCGGATTGTCACTTCTTGCCAGGGGTTGCCCCCTCTGACTAGTCCCCGGATCGGCCCCGACGTTCGTTGCTTGTGCCATTGCAGGGGGTCGTGTGACCGACGGCGCTGCGGTGGTTGGCATCGAAGGTAACGTTGGTTCCGAAGCCGTTGACGCTGATGTAATCAATTGTATTGGTCTCTGGATCATTGGTACCGCGGGAGTTCCCGTACTGGAATCCGGTGATGGATGATTTCCTGTATAATGGAAAAGTGGCTCTGGTAGCCTCCATTGGTAGCCGGTTGGTATCATCTTCATTAGTCCCGGAGTATATGCCAGCTGTGTATGACTGCTCATCGCCAAGAGTTGCGGTGGAAACCCTGTTTGCACTCTTGGTCGTGTGTTTGCAGACACCATCTGCATCGCGAAGCTATCCGTCGGTCCCCGTGTCCGAACTGGTGTCGTCGTAGTAATAGTGGTGGTCGCTTTGCTTATCGTTTCTAGCGTAACTACTGGTACATCGGTCGTTTGTTGTTGTGTTGTGACTTCTTGAATCTGCTCCGTGATTGCCTGTCCCTCTTCTTGGCTATACTCCGTTTCCGTGCTTTGCAACTCTACTTCTTTGGTCCTTCTCTTAGGCTTCCTACCTCTTTTCTTCTTCTGAGGTATTTGTTCAAAAGATTCCTCTCGCATTATGGCCGCCGATGTTGCTGGTACTTGATCCCATGGTCTTTCGTCCCATACTGTATCCCAATTTACTGCTGCCTCTGGTTCCACTGACCTAATACTTGCCCGCAAGAGTCTGTCTCTAAGTTGGGCTGTTGTCCCAGATATGCTAAGTCCCATCTGATCTAGAATTATTATAAGTTCGCTCGGGTCCATCCCGTTTATTCTACTTGATACTGCCATTCGCTGGCGTATGCGCGGATCCTTCTTTGCTGCTTGTCTTGTGTTCATTTTGTACTCTACTCGTACACTAAGGGACGAAAACAAAAGCAGCGGTTTGGTCGCTAGTTACACTCTACAGTTACTGCAGTATTCGCTATGTTGGGAGGGCCCGCCCAAGTCTTTGGAATCTTTTCAAAGACGGGGATTTGACTTGCAATACCTGGTGCACGTGAATGGAGAGGTCGCAAATAAAGGAATCAGTCTTAACTCTTTTACGGGACAATTTTCCTGCCTAACTACTGTGTCACTAATTTTCAATTTTTATAATGATTTATAATAATAATATGTATATTTATATATGTATGTTACTCTGGAGATTACCGTATGTACTTTTGCTAAAGGGACAAAAGGAGATAAACAAAGAAAATAGCTTCTTTTCTTGAGGTCTTCTTTATCGGTTCCTTTAGCTGAAAATGCCTACTCGAAATTTGTTTGCCTAGCTCTTGAGTAGCTGCTGAAATACCCTGACGCGAATCTAATAAAGTCGCTATTCAGTTTTCAGTAGTTCTTGGTCTTCTTTTCTTGTTTATATCTGAAGTAATAATCTGAGGTTTCTTCTTGGTCGCAATCAATTTTCAGTAAATAATTTCCAATACAATTAAATAAATATAAATATATGTAATAATCAATTTTTCCTTTGACACAGTAGTTATACTATAAATACAATAACTTTAGTTGTTGTATTTTTATACCCAATTTCCAGTAGTTGTTACAAAAATTTTACTCTTAACTAATTATAAATCGTTCTTACTAATCGATTTGGGGGTAGTAGCACAGCAATAATATTTTGTGGAGGTGTTCGCCAAATGAATTTTCCCTATACGGTGGTGTGACTCCTACTCTACTACTTTAAGTCGTTGAGAAGACTTGAAAAATAGGACAGAATTCAGAAAATTACACCAAATTAATTTATCTATCACTCTAGCTCATTACTCAAATTTCACCAAATCTCCAACAAAGATTTTCTGAATTTGTCTCCTATTTTCCCCACCTTCTCTATTTATCGCTATTATTTTCAGTGCGTCGCCGCAGCCTTCCGCTTACACTGGTAATTCGCTATTTTCTTTATATATCGCTACAAGCTTCCTTCAATAACCGAAAATTTTCAATACTCAAAGAATCCTACGAAAGGTCTCAATTGACACGAAAATTTTCTTCACTACACACCCAACCTGTGAAAGCCCTAAATAAATCGCTCAGAAATTTTCGAAAAATTTTCAAGAATATCAAAAAACTCTCAAATCCAAAAAAAAATTTTCCAACAAAAACCCTTCAAAAAAAATATCTTCGAAAATTCTCAAAATCTCAAAAAAACTCTTCCTTCCTTTAGAACATTCCTCACATAAACAAAAAAATTTTTCGAAAAATTCCGAAAATCAAAAACTTTCAAAAAAAAATAACTTCGGAAAATTCACAAAAATCTCCAAAAAAATCTTCCGGAAAGTTCCCAAAATCGAAAAATTCCCAAAAAATCACTTCGGGAAATTCTCAAAAACCCCAAAAAAAAATTTTTCGGAAAATTCTCAAAATCGAAAAATCTTCAAAAAATAATTTCGGAAAATTCTCAAAAAAAAATCCAAAAAACTTTTCCGGAAAATTCTCAAAATCGAAAAATTTTCAAAAAATAATTTCGGAAAATTCTCAAAAAAAATCCAAAAATTTTTCCGGAAAATTCTCAAAATCGAAAAATTTTCAAAAAATAATTTCGGAAAATTCTCAAAAAAAAATCCAAAAAAATTTTCCGGAAAATTCCCGAAATCGAAAAATTTTCAAAAAATAATTTCGGAAAATTCTCAAAAAAATCCAAAAAATTTTTCCGGAAAATTCTCAAAATCGAAAAACTTTCAAAAAATAATTTCGGAAAATTCTCAAAAATATCCAAAAAAAATTTTCCGGAAAATTCTCAAAATCGAAAACTTTTCAAAAAATAACTTCGGAAAATTCTCAAAATTATTCAAAAAAATTTTCCGGAAAATTCTCGAAATCGAAAACTTTATTAGTCGATTACCCCAAGTGAAAATTTTCTAAGTCCAATTTATAACCCAATAGCTCAAGTGAAACCAATTTTTAAAGTCCCATTTATAACCCAATAGCTCAAGTGAAAAATTTTTTAAGTCCTACTTATAAATTCCTTAAACACACAAAAATTAATTTTTCCACTTCACTTAAATTTTCATACGACACAAAAAAAAACGTTTTAGTCGCTGCACTTTCGCTGGCTCGGCACTGTGTAAAAAAAATTTTCTGATTTTTCCCGAACTTTCTTAATTAATTTATTTTGCTATTTTTCCTGTTTTTTTCCTGAGTCACTAAGCCCCCGTTGGTACGTCATTTGTAACATGACATTCTTGTTTGGAATCCGAGACCACTACATTTGTAATGTGGGGGGTTACTATGGCTTATCATTGTCTCGACACTTTACCAAATTTTCTAACATAATGGGCGCCAGGTAAAGCGCGGCTAACTCGGCACGAGCCCTTTCCCAGAGGAAGTTCCGTGAAGAGGAAAAATCAGGAATTCATAACTTTATAATAAGCACTCACAATTTTCACTTTAAATATACTCAAGCTTTATTTCTTATCGTCGGGTAATACTATCGGTCGCAAATTTACAATTACTCTTATATCTAATTTATCGCTATACAAACATGGCTACGCTAGCCTTATCACGCGTCCCTCGCGACGACCAAACTCACCACGTCTCCCGAGTTTCCGAGTCGCGTGAATTTCCCCACACTAATACTTGAATTTACTACCGGTCCGATCCGCACTGATCTTACATACCGGTGTCACACCACCACGGATTTATTCTTCTAAGAACCCCGAGCACATGGCGGCAATGTATTACAATTGTTAATATAAATCACTTGCAAGTGCCGAGGGAAGCTCGACAATTACAGTCCACTCACCGTCGCTAGTCGGGCGCGTCTCGCGATATCCTTCCTCGCAGGTCACAAGGTCGCCGGTTAATGTTAGCCCAATCTCTAGCTCTCCGTGATTATCTCTACGTCGCCGACGGGCGGACGGTCGACGTCTCTCCACGCGGTCTAAAATGCTCGAACGGCAGGCAAAACTTTCGCTACGTCTATCGTCGCTGAAGGCCGGGCAGTCAATCCTCAAAACCGGAGAGGGCGGAAATCTCTCCCAAAATTTTGGCTTTTCTTCTCGCGCAACTTCAGCTCAAACTCCTGTTGCTTCCGCCCTTTCCTTTACGGTGATTGGCCTTGATTTTCCCTAGATGCAAAAATCAAGGCCAAGTCCGCGGTGATTCGAGTCGCTACTCCTCATTGGCCCGCCTCGCTAATACCGCCCTGCTTACGCAGCGCGGGCAATTATGAATTGCTAGATATACACGCGCGGGCAACCCGGCGTGTATATCTATATCGGGCGCTTTCGGTTATATCGCCGCCGGACCAACGCAGTTGGCAGCGGCGACGTGCGCGCGTCGGCCTACGCTAGGAGAGGCCGGCAGCTTCATGCGGCTCGCGGCGCGGCGGCTGCTAGCTCTCCCCTCTGCCGACAGCCGAGTCGGTATCTCTCTCTCTCTCTCTCTCTCTTGGCTACAGCCGAGTTGGTGTGCCTCGAGGAAGCCGCCGCTGCCGCTGTGAATCCTCTCTCCTCCCGCGTCTGCGTGCATCGGGAGAGAGGGCGGTCGCGCGCGCGTGTGTATATGTGTGTGCGCGGACAGCGGCTCATCATCCTCGAGAGGCGAGGAAGAAAGAGCAATCGAGAGAGAGAGAGTCGCGCGTACAGTGTGCAGTGATGTTGGTGCTGTGCCTGTATGTGTATATTCGTCGCCGTTGCTCGCTCCTAGCAGTCGTCGCTGCGGCGATCAGCTGGTGCCGCTGGTATGGGTGTGTGCGTGTGTGTGCCGGTCTGCGGCCTTCCTCGGTCGCGACTCCTTATCCTCATTCCCTCAACAAATAATAACAATACCCCATTAATAACAATACTCATTGAATGTGAGAAATGCTCGGCTCTGGTGACGGGCGACTGGGTCGCGATTGACTGCCCGTATTTAATATTATTGGGACGTGAAATACACGTCACACAGTTACCAAGAGGGAGGCCGGATTTGGTTTTTTTACTCGTTCGGAGTAGACAAAAGGTACGTCGGTGATGGGGCTTTACGACATTAAGATGGTGTCGAATTTGACGACTCCCACCATGTCACCAAAACGCCTCCGCGCTTCCTCGCTACTTACTTTAGGTAATGCCCCACGAAACTGTTGTAAGAATATAAAATTTGTTAGGATATGTATATGACAACTATAAGATTTCATTCTAGAGGCTAAAATCACTGTGTTGATATCCGACAACGAAATTTTCATCTCGTATAGTAACGAGAGATTCACAAGAAATAAAAAGTGCCCGTAAGCGAAGTGCATGCTACTTAGCCCTATTTAAAATTTTCAGATGATAATAATACATAATATTATATAATATTATTAAATGATATTATTATGCTATCTCATCATATGATATTTTGTTAAAAAATGTATGAAATAATATCTATAACATGATGATTTTATTAGTATGTAATGCATCATTTTTAAACATTTCGGAAATATTACCACGTGATATTCATTATTACCAGCTAATTTTAGAAAATTATCCAGTTTAATTTTTATTTGGTATTATTGAGAGGGTATCAGACGATTCAAATTTGCCGCCGAAATTCTTAACCTCAAATCTTTGACCGAGTTATGAATAATCGATTACAATTAACAAATAAGCTAAATTATGAAAAACCAATTCAGCATTGCCCTTCCTTTTGTAGCATTCTACCACTTTGTTAAGTTTCAGGTAATAATATCATTGTATATATAAATGGCATTTGAACGAAATTTCGAATAACCTTTCGCAGATCCCTGTTTTATCATGAAATTTTGTTCAAATGCCATTGACACGAGCCGTAAAATATTTACTTGAAACTTCGCACAGTGGTAGATAATTATAAAACGAAGGGCAATTATCTCTTAGATTTTCATAATTCTGTTGATTTTTTTAATTATAGCCAAAAGTTTAGGATTCTTAGGTCGGTAAGGTAGGGAAAACTGACTTTGATACCCTCTTAAATTGCACATCTCTGTATTATTTTATTATTATACATTTCCGTACATTATTGTACATTTCTGTACATTTCTGTACATTTCTGTACATTTCTGTACATTTCTGTACATTTCTGTACATTTCTGTACACTTCTATACAAAAGTCTAATAAGTGTCAAGAATGTACAAAAATGTACAGAAATATACATAAATGTATAGAATTGTACAAAGATGTTCGAAAATGTACAATTTCAACTTCCACCAGGGAATTTTTTATAATTTCCATTCTTGGCTGTATTTCAGTAATTTTTTTCTAGCAATTCATTACCTGTCATAATCTTGTTTCATTCTTAACAATTAATTCTTTTCATCATTATTTTATAAATTGAGTTCGTTTCATCTTTTACTTGTTTATATTTTAATTTAAAATTTTTTTTTAACTTGAATTTTTTACTAAAACTTTATAAGTTTTTCAAAATTTTATTAGTTTAAAAGACAAAAATAGACATGATAGATAGTGATTCCACTACTGTAGTGAAGGTGAAAATGAAATTGTCCCTGAGTTCATAAGAACAGGAGCAAAAACAGTCGCAACAGGCTCAGAAGGGTCATTTTGATGAAATTATAAAACTATAATTAATCAAATGTTTGCAAGCTCAGGTTTATAATTACATTAAAAAGTCTCTTTTCACCCAGCGTTGACTTGATATCTGAATAAAATATGAGAATATTATAAGGTTCTTTCGAAAGAATTTTTTTAATATTTATTTTAAGTGAATTTTTATAATCAAATAGGGCTATGTAATGGTTTAAGTAAAATTGCAAAAGATTACTTCAAGTAGTTTAAAAGAAAATGGAGTCAATCAAACTTTCAAATTACCCATACACAAATATTTATTTATTTGAAAGTAACACATAATATACTAATGTTTTATCCAGATCTAAAGTCAACGCTGGCCCAGAAGGGTCATTTTAATGAAATTATAAAACTATAATTGATACAATGTTTGCAAGCTCATGTTTATAATTACATTAAAAAGACTCTTTTCACCCAGCGTTGACTTGATATCTGAATAAAACATGAGAATATTATAAGGTTCTTTCAAAGGAATTTTTTTAAAATTTATTTTAAATGAATTTTTATAGTCAAATAGGGCTACGTAATGGTTTAGGTGAAATTGCAAAAGATTACTTCCAGAGATAAGTAGAGAGATTGCTAACGTCAATGCTACGGTGCGTGCCCAAAAAAAGCCACTGATTCGAGCGCCGCGCCGCGGGTTAGCGTCGAAGCTGGCGCACAATTCGGTAGAGCTATGGAGGGGGTATATACCAAACGTGCGCCTGCTGTAAGAAGAGGGGGAACGTGCGCCTGGCTAATGGGTTAGCGAACGGCAGCATATTTTCTCTGCGCGCCACGAAAGCAATTCGGGAGTCGCATAGTTTGTCCTCGTGGCGCTACAATTGAAATTTTATTTTATGCACATTACACGTTTACCTCAAGTACAATAGCAAGTACCTATAACTTAAGCTTCGATAATTAAATGTAAGTCCCAGAGCTTCTCTATGAACATATGCGACATACAAGCTATAGATGTTCAGTGTACCGACAGCCGAGGTGGCTAACGCGCGTGCCTGTCATCTTTGCTTTTGCTGTCTCGGGTTCGAGTCCCGCTTGCTCCATATTTTTTTTTCGTTTTAATTCTTCATATGCTAATTAAATATTCTTTTTTTTAAACATTCGTTAACGTTTATAGATACACATTTCAGCTTAGAAAAAATATCCTTACGGCAAGAAAAAAATATTAATCTATACATTATTTTAATAATTGTACGAACCAATTTCAGTTTATTCAATGCAGTTTATTCATTACAAAAATTGAAAATTCCCTCTTAAATTTAACCAACACATTCAATTTCTTTCGAATAAATACTGCACTGAATAAGTTGCAATTGATTAATAGTACTTTCATTAAAATAATGAACCGATTCATATTATTTCGTTGGCATTGAAATAAAGTTTGTTGTATATCTATGGATACGCGAGTAAAAAAATTTGAGATCAATAAAAGATCAATTTTTTATATGTACCAAAAATGTCCGATTTTGACATTTTTAAAGACGAAAAAATCTTCTTGAGTCAAAGATTATTTTAAGATCGTTTTACAATCTTTACTAATTTTATTTTTATGACGAATTTAATATATTTGTGAACACTTTTTTATTCATATTTTGGTGCCTATAATATACCTTAATGGGATGCCGTATACCGACATTACAGTTTTTCGTTTTATTCAATGGACAAATGTGATTTTCAAATTTCGGGAACGTACGCACAATCTATTTATGACTAAGAATGTGCGTACGTTTTTAAAATTTGATTAAAGTAATAATTGACTGCGTAAAACGAAAAATCGATAATGTCGGTATCTGGGTATAAGGTATAGGTCTCCGACTTCCCCTTAAGATATACTGAATTTTCGTAAGATGAATTTAAGATGTACTAGTTATTTTTTTATATTACTTTAAGATGCATTTCAAACTTTTACTAGATCTTTTTGCGACGAATTTAAGATGCATTTTTTCACTTTTTTATTATTTATAACGTTTTTACGACTTTTTGAGAATTATTCGAGAGAATTATAAATAATTACAAGAATAGTAGTAATGCATAACATTTTAAACATCTAAACACCATAACGAAAAAAAAACTAAACAACGCTTGAAATCGTGTATATTTCATATATCGCTATAAAATAAGGATAAAAAACAGAAGAATGTACAAAAATATTTCGAAAGCACTAAAGCAAAGCAAACAATTTTCCTCCAAAATGTTTCATATCTAAAAGTTTGTTTCAGGTCACGCAATAATGAAAGAAAAAAGATGAAATAATCGAGAATTCACAATATAAAATCTGATATTCTCGATGAATTTTGCTTCGTAACTGAATAAACAAAAAATTTAAGGCCTCTGAGTAGTCGATATAATGTCGGTATCTGGGTATAAGGTATAGGTCTCCGACTTCCCCTTAAGATATACTGAATTTTCGTAAGATGAATTTAAGATGTACTAGTTATTTTTTTATATTACTTTAAGATGCATTTCAAACTTTTACTAGATCTTTTTGCGACGAATTTAAGATGCATTTTTTCACTTTTTTATTATTTATAACGTTTTTACGACTTTTTGAGAATTATTCGAGAGAATTATAAATAATTACAAGAATAGTAGTAATGCATAACATTTTAAACATCTAAATCAATATCAAATCCATTCAAGGCGAGAAATATAAATTATTAATTAAATATCGTATTCTTTTGAGGCATTTTTATGTACTATAGAACTGGTAAAACACATAAATTAATCCTTTTCTAGCTAAAAATAATAAAATGCATAAAAACCTCTATATAGTTATACATAAAATCACTTTATACACTCAAAAAAAAAGGAAAGGTGACGGAAAAAAAGACCAAAAATTATTGTTTATTTATAATATTTTTTTATTAAAAATCAAGATATCACCTCACAAAAAGAAACAGTAACGTTAAATGCTAACAGCAAACCGTAAACAGTTTTCCACACCACCGTTGCGGTACTGTTTGTGGCGCGTTGGATTTTTTTGTTATACTTTGAATAACGTTATGAAAAAAAAATAGCAATGACATGTGACTCGACGACATGGTTTAATCACATTACATAACAACATTTTTTCATAATGTATTGCATAATATAACCGTGGTTCCATCGCCAGTAGCCCTACATACCACGGGAGTCACCTCCTATGCCTCCATCGACTCCACCTACTTCCTTCCTCCACCACTATAGGTACACTTGATAAAAAAAATATCCCTTTGATTTTCTTTTAGTTACAAAATTTATTTATATGCGAACACATGTATGCATTCAGATAAATTCATTACCTAAAATCATTAAATTAAATTTCAATCTTAATCTAACAAGTGTACAACAAAAATAATCATAATAAATTAACAACTCTATTAAGTATAAGCACATCATGTCATATGATTATGCGAAATAGTTTTACATATTATTATGATTATTTTTTGCCTATTTAATATTCTTTAAATTAAACTATAATCTAAAAAATAAAATCTTTTTTTACATTATGTACACAAAAATTTTATATTTACATTATGTAGGTACATTAATAATAATTGTAATAGGTTCTTATAAATATAAAAAATTAGTTTAACTATATACAAAAATGTATCCATATTACTTTTATTTGAAATGAGAAGTTTCATAAATATCTAGAGTAAAAAAAATATTGAGCTTTGATAAATATTATGATTCCAAAAAAAATTTAAAGATTTTTTATATTTTTCATTTTTTGATTATTCGATGTAACATTTTGTTTTGCTGATTCTTTTCGCTTTTGATTATTCGACCGGCAAGTTTTGAATATTTTTACTCTGAACAAAATTTGTAAAGCTTCTATTCTGTGTTCATAGCATACATTATTCTTATCAAACCATTCAGGAAACTTTTCACTCGTCATTTTTTCTACTACCTCTGTTAAATTAGCTACTAATTTTCTTTGATGCCAAAGACTTATATGATGCTGTTGAAAACCGTATAACTGGCAAGTAATAATTTTGTTGAAATATAAAGTAGGTCTAGTCAAATATGATATTTCAGGAAGACTTTTATCAGAATGTTCATATTCTCTACATTTAGTGTGTTAGAAAATGTAATATTCATTGTCAGTAACTGGAGCTTCTAAAGATTTTGTAAATACTTTCTTACATTCAGAACATTTAATATATTTTAAAGCATTTTGAGCTGTGAAACCGCTCAAATATGTGATGGTATTTTGCTCATACAAGCCTTTGCTCTCAAAGTCAACCATTTTACTTAAATCTATAGGTTCAAATGAATCCATCAATTTATTAAAGTGACATCTTTTATAAATCTTTTTAAGATCTTGTTTATCTTAAAAAGATGGTTTGAAAAAGATCTAAATCTTAAAACTGATACATTTTTTATAAGATCTGGAAAGATCTTTAATCAAAATTTTGCTTAAAATCATCAAATTGAGATCTTGTATAGATCTTTTTCAAACCATCTTTTTAAGATAAACAAGATCTTAAAAAGATTTATAAAAGATGTCACTTTAATAAATTGATGGATTCATTTGAACCTATAGATTTAAGTAAAATGGTTGACTTTGAGAGCAAAGGCTTGTATGAGCAAAATACCATCACATATTTGAGCGGTTTCACAGCTCAAAATGTTTTTTTCGAGATACATGACGGAGGAACTCTAGCTTCTTTGAATAGTTTCATTTTTTTCAAAATCGTTCATTTTCATGCAGAATAATGAGAAATTGTGTGAAATTGTGCTGCTTGATATTCATAACAAATTCTCACAGTCCAGCACGATTTCTCACGATTTTTCACAATTTCTTCCCGAGCTACACGCTAGAAGAACTCTTTTTAAAATTGTGCCATCTCGTTTAAAATCATTCGTTTTCATGCGAAATAATGAGATTTCGAATGGAAATTTGGAATGGAAATGGAGTTTTTTATTTTTGGAAATTATCTTTATTTGAGTCAAGTGCTTTTATAACTACCCTGTTGAAAGTAGCCAGCTGGATTCGCTTTGTGAACTTTTGTGTTATAGCTCTTATTCAGTGCATAAAAATACCTAGTAGTAATGAAATAGAAAATCGTGAAATAGTAAATTATGCAACTGATACGTTGAGCTCGCAATCGTGGGAGTTCACGGGCCGAACGGAGCTCGATTGATAACATTGAGTGTCGAATTCGATATAAATTGAAACAGAATATAATAATTTAGTTGCTCTTTCCGTTTCGAACTATCGCCTAGGCGCGGGCACGCTGCCTTGCGGGCACGCTGCCTGCGACATACAAGAAAATATATCCGAGTACATTACTCGGAGTATATAAATACGATCTATTAACCCAGCTGAATACGAGGCTAAGTTGAGATCAACTGCTCTGCCGTCTGCTACGAAGCGCTTTTGTAACTGAAAAAATTGCGATGCTTTCTGATTATGCTCCTGGCGCCACCTCTTGGCGAACGGCATGAAAAATATTGTTCCGCGTTCCGCCAGTTCCGAGCTCTTAGATTAGCCGTGGTTGACCTTCGGTTAAGCCTTGCATACTCTAAGGTCGACCTTGGATAGTTCTATGGTCGACCTAAGATCGATCTGAGATCGATCTAAGCTCGAGCTAGAGTCGATCCAAGGTCACCCGAGGGTGATTCGAAATCAGCCAGGGTAAAGACTACGGCCAGTCTAGTTAATCCGAGGCTTAACCGTGGCATAAATTAGCATCGGCCGAAGCTCGATTTAGTTGTGGTTAGTTGTACAGTTAATCAGTTAAGTTTGTTCTTAGTCGACACAACCTAACCTACACTTGTGCCATTTCACTCAAGGTCACTCGGGGAGAATCGAAAGTCGCACGGGCTGAGCTCGGATGTAAGATGCTCTGTGACGGTGAGGCATCAGGCTATGAGCTAGATGAAAGATAACTGCTATAATAGGTATGTTACGATTCACCTTCTCATATTTACAATCGTAAAGTTACTAACAAACTATTCCTGCGCTTAGTAATTTCTGAAAAATCATCGTTTGGTCATCGTTCTCGGAGGTTAGACAGCCCTCACCATGATCTCATATATCTATTAGTTTTATCAACTAAGTTAAATATTATCTCATACTGCGGAATTTCGGTGGTTCTACGACGACAATTGAACGAGATAAAAAGTTTGGCATCTGAATCATAACGTATGCTCCCTGCTCACCACGAGATAACTTGTAGGTAGTGTTTCGCATGCTTATTTATTCTCGGTTCATTATTTGAAACCGATAGAGATTGATTTGTGTAATGAGCCCAGGAAAAATTTCGATGTGGAATGTTCTGAGCAAGGATTTTTATGCTACAACTTGTAGTGGGTAAATAACTCCTAGCAGTGTCTTTGACTCTCAGAAGAGACGACGTACATGTTATTATTAGCATCAACATCTAATGGGCTTTTTCTTATTTTCTCGTCACTCATCAAGATGGGACTGATCAACATTGTCTCAAATGCTATCCAGTACGTCTAGTATACGAAGGATTCAACGTGTTGAGCCACACTCTACGTTTGTAGACAGACGTCTGTATATGTTGATTCCGCGTATCACCTGACTTTCGAAGTTACAAAAACGGCCGTTGAAATATGTTACCGTCCCGATTCTACGCGAACTTCTACAATGACGTTACGTCATTATGATCTTTCGTGATACTGCTACGGAATGCACCTCCACGTAGTTCTGATGCGCTATCCAAAGAAGCTAATTATTACCATTCAATCACGTCGCGGAAGTTTTGAACGAAATCCAACTTCGATCCAGAGTGTAAGCTCAAAAGTAACTTTATTCAGTCGAGAGGCATCTTGCAACTTGTCCCACAATCTGAGCGCAATGGCTGCAGATCCGCGTATCAGCAGACTTTGAAATATATTGAACGCCTACATTTGCAAGGTATACGACTAGCATTTTGAATTCCGACTCGATCTTATCCAAATCGTACCGATGTTCTGATTTTTTACTTCAATCGAAAACTGGCTACTACAGCAAAATCTTGATACTGTGAACGCACCCTAAGTAGCTATCTCTCAGATAGACAACAAAGAGCTAAAATTCAATATTGTAAGAGTGAGTACAAATTAATCTCCACAGAAGTTCCGCAAGGGACTATACTAGGTCCTTTGTTATTTATACTCTATGTCAATGATCTACTGAGAGATATGCAAAATGATACAATCATATCTTATGCCGATGATACTGTCATCATATCAAGTGATGATACGTGGTCACGGGCACAGGGTAGAATGAATGTATATCTAGATCAAGTGTCGAAATGGCCTACTTTGAATAAATTAGCTTTTAATGTAATTAAAACTGTTTACATAACGTATGGAAATTGCTGTGATAGTATGCCTGATACTCTAAACATTAATGTAGGTAACCAACCAATAAAAAGAGTAGAATATCATAAGTATCTAGGATTGTTATTCGATTTCAATATGAAACGGGACAAACATATCGACTATATTGTAAAAAGAACTAGAATATCTAATATTTATTTTTGCCAAAATTAAAAATATTATGGAACCCAAAACATTAATGATAATTTATTATGCATTTTTTCAAAGTTTAATAAATTATGGAATAATTGGAATAAATTCAAAGAATTCAAAACAAAATATTAAAAATCATAAATAAAAATCAATTCTCAGAGCAATGTCTTCCTCTTATTATTCAACTGAATTTCTATCTTTGAAAATACTACTGAATTTTCTTTAAACTAAAAGTTAAAATAAAAGTTATTTACAGTATTCAACTAGCATTTCTATGCCTTTTATTTTCTTCAGGAATGCAACTTTTTAATATAAGTTGTAAAAACTACTGAAATAACCTCAAATACAACAACAAAAATACTGAAGATACTTTCGACTATTGCGAAGATAATAATAGTGAACAGCTAACAAATAATAATTATTACAATAGCACATGTATTTTTGTACCTTGTTTTGTCAGTCAAAATATAATATCTTAATACAAGTTGCACAAAATCATTGAAACGTAAAACATGCCTGATAACGTCTAAACTATTTTTATCCATGATGTATCATTTTTACCCAGATTTATAAGAAATAAAACATAAAATATACTTATATACATTATTTAATTAATCTTCAAATACCTTTTCAATCAATATTTCAAAATATCAATGGAAAAGTTATAGAAAAAAACAGAAATATCACCATTTATAAGTAATTTTATACTTTTTCAAATGCAAAATAAAGCGATTATAGAACCCCCCTCAGCTCAATGAGTTAGACGCTTGCCTATCAATACAAGACGCTCAAGCTGTGGAGGGTTCGATTCCCAGTGAAAATTCTCGATAATTCTTTCTTCAAGTTTTTCATCGGGAAAAGATCTCCGACTACGTATTCTGCTTTGATGCAAGATGTAATGCCCACTCAAAAATTTCTGAAATGCTATAGTAAGCAGGCGGTGGGTCTCGCTCGACCGACATCGCACAACACAACAAACAAGTATATAAAATACAAATGTAAACTACAAAATCAAATATACATTGTGACATATCGGAGTCCAAAATAATTTATTTTCAATTCATAATCTTCATTAAATCACAGGTGTCCTGTATCCAGCGGATAGCGCGCCTGCGATGCTGACGCTACGCGATCTATTTCGTGCACCGACTTTGCGGCGCACTGCGAGCACATCTCTCGCCAGTTCGGCCTTAGCTGAGGACCAACACACACCTCTCTCTCTAATACAGCAATAAACGAATTGTTCCGAACTCCTCGCCTTGTGCTTTGTTTCTCCACCACTCCAACCACCGAAGAATTACGGAGCTTAATTGCTCCGTGTAAATAACGCGAACTACGGCCCCTACACACCCACGCACGGCAACTATTCTGTCCGTAACAGATACAATAATTCAATCTTTTATAGGTATAGGGTTTATTTGATTTTATAGCAAAAATAGATTTTAAAATCAATAATTCATCGCTGACCAAAGACCCTTATATATATATATATATATATATATGACAATATGTTTATTGAAAAATATTCATTTTTCAGGGAGGACGAATCTCTAAATAAAAATAGTTAGGCAGGAAAATAACCATGATGGGTAGTACTGCGCAGCTATTTCTTATTTATATAATAAATTTAATTACATTCTCTTTGAGAAAGCATAGTGCCAAAGCAGCTGGCAGCGTTATTTTTATATTTCCTATTGCACCTGCATTTCTCCTGATTTGTCACTTATACACGTGACACAACCAAGGCTCCAGAAAACGACGACCTCGTCGTTTATACTTTATTTGGCTCCTTCTGTAAATTTATTCTTTATCAACTATGTACTGCTACACTGCTCGGATTCGAGTGAAAATTTCATATGGAGGCATCGGTAGCTTCATTGATAATATTCTACCAGCTTGAAGGCACTGTTAACTCTGCTGCTCTTATGTAGTCACGGGACGCAACACAAAAAAATCTTCGACTACAGGGTGGAGCACCAGCGCGAACCTCGCTTCCACTCCACACCTAGCACTGATGTAACAGATTTAATTTTATATCAGAAGACGGAACGAAGAACGGCTTTAACGGGAATCTAACTGCGGATCTTTCCATCCAGAGGTGAACACTCTACTACATGAGCTATCGTACCACGTTGGCTGCCTTGCTTCATTTCGAGTATATATTCTATTGCACCTGCATTTTCGATCAAAATATACACGATATTATATCATGTTAGCAAGGGACGGAATTAACAGGGACATAACTGATATTCGATGTTAAAAGTATTTGTAACATCTCGTGTAATTGTTATTAAAATTCTTCCACATAGAGAATTCTTATATCCACCAAATACTATGACAAAATGTATTTTATTGACCAATAAACATAATTTATTGACTGAAATTTGTGTACATTACAACATTAAAAAATGTTATTGTGCGTTTTTGAAATTTCTCAAACCATTTACAGTTCCGACATTCATATTTTAGTACTTTGGACATATACTTTGAAAATCGGTCGTTAGATACTTCTGAGAAGAAATAACATGCTTTTCGAAGCGATTAATGCTATTAACAATATTTTGGTGCAAATCGCTCGGCAAAATGTTTGCATCCGCTTTCAATAGTAGTTATTGAATTTTGCTTTCGATCTAATGCAAATAAACGTACTGAATATATAAGTTTTCATAAAAATCGATTGAATAGATTCAGAGAAGTATAATGACAAGAAATTGCACTCCATGAAGGATAGACGGCTTCGCCTGATTCGCTTTGCTTATCAAGCTCTGCTCGATAAATTAAAATAGTGGAAATTATAAAAAACAATATCTCATTGCTGTTTTTTTCTTACACAGTTTAAGCAAATTTTTATTTAGACCTTAATTTGCTAATACTTTTTTCTTTCTTATTTATCGGTCAACATATGTCTTTTTTTTATTTTCTATGTTTTAACGGGGTTACAGAAAGGAAAACAAAAGGAATATGTTTTTTATTTGACTTTAGCATATTTTAGCACATTTTGTCAGGATATAAAATGATCCAACATTAAATAAAAGCATCTAATACTTTTATTTTTCTTCAAGTAACCTTCTTAAATCTAGAAAAAAAAATTATTTTTTAATTACGACAAATACATTTTGACATTGTTTAAAGGTGGCTACTTTGATTTTAAAAAACGAGTTTTAAAACGGAAAACGGGAATTGTATTTTTTCTATATTTTCCACTATTTTAAATGATAACATTGAGAAAATTAAGAAAGAAAATTTTGAACCATCGTCCTGTGCACGCGTACGCACATATATATGAACGCACATACATAGACACATACACACACATGCACATATACACACACACGCACACAAACACACACACACATACCCACACAAACGCGCAGACACGCACACACAAACGCACACGCACACACACACAAACACACACACACACACACACACACACACACACACACACACACACACAACACACGCAGACACATAAATAAACAAAAACGAATCGAAAAAGAAATAAAAATTATTATGTCGCCTTATATAAGAAAAACAACAAAATGATCCCTGAAACATTAAGTTTCGCCGTGTATATGCAGAGTGATGCCGATCCACGTCCATACACACACACACACATATACATACAAACTTTTTCTAAAAATAGTGTATTTTAACTCCCAGCGTCTCAAAATATATTTCTAGTAAGAGAATGGTAGGAACGCCCCTTAAGAGATACGCGTTTACCACTTGAGCCATCAACCGCCTCGTATTTTGAATAAATATTTTTGAATTTTTATTTTTTAAACTTAATCGTGAGTCTACTACCCTTTTTTTAATGACTTGACATTTATAAAATATAAATATTTTCCGCCGTTTGCTAATTTTCATTCGTTGGATTAAGTATTTATCAATGAGCATACATAATTATGAAGGGGCGCATTAAAAAGCTTGGTTCTCGAACTTTAATTTTCTTTTTATAATTTTTATTCTATGATAAAAAATAAGAAAATTATCCTAGATTTGAAAATAAGCTCTTAGTGGGTCACGTCTAACAGCTGAGGCAGGGCACGTTTGGCGCATGCAAAGTCCTGCTACTCCTGATGGTGCTTGATCAAAACAAACATCCATGACCTTTGTTAGTGTCGCAAGTACGTTCCAGTCAATTGACTTTCCAAATTAATGAAACTAATTACAGACAACCTGTATGTTCCAATTATTGACACTATGCATATGTTCCGATTACCAACACCCTGTATATAACCTAATCACTGCCACCCTATATATGTTCTAATTATCGACACCTTGTATTCGTCCCCATTATCGACATCGTGTATATATCTCAATTACCGACCCTCTGTATATGTTCTAATTACAAACTCCCTGTATACCCTAATTAACCATACCTTGTAAATATATATGCCCCTATTACGCGTGCGCACGAAGAAGATTCTATCTCAGTCTAGCATTCTAGAAACCGAGTAAAATAAAACTTGTAAAGAAATTGAAAATTTTAACATTCAGATAGTAAAACAAATCTCAAAATAAAAATATCTGAACAGAAAACGTAGAAAACTGAAAATTTGGAAATTTTTGAGAATCGAGCCAAATAAACAATATTTGATATTCAAAATTTTCTAATTCTTCAGACTTCTCCTTTTTTTGTTCAGATATTTTCATTTTGAGTTTTATTTTACCATCAGAATTTTTAAATTTCCAATTTCATAACATGTTTTATTTTTCTTTTACTAGAACGCTAGACTTACCACATTTTATGTATATCGTTTTTGGAACGGATAGAAAATTTTTTTTTTAGCAATTTTGTTTGCTCTTTATTTTTTATGAAGATTATGAGATTAATAAGATATAATAAATGAAGTAAATCTAATGGTAATAATATTATAACAGTCTGAATTGACTAAAATTAATAAAAATTATTGAAATATGAAAAGTTTTTGAAACCGATAAAGAAATATCTGAAACCTAACCTATTATAACTGGTTGAAATCTCTTCTGCAAGCCCGTGCCAAACACGCCCCACCCATATGTCAGTATTGTCCCGCGAATGAAATACGCGAGGCATATTTGGCAGTTTACTTTTTTAATGTATGAAAAAATAATAAGTACTTTTAGGGTTTTAGGGACTACGACATTCGTATCTTAAAGGATTAACAAGTAAATTATGATTTAAAATTTTTTTATATTTCAATTACTTTTGTATCCAACCAACTTCAAAGTTTTTCGGCTTGTCCTGTCCAACTCTCCCCTACAGTGTATGATTATGAATTATAAAGTTTGAAGTTTATAGTATTTGAAAATCATTGCAAAAGGTTTCACATGCATTTATTGAACGTTAAATTATGTACGAACAATGCATCATTTTCACCTAACTGTAATCCACTAATATAACATCTCTTCGGAAGAATACATGCCGCTCTTCTGTGGTGACATGAATTTTTATTAGACGCTCATAATACCGCGGATTAGAAATATATACATCTTTGCTTTGTTTTGCGCTCGGAAATAATAACACAGCCACACAAAAAAAAAATTGTAAGTCCCAAAAACTTGACCACGGTACTTATATGTTTTTGGGATCGCTGAATCCGAATCCAGGGTTAGTTTAACCCCATCAGATCTTTCTCAAGGTCAGTTGAAGGTCAAATTATCGAAATACATGAAAAATACACTAAAACCATGGTATCTTGGGGTTTTTGGGGTCGCTGAATCCGAATCCGGGGTCAGTTTAACCCCATCAAAACTTTCTCAAGGTCAGTTGAAGGTCAAATTATCGAAATACATGAAAAATACACTAAAACCATGGTATCTTGGCGTTTTTGGGGTCGCTGAATCCGAATCCGGGGTCAGATTAAACAATCAGATCTTTCTCAAGGTCAGTTGAAGGTCAAATTATCGAAATACATGAAAAATACACTAAAACCATGGTATCTTGGGTTTTTTGGGGCGCTGTATCTGAATCCGGGCTTATTACAACCCTATCAGGTCATGGTCAAGGTCAGTTGAAGGTCAAATCAGAAAGATTCATAAAAAGTGAGTCAAACCATGACATTTAGGGGTTTTTGGGGTCGCTGAATCCGAATCCAGGGTCAGTATAGTCCCATAAGGTTATATTTATGGTCAGTTCAAGGTTAGTTCAAGGTCATGGACGTAAAGAGAGTGAAAAAATTAGTTATAAACTGAAACAATGCAAAAGGTAATGTAAACCATAAAGCAAAGAACAATGTATATGCAAGTACAATCGTATCCTTTAAAACTATATCATAGTTTGCTGCTCCTTCATTTACTTTAAATTTGTTAGAAGTATATGCAATTCAATAAAATACCCGTAAAAATATTAAGCCCATTACTCTTTTTTATGGTAACGAACTATTTTATTGTCAAATGATCTACGAAGTGGATTACGCTTCCGCTTCTCCGATGTTGATGGTAGATCTCTTTTTAACGACCAACAGTAATCTGCTAACATATTTACGTCCCATCTTCCTTGGTACCTGCGCTCCATTTCCTTGATATCTTGGTGAAATCTCTCTCCCTGCTCTTCGCTGTAATCACCTAGGTTTTCTGGAAATTCATCAACATGCGAATATAAAAAGTGTAATTTTAGATTCATTAGGCAGCCTTGATTTTTGTAACTATTTACTAAATTTAAAACTATTTGTTGGTAATTTGGGCTCTTATGATTTCCAAGAAAGTTTTTAATTACGTCCTTGAAACATAACCATGCTTCTCTCTCTGTATGATTCATTTTCGTAACAAAAATTTCATCATTTATCATCTTACGAATCTGAGGGCCATCGAAAATTCCTTCATTTACTTTAGCATCACTTAATTTTGGAAACTGATTTCGCAGATACTTAAAGCAGCTACCATCTTTGTCTAAAGATTTTACCCATTGTTTATGTTTTCAAAAATGAAAGTGCCTACGATATGGAAGGAACCTTTAAGAAAAGAAGACTGTTATTTTTGTAATACGAATTTGCATGGAGTTAATAGTAAAAACAAGTCGCAAATTAATTACGCTAACGTTGAAAGTGTCACGAAACCTATATATGAATCGTCAATTGATAAAAGAGAAGATCCACTGGGTATGTACGCAAGTGGAAGTATGGATCTTGAGGAAAATTTAGAAAGACATGATGAAGATGAAATCTTAGAAAAAGAAATGGAGGAAGGAGATATTATTGCGGAAGAAGAAATAGCGCCTGATGAAGACAATGACGTTGCTAGTACAAGTGATACAAGTGACGAAGAATACATCCCCTATAATACTAAGAAGGAGAAAGGTCCACTTACACAGGAAAAAGTGAATGATCTCATACGCGATTTGGGCCTACCAAAGGATGGGGCGGAGTACTTGGCTTCATGGCTAAAAGAAAATACTAATGAAGCTGGAAAAATTAAAGTTTCTTACTACCGAGACAGAGATAAGAAATATCGTGATTATTTCGCTAAAGATGAAGAATTTTCCTTAGTTTACTGCAAAGATATAGTTGGGTTGATGAATTGCTTTAAACATGGATGTTACAACCCTAACGAGTGGAGATTGTTCATCGATTCGTCAACGAGAAGTTTAAAAGCCGTTCTGTTACACAATACAAATGTTTATGCAGCCATTCCCATAGGATATTCGGTAATACTGAATGAAGAGTACTGTAACATGAAAGTAATATTAGACCGAATAAAATACAATGATCATAAATTGCAAATATGTGAGGATCTTAAAATCATAACAATACTTCTGGGGCAACAATCGGGATTCACAAAATATCCTTGCTATTTATGTGAATGGGATAGTAGGGATAGAAAGAATCATTACATAAAGAGTGTCTGGCCCCTTAGACAAAAGTTCGAACCGGGTTCTAAGAATATAAAAGATAAGCCACTTGTTGATCCATCAAAAATTCTTATACCACCTCTGCACATTAAATTGGGACTTATGAAACAATGGGTAAAATCTTTAGACAAAGATGGTAGCTGCTTTAAGTATCTGCGAAATCAGTTTCCCAAATTAAGTGATGCTAAAGTAAATGAAGGAATTTTCGATGGCCCTCAGATTCGTAAGATGATAAATGATGAAATTTTTGTTACGAAAATGAATCATACAGAGAGAGAAGCATGGTTATGTTTCAAGGACGTAATTAAAAACTTTCTTGGAAATCATAAGAGCCCAAATTACCAACAAATAGTTTTAAATTTAGTAAATAGTTACAAAAATCAAGGCTGCCTAATGAATCTAAAATTACACTTTTTATATTCGCATATTGATGAATTTCCAGAAAATCTAGGTGATTACAGCGAAGAGCAGGGAGAGAGATTTCACCAAGATATCAAGGAAATGGAGCGCAGGTACCAAGGAAGATGGGACGTAAATATGTTAGCAGATTACTGTTGGTCGTTAAAAAGAGATCTACCATCAACATCGGAGAAGCGGAAGCGTAATCCACTTCGTAGATCATTTGACAATAAAATAGTTCGTTACCATAAAAAAGAGTAATGGGCTTAATATTTTTACGGGTATTTTATTGAATTGCATATACTTCTAACAAATTTAAAGTAAATGAAGGAGAAGCAAACTATGATATAGTTTTAAAGGATACGATTGTACTTGCATATACATTGTTCTTTGCTTTATGGTTTACATTACCTTTTGCATTGTTTCAGTTTATAACTAATTTTTTCACTCTCTTTACGTCCATGACCTTGAACTAACCTTGAACTGACCATAAATATAACCTTATGGGACTATACTGACCCTGGATTCGGATTCAGCGACCCCAAAAACCCCTAAATGTCATGGTTTGACTCACTTTTTATGAATCTTTCTGATTTGACCTTCAACTGACCTTGACCATGACCTGATAGGGTTGTAATAAGCCCGGATTCAGATACAGCGCCCCAAAAAACCCAAGATACCATGGTTTTAGTGTATTTTTCATGTATTTCGATAATTTGACCTTCAACTGACCTTGAGAAAGATCTGATTGTTTAATCTGACCCCGGATTCGGATTCAGCGATCCCAAAAACATATAAGTACCGTGGTCAAGTTTTTGGGACTTACAATTTTTTTTTTGTGGGGCTGTGTAATTGATACGCTTTAATACGATTGTTATAGCCTTGTACAATATTCTTTATAAATAAATAGAATTTTATTATTTTATGTGTTTAAAATTTGAGAAATTAATACCGAAAACCGGATCGCTTAAGTCGTTATTAAATAAAATATCTCGTCTTTTGACTTATAAAAATGATTCATATTTTAGGTATTTTAAATTATAAAATTTGAAAGATTAACGTTTGAACTTGATCTTAAACTCATAAATAACAATCAAATGTAAATATGTTTTTTTATCCAATAAGTTTTCCTCAAGTGACTCCCATAACCCCCTTCTACCCTACACCGAAGTAAGTTAAAAGTAGATATCTACCCGGTAGTAATAATGAGGTAACCAGTTTTCAACTGCTTTTCTTTTAGCGCTTAAACATTATTTCCACCATCAAATTTCGAATACATGAATCGTTTCTATATCAATGTCTTTAAGAATTCAAAGTTCAATGTCATTTACTGTAATTAATTTCGTATTTCTTGCAAAACAACGAATCATTTATGCTAAATAACCTGCCGATTTAAGGGGACCTAACTACCTTAAGATTACAAATAAATTGGGTATATGTTTTTAGGTGAAGATAAATTATTCATCACATATTAACTACTATTTTACGGTATATTTGAATATTTTATCAATATATATTGGAAAATGTTTTTTGATAGCCGTCAGGTCTCTTTGATTGGCTATAATACAGACTTCTATATTTGTTGCTTTGCCGCAAGATTTTGGGAGTCAAACTGATCGGATTGAAGTTTTTGAGGTTTTATAATCTTCAAAGTACATATAATTAGGATATGAGTGTGAGAATTTAAAAACTGCTTCCAATTATTTGGCACTAAGCTTCCTCAAACTTCTCTATTCTAATATATTATTTTAAATTGTTATATTTCTTTCTTATTAATAGCTCAAAAAGTTTTTCTATCATCGATTGCTGTCAAAAGTTAAATTACACAAAATTATAAGTTTGTGAGCATAGATTGCATTATCGATTTCAAATGTAACGTACGCAGACGGGCGCACGTTGACATGAGACACTCATGTCGGTTGAGAGGAGTACATATGCTGACGAGGATGAATCCTTATCTTGCGTGAGTCTTCTTGCATGAGATAAGCGCGTCTCTGGAGCGCCGCGCACAGTCAGTCAGGCCTAACCTCGGATCGCGCGAGCATCTAGCTTTAGGCTCGGACAGACACCTCTCTATCTCTCTCTCCTAGTTACTGAATAACCGAACTTCAACCCTATCCCTTGTCTTCTTCTTTTAAACGTCCCAACCTCATCGAGACTCGACACTTAACTATCCCGAGTAAAACACGCGACGAGCATCACGCATTGCGTCTATCCTCCGTTGCACTGGCATCCCTTCTGTGTTTCGCGCGTGAGGCACACGGACTGTTCGCAAAGTGATTAAGATACTCAAGTTCGTTATCGGTGGTTAAAAACTGCCGAGCCGATCTGAGAGACAGGCAGGAAGAATGGACGTGAAGGAGTTCGAATTCTTAAAATATCAAGCAGAGACAGGAAGGATGTCTGATTGCCCACTCGCAATCCTTTTCACGATCGTCTTAATGTAAGTACCTGTGCAAATACAAAACATATTTTGTCCTCCGTGGGTTGTCCGCGCCTGGAAATTTCTATTTACATTATAATTATCGGTATAGCGACTGGGCGTCCACGAATTATCCAAATTTGGTTGCATTCTGACGATCGCATATCATTTCTTCGTAACTGTCATTTTTCTTCATACTCGCGCAACATTCAAATATCCCACATAAGCAAAATGTTCCTGTCAAATCTTTTTGAGCGTAAAAATGGCAAAAGTAAATAGCCGGCATCCGAAGTACCTAGCAGAAGCTCGAGTGAATACAATTTAAGGGAGAATTTAGATCAGATTTCGGCCCTCGATTTGGGCCCTAAACAGCAAATCTATTGTAATCTCGTTTAAGCGCGCCTCCACAAATGCCATCTTCAGCGGCATGGCAGGCGGCTTCAAACGCGCAAGCTGCATGGCCGGCGGCTACGAGCGCGCAAGCTACGCGGCCGGTGGCTATGGGAACGCAAGCTGCTTGGCCGGCGGCAGCGAGCGCGGCAAATTCTGTGTACGTGCAGTCCTCGGTGGCGTGGCCGACATCCACAAGTACGACGTTTTCCGCAGCAAGCGCACCCGAGGATACCATCGCACGTAAATACGCACTGGCTCGAGCGTAATTACTCGCGTTAAATCCCAGTCAGTTTATGGAAAGAATTGGCAACTTAAATAATAATAACTATTCACCCAGCGTGACCCGCGAAAATTTCACTAGCAACCAAACATTCGCAACACCCTTTTTAAACCTGTATGATCAAGAACGGGCCACAAAAAATATGAAGTCAGTTAATACAACTAATACCTTGCATAACACATCGCGCACAGCAGCGGTACTATATAATAATACGCCGCAGACAACACAACCACACTTTTACAGAATATAACCCCCACACGCACATACATACTTCTCAAGGTGCATACATTCTTAATACTAATCTACCAATTCCAACACAAAATAATAACAGTGCACATAGAAATCACGTAACTTGGGATACAAACGCTACACAACACACATTTTATACATCAGAACAATCACCTGACTCGGCACAAGATTCACACGTCAATAAAATCACACATGTCGGTTCGCAATGTCGCCAGGCGCCGGCGCTTTTTGATACACACGCCCCAGAGGTGCGCATCAACGGGCTTACTTTTACTCAAGCTTCAAATTTGATTCTGAGTTTTGATGGGAACCCGGAGAAACTACATCTCCTTTGCTTAGCGGTACGCCAAATCAGGGCAAACTTTGGGCCTGATTTCGAATCCTATATACTCTTGGCTCTAGTAAATTATCGGGACGAGCCGGAGAAGCGTTCACGGCGCAGTTATTAAATTATGACACAGTTGATAAATTATTGGCCGATTTGATTCTGCAATAGAGCAATGTGGCATTAGCAGATGATATTTTAACACAAATTAGAGTAATAAATAAACGACCGGGCGAAAAAGTGGGTGATTATGGGCTTAGAGTACAAAAACTTTTAAATCAATTATCTGCTATTTTCGACTCGGCACCAGATCTTGAATGTGGCGATCGGGAATTACGAAAACGAGGAGCGAACCTTGATGCCCTTCAACATTTCATGTTCGGTCTCACGCATCCTTTAGACCATCAAGTACGCAGCGAACACCCGAAAAATTTAAACGAGGCTATTAGAACTGCAATTAATTTCGAGTGCAAACAAAGCACTTGTTTGGCCATTGCGCAGATCGCGGCATATCCTTCTATGACTGCCCCTAAAATAAATTTTTTGGCATCTGAGCAATCTCCTGATACGCAGATATCTCAGCTCTACAATTTTGAGAACAGAATTATAAAAAAAATCACGGCGAGCATTGGCTCAGCGGCGCACAGCGTAGAGGAGTGCGAAAAAAAAGCGCTATGCTTTAAGAATCAGTTATTGCGATAAATGGGGACACGCGTATTCGAGCTTCTTTGCTCTTGAGGCGGATATAAGGACCAGATGTCAGCGAAGAACACGGAAAACCGAAATAATAATAGGAATAATCGCGGGGCTCAAATAACAACTACAAAGGGTGCAATAATTATAACAATTATAATAATAAAAATAACTATTATAACGGTAACCAGGGGTATAATGAGCGCACATATTACAATCATCGCGGCCGCGACTTTTTTAATAGAAATGAAGATGCAAGAAGACCAAATGACACAGCTCGATCGGAAGCGTGCGCAGAAAAAGATAAGACTGAGCAGCCTTTAAACTCATAGAGTGCTCGGCGCAGTCCTCAGGTGTCGAGCAGTGCCGCTCCGCACAGTATGCATTAGACTCGCGAGCACTGGGCGCAAGCCGCCCGTTGTGATTTTAAAAAGTACCGACTTAAAAAACGCAGAAGCCAGCTTCTATGTAGACATGGATCCAGAGATATCCGTAATTAAATTGAGTTCATTAAACCCGAATAAACATATCAGGAAAGATAACATTCTTGCAGTTACAGGAGTCATTCCAGGCGAATGCCGGACGTTAGTTAAAGTTTTTGTGGTCATTTGTGGCCGTTTGTGCGAAATGCACGTTGTCTCCGAAAGTTTTCCCATTGATACAGAGGGACTGATCGATTGGGATATTATTGAAAAGCACGGAGAGTGCGTAGACGCCGCTCAAAATGGCGTGATTCTAGATTTTATAACGATTCCATTTGTGCAAGATGAATGTTTTTTGATACCTGCGAAATCGCGATGCATTATTTATGCAAAAATTAAGAATATTGACATGAAAGTTGGCTGGGTGCCATTGCAGCACAAAATCACAGCGAGGTATTATATGCTGAGTGCATAAACATTGGTGAGGAGCCGGCTACAGTGCAGGTCCCGCAAGTTAAGTTAATACCGTGCGAGACTACTAAATCATGTGATACCCTTGATGTCGGTGAGGACGACAAAATAGATATAACCGGCCGCGTAAAAATTATACGAACAAAAGGGCAAGATACATGTAAGAAGCCGATTGACGTAGCAGAAAAAAATAAATTGCTCGAGAACAATCCGGTACTGCGCGAAGAGCGCGTTAACACAATCATGAAATTAATAGATTTTTTAGAGTTAATTAGAGTTTTCGGGCTTGAAGACGAACCGCTGCCAGCCACGAATTTATTAACACACGAAATCAAGCTCACGACAGATAAGCCGTTGCGAGCGAAGCGTTTCAGGTATCCGCTGGCACTGAGCGAGCAGATTCAAATGGAGGTTAGGAAATTAATTGAACAGGGAGTTGTTGAGCCCTCGGACTCCCCGTACTCTAGCAATCTCTGGGTGATGCCCAAAAAACCGGACGCCCAGGGAAATAAAAAATGGCGGCTTGTCACCGATTTTCGACCTTTAAACGAAATCACGGTGGGCACTTACTTTCTCCTTCCATTCACGAGTGACATACTTGAAACTCTCACTTTAGCCGAAATGATCACGGTGATGGAGTTAAGACAGGGCTTCCATCAGATACCTATTCATCGGAATTCGACCCAATACACAGCCTTTGATGCACCACTTGGACAGAATTCGTTTCAACACCTTCAATATCGGAAAGTTGACATGGGTCTAAAAGGCGCGACCGATGTTTTCTCGGAAGCTATGGTCATGGCCATGGCGGGAATGCAGGATAAAGAAGTCGCCATATATTTAGACGATTTCATGATCCCCGCGGAAAATCTTGAAGAGCACGGTCTCAATCTCACGGTCGAACCCAAGAAGTGTCAGTTTTTGAAACGCGAGGCACTCGTCCTCGGACACATCGTGGGAGGAGGCAAGATATGCACAGATCGCAAGAAGCTTAAGGCAGTGGAAAAATATCCAGTGCCGACGAATGCTAAAAAAGTCAAGCAGTTGCTGGGCTTTACCGGATATTATAGAAAGTTTATACCCAATTTCGCAGGAATCGTGCGGCCACTGGCAACACTGCTGCGTAAAGGTGTCAAGTTTGAATGGGAAGAAGAAGGCACAGCAGTCAGCTTTTGACGAACTAAAAAGGATCTTGTGCAGCGAGCCAGTTCTGGCTGCACCGGATTTTTCCAAGCCGTTTATTGTCACGTGTGATAGCTTCGATTACGCACTCGGGGCGGTGCTCAGCCAAGGAGTCATCGGCTCAGATGCTGCATGTGCCTATGTGTCCAGACCACTCAAAGGGAGTCAATTTCGATACATCACGTATGATCAGGAGTTGCTGGCGATCGTGTTTGCAAAAGACCAGTTCAGACCTTATCTGTACGGCAGGAAATTTACAGTTGGTACAGATCATGAGCCACTCAAGCACTTTCACACCACCAAAAAACCAGACATTCGGTTTAACAGGCTAAAGGCTGCATTGCGTGGGTACACGTTTGACGTATTTTATCGGCCCGGCATCATAAATTCGAATGCTGATGCACTCTTACGTAACCCGGTTTTGGCAAAGGGCGAAGAAAATCCAGAGCGCCCAAGAGCGGAGCTTTATGAGCTTGCAGACGCACAAAAAGAGGGGGACATCGAGGCCGAGCTGGACCAGCTACCAGCTAGAATATTATATAATAGAGTCAGAAACATCTGAAATAATAAAAACCCGCAAAAAGAAACGCAAGAGCAGTTCACTTTTATATAAACAGGGTGATGTGTTAGCAGTAAGAAAGACTGAAAACGGTTTCTTTCTATGTCTGACCACGAGCGACATTTTCTGAGAAGACGGGCTAATAAATACACAATGGTTGTCACAGCATGAAGAGAAGGACGACATACACATACACAATACAACTTGCCTGTGTAATGACATATGTAGATATTGAGCCGGCTGGGAAATATAAATTTCGGCTGGACCCGCACGAAGGTGGGAAAATCTTAGACATATTACGTGCCTCCATCAAGGCTCACAATATAGCCAAACCCGACGAATCACCGGCGGGAGGGATAATACAGCCAGTGAGCTTGGAAAAAGAAGTAAATGAAATAAATTCCGATATCATATCAGATTCTGACTCTGTTACTCCTGAATTAAGGAAAGCAGATAAGTGCATGCATACTAGGAAAAAACAGGCACATTTTTCACCCTATATGCACCGATAACAGCCGATGCGGAAGCTCTCAAAGAGCAGCGCAGGCTGGTGAATGCAATCAGACCACAATCGCTCAATCGATCACCGCCACAATTTAATTTTACGCCAGAGTGTGACATTGTTCCAGATCAAAATATGCCACTCTTAGAAATTATTACTGTGCAGCCCGAGGTTATGGACATTTCTGAAATAGTGCAAATGGCGCCCTCAAATTTGCCTAAAAATTCTGAAAAAGGCGTACCCATAACGTCAGGTAGAAACACATTTCCCTTTTTACTTTAAGTTTTTCTTACCATATACACCTTCTATGTGCCATCGCACTTTGTTAAAATTAAATGTATTCGTATCGTTAATAAAAAAAAAAAATTTTTTTCGTTTTGTTTATGTTTAAACTAAAACGTCGCTTTATGTCATTTATATCTTACTAACTTTTTTTCATGGGAGTCCAGCGAAAATTTTTTGTTTTTCAAAAAGTTTTCGCTGGGGGACTATGTAACACCGTCGATAGTCGAATAAAGAAAATGGATCATTATCATTGTAATTAAAGTCATACTCTCTATTTATTTACTTAATAAATATAAATTATTTAATATTATTAAATAATAACATTGATTATCAATACCAAATGTTGTTAAAAATTATAATGTAATAATAATTTTGTATTGCTGATACGACAGTCATTAAATAATTAAGACTTACGTCCTCCTGAAATGAGAATTTATTACAAGGAATTCTCACCTCTATGTAGAGCTTAGAAAATAAGAAATAAAATAACAGCGAAAATAAAGTGTATACAAAGTAAGATATATATATAGGTATTCTACCCACGAAAGGAAGCCAGCTGCGACGAACGCCGAGCCACGCATTCCAGGACCCGAGCGGCCAAAACACGTGCAAATATAGGGCAGCGAGCGGTGAGCGACGATTGTAGGAGAGAGGAGAGATTCGCGAATGAGTGTGAGAGAGAAAGAGGGAATAATGGGAAGAGCGGTGGCGAAATTGAAGCGTAAGTGTAGGGGCGGTAGGGGAAATGAATGTGAGTGTGTTCGAATGAAAGTGTGTATATGAGTGTATATGTGCGAATCTCGCGAATTAGTGTGCAGGGTGTACGGGGAGGAATGCGCCCCGCTTCGAACCTCGATTTTCGGCGTTGCGCGAAAACCGAGGTGATGTGCCACCGGAAAACGGTAGCGGGCGCATTCGCTTTCCGTGCACCTTATACGCACGCTCTTCTCCTCTGGAGAGCAAATCGATCGGCGAGTGCATCATTACCGCGCCATTAATTCGTGCGAAAAGGATAAGAAAACTGTATATATTTTGTATTTGTTAGCTTTAAAATAAATGTACTAAGGTTTATACCAAGGCATTCATAGTATATAACAATACATTTTATTTTATTTGAACATCCATTCCCCTGCATCCCGGACCTATAATTTAAAATCATGTTAAAATTTAATAATAAAATAAAAATCTTTATATAAAAATTTAGAATATTTAAATTTTGCAAATAAAGTGTTGAATTTTCCTTTATTTATTTACATAACATTTAGTGCATGCTAATTGATATCGAGATTAATATATTTCAAAGCATCGTAGAAGAAAACCCTCTCAACAGTATTGTACACAAATAAAGTAAGTAGAGGTAAGAAAACCATTACACTACATGGTCATATTAACTGTCCCACCTTATATTTACAAGATTAAAATAAATTTAGTATCATTTAAGATACATTCTTAATTAGAAAAATCTAGATATTCATTTATTTCCCGTGTTATATATCGTTTAATAATTTTAAATGTTACTCTGGGATAGAAAAAATCGACGTTCTTAAAACCAAATACATTGTAAACCGTTAACAAATAAATCAAAATACGTTATTATAAATATTGTGAACGCTGATCATGAAACTAAAGTAAGATTTTCGAAATTCAAATTATTGTATCCAATATATAGCGTACAGCTAATTTATTACATAGCTATTTTGTTCGCATTTTTAATATTCAATTTTTTAAAACCGTTTACTCTTACCGATTTTCCTTTTTTTTAAATGCTAAACCAAAAAAAGTTAACAAATATATAATAAACAAAACAATTAATAAACAATACGTTGGTGGTATAAATATTACTAATATAAATGTTTTTAAAAAATATCTTTTCAATTAAAAAGAAAAATTAAATAATATGTATATAAAGTCAATCAATTTATAGCATAGGCTAAAGAAATATATCGAAAATTATTCTACAATTCTAAAATTATATACGATTCTAAAATTAAATTTTAGGTAAAAATTAATTTTAAGTATACCATTCTCTATACAATTAAATAAAAAAATATAACGTAAAAATATATAATAAATATACGAGCGCGCAGCATCGAGCATAAATGTTTCTAGTTTATGTGAAAACAATATTATGATTGTTAAATATAAATTAATATTTTCACTTAAAATGTGCCTAAAATTCAATAAAATAAGAAATTATTATGTTTTAATCAAATCAAATAGTAAATAAACATTATTTTTAAGTAGCACTTGTAGTAAAAAGTATTTGTTTACAATTTGATGTATGATACTTCAATTCTACGCTTCATACGTATGATACCTATATTCTACGCATGTATGTAAAAAACCTCAAATCTATGTCATTCGTATTGCTTACCACGGAAAATATTTAAAACTGTTTTCCGGTTAGAAATAATATCAGAATCTTTCGATGCCAAAACCAAACATTGCTAATACAATATACAAATTTGCAGGACATAGTAGTCATCTTTATTTACAAAATTTGTAAAATCTTGAATAACTGTTTAAAATAAAAAAAGTTGGTAATACAGATTCCTGTAATAAACTCTATTTTTTTAAGTGGTTCAATATTTTCTTGGAATTTGCAAAAACTATATCTGGTTAAATTTTTAAGAGAATTTAAATAAAAGCTACCTTTCACCTCTAGATAAATTAATTAACCACATAGTTGTACATTATTTAACCCATTTTTTGTACAATAAATAATTAAATTTCTTGAAATTTTCTTGAAAATTTAATGGAAGATTCCTGGTGCAAATAATGTTTTAAAAGTAAAAAGTCGTAATTCGAAACTTTGATTAATTCATAGGTTTTATAATATAAATTTGCCCCGACCCTAATGCAAAAGTTAGAGTGAATCCTTAGTCACTCTCTAATTTAGAGTGGTAAAATTCACTTATTAGACTTGAGTGACCAAATTCTCTCTTTTGGAGTGGAACCCTCGTTAACTCTACATTTAGAGCGAAAATTTCACTCCAAAAAATTTAGAGAGTATACAATACAATTTACAAATTTTCATTACATAAATTAAAGTGGAAATACACTATTAATTATCTAGAAGGATTAAAAATTCGAAACACTTATCTTGAATTAGAGATAATTAATTAGAAAAACTTATATAAATTGAAAAAACTTGTTAAATAATTGAGAAAAAATAAGAATTATTGTACCTTTGGAGAGAAATTTTAGATTTTCTTATTTTTCTTAGTTTTCATCAATTTTTTATTATGTATTTTCATATATAATTTAAAAATATATATTTCGTATAAATTAAAAATGTCATTTTGTGTATATTATGATGTGTGTATTATAAATTATTGTTAAATTTTTAAACGAAAATAAAAAAAAATGCCATGGCCTACATTTGAACTTTGTTTCTTTAGGCTATGAGTCTTTTACTTCATGAGTTGTACACTCGACGGGAAATACTTTTATTGAATGTGTTGAAATCGTGTGATTTTGTTGGTTAATTTCTTTGAATTAGAATATATCCACGTCGAGTATGCGTATTATGTAATATATTTTAAATTAATAAAGTATCATAATAACAGAAATGATGTTTAATAATACATTTTCATTCTAATTTGCATCATTTTGAAGATATTTTGCTAACTATAAAGTTATGTTAGTTATTAGCTATTTTTAACAAAATTTAATAAAGTTATAATAATATCTTAAACAGGAGTTTACAAAATATAATTAAAAAAGTTTATATTTTATTTGGCTTTATTTGGTTGTAAGATTAAGATTGATTAAGTTAAGATTAAGTTTTTTTTTAACTTTTTTTAAACCTGAAAACTTTACTATCCCTACACTAACTCAAACTTCCCGCTGTGCTGCCATTCGTTTTTTTTTTCTATTAGTAAAGAAAACTATTGTATTCACTTTCCTTAACATGAAAACTATTTCTTAAATCAATTGTAATTAATTTATATATCATTATTTTACCGAACGGTAGATATGATAGAATAATAGAGATATATACACGAATTTCGAAAGTTGCTCAAAGTCCCCCGGTTTACGGTAGTTTAATGTGCGTAGCAAACAATTTTCTATAAGATTAGGCTTCGCAATGATTATTAATAAATCACAAGGGCAATCATATAACTATGTTGGTGTATATTTGCTAGTACTTAGTCACGGCCAATTATATGTTGCTCGTTCTAGAGCAAAAAGTAGCAAAAATATAAAATTGTTATTATTAAATAATTTAAAAATAAAAGGAAATACATTAAAAAATAACAATAAAGTTTATCACTTCCAGTGGACGATGTCCAGGTGGTCAGAGTGACCTCCAAGTTGGTTAGACATTTTCTACGGAGAAGTGCTCTCCAAAAGGTTACATAAAGAAAATAATATCGTTTTTCGTAAATATAAATTTTGAAGAGCGGAAAACCGGAGATACGGAGAATTGAAAAAGTTTCTACGATTTTAATATAATGTATAAAATTTATCGGGAAAACTTTGTTGCGTGCACAATTCTAGGTTACACGGTAAATAAATTTTGTTTTCTGCCGGTAATTTGACTCCTTATTGTTTGATGTCGATTCTTCTATTTTACGTTACTATGAAATCAAGGAGGTATATTATTTTGGTATGTAGAAATAATATTATCGCTTCAGTGAAAATAAATTTGAAAGAAAATAAAATTATCTATCTTCCACGCCGCAAAATTTTCTATAAGCTATTTGTCTTCTTTTATTATATACGAAAACGTAATTTTCGGCGATAACGCGGAAACATCTAGTGGAAAGCGTTTAAAATAAATGAAGCTGAAAAATGTAGCTTTCCACTTTCTCTTAATTGAACTCTTTGCCAAGACTGTAAGGTCTCTTCTGTAACAAGATATTTGATGTTATATCTTTTTTAAAATTTATTGCCAATATCTGGAAGATGTCGCTGTCATTTTCTATTAAACAAACCAATTTGGAATAAACTACCTACACCATATTTGCTCTTCGTTGCTCTGCTCACAGAGCATACCCCCAGAACCCCTCTTTTTCTGTGTCATCTGGTATCCCTATTTAATTTTGGCAACACTTCAAGTCCGGCACTTCAAGCAGTCAGTACAGCGTCTTCATATACGACTGCCTACGCAGTACAGCGCCGGAACTTAATGTGAGTGTAAAAGAAGAAACCGCCTATACGGGTGTCATTGCATACAAACACTCGTGGTCGTCGAGACTCGGAACGAATAGTCGAGTTTTAAAAGAAGAAATTCAAGGCCGTCGAGATCTCGCTGCAAGTTCTACCCCGATAATAAAGGGGAAATAAGCGACGGTTTCGAAATCCGGCAAATGCCGGCGAGCTTCGCGAATTTCTTCAAAGCTCGCCTGGACCCGCAAAGTCGACCTTTGGCCCTCAAAGTCCATCTGGACCAACGAAGCCCACTTGGGCCAATGATCAGCCGCAGTACAGCTTTCGGTGCGGACCAGCCGCCGACGTGCCCTAGCAGTACAGCGCAGCAGTCTCCACGCACAGTGCAGCCGTCCGCGCGAACCAGCCGCCGACGCGCGCGAGCAGCCAGTCGTCCAGAGCCAGCAGCAGTCATCATGCGTACAGCGGACGTTTTGCTCGTCATCTATCTGTAAGTCTCTTTCGCTATTTTTTGTTACATCTTGGCTTTCTGGGAGTGTCGTATTTTTTCATAAAAGTCTGACATCGGTAAGTCAGAAATTAAAACCGCGGCGTAAATATTGCGTTTCTAAAGCTTAAGTGCGTGTCGCGATCAAACGATGATCTCACCCACAATAATTGGTGCAGCTAAGGGCGCGCTCGGACGCGGCGACGTAGGAGGAAAACGTACGTAAAAATCTCCGAGTCAGACAATGAATTCCAATTTAGAAAAATTTCGAGCCGTAGCAACGCCAATCCTATCCGCCGCGCCAGAGACAGAAGTCGAGACTCACGTCGGTCTAGAAAACACCACCGTAAGCATACGCTGGATCATGAATGTGACCAACCACGTTACAAGTCATCCCGCCGATTTCACCGGCAGCATTGGAGAAAACTACGGCTGTCGGAAAGCGAATCCGAGGAAGATTCGGATAAGTGTAAATACGCACACCGAGGCACAATAAGTAATTAGAAGCGTTTCGAGCACCATCTGGGCTGACTGTACGCGCCGATATCGGGAGCATGAAAAATGCGAGTCGTCGATCCGCGAGTTCAGCATAAAACCAGTTAGGCGTAAGCGTAGGTAGATACATGCTGCTGAAAGCAAACACGAATCAAGGCGTTACGAAATATCGCAAAGCACTAAGCGATTCCCGGAAAAGTATCGTGAATCGAACAGTGAAATAAACAACGGTTCGGTGGAAAACTTAGACAAGCGTGCGTACACGCGCGAACACGCATCGAATCGTAGGCATGAGTTACGTTACCCAGAGCCGATGCAATTTCGAGACGATCAATAAATCTACGACTAGCATGAGCCAACGGCGATAGTCAGACGGACCTTCCGGAAATTTTTAGCATAGCGCCGGATGCATTTGAGGTAGACGTGCACCGCAAAGTTAGAGATTTTCCCTTTGTTTCATGTAAGCGGTCCACAGAGAGGATGCTCGCTGGCATCATAAAAAATTATACCGATTTTGTGAACGATACGCAGTCTCAGATAGAGATCATTAAATTTGAAAAATTAGTGTATAAGTTCGACTGCATAAGCGTTCAAATGCTCCGCAAACGAGGGGTCACCAAAGGAATGGGCGTATGGGAACGATACACTGCATATCGGAAAGTCTTTGTGGAAGCAGACCGCATTAAAACCGCACATATTCGCGATATGCAAATACTGCGTAGTTTGGCTATAAGTACCGAGTCGGACTCTGAGTCTGGTACCGAGTCGACTCTAAGCCGAGCACTGACTCAGATATTGAGTCTGACATCGAACCGAGCAGCGAGTTCATTAACGTGTCAAGCAGCAAGGCCGGCGGTAAGCCCTCTGGAGGTCGAGATTACCGAATCAGAAATGCCGTTTCACCAAACCGCAAGCTTTGCAGTCGAAGTTAAAAATGTCACGCCGATCTGTCAAACAAAGCTGGCCTGGCCCAGCAGGTACGATAAAATACGGCAAATATTTAAGCGAGAAAAACTGCGCTAATAAAATAGATAGAGCGAGCGTCTTCGACTATGCCGGGAATAGCGGTGTCAGCGAAAATCTGTTAAGGCCACGACAGCTCGCAAGCGAGTCTCAGTCGAACGAAAGTGCAGCCGACGCTAACATTTTAACAGCTAATCAAGTCGTTTTGTTCGACAGACGTGGCAAGAAATTTGATTTTCGCCAAATCACCGGCGGCATCAAAGGCTTTGTCCCGAAGTTTGAAGTTATTCAATCGGCCCATGCTGAAATAAAAATGCATGCGCAAGCCGATATGCACGTGATGAACCAGGTCCTGACGTTCGCTGATAGTAAATATACAGCTGATCAAAAATTGCTGGACCCGTGCGATAAAGCGAGCCGGATTGCAATCCCCATATTCAATGGTGACCCAGCGATTCGGGAAAATTTAGCTCAGCTATGGCTACCATTACTGTGGCTCATGAAGATTCACAGCGAGCAATGCGAAGTTTCTACTGGTACTCGCTGCACGCGTCAAGGCCATGTAGATGTAAAAGAATCTCGCGCTGTCTGGACAGACTGGTTGTCAATTCACGCAAACAGAGAAATTTTGGCGTTCTAATGAAAAAAATTTAATTTAGATTTAAGTATTGTTGAAATAGAATAGGAAATGGAATCAATAAAAATCTAATCGATTAACCAGAGTAATTAAAGAATCAGTTAAAAATACATGTTTCAATTTCATGTCTCGAAACGCAGATACCAATCGCGGTAAATTTGGTGATTCAAATTAGTTTTTTAGAAATTCGTACGTGAAGCAGGGACGCGTTATCGCATAGTTTTAATTGAAATACATTCTTTTATCATTTTATTTAGTTCAGAAAGATCACTTAAATATAAAAATAAAATTAAAAAATAGCTTTAATACGTAGCTGATTGCGCTATTTAATACAGACCGAGTTATAGCCCGAAAATAAAGGGAAAATTTCGTGCGTGTTATAATAACCAAAAAGTAAATAACCGCTTAAAATCATGAATCTACAGTATGATTTTAAAGTTTAATTAAAAAAATCCTTTTTACAAAAAATAGTCGAAAATTTAAATCAGTCTGTATTGTTCTCTAACTGTGGGTCAGTGCCTACCGATAATTACTATGATCTGCCTTTTCACGGATTCCGCAGCGGTCATGACGTAGATCGAACCTTTGATTGTTCGATCGTAGCGCAAGAAGCCAAAATTAACTTTAGGATGGCTCACACGTTAGGGCTAGCAGTGATAAAGCTGCAGGGTTCGCATCGTCCTCGTAAGACCTGCGATGGTTGGGACCTGATTGACTAACGCCGGTAGAGGATCAATTTAAACAATCTAAAGCCTAACATATGCACGACTTGTATCGTACTGCCTCCGAAAGTTAAGGATGAGCGAATGTACGTAAAATGACGCGCAAACAGGCGGGGCTGCACTATCGAACCTTCGCTCGGATCCAATGTTCGGTAATTCAAGATTAACAGTGGTTTTCTTCGGTTGCCAGCCCAGTGGCAACCATACATGAACGCAAAACGATCGTGATCGCTAGCTGATTTGAATTTTTCGGCGTGCTTCAGATAAATGTATAGCGTAGACGTAGGCTGCAATGAGACGAAAGGACAAAGTCTTCAGACTCGTAGACCTCAATAGAATAGAGCCAACCAGGTCTCTGCGCATCCTGAGGACTCCTAAGTGTAGCAGCAAATAAGTCGCAATTTTTTTTTAATACATCATAATTTTTAGTCTCATAATTAATTATTTGAATAAAAGACACGCTACGTGTTCGACGATAGTTGATTTTATCTAACAAGCTGAGAAAAGCGGGCAGTTAATATGTTAAATAATAACTTTACTATTTTTTTTAACGCGAAATAACCGCGCTGTTTTAAAATATATGAAAGCCCCCAGGTTCATTCGTTTTTTACCGTCTTTTTACGTGGTACCGGACGCACCGCGTAAAGAATAAATGAATAGCAAATGTTTAACATTTGAAAAAAAAAACGGTAAAAGAAAAAGAAATAAACAATCGTAAGAACGTAAGAGTTCGACGCGAAAGAAGGCAGGTACCTGGTGTCCTGAAGTAAATGCGTTTCGACAAAATTAAGAGCATGTTTTATTCTATTTCCATCTATTCTATTTCTATTTTATTCTACTATATTATATACTTTATATCCTATGTTTCAACTAGTAAACTCATTTCGTTTATACTGAGTGCGAGAGATCGAAACGCGATGCGGAATTTTCAAATCGAAATATTAAGCGATAAAATCTTCTATATTTCAATTTTATTCTTACGTCAGTAGAGAAAATTGTCGCGCGCACGCTTGATTCGCGAGTTAATAGAGACAAACTATTTGCTTCGAAACGGAAATTATATGCGTCGCATAAAGAATAAAGCTTTAGAACTTATCTTAATTTTTTTTTTAACAAATCCGATTATAATCGTATGCTAAAACCGCCCAACGCTTGTCCGGAGCCAAAAGAGCACCTGTTAGGTTCTGCTAAAAATCGAGCCTAGAATACTTGGGCAGATGCTTTTACAGGGAGCTAGATCGGCTCTGCGACCAGAAATATTACATTATATAGAGATTTACATTATATCCGTGACCTACCACTGTAGAGTCGAAAGCCGACGAAGCTTGGAAGACTAGTAGTCATAGCAAATATTAGAGCAACAAATCCTTTATTATTTAACGATATTTATTCATTGTTTTCAGAAATATATATGGATCAATCAGGCCAGAGTTAACATTGCCTCTGCGCTGATATTATACGATATAAATTGTTCAACATAAACGCGATTTACTCCGATTAAAAGTAAAATTTAGCAAAATCGGACAAGTTTCTTTTTCAACCGTCTTCATTCATCTGTTATAACCAAATATGCGATCAAGCGACAGGCGTGAAGCAATGAAAGCTGCCTTCGAAATTAAAAGGGCGTGCGACACTTCGCGAAAACTTGCGCAACGCCGTCAAAACGATAAATAAATAAGAAGAAAGAAATTTTTGTTTCGAGAGGAGCTCATGCTCGCCTCTCGGACGAACACCGTCAAAGCGTGTATCACATTCGGATCGATCCTCATAGCCGCTCGTCTCGCCCTCTCCCGCACCAGGAATGCCGCGAATTTACAACATTTGTTGCGAAATTAAAAAAAAAGAAAAAGCCAAGCTGTACTGAGCGAAAGGGACGGGAATTTGCCCAGAGTTTAAGTAATTCTATAAATAATCATACTATATAATCCTATTTTCATATAATTTTGTTTTATAAAATCTATAATTATATTGTACGCGTATTCATATAAGCGCATACTACGCAGCTCTTCGTTTTTCTCTTTTTCTTTTTACAGAACTTTATCGTATGCAATTACTGTAAAGCAAGCCGTATTATGGCAACAGAATAATTGCTTTTAAACATAAAGATTTTTCTGCGCCCATTAAAAAATCTCTGTTTGGGTTTAAATCATACCCGCCCCCTTAAGGAAAGTGTATACGTTTAAAGCTAATTTTCTTAAATCTAGGAATTTTCTTTTTCTGGTTATATGATTACATACATAAAAGAAGGATATTTTAAGCCCCACCAAATATAATTAACTGCCTTATAAAATTTTATAAAATCTTCCTGCGCAAAAATTATTTGTGAAATGAAAAAAAAAACAATTTTTTGTGAAATGCAGAAATTTTTTTTTTAGTTTATATTTATTATTTTGATGTTTGCAATAAAGTAGCTCAAAATGTAGTTAGAAATGTCATAAATCAACTCTTATATATTTATTTTAGTGAAATATCTCTCTGTAGTTTTATGTAAAATGTGTCAAAATAGACGTGTAAAAAATTTTCAGACCGATTCATTAAAAATTGATGCACTTGAACTGTTATAAAGTTTCAAATTAGTAGTTTGGAGTAAAATGCATTTTAAAAATTAGTAATAACAAATGTAAGAATTTACGTTTTTCTTACAATAAATTGTTTTAAATAGGTTTAAAATAAATAAATAAATAAATAAAATAAAAGTTAAATAGGTCAAAAATTTAAAAAGTATGTATTTTTAATTATTAGCATTTGAGCTCGCAACGTATAATGTAAAATTAATGTTCATCCTAGGCATAGTCCCCTTTTGTCTGGATAGTTTCCCATCTCTCACTTTTTTTCTTATGTACTTTTTCTCTTTTGTTCCACGTGAAAAACAGCTAGGACAAGAATAGAGATTTGAATGAGTCCAAAGAACACATGTTTTAAGTACTTACCATCATGTAGAACTGTTTAATAAATTAAAAAATAAGAAAAAGTTTCCCGACAATCGGTATTCTCCTTCCTTAGGGGGTTAAACCACTGTAGAATATTCAAAAAATCGAAAAAAAATTTTTTTGCTTAAAAGGTGTTTTAGGGTCTTAAAATGATATACTAAGAGATGGAGAGCGCAAAAATGTCAAAATGTCTAAATTTTCAAATCTGCCGCAATGCCTCTCAGGTATGCTCGGAGCGTCTTTTGTGATCATTGTGCTCACTGTAATTTTGGAGTACGGAAGCAGATATAACGGCAGTCGATAGAGAAGGGACTGTCCCCCGAATAACCTAGAATGTTAAGAATTTACCTTGATGGCTATAGGGGTCAGTATTAGTAATATACATTATGACAACAATTTTAGCTATATAAGCCAAGATTATTGCGCCACACATGCAGGCTTTAACATTAGGTTTATTCGAGGCTTCAAATAAAGTACGACACAGGAATGTAGTATAAAAACATGAACACTTGAGGTGTATTCAATTTTATATTACAAGGTGTTGAGCGCCAGCTGCGCGAACTCGCAGCATGATTTCGACAAACATAGAATTTGTTATAAGTCTAAACTAACTACGATGAGCACGGCGGTACGGTGGGACACGGTATATAATCGGGAGGGGAAGAAATTAATACTCCGGGACGCGAATTCTACTGAATATACGGCGGTGAAATACAGGTGTATAGACGGCTGGCGACGCGATGCTTTCAATATATATATATATATACTTTGTAAGCACAATAATACTCTGCGCAACTTATTCTTTTCCAAACCGGTGTGGCCTCCTTCGAAAATACAAGTTGGTTGGCACACACGAGGAGAGCGACGACAATGTCGAGGTACGGAAAGCGGTTACAGGTTAGCGAATCGGAGCAAGCTAATTCGAACGTTTTCGCACGGAGCAGGTAGAAAATCACGAGTGTCTGCGAGCGCGGCTTAGTACGAAGTGAGCGAGGGTGTCGCTTCGTCCCCGTGACACTACACTCGGATTTCGCTAGTGCTGACCGAGCCCGGTTGAGGGCGTAGTGCATGCGCCTGGTGAGGGGGAAAGAGAAGTAAGTAAGAGGAAAGGGGAACGTCTGCTCGCGGTGACATCACGCTATATGGCACGCAGTCGATGGATTGCAGACGGTGTTGGGGAGGACGAGGAAAGACGAGTGGCCAGGACGAGGAAGTACGACGAGGGATGCAGCAGGAGATGCACCTGGGCAACTGTGCTGACGAAGGGGCACGAAGATGAGAGCTGCAAGGCCCAGAACTGCGTACTTGTAGCAGGAACAGTGGACACGGTTAACCTCGAAGAGGTTATATTTACTTGCAACTTACTACGCTGCATTCTTAAAATGCCACTGCTATCAGGTGAGATATTTTTCAGGCGTTTTGTATACCACTGTAATCTACTCTTGCTAATGTTAGGTTGCTTCTAGATGACTGGCGAATGCTTCGGAGGCTGCTGCTGCTGTTATAGAGGAGCAGGCCATGAGCTGAGCTACGTTACTGCATCTGAGAGGCCACACTGCCTCTACAAACCCTCCAGACCAGGTAAGAGAGTTCCAGTTTGATGTTCGTATTTGCTGTAGGCTAACTCAGCTTTATATTTTCTAGGGTGTATGCTGCAGGCCTCCGGAGTATCCAGAGAAGCAGCCGCTCCGCCGAAGGTGGACCCCTTTATGCCTTTCAAGACATAAAAGCAGGTGGGTATTATTCTAATACCATTTTGCTTATTTTCTTAAAAACTAATCCTCTTTTATGTACTCTTAGGTTGGTTCGAGAGGAAGGGAACAAGGAAAGGAGACACCAGGACACGCTCAGCGCACCCCAGCCGAGACAAGCCAGCTCCAGCCTATGTGAGGCTCTATGGAATGGCAGCTGTGCGTCATTTTCAGCTGCTTCAGGGTGTTGGAGAGCTCGCTTGCTCTGTGTTGTCGAGAAGAATAGGAAAAGGAAAAAAAAATTTGATTTTTTTTTTTTCCTTCGGCTCTGGTTGTTCTCCCTCTATGCCTCAACCACAGAAAAATAATAATTCAACCACAATAATATTAATATAATATTGTTACAATAATATTAACAACTTCTACGCTCTTTGCGTATATACACGAACAAAAATAAAAAAAATTTCCTAAATCCCTACGCTCAAAAATTTTTTAAGTGCTCGCTCACGAGCTTGTGTGTACGTGTCTCGTTGTCATGCTCCCCCGTGTAACATAAATAATTATACGTGCGCGATTAATAAATAATCATAATTGCATTAATCATGCGCGTTCGGTGTCGGCGTGCGTGCGTGACTCTGCCCCATTCCTATTCCCTTTCATTGTTAATAACAATATTTTGCTTGTTACCCCCAAAGGCATACATATACTACCCCCTTATCCCGGGTTCAGTTTTCTTTGCGCCCAACGCCTCAATTATGAAATAATCTAACATTGTAATAAAAAACATAAGTTAGTTTTTGCTTACTTTGTATAGATTTTGTAATTTATTTGATATACGTAACCTCAATATTAAAAATTCGTCAAATATCATTGTTATTTATTAATTTTATGAAGATCTGAATTATTAAATCTAATTTTCTAAGAAACTTTAAGCACCCAACTTTTTTGTAATTTGGTTATATTTATGGCCCTGGCCTATCAATCTGATTGGCTCACGCGGCAGTAACAGTGCCCAGGTGCATCGGTCCTGACTTGTAACAGTACGCGAGGTCTGACTGTATTTCCATATATATATTATATTTGTTATAAATTTTTTTATTAATATTAAAGTATCAATATTAAAGTTTATTTCACAAGTGTAATATTTAATAAACGAGTTATTTATAAATGTATGACGCGTAATATAGCATTACTTTAAACATACTGATAACATATTGTTAAAATTGTTAATAAAAAATGTATCCGTTTATAAATATAAATAAAATGCACATATTATTTAACTAATATTCTTTTAAAAATATTTCAGCTCCTTCTCCGTTAGGCAAAATTAGTCAGGGTCTGACTGAATAAACACACACACGCAAAAGTGGCCGTAATGTATAAATACATACATACACATATATATATATATATATATATATATATATATATATATATATATATATATATATATATATTCATGTACGCGTTCATGTATTCTTTTACACGTCAAAGTGGCCGTATTTCGGTCTTATCTACAATAGGCCGTATACGTATACGTAAGCCATCCTTTAGCAAATATGATGCACAAAAAAATTTTTTTAACACAGTTTATACACGTACAGGTTCACTTTGATCCGCGTGGAAACTATGTTGAAAAGTTTTTTATATATTAGATTCGCTAAGACGGATGTGATACGTATATGAATATGGACTATTGTAGATAGATCTGAAGGTCGTCATAGTAAATACGTGTGTACCAATAGCTATTGCGGCCACTTTTGCGTACTTTTGATGCGCACGTGCGTATGCACGTATTTACATGCACACATACATAAACATATACAGACACATACACGCTTTGTACGCACGTGCATATGCACGTATTTACATGCACACATAGCTAAACATATACAGACACATACACGCTTTGTACGCACGTATTTACATGTACACATACATAAACATATACAGACACATACACGCTTTGTACGCACGTATTTACATGCACACATACATAAACATATACAGACACATACACGCTTTGTACGCACGTATTTACATGCACACATACATAAACATATACAGACACATACACGCTTTGTACGCACGTGCGTATGCACGTATTTATATGCACACGTAGATAAACATATACAAACACATACGCACACTCAAACATACATATACATACATATAGCGTTATAGCAGATATTTTCAAATTTGGAGAATTCTTCGAATTCGGAAACATTCATTGACTTGTGCTTATACAGTATTGTAGTACTATATTGGACATTGACAGAGCAGTAAGTACAACATAGTATTGAAAAATTGCAGAAGAATAGTAATAATAGAATAGTAAAAATTAAACCATTAAACTTATAAAATAAAAAGGAACATAAAATCCATAAAACCCATCAAACCCATAAAAATGATATACCTGACAAACATCATGAAACCCATAACCCCATAAACCCCTCAAACCTTATCGCCCCATAAAACCCATAAACATTGTAATCTCCATAAATTCAAAAACCGTATAAAGCCATAAACAACGGAAATCCCATAACCTCATAAATCCCATAAAACACATAAAAATCGTAAACCCGATATACCCAAGGAACTCCAAAAAAACAGATAAAAATCATAAGCTGCATAAAACTAATAAACCCCAGAAAACCTATTAACGTGGTAAATCCTATAAACCCCATAAACCCCTTAAAACTCATAAACATCATAAACTCCATAACCAGATAAATCCCATAACCCCATAACCCGATAAATCCCATAAAACCCATAAACCCATAATCTCATAAACCCCATAAACCTATAAAACCCTATAAACTCTATAAGAACCATCAGCATTATAAACCTCATACTCGTAAATTGAAAATAATATCGAAAATCCTCAAAAATCCGCAAAATTTTACAATAATATTTCGCATATAATTATACTTATTATGATTATTTTTATATATCATTTATATTATAACTTATGGAAAATATTACTTTATGAAAAATATTGCTTTATGAAAATATTATAGCATTGCTTTACTGGGATTAAGCTAGAGTTATCATCCGTTTTATCGTGTGACCTTATCACCCCGATTACGCGAATATAACTTTTTTATGCTTATTATATACATTAGGAGGTTCGCTTATATTACGCATAATAATATTATTATATTACGCATAAATAATACTATTAATGTAAAATAATATAATAAATAATTATAATAACGTAAAATAATATAAATTGTTATAATAAAAGTACATTAGGAGGTTCTCTTATATTACGCATAATAATATTATTAACGTAAAGTAATATAATAAATAATGATAATAACGGAAAATGATATAAATTATTATAATAAAAATTGTGAGCGCGTTATCAAATTATTTAAATAATTAATAATGTAAAAATTATATTGCTTCTTATGTACGCATAAATCATCAATGTCCGCTAGGAAGTAAAATTATAATATAAAGTCGCTCAAAATCATTATCATTGCCCGAATAATACATTTTGTCCGGAGGCTTTTTTGTAATACATATTTAATAATACATACAATGTCGCAACTTGAATAAAAAGCAAAGCATAAAAATAATTATTATATAAAGTTAAGTTTCCTTATCATCTCGCTCAAGATCATTGCTTGTGTCATTGCCCGAATAATACATTTTGCATCTGTTCCAGAACTGATATCACCAGTGCGTTATCACCCTGAACTTTGAACTCCATTGCATCTCGCTCGCGAAATATTCATGTTACTAAGTCATCTCACGACAATCGAATTTATTTTATATTACTCTGAGGCTCTATTTAAGAAGACGTATAAATGTAGATATAATAGAAGTCATCTACCGCTCGCGCGATTAACACATTTATTTTATATTACCCGGAATGCAATAAAACGTTAAGTGCAGATATAATAAATAGAATAGAATAGAATAGAATAGATTTTATCTGTACAAAGTCAAAAAAATACATTTCACTTATAGTTCTACATAAATTAATACTTTCAGTCTTAAAGACAGTCTTATAAAATGCCTACTTAAAGCTTATACCTTTGGTAGTTGTCACAAAAATTGCATAAAGGCCATCGCCCGCTCGTCGAATAAAACAATTATTTTATATAGTTCCAGAATTTAATAAGATATACAAGTGCTGTCTAACATAATTATTCAGCATGGTTGATACTAACCCTGGTAGAAACGTTCGCCATATGTTCGCCAGATTTTACTCTATTTTATAGGGAATGGCCAATTTCTGCTTAAAAGTCTGGCCAGAAACCCCGCTACCTGTCGACGTTTTCTCGTCAGAAACCTGACCAACTTATGGTTAATGAATAAATAAATAAAAAATAACGTTTAACGAATTTTTATAAGTTAATAATGATTATTATGTCATGGATTTAATAGCTTATTGTTAATAGAATGCTAAGATATATTTGGGATAGATTCGAAATAAAAACTAAAAACTTATTTCATTAAAAGTTTTTTTAAGGTTAGAGTTTTATAATTAAATAAGACATAAAAAAATCAAATAAATAATCGAATAAAAATTTGCATGCTGTTTTAACGTAGAAGTACTATAATGGGATTTACATTTTCAATAATTTTTTAGGGTTATGTAAGCTATTTAGATTTTCTATAAATTTCTGGTCAGATGCTGGTTTATTTCTGGCGAACTATTAGGAAACGGATCTGCCCAATAGATCGTGAACCGACCATCTAATATGCTCAATTTTCTACCAGGGAATGTAATGATTAAAGGCTTTGAACAGAAAATCGATAATTTATTTAACGCTATTATCGATTCGACTACTGCAGAGCAGTTGCGCGTTTATGACTTGGAGTGTGAAAATGTGATAAATATAATAACCGGTTTTCTAAATTATGAGGGAATGTCAATTGGGCGAAAAGGTAGTTTAGAATGTACGATAAATTGTATAATTACTTATAAAAACGCTGCACCGGAGAAGAAAAATGGTAGAAGTTTATTATGGGTAAAGTGAATTCTATTTTTCTGGCTGTAAATATTAACGCATTCCCCAAGGAAATAAAAAATAAACATGCAGTGATTATTATCAAAACTTGCGGAAACGATTTTTTCAAGTTGGCAATTTTAGCAGTGCTTTATCCTGTAGAATATCATAGTGATCAAGTTGCATTGTATACACAACACGAGGATAAAATTTGCTTTGATGGTATTGAGTTCCCCGTAAAAATTATGGATATACCGAAATTTGAAAAGCGGAACGATATCTCAGTGAACGTGTTTTGGTTGCGAGGAATGAAGGTAGTTCCAATTTACCTGGCAGAGGATAAGAGAGAGAATCGTCATACTGATTTACTACTCCTGACAAATAAAACAAACAATCATTATTGTACCATACGCAATTTATCTCGCCTCGTATCGAATCCGTGCAATAAAGAGGGTGATCAAATACACTATTTCGCTACAGAGAAAAAGTAGGAAGATCATAAAAAAGTCTGTAGTCACATAAACAAGTGTAAAATAAAATTACCCAAGCTAGAACAAAATATTTTAAAGTTTAACAGCTTTGCTAATAAAATGACAGTTTCGTTCTTCATATACGCTGATTTCGAGTGTCTGCTACAAGAAAAAATATCTATGGCTGCTCCGAAAAATGCATATCAGCAGCATATAGCATATAATGTAGGATCTATGTGCACTATAATTACGATTCTTCAAAGTCATACTATCGTATGAATGGAAGCAAGAATTGCTCTTCATGGTTCGCCAAAGAGCTTCACACATTATCGATGGATATGATCAGGTATTTATTAAAAATTATTTTAAATTGCATACAAATACATTATTCCTTAAAACATATATCTTTAAAAAATATTATTTTATAAAATTAAAAAATTTATATTAATATATTTTAAAATTATTTTAAAAAAATGATAAAACGCTTTATTGTGGATTCGAACCTACAACCGTTACGAATGTATTTTAATATTAATCGAATGTTTTTCAGATTCTGACAACAAATAAGGATATGGTCCTCACGATCACTGAACAGGAGATGATCAAGTCTTTGACCACCTGCCACATCTGCAAGCTGTCGCTCACCGACCCGGATAATTTAAAGGTACGGGATCATAATCATTTTGCAGGAAAATTCGTGGGCTCAGCACACAACAATTGTAATTTAAATTAAAAAATTAACTTTAATATCCCAGTTATTCTCTATAATTTAAACAATTACGATACGCATTTTTTAATAAATCAGTAGCTTCAAATTTTAAAGGAAATATTAAAATTATACCGATAAATATGGAAAAATATATTTCTGTAGTTAAACGTGTCGACGATACCAAAAAGATTCGACTAAGTTTTATAGATTTATACCGATTCATGCGTGCTAGTTTAGATACTTAAAGGGCAAGGGATACTGAAAAATCTAAATGATGTAATTAATAGTTTTACTTTATGAACTTTTATCTGTTGTTAGATACATACAATAAAGTGAAAGAAAACCTGCTACGGAAGGCTATAACACCATATTACTAGGGCATATATCGTGATGAAGACAAAATTAAGCCTTAGTTGATAAAGCTTCTCACAATGACATTTAGGTGTTTTTTTGAAAAAAATTATATAGATTTTATTTTATCAGAAAAATAATCTTCGTTTGAAGATTTAATTAAGCTTATTTTGTGTTAAAATGAAAAATAGTTATATAATTCTTTATTTAAAAAGCATGATTTTTAACGTTTTATTAACTTTTTTTAACGAAAATGCTTATAAGTATTAAAAGATTAATTTTTACTGAAAAAAATCAAACGTATTTATTTATTTCTCTTTCTTACAAATTTAAAAATAAGCAGTTTAAGTTTCAGATGGATCCATCCAGAACTCCATCGTGAATAGTATTCAGTATTCCATGCCCTTAAGTAATCTCGTGTTGAAAGAAAAGTTTAAAATTTGAAAGTCACAATTCCTCGACGAGGAAAGATTTAATTTAATATCGCGAAAACAAACGTTTCCATACGACTATGTCAAATGCAAGCACGTACTCCTTGAAACTAGGCTTCCGGAAAAGCACGAGTTTTATAATCGGCTAACTGATTCACACGTGAACGATGAGGAACACGTACACGCAGCGTGTATGGGACGCTTTCAGGATACGAACGTTGGGTGATTATAGCGACTTATATTTACAAGCAGATGTGCTACTTTTAGCTGATATGTTTGAGAATTTCCGAGAGTCGTATATGCTTACGTATGAACTCGATCCAGCTCATTATTTTACTTTACCGTTATACTTTTGATGCGATGTTAAAATACTCTAGAATGGAATTAGAATTATTAACACACTTATAAATGGTAATGTTCGCTGAAAGAGCCAGTCGCGGTGATCTTAGTCAACGTAGTGGCCGCTACGCTAAAGCTAATAATACTTATATGGGTACTGATTATGATTCGGATAAACCTACATCGTATATTATTTATTTAGACGTAAACAATCTATATGGCCTGGTGATGTGTATGCCCTTAGTCTTTAGAGAGTTTCAGTGGGTTGAAAATAATAATAATTTTGATGTTATAAAAGTTCCGGATGGTTCAAATATCGGATATATTTTAGAGGTCGATCTCAAATGCCCCGGGAGTATCTATGTTCGCGTAAAAGACCTGTCGCTTTGCGTTGAGCACGCGAAACCCCCCGGTTAAAAACATGATAAATAGCGGTACGATATTCATTATCGTAATCTGAAACAAGTACTCGAAATCGGGAATGAGTTGAATAAAATACATCGAATATTATAATTTAGACAAGCTCAGTGGCTTAAACCGTACATTGATTTAAATACTGATTTACAAACAAATGTTACGAAAGATTTTGAAAAAAAATTGTATAAAATAATGATTAATGCAGTTTTTGGTATAACAATGGAGAATGTAAGAAAGCGCGTAGATATTAAATTATGTACAAAATAACGTGATAGATACGGAGCTTCATCTTATATAGCTAAAGCGAATTTTAAACGTTCGATAACTATTGGTGAGGATTCAAATGAGTCAGATTAGTATCTTATTAGATAAACCGATGTATATAGGCATATGCATTTTAGATTTAGCAAAAGTTCATTTATACGAGTTTCACTATGAGATTATATTGCATCTTTATAAACTGGAATAATTTATCAACGTATTGTACATGATATTTATAAATATATTTAGCTCCATCGTGAAAAATTCGATACGTCAGGATTCCCCGAAAATAATGTGTATGGTACAGAGCGTAAAAATTAAAAAGCATTGGGTTTATGAAAGATGAAAATAATAGTAAAATTATGACAGAGTTTGTAGGGCTCCAATCAAAAATGTATGCTTTTCGCGTGTATGGTATGCCAGATAAAAAAATTGTAAAAGGTGTAAAAAATATGTTGTCAATAAAACTATTACTTTCGATGATTATGTAAATTGTTTGCTTGAAGGAAGTGAATTAATCAGAGCACAAAATTGTATGCGATCGAAATTACATAATGTATATACCGTAGAAGAAACAAAATTGTCTTTAAACCCCCACAACAATAAAAAGCTTCTGATGCAAGATGGAGTTAGTACATTACCGTGGGGGTACCGACGTATATAATGATTTTTGTAAAATATATATTTAATATAAACGATTATATTTATAACAAAGTTGTCTTATTTTGTTGAACATACATTTATATAATTTTTTATAAATTACAACTATAAATTAATATTTTTTAATAATACGATGTATTATAGGTTTTACATAAAATAGAAAATTTCATTTAAAAATAATTATTTATTTCTATAAATAATTTTTCCGTTAATATACATTATTCTTACATGGTATTTAGATTTATAAAAAATATATATAATATCACTTTTTAATTTAAAACTTCAAAATCGTCGATTATATCGAATGAATTAGCAGCTTCATTTATTATCTGCGAAAGCGAGAAGGCCCCTCATCTACATCGATATCTGTATACTGCTGGTGTTGAAGCTGTTGTTGCTGTAGCTGCTGATGCTGTTGCTGCTGCTGATGATGATGAGTTGTGTTTGAAGCTGTAACATTAAAATAATACTTATATTATAACGGGGTGCTTAATCATTAATTATATTAATTAATCGACTAAGCCAGCGTTTTGCAGGCATACGCCACATGCAGCGCGTGTACGCGGCTTGTCGCAGCTCTTACCTTCGAGGTGGCTCGCGGCGGACCACACTGTAGCCTACCCCGGGGAAGTTGTGCAGGTTCTTCCCGTGTATACGCCGAATTCACGAGGATTCGGCTTCGTACGAACTTTCCGCGACTTGGTTTTCGCGACCTGTAAGGAGCGCGAAAACACGAAGACTAAATGCTACTGTGTACGCACAGCAATGTCGTCTTATTTCTGGCCTAACTCGGTGCGAGGAGCAGGCGGGTCCGGGTTATTTAAGGCACACTGATTTGATAACAATACTAATATAAGCTATATTCTGAAACGTGAACAAATAAATAATCTACAGTTACTTTACATATAAAAATAACAAGTCGGCAATTATGAAATAAAATCGCGTAGGTCAAGCGTCGTTGCGTGTTCAACACGACCGTCGTTGAACATGCCGTCGGATTCGCAGAGGGTTACGATCGCGCGCGTGCCCTCTGTCCCGTGAGCTGTACGGAGCTCTTTCGCCTTCAAGCCACGGCACGCTATTCGCAGCGTGGCCCTGTAATCGTCCGCGTTTGCCGCGGGCTATTCCTTACCTCTACTTATTAGAGTGCGACGGTACGACGAGAAGACGCGCGGCTGGCGATAACACTCGCTGCTGAAGAGATCGTCGGCGTCTCTCGAAAAATGGCGTCGGAGCGTCTCTCTTCAGCGGCGAGACACACGGCGTGAGGAGTCGAGCGGTAGTAGTTTTCCTCTCCGCCGCCGTGCCCCCCCCCCTCCTTCTCGCTCTCGTCTTCCCACCTGTTGCATCTCCCATGAGATGGCGTCTTATGTCTCTTTCGCGTCTTCCCGTTCGCGAATTATACGCGGCTCGTTACAATATATATTTATAAAAAAATTTAGTATAATAATTTTATTAAAATGCTACCTTTAATATCGGACGTTAAATCGTCTATCTCCTTTAGATTGGCAATACAAAGATCCATTTTATCATCAGTTTTTCCAATGGTTTCTTCAAACCAAGTTATTTTCTCATAAATGATATCTATTTCAGCACTAACAGCGCTAAAATTCTCATTAAAGTCGACTGGTAGCTCTTCTAAAGCTGAAACAAAAAATTTGATTAAAACAAATTATTCTAATTAATAAACTTTTAAACAGAAAAAATTAAACTTACGTTGCTGAGGAAGCTCATGTTTTTCCTAGTCGACCCACCCACCAACAAGAGAATCCCATACTCTCTCTATTTATATACAGTAGTTTTGTAATCAGCATACATAGTTCAGGATGAAAGAGAAGTTTACTGAAGCAGGAGGAACTACTCGTTTATAATACGTTACTTGACTCAATCCATGACTAATGTTATGCATCTAGCTCTAACCATCTTACAAATACTTTACCGGTCTTTTGGCGTAAAACATTTTCTACCAGAAAAACATCAGGATTTAGAACATTAGATAATTCTTGCTCGTAAAAGCTGCAGGCAATAGGCTTCTCTACAAAACCTTGTAATAAATACGTGACTGGATTAGTCAGTTGAAGTTTTCGCACTTTAATAATTTTAGTAGTCCAATTAGGTCTGTATACTTTAAAGCTACGGCACACTTGAAGGGGTCAAAAGATCAACGGTTTTTTATAGCATTTAATTACATTGGCTTATATGCAATTTGCCATCTTTAAAGTCTTTTATCTCAGCAGTTCATTTTTGTCCTTAAAAATGCTCCTTGCATAAATGAGTTTCCTGTTATTTGCCGTTCTATTTATGCTATTTGTCATGGGCAAATCTTCATATATTCAGCAATTGGTTCACGTCACGGTTACGGATGCTCTGGCGGTCGCGTTTGCGGTTGCCAACGCTCTTGCGATACAACAGCATACTCAGAGATCGTGTCTTCGAAAATTTGTGGAAAAACACGAGTTTTTTTAAAAAGTCTTTGAATGAAAGGAGTATAAGTCACAGGGGTAGCCGATATTTCATATGGAGACTACTTTCACTAAATGTAGATTCATTTTTAATTGAAACATTTTCAGCTGTAGCAGTCAGAGGCTCCACCACGGGTTTTAAACTTTGAGCAATAACACAATCGAAATTTATTTTACTCGTCTTAAGCAATCGATTCTTCTTACGAATAAAATCACTCGTATGTTTAATTTTCTTTGCGAGATCCATACTGTTAAAAGGTTGGATCAATACTAATCATTTATAGAACATCAAACTCGTTAAATCCTCGCCTATATCGACCTTTGTATATACGACTGCCCTTGTCTATCACGAGAAAACTATATGGCTGCAGCCAACACTTGGCGTACAAATCGAGAAATTTTTCAAACATCATACCGCTGTTTACATGATCGTTGTATATATGTTTTAAATTTGTACGATCTTGTTTTAGAAAACGCTACCAACTGCTATGGTACTATGCTTTCTCAAAGAGAATTTAATTGAAATTATTATATAAATACGTAAGTACTGCGCAGTACCACCCATTATGATTATTTTTCTGTCTATCTATTTTCATTTAGTGATGTGTGCCCTACTGAAAAATGAATATTTCTCAATAAACGTATTATCGTCTATATCGTATATCAGTGTATCCTTAATCTGTGATATGCCATTGATTCTAAAATCTATTTTTATCTATTAAATCAAATGAAATCTATATCTATAAAAGATTGAATTATTGTTTTTTTTTCTTTCATTGCAAAAAAATGCATAATACATAAAAACGCACCATTTTTAAAAGTTACTCATTTACAAATTTTATTACTATTTAACATATACTAGTTTATAAATTCCACCATTAAAATAGAATAAAAATTATGATTTTTCTATGCTATATTATAGATAGATAGATACAGATTCAGCGTTGCAAAAATAAATTATGTCATTCTTAAATCATTTTTAAAAAATCTCAAAATAATAATATTTTTAATATTACATAATTTTTAGATTTTTTCCTGCAATATAATGCGTAAAGTTGGCTAGAAGTGTAGAATAGTAAATCTCATATATAATAATACTTAAGGTGATGCTAAACCCCCTGTCACCGTCAAATACGGGTAACCACTTATTTCATTCAATTTTCAATTTTGAGAAAATATCTCTATGGTAAGTTGTTGTTTTTGATTAGGACAATAACGTTTCATAAAGATATTTGCAAAAAATTGAAAATGAAATGAGAAAAGTGGTTCCTCGTATTTGTCGGTGACAGGTGGCTTTAGCATCACCTTAATATCTACAAGAAGAAGCCCAACGATAAAGCTTAGAGATGTCGTGATATACAGGGTGAAAATGTATTGTTTAAATTGAATAATCTCTAATGTCTCAGAAGATTATGAACGAAATCGGCCCAATGATCGGATACGTAACACATATTCTCTGAAATTTTCAAGACATTACATAAAGTATTACTCAAGTTATCGTTGTCAAAAAAAAATGCATTATTTGACATTTTATTTTTTTTCTCCCAAAACAAACCGTCTTATTACCTAAAAATTTACAGGAATATATATGTATATGAAACAAGTATTCAGTAAAATTCCACTGACTTTTATCCTATAGTTTTCGAGTAATAAATGTTGAAAAGAAAAATATTGTCACACAGTATAACAACTGAAAAACAACTCACATAAAATCGTTTATGGTTCTAAAATGAAGGATTGTATGAGTACTTTATTTTATAATGAATTCGCTTTCCAGTAATCATTCCTGCATTGAAAAAAATTAAAAAAAACTGAAATTTGAAAATTTATATATTTTGGAAAATGGCCATAAAGAAAAATTTATTCAACCATTTTCGATGAAACTTTCAAGCGCACACCGAGTATTGATATAAAACATCTGTGCAAAGTTTGGAAAACTTATACCACAGATTGAACGAACGGTAATATGCCATATTCTAACACATACCCACACATACGCATACATACAGACATATTTTAAGACTAGTGTATTCGGACTTCCCAATGCATAAAACATGTTTATACGTTTAAAAAACACAAAAAAATGTTTACCATCACAAAACTGTCTCTTTGAGAAATGAATAATGCATATTAATGTTAATATGTCTTCAACCATGTTTTGGGATTCAACCAAAGGAATTTAAAAACAAAATAAATAACAAAAGAAACGGACAAAGTAATCAGTTTATTAAATTTAATAAAATGTATGGTTAAGATTATTCTTTTAAATCTGGCAAATGCCTTATGCGAAAAGCACAGCATTTCGCTGTGAATGATGTTTTAATCTATCGTTGTCACACATCCTTCCTTCCCCAGTGTGTTTTTCTTCTCGTTACCTTCTTTTCTCCTTCCAAGTATTCATCTTTATCCACATCATTTTTCTTTCTTTTTCGACCATGTTGGCTTGCACTGTTACTGCCACTTTGAATTTTTCCTCGAAGAACTTCTCCATTTCTTTCTCTAATCCTTCTCTTTCTTTCCTTATTCCTTTTATTATAATACATTTATTTCTTGCTTCAGCTCCTTTGTTTATTTTATCCACTACTTCATCTTTATCTTTTTGCTTTACTGGTTCTTCTGCTCTTACTTTTACCATTGAGCGTCCTTCTTTACCATCGTTTCTTTAAGGTGGTTATATAGTAAATTTTGAAAAATTTGCTAGTATATTTATTACCTAAAAAGAAACTTTATGTAAATTTTCATAAATTTTTAGCCAGGATACGTATAGTTATGTAAGAAATAGTAGCAATTTTCAATGAAAATTGATGTTTTTTCAAAACTGTACTTGCGTATGTGAATGCAAGTACAGTATTTGAAAAAATGATGTAATATCCAACACCTGTACCATACAGAACTGTGAACTCCAAATTTTTAAAAACACAATTATAAAGAAAAATAAAATTATATTGAATTTCACTGTAAAAAAAAAACTAAAAAAAGACATATTTTTAACTCTATTCATAGGCAACACTTTCTCAATAATTTTTTTTTAAACCGAAGTTCATGGTTGTAATGCGAATAAGTTGAATAAGATATCTTTAAAGTTTCAGATTCATTTCTTGTAATCCTATGCTCATAAAACTTGCTGAATATTGGAAAACCATAAATGGAGAAAACCGCATTTTTGTAAAAATGTGAAATAATTTTCTGATGATTTTAAAACACTTTGTATCGCACAATATCGATCAAAATTTATTTTAATAATTTCTATGTTTTCCGAAGTTTATCCGCATAGTAACGACTAGATTTGGGCATAGGTTAGAATTCGGTTAATGTAGGAACACCTTGGATTGAGTGCAATAACGGTTAGAGGAAAAATATGTATAAATAACTATTACAATCATTAAAATGATTTCTATGGCCAATATTGCCAATACAAAATATTTTTCTGCTCTGAAAATGTACTAAGTTTCAGAAAATGAAATAAAAAAAATCGAGTTTTTCGTCAAATTTCACTATAGGGCCACCTTAAACAGTGTAACTTTGTGCGCAAATGTAATAGACATATTTACATTGCTCCTTTGTGAAGTGAGTTTTGCTTTACTCTCTATCTTTGATTTTTCATAGCTCAATCTGATTTATTTCTCTTTGTTTTGTGGGTCACTTTTTACCTTTACTTCATTCTCTTTGTTGTTTTCCACTTTCTCTTTCTGTATCTCATCTTTTTCCGGTATTTTTCCTGTGTACTTTTCTACCTTTCCTATTCGAATTAATAATAATTCTCTGTTGCTTTTATCTGTATACGTGTCTTCCATGTTTGTTTCTTTGCATCTTCCTGTAATCGCTCTCACTCTCTCTAGCTGTATCATATTTCTCTTTGCTCTCTACTTTACCGGCGCATTCCTCCTTTCTGCTCCTTGATACCAATTGCCTCTTTCCACTTCAATCCTTTAATTGCTCCAAATATGTCACTGGTCTAATTATTTGCGCGCCTATCTTTATGTCCGTCCTTTTGTTTCTCCTAACCTCACATTTTCCGTTAGAATTCGCTTCACCTTTCTTTTTTCACTGTTAGTTTACACTATACTTTTTCTTTACCCACTTTTTTCAGCACACTTTAATGTATATATTCTTCGCATTTTTATCTCTTTTCCTCTATATACTTCACTTTCCGATGCTCTTTCTAGCCACACATTTATTAGACGTGCGTTCAAATTAAACGATCGACGTGACTCCCAAAACGAAACCCAAAAGCTTTGTGCAGTGACGATATCGTAACCAATGAGGGAATATCGAGGTGCGATTATTGCTAGTTGAAAACATTTACCAAAATAGTGTATTTTGATTTTTTAAGTCTCAAAATATTTTTCTAACATGTTTTTAGCAACACTTTTTTTTACTACCACAAATCCTCCTTGAGGAAGCAAAATTATATAATCAATAAACATTAACAAAAAGCTTGCTAAAAATGTTTCTAAAAATAAAGAGCATATTATAAAATTATATCTTCCATTTTTTCCGACACTGTATTCTATCTTAGAACTAAAGATAATGTTCGATAATTTCTATTCATACAATCAAATTGTGAAATTTTTTATACTTTATTACAAAAATAGTTAAAATTTTTTTAAAGAGCAATAATCTAGACAGTACTATTCTACAAATTTTTAAGTAAATTTTTTTTTAAAAATTACATTATGGACATAAAAATTTGCTTTAATGTCCATAAAGTGTGCTTACATCGTCTTTTGACAACGTTTGATTAATGTTTTTAATTTTTTTTAAGTTTCTATATTTTATTTCCTATAAATTTTTTAAAATTTTATTAGTAGTAAAACTCAACGAGATAGGCGTAGAAACTAAATAATGGGGGGGGGGGGAGTTATCCACTTACAGCCTCTTGGTCTAGCATGTGTATCAGACCTATTTTTGCTTCCTCCTAAAGGAAGCATTGTAATAGTAAAAACAAAAGTTTTCTTTAAAACATGTTAGAAACATGTTTTGGACCATTACAATCAAAGTAAATTATTTTTAGAAAATGTCTGTATGGGTGTTTGTGTGTGTGTGTGTGTGTGTGTATGCCTGTGTGTTTTGTCTGCGTGTGGGTGTGCGTGTACGTGTGTGTATGTGTGTTTGTGCCTACGTATCTCTCTGTATCTCGAGTAGGTCACGGTAAAAATTAATGTTTCAGGGCTCATTTTTTTTTGACGTACAAAGGGGGCAGACGAATAAAATTATTATAAAATTTATAATAAAATTTAAAATAAAAAAATAACTTCTCGGCTTAACTTTTCAACGCAGAAGTACATAGAACAAATAAATACATATAGAAACAATTAATAAGGTTGGAGGAAGCTAAGTGCCAATTAATTGGCAGTGGTTTTTTCTTTGTAACTATTTTTCCATACCTTTATCTTACCTATAGTCACATCCTGCATTCACCCAGGATTATACCAGTGGAGCGCGAAAAACCATGTCACATTCGGTAGGCTTAGACACCGAATTCGATTATTTCACACCTCCTGTTTACTTTGTGGAATGTGAAACAGCACCTAAGAGATCGGACAAAGTTGCATTGGCCACGGGGTTCCCTGGCGGTTACCCATTCAAGTACTAGCCGTACCAAACGCTGCTTAACTTCGTCGATCGCCCTAGGTGCGACTCCACTACTCCGGCAAAGCGTCGGTAACTAAATAATTTGTAATTTTTTAGTTTTTTAGTTTGGAGCGAGGGTTACATTTTTTTCCTTTGCCGAGGGTAAGTTTCCTGTTAATATGTAACTTTTGTATGGTATGACGAAACCTAATTGAAAAATATCCATTTTTTACTACACCCTACTATGTAACTTATTGACGAGTCTAATTACCTAAAATAATCACAAAAATGTGGTTCTAAGCGATTTTGACTATGACCTTCCATTCAACAATTTCTGCAAATAAATTGTTTGGTAAAATTAACCAAAATATACAATTTTCAGCAACAATTTTTATTGTACCCCCTCATGAACTCTCTAAAATTGCGATTTTTCACATTTTTCGGAGACAAGCCAAAACACAGGGATATGATTACTGGTGCGACATAAGAATTTAAAGGATTAGAGTCAATAACTGAAAGTCTTATCCTTCTTGGATTTCACGCTTTTAAATTAAACATTTCTCTCTCTCTTCCCAGATAGCATTGAGTCGGCACTGTGTCGGCACGCTGACGGCCCGCGGGCCGCCCGCGGTCCGGCATTGTGACGGATTCCTGCCCCGCTTCTGAGACGGCACGGTGCAGGAACGCGGTCCTGGCACGCGGGCCGTCATAGTGCCGTCATTTTGCCGACGCAATTTGCATGCGCGATTGGTACTGCGGCCCGCGTGCCGGCAACGTGTCAGCACTGTGCGGTGCAATTTGCCGACAATATGCCAGCACGGCGATATATATATATATATATATATATATATATATATATATATATATATATATATATATATATATATATATATATATATATATATATTTATATTAAATGTATAATTTTATCATAATAAAAATACTGTATTTTATATTTGTAATTTTTTATTTATATACTTTAAATATTTAATATTTTTGTACAATAAATTAATAAGTTAATACATAATATATATATGGTTTTGCAGAATAACAACATAAGTCCACTTTTCTGTTTTGAAGATACTAATACTTAAAATTTTTATTTTCCATTTGAACTAATGTAAAAAAAATCATAAATAGTAGATAAGGCTACTTATTTTTACACTTTCTTGATTTTGTGCACTTTTATCTGAAAATATACTATATAAAGATATTAAAATCGCTTAAAACTCAATTTTCAAAAAAATGGACTTGAGTTGTTTTTCCGGGAATCCGCAGCAGATATATACATACAATAATAACACATATATACCATTTATTTACGTAAATATTTAAATTTAATTATAATTTTATACTTTAATTATGATTATTCACATACTCCTACTGAATAATCTCAAGTAAGATTCTCACCTGAGATCTCATACCAAAATCTCATGTTATTATATGTACACTTAATGAAATATTGAAATTCGTTCAGAATGAACTTTTACTACAGTTTTTTTTATTAGTCTTGAAGTTTCTTTCGTCTTTACAATACATCAGGAAAGTATAATACATTTTTGGTCAATTTTTATTTGAAAATTTTTATATATAAAAATTGAAATTTTAAATTTTACCTGAGATCTTACCAGAGATCTCGTGTGAGATTTTGAGTAAACATTCATGAGGTTTTCGCATGATATTTTGCATGATTATATATATATATATATATATATATATATATATATATATATATATATATATATATATATATATATATATATATATATATATTTATATATCCCTACCAAAAAATCTCAGGTGAAATATCATGCGAAAACCTCATGAATTTTTACTCAAAATCTTACACGAGATCTCTGGTAAGATCTCAGGTGAGATTTAAAATTTAAAAATTTGATATATAAAAATTTTCAAATAAAAAATTGGCCTAAAAATGTATTATACTTTCCTGATGTATTGTAAAGACGAAAGAAACGTCAAGACAAATAAAAAAACTGTAGTAAAAGTTCATTCTGAACGAATTTCAATATTTCATAATAATATATATTTCACGTAAACCCGTGAAGAAATTTTTTACATTTCGCTGAAAATGTTTTTACTAGTTCAGAATAGTGAAAAAAGCATGTAAATAAAATTTTAGCTCATAAGACCCAAATCTTGCAGAACCGTGACCCTAAAAATAAAGTTTATTTAAATTTTTAGAAAAGTAGAAAATTCAATTCGAGATAGGTGCAATTTGGGTATTTACATATATATATATATATATATATATATATATATATATATATATATATATATATATATATATATATATATATATATATATATATATATATATATATATATATATATATATATATATATATGCATTTTTTTCTGTAAATTTTCTGTACAATATGCTGACATTTTTTTTCAGACCCCAATTGTCACGTTTCTGATTGGTTTATAAAAGATATACCGTTATATGCTATTTAAAAAATTTCGGCAGTTTATTTTAATCTCAAAATTTTGTAGTAATAAGAGCTTCAAAATGAGAGCAGGTAGATCATGGACCGAGCTTTATAACTGACGTTACAGCATTTTGAAAGAAATCTACATACAATTTATATATCTATATGTATGTAGGGTATATCATTTATAAAAGAAATCTTCATATATAGATATACAAATTGTATGTAGATTTCCTTCAAAATTCTGTTACTTCGGTTAATAAGCTCGGTCCATGGTCTACCTGGTCTCATTTTGAAGCTCTTATTACTATATAACGGTATATACTTTATAAATCAATCAGAAACGTGGTAATTAGGGCCTAAAAAAGTGCTAGCATATTCTATAGAAAATTTACAGAAAAATATACAGAAAAATAATAAAAATGTATATGTGTAAATACCTAAATTGCACCTATCTGGAGCTAAAAATTATTAAAGTTTTCTCTGTTTCTAAGAATTGAAAAAAACTTTATTTTTAATAGGGCCACAGTTCTGCATAGTTAGGGTATTGTGATCTAAATTTTTTTTGCATACATTTTTTAACTATTCTGAACTAGTAAAAACATTTTAAAACGAAATGTAAAAAATTTCTTCCATGGTCGACGTGGAATATATATATATATATATATATATATATATATATATATATATATATATATATATATATATATATATATATGAAGAAATTTTATATATATATAGTCCCTGAAAATATTTACGTAAATAATGGTGCAGGCCTTGTGCAGGTTCCCCTATTGAAAATATCAAGCTAAATCTCAAGCTTCAAATTCAGCGATGAGTTTGAATCCGGCTCGATCGAACTTGAAATTCAGCGATGAGGTTGAATCCAGCTTGATCAAACATGAAATGTAGGTCGATCAGGGTGGATTTTTTGAGTTTGATTTCGAGCTTGAAATCGAGCTGGATTTTAAGTTCGATCAAACCAGATTCAAGCTCAACGCTGAATTTCAAGCTTGAAATCCAGCTTCAATTTTTTAACAGGGATTGCCTTAGCTGCAACTCGCAAGAAGCCTCCTACTCAACATCATTCTCGTTGCCCCTGCGTCATCGAGAGTTTTACAGGTATGTCCACGCGCTCGTACGACAACAGCATGACCTTGGGAACCATTCAGCAGATCGCTATCACTTCCAGGCAGGTGCACACCGTTTCTGCGCTCGAAGTGTTATGAACTCTGTTGAAAAAAAAACAAAAAAATAAGATTTTTATTGCATTATGGGTTGGAAAGTTATAATAGAATGATGAATAAATTACCTTTGCTAGGCCCTCCTTGAAGCTCAGCTTGCAAGTCTGAAAACGATGTCATTTTTGTCGCTCCCAGCCTCAGCTTGTCTACCTCAGTCTTGGGTCAGTCGCTGAATCGGCAGTCTTTATTCCTTGACGTCGTCTCTCAGTACGTGCTGGATCGGTTCTAGAGTTATTTTCTAACGTCTCTCAACGGCATCTGAAAACAATTATTATTTTTATTTTAATAGAAGTAATAATAACACTAAAGAATTCCCAGACGGCAAAACAAATTTCATGAATGTCGCATTCAAAAACTCTTCTTCTTTGTGGACTGGGTGGCAGGGGTTCTTGATGTTCTTCTTCTTCTTCTTCTTCTTCATCAGGAGCTCGTCTTCTCCTCGGAGATGGTAGCAGCTGCTCCTCATCTCTTTCTTCGGGCAGTAGCACGTCTCTGCGTATCTCTTCGAGACGCCGTAGACATTGCTTAAGGCTTTTCAGGGCCCTGGTCAAAAATGGAAACATTCATAATTAATATAATAAGTCTAGTGTGACAAGTAAAATAAAATATATAAAACAATATACCTTCACAAGCTGACACAAAACGGGTATCACGTAGTCTTGTGACATTTTTTTTCTTATCTCCAAGCCAAGTAACATTTCACAGAAGCTCTGTGTTGACTGCAAAGCAATTTTAAAAAAAAATTGCTTAAGAGTCATCTGTATTTCTACCACCAAGATAAATCAAGTAGTTGACCTAAAAATAAACGATATATTTAAGAAATGAAAAATTTAATAATTATAAAACTAAGTCTTGCGTTCAGGGGTTTGACGGTTCATGGGTTGTAGGTTTCATATGTTTGAAGATTCATGGATTTTAGAGTTTGAGTGTTCATTTAACCTCCGAAGCACTCACCAGGCACCTAGAAACAACGCAGCATTAGTAAGGGGAGATCACAGTGATAAACTAAACACTAATCTCACCTTTTTTTTTTTTTTTTTTCAAACGGTATACGAACTAGTGACTAATCTCACCTGATAATATTGGCAGTGGACGAATGCAGTAGGAAGCTGTATGTAAACATAACCTCTTCGAGGTTAACCGTGCCACTGCTGCTGCCGCAAGTACGCCGTCCTGGGCCTTGCAGCTCTCATCTTCGTGCCCCTTCGTGAGGACCGTAGCCCAGATACCCCTCCTGCTGTATCCATCGTCGCACTTCCTCGTCCTGGCCACTCGTCCTTCCTCGTAAAAACTAACCTATTTATTAACCTAATATAATTGTTAGAATAATTATAAATAAAAAAATTTTACATCTCAGCCAGGGTGATCCTCAAGACAATCTCTTCACTCTGAAATGTCCAGATAGTTGCCACAGTTCTCTTGGGAAATCCAAATTGCAGCATGTAAATAATTAATGATAGTAATTATTTACTATGAACTGCAATTGCACGTGCGCGCGCCAGGATGATCCACAAGACGAGCTGCACTTCCTCTCGAACGTCCACCACAAACTTGCCACAGTCGAATTATATAATTCAGAATTCCAAATTACACCACAGATAACTACAATAATTAATAACTACAATAATACCGCTATAATTATTAAGAACAATTTCACTTATTGCACGCGTCTGCAATTGAAGATCAAGTCTTCATGAAAGCAGGGAGATTACTGCAATGGCGGGATGCGATATATTACTTCAAACAACAGAAAGCTCGAAATTATTTCAAGACTTTAAATTTATAATGTAAATCAATTTTAATATTCAATTATAAACAAATATATTTATTATTAATAAAAATATAAATCATAAAATTATACTATTATTTATTTATTTATATTTATTTATTTATTCAATTACACCAATTGAGCCCCATATAAATAAATTAACAAATCATTACTATTATTATCAATTTTATTTGTAATAGAAATAATAACTTAAATATGCAATTAAATTATATTTTTATAATTATATTGATGGCACGTCGTGCTGTCCATAATCCGTCACATTGCGGCCACGATTTTCCCGACACATCAAATCTAAAAGTTCAAAAAAGTGATGTTGCGTGACGGCACGATGACAGCACAGGGCGGTCACGACGTGCCACCGAATCGGACAGCACGCCGCGACTGCACAGTGATGGCACAAATTCGTTACGCCGTGCAAGCACGTCGTGCTCGGCACGGGCTGCTATCTGGGTTAAATTACAAATAATTTTATTCTTTTTAAAATAGTATATATTTCAACATGATAGAGAAAGAATTTAAGAACAAGAGATAATAAACGAAACTACAATTACATACGAGTGACGGTTTTTAAAAAATCAGCAAAATCTCAAATTTTTACGATAACATCTCTATCGGTTGGATCGGTATCAGATCATGCTACATTATATGAGTAGAATTGTTTTTAAAATGGTGTATATAACATTGCGAGAAAGTGGATTCTTTAGACGTTCATGGAGGCTTTTTGCGCTGCTATTTTTTTAAAGATAAAATAATGTCAGATCATGTTACATGATATGTTTAGGATAGATTTTAGAGAATGTCACGTACAATTGTATTAATTTAAAAAGGCGCGTATTACATTATAACGAAAGAATTTGCGAGAAATTAGATAGGCCAGTCAAAGATACTTTATCTAACATTTTCTGATAAATGAGTTCACGGTTGTCTCCCCACTATGACTACTACCGCGTTAAATATAACAGGTGATATTTAAGGAGTGCTCCTTACAGGCAATCTTGTTCAGTCCATTTTAGCCATTCGAGTCTACAACAACTATATTCAAAAAAGGTTAGAGCAAGTTCCAGTCATTTAATTAAAATTTTACAGCGCCCTGCATATCACGAATGTACGCGAACCACATATCCATACAATATATGGAGCTGCGTGGTGTAGGGGTCTTGAAAGTTTTAGCAGTGGAAGATTTATAAAAAAAATTGCATTTTCTTTTACTACATTGTCATACATCAACAATCAATTATATATATCATATCGGGCTTTTCCATAATAAAGACGTGTTATCAATCGTTGTCCAAGCTGTTAGGCGACGTGATGATCACATAAACCCACTGGTCAGTGGATTGATCCGACGACATCGTAAATCTTGAAACTGATCATTTTATAATAAGCTTTTTTTACTATTTACATTTATAAATGAGTGATTTCAATGTTTTTAGTGATTAATCAAACGCTCGACGACACCATGGGTGACGAGCTCATTCTAAGTTGTACCTATCAGGATCAGTAATATAAAAATTTTCACGTTATTTCAGTATATTCAAATACTTTAGTTTCAGTTGTGATGTCTATCGAATCAGGATTAACAACAAGTTCAGGGATACACCCACACAGCGAGGACACCGTAAATCATAAGTATTGGTTGTGTTACAATAAACTAATAATTTTATATTATTATGGCACATCCCAATACTTTAGTTTCAGAATCGATACCTGCTGAACCTGGAGTATGAACATCAAATAGTACAATGTGTGAAGAAGAAGAGTACAATTCCGACTCTATCACCACCACCATCGGCAGTAGCAGTAGTAGCAACAGCAGCAACAGCATCAGCGACAGTAGTAGTGTTAATACGGTTGTAGACGGAGAGAAAAATAACGAAGGTAAGTTTATATAAATAATTTTTATAATTTTTTAAGTTAAAAATATTTTACAATTATTGCAGGCAGTTATTTACATTGCAGTGAAGGTTTACAACCTCGCTTTATCGTCCAAAACGAGTCGGCGCGCCGCTATCGCCGTTTCGATTATGAAGGAAGAGAGATTCAAGGAGTATTACCCCAAGTACCACTAGATGCAAATATTTATGCTTGGCTAGAAGGTTGTATACGCGACTACATAGACAGATTTGTGGTAGATGTGCACCTATCGACTTTATAAATTTTACAATAAATTCTAAAAGATTTAATCATGGACCTCTGTGGCTTTCATTTAGACCAATTCAAAATTTAATTGCAATGGATCTTTGGGAAATGCTGTTCAGTGTAGTGCAAAGTGCAAAAGATTTCTGTATCAGCGATAGATTATCAATTATTTGTGCAATTGTGAGTGGTGTAGTTGGACGTTGTCGTGTGCGATTGACTGAAGAAGCGGTAAATAAAATATCTATTTTATGCGTCAGAAACGATGACAACCTTTGTTTACCATGAAGTCTAGCTGCCGCTTACGCCTACGTTGTCAGATAACAAATACGTTAAGTTTAATTGCATGACTATTGGAACCTTATTCTTCAAAATAAAGGTAGAGTGCAAAAGGAAGCCGCAAAAGAACTTTTAAGAGTGGCAAACGTTCAGGTTCTCTAAAAGGTTGTGGTCTTCAAAAAATTCATCTTTTTCAAATATTTTTTGCTACTCGTGGTACAGCTATTGTTGTTTATAGTCTTATAATTTTGGAATTGGCGATCAACCACTATATAACGGTACACGTTTTGTCATCAATACATAGATAAATGTGATTTATATTTCGCGAATTATGTACTATGATCGTTCGAAACACTATCAGCCTATACTTAATATGATTGCAGCCACAGGAAGTCGTGGTTATTGTATACAGTGCAATAGACGTTACAGTAGAATTGGAGATCACAGATGTTTTAATAATTGTTACAAGTGTATGCAAACACCACAATGCGTGATGAATAATGATCTTAGAAAATGTGACGATTGTTGTAGAACATTTTTTGGTGACATATGCTATGAAAATCATTTGAAAATGGGGCATTTAACAAGTCCCTTAGTGTATGCGAAAATATGAGATTTGTCAACAATACAAGTCCCTTAGTGTATGTGAAAATATGAGATTTGTCAATAATGTTTGAAAACTGTACGTTTACACAATCAATAAAACAAGGAAGGACACAAGTGCGGTGTTTCATTTTGTTATACGTGTAAGGTATGATTACCAATTGCTAATTTGTGTTATGTACAAAGCATTAAATAAACCGAATGAACGAACGGTGTTTTATTTTTATTCTATGGTTTTGAGACCCTGTAAACGAAAACCGCGTTAGGCGACGAGGAAGAAAAAATCGCGTTCCTAACTTGTGTGTGGTACAAGTATGTACACACTGTCTCGAGATAGACGATATTTCAATTAGATGTGATCATTATGGTATTCGTAAGTATGTGTTCAAATGGAACCGGTAAAACAATTGATCGATCTTGCAATGGAAGCAAGAAAACAATTCAAGAACATAATTTGCATTGCACACATCTCGCAAGGATTCGACGCTCAAGTATATTGTTGAAAAGTACATCAGCGAACTCATCAAACCCTCTATTATAATGAATGGTTCGAGAATAATTTTAATGTAAATTATGAATGTAAAATTCATACATAGCCTAAATTATTTTCATATGCCATTAAGTAGCTTACTAAAAGTATACGGTTTACTCGAAATCAGAAAATGTTTTTTCCCACACTTAATCAATATGCCTGAGAATCAGTCGTACAAAGGTTCACTTCCATCTTTAGGCGTATACTCACCAGACACTATGAACACTAAGGAGAGATGCTTTTTAGACTGGTACGTAAATGATGTATCGAGTTTAAGATTAGCTTGTTTAGCTTTTCGAAAGACTTTAAGAAATTTAGCGTGGATCCTTTTGTCGAATGCACACCTATTGCTTCGACTTGTATGTATGTATTTGACAAAATTTTTTGAAAAAGAATCAAATAAATATTGTACCACCACGCGGTTATAGATGGACGAATATTTTCTCATTTTAGGGCTCCGCGCCCTCTACTATGACAGGGATTCGGTTTTTTACGTCAGTAAAGGTGCTATTGGCGAATATTATTTACCAATCGGAACGACACTCGGTAGTTTTAAGGATGAGTTGGCAGACAGAAGTTCCGACACGTACATCACGTCATTTCTATCGGGTGTCCCAAATTTTTACGCATACAAATGCATGAAATCGGATGATGGAGAGGAGTACCTGTACAAGATAAAAGGTATAAGACTGAACTGCGACGAAAGATAAATTTCAACTCGATTTGTGAATTGATAGTTTTACCGCACGCCGAGTTAGTGTTAAATAATTCTGCTCTAATTCGTCGAAGTATCGTTCACGAAGTTTTAACGGCAAACGAGACAAAGACGTGTAAACCGGCGTACAGGGGGAGGAGATACGCGATGACGAACAACAGTTACCCCTACGGCTACAAGAGCGGAGTGACGACGATAGACGCTATTCCACAGAATAATTCGGAAAGCTGAGATACATATGGCGTTAGTATCGACAACATATCTTTGATATGGAAGTTAAAGAGATTATTGATTGATTGGGGAAATGGAATCTTATTAATGAACGCGGATCCACCAACAAGCTGATTGGGCGTGGCGCGGCGCTTGACGAAGAAGCTCATTGGCGCCAGCCGCGACATCCGTGAGCTGATCCGCGGTAGAGATGGTACCTTATGAAGAGGGGATTTTATCCGATGAATCATGTGGGTGTGTCAGTACAAATCATGGATTCATATTCAAGGAAAAACTAGATAAGCTGATGGAGGGGTTAGGATATAAAATGCCCTGCCACTTCGATTCTCTTCAGTTGCAATTGTTCGGCGGACCTGTCACTCCGCAAAGGCAGAAAACGGAAAAGAGTAACAAAAGAGAGGATATAGGTATTAAGGTGCAAGTCGCCTGGTGTGAGAAAAGGTAAAGTTAAGAAGAAGCGAACGAAAAAGAAGAATAATACTAATAAAAGAATTTTATTCTCATGGATCCTACGGGATATTTTTCTTTACATATCGAGGAAGCTAATCTTTTAGTTAGAGGCGTAAAAATTAGTCCGGTTGTATAACTTGCGCACACTAAAGCACTTTCAAAGACAACTTCTAAATATCCTCTTACGAGAGTAGAAGTCAATGCTATTACCATGTACAATGGTATGCGTAATGGATCGAAAACTTAATCCTTTTAACTTTGAACATTTTAATATCAATTTTCTATATTTATACGTTGACAGTGTACAAATACCTTCGAAACCTATACAACCCAATTGTATACAATTGTAGATCAACAAATAAGTTGTACGTTGACGCTTATCACACCTTATTTTCGGGACCAGGTGTATATTTTCTTAACAAGTGAAATCAAATCACAAGTGTATGCTAACGGTTATTATCTATTCGCCTATGATTTAACACCCGACTTGTCAGCTAACGATTGCACTCATTGGAACTTGATTAATCATTTGACCTACACAGTAAATTGCATCGTATACGCAGAATATGATAATATTTTGGAAATTGATGTGTCGCATCAACCTATTGTAGACTTTAGCAGCTGAAATTGTAACATGTAGATGTCGCTGCTGTCAATATATATATATATAAGGGGGTAAAATTATAAGGGGGTTTTAATAACTGTTTTTTCCAGTCACTTATCTAGGGTCAGTACGCGAACCGCGTTTACACAAGTATAAAAACATTTTTTATAAATGTTTTTATACTTGTGTGAACGCGGTTCGCGTACTGACCCCAGATAAGTGACTGGAAAAAACGGTTATTAAAACCCCCTTATAATTTTCTCTTCCGGTTCCCCACTGCGTTCCCGGAGCCACCTAGTTAGGAGCTCCGTAAATGCAGTTTCCCATGTTTTAATTTATTATCTCGGTCCGGCAAGCGCGCTAGCTAGCTCTCTTGCGAGGCGACAGGCAAAATCCCGTAGAAAAATTTTTTGAAATATCCTAGTTCATGGTATGTAAAAACATGTTACGAATATTCGTGCAAAATTTCAAATCGATTCTTTCATTTTTCTTTGAGCTAGAGCTGCAGCTGTTTTTGAAAATGCAGTTTTGAGAAAAACGCGTTTAAAGTTTTGATAACTGATTTTTCGGTTGTAAAATTTAATTTTTTATACTTACAGTTATTCTGCGATTCCAAGGCCATACAATTCGCCTTCCTCTTGCTCGAAAAAGTGCTGTTCATCAGCTGCAGCTTTCCTACGAGCTATCCGAGCCTCCTTTGTAGTCTTCTCGTGCCTTTTCTCCGCCAGCTGTATACGTGCCATGTCGCGACAGTTGGCGTATTCTAGTGCGTAGCGGCCAACAGTTATGCACATAGTGCGAAATATTCTTAATATGGACTTCATGCCATCATTAGAAATGCCCGTTGCGAAAAAATTGGCCAATTGTATGGTTTTTAGGACGCTGGGAAGATGTTTCAGAGCAAAGTGCCATAGCAAGCCGTTATAACTTTCATTATTATTTTGTGTGTTGCTCCCTTTGCATCTGTTTAGCAATTCCATTCTTGACAAATCCGTATAAATTGGATGTAAAACTTTCAAAACTTGTGTATCTAATGGCAGATAATCTTGCTTGAATTTTCTCATATTGAGTCCTTCAGCTTCCGCTCGGCGATACGCGCATCAGCTATCCGCGCCGACCGGACAGTTTTGATGTGAATTCTTGTCAGTCGAGCCCATATGGAAATAAGTAGCCCAAATTTCCTTATGCATTTCCTCTACATTATCTTGATGCCTTATTATCGCTAAACCATAATATTTTTGGAGTTTATTTATGATTTTGTCAGTTAATTTTACTGTATCTTTACTCCTTCCTCCTAAACCTTTCACTTTTTTTTTTCATTTTGGCATCGTGTACCCATTCTTTTCTTGACGTGTAGATAGCATTCTAGCTTTTCAACAGGAGTATCATAAGGATTCATATCTAAAATACCTTTAAAAGTAGCACTGTCTCCGTCATCGATGTAGCGTGTATACTTCACATTATACATTTCGAGCGAGCGGCCGAACATTTCTTTTATGCCGTCGACATCCATTTTTGCAACCGATCCGGCGTGATTAGATAGACAATCATGATCGCTTGAGAGCCATTCTTCATATGCTTCTGGATCTTTCTCTTGTTTTTTTGTCCAGTACTCACACGCTTTATAATAACTAGATTTCACTGATGTATCGATGATTTTCTTGATATATTTTCCTGCGAGAGTCGTCACGCCATATCGTGAAGTATGTCCCCGTTTTTTCCACGTATCATCTCCGGAAACTGTTAAATTCGTATCGGAACCTTCTTCCTCAAGCGTTTTTTCTGTTTCTTCTTTCACAGCATTTTTAGTGCAAGATTTATACACCGCCTCTGCAGCTATCCAAAGACTCAGACCTTGTCTACTAATCCCTAAAAGCCGCATAACAAACACTGCACGTCGATTAATATCATAGGCTTTTCCACTCTTCGGATCAGTTTCGATGTAAGAAACGCCACACTGACATGAGGCAGCAATTTTAAAACCTAATCCTGCCGAACTCGCTTCTTCGAATTTTACATTTGTTTTGCAATTCTTGCAAAGTACTATGTTGCTAATTGTAAAGACGGTTGCAGTAAAGACGGAGAAAAATTCAATGATACGATAGCCGTGAGTATTATCAATAATAATCTCATCGTCATCGTTACGCGCCAATTTTTCAGCTGTAGCAATTGTATTCGCCGTTGACTGCTCCAGTGTGTGCCGATTCCCATGGAAAGTTCTCTTCCTACTCGACGATCTGCGCACTGAGTCCTCTTTCGTGCCTTTTTGATTGTCGTAAGGACTTTTCTCACTCATTTTCACTTTACTTAGCTACGATGCGCTCTAGACCTCTGCTCAAACTGAACTGAATCGGACGTTTCGTGCGCGCCGGCGTTCGTATGATTTCTCTACCTGCGTCTTCTTGTAACGGTTTCGAACGAATGTATAGCTTAAATTACTTCTTTGGGAAGCCATCCAGGTAGTTGCCTGGCCCGCTGTACAATGGGGACTCGATTTATGATACCCTCGGAGTACAACAATGAGCACAGCTGCTCGGCGCTCCGCCCCGTCGCCGCGCGCCGACGGTCAGCGCCGACTAAATCCCCTCCCATTTTAAAAATATTTATGATACGATTATAAAACATTGGGAACTTGTTCTCCGAATAGTATACTATCGAATTAGGCAAAAAATCGATTTTTTGAAAGTGATAAACTAGATTAGTCCCTTAACTAATACTTCGTTGCCATTCTTAAATTCGAAGTGTTTTTTGTTTGCGTTCTTTTTCGCTGCCCTATTTTTTAAATTTTTGTGCGCGTATTCGCGAGCCAGCGAGATTGCGCGTTCGCGTGAGATGTCATTATCCACTTGTGGCATTTTTATATATTTCTCCCAAATTCTAGTTGGCTTAAGGCCTAATTGCAGTAATACCGGCGCTTGATTTGTCGTTTCATGTGGCATTTTATTAATCATATTTTGGATTACTCGAATATGTCGAGCCCACCCGCCGTATTTTTCTTTTACAAATGTGCATAAAAATCGCCCCAATTCGCGGTGCACGCGTTCAATTATATTGCTTTGAGGGTGTCTAATTGATGAAAACCTTAATCGAATGTTTTCTTTCTTTAACGTATCAATCCATGTTTTACTAGTAAATTGGGTTCCGTGATCTGATATTATTGCTTCTGGTTTGCCATATATTGGAATATAATCATTTACTAATTGCCTAATCACGGCTAACGTATTTGCTTTTTTGAGTGGGTAAAAGACCACATACTTACTAAAAACATATGTGGTTATGAGTATATATTTTACCCCTCCCGTAGATGCAGGTAAGGGTCCAAAAAAATCTATTGATAAGAGTTCTCGCGGCTTATTTACGAGAATTGGTTGCATTATTTCATTATATTTTTGCGTTAAATATTTAGTTTTTTGGCACTTATGGCATGTTTTTAAAATTTTCGACACCTTTTTTCTTAAATTTTTTGCATAAAAATGTTCAAAATTCATCTTATATACTTTGCGTGCTCTCACGTGCCCATAAAATTCGTACACCTCATTAATTAATGTTTTTAGCCCCCCCTCTGGTATATAGATTTTTGTCCGGTCTGGCGTAATTTTACATAATAAGTTGTCACGTATTTCATATTGCTTTTTTCATCATTCATTTTCAATTTTTTTCTTATTTCTGACGCAAAAGCATCCTGATTTTGATATTTATCGATATTTTTATAAAAGTTAATTAGCGCTCGGCTGGGTGTCGGCCCAGTTATTGCTGCTATGATAATTTCTGATTTTTCTACTTTATTTGGCTCCAGATCCGTAACTCGGCTTAAATAATCCGTCACTGCGTTCTTTTTTCCCGGTAAATACTCCGTATCAATTTCAAAATCTTGGATTGCAAGGTTCCAGCTTTGCAGTCTCGCATTACTGTATTTACACGTTTTTAAAAAAGTCAGAGCCTCGTGGTCTGTCCTAACTAGAATTTTTACGGCCCCCCGCAAGAACGTATCTAACTTTCTTAAGGCCCATACGAGAACTACCATCTCTTTTTCTGCTGTGAAATACGAACACTCGCTCCCCTTTAAAGTCCTACTGACAAAACATACGACCTCCTCGTCTCCGTTATCATTTAATTGTGATAAAACGGCAGCACACACGAAGTCACTAGAATCAGACGTAAGGATGTAAGAACGCTTCGGATCAGCATATCTTAAGATGATATTTTCATCGAAGGAAGTTTTTATGGCGGTAGAGTACCCTGTTGCACACTACACATGATATATTCTGGAATAAGCGGCTTTCCCTCCTGTGTAGTCGATGAACTGCACAGAAGGTTAGCTTTCAAGGTGTTATGAATATATAAGACTAACCCGCCTCCGAATTTGTTACGATCGAGTCTAATACAAGTATAGCCATTGATCTGAATACAATCACTCTCAACGTCAGGGCAGAGGTGCGACTCAGCAACTCCGAAGAGATGGTAGGCGAAACCAGTGGAAAGATGTCTGAGGATCTCAATGTGTCCTAAAAGAGAGGTGACATTGACAAAACCTGCTCTCAATCCCCTACCGTGCACCCCCCTCCCCCCAATAGTGCCCTTGGATAGTCATTCAGCAATGGCAGCCTTGGTTTGTTTAGAAGCAGCAGTGACACCTGCTGAACTCCTATTTGCTATATTACACAATTTTTTGACCTCCGATTCGCTTGGGTTTATTCCGTAGGAAGACAATATCGCTTGAAGATCAGCTGCTGAGAAAAATTCATGAGAGACATCGCCATCACGTCTCTTGACCAGGAAACGGCCCCCTCTATGCCATACGTATTTAAAATTAAGCCTCATCGCAAGGGCCTTTAGGCTTCTGAATTTCAGAAAAGAGTCTCTGTCTAGGAGCTCATTGATGAAGATTTTAGCATTCATTATTAAATTATTAGTTTCCTGGTCAAGAGTCGAGGTGTCTACGTCTCTCGTATGGAAGCTTGTAATTAACTTCTTCGCACGCATAATTTCTATTGGGAGTATTCTGGGGGGAGTCTAGCTTGGGCTGCAGACGAGTGAAGACGGAAGCAACGGAGAAATTTGCAGTCCCTTTGGGCGGCAACAAAAGTACAGTTCAATGCGGCTTTCGAGATGCATGCGTCGTACGTAGGGATTCGCGATAGCATCATTTTTAAGAAACGAGACGATAAGATAGCGAGCACGTTACAGGTCAAGTTAAACTTAAAGAATGAAGTGTATATAATACCGAATCAAATAATTACTTATGACTATCCTCTCCTTATCCCGAAGAGCTATATACGTTGATAAATCTTGCAATGCTTTGTATTTTGATAGTTTTGGATACCACCGTTTATACCGGATCATATAACTCGCTTACGTAAACAATTTCGTAAACAATTTTGTTGGAATGCAACACAACTGCAAACTAAATCATCCGACGTATGTGACCAGTTTTGTATAATGTTCTTGTATTACATGAGCGTTGGTTTAGGTTCCCAGAAGTTTCTAGATATTTTTTCTACCGACTTGCAGAAAAATTATAGTACAGACGTTTTGTAAACTATAAAAATGCTGACAGAAGTGTCATTGCTAAAGGTAGCTACATTGTCAGTTGTTTACAAAACTGTAGCTCTAAAATGTCATTATTGTAGCCCGATACCCTTTGTCTGATGCAACATTCCTTAGTCTTCGTAAAATGTGATATCAAGTTTCAAGAAGTTTCTCGATAATTTCTTACTATCTTTGTGAAATATGATACTCTAGCCAAAACATTGTTGATTTAACTCGACACTCCTTTTGACGCAACATTGCTAAGTCTTCTCGTAATATCAGTATTTATTGTTATATGATACCATATTACAATATCTATACTTTCCACTTCCACCTCTATGTTGGAAAAATATATTAAGAGCAGGCTTGGTGGCACTTTTACATCAGTCATTTCTGGCCACTTTGAAGAGACATGACAACATGACTGGCCAACCACGAACTACTCGTCATGCTCATCAAATATTCAACACGTTATATGGCCTAAACAAGTCATTTACAGAGAAGATTATCGTTGGCTTAAATTTCGATGGCTACAAATACGTATACTACCCACCCACTGTACGCCTATTGTTTTTTAAATTTGATGGAATCGCTCTCTCAATCAATGATTAGCAATAGTTTAAAAGCACTTTTGGTGTTATAGTAAAGTATTTTCGTGGGGTGGCTGATGGTTTAAGAGATCAAAAGGTTTACGGTAATGGTTGGATTTTAAAATTCACCCATAGTCATTAAGATAAAGCTATGGAAATAGAGGAGGACCGGAGACCTGGAAAAACTATTGGATGTAAACTTTTTCTACATAGTCTTATGAAGAAAGTTACTTTTGACTGTCTTGACGATACCTCGTAAAGAGTATTGACACGCGCCTCGAATATTTAAATTCTATAGTGGGTAGTGTAAGTTCTGTTTCGGATGAATTTATTCAATTGGTTGTAAATAAAAGTAGTCTTATACATGAAGCGCAAATACAAGTATTTACACCTAGTATTGTTAAATATGTTGTAAATTTAGTTGGCGATATTATATTTGACTTTATAACCACCAGTGTACAAACGCGTTCAAAGGAATAAAATAAACAAGTTCCTCTTTGTAAAAATAATATTATAGATATACTAAATGAACAATTATCTTCAAATAAATAAGAAAATTCAATTGCATTTACCATCTCTTTATTAACCTGATTATTTGTCCTTTTCCTCTTAAAAACCATTTATAATAATATATTTCAACGTTTAGTCTTTTTATAAAAAATTTTATACTTTCATTCAAATGTTAAAATTTAATTACATTAATTTTTTTTAAATAATAAAATTTATATAAAAGAGAAAAGATTTATTTAAAATCATACGTCACTCAGATAACGTATGATGAGTATTCATAGTATCAGATGTCACCCGGTGACGCCAAGTGTCGTTCACTGTCTACAGTTGGAGTCATCTGAGGCCAAGGTCAAGTTTGTTTTTACGCTCTATTGTGGTACCACAACTACTATTGTTAAGCAGGCCCATCTAAGTTAAGCTTGAAAAAATAATTTTTTTTATGAGCCGATAAAAATTTTACCTTTAAAAGCAACTATTATTAAATTTTGTTACTATAAATACTTAAGAATATAAGTCATTTTACAATGGTAAAACCTCAAAATCTTCCTTCTACGTGACACAAGGTTAATACTATGTTTATTGAGAAAACTTTGTGGCGTGCACGTTTCTACGTAACACGACCAACAACAAAATGTTTTCCGATGATAAGTTGACTCCTTTTAGCATGTTCTAAATCTTTTATAGTTTACTTTTTCGTTAAAAATTTGTTTATAATTATTTTTTTGGAGCAGAAATTAATTTTTAAACAAATTATCTTAGTAATTTTTAAACTACTAGTTCGTTTTAGAAAAATAATGTATGAAAAAAAGGATTTAACGAAAAAGTGAACCGTACAAGTTTTAGTGCATGTAACAAGGAGTAAAATTGCCGTCGGAAGAAAAGTTTTTTTGATCATGTCACCTAGATATGTGCACGCCAAGAAGTTTTTTTTGAACGTGTTATCTAAAAAAAAAACGTTTAACCAAATAAAAAAGTTATGAGCATTTTAATTGATGAGCTATCATATGATTTACATGTAGTTCAGAAACTTTGATTTGCTTTATCTCGTAACTCAATATTTTGAGATTCAGAATGTTCCACGCATCTCAGTTTGTAACCAATAGATCTGAAACTGTACACACAAGTTTATATACAAATTACTATACAAATATACAAATAACAACTCTGTTTATGCAAAGAACAGTAACTGGTGTTTAATTATGACAAACTGTTAACATTAATGCGAGAGACACAACCTCTCACTCTGAATCTTAGTCACAGACAGACGAATTTTACGTTCAGATATAGCGACTCGAGGATATTCGATATCACGTCATTTGAAAAACCCGATTAGAACAATATATACACACACTCACAGTATTAACGTTTCTATTGATATCTCATAAATCGGTTGTTGCGTGATTTTTTTACTTCATATTCAAATAGTTTATGCTAAAATAATTAAGTCGTGTTTTTTAGTTTTTCCATTTAACGAAAATTGAAGTAATTACAGCCATTTGAAATTTGCGTGACGTCACGATGGTATACTTTGATGACGTCACGTAGCACTAGTGTATATTTATAGCACTTAGGGTCAAGGTCAGCTTTGTTGTCACGGACCATGGTGTCAGATTAACTACTCGTGTGTAAAGAACATTGATACTTATACTATTACCAATTATGAACCTAATATTCAAAGGATAAGCCTTATCGCCTATGGCTTTATTGAATATGACGTATTTTTTAAATTGTCACATTAGAAAATACGTAATTTACCGAAAACTTAACTCTTTTCCAGTACAAAAAATTACATCTTTTGTTTGTCGTTTGAATATTTCTGCATCTAACCCTAACAATTTTTTTTCTAGATAATATAACATCGAAAGTATAATATACTATTGTACAGAGCCAAACACATTTTTTTACTGTGTACTGAGATCTAACCAAACAAACTTTTTTCTAATCTTTTTAAAATTGTGTAATGAGTATTATTATTGGATATCAAAAATATGAATTATCGAAACTTCAAGAAAATTAAAAAGAATTAGGTAATAGAAATTTTTTCTTTAATATTACAACACCATCAAATTGTAGGAAAAATATACGAATGAATCATTTATAATACAAGCTTGAGGAATGTATTTTATTGTAAAATTTAATAAATACATTACCTTATATTGTAGTAATTCAAGTATTTTGACAATATTTTTGTCAACAATGTATTTTGGTCTTTATATTACATTAGCCTTTACATTATTTATTGTCATTTTAAAAATAAAGTAAAAACTTTTAGCACGCATTATGCATTATTTCATTAAAATCTAGCGCTATTAGTTATTTTTAATGAATATTTCTTTTAATGGTTTAAGCTGTAGTCAATTTATTTAACAATGTTTTTTGTACAAATAAAATCTTTTATACTCCTGGCTTGCAGAGCACCGTAGATCGATAATCACCATTGCAACAAAGTTACCTACTGGCTTTAATGAGCTAAAGTACACCTTTTTTATTCTTAATAAATTATGGTTTATTTTTTTAGAATGTGACGCTGATTGGAACCCTGGAAAAATAGTATATTATGGTAGAGGTGAACTAAAACAAAGTGATCATAGACCTGTAATTGCTATGGTTGATGTTGATGTTCATTGCATTCTTGAAGGAAAACGAGATTATGTTTTTCGGGATGCCATAAGAGATTTAGGCCCGCCAGATGGAACGATAGTCGTATGTGTTGATGAAAATTGTGATGACGTTGAAAATATTTTCGAAGAGAACTTTATGAATGCTCTTGTACAAGATATTTCTGAAATAGGTGAAATAATTCTTGTAAGGTTCGTTAACGATACAATTTGGATTACTTTTAGAGATGGTCGAAGTGCTTTATCTGCTGTTCAAAAAGGAGTTACGAAAGTTTGCGGTCATCAACTACAATTAACATTAAAATCACCAGATTGGGTAACTTATATTGAAAAAGAAATTGATAGTTTTAAACATATTGAAGATAGTGACAGAAATTTAGCTATTATGAATTCAATGACTGAAAAAGTTGAAAATCTATCTACAACTAGTAAAAATTTGGAAACTAGTAATTTGAATAGATCGCCACCACCTAGACCTAGTCCTCCTGTAAGACCACCACAACCTGTCTTATCTGATACAGCAAGTACCTCTAATACAAAATTATTAGCAACTGATGAATTAAGTACACTATTACCCAACAGCTTGATCTATGAAGAAATACCTGAACAACTCTTTAATAGCTCAACTTCCGAACAAAAAGATGTAGATTATTCAGAGCATAACGAATTGTTTAATTTTACAAAAGATACTCCTCCCCCATTACCAATAAGGCAATTACCTTTACCGCCTCCAGAAACTCCTCCTCCAGCTTTACCCACTAATTTACCTCCACCTGTACCAGCTAGATCTTCTGGAGGTCCACCAATACCAGCTCGAAACATCAATTAAAGAAATATGTATAAAGTATTTATTTAGGAGATAATCGGTGTAATTCAAAGTTATGATTTAGTTAAATATATATATATATATATATATATATATATATATATATATATATATATATATATTCCTATTGAAATTACATAGTATGTTGATCATTGAAGTAATAAAATATGTTGTTTGAAGAGTTATACTCAACTTCTAAGCAAACTTATAAAACAAGTAAATGTATAAACCTAACAATGTTATCTTGCTACACATAAAAGTTGATTGTTAATATCTTACATATTTAAAATATACATGTTAATTTACTAGTGTTATTCTAGTTTCCATTTGCTTAATATAGATATCTTTGATCACATTACTCGCAATGTCACAGTAATGAAGTGTCAGACAAACTTCAGTTAATTTTACAGTTTATATAGAAATAAATTATAGGTATCAAATCTAGCATTATTTTCATAAAGATACCGTATAAAATGCATTTTCATAATCCTGACATAATATTGTCCTGTTTGCAATTTCTTTTATACTGCTTTCTCTCTCTTTCTATAAGTATAAATTTATGCTGCTACTTTATCTCGATCTTAAAACATATTTCTTCTACTGTCTGTCACAGTACTAGGACAGTAATGAACTTGTACTTAACCCATTTCTTCCCAAGCGGCCATTTTATAGTCGATTGGTTTTTTGCCTAAAAAATTGTCGGAAAAAAAATAATAATAACCAATAGCACTTTTCTGAAGTAAAATTGTCCGCTCTTTCCGATTCTGAAGGCAGAATATTGAAATTTCCGTTGGAAAATTTCAAAATGGCGGTTTCAATTTGATGAAAAATCAGAAATACATTTTTTAACATTTTGACATGCTTGTTTAGAATAAAACGGGTTCAACGAAGATATTGATATAGATTCATATTGCAAATAATATTATTGTTCAAACATTTGATGTTTCCAAATTTTCCCGAAAAATGTTCCAAGATAGCGGCTGTGACATCATGAAATAATCAGAAACTTATAATAATTTATACCATTCAAAAATGTTAAAAAATGTATTTCTGATTTTTCATCACATTCAAACCGCCATTTTGAAATTTTCCAACGGAAATTTCAAAATTCTGACTTCAGAATCGGAAAGAGCGGACAATTTTACTTCCAAAAAGTGCTATTGGTTATTATTATTTTTTTTCGACAATTTTTTAGGCAAAAAACCAATCGACTATAAAATGGCCGCTTGGGACGAAATGGGTTAAGGGGGCATTCCAATGTGAACGCACAAAAAAAGCATATTTTCAATCATTTTTTTCTCGGGAACTATTGCATATAATTGAACGAATGTTTTTTTCCTTAAAGGTAAGATCAAGGAGAGTGAAACAAAATATTTATATATTTATTTATAAAATAAAATGCATGTGTGAAAAAAAAAGTTTTCTGCTGGCGCAGGTGATTTTGGCTCTCCTGATGATCTGAAACAGAAAATCTGAAAAGTTTATTAATCTATGTCATCGCCCCTATCGTCCGAACCTACACTTTATTTCATCAAAAATTAACGAAATGGCGGCGTTTCTTGTGAAAGAGAGAAAAAAAAACACTTTTTTATGTACCATAAATCAGGTGAAATTATAAGTTAGAATCAAAATATCAACAACTTGGAGGTTCGGACCATAGCCACGATAGTGCTGAATATTGTGTTAAAATTTGAAGTCGATACGCCGGATCATTTTTGAGAAATCACCTGCGCCAGGTACAAAAATGTCGTTTTGAGAAAAACGCGTTTAAAGTTTTTCAAGATGAAAAGTCATAGAAAACATACCTTTTCGGCAAATCAACAATACCCGGGCCATACATGCTACCTTCCTCTTGGTCGTAGAGCTTATCTTCAGCAGCTCTAGCCTCTCTCCTGGCGATTCGAGCGGATTTTGAGATAAACGAGCTGCGCCGGTCTGCTAACCGTACGCGCGCGTTGTCGCAGTCCTCGGCGAAGCTCAAGCTTCCATAGCTAAGTGAACATCCCATTGCTTCCAGAATCTTTAGTATCGGTTTCTGGCCTTGATTAAACACACAAGCTGCAGTGTGGGTGGCACTTTCTAAAATATTTTTGCCGCAAAAAACATGTTTAGCTGCCAAACGCAAACGCAAGCGTTGAAGCTTTCATTGTTATTTTACGTGATGGAACCTCAACATCTCTCTAGAAGTTCCTTTTGGCTCAGTTCTTGATAAATTGGCTTCATAACATCTTGAGTTTCTTTATCAAGAGCTGGTGGATGGGAAAATGGAGTTCCCGCGAGTTTATGCTGTTGCCACTTACACCAGGAGCTTTCACCTTTGGGACAGAAATGGTGTTGAGACTTTCCATCCGTGGAAATTTTGTGATAATAAGTGGTTCATATTTCTCTCTGCATATCCTCCACTTAATCAGGATGTCGTTGAATTGCTAGACCATAGTACAAGGATAGATCTTGCATAGCTTTGTTGGTTAGAGTAGCAGTTTTTGGTTCAGCTTTGGATTTTCCCTTTCTTTTCGGAGCTACTTTTTGACCTTGACTCTCGACCGCTTTACGTGGTTTTTTGAGTTCCGTGATCTGTTGTTTAGCTTCTTTGGCTCTCCTGTACATCTCTTTTTTTACGTGCAACATGTATTCTTTTTCCTTCACGACAAAGTCATCACCGTAAGGAGCAGTTTCGAGTAGATTTTTGAAAGTTTTCGTATCTTCATCGTCGATGTAATAGGCATATTTTACGTCGTGATTTTTTACCGATCACTGAAACGTTTCAATAATACCATCTACCTCCATCTTACCAGCACTACCATGGTGATTTGCTTGACATTCTGGCTCGTGAGTTTCGTACCAAGCATCATATTCATCTGTATCTTCTTTGTCATTCCACGCATTGTATGCTTTACAGAAACTCAATTTTACGATGGTATCTAAAATTTTATCTGAATATTTTCCAATCAGTGATATAATGCCTAGAAGAGAAGAAAATCCTGTCTTAGACCACTACTATCGCCAGAAACTGAGAGCTCGTTTTCTGGAAAACGAGCTTGTACATTCAACTCTTTTTCTTCTCGAACATCTTTACAAATCACAATGTCGTACACAGCATTTACGCTTTCAAAGATGAATTTTATGATATTATAATATAAATTGATGTTGACACTCTTCCCAATATTCATATATCCATAAAAATAGTTTATGCTTTGCAAACCCACGCCAATCCATCGCATAACATACACGACACGGGGGTTAACTTTGTAGGCATTATTTATCATATGGCCCGAGTCTATAAATCTATCTCCACACTGACAGACGTATTTAATTTTGAAACGAAGACCTCGTTGACCATATTTCGAAAAAGTAATACCGGAATTACATTTTTGACATTTCACGATGGTTTACCGTGATGAAAATACAAGAGCGAACTGGATAAAACAGTAGGTTGCAGAATCACTTCCACTCACAGAGAAAGTGTCATCCTGACTCTCTCTCAATCCGTCACATTGGAATATCCGCTTAAAAAATTTCGCAATATATTTTATAATAGGAAACTAACTTTTTACGTTTCAATGATATAATGACTCATTTTAGGTTGGTAAGAAACATCATATTTCGTTAAGAAGCGTTTGTTAGAAGAATGCGTTTTTGAATAAAATGTCACCTTTTAAAGATTTAATTCTAATTATTATTAATAAATGCTTTAATAATTAACAAGTTTTTGTATGAATTTTAATTCATAAATACGTGTTTGACTTCGCTGCTGTATCGCTATTGTACCGGTACTAGATATACTCGCTAGTAAGACATTCTTGTGGAATGTTTCGTACTGAATGGCAACGTCGTGAAGATTTCGGGAGAAGTGCTTTTAATCTACGAGTTCGTGTCTTCCCTGTTCATGCATTTGTAGCATAAAAGAATAATAACATTGATACAGCGGAATAAATCGGCATTCTTTTTTTTTGCGATGAATTTCGTATTTAACCTTATAAATAAATAAACAATCATTTTTATTTAATATTTTCATAAGATCATAAAATATAGAGCATGCAAATTCATCAATATTTATTATTTTTTTGCAACGAACGCGTGAATAGTCAAGACGGAAATTCACAAATCAGAGACGTTTTTCCCGAAATCGCTGCAACGTTGCCATTCACGAAACATTCTATGTGAATATCTTACTATCGTGTATATCTATTGAAAAATTGGTAGGTACCCTTGCACACTTAATTTTTGAATAAATATTTATTATTATTGTAAAATTTGTCGCTGATTTTACTTAAAAAAGTATTACCAATCATTGTAAATTTGGTTTTCATACTACGCTAGAAGATTTTATTTTTTTACTGTAAGAATCAATTGTCAACGTTGTAACAATTTGCATGAAAAATGGACTTTAAAGCCAAATTTACCGCATTTCCTGAACAATATTGTTCATCTTGCATGAGTAATATACTTTGCATCCTATTTTTCTTTTCTTATATTTCTTGTAACGTTTGATATGTTTAAACAGTTAAAGCCGAAAACAATAAGAATATATTCAAAATTTCGGTATTGCGACAATAATTATCTAAACTTTCACATTGTTCCAGTATTCAGTACTTTACTTTATGTTATAACAATTCCAGTTACCAAAATATTCTAATTGAATATTGCACCGTTACATCTCTCTTTCAGCGAATATCACATAAATGTATTGATACTATTAGATGTTACAGCAACGACGGCGAAGGGAGAGAGACAGAGAGAGAGATAGATAGATAGATAGATATACTTTTTAGTTTGATAACAATCAAAAATATGGTACAGAATATATGTACATATAGTTTCATTTCTTATGATTAAATTAAATTTACGTATTTGTCCCAGTATAGTTTTTTTTTAAATCACATATAGTCATGTTATTACATTTCGTCACATTTCGAGCAGGTACAGTCAGTATTAAGTTTTGATAATAGCATACGCACAATTTACAATATATATATCTATCGCGTCAATTTTATAAAAAAACAAAAATATTCACACACGTTACAGCTACATTCATGCATCCATTCATGCCTATAAATACATTCGAACTGGTTGCTAAAATTTTATTCTGTATGTAACACCTGATAAATGTAAATAAAATAAATAAAAATAAATAGTTGATAATAAATAAATAAATAAGAAAGTTACACAATAAATAAAAAAAAAATAAATAAATAAAAATAAATAAATGAATAAAGCAACACATACATTCAACACTTAATTTTAATTCTGTTGTCACCGTTCTGCTGTCTGAGATATCTCATCAGCGCTGTTTTGAACTTACATAGGGACGGAAGATATCTCACATCGCAGGGGAGCGTCTTCCAGAAACGCGAACCCTGAGCTCTAAACGAGTATAGACCAGTGTCAGTGCGCGATCCCGGAACCGAGAGCTCTTTTACTCCATTCCTACTGGAAGTCCTGGCCGTGTTTTTTAAAAAGAAAGCCGCAAGGTACGGAGGTTGTCTCATGTTTATTGCTTTATACAATAACAACCCCGCAAAATACGCTCGTCTTTCCTTTATAGTAAACCAGCCAAGATATTTCCTGTGAGGACTGATGTGCTCATCCCGAGTAACACCACATATGTATCTCACACATGAATTTTGCAACTTTTGTAACTTTGTCTCGATCTTGACAATGCCGGGCAAGTCAAGATCATGCAGCTGATTTATATTGTACTCGGAACCAAAAACTATCGCTTTAGTTATGCCCACATTCAGTCTCAGTCCGGACACGCTGGCCCACCCTGACACTGCCCGCGCCACATCCGACATGCGGCCGATACCCCGATGCAGATCCTGCCCGGCGACTTGAGTGTAGATTTGCAAGTCGTCTGCGTATAGCAAGTGTTCAACATCGCCACCAGTCAGTACGTCTTGTAGGTCATTAATGTACAAGCTGAAAAGCAGAGGCTCCAGGACTGAGCCCTGTGACACGCCCAGATTAGTGGTCAGCCAATCTGAATCCCCATTGCTATTTATGACCTTTTGTTTACGACCAATAATATAAGATTTAATCCACAGAAGCACACCCCTAGAGAACCCCATGCCAATCAGCTTACGGAGAAGTTTAGATGGTGATATAGTGTCGAACGCCTTGCTAAAGTCAAATAGTAACAGAATCGTTAGTAGTTTTCTCTTATCGTTAATACCCGTTCGAATGTCCTCTGATAGCTTTATTAATGCAGTTTCTGTACTGTGATACTGTCGGAAACCTGTCTGTAGTGGGTCAAGGATCTTCTTTCTATAAATGAACTATTACATCTGGTCATGGGCTATCTTCTCCAGCACCTTGGAAAGGAAGCTCAACAATGCTATTGGACGGAAGTCGGAGGCCGATGACGGCATAGAGATCTTCTTAAGCGGCACTAGATGAGCCCCCCTCCAAGCTGACGGGAAAACCCCCGTAGACAAGGAGGAGTTAAAAATGCGTAATATGTGATTGCCAATGAAAAGTAGAGCCTTGACTATCACACTTTGGGGAATACCGTCCTCACCTCTTGCTTGTGACGTGAAATGGGCAATTGTCAGGACTACATCTGATATTGTCACAGGTTCAAATTTAAAGCCGTCATCACTGGCGGAGTCCAAGATGTCGCCCAAATCTACGCCACTCTCAGTTTGGGAGATCGATACACCCGCAAAGTGCGTATTTAGCTCGTCCGGCGTGAAACCATGAAGCTCGTCTTGCGTTTTTGGCAGGAGTCCCAGGCCCTTCAGTTCTTTCCATATATCCCTTTTATTATCAAGGGCGTCAGATATTCTATTTTGTATGTAAGCTTCTCGCTGAGACTTGAAACACTGTTCCACCCTTGTGGCAAGGGCGTGGTACTCCTGTCTAAAGGTTTCGTCCTTGGTCCGTACGTAACGTCTCCGTACAGCGTCTCGTTTCTTAAGCAAGAGGGCCAGCTCAGCATCAACCCATGGAGGATTTGCCTTGTTTTTCGGCATGAATTTCCTTTCAGGAGCTAACGTGTCAATAGCCTTCAACACATTGATGCTGACGCACTCCAGCAGTCCGTCAACGTCTTTATCGTCAGTGCAATCAAACGGCGACCAATCACAATTTGCTAGGTAAGACAGAAGGTCATCCTGTTTTATAGCTTTGAAGTCCCTATACTTAAAAATTCCCGGTTTGGGTACTAAGTTAGCACCATATATAATTTCAACGTCAATTAAATTGTGATTACTCGTGAATGGTACCGCTTGATTGCTTGAGTTAAGTACTACGTCATTGTCATCTGACATCATTACGTCAATCCACGTGTGAGAATTTTCGAGGTAATGAGTCGCACCATGGTCTATTATTTTTAAATTGAGATCAGCTGCTAGTCGCCTAACATATTAAAATCCTATATGTAGAGCTAGCTTATCTATGAGATCGGAGTTTTGTAGAAAAGGAATGTGCGGCGGCCTATATATAAGTACTACAAAAAGTGGGGGATGGTCACGTGATTGAATACTACACATAATGTATTCAGGAATGCCTGGACAGCCTGATTGTGTTGTTCTGGATTTGCATAATATACTGGCTTTAATCGTGTTTTGCACATATAGTATTAGCCCACCCCCAAATTCATTCCTATCTAATCTAATTATTGAGTAGCCTTCGATCTCAGCCACCCCAAATAGGTGGTAGGAGGAACCAGTCAAAAGGTGTTGACGGATTATATCAATGTGACCTCTAAGTGAGGTAACATTGATAAATCCTACTCTCAGTCCCCCACGATGACCCCCTCTCTCGCCGTGTTTACCTAGTCATGCCTTGTCAGTATTAGAATGTTTTTGTCGATTTTCCAATGTTGATGTTGATGGAGAGATATTCTTCTCCAACATGGTTATATTACAATCACGTTGCTTATCTGGTAGTTCTGGTGTGTTGGAATATAATAAGCAAATTGCTTCAAGTTCAGCAGAATTTGTGAAAACATGAGAGATACCACCGTCCCGCATCTTGCCATGGAAACAACCCCCCTGTGCCAGACATACTTAAAACCAAGAGTTTTGGCTTGCATTCTTAGAGTTCTATAGGTTAAAAAGATGGTACTGTCTAACATCTCATTTATAAATATTTTACCTGTTAAAAGTTGGTCTTTTGTCTCCTGGTCGAGATGCGTGACGTCAATATCCCTCATGTGAAAGCTAGTAATGGTACGCTTAGCACGCATGATTTTATCCACTAAGTCAGCTCGAGAGAGGGTAACAACCCACGGTGACCTTCGTCGCTCACTTTTATCTGCTGCCGGTGCAGCAGACCGCAAGTTGTCCGATCGGAGCAGGCGGGTACCTAAGATATCCTCTATTTTTAAGGTTAGGAGTACTTTTGCTAAAATAGCATACGCAATTCCTTTATGTTTACTCTCATCTCCCTCAAAAATACTCGATATTATTAATTTATCATTTTTACTTGTAGTGAATATCTTACCATTTGTTAAGGGGACACGCCTACTACGCACCGGACAAGTTACTTTTTTCGGCTTAGCTCCGGTAACAATAGTTGCCTCTGTCGGAGAGGTCATGCTACGATTTATAGTAACAATATTATCAATATTACGGTTATTTGATACCTCGTCAATATTCGCAGAATTCTCGCATTCGTCATTGTGCCCGTCAATATTGTCGTAACTTAAGCTAGAACGATTTATTTCACTATTTATGAGTGTGCCAATATTTATGGTGTTAATCTCATTTAGCATAGTTTCACTGGTGTCTGTTATATTATTATGAATATTAAAAAATTCGTTCATAAACTTATTGCAGTGTTCTTCGAGTCTACCTGCTAACTTTTCTTCTAATGCAATTAATTTTCTTTTTAACAATAAATTTTCATTATTTATGTCTACTAAATGCTTACAGTGTTCTTCATTTTTCTGCAAAAACTCCATCAGCTGGGAGTTTTGCTCAGATAGTCGCGATTCGATTTTATCTACCCTGGATTATATAGTACCGACCAAATCCTGCATTGCTGATAAGGGCTTTAGTCGATCAATAATAGCATCCAACCTAGACTCAAGCGAAGCATTATGTCTGTTCAGAGCACTGTAAACATTTTTCAACGTGCTATTAGCAAACTCAGTTATGAAAGAAATCGTTGTACCTTTCCTCAATACAGATTCGTCAAGCTGTTTTAAAATAGAAATATTTGCAGCGTTAGTGATGTTAGATGCCGTGCTTGATGTATGCAATACCTCTTGGGACTGAGACGCGTTCACTGCCCGCATGCTGGTGGTAGACGTATCGCTCCTGGTATTCTGCACAGCATCCCGCTGAGTAGACGGGGACTCCTCCCCACTTATTATTGCCTTGCTGTCATTGCCGATATTAGAGCTCACCGTGATGCTTGGGCTGCCGGAGAAGCGGTGCCCCTGCTCGACAGCAACCCGCCATGCACCTGTGCTGGACGGGGTAGAGGCCATCAATGGCACACGCGTGCTGCTGCTGTTCTCCGTGTCGATCATATTGTTCCTCCTTCCCCTCCTGCTGGCTGACTGGAGAAGCGCTGAGCCTCTCCTCCGTGCTGGTGTTAGTGCTGGAGAGAGACTGAGGTAGGGGAGCTGGGGGCCGCAGCTGAGGCAAAAAGTTATTCGCAGCGTACGGCTGTTTCGGCGGCTTCGCCGGTACGCGTGCCAGCCACTGCTCGGCAGACTTGACGACGGGCTTGTTGTTGTCGCCCGTCTTGCTTATATTTTTCTCTCTCTCGTCTATGCTAGTGTGTGTTTTTGTCAGCTGCTTGATGCTGGTATTGGCTCTGTTGCTGATGTTTATACAATAGGTACACTTGAGAGCAGTGCTACTACGCGTTTTCTGCACTGACTTCATGCATGCAGAGTGGCATTTGCGTGTGCACGTAAACAGGCCTACCAGCCGAAGGTTCAAGGTCATATGACCATTCATTACATGGATTTAGTTCATTTAAAAACTTAAAAGTTGAAAAAAGAGAGTTCGATCACTCGGTCGATTACCAAAAAATTCATGGAGATGCCTTTGTTACTACAAAAGTACCTGTATAAGTTCCAGAACGGAAATCGAGCTGTATTTCTTGCTAAAAATAAAAATAACAGTCAAATTATGCTAAACTATAATTAAAGTACCTGTTTAGCACCATTAATAATGGGTTCGACCATTCGGCTCAACACCAAAAAATTTATGGAGATGCCTTTTTTAATACAAAAGTACCTGTATAACTCCCAAAATGATAATCAAGCTGTATTTCTTGCTAAAATATAAATAACAGTCAAATTATGCTAAAATATGATTAAAATGCCTATTTAGCACCTATAATAATGGAATATAATAATAACACCTAAAAAAATTATCAAGGTATCTTATATTAGTACAAAAGAAACTGATATAGTCTCAATACCGTAATAAAGCCGCATTTCTTGATAAAAATAGAGATAATGGTCAAATTATCCTAAAGAATTATTAACGCGTACACTTTAATAATTCTTTAGGATAGTTTGACCATTACCTCTATGCTTAGCAAGAAATACAGCATTATTACGGAATTGAGACTATATCAGTTTCTTTTGTACTAATATAAGCTACCTTCATAATTTTTGTATCCTTATTTACGAAGATTTTAAATCAAGAAAAATTTTTAAGATTTATTGATTCGTTTTTGTTTTATAATTTTTTTCATTGTTATGATATTAATTTATTTGTCTACAGATTGATTGTTTTTTACAGTAACGTTTTTAATGAGCGCTCGAAGTTTCAACTATACTACAATGTTTCTCTATATCCTCAGAACAGATTAGATTTTCAGTTGACTCTTTGGTGGAGAGTAATTCTAATATCTCTGTCATTCACTCTGACATGATTATTTTCAAAGTGTATTGCTGAGTTATTTCGTCGCTTCTAAACTCCATATACTTTGTCGAGATATCTGCTACGACTTAACCTCGACAAATATTTATAGATCCCCTGGTTAATAATGCTGTGTGAATTAGCTGCAGCCGTGTTGTTGTTAATCTGTCTTGGATCATACTCCTTAGACATGGTAGATTTGATTGCTTGATTTCTCACATGATCGAGGATTTCAAGTAAAATTAACTCAGCAGTCTTGCTTTCGCCACGTGCTCCACTCTGATTTAGAAGATCCCTTTTGTCATTGATTGACTCTCGCAATTGCTTCAAAATATCCATGTCCATGAAAATAATTATGTCAGAGTGAATGACTTGAATTATAGTCTCACTAAAGGGCTATTAGAATTACTCTTTAGATAAGAGCCTACTGAAAATCTAATCAGTTCTGAGGATCATGATGTTGTAAATTGTTGGCCTATAACAAACACTATTATTTTTATGATGAGAGACAATGCTTCTCAATTTTCCCTAACTTACAACCTCCGCCCTCGACTCCTAACTCTCATGTGGACGTCCGCTTACTATCGCTGGGACAAACGGCGAAACCCACGATGATCCACTTTGATTACGGGAACAGCTTGACCTTATTATTTAATTTGAATTTATACGAATCTAATCATGCAGGGACTTAGGTGCTAGCTACTGAAATGATTGGTGTAAATTAAATAAAAGTTGGAATTTTTTCCCTAAAAACTATACCTAGATTATATGATTATAATTTATGAACAATTGAATATGGGACTCGAAACCCCTATTAACTTTTATCCACAATTATTATAATTCTGAATTTATTCACCGTCAATTGACAAATTTACTAAATTACCCGATTATATTTAATCCTATGCAGTGAAAAGCCCGCATCAATTGTACGTCATACTAACTCGCAAAATAACTACTCAATTTACTCGAACCCACACTTCTAATTAATAAACATAACTTCTTCCATCCGCAGAGATAATCTATAAATTCGAACGTGGTTGGCACCTCAACATGGCCTCCCTCAACCCTTTACGCAAACACGTTGAGCCGAACGCTAGCTGAAAAATAAACCAAATTGTCGACTGTCTCTGGAACCCTAACGTGGAATTAAACAACAATAATTCGCGTAAAACCCTAAACGAACATCACAATTCGCCAACACTCCTTCACCACACTCTCGAAATTGTGGATAGAACAGCAACTATCTCAAGCTGAAATAAATTAATAATTCGAAAACCTCACCGAATTATTTTGTAGTAGATAACTAATTCCTCGTAATTAATCAAAATGCCGGGAGCTTTGTGGACAAAGACTCGCCGGTTATAATTACTCCACTCAGGTCGAAGTATTCGCCAAACAAACAGGAAGGTTCTCTCCAAACAAGCTATCAACTCCTAAAACTGACAAAAAGCCGCTCGAGATATCAATGGCCTCTCTTATAACTCCTCGTGCTCTAACCTCGGAATAATATCCTGCGAAAAATGCTGCTAAAACAAGCGTCTTACTCGTAGCGAAGTCCGCAGCAGAATGAGGTAGGGCGGAAGGACTATCATCCTCTCTTCGTTGCATCCCTGCGCTCCAGCTCCCTCTATTATCCATTACTCGATTTTCTATATCCTTCTCACCCACCTGTTGCTATACGCCCAAACTCGATTTCCATCAGTGTAGTAACCGGATGTTAAGTACTACTTACATTTTTCCCGTCATGCATCGCTTCTACTGTACGCGCTTAATTTAAATATCAAAGAGCCCCCTCTATACTACCTCGCCCTTTTCCGATAAGAATCCCCATTACTCTAGAACTACTCATAAGATAATGGCCGCTTGACTTCAGTGGAACAGCCAGCAATACGCTTATCACGTATATTTACCTGTTTCGCCATAGCCAATAGTACGCTCATCGTTCCGCTCGTTCCAGGTCACTCATGCAGGTAGACCCGAATGCGCGCGGCGTCAATGATGTAGACGCCCCCGGTTCTCCTCTCCCGCCGCGCGCTTGCATTGCTGCTCTCCGTTCAGCCGCCACTCCCTTCACCGTTACGCTTCGACCTCAAGACCGCCGCTTCTCTCTCGCTTACTCGTTGCGTTCTCGAGTACAACGCGCGTGCGTATTCTCGCAAAGCGATCGCTCTCTCGGTCAACCGCGACTCGAGTGTGTTAGTGTGTGTGTGTGTGTGTGTGTGTGTGTGTGTGTGTGTGTGTGTAGTGGTCGTCTGCTGGATGGCTTCAAACCGACGTATGCTCGGCCGCCTGTGTATCCTCTCGCTCTCCTGTGCTCCTGCTGAAACATCAAAAGAGAGAAGAAACCAGCTCGCGCCCCTCTTGCATCGCCGTCTGCGGGATCTCCTGGTGCTGTCTAGCTTTGGCTGAACGTGCTTGTTGGCTGAGTTAGCTGCTGGGCTGCTACAATTTTATGTGTGTGGTGTGCTTGCTGTGTGTGTATGTGCCGCATCGATCCTCCCCGTGAAACATATAGATTCGTACGTGCGCGATTAGTATTAATACGAATTATTAATATAATAATAATAACTAGCGTGCGTTCGGTGTCACAGTGCGTACATGATTCTTCTTCGGTTCTTCTCTCCTCTCCTTCATTTATTTAATTAACAATATTTTCCTCAAGCTAACCCAACCTCACCGAACCTAACCTTTCCTACTTCTACTCTACCTATCTCACTCTTTATTTCAGTACATGTTTCTTTCAGCATATGTTTTATTTACATGTACTACCAAATATATACTTGTGGCGTTTTACATGTCACACGATATAAAGAAATATCTTAGTATAGTTGAAACTTGGAGCGCTCATAAGAAGCATTACTGTGAAAATGAGTCGATTCGTAGACTGAAGAGCAATACATTTCCTAATATCTTTGGCCAAGTGTTCGACAAACAGGTACCTACTGAGGGTAGATATAAAGGCTTATCTTGAAGTGACATTATAAAGAGACAATCTAATGATGAAAATTTACACTCGTTGTGATCCAAGAAAAACGTCATGAAGGACATTCCGATGAAGGTGTTTCAATGAGATAAAGAAAAAATCGTGAAGACTAGGGAAACTATTGGATAAGGCTACAAGTCTTTCAAGAGGAAGGAGGCTAATTTGAAACAAGCATTGCAGGATACTTTTAAACCTATCGTCAATCCTTTAGAAAAACTTTTGAATATTACTGAGAGAAGGAATCAAGACATTCAGCGTGAGACTCACAAGCTGGATAAGAATTACAAGTCTAATAAGCTGGATGAGAAGTACGAGTCCGAAGAGTTTGATAAGCCCAATAAGACGTCTGAGTCGCATATAACTTGAGATTCGTAATGATGAGTATGACGATGATACTTCCCAAAATGAAGATATATAGTTTGAAACTGCTGCTAGTCAAGATAAAATACATGCAGTAACCAACAAGTATCTTATGATGCTCAAACAGAATCGTAAGAAATATCTGGATTACTTGTTCGGAGTGCGCAAAGAGAATACACTAATGATTGGCAATTCACCGATATAATTTGAGAAAGATTACATCAAAATAAATGATGTAAGGTATCCGAAAACTGTAGGTATATTAGAGCTTCTTTTCAGAAGAAAGTTGAAGTTTCTAGTGCTCACAAGAAAGGATTCATCAAAGAAGAACCTATTCGCACTCACAACAGCAAAAATTCATTCTTTTCATCGCTCCGCTTGTCAACGTTTTCAGTATAGTCGGGGCGTCGGGGCAATTGTAGGGTCACTCCAACTTACGTGGGTCACCGATGAGTCGAATTATATCTCTTGATGTATAGAATACGCCCCTAAAATCGTTAAATGATGTATGGTACGCAAGTTGTTTTTTTCTATGCATAAAGTGACCTAATTACCGCTCTTTTTTACTCTACTTAACATAACTCGCTACATATCGACTTTATCAAAAAAAGAAACTCTAATAAATATGTTTAAAAGCAAATTTTGCATAGGACTAGTAGGTTTCGAAAGTCAACAAAACTCTTTTTTTTTTTATTAAAAATGGACGTTTAGGATAAAAACTCAAAAAAGTTTGCGAATTATAAAAATACCTTAAGAAGCCTTCAATTTTGCCAATAATGCAAGTTGAGATACATCTATGGGTACTTAAAGAGATTAGTCGGGTCCGATTTCCAAATTTCAAAATGGCGGCCTATTGCAACGTTTTTATGCAACATTTTAGATTCGCTGTCACGTATGTCCCTCTGGGATTCTTTGAATGTAACTGGTGGCAAATTAAAGGTATTAACGTGTACTTTTATTTAAAACTTTATACATTGATGTATCTCAACTTGCATTACTGACAAAATTGAATGCTTCTTAATGTATTTTTATAATACGCAAACTTTTTTGAGTTTTTATCCTAAACGTCCATTTTTAATAAAAAGAGAGTTTTGTTGACTTTCAAAACCTACTAGTCCTATGAAAAATTTACTTTTAAACATATTTATTAGAGTTACTTTTTTCGATAAAATTGATATGTAGCGAGTTATGTTAAGTAGAGTAAAAAAGGGCGGTAATTAGGTCACTTTATGCATAGAAAAAAACAACTTGCGTACCATACATCATTTAACGATTTTAGGGGCGTATTCTATACATCAAGAGATATCATTCGACTCATCGGTGACCCACGTAAGTTGTAGTGTCCCTAACTCATATTTTACTCTCCCTGACGCCCCGACTAGAAAAAGAAGTGGATTAGGACCTTCATATAAGAGCGTGAAAAGACCGTTTACCAGCGAATGAGAAGATGACAATGGAGATGCTAAATGCCTATGAAATACAAGATTGGGTTGATCCCAATGTACTAATCGATCGTCTTCGTTTGCTTGTAGCCAAGCAACAGATGGGAGATACGAGTACTATTAGCGAGATTCACTTTATCATAATCGAGGTTCGGGAAGCAGGCTTTATATTTTGAGAATAAATTGAGCTGGTACAAGAAAAAATTGCTCGAAAATTTGCAAACATCTAGTTAATCTACCTAATGGTTGAGAATTGTTTAGAGAAGAGTTGTGACGGTAATGGTATAGGAATGCCCACTCGACTGAAAAAATAATTTCTCTTTGAGATGGAGTATGTGGTGGATATGCAGAGCTTCAAGCAGCCCGTTGAAGACTACGTCCTCAAGTAGTTGGCAATAGTTTCTTTTGACGACGATAAGTATAGAAGGGAGAACGTGTGGCTCGAATACAAGTATCACGGCTTCTGTTGGAGTTCAGGTCATCTTCCATATACTGAAGCAGGTAATATTCTTCGAGAAGCCTTAAGTGACGCTACTAGAGTACTAGTAATGGGTTTTGTAAACAAGAAATGGTTGGAACGCTTCAATTTCAGTGTCTGCGCAATAACCAAAATGGATTTTCCACCGAGAGATAAGATGAAGCTGGTAACTATCTGTTCTCATTACAACGGAGCGTACAAAGCTAATTATACTCTACACGATATCAGACTGATAAAAAAGTTCTTAAAGGAGAACAGTACAAGAAGATTATAAATATTGAATGAGAAGGAGGAGGAGATTAATCGAGGGGTATATGATTTATGGTTGTGCCTCATAGGTGTGAACGAAGGTTGAGGCTCTCACCACTTACTCTTCAAGATTTAAGCTGGCAGGTGGAATCCAGATTATAAATAAAAAGTAGCAGTTGCGTAATCTGTTCAATGGTACATATGGTTTTCTCTGAGTTGTACAATACCCGAAGATTCTCTTCAGATGTGGAGGATTTAACGTTTCTATTTTTTTAAATTTAATCTTCAATGATAAATGGAACTCGTGTACTCCCTTTTAAAGAGGCGCCTTCAACTTTGCTGTGCTGTTTCAAATGGTATCGAATATAGTCAGGTGTACACGATATTCCTAGGAAGCGTGGCGGTCGCAACCGGGTGAACTGGCTCTTCTGGTGAGGGTTCTTGCCTCTCGTCTATGTAGGCTCACGAAAATGCGTCCATTTGTCTATCTTCCAATAAAAAATTATATATATAGATATACTGAACTAAAGAGCTATCATGCATCAAGTGGTAAGACACTTGCTTCCGAAGGCAAGGCCGTTCTGAGGGCACGGGTTCGAATCCCCGTCAATCCAATTTTCATTTTCGGCGATAAAAAATAGATGAAATAATAAAAAAAAAATTATAGTTGAATACTTTATTCCAATCCATTAGTCAATATCATAAATAAAATATTTTGAGGTTAGAAATACACTTTAAAATATGACTACTTTGAACAAATTCACCAGTTATCTGCGTTCAGACTCCCGTGTTTGGAAGTCTTAGTTTTCTGTCTCTGCGTATGCGTAGTATATCAGATTCGACAAGCTTACAGAATACGGATCCAGATATCCGCATCTATACACCGGCCACTATATTGCAGATTCAAGTATACTATCATCCCTTACCGGCGGCAGAAAACTGCGGTTATCGGACGGTAAAGTAAAACTTGATTATTTTCACTCTATTGGGATCTGACATCGGGCCGCCCTCTGGCGAATTAAAGCTGTATCAATCGAGGCCCCTAAATTCTCGTAAATGATTGGTTTAGACATAGTTACGAGATCAAACACATGGTACAGAAGCCCTTAACTCCACTCCCCGTGTCTGATCCCAATATTGAATTTCCTACCCATCTTGAAGCGTCCACCCTTGAATTTGTAATACACGTTCACTCTCAGTTATCGACTCGTATTAACAACCTCTACTGATTGGTAAAGTTGAATTTGCAAAGTTTTAGATTTTGAGGTTAGGTTTCGTTTTTGCTTGAAACTGGACAAAAGAAAAGGTCTCGGGTAAAATGGACAAAAATTTGACACCTTGTATGGGGTTACTACTTTGGCTTCCTCTACATATAGGCTGAAGGAAAAAGAAATTTTGAAGTTAGGAATTCGTTTTTCCGATATAATATTAATTGGCTAATTTAAATTACCTGCCATTTTTCTCACTCTTGTATTGCTAAATAGACATTTTTTTCAAAATTTGAATTTCCCAACGAAGCGCCCTCTTTCGATGGGTATTCAGTACAGGGTTATCAACTTAGTCGATAATTCTATATTTTAAATCGCTCACATCTTGAAACGCCCTATGGTGTCGGAAATAAGAAATATTAACTATAGAATTAAAATTTCCCGCCACTAGGTCGGTAAAATAGATTCTTGGGTTACAGGTAGATGTCGGTACTTGGATTGCCAAAACAAATAATAATTTAAATATCCCGCCATATTGCAGCGCTATCTGGCGTCACTCGGTCGGTTATGTAGATTTGTGGGTTAACTTTTCATGTTAGTTGTTGGGTTATCTACACCATTGATGATTTGAATTTCCCGCCACTCGGTCGGTAAAGTAATTTTTTGGGGTACCGGTTGAATCGACACTTGGGTTACCCGGTCGGTAAGGTATATTCCTGGGTTAGACCAGACGCGAACTCTTGTTCGGTGTGGTAGAAACCTGAAGTCAGCCCGAACCCCCTAGCTTATCTACTTATCACAAAAATATGCGTTTACTCTAAAAACTTGTAAAAAAAAATTGTTTTAAGTAGTTTCAAAATAAAAGAAGACTAGAGAATTTTTTAGTTAATCAATATATTTTTTATGTTTTCTTTTCCAATACAATTTGTAAGTAATAAAATTGAATAGAGTTAAACTTCGGGATCACAGTTAAAATTAGTTAGAATAAACTATTTTTAATAATTAACTCGAATAATTACACTTAATGAACATTTTTAAGATTTCCTTAGTTAAATATTATCTTATCTTAAATTTATTTGTAAAAATTGTATGCAGTATATTAACCCATTAACGTGAATCGTGCATTCGTAGTAGTAATGTCATAAAATATATTTTGTTCGATTGTCCGACTAACTTTTTACTTTCTAAGTTGAAAACGCACTTAAGTAATTGATTGTACGTTACTGAGTATACACGAAGAGTAAAATTATTAATATTTTAATTCAGCGTTTACGAAAATGAAGTACAAATCATGATTTACTAACACCAACGCAGGTCACAACTATACGGTTTCGGGCATTGTTCACATTAAAGGGTTAAAAATTAATTTAAACAACTATTTATTTATTTATTTAAACCAGAAAGATTTACAGGGTAGTTGAATGCCCTGTAAAAGTCCTGTAGAGATAAATACGTTATCTGCACACAGGCCTGGCAATACAAAAAAAGAGATACAAAAGAAGAAAATATATTAAAATTATATACTAAAACTTAGATCTAAACTTACAACTACTTTAACTACAAACTACATAAAATTTGTTTGGTTTTAACATATAGTATGTATTATAACAAATAATTGTTTCTTCAATTCATAACAGTAAAATAAAAATGCGAAAGAAAACAGTAACCTTAACAATTTAATTTAATCCAATTTTTTATAATGTTCTTATGTGACACATTATTTATATTTAAAATTTTTAATTCATTGGGAAAACTGTTGAAAGTTACTATAGCCTTTTTATAACAATTTTTATCACCAACTTTCTTCTTATAACTCGGTAAAATTAAATTCTTTTTCCTTCTTACACTCGTAGATTTGGTATATTGCATTTTGAGATCTGCATATTGATATTTTATAGCTTCTAAAATATATATTTGTTCTGTGCTTAAAGGATTATTTTGTACAATAAAGTTTCGTTTATTAATGATATTTAAAATTTATTTTTGTAGATATTGAACTAAAACTCGATTATTTTTATAAACTCCACCCCAAGCTAGTATTCCATAGCTTATCAGACTATGGAAAAAAGCATAATAAATCATTCTTAATGTCTCTGTAGACATTATTTTCGCAATTTTGTAAAATATAAATACAAGATACTTTGTTTTATTTACAATGTACTGAATGTGTTTATCCCATCTTAAATTAAAATTTATAACTATACCCAAATATTTATAATATTCTACTCTTGTTATATTTTTATTATTAATTTTAACTTCTAATTTATTTGGGACACTGTCACTATAATTGCCAAAAGTAATAAAAACAGTCTTGTCTACATTTAGTGATAATTTATTTAAAGCTAACCAAAAATTAATTCTATTTAAATACTTGTTCATCTTGTCTTGTGCTTCTATCCAATTATTACCAGTAGCAATTATAGCAGTATCATCTGCGTATGATAAAATTTCTTCCAGTGGGATTTCCTTTAGGATATCATTTATATACAGAATAAAAAGCAGTGGACCTAGTATTGTACCTTGAGGTACACCCGTATTTGTTAACAATTTATCACTTTCAGTATCATCCATAACCACTGCTTGGTATCTATCATTGAGATAACTTGAAAGCAAATCCAGTGGCTGTCCTCTAATATCAATACAATAGAGTTTGTTTAGTAAAATTGCATGATCTACGGTGTCAAACGCCTTTACCAAATCTAGGAATGTTACAATTATCGGTTTACTTATATCTAAATTAGTGTACAAGGTATTAGTTAAATAATTTAAAGCATTTCTAGTACCCATTTTCTTCCTAAAACCAAATTGATGTTCAGATATAATATTATGATTTTCCACAAAATCATAAATTCTATTGTAGATAATTCTTTCAAAGATTTTTGCTACATTAGAAATTAGAGAAATAGGTCTATAATTAGACATATTATGCTTTTCACCTGATTTAAATAATGGTACTACCTCAGCCCTTTTCAGAGCATCGGGCCAAACGGCTTTATCAATACATGCATTAAAAATATTTGTTAGAGGTTCAACAATATAGTTGCACATCATTTTCAAGATTTTAGCATGAATTTTGTCAACACCACCCTTGTTTAATTTTAAATTATTGATTATACCTGTTACTTCATTTTCATTTGTAGGATTGAGAAAAATAGAATTTACATTCATTTCAGGTAGTTTGATTTCTTCATTGGTGGGTTTAACAATTTTTATAGCACACTAACCTCAAAATGCCAACTTTATTGTCGATTTTGAGGTTGTTGTGCTATAAAATATCGTATGAGACTGTTGTGTGAGGTGTTTTTCTACCTTGCTCGATTTTCTCACTCGCTTCGCTCGTGCGAAAACCCTCGAGCAAGGTAGAAAACCATCTCCCACAACAGTGTCATAATATAGTATATCACTTAATTTTTGCCCTATTTCACAGAAATATTTATTTATATTTTTAATAATTTCAACTTTGTCAGTAATCTTATTTTTATCAACTTTTATATAACTTATAGCTTCCTTAGATTTCGTCTTTTTACCTATTTTTGAATTTATAATTTCCCATAACATTTTTGGGTTATTAGAATTATTTTGGATTAGACTTTTATCATATTTCATTTTGGCATCTATAATTACTTTCTCCAATATTTTAGCATAATTCTTATATTGCAAGCGAAGCTGTTCATTTTTGAGATCCAATTGCCATAAGTTATATAAAAATTCTTTGGTTTCGCATGACTGTATTATGGCATTTGTAATCCATTTTTTCCTTCCTTTTTGTTTAGATTTACTATTATTTTTTTTCTTTGCCAATTCAATGCATTGTTTTATTTTGTATATCAAAATATTAGTAGCTAAATTAGGGTCATGTATAGCCAAATTTTCATTCCAATTTGTTGTCCTAGCAATGTTTATTAATTTTTTATAGTCTAAAATTACTATTGGTTTATTTAATTCTGTTTTAATCTTATCTATAGCAATGAAAATAGGATAATGATCTGTTAAAGAATGTTTGAGTATGTATGTATTAGTATTTAGTCCACTAGTTTTAATGAATATATTGTCTATACATGAACCTTTACATATCGTAGTAGGCAGCTTCGTAATACTAGTAAATCCTGGCAAATATCCTTTATCACAGAAATTACATAGGAATTCTTGGCTTATGTTATCACATTGTAATATGTCTATATTAAAATCTCCTATTACTAAATGATTTTTAATATTTTTCTTTTTGACTAGGTATCTGTTTAGTTCTAGAATGAATTCAGCCTTAGGTATACCATGAGATCTGTACATAGCAGAAATCTCTAGTTTACTATCATTATTAAGTGTAACTCGTGTATATATGATTTTAATCCTACCACATTTAACAATTTCAGTTTTTTGTACCAAGCTTTTATCAATAAAAACAATAACTCCATCATTTCTATTTATCCTACTATCATTATAGTAACTCTGATATTCATAGTTAGATCCTTTTAATTCGTATAAATTGTAATTGACTTGTTCAAAAGCTTCAGTGCATATAATAATAGAAGGTTTATTTATTAGACTTTCAAATAATATCTTAACTTTATCAAAATTAGCATTCATACTCCTAACATTAATATGCATTATTATATCTTTTTTGTTATTAATAACTTTGTTAAAATTAAAAATATTATCACATATTTTTTCTTTGCGTATTAAATCATTTTTTATCTTATCTAAAATATCAAAATTATCCATTTTTAATATTATTTCCTTGTTTTCTTTTTGCCGTTTTTACTGTCTGTGATGTAGATAATTGTGCTTGTCTAGCTTGTTTCGATTTTTGTTTGTGCTGTTCCTGTTGGAGTTGCTGCAAGTTTCTATTACTTGTTGATGGATTCACATCTGATGGTACTTGAGTCTTCTTCGTTCTCTTCTTCGATTGGTAATCCATATTCACTGGTGGTAAAGAAGGTTTTATCGGGTAATCAGTCGAGTCTATATATCTTGTAATTTTTTTTTCAGAATATTACATACATTATGTTCATTGGCATAATGATTAGTTGAATAATTAGTATTATAATTTTCATTACTATATTCACAGTTTAAGCACTTTATAATATTATTTATACACTCACTAGTCTTATGCATTTCTGAGCATTTAAAGCACGTAGTATCATTTGTACAGTTTTTTCCACTGTGGCCATTTCTGCCACAGTTATAGCAAGGTCTAATGTTTATTAAATCGTAGGCTTTACAATTTTGATACCCTACAAAAGCTTTGCTATTATTTTTTTTTTTTTTTTTTTTTTTTTATATTATTTAACGTCGCCATGTTTGTGCTTCCATGTGGTGCTAATCGGCGACGGGGGTCTGCGGTGTGTTTGTAAACAAAGCACATGTAATTTTTACAGAGGTGCTTGTATCAATCGGCAGAGACTAGGATTCGAACCCGGGTCACCGGCGTGGGAATCCGACACTCGACCGACTGAGCCGCCGCAGGCTATTATTTTCTTTGATATATTTATATATCTCTGCAGGAACTTCCATTAGAACGGTAGTCTTGTTGTTTGTATCATTTGTATACATATGCAGCACTTGACCTTTTCTTGCAAAACTGCTGAAATTTCTTGAATTTATGTCATTTTTTAACTCTTCTATTTCCATGTTATCACAGTTATCAATTCCCACGATTTTTATTTTAGGGTTATTCAGTTCCTCTTTTTGATATTAAGTATACCTTCTAACTCTCTTTTCAATACAGATTCTGCTAACTCTGCACTATTATTAGTTGAACAACTTATTAACAATTTATCTTTGTTATTTAAATAGACTTTTTTAGTTTGTATATTTTTTTCTTTTGTCAGAAATTCAATGACACTTTTCTTAATATTAATATTGCTACTATTTTCGTCGTTATTAATTTTAGTTACTTTTATTTTGGTCACTTTTTTTGCTGTGGTTTGGGAAATCTTGTGACTTCTGAATACAGATAACTTTTGATTCCATTTTCCTTTTGGTTGTCATTAAGCTTTTCTTTAAGTAGATCATTTTTTTCTTTTAGTTCACTAACCAATTTTTTCAATAATGCATTTTCAGCTTTCAGCAATTCATTCTCATTATCCTCTTCGTAAATTGTTGTATTATTTGATTCCTGCGTTTTATTTGAAATTTCAGTTAATAAATCCTTTCTTATTTCTTCTGAAGTTTTAAGTTTCACTTGAGCAATCAACAACCTAGCTAGAACACTCAGGTTTTCTTCTTCAATTTTGGAGGTTATGTTGAGCTGCATATGTTCTGGACATATTATTAATTTATCGCTAATGAATTTGTAGCCGTTGCACCTCTGTGTCAAACAACTGTAATGATATACTTCTTCGCAGATAATACAAGTAACTGTAGACGATTTTTTTTTGCAACAAGAGAAATAAAATTCACACTTGTCAGGAGGCTTCTTACCTCCCGACGCCATCTTGGTCGAAAAAAAAAATATTATATAAAATATATTATATAAATATTATATATAAAACTATATTTTTTCATAATTTATGCTATACTTTTATATAAGTTAATAAATATATATACATCGACATATTGAACAGAATGAATAATTTCATATTGGAACATTTTTTAAAGTTTGAGGAAGTCAAGCGTCAAGGAATGGGCAGCGGATTTTGTTTTTGAGAAATATTTTATTCGGCAAATATTTAAATCGTTGAAAAACGTAAGTAAGTAAACCATAATAAAAATGTTGAAAATATTACTATAAATCAAGGGGCGCGGCAGCGCCCGCTGGCACGTATAAGTACTCACGGTACGATACGAAGCCGATGGGCGCACCGTCGCCTTTTATACGTCTAATTGTGCCTTTTTAACCTCTTCAAAATCTTTAAATATCAATATCTAAACACTGATTGACTTATGTGCAGTCTATTAACACTGTTTTAAGAGATAATAATTTAGTCTAACACGTAAAAAAAGTTTCTGTTAAAAAAGATTCATCTAATTAAAGATATAAAGCATAATATATTTGCTCAAATTTTTTCTTTTCATTTTGTTCTCCGCATTTCCGTTTTCAAAAGATTATTTCAAGTAATTTAAAAGAAAATGGAGTCAATCAAACTTTCAAATTACCCATACACAAATATTTATTTATTTGAAAGTAACACATAATATACTCATGTTTTATCCAGATCTAAAGTCAACGCTGGTTCAGAAGGGTCATTTTAATGAAATTAAAAAACTATAATTAATCAAATGTTTGCAAGCTCACGTTTTTATTACATTAAAAAGACTATTTTCACCCAGCGTTAACTTGATATCTGAATAAAACATGAGAATACTATAAGGTTTTTTCGAAAGAATTTTATTTAAATTTATTTTAAGTGAATTTTCATAATCAATAGGGCTACATAATGGTTTTGGTAAAATTGTAAAAGATTACTTCAAGTAGTTTAAAAGAAAATGGAGTCAATGAAACTTTCAAGTTACCCATATACGGGAAAGTCAAAAAATCGAGATTTTGAAAAACAAAAATTTTTTTCGTATACTACGTGAAAAGACAAATAGAAACTGTTTTTGTTGTTTTTTCGATATCTCTCTTAGTTCTTGAGTAAAAAATTCATAAACTTCGAGCCGCGCTGAACCCGAATCCGAGGTCAGATTTTCAAAATGAATTTTTTAACGAGAGTAAGAAATTAACGAGAGTGCATATTCAGTACCACTAATTTTTTAAATAAAAGGCAAAAACTTTCGAGAATTTGTTCTTGATTAATTTGTGTTATTAAGCGTGCATTGTATAATTATTTTTCGTTTTTGCGGAATATCATGCACAGATCGTCTCATATTTCAACGTTCTTAGTAGCACAAAGTTGCCCGTGCATTTTACATAAATTGTAAATAATCAAATGTTTTTCTTTTATTTTGACAAATAGTGATTAAATTAATTAATTAAATTAATTAATAAATTTAGCAAGAATCTTTTTCTTATTGTTTAAATTTTACGGTTATATGCACATTATAATTTTTTTGTTTTTGACAAATAATTTTTTCAGTCAAATATGTAAGTCGCTGATATAAGTAAACAACAATAAAAAAACGTTGAAAATATTACAATAAATTATTATTCATATTATATTTATATTTTTTTTAAATAAGAATAGTTGAATTTCTTTTTCATATAAATATACTTATTTTGTTTAATTTTGTGCATCCGATATTTTTTTTATTTTATGAATGTTATTGCGGCGAGATAAATTCTTAGTTGCATGATCATTAATATCGACTTAGGATACAATCTCTTTTTATCGATTTTCTTTTTCGAAAGCTGCGTATTATTGCGATTTAACTTCTACGTTATAGAATTTTATCTGCTAGCGTGCGATAAAGCATATTTGGCACAATTTTTTAAGAGTCGGAGTTTATTATGCTGCTAATAAAATAAATTAATAATTTAATGAATTAATTAATTATTTTTTCTTTAATTACAATACAAGTTGATACTTATTTTCGTTCTTTGCTTTTACAGAATTTACGTGTCAAATTTTAAATATACGGATCTATAAATTTGTATCCCATGAGATTCAGTGATATTAACATTTTGTAGAGAAAAGGTATGCATGAAAAACATTGACCAAGCTTATTTTGGTTTTCCTTCATTCGACTTACCTTATTTATTTTTTTTACATTACATATAGTGTGTTGGGATTTTCCATGTACTCGTACATATTATTGCTAAGGATTGTTTGCATGTGATACCAAACCTAGTCAGATGTTGAAGAATACAGGTATGAATTAAACTTTATTTTAATATCACAACAGTTTGTCAGATTTATGGAAGATATAAACGTTAAAATATATTAATATCAATAACCATTGCAAAGTTCATTTGAGAGCAGTGATACTGTAAATATTCCAATTTAATTAATTTGAAATAATGTTCCAAGTATGCGATGAATGCTTCACTCATTTGTAATTAGAAAGCAAATATTTGCAATTAGAAAGCAGGTATTTGTAATTAGAAAGCAGGTATTTGTAATTAGAAAGCAGGTATTTGTAATTAGAAAGCAGGTATTTGTAATTAGAAAGTAGGTATTTGTAATTAGAAAGCAGGAATTTGCAATTACAAAGCTTTTATTTAATCAAGATATGGAAAATGAATACGCAAGGAAGAATGTCATGTCATCTTATTGAACTTTAATGTTTCTGTTATCATAACTAATTTCAATATTACAATCTACTCCCAATTAAGTTTTGAATTTTGAATTTTGAATTCAATTAAACAATCTCATCTCTCAAATAAATTGTGAGTACATAGTAATATTCCAATTAGTTATTATATCTATGAAAACTGAATGAATTACATAATAAAAATATTGTTTATTCTATATTTATTTATATTAATCATAAATTTTGTGTGACATGTAAAATGCCACAAGGAAAGAGATAGAGAGAGAAATAAGGTTAGGTTAGAGTAGGTAGATAGGGTTAGGTAGTAGGGAGATTATTATTATTAATTGGGAGGGATAAAAAACAAACGGACGGAATCACGCACGCACCAAACGATCGAACGCACACTATGAACATTGCATTATGTTTTTAAGCATATTAATCGCGCATATGATTATATATGTTTCACGGTGGAGATCGACGGCGCGACACCATACACACACCACCAGCACAAACACTCGATAGAAGCAGCAGCCGACTCAACAGGCATATCCAGGAAAACTGAGCAGCACGAGGAAGTGGCAACGACGGGGAAGAGGTCGAGTCCTATATTTGTTTCAGGTAGCAACGGCCTAAAAGAGAGAAAGAGAGAAAAACTAGAGACGATAAGAGCGGCCGGGAGTCGCGGGGCTGGAGCAGCAGCAGACGATAACACACTCACACACATACACACTCGTGTACGCGGACACCCGAGAGAGCGATCGGAGCGCGAGGAGTTTCAGCGGCGTCATTCTTAAGGACGACGACGAGAACAGCTGATGACCAGGCGGTGCGTGCCATGCGGCTTTAACAGATATGGAGAGTAGAGGGAGAGCCAAGCGGCAAGAGAGACGGAAGACCGTCGGCCAACAAAAGATGACCATATAGGCATCTAAAAAGATGGGAAGAGAGGCGCGCGGAAGGAGAAGGGAGCAAGGCGCGTTTACAACAAACGCGTCACGCTCTGGCAGTTCGTACGCATTATGTATCGAGTAATGGGGTATAAGTTTATCGGAGAAGCATGCAGTATAGAGGGCGTTGTTAATATTTTAAATTGCGCGCGTCACAGGGGCGAAATGCATGATGGTTAAAACTAGAGCAGTAACTAACCTCCGATTACTATTCTAGTGAAAATTGAGTTGAGGGCCTATGCCAACAGGTGTTAGAAAAGGAGAGAAGATCGAGTAAGGCAAAATAGAGGGAGCTAGGGTGTAGGGACGTCACGAGGAGAGGACTGGAGTCCTTCCGCCCTGCCCCATTCCGTCCGGAGCCTTCGCCGAACACAGTCGTTGTCGAGAGTAAATTGAGATATTGAGAAGGAGTAGCCGTTGAGTTAGCAGAGAGAGAGAGAGAGAGAGAGAGAGAGAGAGAGAGAGAGAGAGAGAGAGAGAGTTATTATATTATACTTATCTCAACGTGAGTACAAATATTTTGGTCGGCGAATATTTGTCCACAAAGCGCCGGACCTAATAGGATTCAAGAGAGTTTGTAATTTTGACTTAAAAATTACTTGATGAGAGCATTCCATTCTTATTAATTTATTTTAGCGCAGTTGAGGTTCGAGGCTTGGTGGAGAGTCGGAACTGCGGTGTGTGTGTTCGCCGTCGTATATTCTTTGATACGAGGAGTCAACCAGAGGGAAAGTTTCGAGTAATAAAGTGCAGTATTGTCCGAACAATAAAATAATTAATGAGTTGTATGGACAGAATCCATATCGGTAAAAGTACAACATCATATTTGTTACATATAATAAAATTTAAAGAAAATTTAAACAAAAACCAGTATAGGCTTTGGTATGTACAAAGACTTTTAAAAATAAATGCAGTATAAATATACTAAATACAGTTATAAAATAAAATACATTTTTAAGTAAAAAAGAAAAAACTACATAGTTTAATTAAGTTGCATACTTTTTCAAAAGTATATAAACTAAAATAGTAAGCATACAGCTACACAATTCAAAAAGGTATAGGTAATATATTATATCTCGAAGCTAGCAGCTATGTGCTCAATAAGTTAATTTTAAGTTGGAGATAACGGAATGGTTAGGTATCTAATGGAAGTTTTGTTTATTCTTATACGCAGAAATCATGTAAAATAAGTTACAAAATTTTGTAATTATTAGTATATGTTAATAATATAATTGTTAATCAGAAACGCATAAAAATAGCATTTTATCCTTTCCGTCTTAAGGACTTGAATTTATATTCATCGCTGGCTTACTACTATTCATTTATATAAAGTATATTTTAGAGCACACTTACAGCTTCAATTTCTTTCTTTTATTATTCAAATTGTTCATATTGATTTTCTCAAAATTAAAACTTAATTTTTAACAGTAATTCACAATGAATTACGTAATGTATTGGTTTGTACGGAAGGTATATAATTATAATTATTAAAATTTGTAGTTGTCAAATGATATTATTTATAGTAAACACAATCATTCGACATTCGACATTCATTCGACAACTTGCAATCACTTTGTTTGCAGCTTTAATCACATATAGTTACTGTGTAACTAATGTGATTATAATATAATATAATCACATGTAGTTACTTTGAATAAACTAAACATGTCTCTTTTAGCTATGAATAACACATGGTCAATTTGATATTAATATTATATCAAATATAATATATTATATTATTATTATATTATATTATTATTCTTTTTATATTATTTATATTAATATTATTTTTTGTAATTGTTTTATTTCTTGAATTAATTGCGAATAATAAACATACAATAAAAGACTTTTACAGGAAATTCTGATTTATCTACTTTTAAGCAAAAATTTTAAATTAACACCCAAACATGAGTGTGTATATTGCATCACCTACAGTGGTAACTTATTTATATTGATTTAATAATGTTTATCTTAACATAATATTTTTTGAAAACTATATTTTACATTATAATTAATAATATAATATCAAATTTGATAAATTCAGCACATAGATCTTAAATATAATAGTTGGTGAAGTTAAATCACAAAAGCTAATCGATTGTTAAGCTAAGTGAATAATCGGATTAGTTATTTTTTATAGAATTTTATGTAATAAACTACTATCAAACTGAGTAGTATTAACTATATTGACAGCATTACTGCTCTAAAATGGACTTTGTTATGGGAACTGATTTTTATGAGTGGCAAGTACTTTCTGCTTTTTTCAGAGAATATAAAGAAATGGATGAAAACTTGTGCACACGCTGCAATCAATTGTTGCAGGAAGGTACTAATCACATCAGTAAAGTACAAAAAGAATTACAGTATTTTATCACAAAAAGTCAAAGCAGAGAAGGTGATAAGTGGAAAATGTGGGACGGAGAAACCGAAATATCGTTTCATGAAGTTTGCTGGAAATGTAATTCGGACTTATCCGATAAGCCGCCATCATCTAAAAGAAGGAAACTTGAGCAATCAAGAGTTCATTCAGTATCGCCATCGCCAACCCCATCACCAGTCCCATCACCAACCCCATCACCAGCCCCATCACCAGCTCTATCACCAGCCTCATCACCAGCTCTAAGTGAAACTCCGGCAGTATTCGATTTTGATACCAACATTTTTACTTTTATCTATCTCCACAGCATTAATTTCGTAACGAATTTCGTCAAACAGATGGCAAATGCCATTGTTAACGAATTTAGTTTTCTCTAGTACTGTTCCATTTGTTTTTTGTAATTTTCCACATACATGTATAGAACTACGTGATGGTAAGAGACATAATTCTTGATGTTGAATAGAAATACGAATTTCATCACTATTATCAAAGCTTAATGTGGAGTATGGCTTATGTGCGTGAACCTCATAATGAACAATAGACTCATCGAATACGACACCTGATTGAATACTTAGAATTTCGTCCATTTTTCTGGAAGCAGCAGAGAATTATGCACGTAAATTTTTTCCACGAACTTTTAGACCTTGGCTTTTCAGGAACTGATGACTGATGACTGATTGCCATGATGGTTGGCTTATATGCACACTAAGATAGAAATCGATGCCCATTATACCGGTTTGATGTGAAGTCTTACAGTAATTTCCTCTCCTCGGAAATTCACCAAATTTCCATCCTGATCTACGATTCAAATTTGAAGATGATCTATGCACTTGACACTGAGTGGTAGATATATGACATGAGAAGGAACTTCTAAGATTTTATATCCTGGAGGAACTCTGGGGAAGAACTCATGGATTGTGTGAACTTTTTTGATGTTATGATCATAGTAATGATATCTCCGTTCAGATGAAGTTTGTTATTAGAATAGTCAACATTGGGAATCGAGTTGAATGTTAAAAGTTCAACTAAACTCAAAACAAAATTCTTATGCTGAGGTAATTCAATTGAAGGGAAATATTGCGCTTCTAAAACAGAAGATTTTCCTGAAAGACTAACAATGAAACTATCTTCCATGACTGTTTGAAAGAGAATGATTCCTTTGCATATACAATACTTACAATCTCCTCTTTTATAGCCTTTCGGTTAAGAATTGAAGACAAAGATGGCCATAAATGAATCAGTCAAAATTCTGATATCTCTCATAGTTGTATTTTACTTCTTTCACGTTAAAATATAACATGAGATCAATGGGAGGTTTAAGATCGCCAAAACTGTCAAAATAAATTACTTCGGAACCACGTTTTCTATAACACACCCAGTGAGTGCCTCTATTTTGAAAATCATCCAAGTTAACAATAGCAGATTCATTACTCCATGGACCATCGGAAGGCAGATTATTTCTCATGAAAACACCACAGAAATGTGGGATTTGCAACATATGAGCATATTTTATAAGATCATAGTCAGTCAGTGGACGATTCGGCAAAGTTAAATCGAAGTTTTTTTTTTTTTTTAGTAACTTGACCATGGCTAACATGAGGTTTCATAAATAATCCCATTCCAGTTTTATATGGTTTAAGCTGGAGACCTTTGCCTAAAGAAATAGTTTCCATAGCCTTATTATGTCTCTTACTTTCTTCATGATTTTTCTGCGCAGCTTTAGCATCATTTACTGCTTTAGCTATTCCAGCAGCTCCTCCTGCTAGAGCACCGGTTGCACTTAATCCTGCGAATAGTGGGATGAGAAAAGGAAGAACTCCACCAATTTTTGATGGAATAGGAAAAACACGTGGAATAATGACTTTCCTCTTACCGCCAACGTTGTTGACAGCTTGACGTGCACCTTTCAAGGCGGATTGAATAACCTTGCGGGAACATTTACTTGGTGACATTGATTTTTTAGCAGCCGTTACTAACTTACTAAATTTTAGACCCATTCCAGTTATTCCATTTAATTTCATAGCATTTGTAACAGCATAAGCATATGCTTTTTCACCAAGATTGGCATCCTTGGATTTAACACACTGCCATGCTTTATCGGCAAGCTTCATGTCAGCAGCTTTACGATCAGCATTTTTATCAGAGTACGCTATGTCATGTTCTTTGCATGCCTGATCAAGCGGATTAATTCCAAGATCACCTCTTTTTATTCGTTTCTTCAGTTTAGTGCCGAGACCACACTATTGATATCCAGGAAGATGCATTTCAATCGGCAAGTTATTGATCACTTTATCAAGCAATCCATAACCTTTTGCCTTTTTCTGAGATTTGTCTCTTCGAGTGCTGATTTACAACTGATAATCAAAGTATAAAACAAGCGTTTAAAACAATCTCGACTTCTTCTCGTGAACATGGATTTTACTGAGCAGAAAGATAAACTCCCCCATCGCGAACTTCGATTTTGGAAAAGAGAAGAGAAAGAAGCGACATGGAGAATTACTACCAGATAGTATACGAGCATTATTCTGCGGTCTATCTAACTGTGGAAAAACAAGTACTTTATAGCTCTAATTACGCATCCCAACGGCCTTAGATTTGAAAATGTGTATGTATATTCTAAATCCTTGAATCAACCCAAGTATCAATTTAACAAAAAAGTTTTGGAACCTATTCAAGGTATATCATATCTACCGTTTAGTGAGCATGAATCTGTAGTATCTCCAGATGAAGCTCTACCAAATTCAATTATGATTTTTGACGATGTGGCTTGTGAGAAGCAGGATAACATCAGACATTTTTCTGTATGGGAAGACATAAAAGTGTAGACAGCTTCTATCTATGTCAGTCGTATGCTCATATACCGAAACATCTCATCAGGGACAATATTAATATGTTAGTAATTTATCGTCAAAACGATGTTAATCTTAAATATATCTATGATGATCATGTAAATACTGATTTAACATTGAATGAATTTCGAAATCTTTTTTCTGAATGCTGGAAGAATGATAAGTATGGATTCGTTGTTATTGACAAATATAGAGCGATGAATGATGGTAGATACAGAAAAGTATTTGACTGTTTTGCAATAAAAAAGGGATTATGAAACTCAATCTTTCAGTTGAATTGTAGACAGCATCTCATCAACATGACTGACTTCATGAAAGAAAAAAATATTCTCAGCCAGCTCGTGCGAGCACGTGAGGCTATTAAACAAAAATGCTCTTTATTGAAATAGGAGAGAGATGATTTTGATAAAGTTATTGGTGATACATTGAAACCAGTTATTTTACCTCTCGAGAAACTTGTTGACTCAAAAACCCAAAGCTTTAAGCAACTTTCTAATGACATTTTGGATTCTGGCAGCATCAAAAAATCTAATAAATCAAGAAAACGATTGCGATTTGATAAATCAAGTCGTATAGGAAACGATCTAAAGCAGTCGATATCTACAAATGAAGATGACGATGATGATGACTTTCCTTCGGCGTATGACACAATAATCAATTCAACATTCAGATCTACGCATGAAGAAACTGACTTTTTATCATTGCTAAATGAAAGCCGTAGCAAAATCAACAACATATACGGAGTGCGGAACATCAATGGATAGATAGATAGATAGATATACTTTTTATTCATCAAGAGACGAAAATCTTACAATTGCATGTACATGTAGTTATAATTAAAATATCAGTCAATTTTATGTATTTGTTATCTTAACGTTCATTTATTGCATTTCTTATTAAATAATATTATTCGCTTTATCAGTTCGTCAGTTTATAAAATTTAAATATAATGAACTAGCCATAGTCAGATATCACAGAAACACGCTTCGTCAAAAAATAATACATAGAATAAAATAAATACAATAGAGATAACATATAAAAATAAAAGAATACATACACATACTTTGCTAAATTTTTACGTATACTATCACGTCAAAATTTAAAACACACTCATTCATGACACTTTAACAATCACGCTAATAAATACATTCACACCTAACACTAAACATATTTAATAAATAAATAAATTAATAAATAAATAAGTCGAATAAATAAATAAACCAGATAAATAATTAAATTAAATAAATAAATAAATAAATAAATAAATTTAAATAAATAAATAAACCAGATAAATAATTAAATTAAATAAATAAATAAATAAATAAATAAATAAATAAATAAATAAATAAATAAATAAATAAATAAATAAATAAATAAATAAATAAATAAATAAATTTAAATAAATAAATAAATTAAATAAATAAATAAATAAATTTAAATAAATAAATAAATAAATTAAATAAATAAATAAATAAATTTAAATAAATAAATAAATTAAATAAATAAATTTAAATAAATAAATAAATTAAATAAATAAATAAATTTAAATAAATAAATAAATTAAATAAATAAATTTAAATAAATAAATAAATTAAATAAATAAATTTAAATAAATAAATAAATTAAATAAATAAATAATTCAAATAAATAAATAGCTTAAATAAATATCCGAGTCACCTCTATACATTCTCTTCACCATGTAATTGCTTAAGGTACCTGCTAAACGCCGTTTTAAATTTACAAAAAGATGGCAGGCACCTCACACTGCTCGGGAGCGAATTCCAGAGGTGCGCACCTTGAACTCTAAATGAGAAAAGGCCCTTATCGGTTCGCGACCCCAGAACCGAGAGCTCTTTCGTACCACCCCTACTTGAAGTCCTGGCCTGGTTTTTTTCAAAGAGGACAGTACAATATGGTGGCTGCCGCATGACAACCGTTTTGTAAAACAGCAGCCCCATAAAATACTCCCTCCTCACCTTCAGATCTAACCAGTCCAGTTTTTCTCTATAGGCGGTGATATGCTCATCACGCCTAACACCACATATGTATCTCACACGTGAATTCTGTAAACGTTGTAGTCGTGTCTGGAGCTCCCCTGACACGTCAAGAAGAACCAATGAGCGATAGTCTAAGTGAGGTAGTACCAGTGCACATGCCAGCTGCTTCCTCAGTATCTCTGTGGTGCTTGAACGGAAAAGTTTTAAGGTATACAGAGCTCTATTTACTTTTCTACTGACCGCATTCAGTTGCGGCTTCCATGTCAACCTTCCGTCCATCACCACGCCGAGGTTGGTGACTGTATCGACAAAGGGAACGTGTACGCCGGTCTGTATCTCAATGCCTTGCAAGTCAAGGTTCTGAACCTGTTTGATGTTGTGATCAGATCCAAAAACGATCGCCTTTGTCTTGCCGACATTGAGGCGCAGGCCAGCTGACGTTGCCCAGTTCGACACTGCTCGTGCTACAGCCGACATGCGACTGATACCATCACGAAGACCCTTCAGGGTCACTTGTGTGTAGGTTTGCAGGTCGTCAGCGTAAAGTATGTGTTCAACACCATCTAAGTCTAGTGCGTCTTGTAAGTCGTTTATGTACAGGCTGAAAAGCAGGGGTCCCAGGACTGAGCCCTGTAGAACGCCAAGATTGGTGGTGAGCCAACCTGAATCCCCGTTTGTGTTTGTGACGACTTTCTGTCGTCTCCCCATAATATATCACCTAAGCCACAGGAGAACACTCCTGGTGAATCCCATGCGCATCAGCTTACGCAGCAGTTTAGTGTGTGAGATGGTGTCGAATGCTTTGCTAAAATCAAACATTAACAAAATAGTCAATAGTTTTTTGTTGTTGTTAATGCCTGATCTTATGTCTTCCGTCAGTTTTAGTAGTGCTGTCTGTGTACTGTGATTCTGTCGAAAACCAGTCTGCATCGGGTCCAAAGTATTATTTTCTCGTAAAAAGTCAGTTATTTGGTCGTGTACTATTTTTTCAAGGACCTTAGAAAGGAAACTCAGTAGGGCAATTGGTCGGAAATCTGACACCGTAGATGGGACAGGCTTCTTCTTCAAAGGCACCAACTGAGCTCCCTTCCAAGTTCCCGGAAAAATGCCACTGGACAGAGAGGAGTTAAAGATCTTAACAATATGATCTTCCACAAACGGAAGAGCCTTAGCCACTATACTTTGGGGAATGCCGTCTTCCCCTCTGGCCTGTGATGAGAAGTGGGCAACAGCCAGGACCACGTCCGAGAAGCTGACCTCTCGGAAAACAAAGCCGTCATCACTGGCAGTGGTCAGGACGTTGTCAAGTTCTTCATCACCCTCATTTTGGGAGATCGACACCCCTGCAAAGTGGGCATTGAGCTCTTCCGGTGAGAAACCATGAAGCTCCTCTCTTGTCTTTGGCGGAAGGCTCAGAGCCTTGAGCTCTTTCCAGATATCTTTCTTATTATCAATCGCTTCAGAAATTCTATTTTGTAAAAATCTTTCCCTTGTTTCCTTCGTTCGTAATTCAGCTTCAGCTGCAAGGCCCTGATACTCCCGCCACAGTCTGTCATCTTTGGTCCGCGCATAGCGTCGTCGTACGGAGTCACGTTTTTTGTAAAGATGTATTAGTTCAGCATCAACCCATGGTGGATTTGTTTTCTTTTTCTGCGTGAATTCTTTTAATGGTGCAATTTTATCTATCACAGCCATGAGGTTGACACTGAGGCACTCTAATTGACTGTTAACACCCGCCGCGGGACCATCGATCTGCGACCAATCACAGTCAGCTAGGTGAGACAGGAGGTCGTCTTGCTGGATCGATTTAAAATCCCTGTAGCTGAAAGATTCAGCCACAGGGGATGCAGCAGTTTCGACCCCAATCTCGACCTCTATGATGTTATTATGACTGGGAAAAGGCGCCGGCCGATTGTCCCTGCTCAGTACAACGTCATTATTATCTGTCAAGATCACATCAATCCACGTGTGAGAATCCGTGAGATGATGAGTCGCACCATTATCAATTATTTGAAGGTTAAGATCATCAGCCAACCGCCTAACAAATTTTGCATCGGCTGACGTTTCGAGTAGGTTTTCATTCAGATCGCCCATAATAGTCTTGTGACTAAAGTCTTGAGTATGTATCGTTAGTTTGTCTGTTAAGTCAGAGCCCTGTAAAAACGGTTAAAGCAACAAAGACGGGGGGAAGGCTGCCCTGCTGAATACTGCACATTAAATATTCAGGTATAAATGGCCTGCCGTCCTGTGTTGTTGGAGAGCTGCATAGTAAATTGGCCTTGAAAGTGTTATGAATGTACAGGACCAGCCCGCCCCCTAGTTTGTTGCGATCAAGTCTAAGTAGTGAGTAGTCGTCGATCTGAATGAGATCACTCCCAACATCAGGATCAAGGTGCGACTCAGCAACCCCAAAGAGATGGTAGGCAGGACGAGCTGAAAGGTGTTGTTTAATCATGCCAATGTGCCCCATCAATGAGGTAACATTGACAAAACCTGCCCTCAGTCCCTTACAGTGAACCCCCCCAGCAGTGTCTGCGGATAGTCAATTTTTTGCAGCAGTTGACGGAATTACATTTTTATCAATTACGATTTCTTTATCAACATTTTTTGTTATATTATTTACAGTTTGTGATGGTTGATTAATGGCATATGATGCCACTATTGTTTGTAAATCAGCCGCAGATGAAAATTCATGAGAGACGTCGCCATCGCGCCTCTTCACCAGGAAACGGCCCCCTCTATGCCAAACATATTTAAAATTAAGTCTCATCGCAAGGGCCTTGAGACTTCTATATTTAATAAAACATTCTTTTGTTAATAATTCATTTATACAAATTTTTCCATTTATAATCCCATCCCTTGTGTCCTGGTCAAGAGCTGCAATGTCGACATCTCTAGCATAAAAGCCAGTGATAAGCTTTTTGGCTCGCATTATTTTCTCGCCTAACGCACTACTGGAAAGGGTAACAACCCATGGTGACCGTCTACGTTCGCTATTTGTATCTGCTAATGCCGCAGCTGTCGATTCTTCTGACCGAAGTAGGCGTGTGCCTATTATATCTATTTTTCGTGTTGATGGAAGACACGGCACAGTATCGCCGAGGAGTGTATATGATTGGCGATTCAGAAATTCAATTTGATGATAAAATGGTAAAATTGAAAGATGCAAGTTATCCTAAAAGTGGGCGTCTAATGGAATTACTCTTCAAGAAACAACCAGATGATAATTTTATAAGTTCTACAGATCGAAAAAATTATCCCAGCATCCTGGAAGCATCAAATGCTCATCGGATAAGATACAGCAAAGATGAGAGTATACGCACTTCTAAGAGTAGAAAATATATGAATATCATAGGACCCATGTTCCGAAGCGATCGTAAAAATAAATCCACCACCGGAAGAGGCCTGATCTAAACGAGCTGATCGAGCGACTGCGATTATTAGTTGCGGATCGGTCTGCTGGAAATAACAATCACGACAATGAAATACAATCGATCATTGAGGAACTACGTGAAGCAGGGCATGTATATTGAAATGCATCTTTTCTTATAAGATCAGTAGCATCATGAGTCTCGACGTGATCGAAAGAAAACTTGAGGCCACGCAAGAAGTGAGTCGCGGTCCACCAGGCATTGGTTATAATCTTACATTAGATGGTAATTTTGATTTACAAAATAAAAGGTTATATAACTTTGCTTATCCAAGTCAGCCTAATGATACAGTCACCTTGGAAGTTCTTCTGAAAACTATAAGAAAGAAAATATGATATACGTGGAATAGATGAGACTTGGCAAGCTGATCTTGTAGAAATGATTCCATACGCCAACAAAAACAAAGGTTTTCGCTACTTACTTACTGTAATAGATACATTTTCAAAGTATGCATGGGCCATCCCAATCAAGTCAAAGAGTGGTAATAATGTTACTCTAGCTATGGAATCAATACTGAAACAATACAAGAACGCGTACCGACAAATCTACAAACTGACCAAGGACAAAAATTTTACAATTCAAACTTTCAGAAACTCATGAATAAGTACAAGATAGACCTATATTCAAAAAATACAATGTGGTTAGAGTTCAGCAAACAAGGGAGTTATAAATGGTTGGATATCCTGCCTGAGTTGGTCGAAGCTTACAATTGAAGAAAACATCGGGCAATAGGAATTGAACCTAAAAATGTTACGCAAACAAATGAGAGAGAAATCAAGGGACGTTTTCCAAATGAAAAGTTACCAGTGAAAAAGCCGAAATTGAAAGTACGAGATAAAGTGCGAATAAGTAAGATAAAACAAGTTTTTTAAAAAGGTTATACACCAAACTGGTCTACTGAAATATTCACAATAACGCGAGTCGTAAAAACTAATCCAGTAACTTACCGCGTCAAAGATTATTATGATAAACCAGTCTCTGGCGGTTTTATGAAACGGAAATTCATAAAACTATGTATCCCGAAATGTATCTAGTAGAAAAAGTTTTGAGGAAAAGTGGTAAACGCGTATATGTTAAATGGTTAGGGTTCAGTAGCGAGCATAACAGTCGGATAGATAAAAATGAGATTCTTTGATTTATTGAAATGTGAGAATAACAGGTTAGAGGTAAATAAGAAAACAATCGTATAATATTAATAAATTTATTTATGTATTATTATTATTATTATGTATCAGTTTTAATCTAAACAAATAAATAGTCTGAAAAAAGAAATCTTTGTGTTACATTATTATCATCTGTTTAAAGCGCATGTATCAAACTTAAAAGAAGTTCTACCCTGATAAAAAAGTAAAATATTTTATAAGAAAATACAAAGCTGTCGATCTTTCATGATTTGTATATAATATATCAGATATTGTAACGTAAAATACTTCTAAGGAAGTGAAAATGAAGAGATTTTCCCTATCGTTCCGTCTTCACTTTTATAATTTTTTCTGTACAATAAATAAATATTTTGAAAAAATGCTATTCTAACCTGTCCGTATTCATACTATCCCTAGTGTGAGAAATCTATTAAATCCTATTCACCAATACAAAAATTACATATACATCCTATTCGCAAATAGGATCTTTTCAGATTTGGAAAAAGGAATTAATAGGATTTAATAGATTTCTCACACTAGGGATGAATCTTTAATTTCATTTTCAAGAATTTTGATTATTAACTCTTGGAAAAAAATGCGTTGGAAAATATGCAACTATAGCTCAATTTTTAAAACACATTTCAAAAGTCTTTAACATTTCAAAATGGATCTGGAATAGAGAAAGAATAATTTAAGTAATTTGAATACAGTCAAATATGAAAAAGTATGAAAGAAAGTATGAAAAAGTATGAAAAAGTATGAAAAAGAATGAAAAAGCATGAAAAAGTATGAAAAAGTATGAAAAAGTATGAGAAAGTATGAGGAAGTATGAAACAGTATGAAAAAATATGAAAAAAAGTATAAAATACTATGAAAAAAAGTATGAAAAAGTATGAAAAACAATGAAAAAGCATCAGAAAGTATGAAAAAGTATAAAACGCTATGAAAAAGTATGAAAAAGTATCGAAAACGTATGAAAAAGTATCGAAAACGTATGAAAAAGTATGAAAAAAGTATGAAAAAAAGTATGAAAGAAAGTATGAAAAAGTATGAAAAAGTATGAAAAAGAATGAAAAAGCATGAAAAAGTATGAAAAAGTATGAGAAAGTATGAGGAAGTATAAAACAGTATGAAAAAATATGAAAAAAAGTATAAAATACTATGAAAAAAAGTATGAAAAAGTATGAAAAACAATGAAAAAGCATGAGAAAGTATGAAAAAGTATAAAACACTATGAAAAAGTATCAAAAAAGTATGAAAAAGTATCGAAAACGTATGAAAAAGTATGAAAAAAGTATGAAAAAAAGTATGAAAAAAGTATGAAAAAGTATGAAAAAGTATATGAAAGTATGAAAAAGGTATGAAAAAGTATGAAAATGAATAAAATCAAAGGTGGAGGGTAAATGAATAAGGTAACCCTGGTGGAAAATTTTGATAATTATTAATAAAATTTGAAATTTTCTGATAATATCTGAAAAAAGTAGAAAACTAATCATATTTTTTAATAATTTAATCATAAAAACTGACAATTATTATACGAATTTAGAATTTTTTATTAAAATTTAGTAGTATTTATCTAAAATAATGAATAATAATGAATAATAATAGCAGTTATCGATATTTATTAGTAATTATCATATATAAAATTTCATAATTTTTTATAAAAAATTTATTTGATAATTATAAATAAATATAAATAATTTTTAGTAATTTGTAATAAAACTTGTTATTTTTTCATAATTTTTAACTAATATTAACAATTAGTAATAATTATTATTTAATATTATTAATTACATATTAATTATTTTTAAAATAAATAAAAATTATTAGAGAAATAATTATTAGAGAATATTTGCAAATATTAACATTTTAAATTATTAACAATTATTTCACATTATCAAGAGATATCAAATTTTATCATAACTATTATATAACTATAATTAAAATTTTCTTTGATAATTAATGATAATTAATGATAAGTAATGATAAATTTAAATAAATATTGTATAAAACTAATAACTACCAGCAGTTATTTATTAAACATTTTATCATTAATAATTGGCTATCATAAATAAATATCAATCATAATCAAAATTTATTAAGAATGATCAATATATAATTAATATTTATATAATTATTAAATATTATTTTTTATAAAAATACGTGATAATTAGTGATAAATATGAATATTAATAACAATTGAATGCGACAATAAAAGTAGGTACTAGAAATGAGTTCTATTAAAAAATTCACGATCGTTAAAAAAAAATGATAAAAACTCAAAAAAAATTATAATATTAGTATATTATTGAATGTAATATAATATGAGTAAACTAAATAATCGTCGTATTTACGTAATATTAAAAATATATTTTATTTTAAAAACTTGCTCTGTTTCTGTACAGTGTACAGTGTACCGTAAAAAGTAGAGACGGTATTATATTACCCACATTACAGCTGTTTCTGACAATCATTTTTTCGTATAGTGCGGTTAGTGTATGGTACCGGCGTACCGGGTATATGCTGGCGATATCTCTCAATTCATGTCTCAACTTGTCCTACTACTTATTGATATTTTCATTGTTATACACTTTAAGATTTTTTTTTCAAAATCATGGATTCTAGTTTGAGTAGTGAAGAAGAATATGAAGGAATTATTCCCGCGCACGCGCATTCGCATCTGTGCTGTACATATATATGTATACTAAAACAGTCTAATATGCTTAAAGAATCGTAGTGAAGTTAGGCTCCTATAAACGTGCCAGAAACAGCTATTTACGACACGCAAAAGCGTGCGTAAGTGCGCATTAAAGACACGCAGTACTATAAAAAAAATTAAATAAAGAAAAAACCAAAGTAGTCTTTTATAGAAATTAATACACATTAGGGGTCGTAACGATGAGTTGGGTGATAATAGAATCATGGGACATTTCTTTAAGACAGCACTTTGGTTTTTTCTTTTTTCAATATTTTCTCTTGGAATGAAAACATGAAACTCCAATGTGAAAATTATGTCATGGACCAAAAGTATGAGTGCAGTCGAGAAAATGAAACATATCGAACCATGGCGGTTTCGTTTTTTCGTTGACGGTTTCGTCTTTTCTGTATGTCATGGGACCGCACCCTATGACATGGAAAGGAACGGACGAAAAGGGATCGACCGTGGTTCCGCGCTCTGGTAGTAAAAAAAATGTATAGTCAGTACGAAGAAGAAGAAGCAAGTATTTTGGTGAAATTACTCTTATGAGTCTCATATGTATCAGTCAATGTATTTTTTTTAAATTGTATAAATTGTTGTATGTTTTTTGCTTCATTTTGATATACACGGGTTTTTTTAAGAGATCTCCTTTTTAAATCATTTTATATTTACAATATTAAGCTTTCAATTGTCATATCTAAAAGGGGTTACAAAAATTGGTTAGATCCAAAGTGTACTTTAAAAATTCCAGTTTCCACAAGATACTATAAAAAAAAAAAAAGTAAACTATTAACTAATGTGAGTATAAACCAATATACGTATGTATACATAATTGTAACTTTAAGTAAGATATATAATAAATAATTTTTTTAGTTTTCTTTTATGTATATTATTTAATTTTTTGAAATAATATAATATTTAGATTTTAGTAAATTATCCTGATAGATTATTATTTTTTTTAATATTTTGAACGTCCACTTTGTAATGGTATCCTCTAAGAGAGGAGGAAAGGGGGAGAGAGCGAACATCTAACGATGAAAGAGAGGAAAAGGAGAGTGAATCGGAGACACAATTTTCTAAGAAACGCCAACATTAAATTTCGCCGTTCCGAATGTTGTTACACTTACTAGTGTACATTCTCAGAAATTTTAATGTTCAAAGGCTGAAATGACGCCAGCATTCGGGATTTGGCGAGGGAGTTAAGGTCGAAGGATCACTCGCTATCGCTCAGCCTAGGGCTGAGCATCTCCTTTCCATTCGCTTTCTGTGCCCGAATTATTCTCGGGCAATCTGGCATTTTTATTTTGTATCTACAAATCATCTGCGGTGCCATACAAGTTATATGTGTGGGCCAATCAATAAGGAGCATAATCTCGACACTCGCATCTGCGCTCGAGCTCATCTATAGACGTCCAGAAAACTCAAGTTGCGGCCTTTATAGAAGCAACGTCGTCAAGGGCCTACAACATCCACTTTTCGTCGCTCCAACGCAACGCTGTGGGCCAGCCACGGCACAGACCGCAACCTACATCGCGTCCAAGAACGAAGAGGAAAGCACCGGTATGTGTGTATGAATGTGTGTGCATTGCGGCGATGTGTTTTTACCACATTTAGGGTAGATTGTGTTGCGATTTTCTTTTAAAGATTGTGGATCTGCGCCGCGTTACGTATATAGCGTTTAATTATTTATATTTTATTTGATTTTTATATCGCAATAAAGGAAAATTTATTATAGGCAATTTATATTTGCTCGATTCTAAATTGTGTGCATAAATATTTATTATAGCGATTAGCATATTAACCCTAAACCGCGCCTCTACAATTTTAAAACGTGTTTATTTACAAATCCAAATTTGCTTTTTTCTTAGTTAATAGTTACCGATGCAATTGACAGTGAAAGTAGCAACAGCGATGACTGCTACATACATAGTGCTAATGCATTCAATCTTAATGACGATGTCCTTGATTTACATGACGATGTCCTTGATGATAATACAACAAGCCAAGATCAACAAGTTGATGATTTATTACAATTAGATAATGTTAATATTAACGAAAATGACGATTGGATCAATGCTTTTTTGCAAAAATCAGATTTAGAAGAAGACAAAATACAGTTTAAACAAAAAATAAATGCATCAAAAATGTTAAATAGCTCTGTAAATTATCTTAATGAAAGAGTACGTGCCAAAACAAACACTAGTAATGGTGAAATTATACTTATGTGTATGATGTTTGCAGTGCAACATGCATTGACTTGGAGTGGAATGCTAGCCTTATTCAATTTAATTAATAAGTTGTTTGATAGAGATATAATACACCAAACTAAATACAAGTTATTTAATTTTTTTCCTGAACAGAAAGATTGGTTTAATTATCATGTGTATTATCCAAGATGCAATTGTTATATTGTTAATCGTTCAAAATTATCTAGCAATCTAACTTGTATATCATGCCAACTGGCAGAAATTGATTCAAAGACAGCACCTTTTTTTGAACACTCAATATTAAAGACCAATTGAAAGGATTGTTTGAAAATCCTCTCATTCAACCTTATTTAAAATACAAAAGTAACCGAAAGAAAAAAGATGGGAATGATATTGAAGATATTTTAGATGGTCTTATACACAAACGCTTATTTCAACCTGGTAATTATATTTTTATTTATTTTGAAATTAATACTTATATGTATTTAACTTTTAAATTATTTATTTTTAGGACAAATTTTGTTTAAAAAATATAACTTTTCGTACACTTTTAATACTGATGGATATCAAGCTGTAGATTCAAGTCCACTGTTAAATATGAAACAATTCAACTGGAGATTTGGCTGTACTTTTTGCTACCATCCAACGGAAAATATTGACGGTACACCAAAATACCCAGTGAACAATTTTTTTCCATGTCGAACACATGATGAAATTGTAAGAGATATGATTGCAACGTGTAAAATAGATGAAAACACTGGTAGCACTGTACTTCAAGACGTACATGGAATAAAAGGTGCATCAGAACTTATAAATTTAAAATTTTTTAATTTATCTGATGGAATGACGCCAGACTCTATGCATTGCATTTATCTTGGTGTAATAAAACAGCTTACAGAAATAATATTAAGTACCTGCGGACATCCATATTATGTTGGATCACCAACTAATTTAACGATTATTGACAAACGTCTTCAATCTATAAAGGCACCTAAATGTATAACAAGAACTCCAAGATCAATATTGTTACGTTGTAATTGGAAGGCTTCTGAGTAGCGTTCCTGGTTACTTTATTATTGTTTAATATGTTTAGATGGACTTCTTCCACAAATATATTTGAAGCATTTATCTAAACTAGTTTCTGGGATAGAAATTTTACTACAAGATTCAATATCCGAAGAAGATTTAAATTTTGCTAAAAAATTATTAATTGCATATTCCTAAAAGCGTTCTAAATTTAGGACCATTGTATGTGCACGATGCATTTTGTTTTGAAAATCAAAATAAATTGTCGCTGAATCTAAAAAACAAGCCCCACACGAATAGCAGTTCAAATAGCTAGCAGATACTTTTTCTATAGATCAATACCTAAATTTGCAACATATTTTACTGTTGGATCAAGAGTTTTGGAATTCGCAGATAGTTTTGAAAATAAATTAAAACACTTTATAAATGTGGATTCAGCAGTTGTCATTGGTTCAGGAAAAGATTATGTTTTAAACGAGGATGAATATAATTTAATCAATTTTACTGGTTCCTGTTTAAAGTACAACAAATTAATCTATAACAACCGCAGATATACGACAAATGAATACCGTAAAAATTTTAAAATTGATGATTCTGTAATAGAAAAAAATGATCGAAAGTATGGTGTAATAAGTAATATTTGTTTAATACAAAACGATGACGAAAAAAATATAATAATATTTTTTCATCCTGTACAAATTATTGACAATAAAGTTTTCAAGTTGGAAAACATCAAACATATTAAAATATGTGTCATTGATTTCAAAAAATTAAATTTGTGTTTTCCTGATGATTTGAAAAATCAATGTATTATAAGTAAAAGTAAACATATATATTTAAGTCCCATAATTGTAGGATCTACAGGAGATTAATTTAATAATAATCATTTGTAACAAGGATAATTACACAGAGTTTTACTTATTCATTCATTCTTTTTATAATTGTTAAAATATTTGAAATTTACCGAGTATTTTAATTATACACGTACATTCTTAATTATCTATTTCAAACAACGTTGTTTGAAATAGATAATTACTGATAAATATATATAATCCAAATTAACAAGAATTATTAATAACTATTAATTAATATAGAAAGATACTTCTTATTTAGGATCGATAGTATCTGGTTCGGTTAATTTTATTAGCAAATTTCTATTAAATATCAATAACTAACTGATATATAGTGTCAAACGTGAATTATATCAATAATCATCAAATATTTTTAAAATCAAACGTATTTTTTTTACATTTAGTAATAGATAACACAGGCCGACAAGATTTTTAACCCAGAGACCAGACCATACTTTTCCGAAGGTTTTTGGCACGCTGAATCCAAATCCGGCCTTAGAATTGCTCTATCACCTCAGGTTTTCGAGATATCCTAACCTAAAAGTGCAAAAATCACCGTTTTTGGCTGTTTTTGAGGTTATGTTATGCCGCCAACTGATTTTTTAATACAAAACGATCAGCGGCATCTGAAGTACTAGTCTTGCCCTTCAAAATTCATTTTCGCTTGTTTCGATTCGACTTTTCCTTCTCGAGATATATCGATTTCAATCTGTAATGTATCAGTGTTTCTTATCTACTAGACATCCTATCCCATAGCCCCGTTTATACTCGGATAAACAAACTCTTCCTGATATTGCTGTCAAACCGCTTGCAAATGCATACCAGGTAGGTTTTGGGGTCACTGATCACAAATCTGGAGTTAGAATCTCCGAATTCAAAATGGCGGATCCAATATGGCGGCTATGATTACCACGATCCGTAGTAAGTCACAAAAAATCCCGGAAAAGCTCTGGAGATCGGTTACTCGGGGGTTTTCGGGGTCGCTGATCTCAAATCTGGAGTCAGAATTTCCGAATTCAAAATGGCGGATCCAAAATGGCGGTTATGATTACCACGATCCATAGTAAGTCACCAAAAACACTGGAAAAGCTCTGGAGATCGGTTACGCGGGGGTTTTCGGGGTCGCTGATCTCAAATCTGGAGTCAGAATTTCCAAATTCAAAATGGAGGATCAAATATCGCGACTATCGTTGCCAAGGGCCATAGCCATAGTTGACCAAAATCTTGGAAATGGTCTTTTAAGTCGTCACTTGGAAGTTTCCCGATTCTCCGAGCTCGAATCTGCAGTCAAATATTCCAAGTACAGAATACCTACTGACCCACCCAATATGTTACAAAATGACGGATGTAATATAGCAACTAGTCTTACATAAAGAACCTCACTTTGACTTCTTATGAAAACGTTGTCGTTGCTCCTGAAACGATCGTTTATATGACTTGCGCCTATAGACAGTCGATACGTTATGTCTATGCAGAGACCAGCAGTAGTCCGCCATCATCCGCTCATCCCACCTACCTTGAAAATGCCGCTCCTTTTGTTTGAAATCTGAATCAATACGGTATTAGATACATTAACGTCGTAGTGTGCATGTATGAATCTGATGTACATCCAGTGTAGATCAGCCAGTGCTTTCAAGAAAAACAAGACTTTCCGTGTTAGAGATCGCGTTTGAGCGACAGGCTAACGGATTAGTCATCAACCCATAAGTAAATCAATACGGTATTAGATACATTAACGTCGTAGTGTGCATGTATGAATCTGATGTACATCCAGTGTAGACCAGCCAGTGCTTTCAAGAAAAACAAGACTTTCCGTGTTAGAGATCGCGTTTGAGCGACAGGCTAACGGATTAGTCATCAACCCATAAATAAATCAATACGGTATTAGATACATTAACGTCGTAGTGTGCATGTATGAATCTGATGTACATCCAGTGTAGATCAGCCAGTGCTTTCAAGAAAAACAAGACTTTCCGTGTTAGAGATCGCGTTTGAGCGACAGACTAACGGATTAGTCATCAACCCATAAATAAATCAATACGGTATTAGATACATTAACGTCGTAGTGTGCATGTATGAATCTGATGTACATCCAGTGTAGATCAGCCAGTGCTTTCAAGAAAAACAAGACTTTCCGTGTTAGAGATCGCGTTTGAGCGACAGGCTAACGGATTAGTCATCAACCCATAAATAAATCAATACGGTATTAGATACATTAACGTCGTAGTGTGCATGTATGGATCTGATGTACATCCAGTGTAGATCACTCAGTGCTTTCAAGAAACATAAGACTTTCCGTGTTAGAGATCGTGTTTGAGCGACAGGCTAACGGATTAGTCATCTACAATGTCGAGAATCCCGTGCGCAAATAAAGTTAATAAATTTTGCAATGTTTGCGGAAAGTTTGAGGCAGAAACTTACCGTAGAAACATCAGTGATACAATAAGAGCACAGTTCGAAGAATGTTATCAAACGCCTATGAGAAATCTAAATAAACCCTGGGTTCCTAATTCTATTTGTGAAGATTGTCGCCGAACTTTGAAAAACTGGAATAGTATAAAAAAGGATGTTGTAATTGAAACAGTAGTGTGGCGTGAACCTAGAAATCATGATGATGACTGCTACTTTTGTGGATGTGATATAACTGGTAGAAACCATACAAATAAACATTTGCTTGTGTATCCTAAGGTGCTTAGTGTAACACCACCAAAAATTGGAAAAATAGAACGGAATACAAATACTGTTCCTCAGCCACAAGCGGAGCAAGAAAGGCAAACGATTGAAAGTGACGAGGCCGAAAGCAGTGACGATGAATTTTCTTTTGACGACGGAAAACCGCAACTTTTTGATCAAAATGCTCTGGATGATTTTGTGCGGGAATTGAATTTGAGTAAAGATTTGGCAGAGCTATGCGCTTCCAGACTCAAAGAAAGAAATCTTCTATCCCCTGGGACAAAAATTTCCGTCTACAGGAAAAGAGATAATAAGTTCGTGAAGTATTTTACTAAAGAGAATTCCCTTGTATATTGCAACGATATTAAAGGTTTGATTAGTTTATATGAGATAGAAGAAGTTTATAAGCCGGAGAACTGGCGACTCTTTATAGATTCTTCAACAGATAGTCTTAAAGCAGTACTGCTTCATAATGGAAATAAATATGCGGCAATTCCCATTGGCCATTCCACCGTATTGAAAGAATCGTACGAAAGCTTTCAATTTCTTCTTGAAAAAGTCAATTATTATAATGAGCACAAATGGTTGATTTGTGGTGACTTCAAAATGATAAATATTTTAGTAGGTTTGCAGTCGGGAAACACGAGACATCCGTGTTTTCTCTGCCTTTGGAACAGTCGTTCCCGACAGGAGCACTGGGTAAAGAAAAATTGGCCACAAAGAATCCAGATGAAGGTTGGTGAACACAATGTCATTCATGAGAGTCTTGTCGACACCCGTCGAATCCTATTGCCTCCATTGCATCTCAAGCTTGGCTTTATGAAGCAATTTACTAAAGCTTTAGACAAAGAAGGCGAATGTTTCCAGTACATTGCATCCAAGTTTAAGCATTTGTCGGATGCTAAACTTAAAGAAGGCATATTTGTTGGGCCTGATATTAGAAAACTTATGAAAGACGATGATTTTGTAAAAACCATGACACCCGTACAAAAATATGCTTGGATGAGCTTCAAAAGTGTCACAGACAATTTTTTAGGAAACTATCGAGATCCAAAGTACAAATCTATTGTATCTACGATGCTAACGAATTTCCAAAAAATAGGGTGCCTGATGAGTATGAAATTGCACTTTTTGTTTTCTCATTTAGACTACTTTCCTGAGAATAATGGCGCATTCAGCGAAGAAATGGGTGAACGCTTTCATCAGGATTTCAAACAAAAGTAGCGGCATTTTCAAGGTAGGTGGGATGAGCGGATGATGGCGGACTACTGCTGGTCTCTGCATAGACATAACGTATCGACTGTCTATAGGCGCAAGTCATATAAACGATCGTTTCAGGAGCAACGACAACGTTTTCATAAGAAGTCAAAGTGAGGTTCTTTATGTAAGACTAGCTGCTATATTACATCCGTCATTTTGTAACATATTGGGTGGGTCAGTAGGTATTCTGTACTTGGAATATTTGACTGCAGATTCGAGCTCGGAGAATCGGGAAACTTCCAAGTGACGACTTAAAAGACCATTTCCAAGATTTTGGTCAACTATGGCTATGGCCCTTGGCAACGATAGTCGCGATATTTGATCCTCCATTTTGAATTTGGAAATTCTGACTCCAGATTTGAGATCAGCGACCCCGAAAACCCGCGCGTAACCGATCTCCAGAGCTTTTCCAGTGTTTTTGGTGACTTACTATGGATCGTGGTAATCATAACCGCCATTTTGGATCCGCCATTTTGAATTCGGAAATTCTGACTCCAGATTTGAGATCAGCGACCCCGAATACCCCCGCGTAACCGATCTCCAGAGCTTTTCCAGTGTTTTTGGTGACTTACTATGGATCGTGGTAATCATAACCGCCATTTTGGATCCGGCATTTTGAATTCGGAAATTCTGACTCCAGATTTGAGATCAGCGACCCTGAAAACCCCCGAGTAACCGATCTCCAGAGCTTTTCCGGGATTTTTTGTGACTTACTACGGATCGTGGTAATCATAGCCGCCATATTGGATCCGCCATTTTGAATTCGGAGATTCTGACTCCAGATTTGTGATCAGTGACCCCAAAAACTACCAGGTATGCATTTGCAAGCGGTTTGACAGCAATATCAGGAAGAGTTTGTTTATCCGAGTATAAACGGAACTATGGGATAGGATGTCTAGTAGATAAGAAACACTGATACATTACAGATTGAAAGCGATATATCTCGAGAAGGAAAAGTCGAATCGAAACAAGCAAAAATGAATTTTGAAGGGCAAGACTAGTACTTTCAGATGCCGCTGATCGTTTTGTATTAAAACATCAGTTAGCGGCATAACATAACCTCAAAAACAGCCAAAAACAGTGATTTTTGCACTTTTAGGTTAGGATATCTCGAAAACCTGAGGTGATAGAGCAATTCTGAGGCCGGATTTGGATTCAGCGTGTCAAAAACCTTCGGAAAAGTATGGTCTGGTCTCTGGGTTATTGGTTTAGGAAAATTTTGTCGGCCTGTGTAATTATTGATGATAATTTCTGATAAATATTAATAAAATTTAAAAATTATTAATAAACTTTAATAATAGCGAACTTATTTAGTACATGTAAATTATATTAGATAATTGTTAATAAATATAAATAATTTTTAAATATTATTGATAATTTTTAATTACTATAGATATTTATTGATAAAAAATTCCAAATTCAGCAAGTAATTATTAAATATTATTATAATTTATCAGATTTTTTCAACAATATCTTTTGCAAGGGAAGATATTCAATTCTTTATATTTTATAGTCTAAAGAGAAAAATTATACATATATATATATATATATATATATGGGTAATTCCAGCCAAGTTTTACAAAACGCTGCGGGGGGGGGGGGGGTCGGCCATTGTTACCGCCGATTTTTTCTATGAAAGTACATTAGAAAACAAGGTTGTTCATAAATTTGCAGCCCTCTAGGTGCCACCTCTGGCCCTGTTGAATTTTTTGAGTTTTCAAAAATCGCTAAAAAGTGGCTAATTTAAAAAAATTCCCACAACTTTGCATTATAAAAAAAAAAAAAAATCTTCGGAAATCTGTCGGTAATTATGTTAAATTTGAGTAAAAAATACTCCCATGACATATATATTTAAATAGCGGAAATGGCTCGAACAGCAGTAGACACCAAAATCAATGGTTTTTTGGAGAATTTCAATCGGTCGCCATTCCATCAGCTTTCAGTCGATTTAGGCTCAACACCTCTCAAAAAGTTTGTTTTGGATAGATATTCAATTCTACACGTCGATTTTTAAAATTGATTAGAACTAGAGTTATAGGTCTTGAAAAGTAGCCTATTTTTCAAAAATCGCGAAGTTGGCACCTCTGTAGCACATTTCTACATGTACCAATCTTAACCTAACCAGGCCTAAAAGTTAGCTCAAATATAGTAGAAAACCACCCTAAAGTTTCGTTCTGCCCCTAGGCTTTGTTTCGGAGCTGTGACTGTTTTTCTAACGTAAGATTTGGTTGAAATCGAGCATAATGACGCGCAATATGCTTCCCTTCCCGACGCACGTGCGTATACCTGCGCTAGCCGCTGCACCGACGACCTGTGCACGGTCCACTTTGTCTCGCACATTGCCAAAAACGAGACAGAAATCTCGATTACATAGCGAGGAGTCATCTAAGCCGCATTGCACGCGACTGACGTTCGCGCGGCTGCAACGAATAAGACGACACCGTTATATTTTATTATAAACGAACGTCGCGCGGCGGTATAGCGGGGAAGGTAAATGTAAAATAATTATTTTACGTAATAACAAATCAATATTTTTTGAATTGACAACGGAGCACGTGTTCCGTGTGCTCAATATCTGTTCCTCGTTCCTTTTTCTGTGCTCATATCTTTTATATATGTTCCTTGTTACTTTTCTGAGAACAGGCCCTTTATGTTTTCTGCAACATAACTAGACACTACACTATTTATATTATTGTCCTCTAGAGGCGCGAGCAACGCTCCGCGATGTATCAAGGAGCCCTCTGAAATTGCTCCCTATCGCAATCTCCCTTTTACAGATGGATTCTACACTGTTTATATTTGTATATGGAACTATACTGGAGTACATGTTTTGGAACTGATACGTTTAACGAGGAAGAAAAAAAATTTATTTACACTGTTTGTTGCGGCCTGTTTATTTTTTAATTTGGGATGCAAAAATGAGTGATAGTCAATGTTATATTGGCTAATTAATTGACGATGAATGTCATTTAAAATCATTATCAAAGAAAGCCTGTTTGTATAACCTAAAAGATTTGCCATCAAATGATCCAATACTGCTAGAATATAGAGTTCAAACTTTTACAAAAGAATCACAAGGTTTTATCTGTGATCATCATAAGGTTAAATATTTGGATTATTACTCATCGTTACAGCGTAAGTGCTGTGAACCTTTTGAGAAGCATGGTACAAGAACAGGAAATTTGAGAAATATTACTTTAGAAATTGGCAATAATTTCAATCAAGTTGGTGAAGAGGTTGTTTTGATCCCTGGAAAAAAGTGTGTCCTAAATGTTACGACATAGTAAATTAAAAATCAAATCTTGGAAAGATACACAGCAAGCAACTGCAAATTTGTCTCAGGCAACTATTTCTGACAGCATTCCATCAATCGAATCAAGTTCAGGATCAGTTTTTATACCGAGAGCATAGAAAAGGAAAAAAAGCAAAAAAATTTAAAAAGAATGTTTTAGTTTTTCGACTTGTCACCACCTAAAAGACATAAGCTTACAAAGGACCGTGTAAAAAAGAATGCTGTAAAATTAGTCAGTACTATTTGTTACCAAGTTACTAATGAGTTGAGCAATGTATATGATATTGAGTTTGATCATGCTACATATCTTGATACGCTCGATACGCTACAACAGGATCGCTTATCATTTCAAGCTGTTATAGAGAATATAAAATCTAGTTACGACAAAGCAAATACTGTCGAAGAAAAAATTCGTTTATTAACACGATTGCCATGTGACTGGACATATAATAAAGTGATCCAACATTTACGTTGCTCACGTTACTATTTTCGAAAAGCTAATGAATTAAGAGAACGTTTCGGTAAGTAATTAAACTAATTAATTAATAAAAGTACTATTAAAATGTTATTTCTATATCTAATTTTTTTTAGATAAATTTTATTCTACAAGTTAATAAAAATTGGAATGCTTCTTAGTTTTTAACTTTATATTGCATTTCAGGTGTTATGGCAGAAACTCCTCGAAAAATTAAACAGATATTTTCACCAGAATTTATTGATTCGATAAAAGAGTTCTACAGAGATGATTCAAATAGCAGAATTTGTGCTGGTGCGAAAGAATGTATCAGTGTTATTAACGAGCATAAACAAAAACGAGAGCTCCGTCAAAAAAGATTAATTTTCTATAACTTAAAAGATCTTTATGGAAAGTATGTAAAGGAGAACACGTCAAACAAAATACTAGGTTTTTCAAGCTTTGCAAGTTTACGCCCGGCTGAATGTGTCTTGGCAGGAAGTCCTGGAACGCACTCTGTATGTGTCTGCTCTCAGCATCAAAATGTTAAGCTAAAATTACAAGCCTTAAACTCTAAAATATCTTATAGAGATATACTTGAACGTATGGTATGTTCAGTAGATAAAAGTAATTGTATGCTGCATTTATGTAACAATTGTCCTGGAAAGCAAGCTGTTTACAATTATTTTAAACAAAATAATTTTTTAAAAAACGATAGCCATATAACCTATTATATCTGGAAGCCAATAAATATTGAAAATAAAAAAGATGACCAAAAATCACAAACAGTTAGCAGAGTTACTCTTCAAAGAATAATTGAATTGTTGGATATCTTTATGAAGGACTTAGAAAATGAACTCTGGGAATTGTCCGAGCATCATTTTATAGCTGAAACTCAAAAAGATTATCTTGTTCATCTGAAAAAAAACTTAGTTTCAGATACATGTATAATAATAATGGATTTTGCAGAGAATTATTCTTTTATTGCTCAGGATTCCATTCAAGCTTTTTATTTTAATAACATTCAAGCTACATTGTATCCATTTACAATGTATTATAAAACTCCGAATGATGATAAACTACAATGTGCAAGTTCTTGTGTAATCAGCGATTACATGAAGCATAATGCTTTTGTTGTTAATGCTTTTCAAGAACCTATATTGAAAACGATTAAGGGGGCAAACCACCTTTAAATTGTCAAAAAATCGTTTTTTTTTATTTACCTTATTTATAGGAAATTTCCCGTAGAATAAGCTCCCGAAAACCGTTTTAAGATATCATAATTCCTTCTAAAGTTACAATATAAATACTGAGACAGCTTTTTTGCCGATTTTGCGTAAATTCGGTATTTTATCAATTATTATTTATTTTATTATTATTTATAACTAAATGTTTGATTGATTATTTTATTTAGTTATAAAGCAATAAAATATAATATAATAAGATCCATGCTTGTATATTCAAATATTTGCGCGTTGTTATATGTAATATTGGCGCATGTGCGAATTACGAGTAACGTGACATGTCATTACGTCACAAGATAATGGTCGATAAATCAGATCGAATTTTTGACTAACCTTACCCGTACATTTTTGCTACTTTTGACAGTTGGCTTTTATGTTTACAAACCATCTGTTAGTAAACACAGCTAATATTTTTATTGTACTGAACTTATACAGTGTTTTAATTGCATTTGACAATTTGTGAATGTGTGTAAATCAGTGTAGTGAAAATATCTTATAAAAGAGATAAAAAAGGAAGATTCACAAAAGAAGCCAAGACTATCCACCAGCTCAGCGAGGAAACTCCAAAACACAGCTAGTGCTAGAGACACCAGTGATACAACAAACAGAATCATTGTCACTTCAATTTTATTTTCTAAACTTAGAAGTGTTCTGTGTTGTAATCGGTGCCATGGCAGTGTTCAATTAAGTGAATCTGGTGTGCAGGGTCTTGGTTTCAAAATAGATATTGTGTGCTCAAAGTGTGGTGAAATAGCAGCGATCAACTCCAGCAACAAAGTAGGAGCCAAAGGAAATGCATATGAAGTGAACAGAAGATCTGTGCTGTCTGCTCGTGCACTTGGACATGGACACGCTGGCCTTTCAACTTTCTGTGGGATTATGGACCTATGCAAGCCAGTTGCCCAATCGGCTTTTGATGAAATAAATAAGCAGTTGAGTGAAGTGTGTGAAAGTGTCGCTCAAGAGTTTAGTATGATAAGTACAGTTTACTCAATTTATTCATTTTTGTGTTTTTTTTTTTCATTTCAGGTTATTCAAGGAGGAGGAAGACTCACGGGACTCCACGCACCAGAAAATATTGATGTACACTGCTGCAGATGTTTGTCTGCTACGTTGAAAAGAAGAAAAAAGTAGTTGCAATCGATAAGATGAGTATAAATTATATCTATTAGAACTTGTAACTTAATTGTTAAATAACTCTAAATGTTGTTTTTATCAATTTCAGCTTACTGTCCGTAAGATTCCAAGTGAACGCATGGACAGATTGGGCTCAAATTTTATGGAGATACTCATTATAGTAGTACTTTTCATATGAGCGTAGGGATTTTGATTTGAACGAGTAGAAAATTTTTTACATCTATAAAAGTGATAAAATTATTAAAAAATAAGTGTTATATTGACAATGTTCATATAAAAAAATACTTCTACTCGTTCAAATCAAAATCCCTACGCTCATATGAAAAGTACTACTATAATGAGTATCTCCATAAATTTTTAGCCCAATCCATCCATGCGTAGACTTGGAATCTTACGGACAGTGCTTAAAGTCTTCGAAAACTGTCTGGTTTGCCATGGAGGCATAGAAGGTCCAACGAAGGTAAAAAATATACAATTTGGTAGGTTTTTATGTATACTTTGAGGAAAAAGAACCCTTATTAAAATAAATATCAAAATAAAAATTCTTAATTAATTTTTTTGTTTCAGATTTTAAAGGTACTGTGCCCCCTTAAGGAAACATATCAGTGAATACAAAAAGTCATCTATTTTTCTGATGGTGCACCTACTCAGTACAAAAATAAGTAAGTAAATATCAAAATAATTCTTCGTAATAGCATACAAAAAATTTGTTATATCATTAAATCTACTGAAAATATTAATTTGAATGCATTATAAGGTGTACAGATTCAATAAATGTGGGTTTCGAGTAATTTACAAAGGTTACCCTTTAGTCGGTCATTTGGTTAAAATTTTAACTTTATTATTAAAAGAGATAAGTAAATAAAAAAATACTGGCTGATTATAAATGAAAAAGGAATACAAAAAGGTATCTATGATTTTTTCTGTAAACCCAATAGTTTGTGAATTAAAAATACAAAGAAACTTGATTTTTTTATCTTGAGCTATTTTTAATTCACAAACTATGGGTTTACAGAAAAAATCATAGATACCTTTTTGTTTTTTTTTCATTAAAATCAGCTAGTATTTTTTTTATTTACTATTCACTTTTAATAAAAAAGTTGAAATTTTAACCAAATGACCGACTAAAGGATAATTTTTGTAAACTACTCAAAACCCACATTTATCGAATCTATACACCTTATAATGCAATAAAAAGTTATATTTTCAATAGATTTAATGATATAACAATGTTAATATTTATTTATCCAAACAAATGTTAAAAATGTAATATTGATATAATCTTTTTATAAATTTTTAGGAATCATCTGATAAATATCTGCCATCATGAAGCTGATTTTGGAATTAAAGTAGAGTCATATAATTTTTTTGCTACCAATCATGGCAAAAATCCATGCAACGGAATTGGCGCTGTAGCAAAACGGTTCGTAAGACGAGCACCACTACAAAATTCAGCTGACCAACCAATTTTAAATCCTCAACAAATGTGTGAGTACTTGAACGAAATTTTGCACTCCATTAGGTAACAAAAAAAAATTACATGTATTTATAAAACCGTTGTTTTACGAAACAAAATAATGATAAACATTTTATTTTTGTTATTATAAACAGATTTTACTAGGTTAGTAGTGAAGACATTCAAGGAAAAGAAGAAAAATTAAAATCACGATTCAACTCAGCAAAAATGATTCGTAACACAAGAAAATATCATTATTATAAGCCAGTTAATGAATCTACTTTAGAGGCAAAAGATACATCTTTTAATGATAGCAAAAATGTTGTTAAATTATTGTAACTATACATTTTAATTAATTCATTATTAGTTTACAAATAATGTATTACTTTCGAAACTTAAAACAGTTGAATATATAATATTACATATTCATTGTATCATAAAAGAATTATTTTACATTTACTTTCCCCGCTATACCGCCGCGCGACGTTCGTTTATAATAAAATATAACGGTGTCGTCATATTCGTTGCAGCCGCGCGAACGTCAGTCGCGTGCAATGCGGCTTAGGTGACTCCTCGCTATGTAATCGACATTTCTGTCTCGTTTTTGGCAATGTGCGCGACAAAGTGGACCGTGCAGAGGTCGTCGGTGCAGCGGCGCTAGAAAAAAAGTCACAGCTCCGAAACAAAGCCTAGGGGCAGAACGAAACTTTAGGGTGGTTTTCTACTATATTTGAGCTAACTTTTAGGCCTGGTTAGGTTAAGATTGGTACATGTAGAAATGTGCTACAGAGGTGCCAACTTCGCGATTTTTGAAAAATAGGCTACTTTTCAATACCTATAACTCTAGTTCTAATCAATTTTAAAAATCGACGTGTAGAATTGAATATCTATCCAAAACAAACTTTTTGAGAGGTGTTGAGCCTAAATCGACTGAAAGCTGATGGAATGGCGACCGATTGAAATTCTCCAAAAAACCATTGATTTTGGTGTCTACTGCTGTTCGAGCCATTTCCGCTATTTAAATATATATGTCATGGGAGTATTTTTTACTCAAATTTAACATAATTACCGACAGATTTCCGAAGAGATTTTTTTTTTTTTTCATAATGCCACTTATTAGCGATATTTGAAAATTCAAAAAATTTAACAGGGCCAGAGGTGGCACTTAGAGGGCTGAAAATTTATGAACAACCTTGTTTTCTAATGTACTTTCATAGAAAAAATCGGCGGTAACAATGGCAGACCCCCCCCTCGCGCAGCGTTTTGTAAAACTTGGCTGGAATTACCCATATATATATATATATATATATATATATATATTATATATATATATATATATATATATATATATATATATATATATTATATATATATATATATATATATAGAGAGAGAGAGAGCGAGAGAGAGAGAGAGAGAGAGAGAGAGAGAAATGGAAATAAAAGTATTATATTTGAAATATATAATATATTTATTGTTTTGTTTTCGCAAAACGCTAATTCCTTTAAAAAAATTAACATGTTATTTTCTCACAAGGGGCTCGACGAAATATTTTCATTTTTGGCTTAAATTGCTAGTGAATGGTCAAGGTATGATATCCTTAAAAAATCCGAGATGGTATTTTTTTTTTTAATTAATGTTTATCTAGGACTGTCGTGTATATATGTGTGTACACAGTTTCGTCGAGCCCCTTGTGAGAAAATAACATGTTAATTTTTTTAAAGGAATTAGCGTTTTGCGAAAACAAAACAATAAATATATTATATATTTAAAATATAATACTTGTATTTCCATTTCTCTCTCTCTCTCTCTCTCTCTCTCTCTCTATATATATATATATATATATATATATATATATATATACATATATATAAAGAGAGAGAGAGAGAGAGAGAGAGAGAGAGAGAGAGAGAGAAATGGAAATAAAAGTATTATATTTAAAATATATATATTATATATATATATATATATATATATATATATATATATATATAATACACTTGTAAAATAAATTGATAATACTTTTAATTTAGTCAGTAGATAAATATTTATGTAAAAAAGCATTGTACTCGTATCTATACGTGATGAGAATTGTAAGCACAAACAGCTTTAATAATTGATTTTCGAACTCAGGGTTGTTCTTCGAAACTTTGTATTTTATTCAAGTAGCATTGAAATCAAAATGAACAGATTCGCTTGCTCATTATAAGAACCCAAGCCTTTTTGATATTTTGTACAAAAATCTTCAACGTGGAAAAAACAGCATGGACTTTCGGAATAACTGGAATTTGTCAATCTAAATAGCTCACTTTGAATTCTGCAACGTATTTCGCAAAATCGGGGTCAAGACTAGTAGTAAAGCAGGCTTGAACAACATTGTTGAATTTTTGATATGCTGAAACGTGCTTTAAACCGCCTATGCCACATATCGCCCGCAATATGTCCACTTTGTCTAATAGTTTTTTACATGAATTCCCTTTGAAAGCTGGACTTCCATGTGTTATTTCCCGTTGAACATTGTATTTCTCTGCCCAATTTAAAGCTATCTCTTCGCATTCGCGTAACATATGTGTAAATAATGTGTATACTACACCGAGCATCAGATGCAACTCAGGAGGAGGAATTACATCTAAAAATAATCTATGTTTACTAGTAGTAAACAACGGTGGATAAATGCAGTTTTTATAGTTTTTAGTTCCCGATTTTTGCCAAGCCATGTAATTATTAAGTGTATTACCAATGGTCCTGTAAAATCGACGTTCATCTACACGATTCTTATCTGCGAAACACCAAGTACACGCATAAAAACTAGCATGTGACATGATTCCTACAATAATATTGGCAAGCTTGAGATCTGTTGCAATAGTCCCTACAAAATCATTAATTTTTAATTCAGACCACAGTTGGAATACATTTTCATAATTTTCCTATGAACATGGCGCTACTTTCAAAATAAATAGCTGTTTTACGCCGGAGGTCTTAAACTTTTTCGCAGCAACTCCATCATTATATTCTTTTGACGTGTCGCTTGTATTGTTTCATTACTATTCGCCAATTCATCTTCCATCGATTGTACAGAGAGGCAAACTTTCAAGAAACCTCCTCCTCCATCTATTCCAAACTTAAGATGCATTTCAGATAGTTGTCTTTTTCCTTTACATGTTCAATAAAATTATTGAGATTAGGGCAATAAACAACAGTTTCGGCTGCATCCGATGTGACATTAGCTTTAACATTCACAAAATTAAATTTTTTAACTTCAAAATATTCATCTATAGTACGATTATTAAAATATAATTTTTTCTTCAAATTGGGTTCAATTATTTTAAATTACAAGAAGCCACTCGAATAGCTGCGGCGATTCCACAAGTTGTTTTATAACTTAAGTTAAAACTGTTTTAAATTTTACAAAAGTCATCAGCACTAAACAATGGTTCTATTAATCTTTTCGCAGCACTATTATTGATAGTTACTTTAAGCAGCTTTCCAGATGACTGCGATAATGACACTGAAGTATCACTTGTATTTAGTTTTTGTTTTTCATCGATTACACTTTTAAGCAGCAAGGATACTAGCTGTTCCTTTTCTTTTGGTCGACAAGATTTTTCGATACATTCATTCAAATTGTCTATACGACTTAACTGAGTGCACACGTGACTTTTTTCTTTACCAAAACAAAGAAAAACACGCCGAACAACGTGTCTCGGAAACTTTATTTAGGGTACTGCATGAATCTTGAGTTGATTTTGAGTTACCCGTGGAAACACTTTTTTTATTAAAACCCACTTTTGACTCCTTCACAAAGTTTTTGTATCCTGGTGATCTTTCAAGTTCGCATAAGTGACACTGACACTTATCATCTGTGTTTGATCGTGTATTTCTCTTGAAACTGAATTGAGAAAAGTTTGTCTGTTTTTTCACTTTACCGCGGTATACACCTAGTTTGCATGAAACACAGACGACAAGCGGAAGACATTCATTATCAGAATAATAGTCTTCAAACAAATCTTTTAATTTAATTTTTAAAGCTGGATATATCTTTATCATAGTCTTACATTTTGCACAGCATAATAAAGAAATCACGAAACGATTTTGTTCATGCATTCGTGCATGATGGTTACTCGGATTTATTGGCATGATAACGTACGATATTTACCTTTCTTGTTTAACTGTATCTGGATGACTGAAAAGGTTACTTGAAACAAAAATATACCCAATGTTACGTTTATTTTGAAAGACGGATATTTTCACCTTTAAGTCAGACGATGTAATTTTCAGGTTATCTCTATAGTATTTACTATTAAGTGCGTTAAGGTCATTCTGACTTTATATGCTACATACACATATTTGTTTCCTTTTTTCAACTGTGGTAATGTTTCTATATGTCCAAAACTATAATTATAATAATCTAAAGATTTTATATAAGCGCTAAGAAAATAAAAGCCTGAAAATGAGGAAAAAAATGGACTTTTCTCCCAAGAGGCTCGACGAAATATTTTAATTTTCGGCTTAAATTGTTAGTAAATGGTCAACGTATAATATCCGAGATCGTAATTTTTTTTAATTAAAGTTGATCGAGGACCGCCGTGTATAGTAATACTTTATTAATATATTAAAAATACAAAAATTATAATTTCACACGAATATTACGCACGTATTTATACATAAATAAAGTTTTTAAGAATTGCGCATTTTCTGAATAAGATAATCGAGTTGAAGTGATGTGTATTCTAAGTATACAATTTTAAAGTAATGTTTTATAAAATCACCCGAGTCCGAATCATTACATTTACATTTTACATTAGTTTTGAAATCATTATTTTGGAATAAAAACACTTTTACAAAGTCATAGCCATGTTAAGAGGTTATATCAATACTGTTTATAACTTCTTTTAACTGTTCACAAAAAAAAGAAATTTTAATTTTATAATATCATTTAACATCAGTTGAAATCGACGATAGCGCTCTTCTACACATACAGTGTGATCGCGATATAATACACCGCAATGTATATCCGTTCAGAGCGCTTCCCCTCCGAACATACTTTCACGCACACACACTCGCTGTTCCACCACGGCACGTAGCGTCAGCGCGCCGCGGTGGTGCGCGGTCTCTGCATCGGCGCGAAACAGTAGAACGCAGAGCTTCGGTGTGGAGCTACCGCATGGAGGGAGATCGGGATATATTACACTTTTGGAAAAAATTCCGCTCTTACAGCCCCAGCGAGCGGTAATATATCGCGATCCCACTGTATGATAGCATTTCTCTATCCTTCGAAAGACGATTTTTGTAACACAATAGTCGCTTGATAAAATTTCTTGTATTTTGTTTGGTTATCTTCGAAATATTGTGCTTTCTTATTAAAAATAATAGATTTAGCGTCATATGGTTTAGTACAAACGATTTCCAAATCGTCCATTGAAAGACGTGAAGCAGTATTTTCACTCCAGCATTCAGAAGCAAAAAAAATTCACTTATTTCATTGTGATTGTATTGAATTTTAATCTAAGTAACTGCGTCGATACTGCCAATATTATTGAAAATTGGATGGTAGCAGGATAAATAGCTGTGGTTAATTTTTGATCCCGATTCATTTAAAAATATGAAGTTAATAATAGTGGATGGTACGATTGCATTTTTTTTTCTCTCGTTAGTGTGTATTATATATACTTTCTTCTTCTCTTGCTTGACCTTGTTTCAAAAAATATTATTATCTGTTAACACAGCTTGAGACATTTCCCTCGCTCGTAAAAAAAGTCCTGGACACTTTTTGTAAATTTTTTCTTATACGTAAATTTCATTCTTTCCATGTCGATAATCACTACAATTAAAATCACCTCCCACTACTTTTTGGAAGAATCCTACGATTTGTACAAAAATTTTCCCTCCTCTAACTTTAAAAAGACACCTCCTTTGCAGTCAGCATATCGGTTCTTACACCCAAAAACAGCTCAGAAAAAAAAATCACATTAATGCAGTCAGAGTATCGGTTTGTGTACGTGCGCGAATGTGCATCTGCTCATCCTGATTTTCCCTTCACCGGAAACAGTTACCACGACTTTATCTATCAAACGCATTCCTTGCGCTCAGTCGACTTATCTGATCGTATACAGCTCATCCCGGCCTTCCTTTTACCGTGACAGTGTGCACGAATTTATCTAAGTGGCGCCTTTCTTTAAAAGATAAAAAAATAGTGGGCAGCATCTGCTCATCCCGATTTTCCATTCAACGGAAAAAGTGACCACGACTTTATCTAACAAACGCATTTCTTGCGCTCATTCGACTTATCAGTTCGTATACACCACATCCCGACCTTCCTTTTACCATGACAGTGACCACGAATATATCTAAGAGTCGCCTTCTTTTAAAAGATAAAAGATAGTAGGCAGCATTACTTTATACCACCATGCATTTCATCTCTTTTCAAAAATAAGAGAGGGGGCATTCCTTTCCTTCTTTTCTCAAATCAAAAACAACCTTGAGTAGGGATAAAACACAAACGGTTACTGGATCACTGAAAGAAGGGGTAATGCAGGAGAAGGGGCAAACCCACTCCAGATTTTTTAATGAATGCGAAGGGAAGGGGATATATAGATAGACTTAAACACACTACAGGTTCTGGATCGCTTAGGGAAGGGGCAAGCCAGTGGAGGGGCTTAAAACATACAATACAAATTCTGAAATAATTGGAGAAGGGGCGATACTGGGTAGGGCTTATACACTCTACAGATTCTGGATCACTTTGAGAGGGGAGGGAGTGATCCAAAACCTGTGTGAGCCAGTATGCCTATAGCCTATCTACTAAGAGCAATATTGAACTCTTGTAATACAAAAGAAATACTATACAAATTACAAAAAAATTGTTAAAACTCTAGATAAGGTCATTAAAGCAGCAAAAATAGAATATGATAAGAAAACAATATAGATTAATAGAAATGAGCCAAAAAACTCTGAGCTTAATAGAATAATTAAAAGTAGGAAAGAAATTGCGAACGAAATGAATGGCAAACTTGGAGAAACACTGAGTAAGAAAATAAAGATACCAAAAAATAAAAAATTAGAACTACCTAAAAGTAATCCAAAAACAATCTTTATAAAACCTACAAACGAATTTGAAATTATAAAGATAATAAACAATTTAAAAGTGAAAAAAGGTGGTGTAGATAATATTAATGCAAAGGCATTAAAAACTATAGCTACAACTATAGCAAACCCTTTGGCTTATGTAATTAATCGCTGTATCGAAACATCAATTTGGCCAGATATGTTGAAGGAGGCTGAAGTGATACCAATATACAAAGCAGGGAAAAAATGATATGAGAAACTATAGACCTATATCGTTAATAACAATATAGCAAAAATTTTTGAAAAAATCATACACAATAGAATTATAGACTTTATAAGCCATAGTAATATATTAAATATAAAATAATTTGGATTTATCAAAAATATTGGCACTAAAGATGCATTAAGCCTTATATCTAAAGCAGTTTATGAAAATTTAGATCAAAATAAACCCATAGCTATTACATTCCTAGATTTGGCAAAAGCTTTTGACACAGTAAATCATAAAATACTGTTAGATAAGCTTTACTCATATGGTATAAGAGGAAATGCGCATAATCTAATTACAAGTTATTTAACCAATAGAAAACAAAAAGTAAGAATAGGTTCACATGTAAGTGAATTTGAAATAGTATAATGCTTGATATTAGAACATACATTTGTGCTAAGGGCAAATGTAAATCATACAATAATCGCAAACATCGGCGTATCTCCAACTATAATTACAATAAAATGCTAAACTCATATTAAAAAATCAGCAATAGTCTATATAATATAACAAACGAAATAATAAATATATGGACACACAAAACAGAAAACGAAAAAGCGAATATCAAATACATAAAATTTGTTAAAGGAGCAAATAATGATTTCGATGTTAATAAAGATCCAAATATAGAAAAATATAAACCAGTAGATACGGTCTTGACCAAGATTGATGAAATGGCTGAAAAGAACAACAAGAAAGCTAGAAAATGGAAGCAACGGCTGCACCTGTACAGAAGATTAACAAATCAACAAGTCACAGAATGACATACGGAGATAACAACTACCTAGGATCGAACAAGGCGATTTTTTACTTTGACAGAGAAATAAGAGGAAAACAAATTTTCACAAACGCAATGTATTCACTTAAACAACAATCGTCTTATAATGATATTGTAGTTATTGACGATATAGTCTTTACACCAAACTGCAAATGTGATTCAGCTAACCAACACAAAGAGATGTTCCCACATTACAGAGTTACCTGTGCTGTTGGACTTACTTGCCCGGCTAGGCTCAACACCATAGAAAGAATACTATATGCAAGAGGTAAACACGCGACAACAGACAAATTTACGATGGCTAGATCCATCTTAGTGAGGTATTGGTAATATTATAGTGCTAGGTTACAATGATTAAATTATAAGAATAAAAATATTTATAATATCAAAGAAAAATGTACGAAAATATAGAATCTTAAGCATGTGCAATGTAATCTTAATTAACGCGAATTAATATAATGTAGTCGTCACATTATTACTAACTGTTGGAATATTGCTATGCTTTAGCAAACGTATGTGTGTAACTGTAGTTATACAGTACTACATGCTTGTACAAAAATGAATCGACTTACTAAGAAATGTCCCAAAGATATAAACTGAAATGCGAGATATAGACAAGAGTGGGGAACTATATGCGTCAGCCCCAATATTCTCTTATGCCCTTTTGTCAAGTGTTTTTAGTCGTACTAAAGCATCTAGCTAGAGCAGTTGCACATTACTGACGTTTTTCCTTCCTTGTGCGAGATTGAATAAACGAAAGTTATTTTATTTGAAATATACATTGTGTATTACCATTTATTTAACACCCATTTCCAATAGGTTATGTGCCCAGATACGTGGTTAAATAATTGTGATTTCTACTGTCTAAAAATAACTGTTTATATTGAAAAGCTTCATCGTTATGTTCATTGTGAAAGTGCATTTTAGTACACTAAGAAATAAAACTTTAATCGAGAAGAATAAGTGAAAAACGTGTGAAATGAGACAAACAGATGTTTAATAAAAGATAATTATTATATACGAAGCTACTACAACAAAGTGAAAGTAGTGATTCCAGCACTGTGGCATCTCTAAGCCTGCAGACGCATGCAATTTTAAGAGGAATACTAATCTGAAATCGAAATGTCGAAAAACATTCTCAACCAGCTGAATAAATCTTAAAAAGGATTATATGGCAGAAAGATGAAGAAGGAGACAATGGATTATCACTGTGAAAGATGAATTTGTTAAACCGAAGATATTAGTATAAAGAAAACTTCAAGAAAAATCAAATAATTATTGGAGAAGTACAAATTGGAATGTCACACGGCAAAGTCTTTATGATAAAACATTTATTCTATGAAAGTTCAAAGATAAAAAAATAATTTTTCTTCTTAACAGTGAATTTTTTTTTATAAAATGGTTGTTATTAACAAAATGATTTGTTTCAGAGATTTGTTAAATTACAATCACTGGCTTGTAAAAATCTGGGACACAGAACGGATTTTTCATAACTATGACACAGAGAAGAAAAGTCGAAATTATCGACTACATGTGTCAGGCACAAGGGCTTCGTTGTTCAAGTCGAGCAAGCCAGGCCCTCCATGAAGTCCGAGGTGACGTGTTGCATATTTATGGCTTAAGCCATATGAGAGGTCTGATCGAAAAATACAACAAATGAAAACTAAGATTGTTTTCATCAAAATTAAGATGTTGTATACAGTTGGAAATACGATGGTAAAAATAATTGAAAATGGTAAGCAGTTAAACAATGCAATATCTATAAATTTTAAAGTAGATGAATGTAATATATGTATTGAAAAACATAAGATTATCAAAATAACTTTTTAAATATATTGGCACAAATGTAAAGTTTATAAAATAGAATACAATTTCTAGAATATAAATAAATTATTAATTACATAAGCTTCATTTAAAACTTATATTACTATAATGTGTAAAGGTATAAGTTTGATTAAAGTCCGTTGTTTATAGTTCATAAAAGATGTTTATAATTTAATCACTCTATAATCTATAAATGAAAATGTTTCGTATTTTAATGAATTTGATTTAAACTAATATAGCAACGAAACAAAGGTCAAACTCATTTTAAATTATAATTGTTAAATTAAACTAAAACATAAGAGAATGTTTTTGGTATTAAATAAAAGACTTAAAGGCATAGATTTACTATTGCACAATAATTTTATACATTATAGTTTATTGATGTTTCCAAAAGTAGATATTAAAATGATTATTAAAAGAAGAGAAAAAAACTTATGCAATAATCATTATCAAATAAACATATGAATCACGGTACTATAAAGAGCCGAAAATTAAAATGAATAAAAATTTAAGTTTGTTGTTTTATGAAAGTAATTAATTACAAATTTGAAAGCGATAGTTAATGATAAATCGCTTAAATCTATTTTAGTTGAATAGAAACTAGACATATACAGAGTGTAGAAGGTTTGAAAAAGTACTATAAAGTGTTTGCAGTAAAAAAAACTCTTATGATAATAAAACTGATGCATCTGAACATTATGTCAAAATCAGTAAATATTTATAAATCTGATGATGATAAATCAGAAGATGATTATTAAATCTGGTATTACAAAACCAGATGGCTATAGCTAAATAAATCTGATATTAAGAAATCAGATGGCCATAGTTAAATAAATCGGATACTGATGTATCAGATGATATAGTTAAAGAAATCTGATAATGAGAAATCAGATGATATGATTAAAGAAATCTGATAGTAAGAAATCAGATGATTTTAATCGAATAAATCGGATAGTATGAAATCAGATGAATTTAATTGAATAAATCTGGTAATAAGAAATCAGATGATTATAGTCAAATAAATCTGATAATGAGAAATCGGATAATTATTATATAAATCTGATATTGAGAAATCAGATAGTTTTGTTTATAAAATTGAACATTAAAAATAAGATAATTTTGTTTGCACAGTCTGATATTTATAAATTACATTGCATAAATCCTTTTTAAATCTGATATTGATTAATTAGATGATTTGGCATATTAAATCTGGTATAGATTAGTCGGACAATTAGATATTATAAAATCTAGCGCATGAAACGTCAGATAGTTTCATTTTCTGGCATAGTGCGTTTCTTGCACATAAGAATTGTACACGTAATTATTGTGCACAATTTAGCATTGGTCAAATATATCTATATATAATTTGACCAATGCTAAATTGTGTACAATAATTACGTGCATAATTCTTATGTGTAAGAAACGCGTTATGCCCATTTTCTTGATTATAAATAAATCGGAATTTGTCTTTCAGAAAAATATCATAGTGAATACGATACTTAAAAAAACGGAAATTGATGTGCAAAATAGTGGCAATCTTAATTTACCATAATAAATCTGAATTTAATAAAACAAACTAAATTCGTAACAAAAACGAATATTTATAAATAAGCTTATAACGATAAAATAATCGAGGCTTGAGTCTAAAAAAAAATATGAATTGGTAACGGAGCCTAAATAGAGTGGTAGGATAAAACATCTATTATAGAATTTTTATGATAATAAAATTGCACATGGACTATATAATCTTATGGAATAAGAATAAGGTAATATTTAATAAAAATACGCTATCAATGGTAAAACGTATTTGCTATTTAAGGTTTAGTATGAAAAATATATTATTAAAAATATATGCGATTGTAAATGGATACTTAATATTACAAATAAGGAATTGTTTGTAAATCCATAAAATGTAAAACTTGAAATATTATTCAAGGTTTATGCTAAGAATGATATATAAAATATTTAGTGAGTACTAAAATTGTTGCTTTAGTAGTAAAAATCTCAGGTATGTGATTTATAATGGATATGCATAAATTAATGCAGTTTATAACTATATCTTATACAAATACAAACTGTTTTGATTTTTGTAAACTGTATTAAAAGAACAATTTAATGAAAGTACTAATGAAGTGGTATGTGACAGTTAAAGCTGTAAATTCAATAACTTATGATATAATTTTAGACATAGTAGAGATTTGTAAATGTATAAAATGTTAATTTAAAAAACATTTGTTTTAGTTTTTTTTTGCTATTATAAAAAGAGAAAAAGGTTTTCAAAACATAGCTGTTAAATACTGTATTAAAAATAATATCATAATATCTATATTAAACTTCATTGCAATAGAAAGAAAAGGTTGATGTGCAATGAAAGTAGTGTGATCTTGAATGAAAGTGTATACGCAAAGATTATTTATTAAAGTTATTATAAAGTTTTATTTCTGAGTAAAAGTATGATGCCCCTTTACAAAATAATATTGGTTATTCCACGTAAATAATATGCACATGATTTGAATAGAAAATACAGTAGTAAAATATTTTAAGCTATGATCTGAAAATAAAGAGGTACTTGATATCTGTATGAAGTATTAGTTATATTTGAATTGATTAAGTGGATTTTGAATACAGTATTAATAAACAAAAATCATACCACAGATTATTTGTTTAAATAATATAAGCAGCGTAAAGTCTGTTGAATTGAATTCCATAGTAGTTTGAAAAACTGAAAAAGAATATAAATTTTTTTTTGTTTTAAGAACAAAATTAGAAAAGAATTGTAGTAAAAGTCAATAGTACAACAAAAGTGACTATAAATATGTAAATGAAAGATTAATCATATTTATAATTTATGGAAATAATAATTTTTGTATTAAAACTGCAAACAGCCAAACTAATCATAAAATATCAAAGTGTATTACGATTGATAAAATGCATATTTTTTATAATCTATATATATATATGAGAAACAGATTAAAAGGAATAAATTTCTATAAGTAATAAATTGAAATATGTATTTATAAAACTGTTATTAACAGTTATGTTTATAAAACTCTGAATTTGAATTTGGTTTTATTAATGACGTTTCTCATGATATACGTATTTATGTCTATAAATAATATATTGTTATGAACTACTTTATGTAAAAGTAGAAAAATAATTCTATAATATACACGTGACAATTATATAAATGATGATTGTATTTTAAGCATCATAAATGGTCTGATTAGGATTTTCTGGGTTTTCCCTCATCTATACAACAAATGTTAGACCATATGTAATTCCCCAGAGAAAGTACAAGGGATGATGATTGTCTAGTCTATAATATATAAGTTGATATTTATCAAATATAATTGTTATATAAAATTTGTACATAAATTGTATGTGTATACAAAACAGATAATATAGAGGCACATTATTAGTTTTTCAGTTTTATTGTTAGTCGATTAGTTTTTGAGGGGGCGTGTTGGAATATCGCTATGCTTTAGCATACGTATGAGTGTAACTGTAGTTATAGGGGAAGGTGGGGCAGTACGGGCACCCTAACTTCAAAATAATCCTGTACTTTCTATTTTGTACCAATACAAATTATTAAAAGTGCTTCTTAAAGTAGAATATCTCAAGATTTAGATACATTATTTTTTATTATAAAATATATATTGCATTGTTTTTTATAATGCAAAGTACAATACCGCTAAAACTGCCCATTTTCCCCACCCGTGGGGCACGATTGGCATGGAGGTGGGGCACGATTGACACGGTGAATTAATGAAAAATTTATTTAAAAAAAATATTGGACGTTACTATTAAATTTGCATTTTATAGGATTGAGGATCAAAACTAAAAACCTGACGTATGTCTTATAAACTTTACTATTTATTAAATAATAGAAACAATTATTACTTTACGTATGATTAGTTTTTAAACAACAATTATGTTTTAAGTGAAGGATTATTTTTTCCAATCACTTTAAATATTTATACTTTTAATCACATTTTGACACATTTTCTTTAAATTATAATTTTTAAATAACAATTCAGTTTTATGTGAAGGATTATTTTTTCCTTTCACTTTAAATCTTTGTACTTTTAGTCATATTTGATCACATATTCCTAAAATTAGCATTTATAGTACGTATAAATTAATAATACTTCACTAAATAATACTTTGTTTTAGGGAAGATCGGGTCAAATTTTGACACTTCTACTGCCATTTTTGAAGCAAATATTGCCTATCACAGAGAATTAGAAATTCTAAACAATTAAGTGTTAAACTTAGACCCGGTCTCCGTTATATACATAATTTACGTTAAGGGCGCAAAAATAAGGTTAAGAAAATCAGCTGTTAAACTCGGCGGAAATAAATTGACGACTCACGTATGCCAATCGTGCCCCGCTAGTGGTGCCAGTCGTGCCCCAATTTAGAGTATTTTTATATGTAATATTACTTTTTTCCTAAGCATCGGAGATCATCAATCAAAAATACTATTAAAAATTTACGATTTAAACTGTAAAAGTAATTCCCTTTCGAAGCTCATATGATTTATTTGTTCTTGAGAAATAGATTAGAATTATGGAAAAAACATCGTTTTGAAGTCCTCAATTTCTAATAATTCTCATACGATTTGTATTAATTTTTTTCATTTAGGACTTGAAGAGGGAAAAAGTAAAAGCTATTTACAACATATAAAAAATACTATCAGGTTAGAATATTCATTTATTTAGTGAACATTTGAATGCCCAATCCACCCGCCAAACCCATCGTGCCCCACCTTCCCCTACCCTACTACATGCTTGTACAAAAATGAATCGACTTACTAAGAAATGTCCTAAAGACATAAACTGAAATGCGAGATATAGAAAAGAGTGGGGAACTATATGCGTCAGCCCCGATATTCTCTTATGCCCTTTTGTCAAGTGTTTTTAGTCGTACTAAAGCGTCTAGCTAGAGCAGTTGCACATTACTGACGTTATTCCTTCCTTGTGCGAGATTGAATAAACGAAAGTTATTTTATTTGAAATATACATTGTGTATTATCATTTATTTAACACCCATTTCCAATACTAACTATATAAAAATATAGAATCTTTAACACAATTTATAATGATAATATTAATTAATAAGGATTTATATGGAAATGTTAAAGAGAGATTATATATCACTGTTAAATTTTTAATAAATTATTAACAATGTTATATAGAGTTGGGATGAAGAGTCAGAAGACCTTCATAACCAAACCAAAGTATGTATGAATGAACGGTGAAGGATATAGATAAACTTTATTGTTTAGGAATAAGAGGAAAGGCGTTGGATCTACTTTCAAGTTATCTTAATGATAGATATCAAGTAGTTAAAATAAATGTTAATGAAAGTGATAGCATGTTAATAAATACGGGTGTTTCACAAGGCACAATATTAGGACCTCTACTTTTTATACTATACATTAATGATATCCTGAAAGTGATCCCGCTAGAGACAATATTGTCATATGCTGATGACACTGCAATAATAGCAAATGGTAATACTTGGAGTGAAGCGCAAACAACTATGAATAAGTATTTAATAAAAATTGATAAGTGGTTAGCAGTAAACAAATTATCTTTAAATGTTGAGAAGACTGTTGTTATGACCTATGGTAACTACATTGATAGTGTTCCAACTCAAATAGATATTAAAATTAAGGATAGAAATATAACTAGAGTAGAAAAGTGCAAATATTTGGGAATAGTATTTGACTACAATCTGAAGTGGGATAAACACGTTCAATATATAATACAAAAAACGAAATATCTAGTCTATATTTTCTATAAAATTGCCAAATCAATGCCAACAGAAATATTAAGAATGATATATTATGCATTTTTTCATAGTATAATAAGTTATGGAATATTAGCTTGGGGTGGAGCTTATAGAAATAATAGAGATTTATTGCAAAAATTACAGAATAAAATTTTGAAAGTTATTAATAAGAACAATTTTGTTGAAGATAATCCTATGAACTTGGAACAACTATTTACTTTTGAGGCGTTAAAATATCATTATACAGACCTAAAAAGCCAATATCTTGCATCAACTAGTATAACTAGGAGAAAAAACTTAACTATACCTAAAAATAGCAAAAGGGTTAGCGACAAAAATAGTTTTAAAAAAGCAATTACAACTTTTAACAATTTACAAAATGAGTTTAAAACTTTAAATATAACTAAAAATTCTCATAAAAAGTTGCTAAAAGATTTGATAAGATCTAATTAAGAAGCGCAGTGATACAAAATTACTGTTTTGTATATAATTTATCGCTTTATATAAAAATACGAAAATTGTTAAGAAACGAAAATTTTATATGCTTAGTTTTTAAGTCACTTTTAGTATTAAATTAGTATTAAGTATATATATATATTTTTTATTTAATATTTTGTATAATTTTTTTTTTTTGTTTTTTATGTCTTAATACCAGACCTGCGTATAGGTAACTAAGTTTACCTCTGCAGGGTTTTGCAGTTTGTATATAAACTGTATCTCTTTCTGGTTTTCAATAAATACAATATATATATATATATATATATATATATATATTTATATATATTTATATACCCGATAAACGTACTGGGCATTATTAATACATTTACTTAAATGAAATGTATCTAAAAGTTTGTATGTAGTGAAATTACATTAATAATGCTTATCATGTTTAAAGGATATATACATTATTTTGATCGACAAAAACGAAGTATTATATATGTATTTCAAGTAGAGAAAAATTTTTTTATATTTACCGAAAAAATACAGTTTTTATGCGTATTAATATTTTATTCTATTGTTAATGTATAAACATCATCTTTTTTGAAAATATATCTTGTTTTCATCTTACACAGTTGCACCCTAAACTTTCCAGACTAAATTTACAAGCTTTTTAGTTGAAATTCAAGAATAGGGCTAAAAATAGGTGCTCCTATGCCAAGTAATAAGCATTTAAGACTTGCGCAAAATCTTTTTATTTCGTAACTCTTCATTTTTTGACTATTGATCGTATGCTTTAAATACTCACAATTTCACACAAAAATATCTATTTTCAACAAACTTCAGCTATTAATTGAAAAGTCAAGTATTGTATATTATCCGTCCCTGGTAGAAAATTGAGCATATTAGATGGTCAGTTCACGATCTATTGGGCAGATCCGTTTCCTAATAGTTCGCCAGAAATAAACCAGCATCTGACCAGAAATTTATAGAAAATCTAAATAGCTTACATAACCCTAAAAAATTATTGAAAATGTAAATCCCATTATAGTACTTCTGCGTTAAAACAGCATGCAAATTTTTATTCGATTATTTATTTGATTTTTTTTATGTCTTATTTAATTATAAAACTCTAACCTTAAAAAAACTTTTAATGAAATAAGTTTTTAGTTTTTATTTCGAATCTATCCCAAATATATCTTAGCATTCTATTAACAATAAGCTATTAAATCCATGACATAATAATCATTATTAACTGATACAAATTCGTTAAACGTTATTTTTTATTTATTTATTCATTAACCATAAGTTGGTCAGGTTTCTGACGAGAAAACGTCGACAGGTAGCGGGGTTTCTGGCCAGACTTTTAAGCAGAAATTGGCCATTCCCTATAAAATAGAGTAAAATCTGGCGAACATATGGGGAACGTTTCTACCAGGGGTATTTCGTGAAGTTTAGGAACATTTAATACATAAAAATACTTGTAAATTAATACTAAAAATTTAACACATGTATCTGTATTTATTTAATTACTTATTACTTTGTACTTTGTAATAAATATAAACAGCTGTATGCATTCCATTATTACCTGTAAATACAAAATATTTGTAATATTTAATATTTAACTCTTTCCAGTCGATGAGTTGGGACTTGTGTACTTACATTAATCCTTTTGAAAAAATTAAATGTTATTGGCTGCTCCTTCTGCAAGGATCAACTTTTTCATCTCATTATCCAAAGGTTGATGTTCCTTTGCTTCAATTTTATTTAGATTTAATAATGAGATAAGTGGATCAGAATGTAACATCAGGCGTCTGAATAGATACAGATTTGTTTCAATACCGCATTGAATGTATATGAAACGTATAATTTTATATTCTATTCTGCTATTAAAATATCTAGTAACAGCCAATTTTTAATAGAAATGCCAAAAAGTAGTTTTGTCCTTGTGGTGTTGTTATGTTCTGAACTCCCAATAATATGAGAATTCAGAACATGTATGTATACATCTAGTGGCAGGCTCTACCATGTACTCTGGTACTCTCACTACCAGCAACCTGCTAAATATTCTTATAGGTTTTGGAGATTGTTTTACTTACTTTGTTGGATCTGCGTAGTTGTTTTCTGGAGTAAAGTTGAATTGAAGGTTGATTGAATAATGATCTCTGTTAATTCTTGTATTCACCAATAGAACTTTTATTTATTTATTTATTTGCTCAATTTATTACAAACTCTAATAATTGGATCGCACAATATTTGTTTTTAAGAGTACTTTATAATGTAATATATTTATTTGAAGTTTTGTCTATTTTGTAAATTGATTGACTGTACTTTGTTTGATAGATAGATAAATATTGATATAGATTTTAATGGATATTTTGTAAATTCTGTATATAGATTTATTCGGTTTGCTTGTATTGTTTTTTTTTTATCGAGCCGCGAGTCGGCCTACTGTGGGCCTTACGAACGAACTCCCCGTTTTGCGCTCTCATTCTCTTTTATATCTTATTCTTTGTTGATCAAAATGCATAATATTTTGAAAATTAAACAAAACCATTATTTCGAAAAAGATACACAATATCGTAAACGATATTGTGAAACGCTTATTTTACAAATTCGCGAGGTCCGATTTATGATTGCTGCACGTTAGTATTTCGAAATGACATTCTTTTTGCCGAACTTTATGTCAGCGCTTTCAAGTCGGCACTCTTGAATCATCCGCTTAGCTTGACAAAAAGTATGTCACTATTCGGTAATTTTAATGATTTTAAAAGTACGTCTACTAGACGTAACAGTGTTACGGTTTTTTTAACATTAAATCGCCATATATTAGGAATCCTATTTATATTACAATGATACAAGCCACTTTTTAAGATTTTCAGATAATAATTTCTTGTTTTAAGCTATTAAACAGCTATTTAAACTGGATGAGATAAAAAATAAGAAAACATAAGAAATCATACATATCTTTATTTGTGCGTTTATACCGCATTAAGCGATACACACTTATACAACAAGTTTTAAAAGGAATTCGATTATGCAGGTCTTTTCAAATTTATTTTGTGAGATACTTGAGAAAATTAATTAAATGACTTTAAGGTTACGTTTATTCTATAAAATGGCAATAAAATATGAAAAAAAAAATGTTACATGTTCGTAACAAACTGCCTACTTTTGCTTCCAAGTTACTATCTACCATGCCAATTTTCTATAGATAGATTTCTACTAGGAATATAAAGTTATTATTAATTAACCCCTAGAGGGCCGGAAAGTCAATATATTGGCGCACCCCGTGATCGACACTTTGCCTATGATCAATCAATGATATAAGATACCTTATATACCCATTTTCTGAGGGCGATATGCCTCCTCAAATCGCGGCCCTCTAAAGGTTAAGTCATAAAAATATTTACCGTGAAATCTTTTTAGTAAATTTTTCACGAAATTTCTTCACATTTTTGTGGTTACTATCTTGTGCTTCCTCAGAAAGCATTCCGATTGCAATACTCATTCGTTGAATTATTTGATGACCATGAATAAGTATGATGTGCATAGAGGGTGGCATATAATACCACGAGTATAATTGCACATACCTTTCGGCTGCTGCTGTACAAAAATCTTTAAAGGCATCTACATTTACAGTATAGCCTGATATAATGACTGTTCAGATAACTTTGAATTTTGTTAGAAGATCTTTATCGAATCCTTAGAAAAGAAAGTTATAGTTATAAATCACACTTTATAAATTATACATTCTTACATTTTTTTACGTTTTTAAATTTTTACTAGGGTAATGGCATATCTTCTGTACAGAGAGGATGTACAATTATTTATAACAATTATTCATTCTTAACGTACCTGTAACGTCGGAGATAATATCAATGTTATTAAAAAAAGTTCTTGCGTCGGAGCATTGAGAAGTATACCTAACTTTTTTCGACAAATCTCTTTAATACGTTGCTTGCGGTCATTGATCAAATGTTGTTTATCTTTTGTAAACAAATATAGAATATATCAGTTTGTATATCAGTATCCTATCTAAAAAAATCGATTGCGCCATCTTGAAGTAAATCTATTCTCGTCGTTTGATTGGCCGATAAAAGCGCGCATTTTATTCGTAGTATTTGGATTGTATTTCTTTTTTATATTATTTTAGTAATAATTAAAATAGAACATAGAAAAAAGTGATGTAATTAATTGAATTAATTAATTGCTAGAATATTTAATTGATAGGAAAATCTACGCGTTTTCATTATCGCAGCGTTCTCTACATATGTATATGAATTCTAACCTCAAATATTGTAAATTAACAAATCATGATAATAAGAACGTCAGAAGTCGCTAGTTTAATATAATTAACTTAACCTCAAAATGTATAAATTTATTTTTCGAGTGTTTTTATAAAATATAGAAAGTTTATTCAAGCAGACACATATAATCTAATCACTTTTTAAATAGTTATAAAAAACAATCAACGTTTGTCATATACAATCTTTAGATAGAAATATATGCTGTTTTTTAGTTTCTCATATTTTTGACTGATATCGTTTTAGATTGCAATTTTAATATATGTCTACAAGATATCACACTTATATAAAAAAATCCAGCAAATATATATCAACAAGTTCATAAACACATATTAATACGGTAAGATTATTAAATTACCAGTAAATAGCGACTAAACGTTAAAAAAAACGTTACACACAAGGATAAAAATTGTATCAATTTTTTAACTTTTCTATTTAATCTAGGTTATTGCTAGCATCTTAAAAGAATCGATTACTATAAGGGTACTTATTTATTTATTAAATAAATGTAAATTTGTTAATTGATTTATATTTTTATAAATGTAAATTAGTAATGTTGATTTCTTACTCTCCATTCCTTTACATCCAAGCGATATGATATATGGAGTGTCAACTCCATGAATCGGATGTATGCATGAAGAACCGGCAATCCATACTCCAATGCTTTTTCATCGACAGGAAGATTCAGAACTTTTTCAATATTATTAAGGTGGGAAATAGATGCTTTACATACAAAACACCTCTTGCTAGCAGCTATTGAGAGAATTGCATACCTAACGATATAAAAGAATATGCAACTATGATGTTAGAGCTATATAAAGTTACTTAAAATTATATAAGCAATCCGAAAATCGATTATATAGTCTTTTATTAAACTCTGTATAAGAAACTAAATAAAACAATATGCTTTTGCGATTGTGTGCATAACTAGCAACTCATGTATCAAAATCATTGTTTAAATGCATCTGAAACCCAACAGTGAAGCTGTCACAAATGATTTCTTCTAATGCTTCAATTTGATTTTTTAAATACGATTCCTCGCCTTTACATAATTCGTCGGTTTCTTTTACAAACTGAATTCGAATCGGTCGACAAAATCGAGTTGATGATGGCCGTCAATTTTGCTAAAAAATTTGTCCATGTTCGTCAACTGATTTTAAAGGAACATAAGAGGAGCAAAATGTACTGGTACTAAAGGCTCCATCATGAACTACCTTTTGGCATTCAAATTTGTTCCATCAAAAACATATTTTCCGATGAGAATTAAGAACAGTAAATTCTGTAAAGAAACCTCACATTTTGTTTCCGTAATAATTATACCTTTTGAGTATGATTCGGTTTTTCCTTTGGAAACCTACAAGAATATTTTTCTTAATATAAAAATAATACAGTTTATTAGACTCTATTACTATTATATAATATATATATATATATATATATATATATATATATATATATATATATATATATATATATATATATATACTAGGGGGACTGCGCCCCCTGCTCGCTCCGCTCACCAACCCCAACATCTTACAACAATAGTTAAAATTATTTGTTTGCTTGACATTATTAATTCTTATAAGGAAATAATATAATTATTTTTTCTATTTTTTCCACACCACCTATGAGGTAAATAGAAAGGTGCGTTAATTTTTTGGTTTCGTTTAATTTACTAATAATCATATTTAATAATGTACTGATAAATAAATGTGATTTATTGACATGATAAACTCACATATATTTTTCATGATTATCATTTAATTATCCGAATCCCTTTCCCACCTCTATTGAAAAAGATTAACCTAAAATTCATTACGATAACCTGTATAATAATTAACGTAGATAATTCTATATTATATTTATCATTCAAGTATTTGTTATAATTTTTAATTTATTCATTTGCAATAGCGATTACCCATCTGTCTCCTTCCTATCTCCGGTGTGTATACCCAATAAAATAAAATTTTATACAACACTATTTAACTTGTAAAATACATCTATATATACCACTTGTGTATATTTAGATCTATTTATCAATTTAAAATTAATATGTTCTACTTAATTTTTTTCTAATGGGTATAAAAAAAGTAATCATATAAATATACTCTTAAAAGGAAAATAACTTGTTGAATTGAAAAATATTACAATTACAAAAACATATAATAAAACTTTTTAATAAAATAAAATGAAATGCTTTTTTACCTAATAAGGTTGTGCTTATGAAACATTAAAAATTTAAAGTGGAAATATGGCGTATTCGAAATAAATAAATGATTAACCAAATTTTATAACCCATACAATACACGCAATATTTGTAACGTATTTATAATACTTTTCCAAATTTTCTGAAAGATAATAATTTAAAATTGGATCATTGTTTTCTACCTTTAACATTAAAATTTCAGAGACCTGCAACCGTATATAACATGGTACGTTTTCCCAATTTTTGAAAATTTCTAAATCACCATCTTTCCCAACAAAATTGTCTATTTCATTATTTAATTTAGTGTAATATAAATTTTTATCTACAGAATGTAAATAATTCTCATATTCTTCTTCCTGTTCTAAATAGTCATCAATTTGTTCGTATAAATCTTGTAAATTTTGCTAATCTTCGGCATTTTGTAAATCCTTTAACTTAACGTAACAATTTTGAATTGGATCCTACTCCATACTATCGTCAATTTGTTCATCTAAAGCTTCTAAAGATTCTAAGTTTCGTAAATTTTCCATTCCTTCGTTATGATCTTGATTTAATTTCCGTTGCATGTTATCCATCTTTATAATTTTCGAATATATATTAAAAATGTAATGAGAACTGTTTTTCCAATAGTTTATTTTATTTTTATTTATTTATAGATATATTTTAATTATATTTTAAAAGATGATATTAATTTTCAAAAATTTCTTGCCATACTACATTAGTAATTTCTGTTAAATTTTCAGACTCATTTTGAATACATACTTTTTCTGGGTCTTTACATCTAGATAAATGAACATATAATTGGCCATGAGAAAACAAAGGTCTTTTTATAAATATTCCTATCTCATCAAAACTTTGACCTTGGGATTTATTTATAGGCATTGCGAATGCGAATGCGAACGAAGAATAAACGGTAATGATGATGATTCTCCAGTATTTAAGGTTATTCGTTGAATGAATACCCTATCTCCAATTTTTTCTTCTGTTATTATTTCTGCTTCAATATTATATTTAAATAATTATATTATTTTTAATCTTGTACCATTACATAAACCATCAGTAATACTTAAATTTCTAATCAACATATTAAATTAAACAAAATAAAAAAATCAACACACACACATCTATTTACCTCCTGGGTTGTGTGGAAAAAATAGAAGAAACTTTTATTTAAATGTTATTTTACAAAAAAATTGGATTGATAATTGAAAGCTTTATCAATAAAAAATTGTCTTGAAATCCTAAAACAATTTAACTGAATTTAATTGAAGTTTTTAAATGTTTTTCAAATAATGTAACCACTCCATATAACACAAAAAAACGCAGCTATCTATTTATCAATTTCTCTATTTACCTGAAAGATCGTTTCTATCTATTTATAAGTCCGGATATTTTCCTTTTAATCATTATGAGAGATTTTTTAAAAACATTATATAAAACTAAATACAATGAGGGGGGGCTGAGGGGAGGGGGGCGGAGGGGGGCATGAGGAGAGAAAAGAGGGGAGGAGGAGGGGGTGAGAGGGGTCAAATGAGGGGATGAGGGGGGTCCATGTGGAAGTCTACAAAGTGAAAAATGACGTAAAAAAAGTCAAATTTAACGCTATTTTGAGGAGATATCGTAAGAGGAGGGGTTGAGGGGGGGGGCTGGGTGGTAGAGTTAGAGAATTAACTATATATAGGTAGAGATATATATAATCTATAATGAATTAAAAAATAAAGAACACTACAAATATAAATTATTACATTTCGACACTAGTACGTGAAAGATAATTTTCGCACGAGTGTAATTTTATCGCCCGAGCGAAGCGAGAATGTTAATCACACGAATCGAATATCATTTAATATTTTTCTACACAAAAAGCATAAATCGGGATTTTCCGCACGCTTGAATTGAATTTCTCACATGATTATACGTAGATTTCGTAAACTGTGCATCGACTAACAGTGCTAAGACGGCAGTTGTGCGCATTTCAATGCTGTTAGATTTTTCAAATCTATCCGAATGATCGGCGACCGAATTTTCACTCAGCAATTTTTCAAAATCTTGGCGGCAGCAAAAAACCTTTTTTTTCATTTTGGATTTAACAGCAGCTACAAGCTCATCTGAAGTTAAATTTTTGTATAAAACAGAATGCCTTCTCCATTTCGTTGTTGCAGAAGCAACGTCGTAGCTCCCGTTAAGTCGACCACATTTACGACGCTTACATACTATTAAAGATAATAACAAACGCATAATTTAATACAGAATTAAAATAGTATATTATGACACTGTTGTGGGAGATGGTTTTCTACCTTGCTCGAGGGTTTTCGCACGAGCGAAGCGAGTGAGAAAATCGAGCAAGGTAGAAAAACACCTCCCACAACAGTCTCATACGATATTTTATAGCACAACAACCTCAAAATCGACAATAAAGTTGGCATTTTGAGGTTAGTGTGCTATAATAGTATATTTCGATACAAGTGCGTAAAAGTTGATTCTTCACGAGGGTGACGTTTGTCGCGCGCGCAAAGCGAGGGTGACCCGAATGTAGAATCAATTTTATCACGCGTATCGAACATTATTTTTCGATACAGGAATAACAAAATGCGATCGATCGCACGCAGAACGTGTGTAAAATCGCCTTTTACGTACACTGTATCGAAAAGAATTAGTACTTTTTTAAGAGACTACATTCCTCTGGTACATTTGCTAAAATGGATAGCTTAACGATCTGAGTAAAAAAATCACGTGTATATAAATAAGTGTTTTTAAGTACAAAAATGTACACAAGTCTATAAATAATACTTTTTCTAAAGGGTTATGTACAATACTATATTATAGCTCGTAAAATGCTAGTAAAATGAATTTAACGTGCGTAAAAAATAGCGCGCGTAAAATGTTAAATTTTATGAACTTGTTAGAAAAATATAATACGTAATGCGTACATGTAAAATATGTGATTATTGCACGCGGCGGATTTGTCACCTAAACCAAGCAAACTATTTTACGTTCTTGTAATAACATAGTTATTTTCCAAGAATACACAACCGACTAACTTTAATAATAGATATATTATATATTTCTTGAATGGAAGTATTAATATGTATTTTTATACGTTATACACTTGTAGAAAGAACGATCTAATGCAATTACATCGGGGTGTTGTGTTAGTGAGTTTGCTTATAGTTTGTACGTAGCAGATAACGAAATGAACACAGAACAAATATTGCGGTGATCAAAATTAATACCGAAATTGCTTCTTTCAAGATTCTTGTAATAATACGAATTTCGATTTTTTAAGAGCACATCAAAATTGTGTTTACAGCTATATAAAGGTCAGAAAAATTTTAATTACGAATAATTTTGCGTATTTCGTATAGGTACGGATTTTGTAACATAAATGTATCTTAACTATATATTAAATACTATAATTGAAATTTTCTCTGACAATTAAACATTGAAAATTTGTAAGAAATTTATATGACGTTAAAAAATTATTACTTAATAAACATACAAACTTACCTGGCTCTGAATCTTCCGTGGTTTTTTGATTTGGCATTATTTGCAAACTAAAAGACATTTCCTGATTTAACCAAGATCCAAATCTTTTTTCGTATTCGGCAACACTTTTTTTATTTTTTGATAACAGTTTCCAATATCTTGAATATTTATTGAAATATGCCGTTTTCAATCTGTACCGAAAAACTGCTTTCGTGTTCTCACTATTTTCGCAATTAAATGTTTGAATCAAAAAATTGAGTACAGCTTCCTTTCTTTCCGCATCATTATTTAATTTAATAGAATTTAAAAAACAAAAAATTGACCTCCTTTGAATACTGAAACTACTCATTTTTATAAAACTAGCCTATAAACCTGTTCCAGTTCTGAGTGTTCTTGATAGACTCAAAGAAAGAAGATAGACAGTCACTTTGTTTACAGGTTGCGCGCAGCATGTCGCGACATTAACACAGAAGAAATAGCGATATTCAAAATACATTCCGTATTACTTCTTTCAACTCTTGTAATAATGTGAATTTAGATTTGTTTTAAGAGTACATTAAAAATGTGATTTCAGATACATATATACATACACACACACACACATACACACACACACACACACACACATATATATATATATATATATATATATATATATATATATATATATATATATCATACACACACACAGACACACACAGACACACATATATATAAAGGATAGAAAAATTTATGTTTCAATACTTTTGCGTATTTCGTATATGTGTAGGTTTTTACTCCACGCATTTTTTATTATAATAATTTGCTTATACTTGCGTATTTCAATTAATATATTAATATATTTCGTGTATACTTATATTATTGAATACTCAACATACGAATCAATAGCAACTAAAATGTTAAAAGAGAATATAGAAGATGCGAGCAACGAATGACTCGTTCGTTACTCATATCTCTTGTGCACTATCGTACTATATTTACTTAATATTACCTATACAAGTTGAAATACTATTAATCAAGAATTATAAACTGTACTGTGGTTTAATAATATTTATACTTTAAAAGCATTCATAGAAAGCCTAGAAGATGTAAGCATTGATCGACTCGCTTGCGATTCTTATCACGTACATATAACTTTCCTTTACATGCATGTATATGAAAATAAAAATGTTAACTAAATGTTATTACTTATCGTATATTTAGTTAATTCATTTCAATTTTTTATAAATTTTAACAATTTAATTAATGTGTTGTAATTTCAAATAAGCTTGATAAAATAGAATTATATTTGGAACATTATTGCAAAAGTTTGTTTGTTTATATTTTTTTATACGTGTTTTACTATTTATAGATACATTTTAAAATTTACAGAGGATAGCTTCGAACATTGTAGAAGAATAGCCATTAATGTTTACACTTCCATGATGTGCACCTATTATTAAATAATGCCATTATTTTCACTTACGCAGCTACTATTGCAAAATATAAAACTTAAAATTGTTCTATGAATATGCAGTAAGTTTTTACCTGTGAAACTCTACGCTACCAACTAATGTAAGGTACAGATTACTGCAATATAACGAATATTACGTTTTATTTAAAGATTATTCGCCATCACAGTTGCATCTGTACATCTCTTATAGATTCTTATTGCCCTTTATTTAGCTCGAAAAAAATTTTCCTCTTTTTATAAAATAGTCATTGTTTATAATTGTGCACTTAGCCCCTAATAGAGTTAAATTAAATTTGCTGGATGCATAGAAAAAATATAAAAAGAGTATTTCAATTTGAGCTGAAGTTTGTTGAAAATAGATATTTTTGTGTGAAATTGTGAGTATTTAAAGTTTACATACGATCAATAGTTAAAAGATGAAGAGTTACGAAATAAAAAAGGATTTTGCGCAAGTCTTAGATGCTTATTACTTGGCATAGGAGCACCTATTTTTAGACCTATTCTTGAATTTCGACTAAAAAGCTTGCAATTTTAGTCTGGAAATTTTAGGGTCTAACTGTGTAGGATGAAAACAAGATGTATTTTCAAAATAGATGATGTTTATACATTAATAATAGAATAAAATATTAATACACATAAAAACTGTATTTTTTCGGTAAATATAAAAAATCTTTTTTCATCTTGAAATACATATATAATACTTCGTTTTTGTCGATCAAAATAATGTATATATCCTAAAAACATGATAAGCATTATTAATGTAATTTCACTAGTAGATAGGCCGTAGGCATACTGGTTCATGCAGGTTCTGTATTACCCCCTCCCCTGCCAAAGTGATCCAGTACTCATAGTGTGTATAAGCCCTATCCCTGTTTGTCCCCTTTTCCAATTTTTCAGCATTCGTCGCTATCTCCGCAAAAGTGAAAACGATCCGATGCATTGACCAAGCAAAAAATGAAAAGCCTCGCGCAGCAAGGTCTTAGAGAAAGGGTGCGTGCAGGTAGAAAAAAAAATCTCAGCAAGAAATTGCTGTGGATGCGCGCAAGTAACAGAGAAATCTCAGCAGTAAACGATCTTAGAGAACGGTTTCGTGTGCGTTGAAGGTCCTCGCGCGTAGGTGAAAACAAATGCTTTTAGCAATAATCGCCCTTTAAAGTAAGGCTTATTGCGCGCAGATATATAAAAATTCTTTTCAGCTGATATGCTCGCAGTATTTCCAAGGACGGCATGAGTCGATGTACACGAACTGATACGCTGGCTGCGTGAAAGGAAATCGTTCGGTATATAAAGTCGTGGTCACTGTTTTACAGTAGTGGGAAAAGAGATTTCCTCTCGAGCTGTTTATTTCGAACTTATTCGCCGGCGGCGCGAAAGGAAATCGTTCGTTACATAAAATCTTAGGCACTTTTTCGGTCAAGAGCAAACATCGGGATGAGCGGCTTGTAAAAACTTATATTTTCAGTCAAAAATAGATAAGTCCTCAAAGAAAACAAAGGATAGCTTCCTAACTTTACCAGCGAAGGAAAGCTGAGGATAGCCGATAGGCAGGAGCCAATACGTTGACGGTGCACATGTACAAGGAAACTGCATTCTCAGCGATAAATCGTGTATTAAGATTTCTGGAGAAGGAGGGGGATGTTTTTGAAAATTAGAGGAGGGAACATTTTTTATGAATCGTAGGATTCTTCGAAAAAGTAGAGAGAAGGGAAGCTGCGAGAACGGGTAAAATTTCTGTAAGGGAGGTGTTTTTGAGATTTTGGGAGGGAAATTTCTCACGAATCGTAGGACTTTTCACAAAACGTAGTAGAAAAGGAAACTCAGTTTTCCTATATAAATATTACGACGCTTGCTATGGTCCATCAGTTCAAGAATCGTATTTGATTTTTTTTCTATCACCGAAAGAAATGTGAAGAGAGTGTAAAATGTAAAAAACCAAACTAAATGTAAAAAACTTGACGTAAATTATGAAAAGTATTTTATTTTCTTTACTTCAAATACTTGCATAAATTTTCATTAAAATTCATTATACCTCATGCAAAATGGTATCTCGCGGATTAAACGAGCTAGGACTAAGAATCGTTCAGAATGAGGATAGAGTAGAAGAGCTTCGGATAAGTGCTAAACTTTTTTTTTTTTAAACTTATAAATATGTTTATTAATTTTATTATTAATTTACTTTATAGCGTTTGGACGAAGGAGAGCTGCCAATATGGCAATACGTAGCCCAACGAATGGAGTAGGATAATTCTCGAGAAAAATAGAGAATGAGGTATAGAAGACATATAGAAAAACTGCGTTACCTTAAGTTCAACGCTAGTAAAAGTGTAAAAGTTAGTTTCTGGATAAAATAAATTATAAGACGTATATTTAAAATTGACATTATTACATGTTTTATTTTATTAATCCGTAAAATTAAAAGTGTAAAAGTTAGTTTCTGGATAAAATAAATTATAAGACGTATATTTAAAATTGACATTATTACATGTTTTATTTTATTAATCCGTAAAATATCGAATTCCGTAATTACTCTTGAAGCATGGCGACGTGGTAGGTCGCGTTTGGATATTTATAAACAGACTTCAGTATTATATTATTAAATTTGAGAATGCAATTTTTCCTAAGGATTCTTCATCAGTCTTTAGCAATGATACTGACTTGGAATCAGAAGAAGAATAAATTGTGTGCATTCATTTTGGTGAATACTTTTAAAACATTATGTGCAAATTGTACAGTTAAATATATTCAATTTACGCATTGGTACAAATTTTTCTATAAGTAATACATAAAAGTGAAAAAAGTGCTAAGAAGTGTAAAGTCATGTAAGGAAAGGTGAAAAGTAATGTGAAATTTTGAAAAGTTCAAATAAAATGTGACTGAATATGGTCAATTTTGTTTATTATTATCGACATGAAAATAATGTAATTTACGTATAAGAAAAAATGTACAAAAAGTGCCGAGATCTTTTTTTTACGAGCGAGTGAAATGTCTCAAGCTGTGTTAACAGATAATAATATTTTTCGAAACAATATAAAGAAAGAGAAGAAGAAAGTATATATAACACGCACTAACGAGAGAAAAAAAATTGCAATCATACCATCCACTACTATTAACTTCATATTTTTAAATGAATCGGGAAGAAAAATTATAAGTGTCGGAATGCAGCATTTGCATAATGAACAACCACAGCTATTTATCCTGCTACCATCCAATTTCAGTAATATTGGCAGTATCGACGCAGTTACTTAGATTAAAATTCAATACAATCTCAATGAAATAAGTGATTCTTTTTTGCTTCTGAATGCTAGAGTGAAAATACTGCTTTACGTCTTTCAATGAACGATTTGGAAATCGTTTTTACTAACACACATGACGCTAAATCGATTATTTTTAATAATAAAGCACAATATTCCGAAGATAACCACACAAAATACAAGAAATTTTATCAAGCGACTATTGTGTTACAAAAACCGTCTTTCGAAGGATAGAAAAATGCTATCGTACAGTGGGATCGCGATATATTACCGCTCGCTAGGGCTGTAGGAGCGGGATGTTTTCCAAAAATGTAATATATCCCGATCTCCCTCAATGCGGTAGCTCCACACCGAAGTTCTGCGTTCTACTGCACCACCGCGGCGCGCCAACGCTACGTCCCGTGGTGGGACAGCGAGTGTGTGTGAGTGAAAGTACGTCCGGAGGGGAAGCGCTATGAGCGGAAATATATCGCGATGTATTATATCGCGATCACACTGTATGTGTAGAAGAGCATTATCGCCGATTTCAACTGACGTTAAATGATATTATAAAATTAAAATTTCTTTTGTTTTTGTGAACAGTTAAAAGAAGTTATGAACGATATTGATATAACCTCTTAACATGGCTATGACTTCGTAAAAGTGTTTTTATTCCAAAATAATGATTTCAAATTAATATATAATGTAAATGTAATGATTCGGAATCGGGTGATTTTATAAAACATTACTTTAAAATTGTTAACTTAGAATACACATCACTTTAACTAGATTATCTTATTCAGGAAATGCGCAATTCTTAGATGAAAATATTTTGTCGAGCCTCTTGGAAGAAAAGTCGATTTATTATTTATTTTTTCCCTCTTTTTTAGGCTTTTATTTTCTTAGCGCTTATATAAAATCTTTAGATTATTATTATAGTTTTGGACATATAGAAACATTACCACAGTTGGAAAAAGGAAACAAATATGTGTATGTAGCATATAAAGTCAGAATGACCTTAACGCATAATAGAAAATACTATAGAGACCACCTGAAAATTACAGCGTCTTACTCAAAGGTGAAAATCTCCCTCTTTCAAAATAAACATAACATTGTGTATATTTTTGTTTCAAGTAAACTTGTCAGTCGTTCAGATACAGTTGAACAGGAAATGTAAATATCGTAAGTTATCATGCCAATATATCCAAGTAACTATCATGCACGAATGCATGAACAAAATCGTCTCGTGATTTGTTCATTAAGCTGTGCAAAAAGTAAGACTATGATAAGGATATATCCAGCTTTAAAAATTAAATTAAAAGGTTTGTTTGAAGACTATGATTCTGATAATGAATGTCTTTCGCTTGTTGTCTGTGTACCATCCAAACTAGGTGTATACCGTGGTAAAGTGAAAAACAGACAAACTTTGCTCAATTCAGTTTTAAGCGAAATACACGATCAAACACAGATGATAAGTATCAGTGACACTTATGCGAACTTGCAAGATCACCAGGATACGAAAACTTTGTGAAGGAATCAAAAGTGGGTTTTAATAAAAAAGTGGTTCCATGAGTAACTCAAAATCAACTCAAGATTCAAGCAGTACCCTAAATAAAGTTTCCGAGATACGTTGTTCGGAGTGCTTTTTTTTTGTTTGGTAAAGAGAAAAGTCACATGTGCACTCAGTTGAGTCGTATAGACAATTTGAATGAATGTATCGAAAAATCTTGTCGACCAAAAGAAAAGGAACAACTAGTATCCTTGATGTTTAAAAGTGTAATCGATGAAAAACAAAAACTAAATACAAGCGATACTTCAGTGTCATTATCGCAGTCTTCTGGAAAGCTGCTTAAAGTAACTATCAATAACAGTGCTGCGAAAAGATTAACAGAACCATTGTTTAGTGCTGATGACTTTTGTAAAATTTAAAACAGTTTTAACTTAAGTTATAAAATAACTTCTGGAATCGCCGCAGCTATTCGAGTGGCTTCTTGTAATTTAAAAATAATAGAACCCAATTTGAAGAAAAAATTATATTTTAATAATCATACTATAGATGAATATTTTGAAGTTAAAAAATATAATTTCGTGAATGCTAAAGCTAATTTCACATCGGATGCAGCCGAAACTGTTGTTTATTGCCCTAATCTCAATAATTTTATTGGACATGTAAAGGAAAAAGATAATTATCTGAAATGCATCTTAAGTTTGGAATAGATGGAGGAGGAGGTTTTTTGAAAGTTTGCCTCTCTGTACAATCGATGGCAGAAGGATTGGCGAATAGTAATGAAATAATAAAAACTAAACGTCAAAAATATAATGATGGAGCTGCTGCGGAAAAATTTAAGACCTCCTGCGTAAAACAGCTATTTATTTTGACTGTAGCGCCTTGTTCACAGGAAAATTATGAAAATGTATTCCAACTGTGGTCTGAATTAAAAATTAATGATTGTCAAGGGACTATTGCAACAGATCTCAAGCTTGCCAATATTATTGTGGGAATCATGTCACATGCTAGTTTTTTTTTATCCGTGTACTTGGTGTTTCGCAGAAAGAATCATCTAGATGAAGGTGGATGTTACGGGACTATTGGTAATACACTTCATTAGTACATGGCTTTGCAAAAATCGTGAGCTGATAGATCTCGGACTAAAAACTATAAAAACTGCATTTATCCATCATTGTTTACTACTAAACTATAACTAGTAAACAAAGATTATTTTTAGATGTAATTCCTCCTCCTGAGTTGCATCTGATGTTCGGTATAGTAAACACATTATTTACACATATGTTACGCGAATGCGAAGAGATAGCTTTAAATTGGGCAGCGAAATGCAATGTTCAACGGGAAATAACACATGGAAGTCCGGCTTTCAAAGGGAATTCATGTACAAAACTATTAGATAAAGTGGACATATTGCGGGCGATATGTGGTATAGGTGGTTTAAAGTACGTTTCAGAATATCAAAAATTCAAAAATGTTGTTCAAGCCTGCTTCACTACTAGTCTTGATCTAGGCTTGATCTACAATAATATTGGCAAGCTTGAGATCTGTTGCAATAGTCCCTTGACAATCATTAATTTTTAATTCAGACCACAGTTGGAATACATTTTCATAATTTTCCTGTGAACAAGGCGCTACTGTCAAAATAAATAGCTGTTTTACGCTGGAGGTCTTAAATTTTTCCGCAGCAGCTCCATCATTATATTTTTGACGTTTAGTTTTTATTATTTCATTACTATTCGCCAATCCTTCTGCCATCGATTGTACAGAGAGGCAAACTTTCAAAAAACCTCCTCCTCCATCTATTCCAAACTTAAGATGCATTTCAGATAATTATCTTTTTCCTTTACATGTCCAATAAAATTATTGAGATTAGGGCAATAAACAACAGTTTCGGCTGCATCCGATGTGAAATTAGCTTTAGCATTCACGAAATTATATTTCTTAACTTCAAAATATTCATCTATAGTATGATTATTAAAATATAATTTTTTCTTCAAATTGGGTTCTATTATTTTTAAATTACAAGAAGCCACTCGAATAGCTGCGGTGATTCCAGAAGTTATTTTATAACTTAAGTTAAAACTGTTTTAAATTTTACAAAAGTCATCAGCACTAAACAATGGTTCTGTTAATCTTTTCGCAGCACTGTTATTGATAGTTACTTTAAGCAGCTTTCCAGATGACTGCGATAATGACACTGAAGTATCGCTTGTATTTAGTTTTTGTTTTTCATCGATTACACTTTTAAGCATCAAGGATACTAGCTGTTCCTTTTCTTTTGGTCGACAAGATTTTTCGATACATTCATTCAAATTGTCTATACGACTTAACTGAGTGCACACGTGACTTTTCTCTTTACCAAACAAAAAAAATACTCCGAACAACGTGTCTCGGAAACTTTATTTAGGTTACTGCTTGAATCTTGAGTTGATTTTGAGTTACTCATGGAACCACTTTTTTATTAAAACCCACTTTTGATTCCTTCACAAAGTTTTTGTATCCTGGTGATCTTGCAAGTTCGCATAAGTGTCACTGATACTTATCATCTGTGTTTGATCGTGTATTTCGCTTAAAACTGAATTGAGCAAAGTTTGTCTGTTTTTCACTTTACCGCGGTATACACCTAGTTTGGATGGTACACAGACAACAAGCGGAAGACATTCATTATCGGAATCATAGTCTTCAAACAAACCTTTTAATTTAATTTTTGAAGCTGGATATATCCTTATCATAGTCTTACTTTTTGCACAGCTTAATGAACAAATCACGAGACGATTTTGTTCATGCATTCGTGCATGATAGTTACTCGGATTTATTGGCATGATAACTTACGATATTTACATTTCCTGTTCAACTGTATCTGAACGACTGACAAGTTTACTTGAAACAAAAATATACACAATGTTATGTTTATTTTGAAAGAGGGAGATTTTCACCTTTGAGTAAGACGCTGTAATTTTCAGGTGGTCTCTATAGTATTTTCTATTATGCGTTAAGGTCATTCTGACTTTATATGCTACATACACATATTTGTTTCCTTTTTCCAACTGTGGTAATGTTTCTATATGCCCAAAACTATAATAATAATCTAAAGATTTTATATAAGCGCTAAGAAAATAAAAGCCTAAAAAAGAGGAAAAAAATAAATAATAAATGGACTTTTCTCCCAAGAGGCTCGACAAAATATTTTTATTTAAGAATTGCGCAATTCCTGAATAAGATAATCTAGTTGAAGTGATGTGTATTCTAAGTTTACAATTTTAAAGTAATGTTTTATAAAATCACCCGATTCCGAATCATTACATTTACATTATATATTAGTTTTGAAATCATTATTTTGGAATAAAAACACTTTTACAAAGTCATAGCCATGTTAAGAGGTTATATCAATATCTTTCATAACTTCTATTAACTGTTCACAAGTTTTCACACTGTTAACGTCAGTTGAAATCGGCGATAGTGCTCTTCTACACATACAGTGTGATCGCGATATAATACATCGCGATATATTTCCGCTCATAGCGCTTCCCCTCCGGACGTACTTTCACTCACACACACTCGCTGTCCCACCACGGCACGTAGCGTTGGCGCGCCGCGGTGGTGAAGTAGAACGCAGAACTTCGGTGTGGAGGTACCGCATGGAGGGAGATCGGGATATATTACATTTTTAGAAAAAGTTCCGCTCCTACAGCCCCAGCGAGCGGTAATATATCGCGATCCCACTGTACGATAGCATTTTTCTATCCTTCGAAAGACGGTTTTTGTAACACAATAGTCGCTTGATAAAATTTCTTGTATTTTGTTTGGTTATCTTCGGAATATTGTGCTTTATTATTAAAAATAATCGATTTAGCGTCATGTGTGTTAGTAAAAACGATTTCCAAATCGTTCATTGAAAGACGTGAAGCAGTATTTTCACTCCAGCATTCAGAAGCAAAAAAGAATCACTTATTTCATTGAGATTGTATTGAATTTTAATCTAAGTAACTGCGTCGATACTGCCAATATTACTGAAATTAGATGGTAGCAGGATAAATAGCTGTGGTTGTTCATTATGCAAAGTTAATAGTAGTGGATGGTATGATTGCATTTTTTTTCTCTCGTTAGTGTGTGTTATATATACTTGCTTCTTCTCTTTCTTTATCTTGTTTCGTAAAATATTATTATCTGTTAACACAGCTTGACACATTTCACTCGCTCGTAAAAAAAAGACCTCGGCACTTTTTGTACATTTTTTTCTTATACGTACATTTCATTATTTTCATGTCGATAATAATAAACAAAATTGACCATATTCAGTCACATTTTATTTGAACTTTTCAAAATTTCACATTACTTTTCACCTTTCCTTACATGACTTGACACTTCTTAGCACTTTTTTCACTTTTATGTATTACTTATAGAAAAATTTGTACCAATGCGTAAATTGAATATATTTAACTGTACAATTTGCACATGATGTTTTAAAAGTATTCACTAAAATTAATGCACACAATTTATTCTTCTTCTGATTCCAAGTCAGTATCATTGCTAAAGACTGATGAAGAATCCTTAGGAAAAATTGCCTTCTCAAATTTAATAATATAATACTGAATTCTGTTTATAAATATCCAAAGCGACCTACCATGTCGCCATGCTTCAAGAGTAATTACGGAATTCGATATTTTACGGATTAATAAAATAAAACGTCTAATAATGTCAATTTTAAATATACGTCTTATAATTTATTTTATCCAGAAACTAACTTTTACACTTTTACTAGCGTTGAACTTAAGGTAACGCAGTTTTTCTATATGTCTTCTATACCTCATTCTCTATTTTTCTCGAGAATTATCCTACTCCATTCGTTGGGCTACGTATTGCCATATTGGCAGCTCTCCTTCGTCCAAACGCTATAAAGAAAATCAATAATAATATTAATAAACATATTTATAAGTTTAAAAAAAAAAGTTTAGCACTTATCCGAAGCTTTTCTTCTCTATCCTCATTCTGAACGATTCTTAGTCCTAGCTCGTTTAATCCGCGAGATACCATTTTGCACCAGGTATAATGAATTTTAATGAAAATTTATGCAAGTATTTGAAGTAAAGAAAATAAAATACTTTTCATAATTTACGTCAAGTTTTTTACATTTAGTTTGGTTTTTTACATTTTACTCTCTTCACATTTCTTTCGGTGATAGAAAAGAAATCAAATACGATTCTTGAACTGATGGACCATAGCAAGCGTCTTCTATACCTCATTCTCTATTTTTCTCGAGAATTATCCTACTCCATTCGTTGGGCTACGTATTGCCATATTGGCAGCTCTCCTTCGTCCAAACGCTATAAAGAAAATCAATAATAAAATTAATAAACATATTTATAAGTTTAAAAAAAAAAGTTTAGCACTTATCCGAAGCTCTTCTTCTCTATCCTCATTCTGAACGATTCTTAGTCCTAGCTCGTTTAATCCGCGAGATACCATTTTGCACGAGGTATAAAGAATTTTAATGAAAATTTATGCAAGTATTTGAAGTAAAGAAAATAAAATACTTTTCATAATTTACGTCAAGTTTTTTACATTTAGTTTGGTTTTTTACATTTTACTCTCTTCACATTACTTCCGGTGATAGAAAAAAAATCAAATACGATTCTTGAACTGATGGACCATAGCAAGCGTCGTGATATTTATATAGAAAAACTGAGTTTCCTTTTCCACTACGTTTTGTGAAAAGTCCTACGATTCGTGAGAAATTTCCCTCCCAATATCTCAAAAACACCTCCCTTACAGAAATTTTACCCGTTCTCGCCGCTTCCCTTCCCTCTACTTTTTCGAAGAATCCTACGATTCATAAAAAATGTTCCCTCCTCTAATTTTCAAAAACATCTCCCTCCTTCTCCAGAAATCTTAATACACGATTTATCGCTGAGAATGCAGTTTCCTTGTATATGTGCACCGTCAACGTATTGGCTCCTGCCTATCGGCTATCCTCAGCTTTCCTTCGCCGTTAAAGTTAGGAAGCTATCCTTTGTTTTCTTTGAGGACTTATCTATTTTTGACTGAAAATATAAGTTTTTACAAGCCGCTCATCCCGATGTTTGCTCTTGACCGAAAAAGTGCTTAAGATTTTATGTAACGAACGATTTCCTTTCGCGCCGCCGGCGAATAAGTTCGAAATAAACAGCTCGAGAGGAAATCTCTTTTCCCACTACTGTAAAACAGTGACCACGACTTTATATACCGAACGATTTCCTTTCTCGCAGCCAGCGTATCAGTTCGTGTACATCGACTAATCCGGTCCTTGGAAATACTGCGAGCATATCATCTGAAAAGAATTTTTAAATATCTGCGCGCAATAAGCCTTACTTTAAAGGGCGTTTATTGCTAAAAGCATTTGTTTTCACTTACGTGCGAGGACCTTCAACGCACACGAAACCATTCTCTAAGATCGTTTACTGCTGAGATTTGTCTGTTACTTGCGCGCATCCACAGCAGTTTCTTGGTGAGATTTTTTTTTCTACCTGCACGCACCCTTTCTCTAAGACCTTGCTGCGCGAGGCTTTTCTTTTTTTGCTTGGTCAATGCATCGGATCGTTTTCACTTTTGCGGAGATAGCGACCAAGCCTTTGCTACTTTAAAATTTAATATCCGTACGTGCCGAGAAACGCACAAACATCTCGACAATAAATTCACTCTAGTAGTGCGCTATTTGATTGAAAGAACATTTTTTTCAGTACCTGCGTAAGGACCTGCTGTACGAGGTTTTTCATGGTAAATATATATATATATATATATATATATATATATATATATATATATATATATATATATATATATATATATATATACATATATATATATATGTATATATATATATTAATCTTTATTAAAGGCTGACCATTTCTTTTCATACATGCAAAAACCTACGGGCACGCCGCAGCACCAACTGGCGTTAATGCTCCACAAAGCAGGACAAGCGACGCGTGACTTTAGTATTTAGTATTTAGAAATTTGAAATTAGTATTTAGAAACAGTAAGAACGTAAAACAGTTCAAAATCAATGTATTTTGTTACACAAATTTACTTGATAAAATAAAAAGTTATGCCTATATACCACGTCAGCAGAAACGTGATTTCATTTCACCTTTTTATAGTTAAAGATATAGATACATACATACCAACATATTTTTAAAATCCTGTTTTCCGATTCGGCAACGTCGAAATCGCAAAATAAGATGATAACCTAACATATTATAAGCCGAATATAATAATAACTTGTGATGAAAATAATACTTTTTATAGTTACAGTATAACATGTAAAATTAAAGAATAAATTATAACCTATTATTTACCATTTTGAGCAGTATGTTTTTACAATAATTACTTATATTATTTCATTTTGACTTTTCAAATATAAATCATGATCTTTCAAACATAAATAATATAACAAAATCATTAATATATACTTAAGAATGGTAAATAACAAGATATAGTAGTTTTCTGAGGTTAGAATTCATCAATTTCCTAATTAGTGCAACTTCGTTCCCTTTTTTAGCGCTACAGCGTTGATACACATGTAAGGCCGCGGCTCTCCGCACATTTGGGGCTGCTGCGCGCCTGAAAATGACGGGGCTGAAGCACAAAACTTGTGGAGGCGCTGCTACTGCCGTTATACCCGATGGTTTTTCCGTGTACATTTGCGGCTACTTTCCATTACCTACGCATGCCATCCGGTTCTTCGAAAAGAGGAGCAAAGAGGCTGCTCTTTTCCCTCTCTTCCAAAAAAAAAATATATCCAATGGACTTTCAAAACCAAGTGGGAGTAAAACGCCTACGTATTCTGGCCTACAGAGTGGGGATAAAAAAATCATATACGAATTCTACATCACTTTAAGAGGAGACAGTTCAGAGGAGGGGCTTTAAACACACACACAATACGAATCCGGGAAAAATTGGAGAAGGGACCAGGCATAGGCCTTATACACACTACAGATTCTGTATCACTTTGAGAGGGGGTAAATCCAGGGGAGAAGCTCAAAACATACAATACGAATGCTGAAAAATTGGAGAAGGGGACAAACAGGGATAGGGCTTATATACACTGTGAATACTGGATAACTTTGGCAGGGGAGGGGTGATACAGAACCTGCATGAGCCAGTATGCCTACAGCCTATCTGCTTCCACTAAATACAAATTTTTAGATACATTTCATTTAATTAAATGATGTTAATAATGCCCAGCACGTTTATCGGATATATATATATATATATATATATATATATATATATATATGAAAATATATATGAAAACTCAGTGCTGTATGAGCAACTTCTGGAGGTTGAAATTCGTAAAATAGCAGTAATGTTATGATACCAATAAAAATTGTTAATTTTAAGCAACCTTCGAAAATCTTGTTACTACTTTGAATATACATATAATACATATATATATATATATATATATATATATATATATATATATATATATGTATTATATGTATATTCAAAGTAGTAACAAGATTTTCGAAGGTTGCTTAAAATTAACAATTTTTATTGGTATCATAACATTACTGCTATTTTACGAATTTCAACCTCCAGAAGTTGCTCATACAGCACTGAGTTTTCATATATATAGACAACTTGAATTGTTGCGTAGGAAACGGATTCTTGTTCTACATATCAAGACCTATCAAAAACCTATTTTTGCAAATTTTTTGCACTTAAAACCAGTGAGATCCAGAATTTTGAAATTTTTTTTTTGCGTTTCGTCCCACTGTGCGGCGGCGGAAATTGGATATTGGATAAAGGCTCCGTAGATAAAAAAAAGAAATGATTTTGTATGTTGCGACGCAAATCTTTCAAGAAGAAATTTTTAAAAAGACTTATACATATGATTTTTATCCGTCGTCAAGAAAATTCCTCGATAATGTAAATCAGTTGTTTCAGAATTATTGAATTATTTTTTGGGCGTTCTGTTGCTTTGTGAAACAACAGAGAGTGACGAAGAAAATAATGTCAAACGTGATAGTATTTCTCATTCTATTGTTTCTATTCTTCGCCCGAGAACTTTTATTTCTATTTTACAACACGCTCTTGGAATTTATGTGTACAGAAAAACTGGATCGAGGTTAATCGTTGATGTTTTATCGAAGATGGATGTTTGTACTTCTTATTACAGTATTCAATTATACGAAGCGTCGACAATTATGAATCGTCCAAAGCTGAATATTGAAAATGCCTTTTTTCAATTTATCTCCGATAATACGGATCATAATGTCAGAACTTTAGACGGTAAGGAAACTTTTCATTGCATAGGAGGCGTTGCTGTTTACACTCCTGAATACGAAGTCCAATATGAAGATGGATAAAAAAATGTAAAAAAATGCCATCAACAGTAGTATGAGCGTCACAAAAACAGCTTCCAAGCGTTCCGTATAAAATGTTTAATAACGCTGTTCTACGAGAAATTACTAGGATTCTTATTTGTGTTAATATCGAAATAGCTTCGACGTGTACAAATTTTGTAAGGGAATTTTTTTTAAATTGATCTTCTGAACCTCCGACGACGGGTAATTGCAAAACTGAGTCTTTAATGCTACACTTAACCGAAGAAATCATTAAGAAGATTCAGTCGCTTGAAAATAATGGCCCGACTGCAAAGTTATGATTCCAATATTTTCAGTGCGTAACAGTTGCATTGCAGTTCGTAGAAGCTTAACGTCTCGGAAAGTTTCAACTTAATTTGCAGAGTATTGAAAAAATACTGCCTCTTTTTCATGCTTCTGGTTACTTTGTGTATGAAAAGAGTGCTCAGACGTATTTGCAAGATATAGCAAATTTGGAACTGACGATGGATCCTCAAGAATTCGATAGATACACGAAAGAAAGTTCTTTTACAATTCGCAGAATGGATAAACCCTGGTCTGGTATATGGAGTTATATGGTGATAGAGTAAACTTTGAATCGATTCTTTAATTTTTATTTAAAATGTACATGTTTTATGTTAAAAAATATTTATAGCAAACTTTTTTCTTTATTTATAAGGTATAATCTACTAGAATTGACAAGTTTTACGTTGTTAAAGTCAATATTAAACATTTTCGTAATCCGCGAGATGGTCGATTAGTGACGTAAAATTAAATTTTTTTTAAAGATGACTGTTCTAACTTTTAGTGTACTCTAAAAAAATATCTATATATATATATGGGTCAATCCATGCCAAAACGCACACGGCTCTGCCCAAAAATGGTACAGACTTAGAAAAACTTGTATAGGATCAAAATTTAGGGCTCTTATGTAGAATCAATAGCTATGTGGCGCTTTTCAAAATTTTCAAAATGGCGGTCCCAAAAACCCGATTTTCTGACCAGTTTTCCGAAAATTTTACCGATTAATCGTTCATAAAAATATAGATAAAAGACGAAAATTGTGAGTAAAGGTCATTTTATATGTTTTCGGGTACGCTGAATCCGAATCCGCTGACCGTTTAACCTTATCACTCCAGGATTTGCTCTAACCTCAAAAAATACCTCAAAAACGCTCAAACAGGCATGATTATGGCTAGATAAAGGTTCGTGACGATGCATTTGTTCGTTTCAAGGGTCGCGTATTTCAAATCCAAGGTCCGTTCAGCTCGTTCAGTCCAAAATTTGCCCCTAGCCTGAAAATATTTTTCAAAAACGCTCAAATAGGCATGATTACGGCCAGATTAAGGATCGTGACCATAAATTTATACGTTTTCGAGATCGCTGATTTTAAGTCTAAGGTCCGTTTCTTTTCGAACAGATCGCTGTTGCAATCCGTTCAAATTAGTGTCTCACATAGGCAAATCATTACGACCACTACCAGCTAGGCTTTGCAGACATTTCGGGCTTGCCTGCAGAGAATATGATTTGCAGTGGATGTAGGAAAATATCATATACTAGTAATGATACTCATAATGAAGACGTGAACCACAATTCTAACAATGATGATACTCATGATGAAAACGTGATATGACAATTTGAACAATACTTCTGTATCTAACAGTGCAAATGAAAATAACCTAGAGAAGAATGTGCAATTAGATCTTGACAGTTCGACTTCTTCAAATGCTGAGGAAAACCTCCATGAAATCATCGAAGGTTTAAGAGAAAATTTTTCATCGTTGTCAGAGCACGATCCCGACAGGATAGCTATTCTAACCATACTGCCATCAAAATGGTCAATAGAGAAGATTTCTTCTCTATTCAATACTACGACTTACTCCATTAGAAAAGCTAAAGAATTAAAAGCCACGAATGGCTCGTTTTCTAGACCACCCCCAAAAATAGCTAAATCGCTGCCACAAACTACGGTTAATAGAGTAAAACAATTCTATGAATGTGATTCTAACAGTAGAATTCTCCCAGGATACAGAAATAAAAAATCTATTGTGATTGATGGAGAAAAAGTCCTCAAACAGAAGAGACTGACATTGTTTAGCTTAAAAGAATTATATTTCAAATTCTGTGGAGAGCATCCAGATACTACTATAGGTCTTTCAAAGTTTTGCCAATTACGACCTCAAAATTGTGTTTTACCCGGAAGTAATGGTACTCATATTGTTTGCGTATGTGTGATTCATGAGAATGTCAAGCTTTTGCTCGATGCCATCAATTTATCTGATCTGATGGCTAAATCGGAATTCCTATTAAAAAACTATACCGATTGTCTTAATCTCATGGTATGTCGTAACTCAAATAGAGAATGTTTTCTTAACAAATGCAAAAACTGCCCTAATTACGATAAGCTCAGATCCCAACTTGAATCAGGTTTGGAAAAAGCAGACGTAAAGGATATAACTTTTAGCTCTTGGCATTCGACAGATAGAACAACTATGATTACATCAAACACAACTACTGAAAATTTCCTCGAACTTCTTGGTCATCGGTTAAAATCATTAAAACCTCATGATTATATTAAGAAACAACAATCAGAATATTTTAAGCAATTGAAGGGTCGCGTATTTCAAATCCAAGGTCCGTTCAGCTCGTTCATATGTATAATTAGAGGTTGAGTACAAAACGTTTCCTTTCTTAGATGATGTTATTTTATAAAAATAAATATTTTCTCTTTCGGGAGTTCGTCCAATGAATAAGATGAATAAGTCAACATCATTAGCAACAATTGCGATTGTTTTGTTTTATTTTTCATTCAATTTTAATGCTGTAGTAACTATTAAACTATCAGCATCTTCCGTTGCGATGTTAGTGTTGATATTATTTCGTTGTTAAAATTCAGATAGTAGTTGGACAAGTTTGTATTTATTAGCGATATTAGACAGGACTATACTTTGTGTTGCTGAAACCAAAACATCTTCACCAATTTCTCTATCAGCGGTCACACATTTTTCTTTTCGACGATATCTTTCATAAGATTTTATCCCTATGATATCAGTATCATATACATCAAAAACGACAGTAGCGTTATTTCCAAAATGCCGGACTATGTACTCCAAATACAGCAAGAAGATGTCAACATACTTTTTACTGTGAGACCAAACTACATTATGTAGTAACCAGCCACCGTCAATTAAAAATCCTTTACTAATGCTTCTGATTGAATATGCGATGGAAAGATTTTATACAACTCAATTTTTACCGATTTTCGCATAAATCCAAACTCATCGAATAATGTTAAAAGGAATGGTGATAGTTCATAAGTCAACGCGTCTTTAATTTTTTCTTTATCGCCATGAAACATAACTGAAATTCGTTGAAATAATATCGAAGAATCAACTTTGAAAAAATATTCGCTATTCGTTAGATTTCCATCCTTAGCAGTAAATAAGGGTTTTACTTTGTGCTTAGTAGATAATTAAGTATTTTCTGCATTTTTCCCAATCATCAGTTTCATCTCTCCTCGTCCTTTCTCGATTGTTAGATGACAATTAATATATGGTCCTGAAATGATTCCAGTTGAGAGCGATACTAATGAATCTCTCTGTTTAAAAGGCTCATGTTCATTCAGCCAAAAAACGAATTTCTTAATATCCAAATCATCTCGCTGAATTCGACTTTGCGGCAGATCGACATGTTGCTTGCTATAAGCTGATCTCGTGCCGCAATAATTTTCCTCGACCGCCTCAGGATATAATATATATACATATATATATACATATATATATATATATATATATATATATATATATTATACTTATATATATATATATATATATATATATATATATATATATATATATATATATATATATATATATATATATATATATATATATATATATATATATATATATACTTCATTGTGACTTTACATGGTAGTTTGGATTTAAAATACAAAATATTTACATAATTATTCAAAAAATAAAAACGCGTGGTATAGTCCATCTAGAACCACCTCGGTAGCTAAGAGTTAATAAATAATTATCATTTAAAAGATTTATTTAATTAACAAATTTTAATAAATTAGTTATGCATCTTAAAGATATGTAATTACCAAGTTTTAATGAATAAGTTTATGCATTTTCAAGAATATAAATATATTGGTATATCAAAACGATTTTTCTATTCAAATAATACATCGAATACGTTCGAAAAAGAAACATTGACGTCCGCACGTCGTGACCTTTATTAAAAAGGTTATATCATTTTTATAAACGAGAGCCGTGATGCACGACGTTTCATAAAATTCCCGACTTTCTCTGTCAAACGCGAAACGTATAGGAACGCACACGGATATGCATTGTAAAGTATCCCCCACGTAGACAAAAGAGGCGAAATCCGAGACAAGCCAATGGACTTGACATAAGAATACGAGCACGTGTAGGCCCTCGCGCGTGCAGGCCATGCCATAAAACTTTGTCCCGAAGAATCAATGGTTTTCCGCCGCCGGCGCGGACGGCCGGGACCTCCGCGGATTTCTAGGGACACCTATGAATAAAAACTCGCCGGGTCTCGGCGGCTAATGCTTTAAAAGGTCCCGACGCATCAGTGGAGGGATCAGTCGTGCGCCGTCCCTGCCCAGTCACTCGCCGTCTCTCACCAGTCGTTCGCTATCTCGAAGCAGTCGTTTGCCCGTCTACCCTCAGTCTAGACCAATCGTTCGCTCATCTCCCGTCAGTCGAAATCAGTCGTAGCGTTTGTCAATCACGTCTCAGTCAAAAGATCTTTTTAACTCGTCACCTTCAATACTCCCCCCCCCCCTCTCCACATTGAATCCATAATGAAATCATGCCAAATCCAATTTACAGAATTAACTTCCTCTCCCTCCTAGACGCCACGGGTTCCCATAAACCCGTGCCTCCATCAATTGGCGCGCAAGAGCGTGGGACCTTTGCTTGTCCTTATCAAGCATACTTCAAACCTCGCCGACAAGCGGAATAATTGCACCAGTTACACGAACTAATAACAGCTCTTTGCGAGGTCATTCATTCTCGCGGCCGCAGCCACAACTCACGCCTGCTTCGCGGCCGCAGCTACAACTCACGCGAGCTACGCGGCCTCAGCCTCAACTCGCGCCTGTCGTGCGGCCGTGGCTACATCTCACATCTGCTGCACGGCCGCAGCTACAATTCACACTTGCTGCGCGGCCAAAGACACAACTCGCTCCTACTGCGCTGTCGCAGCCACAATTCGCGCCCGCTGCGCGGCTGCAGCTACAACTGGCGGTTGCTGCGCGACTCCGCTGCAATTCGCACTTGATGCATGGATGCAGTCAACACTGAAACTTGCGGCGCGAACGCAAACACTACCTCAACCTTGATATACAGAGACGCAACGGCGATACACGCTTGCTGCACCGCTTCAAGCATAACTCACGATAACTGCATGGACGTAGCTACAACTCGCACCTACTACGCGACTGCTGCCACAAGTTGCCCTTTCTGCGCAGATCGTTCCAAGACTCGCACTTGCTGCCAAAATACTTCCCCGACTCGTATTTAATGCGCGGGTGCAGCCACAACTCGTGCTCGCTGTAACGACGCGGCTGCGTTTCCGGCTTGCCATCCAGTCGCAAATGCAACTATGCTCGCTGCACAGATGCTACCGCGACTTAAGCTGCCCGCTTAATAAGCGCAGTCGCTATCTCAGAAAACATCTTTATTTTACAATGTACTAAAAGATATAAAATAATTAAGATATCTTCAATTGGTTACTTTACTTTTTTGTTATATTAAGAACTTAATATACAAGCGTAGGGCTATCACCAAAATCTCTTTGAGTTCAATGAAGCTTCAGGCATATGCTTACTTATGTTGATTTATGTTATTTGTAAAAAAAAGATTCTATATTTGAATAAAATATTTTGCCATAACTGCCATACAACAAAAAAGTAAAGTAACCAATTTAACATATCTTAATTATTTTATATCTTTTAGTGCATTGTATAATAAAAGCGTTTATTAAATACGTATTTTTATTTTATTAAGATGGTCCCGGTGCTTTAAGGTAGTTCTTTCATGAGATTTGAATTAAAAAACAAAAATTCATACAATAGTTTGTTTGCATGTTACAATATCAGAAATATGAAAGAAAGGTACTTAAAGTGACAAAAAAATATATTTTAAAGAAAAAAAATATAATATGAAAGAAAGGTACTTAAAGTGACAAAAAAATATATTTTATGAAAATTTCGATATTGCAAAATTAGATATCGCGTAAATTAGAAATTTATTTGACAAATGATCCGAATGTTTTTTATTTTTATTCGAATTTAATTTGGTAGGTCCTATTTTGTTCCTTGAAAGATTTTAGGAGGACTTGCCCATATAAAGATTCAAATCATTGAATAATCTGTAACGTTACAGCCAATAGTTTATACTTGTACACGTACGAACTTACAAAAATATGTGTATCAACTTATAAACAATAGGCTGTAACTTTGCAGGTTATTCGATGATTGGAATTTTTATATGGGCAAGTCCCCCTAAAATCTTTCAAGGAATAAAATGGGACCTATATAATTAAAATCGAATAGAAAATAAAACAGATTCGGATCATGTGTCAAATCATTATCTAATTTACGCGGTATCTAATTTTACAACATTGAAATTTTTATACAAACATTTATTTTTGTCACTTTAAGTACCCTTCTTTCATATTATAACGTTTCCGACATTGTAACACGTAAACAAATTATTGTAATAATGTTTGTTTATTTTGTCGATTTTCATGAAAGATCTACCTTAAATCACCAGATTGGATAACATGTATTGAAATATAAATTTATAGATTTAAACATACTAAAGATAATGACACAAATATAGATATTATTAATTCAAGGTCTGAAGACTTAAAAAATATATCTACAACTGATAAAAATTCGGAATTTATTAATTTTATAAATCACCACCACTCCTCCATTACGGAGGAAGTTTCATAAAAATAATGGAATTACTGAGAAAGTTATTTTTCTGGAAAAGATATATGATGTGCAAAATAACTTCGTAGCGTTGATTATATAAAATGTTGCTAATTACAAAAGAAAATTTAATAACAAAAAAATAACATCGAATGTGCTTATACCTGAAGTAAGAAGAAATTTACGCGCGTGTATAACTCAACAAACTTTTATGATCAAACTTACGATTTTCTTAAGATGCTTTGTTAAAATCCTTAGACAATTTACAAGACCTCGATCGTTTCAATTTTTACAAAATACTTAATCAGTAAAGAGTAATACGCATTTGTCTGTAATACTTTTCATCGCAGTTCTCACCGTAGAATCGATCCAAATGGTCTGAAAAAATTTGTACAAGTTCTTTATTATATTCCCTACACCTTTTTAGCTGTATACCGTGAGAGATAAATATGACCTTACGAAAATTCAAATACTGCCATTAGATAAAATATGAGAAAATTCAAAACCGACAGAAATGGACGTCTCTCCCAGTATATCACACCGTATCATAGGAGTTAAATTTGATAAAAAAATTTAAATACTCACATTAGATAAAATACAAGAAAAATCGAAAACGACAGAAATGACCATTTCTTCCAGTATATGAGACCATAAAATCAATCCAGATGATCTGCAAAAATTTTGACGAATTCATTTTTATACTTCCTCGACATTTTTTAGGCACTCATCCTATACACGTACAGAGGCTCTATGTGAAATATAGAGCATCCGAATGCCATATACACCATATATACCTAATAAACCCTATATTGGGCGACTGCCTTATGAGTTCGACCAAAAAATGGTCTTCCGTATAATTTGATACGTTACTATACATTACTGAAAAAAATTTTTTAACAGAGTAGGAAACCCCAAGACCCCTCTACTCAATTTTCCGTTTGTAACACCATTGAATTGAAATACAAGAAAATTGGATAACGAAGAAAATGGACTTTTCTCCTAGCATATCAGACCGTAGAATTGATCCAAACAGTCTCAAAAAATGTCTGCAAGTTCCTTTTTATATTCCCTCGATCTCATTTTAGCCTTATACCGTAAGAATTTAATTTTAATAAATAAAAATTCATTAAATGTAATAGTTCTTGAGATATTTAATTGTTAATTTACGTTTAGGTAATCAATTCATGTTATAATCCTGAAAATTATTCAGTTTGATGGACCTGAATCACAAAGCAGTAAGGAACTTTTAAAAATTTGCCATAGTTTTTAAGAAATTCAATTGTTAACTAAGCTCCTTATAAATTAAGTTGATAATTTGTGGTTTTCAAGTTCGATGATCCTGTGTTACAATACAGTGAAAAGATTTTAAATATTCATTATAATTTTTGAGAAATAAAATTGATATAATAAATTATGGTTTTTAAGTTCGATACTTCTGTGTAATAAATCAGTGAAGAGATGTTAAATATTCTTTATAATTTTCGAGAAATCAAAGTATTAACTATACTTGTTTTGAATAATTTAAGTTGATAAATACGGCTTTTAAGTTCGATCATCTTGTGTCATAAAATTGTAAAGATATTTTAAATATTCGATATAATTTTTGAGAAATCAAATTGTTAACTAAACTTGTTTTGAATAATTCAAGTTAATAAATTATTGTTTTTAAGTTCGATGATCCTGTGTCATAAATCAGTGAAGAGATTTTAAATATTTATTGTACTTTCCAAGAAATTAAATAGTTACCTAAGTTAACTAAGATTTGCATAAACAATATATGTTGTTATTACGATATTTGTTAACTTTAATAGTCCTGCATTGTGGAGACATAAAACTATTTCCTAAATTTACCACATAATTGGCGAAATCAAATTGTTAATTAAGATTTGTATAGACTATATATGTTGTTATTATTATAATAGTTGTTAACTTTGATAATCCTGTATTGCGGAGAATTAAAGGGTTTTGAAAATTAACCATTGAATCTTAGAAATTCAATTGTTAATTAAGATTTGCATAAACAATATATGTTATTTTTCTAAAGGTTAGTAAGTTTAATTTTTCTTTCTTACAACGCAATACAAATATTTCAAAAATTTTTCATGGTTTTTGAGAGATTTAAAATCGAGCGATTTAAAAAGTTTGTCACTTAACTATACTAAATTGTGGAAGGCTGGAGGAAGGTTGATCTTGACGTGCGGTGCAGCCGTGTTGCAGGCGCATCATTCCGGTTCCCTTGGACGATATGTACTTCCTTTAAGTATAGTCCTTTGATTAGTTGGCGCAGAGTGATATGTTTAAATCCCTTGGAATTTTCTTTTGCTTCAATTAGAGAATTAAATGTATCTTGAATCTTAATTATATCGAGTTGCTGGCCTCCTTGGACTTTAGCCATTTTCTTCGATAATTTACGCTAGATTATCATGCGTGAATTTTTGTTGTTTGCGACTGAGTGAGCTTAGCTGCACTGAAGCGACTACGTTGTGGGTAAAATTTGCTGAGTGCGCCATTTTTTATCGCTGTTACGCTTAATATGCACTTGATATTAATATATTAAGTGTATATTAAGCGTATATACATTATATTTTTTGTATTATTTTACTATATTATTATAATAAATATAAAATAAATATATTATAATAAATACTTAAACTTAAACTTAATAAATACAAAATACCTTCCTAGATAACAAAATTTTCTGCATTCTGGGGTTTGATGTTTTTTTTTAAATTCATCTACTTATTAGTCCATATCATTTTTTTATGTACCCGATCATGCGTTAAAACTATCGCATAATTATTATTTATTTTTAATATATATTTTTGATAAAAAATATTCCCGAAGTGTTCAGTAGTTTAATTAATATTGTGCAATAATATTGGTCAATGTTCATAGTGTTTTTTGAAGTTTTTGACCTGGCTTGTTCATGTAAGCGTATGTATACTGTAGCGAGGTATCCGAAGTCGCGTAACTGCATTGCCCCTGGCGCCTGTCCGTGAAGCTTCACACAGTGATGTTTTGTGTGCAGGTATATGCTCGAGCAACACACACATTGTTGTGTCCTCGTACGTGTGGCTCACTAATCACGCAAGTAAGTATGCAGTTCGCGCGAAAAGTTTGAGCGAAATGCTTCCAGGAGATCGGGACTTTTATTGTGCGTTAAAATTATAAGGACTATTACGACTTATATTATTTCTTTATGCTTTTATGTAGCGGAAGTTTAATCATCGGTTAATCATCCCTCTATCACAACAAACGAGACGTGATATATATGCACTAATGGTAAAAGATATGTATATACTATAATAGAAACACACACACATATATATATATATATATATATATATATATATCCTTCATTGAAAACTGAAAGATTCTTATACGCATCAAATACCTTAGAATAATAGAAAAGTAAACGTTCACCCTCAGTATACAACAAAAATATGTCCACAATTTAAACTTTAATTTGAAAAAAATAAACAAAGATTCACTTGAATAAGGTTTTTATTGGGTCAAATAAAGGTACAACTGATTCAATATAATTATCGATGCGTTCAATGGAGTTATTAATACAGGATGATTTCCAATAAATGGAGGTAATGAAGCATCCTTGCATGTACAATTTATCTATGACTAATAATTTAATAACATCTCCGATAAGTAACTATTTTTATGGCCAAATGGTATCGCTCGCACAAATAAGAACGTCTCTAATGAAAAATATTATAATGTTCTGTAGAAATGCCTTTCTCTTGGTATTTCAGGATTTAATGTAGTCTCCAAGATGTTCAGAGAATTATCATCATTTATATGTATATAAAATTTTAAAGCCAGATAAAGGCGTAATGTTAAGAAACGGATTGTTGCCACCACCACTGTGCCCTCGTCTCCGATTTTTCGCGCAATATGGACGAGAGGGGAATTTTCTTACGATAATAGATACTGCTTATATTTATTGAAAGATAAAAGATTCAAAGTTTTGTTCCGAGTTAATCTACCCGGCGCCTTCCCCAGTTTTTGTTAAGAAACGTATTGTTTCTCAACGGAACAATTTTTTATTATTAATGTCGGGGGGGGGGGGGGGGGGGGATCTGACTCGGCCACCCTATACAGGCTTGGGAGTCTTGCTTGAAAAATGGAGACTCAAACAAACCCTTGAGTCCTTTGTAAATTCCTTTTTATTTTGGTTTTAATATTATTATTTTCTTCTTTTAATTTAATTAAAAATCTTACCTTTGTTTTTCCTAGATGACGCTGAAGATGTTGGAGGTTTAAGAATTAAACAGAGAAAATGACGTGAGAAAATAACGTGGTTTTTTTATTATAAAGATAGTTTGTATTGAGTGAGGCATGTGGCTACTCTGAATTGGCCTAAAGCACGACTGATTAAAAACAGCGGCCGTGCCTCAGCGTCCACCCACACTCAAGACCTCTCCTCTCCTCCGTGACGTCACGGTGATTGTCGCTTAGTGTCACGATCATGGTTCTTAAATGAGCTTAGCGACAGCAGGCTTGGCACTTTGCAGCATTCATTCACCGATCGCGCGATGGGGGAGGAGAGTCCCGAGTCAGCGATAAGCGAGCAAGAGGAGCCGTTTATGACCTCGACCAATACATGGGGAATATTAAGTGATGGAAGCTGTGATTGTGTATTCAATATATTAATTTAATTAATATAGTACAACTTCCGTCACTTAACATCCCCCTTTGATTAAAAACTTTCGTCGTCCTCGACGAACTTTGCATATCGCTATAGAATAACATATCAATATTTGTTAGTGTGTACGGGTCTATGGTCCGGGTTCGTCTTTTTGGTATTTCGTAAGTCTATGCGAGCAAATTTTTATTATTATTTTTAATTTGATTTGAAGTTTGGTATGAAAGAAAAGAAAACAACTGTTTGTGAATATTAGTTGTTGGTGGATGTTATTAAGGAATTTCTGAGAGATTTTTGAGAGATTTGGTTATTTTTCTCATTCAATCTTTTGAGCATGGCTTCATCCTACGTCACCAAATAATCCGGTAAACATTGTATAGATGCCTCTTAATGATTTGGACTGACGTGGTTCGACGTCGTGTTTAGATATCAGCCAATTCGTTTTCCGCCGCCAAATGGTTCCGTCGACATTTGTTTGGAATATCTCCGAAAGATTCGGACCGATGGAACTCGAATTTGTTGTCTTTACTCGTATATCGAAAAGTGAGATTTCAATCTTGTCTTTTTTGTTTTTCATTGTGACATGATTAGACACTTGGTGCTCTTACTGTAATCTTCTCTCTCTCTTATGTCTTCCTCTGTTTGGGATGGAATTTGGTTGCGATTGTGTTATGTTTCTTTCCTTTTGTTCAACTCCGAATCAAATCATTTTTTTTTTCGTAGACTTGAGTAAAAATAGTTTACAAAATTTGTGACGTTTAGGTTTTGTTCACAATGTTTTATCATTTATAATAATGATTTGTATTGTTCTAAATTTAAGGTGGTTCATGTTCGTAACAATAAATGTGGTTCAAGAATTTTAGTGTATATTTGGTATATTGAAAAATAAAATTTATATAGGTATAAAAATCTATTGGCCCAATATTCTTAAATGTTACTTAAAAACTAATATTTTCGAGGTTTTCAAATTCTATCTGGTCCATATCTACCATGCTTGGTGATGGTTTTCTCGCGATTTCAGCTCGTGATAGGTTGTCACAGAGGCTAATTAAGTCTCGCACTTCTTCTGGTTTTTCTTCGTACGGTCGTAGTAGAGATTCTTGTTCCGTGGTGCTTGGTGTACTAGAGTGGTCCTTGTTTCTTTGCTCATTGTGGTTCTTTTTGCTTTGTTTGTGTTTTATGGTATTGTGGTCAAAATTTTTGTAACTATAGTATTCTAAGTGTTGGTTCCAATCCTTCCTTCTTATGTACCTTCTGCAGAAAAATAGGATGTTGTAATTGCATTCCGTTATGTGCTGGTCCCAATCTTCATGCTTCATCCAACTTCATCCAACCACAGAAATGGTGTTTTTTGTACATCCTATGCATTTGCTTCCTACATATACTAACGTGGTCCTGTTCATTCCTTAGGTCTATGTCTATACCGCAAGGTTCATGGTATTTCCTATGCTTAAGGGAGTATCCCTATATAGATGGGCAAAAATAAACTGAAACTTTGCGAATTTTTTTTGAAAAAACTATACAAGATTTTTATTTGAAAATTTTTTGGTCTATTATTCAAACATTAAATATGCATTTCTTATTTTTTTTATTACATTATTTTGTTTATGCTAGTGATAAAAAAATGATGAACCATGAACTTTTTTTTCTTCCTACAATTTTGTGTGCAGACTTGTCGTCGTCGTATCTCTCTGAAACATAAAAAAAAAAGTTTTTTGTTATTATTAGGTCTAAATCTCGTCGACTAACCTAAATTAAAAGTATAACAAAATTCCATAGCAAAATGGTGGACTTTTGAAAAAAAAATGTAATTTTTTTTTTATTATTATTGCAAAATGGTGGTTAAATAAATTTTTATTTCATAAATAAGTAGGTTCATCGACTAGATTATGAAATTACCTTCAAAATGGAGTTTTTTTTGTGATAAGTTGAAAACTCGCCGAGAAACTGTGCACACAAAATTGTAGGAAGAAAAAAAAAGTTCATGGTTCATCATTTTTTTATCACTAGCATAAACAAAATAATGTAATAAAAAAAATAAGAAATGCATATTTAATGTTTGAATAATAAACCAAAAAATTTTCAAATAAAAATCTTGTATAGTTTTTTAAAAAAAAATTCGCAAAGTTTCAGTTTATTTTTGCCCATCTATATAGGGATACCCTCTTAAACATGTTCTTACTATGTTGTTTTACTGTTGCGCATTTTGGACGATATTCTTCCGGGCAGTCGTCCATGGCATTGGTCGCATCTTCTTCATTGAAATATTGGACATATCCTATATATCTTAGAAAACGCTTGTTGTTTTGTTGTCCTTTCATTAGAACGCGGATAATGTGGTCCAAGCGTCTGAAATCCATGAAGTCCTCTTCAAATACTTTTCGCGGTTTTTCTATGGGTATCAGGACACATAGTCTCTTTTTCTCCGTGTCATCTAAACGTACGGTTATTAAATCTGGCATCAATACCAGTCCTGTGCTGGGTCGTGCCTTTTCAGCATCTGGTCCTTCTTGCATTGTTTGTTGACTGGTCATTTCATTGTTTTTGTTTTGTATGTATTTTTGGAAATTCATGGCTTTTTCTGCATGATTATAAATTTGGTATTCTATTTTTAGCATGTGGTCATTCGGTCCTGTGTTCTTCGTGGTCCGATGATTTTAAACAGTTGTTTCGCTGCATTCACATTCCCTTGGAAATATACCTGGATTTGGTTTGACTCTGGCCTATTCATGTGGTGCAAAGTTATTTGACTCAGAGGGTCTGCAATTGGTGGGTGCAGATATATTGGTCCTTGTTCTTCCGTGAAAGCACTATCCGTATTAACGGTTGTTGAATCGTTGTCTTAATCTTGTTCGTTCATTGCGGTGGGGGTGTGTTTTTCAAGAATTTTTCTGGTAGCTTCCTGGTCCAGATAATGGATAGTTAAGCGCCCTGTTTTAAAATTTGGTCCTTCTTGTCGAACACTTAATTTTATATTGATGATGGCGCCAAAGCTTTTCACGTAAGCTGTTACATCTTCTATGGTCTTAGGCAGTTGATACTCGAGTAGCCAAAGTGATTTGGTAATGTTGATGGTCCATTCTGAAAGAAAATACGTTATATTGTGTTAGTTTGGTCCATTTGGTACGGAGTATGTTAAAAAAAAGAAACTGTAGGTTGATATTTTCGATTTTACGGGTCGCATGTTATCGTATTGGGTTCAGGTCATGGTTTATATTGAACGTGTATGTGATGTAATTGTTTTATTCATTTGGGTTCAATCTACGTTCATGTTAGATTCATCTAATGTGTCTTGGCCATTCTTTGATTGTCCGAAATTTTGTTTATCTTGGTCCATGATTACTTCGGAACTTGTCTGTTCTATTTTGGTTCTCTTGACGTTTCCATCTAATAGTCCTTTTAGGTCTGGGTCCGTTTTTCTCTCTTTTTGGTCATGTTTTTCTCTCTTTTTGGTCATGAATTCGGTGTTAGGTCCCTGTATGCTATATCTGAAACTTATCCTTGGTTCCGCATAGGTCCGGGTGGCATCCGTGAATTGCTTTCTCCGAATCTTGGGTATTGAAATATTGTACATATCCAAAGGACAATCTCTGTTTTTTGTCCCTTACAGTCTCATAAAACATCATTGGTCCGAATTCTGCGAAGTGCCTGAAAATTTTATTATCTTTTTCCCTGTCAGTACCGGTCCATGGTAGAGTACAGAATAGCCGTGTTTTGCCATTCATTAATCTATCTGACTTATTAAGATAAACTTGTGATTTTATGGTTCCTTGAGAGTATGGTGGGTTCATGGTTGTTAGATCATGATGATTTTGATTCCTTGGACGTTCTAAGGTTCTTTGGTTATATTTGGGTCGTTGTACTATTTTTGTTATTGATGTTGTAGGTAAACCATTGAGTTTGGTTGCTTTTCTGGCTTCTTCTTAAGTTTTGAACCTAATTGTTATTTTGTTGGTTCCTTGCTGTTGTGTTTGATTTCCACTGTAGTTGGCGTTCCTACTTTTTCAAAGGTAGCCATGATGTCCGATAATGGGATGCTTTTGTCAAAAAACACAGTTACATCAATGGGCTTATGAGTGAATTGGTGGTACTTGTACTTGTTGAGTTATCACTCAAAGTGGTTCTGTTTTTCTCCTCAGGATCTTGATACTGATTCATAGGTCCATCTGGTGGTGTTGGGGGGTATGAATATTGGTATTGTTATGTCCGGTGGTTTTGAATAATCGATCACTATTAGCGTGTTTTCTTCTTCCTCTAACCTTGGTATTCTTGTTTCTCTTTTGGTTCCTTGGTCAATTCCTGGCGTGCTTTTGCCAATAGGTTCTCTTTGGGTTACTGTTGGTGTTTCAGAAATTGCTCTTCGGGGTTGAGTAATTATCTTGCTCGTTTCAACTTCTGCATTCTCACTTCTGGCTATGCTCTCATCATCTGCTGAGTCTCCATTAGTGCCACATATATTTCCTCCTGCTGTGACGTGAGGGATGCATGTGTTGGGCTTAATAATTTTTCAACTCTTTGGGCTAGTATCGCGTCCATGTTGTCAGATCCATAATTTGGGTCTAGTATACGTAGATATACCGCATTTGATCTTCTACATCGTCTCAATCAGAGAAGTGTGATGGAATGAGTATTGGTTCTGGTATCACATCCTGAGTTTTTTCTCTATGAATTCTTAGTTTTTCCGCGTTTGTTGACTGCAGTTCTTGTTGGTTCATCATTTTCTTCATCTTTATTTCCCTCCGTATGTCTTGTGCAGGGCGCAATTCTGTGGATCTTTCCTGGCTCTTTGGTATTGTCATTACTTTGTTCACTTGCTCCGCGCTGCGGTTTTGATATTGCGTCTTCTGATTCTGCTGATACTGATCCTGTCTAGACCTCGGGATTTGATTTTCTCTTTGGTTGTACTGATTGATTTGATTGTAATTTTGCCCTTGTCCTTGATATTGTTGGATCATCTTGGGCATATCTTGATTTTGGTGTATATTTGTATTCTGGCCCGCTATTTCCTGCTCGTGGCGAGCCCCATTGGAGTTTAAATTCCCCTCATTACTGGAGGGAAGTGGTAGCGCTCTTGGCCATTGTAAGCCTCGCTGCTTTCATAATAATTGTTTGTAAAATCACGCTTGTCCGGTTGCTTGGGTTGATAATTTTGATACCTTCCCGTATAGTGATTGAATAGCCTTGGTTGGTAGTCATTTCTAGGCGACGGATTATTGTCCTTGTTGAAAATGTCCTTGATCAAATCGGATTCCTGGTCCATATTGAGGTCGATGCTCGTATTGATCCCTGTTGTGTCCATAATAACCTCTATTTTCATTCTGATCTCGTAATTCATAGGCTTTACTGGGTTCATAGTGTGTTCGATCTGGCTCCTTGTCCATGTATACTACATAGAGTGATTCTTGAGTGTCGTTGTCTATGTAATTCTCATACTGTGATGCACATTGTTCATACGGCTCCTCGATCCCACGGGGTTCATGGTCCACGTATCCAATGTACATTGGGTCTCTAGATTTTCCATAGTTGTTGTAGTTATCCCTGAACCTGGGTTGATTGTTATGATTGTAATTTCTCCTGTGTTCCGGATATCCCTGAGTTCTGTAGGTCCGTTGTTTACTATTATATCTCACGTCTGGGATAATTCTGGCTTCCATTCTTGTTTCTAGTCTGATAGCTTCCGTGTATGCCTCCTCTAGATTCCTCAGATGAGTCAAATCCACTCTTTCACATAGGTTTCCTGGTAAACCTCTTATGAAAATATCCACCGCCATGGAATTTCACGGTATCATCATCTGATCATCGTAATCATTTCCTCTTTCTTCTTTTAAGGCGCTCTTGGCGCTGCTTAACAGCATATTTATTTCGTCATAAAAATCTCCGACGGTATCTCCTTGTTTCATGCGAACATTGTTTATTTTACTATCGTAGTAGCTGAAATTCTTTCCTGGTCCAAATCTGTATTTCAAGTATTTTATCAGATCATCTATTGTGGTTATGGTTTTATTTATCAGACTTATTTTTGTAGAACCTGTTAATCTTTGAATGACATTCTTTAAGAATTGTTCTTTCACTGTTACAGGTATATTTGATGCTGAGATCTTGTCTGAGATCTTCAATGTAATCTTTGACCGGTATGTTACTTCCATCAAATATCGGAATACCGTTTGTGGAATTGAGTAAAGCGAAACTATTGACTATAGTGGTCACTAACTCCGCTGAACCAGTGGCATTTGTGGCAACCGCAGCGCCATTACCTGAGCAATTTCTGGGGTCAACCATCTCTTTAAAATCGTGCAGGGTAAAAAGTCTTTTGCACTATTTCTTCACCATGTGATTCTGTCCCAATTAGGTACACTGGTTCTAGATTCTTGGGTAATTAGGATTTGCTTTTGGTTGGGTGTGACTTGGATAAATTTTGAAAATATGTGTTTTCCTTATATATTTTCCTTTGGCTGAAAAGAAGGAAAAGTAGTACCATTTTCCCTTTTTCTAAAATTCTAAAAATTTGAAAATTATTGGCTCAAGTCTTTGAATGAGTTCTTGAAACCACTCTGAAAAATCTTCAAAACCAGTATCCTCTTCTTGTTGCGCGGTCTCGGTTTCCGTTTTCAAATTTGCTTTATATAAATTGCTTATATCACCCATGCGTAAAATTGTCCCAACTACCATTAAAATAAACTCGATTGAAAGCTAAAAACCCAGAAAATAAGAATTATTCTTAATGACTAAAGTAAGGTATCCACACAATTCTTATCAATGTATTATAGAAATACTATTATTAAATAAACTGAATTAATGATAACATTTTTTATTCTTAAGGGTATTGTTAAATAAGTGTGAAAAATGTTAAATAAGAGGTTGAAAACTAAAAAAAATGGTTTATAATTATTGAAAGTCCCTACAAATTGCATTAAACGCTCAATTTTGTATAATAAACAAAGAAAATTTATTCACGATTACTAGTTTTAAAAGTTACTATCATTAAGAAACAACTACAGAAAAAATTTGAAGGTATATTATGTCGAAAAGAAATAAAATTATTCAGAAAATATCACTAAGGTTGTAATAAATTTAAACAAATGAATATATTGATATTGTTAGAAATATCATCAATATCACTAATAAATTAAAATATTATGTTAGTGATTGAATAATAAATAAAAAGAAAATGGAGTACTATTCATAAAATGCTATTAATATTGATTAATATTGTTAATTGATGAATAATATGACTAATGCATATTATTTTTATTAAGTTCAAAGTCCCAAGTAAATAAATTTGTAACCAGTATTTGAATTTTGCGCGTGTTTCTGGAATTAAATAAATAAAATTGAAAATTAAAAATCTTGAAATTCAAATATATATAAAAAACAGTTCGAATTTTAGGTTAATTGCGCAAAATATTAAACAAGTATCATTATCAATGTCGATCATTTCTGTATTCTAAAAAAATAAGAAACCAAAAAAAAAATTAAATGTTTGTTATAGAAATGAAGAGGTATTATTTAGAAGATTTCGTAAAATCTGTTTAAAAAAAAATATTTTACTGGAAATTTATTACAAAAATTGCTGAGCGCGAGAAAATCTCTAGGCGCTCGTCACTATAGCCTTGTGCATCTGCAACATGCAGTCTGCTGCAGTGTAATGAGTTGAGGTTAAATCAAGTGATGTTGTTGGTGTTGTGAGTTGCTCCTGCTATTTAATCAATCACTATTGCTGATTGAAGTGATAGTACATTGGAAAATAATAGTAAATAGTGCTGATATCTTCCCAGCAAGAATACTTTCCTCAAGTCACAGGTTGCGGAAAAGGAGTGGTCCAGGTTTGCTGTATCAATGTATGACCAGATAAGTTACCTTATTTACTCTGCCAAAAAGCTATCGATTCAAGCTTATTTGCATATAGGTGAGTGTTGTAATGAATCTTCTTATTATCGAGCTCCTATCTTTTTCATTAATTTCCTCTATAATCCCTATATAATTCCATATATTCCTTGTTTTGGCGCTTCATTACAATAGATATATATGTTACTACCTACTTTACTACTTACTCCAGATTTTACTGTATTGGCAGGCTTTATTATTATTATTATTATTTATGAAATATGTTTAATTTGCTTAAAATTAGGTAAACATATGTGTGTATATGTGAATATTTATAATGGTGTTTTTTTGCAGGTTGGAGTTAAAGTTGAAGTAAAGGTTGGAGTGATATGTGGTCGTTAACGCCTGGAAAACCAGATTATGACTGGCGCCAACGCAAAAAAAAAGACGAAAAGGGTATCCTTGCCCTTCAACTATCCTGTACCCCTAGACGTACGGTTTCTGGGCTTTTCGTCGACCTGAGCTGAGGCTTTAGATTCAAAAGCCGGCTTTTGGGGCAACTTTTTCAGAATTACAAGTAAGTTTTTGCCCCTCGTCCTTATTAATATTTAGCTGTAGTAGTTATTCTCAATGAGTGGCTTTGAAATATTTTATTTAAATAATTATTTTGTTTTAAAATTATACTTAAAGAAGGAAAATTTTTGAAAATTGAGCGTTACTATGGAATATTGTCTAATGAATATGTTGATATTGTGTATTCACTAATGCTAATCTATTTTTACAGCTTACGCCTGATTTGTAACTGTTATCACCTGGATATGGCTAAACGCCAAGTTTACTTGGGAGAAAAGACCATTTACCCCCTTTGTATGTATAAACTGCAATGTAGCATGTCGGATTTATCTACCCGCGCTAAGAGAAAGAGAAAAAAAAAAGAAAGTGTTTCAAAGTGCAAAAAAAACTTTAAATTTTAGTGTGGACAATGAGTTGATGTGTGTGTGCTTAGGGAAGTAAATGTAAAGTGTACTCAAGTGTGTGTGTCCCTGTGAGTTTTGTCGCTGCAGCTTAGTGTTAACAACGCACCGCTGCGACCTGGCTGGCTACGGGGCTTAATGTCACCAGATCACAATATGCTTTTCGCTGTCAGTTTATGAGGTTATTCCTTATGTGGTATAATAATTTAAATATGTGTGTAAAAGTGGACCCTATATATATTTACATATAATTTGAGTAATAATGTGATTAAAAATTAACAAAAGTATATGATTAAATTGGTGTGTGTAACCATGGTTTCACTTTGAGAAGTTTTTGTTTACGCGTGTTTTTGTGACAATATTTGCTTTGAAACGGAGAGCTGAATTATGTTTCAAATTGACTGTCAGTGCTAAAGAATATTTAAAACAAAAGTGACTTACAATTTATATTCAAATTATTTAAATGATTAATTATAAATAAAATAAAATGTGATAAGATATGATAAGGAATAAAATATGAAATGAACTTCGTTATCTAAAAGAAATATAATTAAAATGATCTATTTGCTTAGGGCTTGAGGAATGCAGCCTCGTCACCGCATTCCAGACCACGCTGGCTAATCGTACAACACCACCACTGTGCCCTCGTCTCCGATTTTTCGCGCAAAATGGACGAGAGGGGAATTTTCTTACGATAATAGATACTGCTTATATTTATTGAAAGATAAAAGATTCAAAGTTTTGTTCCGAGTTAATCTACCCGGCGCCTTCACCAGTTTTTGTTAAGAAACGTATTGTTTCTTAACGGAACAATTTTTTATTATTAATGCGGGGGGGGGGGGGATCTGACTCGGCCACCCTATACAGGCTTGGGCGTCTTGCTTGAAAAATGGAGACTCAAACAAACCTTTGAGTCCTTTGTAGTTTCCTTTTTATTTTGGTTTTAATGTTATTATTTTCTTCTTTTAATTTAATTAAAAATCTTACCTTTGTTTTTCCTAGATGACTCTGGAGATGTTGGAGGTTTAAGAATTAAACAAAGAAAATGACGTGAGAAAATAACGTATTTTTTTTATTATAAAGATGGCTTGTATTGAGTGAGGCGTGTGGCTACTCTGAATTGGCCTAAAGCACGACTGACTAAAAACGTGGCTTAGCTGCAGCGGCCGCGCTGCAGCGTCCATCCCCGCTCAAGACCACTCCTCTCCTCCGTGACGTCATGATGATTGTCGCCTCGTGTCTCGCTCATAGTTATTAAATGAGCTTAGCGACAGCAGGCTTGGCATTTTGCAGCGTGCATTCACCGATCGCGCTATAGGGGAGGAGAGTTCCGAGACAGCGATAAGCGAGCAACCGGAGCCGTCTGTGTATATGTATTCAATATATTAATTTAATTAATATAGTACAACTTCCGTCACTTAACACGTAAACAAAAATGAAACTAACAAAGTTTTTAGAGGGAATAAAGGAAGAGTAAGATTTAACTATCTTTCTTTGTTATGGTTTTTCCAAGAATCTTTACGAAGTTAACATAGTCTCCATAATTTTTAAGGAATTAATATTGATTACATATATTTGCAGCAGTCTTATTAATGTTACGCGTTTACGTTGCTAGAGTTAATATAGTCTTCAACTATATGTTCCTAAAATCCTTGTTAGTAGGTGATTACTATATTGAGAGAGGATATTCAGAAGTTAATGCAAATTTCTATTGGTGGTTTTGGAAAAGCATTTTTTAAGTACCATAATTGAAGGCATCGATTCTAAAACGTCCTTAGCGCTCGGCCCGGCTGCCGTTATATCAAAATTGACGTCATGGTGACCAAAATTTGCAATTTTACGGAAATGAATATTAAAAAATAGTATCGTGCAGAGGATAAAAAATGGCAATTTTTTATATATATACTTTGTTTGTACAATGTTTAGTATTTGAAAAAAAAAAATAAAAACGGCAAAATTTTAAATCTTATTTGCACCACGTTTTTTAAACTTAGCTCGCTGCAGCTCCAACAAATATGAACGGATCTTGCTTATTTTTTGCATAGACTCGTAAAATAGTCTAGCGCTGCTAATAAACTCATAGATAGTTAAATATTAAATATTTTTCATTCAACAATTTAATTGCAAACCAGTGAGCTACCTTTTATATGGTTAAGTATGTTCAACGAAAAAAAGTATCGAGGGAAGTTTAAGACTCAACTAACTTTCAACGAGACATTTGTTTGTTAACATTTGAAGAAGTTTCTCAGAAAATTTCAGATGAATTGGATGAAAAGTGGCAAAGATAGAGCGATTTTGCCAAACTTGCACGATGCGCGCGAACATTAGCGGGTCTGCGCGATACATGACGCTCAGTGTATGTCAGTCATAGAATAAGAAATAATTTAAGAAACATGATAAAAGTTATCCTGAAATAAACAAAACAAAGTCGAACTCGTTTCGCATTGAAATCACACTGATTTTCTTGTTCGTTTACAAGCTGCATTTATTCACAAATTTGTTAATTTCTTTAATCTTTTTAAAAAACGTTTTACTTGCTAAATAAATTATAAGCATAATGTCGATCAATATAGGACGTAAAAGAATTAGAAATGAGCATGCATGGAAAAAAACTATTAATAAAAGTTGTAAAAATAAGGTAAGTAAAATATCGTAAGACGTGTTATAAAAAAGAATTTCTGTTGCAAATATGATTGAATGACATGTATATAAAACTCGAAATTAATTAAAACGAAGAACTCTCTAAATTTTTATGCTGTTGTGAAATATTATGTAAATAAACAATTTGAGGTTAATTATTTTAATTACTTATGCATCCCATGCGTTAATCGACTTCCACACCCGTGTCAAAATGCACTATTTTCAAATCATTTAAAATGAAGCTGTAATCAATTTTGTAAAATAAATTTTTTCATTAATACGTATATATAAAATGATGATTTCCAAACGTCTTTTATATAGGGATTAGAATATGAATCAGTTAGTGGAAAGAAAGTGCTTGAAAAGACGTTCACAGAAATCAAAAATTGTTGTCCTAAAAAGTGTTTTTTAAAAGTAGATCATGAATGGCAAAAAAGTATGTTTCATAAATTTTGGCGCAGTGGAGATTTTCAAGTACAGAATACAATATTAGAAAATATGATTGTAAGAAAAGAATCGACACAAGAATTAAAACGTTTACAGTGGCAATTTCATTGTTACTACAAAAGCACTAGTATCGATATTTGTCGAAAGTTTGTTTGCAGTATTTTCCAAATTGGAGAACGAAGAATAAAAACGGTTCAAGAAAAAATAGTAAGTGGCAAAACCTTGTCTGATAATAGAGGAAAACAAGATAATCACAAGGTAAAGCTAACTGAAGATGTCAAAACTTTAATTCTGGAACATTGTAAAAGCCTTCCGCATTCTGAGTCACATTATACTAGAAAAAGCTCAAAGCTTTACTATTTTCTTGATACATCGTTAACATTACATTCACTCTATTTTTCCTTTTTGGATTTTTATGCAGCTGTAACAGGGAGTGAAGCTATTCCTATTGATAAAACAACATATTTTAATTATTTTAATCATTTTGTGAATTTCTCTATTGATCTGACACGTACTGATGTATGTGATCTTTTTTTACTTACGAAACTAACAAAAGACGAGAAAATGAGTATTTTGAACATATCGTGCAAGTTGAAAAGTATAAAAACTTAAAAAATTCAATGTTGTCCACTGTAAATGTACTAAAATGTGAATTTGACTTTGGTCAAAACTTGCCATTGCCAAAACTACCAGTTAATTCTCAATTTTTTCGTCGTTTAGTTTGGATGTATTTGTTTAATGTACACATTTTCGATAGTGATCGAAGTTACATGTTCCATTTCCTTGAAGGGATTTTAAAAAAGGGCGCCAACAGCGTATGTAATATGGTTGAGTATTCGATAAAATATTTTTATTTTCTGATGCTGCAGGAGGTCAAAATCGAAATTAATTTGAAATTCTTTTCATTTTTATCTTACAAATTGCAATTAGAAATCCAACATTTATTTCCTGTTAGAGGACATTCCTACTGCCAGTGTGACCGAAATTTCGGTTTGTATGGTAGTAAGAAAAAAAAGCAAGAAAGAATTGAAACAGAAAATGATTATGTGCAACTAATAAAAAATTCTAGAAATCCTCCATTCGAAATGGTTGCTATTTCACAGTGCGAAGTAAAAGATTATGAAAAACTGTTTGCGAAAGACGAAGACTTGCAGAAAAATGTAATTAAAATAAGCAAAGTTGTTAGAATTGTATATTTTCCTAACGGACAAATTGATTTGTATTACGATTATGATGGCAATCCAATTACAATTAAACTAAGAAACAGCAGTGAAGTAGATTTGTCGAAAGTATCATTAGCTAAAAAGGTAGGAATAACGAAAGAAAAAGAAAAGGATTTTAAACATTTATTGCAATTTTGTACTACTAATGGGCAACATTTTGGTGAAAAATTTTTAAAAACAACTTCTATTAAAACTGTTGTCAGTAAAACAAAGAATGTGAAAGAAGAACATGGTAACAAAAAAGTTCGAAAAACGGAAGTTGTCTCAACAAAAAGAAGAAAAGTAAGCGACGAACAAAAGCAAAAATTAGAATTAAAAATTAATAAAAAAGAAAAGAAAACAAAAACAATAAAAGGAAAAAAAGTAATATGTTTTTGAAATGCGTTGTATGTATTGCGACTAAATTGTAAATAAATCTTAATGTAGAAATATAAATAAACATAAGTATTAGTTATTTGAAGTTTCTAATTTACTGAACAATGTCAAAAATCTGTGAAATTTATATGTTTCCCAGAAATTTATATTTTTAAAGATTGTAATTTACTATTCAATTCATTTACGCTGCAATATTCTTTTTAATGTGTGTGAATTTCATTTGAACGCTTTATTATAACCATTTATTATCTAGTGTATATAACATTTAGAATTAACAATAATTTCTAAAACTTTCGTACAAAGATTTAAAAATTCAACAACTTTATGAATAACTGCCGTTTGATTTTGCCTTTGCTTTGTTTATTTAATTTCTTATTGTTTCATCAGATACTTATTTTTCTTAACTTCTACACTATAAATCGACAGTATTAAATAGTATGATTTGATTAAGTATGTATTTTAAAAAAAAAAGGACAGCAAATCTTCAAGTAAACGGCATTATATGACTGACATACGCTGCGAGCGTCATGTATCGCGCAGACCCGCTAATGTTCGCGCGGAGCGTGCAAGATTGGCAAAATCGCTCTATCTTTGCCACTTTTCATCCAATTGATCTGTAATTTTCTGAGAAACTTCTTCAAATGTTAACAAACAAATGTCTCGTTGAAAATTCACTGAGTCTTAAACTTCCCTCGATACTTTTTTTCGTTGAATATACTTAACCATATAAAAGGTAACTCACTGGTTTGCAATTAAATTGTTGAAAGAAAAATATTTAATATTTAACTATCTATGAGTTTATCAGCAGCGCTAGACTATTTTACGAGATTATTAAAAAAATGAGCAAGATCTGTTCATATTTGTCGGAGCTGCAGCGAGTTAAGTTTAAAAAACGTGGTGCAAATAAGATTTAAAATTTTGCCGTTTTTATTTTTCTTTTTTCAAATACTAAACATTGTACAAACAAAGTATATATATAAAAAGTTGCCATTTTTTATCCTCTATACAATGCTATTTTTAAAAATTAATTTCCGCAAATTTAAAAATTGGTCACCATGGCGTCAATTTGTATATAGCGGCAACCCGAGCCGAGCGCTAAGGACGTTTTAGAATCGATGCCTTCAATTTATAAATATGTATAGATAGAAACTGACGCATATGAACATTTAAATGTTTTCGAAGAAAAATAATCATCTTAGGAAATATCGTGTTTTAGAGCTATGTAAATGAAACGGTTGATGTCAAATATTTTAAGTATTAAGGGGTACACCACTCCAGGATTTTCAAAAAATCGATTTTTTTTCGGCTTAATACTTTAGGGTCATAAAAATAATATGCAATTAGTCCTATAGTGTCAAATAATTTTTAAAAGTTTCAAATATCGATTTTGCGGCAGCGCCTCGGACTGCTCGCTGAGCGCGCTAAATGAGAGCGCGCGGCGCGTTCTGATTCATCGCTTTTGTATTGATTTCATCTATCGGAATAATAGGAGACCTTGTTACTTACAGAGCCAAAGGTCTTTGAGGTTCCTCAGGCATCCTGCAGGGTGCGCTAATACTGAAATTAGCTTGTATCGGTGTGTATATGTGTTAGTTAGTACAGCTGCAAAGCGACGCCGTGCACACACTTTCATTTGTATTTCTGCTGATTTTTGTTTTTATACATTTATATATTACAAATTTCGTTGATTTTAAGTGAACAGTGTGAAAATTATAAATAATATGAGTAGTGAAAGACCAGTGTATGATGGCAAGAAATCGACGAAGGGGAAAAAGAGCAATTTGAAGAAACCGAAAATTTCAAAGCGGCGGTTAAGCAACCGTTATGAAATGGAGAAGCCAAGCATCGAGGCGGTTGGCACATCTGCTCGAAAATTATCTACCATAGATCCTGATGACTTTGAAGTAGATGAAGGCTTTGCTTATCGAATTCTGAATTTTTTAACCGTATTTACCGCTATATCGCAAGCTGTTGTGTGCAAAAAGTGCAAGTCAGATGTGACATTCACCGAGTGTGGAAAGCGTGGCTTGGGTTTCAAAATTATTATTGCATGCCTAAACTGCGACAACATTTCTATCCCTTCTTCACCATTCATTGAAAAAGCATACGACATTAATCGTAGAATGATTCTTGCTATGCGACTCCTGGGAATAGGATGGAATGAAATAATAAAATTTTGCGCGGTCATGGAGCTCCCGCGGCCAATGTTTTAATCATTTTACGATAAAGTTGTGCAGAAGATTGCTGTCAATGCAAAGGAGGTTTGTGAGCAGAGTATGAAAAATGCAGCTAAGGAAGAGAAAAAAAAGTGATGAAAAAGGAAACACAAGTGGTATTACTGTATCTGGTGATGGTTCGTGGCGCAAATGCGGCTTCGCGTCCCTTTTCGGATTTGTATCACTTATTGGATGGTGTACTGGCAAAGTGGTCGATATTTTAGTAAAATCTAAATATTGTAAGGCATGCGAATTTTGGGAAAATAAAAGTGACATGGATCTGTACAAACAATGGCTCGAAACACATGAAAACGAATGCCAATCGAACCATGACGGCTCGGCGAGAAAAATGGAAGTGGATGCCGTTATTCAACTTAAATATGCCAATTACGTCGGGGAAGGTGATTCAAAAACTTTTAAAGGTATCGTTGACTCGCAGCCTTATGAAAATTTGTCAGTAACGAAGAAAGAGTGCATCGACCAAGTGCAAAATCGGATGGGTACTCGCCTTCGAAATTTAAAAGAGAAAACTAAAGGTCTCGGAGGAAAAAGCAAGCTCACTGGTAAATTAATCGATGAATTGTTAATTTATTATAGTCTAGCAATACGTAGAAATTATGATTCTATAAAAAATATGCGCAATGAAATCTACGCAACGCTAGACCATAAATTACCGACGGACGACAAATCGAAGCACGAGAGATGCCCGCGCGGCGAAGATTCATGGTGCTCGTGGCAGAGGGCCAGGCCACTGGAGATTTGAATTATAAACACACGCCAGCAATGTCGCAACAAGTATTTGAAGCAATTTCTCATATTTATGCTGAATTGAGCAGCGACGATCTCTTGACTCGTTGCCTCGGCGGATACACGCAAAACTGCAACGAGAGTTTCAACTCAATCGTGTGGTGTATGGCTCCGAAATCAGTCTCCAGTGGCAAGCACGTTCTTAGCTTATGCAGAAATTAGGCCTTAAAATAGGACCAAATTGTTTCTATTTCTGCATTGAAACTGATAGCGTCGGATCAAGTTTTCCGAGCGGTCGCTCACAGGTGCAGCCAAGAAGGCCCGATTAGATTCAAAATCGATGAGGAACGAAGAGGAGGAGGCAAATATTAATTTGGATGGCCAAATGTATGTTGCAGGCATCGCAGATTAGAGTAAACAAAAAATATAGATGATTGAAATGCATGTAAAACTTTAATTATAATATACACTATAATTTAAAATTTCATGTAAAACTTTAAACGCGTTTTTCTCGAAACCGGTTTTTTCAAACTGGGAGAACAGATTACTAGTAAACTATTGCATGGATTGGATTGCAATTGTTACTGTAGCTTTACAAATAGATTCTCTAATGAAGTACGTGTCCGTTTTTCGATTGAATGTAAGTTTTTTTTTATAAACAATTTACATTATATAGATTAAGAATTTCTTTGGTTTTTGCCAGGTCTCATACTTTCCGAGAAAAGTGTTCTCCCGTTTGGAGGTTTGTGAAAAAGGCTTCTCACGAGATTCGCTGTATAGCCACCATTTTGTATTTAAATGTAAAATAAAATATATTTTTGTACCTCAATATATGTATAGTAAACCCTCGAAAAAGAAATTTGATCCCTTCTTTCCTACTCTTGTAAAAAATCATACAAATTACGCATTTTTTCGGGCCGTGAGAGTGGTGTTACCCCTTAATGGGTGAACGTATGAAAGTAAACAATTCACATATCTTTTTGTCATTAGACGTTATTAGACGCTGTAATCATAACTGCTTTTGTTTCTCAGGGAAAGGCTTTGTAATAATACATTTTTACATATGGCTGAAGTTGAATAGCGAACTTTTTACACAATTTTTCATTTAACATTTTTTTACGACCTTTGGATGCAATGGCATCTATTAAAAATAACTATTGTAGTATACATTCTTTTTTAGCACATTAATAAAGTAAGGAGTGAACCGACGCGACACTCAGAAGGAGATAGTCAAGAATTAGAAGAAAATAATATTCAATAATATCATAACAAAAAGAACAAACAGGGTCGCAGCTACTGGTGAAGTTTTCCGATGTTGATGATAACATGTAAACAGTTTATCTTAGGTTTAAGACCAGTTAGTCTGTGTAATTCACGGAGATAAATGTCATTAAATATAGTACGAATTTATTAGCTATCATCATTTAATCATTTTGTTACTGCATGATATTTATTATAGTTGTTGATCATCCCAATTTGGTTCATTCCTAATAAACAAAAATTTCGATCTAGTTTATAAAACAAATTTATATTATTAACATACTATATAATACTTTTGTTTGTTTTGCAATATTGAAAAAGTGTAACGTAATAAAATAAATATTTGAAAAAAGTGTATATTAGACATACGTACACTGAATAAAAAGGTAATTCACAACATAGATTTTACCTTATATTTTTGTATTTCGCTAAGTGATGTTTTTTAACAAATTTCAAATAAATAGAAACAAGAGTTTTTTTTAAATAATATATAATAGAATAATATTTCATATATTCAATGGTTTATTTGAACGTTGTGGTAAATAAGAGAAAACGTAAACACAAAAGAACATGCTTCTAAAAAGGCAAATGGTCATAATTAAGGCAGTACTAAAGTACGGAAGTATAAGAAGAACAAAAGTAGGCGATCGCGCTTAGTACAGTAGAAGCGACATGCCGGGCGACTGATCCCGGGAGGGTTACCTATATATATTGCGCATAGTATAGTACATACAGCACGAGGCATAAGCGCCGCCGCGTAAGCCACACGTACGTTGGCTGCGTGAGCGTAGCGAGTGCATACGGCAGCAGAAGCGACGTGCTGGGAGTCATGCCAGGAGGGTGACATATATATATCGCAACCATATATATTCACGGATGGTAGCACCTCCCGGGCTTATATAGTATACCGACCGCTCAATCGAGCGCAAGATCATTAGTACCAATGTAGACTGCCAGATGGCGTATGCTTCCAGCAAAAGGCAGTTAGTTACGAGGGAAGTAGAGATCACACACACACGCGAATTTATGAATATTAATATATAATTTAACGCAAATAAATGGTAAATTAAGCATAAATAAACAAATTAAGGAGTAATAGCTCGAAAGTGTGAAACTACTATAAATTAAATTTACATAATCAGATCATAAGCTTAATACGGTTAGTAAGAAAACCCATATACACTTAAAGAACAATGTTAAATATTTATGCAATTATTAGATAATTTTTGAATTACTCGAAAACTATAATATATTTTAGAAAACTGTTTACAACTATGTAATACAAAGCCACTAAAGTTAATAAAAAACAAATTTACAACATATATTGTTTATGCAAATATTAGATAACTTTTAAATTACTGGAATATTATAATATATTTTATAAAACTGTTTATGGCTATGTAATACAAGGCCACTAAAGTCAATAAAAACCTAATTTACAACATATATGGTTTATGCAAATATTAAATAACTTCTAAATTACTCGAAGATTATAATATATTTTAGAAAACTGTTTATGGCTATGTAATACAAGGCCACTAAAGTCAGTAAAAACCAAATTTACAACATATATTGTTTATGCAAATATTAGATAACTTTTAAATTACTCGAAATCTATAATATATCTTAGAAACCTATTTATGGCTATGTAATACAAGGTCACTAAAGTCAATAAAAACCAAATTTACAACATATATTGTTTATGTACATATTAAATAACTTCTAAATTACTTGAAGATTATAATATATTTTAAAAAACTGTTTATGGCAATGTAATATAGAACTTTTAAAGTTGATAAATAAGGTTTTTATAAATAATACGTACTGTAAATTTTAGCGTTAATAATCAGATTTCTTGAAAACTACAATAGATATTCTACAACTCTCTTCTATATTAAAACAAGAGACCATAAAACTTAAAAGTCCATTATATCTAAATAGATATTGTTTATAAATTCTCAATTAACAATTGGCTTTCTTGAAAACTACAGTGGATATCGCCGAACTCTCTTCTATATTAAAACGAGAGATCATGGAACTTGAAAGTCCAGCATAGTGTAATACATATTGTTTATAAATTCTTAGTTAACAATTAAAATTCTCGGAAACTGTAATAAATATCTTAGAACTTTCTTCTACATTAAAACAAATGACCATAAAGCTTAAGAGTCCAGTATACAACAAAAGATATTGATAACAATTATTTTTTTTAACACTATAATAGAGATTATACAAATTTCTTCTATATTAAGAACACAATTAAATCGTATTGCAGGATTCCTAAGGTAACTGGTCCATTGATAAAGCATGTATTCAAGAAATAAAACATGATCCGGGGCTCCTGATAGAAAATATAGATCCGTTGGCAACCTCAAGTACTACATGGCGAATATTACAACGCGTCGATCTTACGCCATTTTTCACAAAAGGAACTGAACTTCTTGATGCGTGTTATATGAAAAATGCGAACATCCAAATCGCATTTGCATCGGTCGGAACATTTAAAGCAATTATTTTGACAAATCCAAGACCCAATGCGAGAAACTGATCGAATCGTTGAAATGCTGCGTGGACACGAGGTTACACAAGAAACGCGCCATCGCCATACTATATTTCTTTTCAACTATATTTCATACATTATTATCGGTTATCGGACAGATTAGTAGATACTTATTCGGTACACTAGATGAAGAAGACGGAGACTATTTAATATTATAATAATTAGTTTTCATTGCTATTTACTATATTGCTTTGGTCGCCGACGTCCGATGGCCTCGGAAAGTAAAATTATTTATTCCGTCAATGTTATCGTTAATTTATACACTAATATATCTCTTCGATAAATTATGCTATATTTTACTATGTAAATAAAATACTTAGCCATCTTGACTTATATGTCGATTTGACTAGTATGATTTCCGCTCCGTTTTTGCTGCTTTTAAGTAGTCAACAATATAAAAATATCAAGAACTCTTATTTTGAATAATAAAAGCAAGTATTATACTAGAAGTGCAATTTTCCATAGCAGTGTATGTAGCAATGTACGTAACAGCATGCATGCATTATTCTGTTTTGTTATTGTTTATTCAATTTTGTGTAACCTGCAGTGTTTGTTCAGTTTGATACAAAAAAATCAGACTTTGAGTACATTAACTCAGTGGTTACTCAGAGGCTTTGGGATATGTGTACGCGTATCATATTTTTGTTAATTTTTGTGGCTCGTTCGCTCCGATATTATGCGCGAATTATTATTTTTTCCAGAGGCTTATTCGCTCCATTAATATGCGCTCAATATCATAGTAAATGTGAAACCTTTGCTAAGCGTAATTATTTTCTATGCATCACAGAGGTCATGGTACGTGTTAACTCAATGGTTAATCAGAAGTATTGGAACGTGCGACCGCATGTTACATTTTAGGTAATTTTGAAGATTCGTTAGCTTCAAAAGTACATTCTAAAATACTCGAATTTGTGAGAGCTTGTTTGATCCATTAATACACATTGCTCTAGTCTCGAAATCATTCACCATAATTGTGTTGTATCTGATTGTCATTTTTACTGAACAAGCACTTGTAAAAATTAACTTTGAAGTAACTTTTTCAAAACATACTGCATTATACAGTTGTCATATAATCACATTAAAAAAATATAAATAATTTGATTGGAATATTCTATATGAATTTATAAGGAAATCATCCTGAGTAACGTGGATCTAGTAATCGGACCCAACTAGGCTTAAATCTACACTCACAAAGGTTACGTATTTACCTACAGTTTATCTCGTCTATAGGCATCATATGCTAAGTATCTATTTGTGCGTGAAAATCGATACAGCTTGACATTATACGTGAAAGATTTGCATACCTGTCGGCATAAAAGTCTAATGTACCCTCTGTTATTTTATCGCATGATAGTTCTAAAAATAGTTGTTTTGTTTTGGGCAGTCGCTAATCCAATAGATATCTGTCTAAATGGTTCTCTTTTTTGTTAACTTAGGCCGCCTGTGCTTGCTGAACATCTTGGGAGTTTAAGGAATTCTTAAAATCTTGATTTGGTCGATACCTATTTTCTGGTTGTGTATCTCGGTTTTCATTATAGTTATTTTGACCGTTGTCTCTCCAGCCGTGATTACGATTATAATTTTCCCCTCTGTTATCACTATAATCATCATCGTAATTTATATTGTCGCTCCAATTGTCAGGTTAATTAACGTTGTAGTCACGGTCATTATACCGATTATTTCTATAATTGCGATTACGTCTGCAATCGTTGTTACCATTTTTATATATTCTGAAATTGTTGCTATAATTATAATTACGTGACCCTTCGGTATGCTCCTCCGTATATCTACGAACGGCATTATTATTATTATTATTAGTTGAACCTTCCGTACAACGGTATTCGTTATTGGGTCGATTTTCTTTATTTTGTTGAGAGTTATCATTACTGATTTCTTCAGGGAGAGATATCATATATGGTATGGCTACTGGCGGTGGCATCGGATATGGGTCATATATTATTGGTGGACTGTTAGAACTTATAGTCGGTGTCGGTAGCTTTTCAACTATATTTTTTGCGAGTTGGCCAATATTTATCGCTTTCTTTAGTGAGTAGCATTTCGTATCTAGGTGGCCGTGTTTGTCGCAACACTCACATTTCTTGGTGTTGTAGTTCTTTTTTCCTGCATTCGTGCTCCTTGTGTCCTTGTGCGCTGCAATAAGTGCAAAAGTCGTTACTTGTCGCTAGGCGCACGACTGTGTTGCTACGCAGTTGTGTGGGCTATTGCGGAGGAATTGAAATTTGACTCAGGTTTCCGTTTGGTGGGTCAGCATTTGACTTCGGTATAAGTTTGATTAGTTCAGGTAGCTACATACGACATCCTCTATCATCATTTGTCTAACTCCCTGGGGAATAGCTACCTACTCTACTGGCACTAGTTCGGTGCTCGAAGGCCACGGTCTCAGCTACCGCTTCTCTAAGGCAGGGTAGATTTTTGGATTTGACTTGGTGTTCTAGCGAACCATTCAGCCCAAATAAGAATTGCTCGAGCGCCTCCATATCGGCATTGGTTTTGTAGGTTCTCCTCTCCCAATCGTGTAAACTGCGGTTCGTAGATATTAAGTAACCTCTTATCTATCATCTGAACACGAAGTCCGTAGTCTCCTGCGCTTTCTCCGAGATTTTGACGGACAACCTTAAGCTCGGCTAATTCTTTGTCGGCTCCTCATACACCGCTATATTATGTTGTAAGCGCTGCTAGTAAACGTTTTACTATATCATATTGAGTTATGCGAGCATTATACTCTTTAGCAGCCCTTCCGCGAAATCTAGACGCGAAAGTGTTAAGTATCCGCCTTTCCGAGTGGTGTTCAAATTCAGTGACTACGTCGCGAACAGCCCTGCAAACGAATGCGAGCATGTTCGGATTGCTATCATAATGCGGAATGGTACTTACTGCTTGATGAAGGGAGATCATCCACTGTCCGTCCATAGGTTGTTTTCCTCGCCGGGTTTCGTAAGGAAAGCTCGCAAATCGTACGCGTACAGGAGGCGGCTGTCTTCGGTTTTCTAGTAGCCTCTCCACGTATGCGTTGTACTGATTGCCGGAATAAGCATTTTCGATTCTCCTATTACTTGGTTGTCGTCGCTGTTCTGTGTCGTAGTTGGGATCGTCTCCGAAGTTTCACCCTTCATTTTTGAATTGATCTAACATAGCGCGTACATTGCATGCGTCCCCCGTATGTGGCTCATATTTCCCTATGCCACTCTATTGCGCGGTATTGCGTAAGCTCCTGATTTCCGACATGCGATACTGGCTCCATTAGTTTGAGACGGCCGGTACCTATACCCTTAGTATCAAGAACGGTACCATGAATTATTATTGTTAATGTTAATATGATATTAACATTAGTAATTATTATAAGCAAAACAAATTAGTTGATACGTTTAGGATATAAAAAAACGTAGTATTAATTAAAAGTTAGTTTTTTATAAGAAATCATTTAATTAATTAGTTAATTATTGCGGAAATGATTCAGTTTTATATTTGTTAACTAAGATGATACGGCGGGGCCAACGTAATGGCTAAGAACGCGCGCGTGTGCATATGCACACATGAGCGCGCGGACATACGAAAGCGTGTTCAGCGAGGAGCAACGAACTCGCGAATATTGGAAGAGTGGGGATTCGCGAATATCGTGAGAAGGAGGACGGGAGCGAGAGAGATGGAGAGAGTGGGCTCGGGTATATATAGGCGACGCGCAGCCGAGTAAGCACTGAGTTTTCTCTGACCTCTCAAGCCGTGGCTAGCCAGCGTGCAGGCCTCGCGCTCGGGATACTAGGGTTAACTCGGGCCGCTTCTTGTGGTGAACGCACGGTGATGTGGCGAATCCTCGCCTATCTACCGCGTGTAATCTCTCTCTGTCGCTTCCCTCTATCGCAACTCCGCTCCTCTGTAATTGTACTGTGACCCTCAATAAAAAACCAAGTTTCACACTAATAATTATAATTCATTTTTCCCGCCTCCACCTATTATCCGGGTGCGCCGGACGTCCTTCAGTAGCCACTGGAGGGGGAAACGCGCTAACGGATTTCATAAAAGGCATAGCTCGGTGCGGCCAACGCGCTGCCCGAGACTACGTCTTCAGGGTTTTACCCGAGAAAAGCGCGCTGGTGCCTTTCTCGGGGTTTTGACTGCTTGCCCGGCGGAGAGCTAACGCGCCCTCCTGCTGGTTCGAGTTAGCATACCAAAACCCAAAGCACAGTTGCACTTCTGCAGCTCCGACCTCGGCGGCTGCAGGAGCGTAACTATCAGGGGGAATTCCGGAAGAGGTTGTTTCTCGCGCACTTCTTCGGGTCCGTACGCGAACCGCGTGTAACAAAAACACAACTGGAAAACGAACTCTCCTACGTTGGAGTAGAAGAACGGCTTAAGTCCGTCACATTGGCGCCCGAACAGGGACTCGAGGGAAAAAACACGTAGAAACAGCCTTAAATGATTCCGGAATGGGACGGGACGTTCACAGAAACGCGTATACATTCGCGTATTACAGACACGCAAAAATTGATAAATCGGTTAATTAAGATTGATGAGGAGAGATGGGGAACGATATTAAGCCTTGATGAGGAAGTACGAAATTTAAAAACAGAGAATGATAATTTAAAGAATAAAATTGCACATCAGCGTCAAGACATGCAAAATCTATGGAAGTCGTTAGATGAGGCGATACAAGTTGTCAACAAATTAACGATAAAAACCGAAAAATTGAGTTGCCATCTGGGAATAGTTACAGGAAAAATGATAACAAAATTCGGGAAATTCGAAAAAATACAGCAGGAACAAGATGATAAGATCATTGAGCTCACGCGCCGTATAAATTCTTTAAAAATTGAATAAATTTAATGAAGGGAAAGGTCAATCCATTTTTTGCAAAACGAGCGAAAATTTAAACGATAGATGAAAAATTAGGTCATTAAAATTATGATTCCTGGCGGATATTTATATCAATAAAAATATATTATTTATAAAAATAAAATATTTTACAAGTATTTTTTTTATTAATATTTTTTCTTATAAAAAAAATACAAAATGCCGAAAAATAAAAGGTTATCGGGGGCATTTATGACAGACATCGAGACGACAGCTCCCGTGGAGAGTCTCGATGATGAGCAACGTAAGCACCGCGATTGGGAAAAGACAGTTTCCGAGGAATTAAAATGCCTAGATGAGAGACAGGACGAATTAGAAAGTAAAATTACTAATTTAGTTAAAACTCCGGATGGACTAGAGTCACCTCCTTTAAATACTTCACGTATTGAAGCGATAAATACCGATTTAGTTGCACGCATAAATGCACTGTCAGACTTGTTAAAAAAAACCCAAGACGCGAGCACCGCAGAAACGCAGCGGGGCGAGAAACTAGAAGCGGCCGTGAAAGCCTTAAAAAATCGTGTCAAAATACTGGAAACGGAAAATGATAATTTAATAACGGAAAATACAGAGTTATATTCAAATTACGAGAAGTTGAGTAAACAATTTGAAGATAGTGATAGCGGGGGAGAATTGAAAAAATACTTAATCGCGCGATTAGATGAGGTATATGAGAAAAACGAACAGGCGGTTAAAAAGCTCGAAAATTCGATAAACAAACACAATGCGGGGCGTGCCAGTTCGGCAGGGACCAGCGGAAGTGAAGCATCGAGAAAAATAAAATTAAATATACCTAAATTTAAGGGGTTACCCTCGGAAAGACCGATGAAATTTATATTTGAATTAGAAAACTATTTCACATTAATACGGCCGGATGCTGATGAAACACTATGTGTAATTTCGCAGGCACTAATAGACGATGCTCATAACTGGTGGTACCTGCAGGAGGGCCAAATAAAAGATTACGACGATTTTTTAAACAAATTCAAAGAGAGGTACTGGAATTCGAATATGCGACGAGTGGCGAAAAGAAAAGTAGAGTTCGGGCAGTGGTATGCTTCAGCGTCCATGAATCGCGTAAATTACGCGATTTATATCCTGGGATTAACGAAAGAACTTGAACTCGAATTACCCGAGGAAGACCTGGTATTAAAAATCGGCGAGCATTTTGAGAGGAGTATCAGGTTAGCTATAGCAGGGCAAAGGGTAAAAGATAAAAATAGTCTATTGAAAATACTAGCAGAATACGACAGCGATGATCAACGCATAAAAGGCGACCGCGCGCCCGTTAACACGGTAGAAACAAAAAAATTCACGAGTAACGCGCCGAGCCAATCCGCGGCTCCTGTTGCAAATACGGAAGGTAAAAAACCTTGGCAAACGAAAAATATAAGTGCCATGCAAAATGCGAAACCAACCGAAAGTCAAAGAACCGGGAATAATACGTATAAAAATCCTAAAAAATGGGAAAACAACCAAACCAATAAGTGGAGAGATAAGAAAAATCAATCGGACATAAACGTGTTCGATATAGATATCAGCGATGTTCGAACCCCGGGAAACGGGGATTAGTTGCGTCACGTAATTCGGATCTAGAAGTAAAAAATAGACGGGGCGCAACTGAGCACTTAAATGTAGCTTCTATAATAGAAGACCCGCGGGAAACATTATTATACGATGTAGAACCCGCTGGAGAAAATACCGAAACCACGTGTTGTCCGGAAATCAGCATAAGCGTATACGGAAACGAAGTAAAAGCGTTAATCGACACGGGGAGTGAAGTCACGGCGATTTCAGAAGAATTTTATTACGCAAATATTAATAAACTTAAAGAATGCCCTACACTACCTATATGTGGAAAAGTCATTAAAGGCGCGACGGGGGCAAAATCGGCGAGATTAAAGTTCCAAATACTGCTAAGTATAACTATCGGAGGATTAGAGGCAAAATTAATAATTCTAGTAGTGCCAAAATTGGTAAAACCGTGTATCATCGGGTATGACTCAATAAAAGCGTTAAAAATGCTAATTGACACGGTAAATCAAAACTTATTATTTCAAGTAAATCAGAAAGACGGTGTTATCGGTTACACAGATAGGCGGTTCGCGTCGAACGAATATACGTCTCTGTGCATCGAGCATGCAAATGAGTACCTCGAAAATGAGGTAGAGCTCAGGAATCACTTCGACGAGGACGATGGAAAATGTACGGAATCCCGCGAAGAATCGTACGATATCTCAGTAGAAGAAATCGACGATAAAGTAAATTTATGTGAAAATCTAAATGAATCACAAAAAATAAAATTAAAAGAATTACTTGTAAAATATAAAAAAGTGTTTGAAAAAAAACCCGGTTTGCTAACTACCTATGAGCACGAGCTAATTTTGAAGGACGATACACCCTTCTATACTAAGCCCTATCCTATACCACTAGCATATCGCGAGCAGGTAAAAAAGGAAATAAACCGAATGTTGGAATTAGGAATTATTAGGCGCTCGACCAGCCCGTATATTAACCCAGTAGCCGTAGTTAAAAAAAAGGACGGTTCTGTGCGATTATGTTTAGACGCTCGAAAACTGAACGCGCGGCTTATTGATGATTACGAGGGGCCGCCAGGCGTTGAGGAGGTATTGCAAAGATGCGCGGGAAAGCCGATAACAAGTACCTCAGACTTCACGTGTAGTTATTGGCAGGTAAAGCTCGCGGAGTGGTGCAAAAAATATACGGCTTTTAAGTGTGATAATCACATTTATGAGCATAACGTGGTACCCTTTGGGATAAAAACTAGCGGATCAGCCTTAATTAGAGGACTAGATCAAACAACGTCAGATTTTGACGAATTTTTAGTATTGTTTGTGGACGACATGGTGATAAAATCAAAAAATTTTGAAACACACCTGTTGCATTTAGCTGCGCTGTATGAAAGACTCTTAGCCCATAATCTAAGATTAAATTTTAAAAAATCAAACTTTATGTGCGAGGAAATCGAATTTCTAGGCCACTTTATATCAGCACACGGAATCAGGCCGGATCCCGAGAAAATAAAAACAATAAAAAATTTTAAAAGACCCCGTAATGTAAAGGAGTTACAGAGTTTTCTGGGGTTTGTCAATTTTTACACTAAATTCGTAAAAAATTATTCGCACCACACAAAACCTTTGATTGAGCTGCTTAAAAAGGGTTCATTTTTTTATTGGACCGCAGTGCAACAAAGAGCTTTTAACAATATAAAAGAAATTTTTGATGAAAACATTATTTTAAAATACGCAGACCCGAAACGGCCTTACATACTTTCCACCGACTCTTCGGATTTTGCGTGCGCCGCGGCACTATCGCAATTAAATGACGAGGGTGAAGAAGAAGTCGTGTGTTTTGTAAGTAGAACTTTAAAAGGGAGCGAGGGCGCATACTTTACCACTGAGAAAGAAATGGTTGCATTAGTATGGGCATTAAAGAGATTGGACACGTTTTTACGGGGGGCAATAAATATTTACGTGAGGACAGATCATGAAGCTCTGGCCTTTTTAAAAACATGCAAGTACCGTAATGCCAGGTTACAAAGATGGAATTTAGCGATACAAGACTTTAATATCGACCCGGAATATATACCGGGCAAAGAAAACGTCGTCGCGGACTATCTAAGCCGCGTCACCGATTTAGAGCCGAACCGCGCGGAAAAAACTGAAATAATTATAGCCGCAGTGGTACAACAAAAGCCAAGCCCGGCGTTAATCAATTTGTGTAAAAATATGGATAAATTACAAAGAAGTGAGCCATACGCGTCTCAGATTATGGAAAAACTAAGGGCTGGGGACGCTAAAATAAAAAAGAAATTCGAAATTCGAGAAAATATATTATATAGAATTATGATTAATTGTGCAAAAATATATATACCAGAGGGGAACTTAAAACCACTTGTAACGGAGGTACACGTGATATATGGACATGTGGGGCCGCGAAAAGTATATAAAATAATTTTAGAGCATTTTTACTCACGAAAATTACGAAAAAGGGTAGCTGAAATACTAAAAACGTGTGATACATGCCAAAAAACTAAATATTTAACGCAGCGATATGACGAAATCACGCAACCTATATTAACTAATAAACCGCGAGAAATGTTATCGATAGACTTTTTTGGTCCCTTACCCGTGTCGAGAGGGGGTGTAAAATACATTTTAACTACTATAGACGTATTCAGTAAATACGTAGTATTTTATCCTCTAAAAAAGGCGAACACGACAGCGGTAATTAGAAAATTAATGAATGATTACATACCAACTTATGGGAAACCGGAGGCAATAATATCAGACCATGGGACGCAGTTTACGAGCAAAAAATGGATTGATACATTAAAAAACGAGGGGATACGCATAATATATTCATCTATCAGACACCCTCAAAGTAACATAATCGAGCGTGTACACAGAGAATTGGCAAGGTTTTTACGCACTTTCGTAAAGGATAAACACGGCGGGTGGGCTCTGTATATACGAAAAATTCAAAACATTATAAATGAAATCCCTCATGAAACGACGAACCAGCCACCTATCTTATTGCATATGGGCCATAAGCCAACAAGGATATGGGAAACATATTTAAAAATACCAGAAGAGGACAACGATGTGTCCCGCGACAATAGAATATCACTAGCTCGCGATTATGCGCACAAATTCTTAAAGAATAGAGCAGCGAAACGGAATGCGAATAAAACACACTTTAAATTTAAAGACGGCGACAAAGTGTTAGTGAAAGCTTTAAATGTATCGGATGCGGAGAACGGCAAAATAGCAAAATTTTTTGATGTTTTTGAAGGGCCATTTATCGTGCAACAAGACGTGGGAATCGATACGTATTTACTTTACGACCCGGTATTAAAAAAAGAACGGGGAAAATTTCACTTGGCAAATTTAAAACCGTATTACAGTGAGTAAGTAATCAAAAGAAAAATCTATTATTGAAACAAAAAATTGACAAATTAGATAAACTAGAATAAACGTTTATAGTATAAACTTGGTTTTGTTCACACGAAAATAATCAGAAATTGGGCAAATGAAATTTGATACCGTTAGGGTATTCTCTCTCTGGCACGGTCAAATAAAATTTTCAAATTTTTTCTCAAAAATTCAAACTTTTTTTGGGGGGCAGTAGGGAGAGAGAAACACACAATAGAATAGAACAGGTTTAAGAGTTTATAAATTTTAGATTTAAACAAATGTAAAAGAGCATAACATGTAATTAAGCGAAAAACAAAAACACATATGTAAAAACGAAATGTAATTATTTAAATAATGCAGAACAGAACATTATAAACAAAAAGAGGCACCGTGAAATCGGCCCAATACATAATTAAGGTATATGCATTATTAAAATAAATTAAGTAAACAAAGAGACACTTGAACCATAAAATAATAGAATACAATAATTCAATGAGTGCACGTATATATGGGACACCACGTGTATACACGTATACGTGCAAACATCAATTAAAACAAATTATAAAATTAAAAATAAAAGAGGCACCGTGAAATCGGCCCAAAGAAAAAAGAATATGGTTCAAAATACTCTAAGAAAGCAATGTAACGAGAAAGAATAGAATTAAAGGGTAGATAGAGATAGGGACAAGAAGAGAGCCAAATCGAAGAAACATGCGATGTTTTCGGAGAAACACAAGCAGGGAGGACCGCAGGTCCGGTACGCGCATGGGAGAATTCAAACGTAAACAAGGAGCTGGCACGTGTGCGAAAATTCGGCAGAAGGGAGGGGAAAAGCCGAGGTGACGAGTCAAGGTGCAAGACAAAAGGACCTCACAGTCGATTTAGATCGAGCATCATGTGCGAAACCCGAAACGCGACCCGCGACGCAGCGACGAGTACCGAAAGGCACGTGCGATTCGGTATGTGCGATCAGGAGACGGTCGTGTGCGAAAGAGACCTAGCGCTGGGAAGCGGGTACCATAGGACGGTGCCATATAAAACGACACGCATCTCCTGCGTACGCTTTAAATGCGCAAGGAAGGGAGGATTCCAGCGAGCCGAGGGACCTGCTCGATGGAACCCACCCGGAGGGCCAAAAGAGGACAAGCGGCTGGGCCCGGACACAATGTCGAAGCAGAAGGGAACGCAGGTGGCCGGAGACATGGAGAAATCCATACGGAAGCACCGAGGGTGGGTGTTTTTTGGAAGCGCGCAAGCTCGGCGACCCGGAGCTTCACCAAGGAAGCCCGAATTTTACGGACCCACTCCAACAGACATCGAACTGACACCCGACCCGGAGGCAACGCAAGCCCTAAAGAAGGGCCGAAAGAGGAAAAGGGTAATGCATTTACTACCATCTCCCACTGCGCTAAGCGACATGGAGAAAGTCGCAACGGCCCAAAAGGCCTTACCAAGTCTAAGCGACGGCGAGGAATACGAGCCCAGAGCCATAGACCAGCTAGAAGACAGTTCCTGGAAACTACAGGCACGCCAAAACATCATAGCGAGGTACGCAAAATTTAGCACAAAACGGGAAAGAAAAAAAAAAAAAAAAAAAAAAAAAAAAATCGGCTTTTCGGGCATTAAAAAATAAAAAAAACATGCGTAAAACAGGCAAAAGGCCAGGGAGGGACAGAGCGATGTCCAGGAGGGAAGTTCAACCGATAACCCCGAGCAAAACCCAATCTCAATGGCACACGATATCGGAGGATCGGACGCCGACAAAGTATTAGCAGAGCTAGAGGCCCCATGCCAACACCTTCAATCGGACGACCTGATGGATGCCATCAACGACTTTGAAGAGTGGCTTCAACAAGTCGAAAATTAGGAATTTTATTTTTTTTATTTTTAATTATTTGTTATTTCGATTATTGTTACATGTTTTTGTATAGAATAAATAAAAACAGAATACGTTATCTGACGCGTTACTTTTTTATTAGGAGAGCGAGCCAGTAAAGGTATACGCCGCCTAGAAAACAAAATAAAATTTTCAAATTTGGTTTCCAAAATTGAAACTTTTATTGGGGGGCACTGAGACGGCCGGTACCTATACCCTTAGTATCAAGAACGGTACCATGAATTATTATTGTTAATGTTAATATGATATTAACATTAGTAATTATTATAAGCAAAACAAATTAGTTGATACGTTTAGGATATAAAAAAACGTAGTATTAATTAAAAGTTAGTTTTTTATAAGAAATCATTTAATTAATTAGTTAATTATTGCGGAAATGATTCAGTTTTATATTTGTTAACTAAGATGATACGGCGGGGCCAACGTAATGGCTAAGAACGCGCGCGTGTGCATATGCACACATGAGCGCGCGGACATACGAAAGCGTGTTCAGCGAGGAGCAACGAACTCGCGAATATTGGAAGAGTGGGGATTCGCGAATATCGTGAGAAGGAGGACGGGAGCGAGAGAGATGGAGAGAGTGGGCTCGGGTATATATAGGCGACGCGCAGCCGAGTAAGCACTGAGTTTTCTCTGACCTCTCAAGCCGTGGCTAGCCAGCGTGCAGGCCTCGCGCTCGGGATACTAGGGTTAACTCGGGCCGCTTCTTGTGGTGAACGCACGGTGATGTGGCGAATCCTCGCCTATCTACCGCGTGTAATCTCTCTCTGTCGCTTCCCTCTATCGCAACTCCGCTCCTCTGTAATTGTACTGTGACCCTCAATAAAAAACCAAGTTTCACACTAATAATTATAATTCATTTTTCCCGCCTCCACCTATTATCCGGGTGCGCCGGACGTCCTTCAGTAGCCACTGGAGGGGGAAACGCGCTAACGGATTTCATAAAAGGCATAGCTCGGTGCGGCCAACGCGCTGCCCGAGACTACGTCTTCAGGGTTTTACCCGAGAAAAGCGCGCTGGTGCCTTTCTCGGGGTTTTGACTGCTTGCCCGGCGGAGAGCTAACGCGCCCTCCTGCTGGTTCGAGTTAGCATACCAAAACCCAAAGCACAGTTGCACTTCTGCAGCTCCGACCTCGGCGGCTGCAGGAGCGTAACTATCAGGGGGAATTCCGGAAGAGGTTGTTTCTCGCGCACTTCTTCGGGTCCGTACGCGAACCGCGTGTAACAAAAACACAACTGGAAAACGAACTCTCCTACGTTGGAGTAGAAGAACGGCTTAAGTCCGTCACAAGTTTCTGGCCAATAGTCTCTCCGGGGGTCCTGTTGCTCCTGCATTAGATTTGTATCGAGTAATGTCTTCGATGGGTTTGCATTGAGTAACGTGAGTCTTCGTTGCAGAAATTCGAAATCCTTGTCTGGAAAAGATGATGCCGAATCACATCATTTTCTTAATCCGTTCCGGTTGCTAAAGATTTTGTCTTGAGGATGTATGCCTTGATCCTCATTTCCCTTGTTCGTGTTGTAGTCACGGAGGTTGAGTTATTTGGGGATCATCCCTTGGCGAGATGTTGCTTCAAATTGCGCTGCTGGGGCTATCTTGGCGTCCTTCGCGATCTTTATCTCGCGCACTTTGTTCAACAAATGCAGGTTCGTGGCGATATAAAACCTAATGTCCTCGGCAGAGAATTTGTCGTCAGCCTTGACGAAGGACACAATTGAACGGTGGGCTATTTCCAAAATTTGCTTGTGTGGGCATTGTAAGGCAAGTTCGGCGGTTATTAAAGTTCTCTGATGTCGAGATTCCATCGGAATGGGTGTATGTGAAATTGAAGAGAGTTTTATTGAGTGGTTCTGTGCCTTCAAATGCGCCCGCCTCCTTCTGATTTTCCAGTGTCCTGGCCGTCCCATTCTTATTACCCGTTTTATGTTGGCTATTTGTGGTTTCTACTTATTCTTCTTTAATTTTTCTGAATTATTCCGAAGACGTTAAAACAATTTTTTTTTGTATCGTTTTCTTTTTTTTTAAATTACACTTTTTATTACATGAACAAAAACAATCAGCTAGTATATATTTTACGATTTTTATGTGGTTTTTTGCATACTTTTTGTTGTTTCTCCCCATCTTTCTGTCGTTTTAAAATTTTTTTTTAACAGGTAATAACCTTTTATTTTGTCTTTCATTTTCTTCTTTTTTATAGTCGACTTGTTCCTACATAAATAGAAATATTCAGCCATCATTGGTTTTATATTTTTGATGATGTTTTATATTGGCTATTTGTGGTTCCTCACTGTTTTTCTATAATTTTCTGAATTAATCCGAAGAAGTTATAACCATTCTTTTATGTTTCATTTTGTTCTTTTTGTAGTCGACTTTTTTCTACATAAATAAATATATTCAACTAGCACAAGTTTTGTATTATTGATGCTGTTTTATGTTGGCTATTTGTGGTTTCTGCTCGATTTTCTATTATTTTTCTGAATTATTCCGACGACGTTAGAACTTTGTTTTTGCGTTTAATATTGTTCTCTTATATAGTCGACTTTTTCCTACAGAAACAAAAATATTCAGCTTGAATAGGTTTTAGGATTTGATGCACATTTATGTTGGGTGTTCGTGGTTTCTCCCCGTTTTTCTGTCATTGTTTTAATTAATTAAGGTTGGTTATAACCTTTTTATTTTTTTGTGTTTCTTTTTGTTCTTTCTATAGTCGACTTTTTTCTACACAAACAAAAATATTCAGCTAGAATATGTTTTATATTTTAGATGCGGGTTTATGTTGGCTACTTGTGGTTTCTGCTCGATTATCTATAATTTTTCTGAATTATTCGGAAGACGTTATAACCTAGTATTTGTGTTTAATTTTGTTCTCTTTTATAGTCGACTTTTTCCTGCATAAACTCAAATATTCAGCTAGAATAGGTTTTATATTTTTGATGCTGTTTTATGTTGGCCATTTGTGGGTTCTCCCCGTTTTCTTTAATTTTACTAAATAATTCCGAAAATGTAATAACCTTTTTTTAGTGTTTCGTTATGTTATACTTTATAGTCGACTTTTTCATACCTACACAAAAATATGCAGCTGTAATAGGTTTTATACTTTTGATGCGGTATTTTGTTGGATATTTGTGATTCCTCTCCGTTTTTCATTCATTTATTTTAATTATTTTAAAGTGGTTATAAGCTTATTTAATTTTTCTGTGTTTCATTTTGTTCTTTTTATAGTAGAATTTTTTATACATAAACAAGAATTAGCCCCTAGTATATATTTTATATTTTTGATAGTTTTTATGTTGGCTATTTGTGGTTTCTCCCCGTTTTTCTTTAATTTTTCTGAATTTTTCCGAAGACGTTACAGCGATTTTTTTGTGTCTCATTTTATCCTTTCGTATAGACGTCTTTTTCCTACATAAACATAAATATTCAGCTAGAATAGGTTTTATGCTTTTTATACGGTTTTATGTTAGGTGTTTGTGGTTTCTCCCCGTTTTTCTTTCATTCTTCTATATTATTTAAAAGTGGTTATAAGCTTTTTTATTTTTTTATGTTTCATTGTGTTTCTTTTTATAGTCGACTGCATCATATATAAACAAAGATATTCAGCTAGATTAGGTTTTATATTTTTAATACTTTATATCAAAGAGGTTATAACCATTGGTATTGTTTTGGGTTTCATTTTTTTGCTAATTTATCTCGTTACAGTGCTCTCCCCCGTGAATGTCGAACCGTGGAGGTAGTGCATACCCATACACATGCTTGAATGCTCGTATTTTGCCAAGAGACTTCCAAAAAAATTAAAGTAAAATCGTAATAAAAAAAAATTATATTTTTTATTATACTCACTTCAAATTTAATCTTGTTATTTCAACGCTCTTTTTTACCTTGAGTGTATGCGCCTTCTGATTTTCTCTCTATCTCTTACATTATCTATTCGCGTATTTTTAGTTTTTCTTATGCACTGATTAACTCTTCCCATTCACAACCCGCGCAACAGACGACAGGCATACGCTCCCACAACTATACTTTCAACGCTTCTTTGCATGTGCCCTTGTGCCTGCTCTGCTCTGCAAAACATCACCTCTGGACTTGTGACGTATTCAAGGGGCAGTCAACGCAGGAAGGGCGAAAATTTGTTCGAGATAGACTGTTATGAGAAAACTGCTTAGGGACACATGCCTCTGCAAACTGTCGCTCGACAAAAACGTGTCTCATGTACAACGCCAAACATCATATGTCGATTCACACCGATGCTTTGATCAGCGGCAATGTAGCTGTGACGCCATCGATAGGACAAGAACCAATTCGTCCCAACGAGCCTCTGAACCAATAAATTGACGGCCGATATGATAAATTTTTGTAAGAATCAAAATAAAAAGAAGACGCAAAGTAATAATTCAAATGCCTATACAGAAAACGGAAATTCAGGCTACGACATCAGGCAAGAAAATTATAATAAAAATAAAAATACGAGCAAAAATATTTACCAAAATAGCAACGCAAAAAATAATAATGACACTAATAGAAATAACTGAAAGAAGGGTAATAATAATGGTTCGTATAATAACAATAATAGAAATAATTACAATAAACAAAATGGCAAGACGATAATAGTCAAAGTTAAAATCAGAATATTAATCATCATATCTAAGTGTATGGCAGATCGAATAATTACTGTAGGCAAAACTATCAGAACAATGGTGATAATAATTACGATAATAATAATATAAATTCTAATTCTTATAAAGGCAAAACCGGTTCGTATAATTATAATAAATGAAAACAATATGAAAACTCGAACTGTAACAGAAACGAGAATATCACATATAACACGGAGAGCAAGCAAGACGCGCGGTGAACTTTCCACTAGGTAGCGTAATGAAGATGATTACGCCACCTAATAACAGCAATAAAATCGCGATCGAACGGGAGAGCACGCGAGTCGAACACGTCAGGAGGGCCAAAGTAGAAATAGAAAACGATAAGGCGTGCGGAAACATGTTACAATTAGCCGAAATACAATTCAAAATAGACCGGAAGGCGATCATAGAAGTGCCAGATACAAATAAATCGGTAGCTTATATCAAGTACTGGTTAAAAAAAGTAAAAATAAAATCGCTTTTAGATTTAGGTTCAGCCAGAACAATATTAGGAAGAAGTTATAAAAAGATTCTGGAAGCGTTTGGTACAGAAATAAAGCCATCAAAGGTGAAGCAAGCCCATATGGCCAATGGGAGTGTGAAGCCGGTGCTTGGAGTAATTTATTTGCCGACGCAGATTGCGGAGATTACTAAATAGGTGCCAATCCTCGTAAGCTCCTCGTTATCGATAGAATTTTTTTAAGGACTGGATGTAACTCGATATTTCGGACTGATTATAAACACAAAAAAAGATACTTATTCGACAGCAGACGCGGAAAATCCCGTAGAGTACGCATTCGACTTATGGGCTGTGGACGCCTCTGATTATAAAGTTATTATCGCGAGTAGCGGAATATCACAAACAAGCGATATGGAACACGAAATAATCGATAAATTAATGAACGATATATTACCGCAGGGCGAAACTGAGGCCGATCAAAGACTACTCGGGATGAATATGATCGAGGACGAAATATTATTACTCAGTAGTGGCACGATCAATAAAACAACGATATTACCCGGATTCGGAAGAACTAGAAAAAAATATACACACAGAATTAGAAAAGTTACAAAAACGGGATATCGTAGAAAAGTCACACAGTCCTTGGAATAACCTGGTTGTGGTGGTTAAAAAATCGAACGGAGATTACCGTATGTGTATAGACTTCCTGGTCGTGAATAAATTATCCGAGAAAGACGCGTACCCACTTCCATATATGAATGTGATTTTGAACAAATTAAAACTCGCGAGATACATATTGTCGCTAGACCTGAGTGCAGCGTATCACCAAATTAAATTAAAGAAAATATCTCGTAACGTTACAGCTTTTAAGATAGATATATGATCGATTATAAGCGTTTTCTAATTGTAGAATATACAGCAGAGATATGGAAAGATTTTATATAAGTGTGAATAAATGTGCGTGCAGGTAAATTAGAGCGTATGATGAATGTGCGTGTAAATGGGTGTATATTTGTATGTGTATATGTGTGCGCGACAGAACTTGAAGAGGCTGCTGTTGATGGATTCTTGATTGGAACATCTTGAAATTTCGCAGAACCAGTGGGGCCAGAAAGAATCCAGCCTAGGCGCAACACATCGCCATATCCTGGATGATCTCAATAGGCCTTGTAGATATATCGTTATACCGATCTGCTAATTCCAATCCTTGAAGATACGGCCACCCATTGTAAGGTTGATGCAGTTGTGGGGTATATTCTGTAACCGTTGTTGAAATCTGCGTGCCAACATCTACCGTCGTAACGGGAGAACAGCGACATTTTATTTCGAACCATGTGCGTCCGAGTGCAGTCGTTAGGGTGTGAACATCTTTCGTTAACTGTGTGCCAAGTCGTAATTAATTTGTTTCCTCTGAGAAAGAATGGTGTCAGATTTATACGTTGTATTATCTTCTAGGTTGTGCTCGAGGTTGCGAGGGAGCTGATTCCTTCGATTACCAGTCCTGGATATCGTTTTATTTCTTCAATATACGTGTTGCCGACATAATCTGCATTCACATCCGCCCTGTAATAACGACTTGGTATTACTTTGTGTGTTTGTTTTGTGGTTATTTTTGTTAATAGTTCTTGTCTTGACCGTGACGGTTTTTTCGGGCCAAGTTTGTTTCCTAATTCGGTTTGTCATTTGTAACTTTATTAATCCTACAGAGCAGCACATCGTTTTTAAAGCATCTTATAGTTTTAGAGAAATTCAAATGATTCTAAGTTTGTATACCCAATCTATATTGTAAATGAAGTTTTATTAACTTTAATGGCTCTGTCTTGCATGGTAGTTGAAAGTTAAGAGAGAGAAATTTAAAAGTTATCTAAGATTTGCATAAATAATCTACACCATCCTTTTAAATAGTGCACATGCAAAAGGAGTCAAGCTAGTTCATACGGATGCCAAAGGCGTTTTTTTTTCTTTGCGTGTAATTTTAGATTCGGAGGGTCATTCAGTATAAGAAGAGCGTTAACAAATGGTAACGACGTGCATCATGTTCTTTCAAAGGTGCTTGATTGTTTGATTAGAGATGGTTCCAAGTCATATGCAATAACGATAAAAAAGGCAGTTCGACGTTAACAAATGCCTTTGTGAACTAATAGAAATGTGATTGGCGCGTTGGCGCTGTCTGAAATAAAAATGCAGTCCAGAGTTAACAAATGCCTCTGTGAACTAATAGAAATGTGATTGGCGCGTTGGCGCTGTTCGAAATAAAAATGAAGTCCAGAGTTAACAAATGCCTCTGTGAACTAATAGAAATATGATTGGCGCGTTCGCGCTGTCCGAAATAAGAATGCAGTCCAAAGTTAACAAATTTCTCTGTGAACTGATAGAAATGTGATTGGTGCATTGGCGCTGTCGGAAATTAGAATGTAGTCCGGAGTTAACAGACATCTTTGTGAATAAATAGAAATATGATTGGTGCGTTGACGCCGTCCGAAATAAGAATACAGTCCGGAGTTAACAAATGCCTGTATGAACTGATAGAAATTTGGTAGGCGTATTCATGCTATCCGAAATAAAAATACAGTCCGGAGCTAACAAATGCCTCTATGAACTGATAGAAATATGGTTCGCGTATTCATGTTGTCCGAAATAAGAATATAGTTCACAGTTAACAAATGTCTCTGTGTACTGATATTAAGAGACATCAAATAAATAAGCACCACGAAATGGGAATATTATGAACGTCAATTACATGGGACGAAAAAAATGAAGAGAAAGACTTTTTTAATAATAAAGCAAAATAAAATAAAATTCAATTTTGAGAATTACATCGTGCATCTCCTTTGGCTTTCGAACACTTGTATCTTTTCTCTACCTAAAATACCTCAGGCTCTTAAATGAAAAATAAATAAATAAATAAATGAAAAAGCATCCACACGCGAGTTGAATTTTGCTATTTTCCCTTTTGTTACAACAGGTTGTAAATTTTGTACATATAACCAAACACAATCACAAGAAATAAACACAACACAATCTCTACAATTACATTTTGAAAATACAGAAATGCAACAGCGACAATGGTTACTACCTTATTTGAGTAACATCCTTTCTAATAAAAGTACAAAATAAAAATTCAAGAAACTCAATATAAATTAAGTAAGATATAATAAATTATTTTAGCAAATAAACAAATAAATCGTAGAATAAACTTAAGAATAAGAACAGTCCTTTTCTTTTTTTTTTTTTTTCTTTTTTGCGATCCCACGAACGTACCGATGCACGATAGTTCGGGAATCGCACAAGACGTCTTAAAACATATGACACAAGCATATTGTACTTTGCTCTCTACAGAAGAGAATTGCAGCCATAATTTTATTACGCCTAGTCTATTGCCTATTCAAAACAAATTATAAATATAAATTATCGCTAAATATTAAACTGAGTTCGTTTCATTTTGGATTAAAATGTAAAATGAAGCTCCACATGTGATATCAATCTCAAGTTTTGAAGTTACCTTATCGCGAGACTGGCAGCGCGTGAAGAGATACGGCAATCATAATAGAGATAGACGTATAAAGATGTACTTATCAGCTATGCAAAGAGAAAACCGAGAATTTACAAACAACTTTTAAACAATTTTTAATATTTCAATTTCAGAATGTAAATATCAAAATACCCAATAAAATCTTTTAATATCTTCGAGTGATACAATTCTAAAGTAATTAAAATGTTAAAGTCAATGAATATATATAAAAATACTCCAATTTCAAAGTCAAGCACTAGAATATCCAATGTACTGTTTTTAACACTTTCAAACACGCCAAATCCTTAAAGTGTAAATACCAAAACATCGAATACATTCTTTTAGCATTTTCAAACAATGCAAATATAAAAATCTCAAACTATTAAAAATTAGTAATTATCTTTCAAATTTCATGTATTACAGTTTTAAAGTGTAAAAACTAACATTTTTAACGCAGTCTTTCAATATTTACAAACAATAGAAGTTTAAAAAGTCCAAATTGCTAAAGTTAGTCAATATCTTTCAAATATCAAATACTACAATTTTAAAGTGTATATACTAAAATATTTATCACACTCTTTCAATGTTTTCAAACAATAGAAGTTTAAAAAGTCCAAACTGTTAAAATGAGTAAATATCTTTCAAATTTCAATACTGCAATGTTTTTTAAAAGTATTGTTAAGTCACGCGCTTGATGTTAATTCACAAGTACGGACTTAATGTTGTAATTTTTATAATTACAGTTTTTATTGATTATAGTTTTTGTACTTACGTTTTTTGTTATTGATGTAGTGGCGGGATGTTGGCATGGATGATGGCAGCTTGAGAATTAAAAAATATAAACTGCATACATCGTCCAAGCAAGACTGAAAATTGCTGATCATTGAAAAAATGCTGATCACTGAAGGTATAAATAATCACCTCCGACCCACTGAACAGCAGTTCGGCCACAGAGCCACTCGAAATAATAAATTATCAATACATATCAATTCGCAATTAACTACATAGATATATCTTCTTATAGTATTTAAATTCAATTGTAATATACTATAAGAAGAGATATATATATATAGTTAATTGCGTTAATTTCCTAAAACTGTTGTTATTTTATATGTTATTTAAATTCATTTGTAATTTGTATTCTTTCGAGTGGCTCTGTGGCCGAACAGCTGTTAAGTGGGTCAGAGGTGATTATTTATACCTCCAGTGATCAACATTTTTTCAATGATCAGCAATTTTCAGTCTTGCTTTGACGATGCATGCAGTTTATATTTTTAGTGTTATAATTAAATGTTATAAAAAATGAGAATACGTCTCATGACGTAACACCTATCCGCCGAGATTGTTCTATATCGGTATGATGTAGTTTATTAGTCCAGACTATCTTTTGAAAATACAAACTTTTCTTTGTACTAGGAAATAATCTAGAATTTTCTCTTTTTTTTACATGATATACACGGTAACTTTAATTCTACTTTTTATAGAAAACAACGATTTTTTATACGACTATTATACGACTACTTATTGTAGAAAAATATCTTTGTAAATGATATGATAGTTAAATAATAACGAAACATAAGTGAATGATTTGAATAATCATTTGATTTCCTCCCCGCTGAAATGTTGAATTAGGGTGGAAAAAATAAATGAATAAATAAATAAATAAATTATTGCAGATTTACATTTTAGGACCGGTTTTTGAATGTATAATTGTGATTATAGAGGTTGTAATGAAAAGAGTGTAATTTTATTTATTTCTGGAGCTGTTGGTTGGCGTGGTTTTTGGTATATTTGATTTTTTAATGTTGATGGGATCGGTGGAAGGGATGGAGGTAATCTTGGATTAGATATAGTTGGTTTCTCAACTTTTATTTCTTCCAATTTTATTTCTTCATTCTTGAATTTTCTTTCTCTTTTTGGGATTATCATTCTTTTCTAATACAATCAGCAGATGTATAATGGAACTGAAAATTGCTCCCAATAAATGTAATGACCATCCGAACAGTTTGTGTAAGGTATAGCCTCTTATTATCACATCAATGACTAACTTGCCAATATGTATAATTATAAGGATCATTATAATGGCGGAGCTTATTGATCCAAATTTGATGAATTTTTCGACAAATTTGTTCCAGGTATTTTCAGCAATATGTGTTAATGTATTCTCTGTAAAAAGGTTATTTATTAATCCTCCTTGAACATTTTCGTCCCCTTGCATACCTCTAGCTATTGCGTTTAACAAGGATGCTTTTTCTAATGGGAATATTATATGCTGTTGAAGTTCTTGAAGGTCTTCTTGCGAAAAAATTCCACTCGATGCCAAGGAGTCCAATTTTTCTGGTTCCCAAGAAATATTTGCTGCTGGTTTTAATGTTTGTATTTGGTTGTCGGTTTCTCTAGGTTCTGGCATTAAATTTATCCAGTTTTACCTATTTTATAAGACTGTGTGATTATTGAATTGCAGTTGATCTGTAATCCTGATGTCAGTAAAAAATGTGTTTTTGGTGTAAGAAATCTTGTCTCATTTCCCAAAGTGACTGGTAATTGTCCATAACATTTCTCTGTATGAAATATTTTTATTTACACTGGTGTACATTTTATTATATGTACGGCCTCCTCTGCTAGTCTCGCAATAAATCCTGTTTTTTTCATAAGGTTGTAGGCAAATTCGTCAGGTGAAGAGGATGCAATGGATAAGGAATTTTTAATTACCTCTCTTTTCAATTCACACTTTCCTCTTAAAATATTTAAATATAAGTCCGTAATTTGAGTCCTAAAATATTTTTCTACATAGACAAATTTTGAATTCTTGTTCGTAAAAATATCTAAATTTAATATATCATTATTTGACCTCACATCATAATTATCAGAATAAGCTGCCTCCGAACAAGTTTTTCCTTCAACCGTCCCTGCAAGATCTAATCCTGTTGATTTTGTTTTTATTTTAAAATTTGCTATATCTGTCATAATATTCTTTTGACTTTTGTTGGAAATTAATAAATTTTCTCGCGCTATTTTCGCGATTTCATTCATATTTTTTATTAATTTTTCCAAATATCCATTAAATGTCGGTAGTTGTTCTGATTTTTTCATGGGTTCGCTAGATGGTAATCTAGCTGGATAAGCAAAAATCCATTCATACGGTGGAAAGGTATGGCTTGAGTGCACACTTGTATTGTAATTCAATTGAGCAAAAGCTGTTAGTTCATCCCAATTCATATTTTTTTGATGAATTTTTTTTATATATTCACAAAGTGAATGATGCGCTCTTTCTAAAGAACCATTTGATTGTGGTGAAAATGATGTCGTTTCAATTTTTGTGAATTTAAACCTACATGCAATGTGCTTCATAATTTTACTTGTAAAATTTGTGCCTCTATCAATTAGTACTACCTTAGGTGAACCAAAAATGCAAATGAATTTTTTTATAAATGCATCTGTGACTGTTTCTGCAGTTTGATCCTGAATAGAAAGAATGTATTTATTATTATTTTTAGTAATATTGAATGGACCAGCAATATCCATGCCTATTTTATCAAGGGTTCTAAGTGGTGTGTCTGTTATAATCATGGGTTTTTTTTTCGTTTTAATTTATTTCTCTGATAATCTTCACATATATTAATTCTATTTTGAATATCTCGCTTTTAATTGTCCCAAAAATATTTTTCTTTTATTCTATTATAAGTTCGATTAACTCCTGAATGACCTCCTAGTTTTGAGGAGTAATATAAATCAAAAATTCTATCTCTATTATTTGGTTCTACATAATCAATATTATTGAAACATATAATTACTCTAATTTTCGTTGAAAACATTTTCTAACATTTCCTCAATTTCTGACCAATTTATGTTAGTTATTTCAATTTCCTTTGATATACTAAATATGAATATATTTCGACTAATCAATAAATCTCTGAACTATTTAAATATATTTATTAGATTTTCTTTAACTAATGTTGACGATATTGCTGTATTTAAACACAAAACGAAAAGTTTTTTACTTTCAATATCTAAAATTTCAATGTCATTTTGAGTTAATTTTGAATTTAATTTTGCCCCTTTATTTTTAAGTAGAATATCAGTGTTTTTATCTAATGATTTACCTTGTGTTGTAATTATATGTTCAATATTATCATTTCTGAATTGAATTGAATTTTTGGAATATATTATATTTTTATGTCCATAATTTTCAACGTCAATATTATCTGTGATTTTATCTAAATTCATATTTGAACCCTTTTTATTGTTTTTCTTTAGACGACATATTTTTGTCTTGATCCTAGAGTACGCTCATCATTAAGTGTTTTAATTTTATCTGTATTACTTATTATTTTTGTCAGTTCTACATTTTTATTGTTTTCTCGATTTTTTTGTGCTCTTGTAACTACGGAAATACTCAATTCTACTGGAATTCTAGATAATGCATCGGCATTTAAATTCTGTTTACCTGGTTTATACACCATTTCATATTCATAATCTGATAGTTTCAATCGCCATTTTTGTACTCTAGAATTATTATCAGCTGAATTTAACCATAACAGCGGTTTGTGATCTGTAACTATTGTAAACTTTTTCCCATATAGATAACTTTTGAACGATTTTATTGCAAACAATATTACTAAAGCTTCTTTTTTATATGTGGCATATTTAGTTTCGGCTGCCTGTAATATTCTAGGCGCAAAAGCTTATAGGCCTATCCGCATTCAGTTTCCCCTCAGAAAGCACAGCACCGTGGGCCCAATTTGAACTATCACATGAAACTATAAACGGTTTATCAAATTGTGGATATTGTAAAACTGGTGCTGTACATAATGTTTCTATAAGCTTATCAAAAGCCTCTTGTTGCTCTGAATTCCAAACAAACTTAGTATCTTTATGCAACAGCATTGTTAAAGGTTTTGATATTTTTGCAAAATTATTAATAAATTTCCGGTAATAACCAATTAATCCAAGGAATTCTCTAACATTGTTAACAGTTTTTGGAATCGGAAATTTTTGAACAGCTTCTATTTTTTTCGGGTCGGGTTTTATTCCATTTTCACTTATTAGATGTCCTAAATAACATACTTCTGTCTTGAGAAATTCACATTTTTCCGGTTCAAGTTTTAAATTCGACTCTCTCAATTTTTGAGCTATTATATTAAAATTTCTATTAACTTCTTCTATAGTATCTCCAAAAATTATAATATCATCCATAAAAACGTAACAAATTTTCCCAATTAAATTTCCTAAAATTTTATTGAGGACTCTTTGAAAAGTCCCAGGTGAATTCTTAAGTCTAAAAGGTAAAACTAAAAATTCTAGTCTGCTGAGGTTATCTATGCTAAATTCTGTCTTATGTATGTCTTTTGGATTCATTTATATTTGGTGGAAACCCGATTTTAGATCAATAAAATAGAAAAATTTCTATTTTCCCATTTTATCAAAAATTTCTGTAATATTTGGAAGTAAATATGGATCTGAAACAGTTTTTTCATTTAATTTTCTATAATCTATTACTAATCGCTATCTTTTTTTCCTTTAATCAATTCTTTCTTTTTAACTACCAATGCCGGAGCATTAAATGCACATTTTGATTCTGTACTAAATTATTTTCAATCAATTTTCGTGTTTCTTGGACAGAAATTTCTTTTAACTTGTGAGGTATACGAAATTGTTTTACATATACAGGTTTTTCATCTGTCAGATTGATCTCATGTTCTTCTACATTAAAATTTCCTATACTGTCTCCATCAAGCCAAAATATATCTTCATTTTTCTCAATTTTATCTGTCATTGTAACCTTATTTGTTTCTGATAAATCATTCAAACGTATCTTTTCAATCAATCTTTTCTTTACGACTTTTTTCAAGGTCGATTTCAGTTGACTGATTATTATCTAAAAAATTAATTGATCTTAAATTTAATGTTTTTTTTTCATCTATATTAAAATCGTTTACTGCCTAAAATTCTTCTGGCATATTGTTTAAATCGTATGAAATAAAGTTATGTTCATTTTCACTAATTAACAATTGATTCTCATTAGCAGATAAAGTTCCTAGATTGTCATTTATTACTGTTAAAACGTTTTTGTAGTGGAATGATCTCATCTCATCAAGTTCTTCTATTAAATTATTTTCTTTTTCTAGAACGATATTAATATTTTGTACAAAATTCTCTATATTTTTATTATCATTTTGCAAATATTCTTCAAAATTTGAAAAATTCTCATTGTTAACATCAGTTGCTTTTTCTTCAATAAGAATTGAAAAATCACTTGAGCCGTTTAATCTGTGTAAACTAGAATCAGTGTTTAAAACTTGCATAATATCAGTATGAAAACTATTTTCTGAATTCACTTTTGTCTCATTTTTACAAGTACTCTGTTCATTAAGTTCTTTATTAGAGTGTAAACTAATAGGATTTATAAAGTTATTTTTCAAATCTGAGTTCTCATTCTTTTTATGAAGTTCAACTTATTTGAAAAACATCTGGTTTATTTGTACTTGCTGTATCATTTTTTCTACTAATATCTTGTAACATTTTATTAAGAATATTTTTTTGTTCATCTGTTATTTTAGGTTTGGTTTGAGTATTTGAGTTTTCTGCACTTTCTACCGTTGATATCTTTTTACAGGTTTTATTTGCATGTACTGACTTTAATTGAATTTTTATATTATTAACTTCTAAGTAACCTATATCTAATCTTAATTTTTGCTGAATTAAAATTTTTATCCCTAATATACCATCATATGGAATAGAAAAGTGATTTGGTGCTACATGAAAATCTAAATATAAATGATTGACGTGCAGTTTAACAACTCTTAAAGTTTCTATAGGCTTGTCCGTAATTCCCGATAATAAACTTTTCCTCTCGTCTAATATTGCACTTCTAGGAACTTGACGTGCTTTTATAATGTTTAATTGCGCACCTGTATCTATCAATAATTAATAATTATTTTTTGTATAGGGATTTATTAACTCAACATATTGCAATAAATTTTCTAATTTTAAAACATACATCGCTATTTTATCATACAAATTATGACTATTATCTATACTATTAGTTTCTGAAATATTTGATAAACTGTTTTCAATTGCATGTTCCATATTAATTGAAAGATCCGCGTCTTCTTTATTACAATAATCTATTCTATTATCAAATGCTACCTCTTTATTTTGTAAATTGGAATTTATCTGTGATACATTTTCAAAAGTATCCTGATTATTTATTGTTTCTATAGCGTAAGTTTCGAGCGTCTTAGAGAAAATTCTTCCTGTAGGCTCTCTCCAGAAAGAATTCACTCGTTTCCCGGAGAATTTTGTTGAGGAATCGTTCGCCTATAACATTGTTCAGTTGAATGGGTTGTTGGTTTACAAAAATTACAAAATTGTCCTAAACTATTTTCTAAATTCTTAATTTTATTACATGTATCTATCGCATGACTTTTGTAATCGCATCATTTTTGAAATGTGTTATTTGAATTTCTATTCGTACCATTTCTATAATTGTTATTAAAATTATTACTATTTCTATTAGTTTTATTGTAGCTATTATAATTGCTATGATTATTCCTATTAGAGTTATTAAAATGTTGCTGAGAAAACTTTAATTCTCGACAGTTTTTCCCTGTATGACCGACTTTGTTACAAATTTGGCAAGTAATCTGATTTTGATTTTTTTCTAGTCGGTTTTGCTTTACTAAAATTTTTGCTTCCTGTCAATCAAAAGCTTCATGAACTCGTTCGTTACAAATTGTGCACATAATAAGTTTAAAAGCATTATGTTTTAACATTGGACAGTATTTTAATGTATGCCCCATTTCGCATCCCAGATTGCATCGTTTACACATTATCGTTGGGAAATCACGAATCGTATGACCTGTGTCGTTGCAAAAATCGCATGATTCAGTTCGGTTTCTAAACTTTGTACAAATATTGGGGTCGTGGCCACTTTCCTTACATTTCCAGCATACTTCATATACTTCAATAATAAGTGGACATTGAGAAAATGTATGACCCATTACTTGACAATACTGGTCATGATTGCCTTTTAATTTATTCATTCTACATTCATCTGTAGAATGTCCTTGTGTGTTACAGAATTTACAAATTAATTCTATTTTATTTTTAACAGCACTACAGTTATATGATAAATAATCTTTACTTTTACAATATACACATGTTGCATTATTACAAAACAAAGCTTCATGATTAAATTCTTCACAAATTTGACACATAGGCATTGGAAAATTTCGTATTTTGTTTTTTAAAACCACAAAATATATTTGTTGAATTAGTCCTTAATATGTTTCGTTTTTTAAACTGCGTTTCTATTCCAATTGCTGTCTGAATAGCAGTGCTTAAATTACTTTGTTGTCCCAACTCTAATCTAATTTCTTGTTTTAATCCGTTTTTAAAACTGTTTAAAGCATCATTATTGATGCTCGTTTCAAAAATCTGTCCCGCTGCTGCATTCAAAGTTTCTAAACTTTTTAATTCTTTGATTTGTAAAACAATTTCCTGAAGTCCTTTTCCGAAGCTAAGTACTGATACGTCCGGTTATTGCAAGATTTCTGTTAATTTTCCGTATAAAGTATGAATATTTTCAGTTGATGGATACAATTGTCTAATCGCTGTTATAAAATTCTCTATACTATTTATAGCTACATTTAAAAGTGCCTTATAGACTTCTCCTTTAAGTTTAATTTTCAAAATTGGATTTAGATTTGGCTCGTCCGTTTCTGCGATAATGCTTTTCGCGTGTCTTAATTTTTCAATGTACTCATTTACCGATATATTTTTCCCGTCGAATTCAGGCACTAAATCTGCAAAATTTTTAAGAGATAGGCCCAATTGTTGTGGCTCTGCCATAATAATTTCCAATGGATTATCAAAATTAAAAGCCAAATTTACCTGTTCTTGGTTTTTGATTATATTACCAATCAGACTTGGTTGTTCGTTATAGCTTTCAATATCTATTAAAGATTATCTAAAGTAACATTAGTGTCGTTATCTGTGTTTTTAGGAACGTTAGCATATGGTATAAATGGTGAATAAAATTCTGTAGGTGAAAAAATGCGTATTAATTCGTCAACTTTTTGTTCAGATTCTGTTGACTTTTCTAAATTTAATGTTAAATTATTTTTATTTAAGCTCCCTTGTTTTTGCATTGCAACTAAACTGTTATTATCCGTGGCATCTATTTTAACATTTCCCTTGTTTTTTTGTCCGGAGAACGAGCAGTCCTCCGACTTCTACCGAAAATAGGTCGTTCGTTTGGAACTAGTAACTGATTTTTAAGATCTGGATTCGATTGAACTGTCTTCTTCTTAACCTATTTGTATCGTTATTACTCATTTGAAAGTTTCATTGCTATGATGCTAAGTAAGTTAAAAATATTGTATTATTGATGAATTATTATTTTAAATTTTTATATTTATGCTCTAATGCCCTGGTTATGAAAAATGATCGTGATCTCGCCTTGCCGAGTATTTGCGTACGTTGCACATTTTTGCACGTTCAGCTTGTTTCAGAGTTTATTCACCGTTATAGTTGGCTCATTGTACACGATGTGTGTATTTCATTTAACATTAGTATGTTTATATTTCTTTGTGTCCTAATTGTTTTCCTTTAAGTATTTCGGTTTCAGAAAAATTAAACAGTTCGTCAAATTTTTTTCCTATTTTACTTTGAAAATTTGAAATTTCTTTTTGATTTTTTGTAATTATACTGTTTTTTGTACGTTAGTGAAGTTGTTTGTAGTAAATATCTATTTGTTTGTTTACGTGTGTTAATTTCTCTTGCAAATAATTTTTCTCACTTAATAACTTTTGTAAATATATCTTTTTTCCACCTCTCTTTTTTGAATTTTTGATAATTACCTTTTGAGTCTTATTGTCTTGCATTTGAAAAATAGAAAAAAATATATTTATCTCTTCTCTTTGGTAGTTGAATAACCGCTATTTAAAGCAGGTCGTAGGGAAGGTCGCTTTCCAGCACACCAGAGTAAAGAAAATGCGCCGCTATTTAAAGCAGGTTCAGCAGACCAGAGGAAGGAAAAGAGAAAAATAAGAAATATTTACAAAAGATATATTTACTTTCTTTAAATTTATGTTCGTTTAGGTACTGGAACTACTGTTAAGTCACGAGCTTGATGTTAATTCACAAGTACGGACTTAATGTTGTAATTTTTATAATTATAGTTTTTTTATTATAGTTTTTGTACTTACGTTTTTTGTTATTGGTGTAGTGGCGGGATCTCTGCAGGTAGGCTTCCTCGTGATGATGGCAAGTTGAGAATTAAAAGAGATTAACACATAAACTGTTGTTATTTTATATTTTATTTAAATTAAATTGTAATATACTATAAGAAAATATATAGCTATATAGTTAATTGCGAATTGATGTGTATTGATAATTTATTCTTTCGAGAGGATTTGTGGCCGAACTGCTGTTAAGTGGGTCGGAGGTGATTATTTATACCTCCAGTGATCAGCATTTTTTCAATGATCAGTAATTTTCAGTCTTGCTTTAACGATGTATGCCGTTTATATTTTTAGTGTTATAATTAAATGTTATAAAAAATTAGAATACGTCTCATGACGTAACAGTATAAATACTAAAATATCTAGCACACTCTTTCAGCGTTTTCCAACAATGCGAGTCTAAAAATTAAAAACTATCGAATTAGTAAATATCTTTAAAATTGCAAATACAACAATTGTTAAAGTGTAAACACTAAAATATTTCTCATACTCTTTAAATATTTTCAAGCAATACAAGTAAGAAAAAAAAATACTTAGGATTCATTATCACTTGGGCGATGTGTATAAGTATTTTTCACGGGTGTCCATATTTCACTAGATTTCAAAAAGTGAGACGTGCAACGAGACTGGCTTCACCAGCCTCCGCTCCCACGAAAACATATGAGCTGGCGAGATTGCGGCAATTCAGTTCGAGTCTGGACAAGCTGGAAGACATGATCCGCGAAATAGAAGGCGAGATCGTAGTCGTCGGCGACTTCAAAGCGGGAGCATTAGAGTGGGTCATGCCAGTGCTGGACAGCAGAGGAAGGTCCATCATGGAGATGGTATCTAGACTCGGCCTGATAGTTCTGAACGTTGGGAACACGTCGACATTCAGAAGGGTAAGGCATATTGGGACGATTCCGGACGTGTCTTTCGCATCAAAAAATCTAGCGCGTAGAGTACTAATATATTACCTTTCAGCTGAGTGGTAAATCCCAATTGCAGGCACGAATCGATGGAAAGCCACCCCGATGGAATCCGGCCGAGTTGAACACCGACAAACTAGACGAGAGCTGCTAGAAGGACAGCAAAATTTACCGACGACACACACCACCGTAAGCAAGGACGGAGCGGAGGTTGTAGTGAGGGAGACTATGGGTCTCATTCATCGAGCCTTCGATGCATCCATGTCGAGCAACGGATCGCGACATGGAAAACGCCCTGCTTATTGGTGGTCGGACGAAATAGCGCAACTGAGAGCGGGAGCGAAACGCCTGAGATGAACAGCGCAAAGAATGAGAGACGAAACGGAGGCAGTACTGTTGTCGGCGCAGCATAAAGCAGCACACAAAGGACTCCGACGCGTGATCAACCTGAGGAAGGCACAGTGCTGGAAGAACCTGACGGGTGAAGTCAATCGGGACGTGTGGGGCTTGGGCTACACGATGGTGACCAAGAAATTCTGCGCGATGCCAAATCACCCTTTCGACGAGAACACCGTGGCTCGAATCGTGGACACTCTGTTCCCAACACATCTGCCAAGACAAGACCAGGAGGATGCCGCTGAAGTAGGTGAGATTCCCCTATTCTCCACCGAGGAGTTGAGGATCGCCGCCAAAATGATGCGGCGCCTGGGCCCGACGGGATACCAGCTGAGATATTAAAGATCACCGTAGTAAAAGCAGCTTCTCTACTACTGAACATGTACAACATGTGCATGAAGGCGGGTGTTTTTGGCACTCCCTGAAAGATTGCGCGTCTCGTGTTGATCAGCAAAGGTAAGGGAGATGATCCCAGGCTTCCGTCATCAATAGGCTACTGTGCATGTTGGACCACGCAAGGAAGCTCTATGAGAGGTTGCTCAAACCACGGCTACATGGAGCTGTATAGGCTACCGACGATTTAGCCGATAACCAGTACGGCCTCAGGAAATGGCGACCCACGGTGGACGCTATACGAGAGATAGTTCGGCTGGGAAGGAGAGCATGGACTGGAAATCATTTTTACATGAGCATCGCGCTTTTCGTTACACTGGATGTTAAGAACGCCTTCAACTCGGCCAGGGGGCCAGATATCTTGGACGCGTTGAACGAGTTCAGAGTCCCGGAGGACCTCAAGCGAGTGATACGGGACTACCTAAAAGACCGCATCCTCCGCTATGAAACAGAAGAAGGCCAACGCGAGAAATATCTAAGTTCTAATATCTATCTTTATTATTATATTGTGCCTGTCTGGGTTTGCTTATCTTGTTTTGTAAGTATATTTTTCTTATCCTACTAAGCTCTTATAAATCCTATATATAAATCCTACCTTCTATCTTGCTGGCTATCAGTGGTTCACCGATTTGCATCTGGAGGACGGGTTTCCGGATAGCTGTTTGTGTACCGTCCTCCAATGCTGAGAGGGTCAGCCGGTGTCTAGCTGGGGTGGTAGAATGCTTACGGTTGAGGGGAGAGGATGTTGCGTCCTGGCCACCTGGTTGCTCGACTCCTCATCATCATAAGAACTTATAGGTGACCACGTCGATTTTAATTATGGTGGGGATTCGTTATGAGGTTAGCACCCTGGAGACCTTGTGTATGTCACGACTGGTATATGTCATCAGGTTGTAAATGTAGGAATCACGTTGGCTGAAGCTGTGAAAGACGTGAGTCCCGCGTGGAACGTTGGTGCTCATAATTTTACAACCTGCGCATGTCCAGATGGTAGTATTGAGTCCGTAGTTGCCAACATACATGTGTATCGTTTCATTGTTGAATTTCCCTGCACTCGCTACGAATGTAAAGTAGAAAATTGTGCCTGCATTTGTACCTCCAGTAAGTTATTTCGTGAGCATGAGAGAACTCTTTCTTCTGGCAAGGATCTTATGCCGCGGAGTCTGTTCTCTCTACTGTAACACTTTTTCGAGTGCTTCGACGCTGGGGCGTTATATACGAAATATTCATCTACAGAGACCTCCGGAAACTCATCGTAAGGTGTGTAAGTACTGTGGCTCGATGATTCGTTCTTCAAATCTGGCGAGGCACCACCGTGGTTGCAGTGCAAAGCCCTATTTATAAGTTTTTTATTATATTAGCTCTTTCTAAAATAAAGTATTGTAATTTTTCTTCATGTTTCAGAGTGTAGCGTGTGTGATTTGTGGGTTGTTGCTGAGGCGACTGGCTGTAGTGGCCTTCATTCAGTACGGTTCTAATTACCTATTTTCTGTTGTAGGTTGGAGGCGTTCTTAAAGTGAAATTTTTCTCTATAAGCATGTGTTAAAGATATGTGTACATACATATATTTACATATATATATATATATATATATATATATATATATATATATATATATATATATATATATATATATATAGGTATACGTGTAATATAAGAATTTTCTTTTGTTATCATTAATTATTATGCCTTTATAATTATGACCTTTTCTTCTTCCTTACATCATGTTTTCATTTACTATTGTAAAACAAGGATTTAATTTTTTCTTTCTTATTATTGTTATTATTATTATTATTTTGCGTATGGCGTAAGGATTTGTAAAATAAAAATAATTGCCTGTAATATCAACTATCATGATGGCTAAGGAGAGAATGCCTCCAGATAAGCCCGATAAAAAAACGTGTTGTAGAAAAAAAATTGCTGCAGTTGTATGAATAATTTGTGATAAGGTATATCATGGACACTGTTACAGTGTTATAAATGAAAAACGTTTCATAGTAATTCACTAGTTATATGTCCTGTTCATGAAGACATGAAACTAACCTCAAATTTGAGAACCAATGAAGATTCGCTGAGTGAAAATGCAAGATTTCTGATTGCACAAATCAAAGCAAGAAAACAGGAAGAAGTGAGATAAGACATACTAAATGAAATTGCAAATGAATCAGTAAAAGACCTGTAACAAAACGGTCTTTTCTTTATCGCGAACCTTAAGTGTACGGGTTCGAAACCTCCCCCTAGCTAGTCGGTTTAAGCCAGGGTTCGCGGGAAAGGTAAGGACGGAGATGAAAAATACTGGTTTTTGACACTTCTCTTATTAACATTTTAACCATAACAAATTTTATTATAAAGTAAAGTATAAAATTATTTACAAAAGAATTAAGATTAATAACAATAATAAATTTCTAATAACCGGGTTTCGGTTTTTGCCGTCGTATTTAAACAGATTTCGCGACTAGCCGAAATAGTGCTCCGCAAACGTGTCTGTCGGCTGTAACAAAGTTATAAACAATCTACGTCAATAAACGCTTAATTTTTACTGTACAACACAAACTTAATTTCTATACATAACGGATTTAACGTAAATACGGATCAGTAAATCATCTATAATGCAACGGGAGCGCCCGATGCATTATAGTGCATTTCTGGTGGATCTTTTACCCCATCTTCAATTCACGGGAGCGCCCGAGAAGTGAAGGTACATCGGTAAAATTGTCGATGCTAGCACGGGTGCGCCCGAGCGAGCATCTCCAGCGAGTCAAAACCCTAGTGACACGGCTAACCTGGCTCGTGTCTCATCGTATAATCACGGGTGCGCCCGAGAGTATATGAGGAGATCGCCGAGCGTAGATTCCCCGGAACTAGCCCGGTTTACCGCCCAGGGCAGACTGACCAAATGCGCTCGGACGCCAGCTTATAAGCGGCTCGAGCGCCTACAGTCAGTATATTTATATCTATTGCTGGCGTAGGAGCGGCGGCGGCGCAGTGGGGGAATCCCCGGCCATTCCAGTCTAGCGTGTATACTAAAAGTATAGGCGCTGCGCGCGCGCGGTGAGGGGCAAGTGTTGTCCAGTGACGGCTCGCTTCGCGAATTAGCCGAACGCATCACAACTCATCCTCTCTCTCTCGCACTCATTATCCAAATCTATGTATACAAACTCACTGGCCCGCTGGCTATTTAAATTCTACTACATACACACTATATACTGCATACATGTGATGGCATGTAAACGACCATCCCATCACAGACCAAAACACAACAATACACGAAGAAAAAACATAATCAGAAGTGCTAAAAATAGAAAATTCAATACTGAGACAACTGAACTATGAACTTGGAGACAAGAATTTATTACTTAAAGACTTACTGGCTATTGAAAAAAGTAAAGAGAATAAAGTCAACACAACACAGTTTTTTAGTGACAAGTACACAATCTCCTCTCAAACGCATTCCTAAATTGAGTGTAAAAAAGAATAAGAAAAATGACAATCTTAATATAAAAAATTATATTACAGAAATAATACATAAGGACACTAACAAATATGGTAAAGGAATAATAATAAAAAATAAAAACGAAGTAATTATAAGCTGCGTTGATGAAAACAGTGTCAATATTACTTAAGAAGTACTCAATGAAAATTTGTCCGAATACTGCATACGCTTAAGTATTATTAGTAAAAAAAATTAAATTAGGATTGCAAATATTACAATTAAATGACATTTAATTAATAATTCCAAAATGAGTTTATAATTAAAATTAAATTGAATGTGTATGCAAGTGCCAAATATCCTCTAAATTACAGTCTTCACTGCAGCAGAGAAAAGCAGCACTCATTGAAAACAAACTTGACATTAATATGTATGGATCCAGAGAAGACTGAAGACTCAGTATTGGCTAATAGTATAATGCTTGATATTAGAACATACACTTTTGCTCCAACTACAATTACAATAAAATAATAAACTCATACCTAAAAATCAGCAATAGTCTATATAATATAACAAACGAAATAATAAATATATGGACACACAAAACAGAAAACGGAAAAACGAATATCAAATACATAAAATTTGTTAAAGGAGCAAACAATGATTTAGATGTTAATAAAGATCCAAATATAGAAAAATATAAACCAGTAGAAACGGTCATCAGCAAGATTGATGAAATGGCCAAAAAGAACAACAAGAAAGCTAGAAAATGGAAGCAACGGCTGCACCTGTACAGAAGATTATAAAATCAACAAGTCACAGAATCACATACGGAGATATCAACTACCTAGGATCGAACAAGATTTTTTACTTTGACAGAGGAATAAGAGGAAAACAATTTTTCAGAAACTCAATGTATCCACTTATACAACAATCATATTATAATGATATTGTAGTTATTGACGATATAGTTTTTACACCAAACTGCAAATGTGATTCAGCTAACCAACACAAAGAGATGTTCCCACATTACAGAGTTACCTCTGCAGTTGAACTTTCTTGCTTGGCTAGGCTCAATACCATAGAAAGAATAGTATATGCAAGAGATAAACACGCGACAACAGACAAATTTACGACAGCAAGATCTATGTTAGTGAGGTATTGGTAATACTATGTGCTAGGACATAATGATTAAATTATAAGAATAAAAATATTTATAATATCGCATTATTACTAACTATATAAAAATATAGAATCTCTAATACAATTTATAATGATAATATTAATTAATAAGAATTTATATGGAAATGTTAAAGAGAGATTATATATCACTGTTCAATATTTAATAAATTATAAATAATGTAATATACAGTTGGGATGAAGAGGGTTAGAAGACTTTCATAACCCAAACAAAGTATGTATGAATGAATGATGAAGGATGGAATGATCCATATCTGGAAGTCCGACGTGGATACATTCTATCCTTATGAATGAATGGTACTTGCATTGTATGGTTTAGTATGGCTGAAGGTTTTTGCTGTAAATAATACAGTAAAACTAACCAGCACTTTTTTGTTTTGGTTGTTAATCCGGACCTGCTAACAGGGAATACCAAATCTCTCTGCAGGATTTGCGGCGTTATAGTGTGTTATTGTGTAAATAATTTCTACTCTGTATCGAATTTATTACAGCAAATGTTATATGTAATTCTGGTATAAATAAATAAATAAATAAATAAAATTTAATTAATAATTCATTTTGGAATTATGAATTGAATCCTTTTTACTTGATAATTAAAAAATGAATTATTGATTTAATTTATTTATACTTATTAATTCATTTTGTAATTATGAATGGAATCCATTTTAATTCATAATTCCAAAATGAGTTATTAATTAAATTTCGTTTTAATTATTAATTAATTTAGGAAATATTAATTAAATGTCATTTAATTATAATTTTTGGAACCCTGATATAGAACTATATTCTTGCAGATTTTCAAGTCATAAGATTAATTGTTTCTTAAAAGAAAAAATAAATAAAATGTTATATGACCCGGTTATATAATTGATATCAACTAATTGAATATGATAATAACATATTCAATTTATTTATATAAATTCAAAGTAATGTTTGTACTTATAAAAAATTAAAAATATACAAATGTACATATATACGTACATACATACATACATAACCTTACACATGTTTTTACTTTCTCATAGAGGAAGCTTTGTAATGGTAAAAAAAATTTTTTGAAATACTCGGAATCAAAATTTATTATTTTTAGAAAATGTCTGTATGGATGTGTGCGTGCGTGTGTGTGTGTTCGTACGTACGTGCGTGCGTGTATGTATGTATCTGTGAATGTACCTCAGAAATAATATGATCAATTGAGTGATAATGCAGTTGAAAGAACATAAAATTACCTATTTTTCTCTGACCGAAATTTTAAATAAGCTATTTCCCTTGGTTTGTTATTCACGAAATCATCATTTTTTTTCAAACGATTATATCTGTGTAATATAAGAAACCAAATTTTTCAAAAAAATTGAGATGATTAAAAATATGGAGAAGAATATTCTGCAAAATATTGTAGGTTTTATCATTTTCTTTTGAAGGGAAACGAATATTTTTATAAAAGGAATCGATTTTTAGTCAGCTGCGAGTTTGATCTGATATTTTCCAAAGCAGTAGATTTTTGCTATTTGTTGAACGAATTCTTAGTCCAGATCACAAAGACTTTTATATTCGAGATATTTGAGGTTATGTATTTCTTTTAAAATTGTTTTAGTCACGTATTTATCTCGAGAATGGCACAGTAACTTTTTTACAACTCAGGGCTCATTATTTTCGTTCTTTGATGATGATTCGAAATTAAAAAGAAATTTCAAGATTCATCGACTATTTTTTTTTTATAACAGTTTTTCGAGTTCTTTGATATGTTAGAAATATTATAATCCATTTAGTGTAAATGCATTAATAAGAGTATAAAATTACCTATCTTTTACCTCTGCAAATTTTGAATAGGCTTTTTCCCTTCTGTTCTTATACGTGAAAAAATTTATATTTAGTTTAAACGGTTATACCTCGAAAATCTACGATGGCAAATCGTTCACAAAATTTTAGATGATTAGGAATTCAGTGAATCTACGTACTAACATCGGGTGACATTTCATATAAATATTTAAATAATTTTAATAAACTACGTATAGAGAAAAAATTGCTGTGATAAGGATTATTACCTATCGTTCTGTAATTTTAGTAAGAAATTATCTTATGTCAAGCAATCAATGATAAAAAGCACACCCTTTTGAGCTATTATTTAGAAAGAGAAATAGAAATTTAAAATTAATTTATTAGAACAAAGAATTCTATATTAGAACAAATAATTTAGTTTGAGGAAGCTAAGTGCCAATGAATTGGCAGTGGTTTTTTGAACAGTTCACTTTGTATAACACGCGTTTCTCAAAATTGAAATCATCAATTCTATTAAATTTCGGCAGATTCATCAGCGTTGCATACGAAAATAGTCTTTCTTCTGGCGCAGAAGACGATAATAGAGTGTTATATTTAATAAAGGCATCACATTTATATTTTTTTCGCTGCAATAAATACATATTTCTAAAAACGCTACACTATACCCACTGTATTCTTATCAAAAACCTGTATTTATATTATCAAAATTAAATTTTCAATTGTCATTAACTCGCGGAGAAAAATGCGTTTAAAAATTTAACTATAACTGTATATTTTCAAACGCATTTTTCTCCGAGAGTTAATAATGCACGTTTTTGAAATTTTAACTGAAGATTCATAGTATGAGTATGGAGGACATAGTATGGAATTTTTTTAGAAATTGTTATTTATTGCTGAAAAAATATATATAAATGTGATGCCGGTAACGTAGGAATTTTCACGGAATAAAGTAGGAAGTTATCATGAATGATTTTAAAACCGTGAAACCTAGCGTAAATAGTCTCCCTTCTCCCATCTTGGAAAAAGGTGTTTTCTCCTTGAATAATTAATTCGGAATTAAATTATTATTAATTCATTTGGGAGTTATTTATTTGATCCCTTGTACTTAGTAATTCATTTTTTAATTGTTAATTATATCCAAAATGATTAGTTATATACAAAATAAAAATATATTAAACGAATGGAAATTACGTAAACTTTATGAAATCGTACATATTTTTGTCAAGTTTTACATGTAAAATAACAAAAAAATTTTTTCGATTCATACAATATATTTAAACTAAAATTTTGTTATTATTTTACAAAAATAACTTCAAAGTTACTGTTAGATTGATTAATCGAAAGAACATGACGTCTACTTTATAAATATGTACATATTTTTGAAAAGTTGATGTATAAAATAACATGAAATTTTTTTTTGCTTTTAACAATTTTTTAAAACTAATATTTTATTATTGTTTCACTAAAATAAATTTAAAGTTATTATACGATATATCAATCGATAGGAAATTACGTCAAAATTATGAAAACGTACATATTTTTTACAAGTTCTATGTGTAAAATTAAAAGAGAAATTTTAAAAATTAATATTTTCGAAAAAATTTATTTAATATTATTTATTCAGCTCGAAAATCTAATTAGTTCTAAGATCAAACATATGTAATAGGCCTGTAAAATTTCGGCGTATGGTGTGCTTACCTTGCAGAGTTATGGTGGACACAAATTTTGGTTTCATACATACACACACACATACATACATACAGACATTTTTAAAAAATTTATTGTAAACTTATTTCTATGACTCAGGAACCTCGAGAACATCAAGATCATCGAATCTATGAAAAAAAAAATTTATTATCTTTACAAAGCTTTCTCTCAGAGAAAGCAATATACTAAAATAAGATGTTACTTTATTACTTAATAAATCAATTCAAGTTTCTATTAAAATATTGCACTAAATTTTTAAAAAGATTATTTACTTTACGCAGATAATTTTTTTAAACGGAAAAATTTTACTTTAAATTCTATATGTACTAATATTTAACACACAACAATTGAAATAATGCGTTACCTCAATAAAAATAAATCTTGACTACTGAATGAAATATGTATGTTTGTAAACTTATTTATACCCCGAATTTTAGAATTCCAAAGCATTTTGCAGAACATAAAAATCCCAAATTTCAATTCTCAGAACCCTTATAGTCCACTTACTATCCTTTAAAATTCTAGGAATGGTACCTATTTGTGAAAGCAAAACTAAACTTTTATGAAAAATCAAATATCTATACACTCTTATCCCTTCATTCTCAATAATCCAAATATTTCTACCAATAATACAAACGATTTTATTAAATGAAAATTACTCTAGCAAACGAATAATTTATCTATTAATCTTCAAACAAAATGTTTCCAATTAGACAAAAAACGACAATTTTAAGAATAAGTTCAAATTTTTTTTTAATAATTTGCATTTTATATGTTTGAACAAAATGTAGCTATATATAAAAAATAGTATATTGTGTACTGAGGACGAGAAATAGGCTTTTACCGCCCGCGTGAGTCGGCTGCTGTACAAGTCTGAGGCGAACAATCACGAGCACTGACGAAGACAACCACTGCAAACACACAAGGGCGGAAAAAACCTCTCACCCATGGTGCTCTGTATTTTTTGTGACACATGTATTGATTATTACGGTTTTACGTGACTAGCAAACGGAACTAGATATGGCCGTTTTTCGATATGATGCAACTGTCGTCCTATTCTATTCAGAAATGAAATATGTATACCTACACATACATTGATTTATACACATACACAAACATCCATATATACACACACACACACACACACACACACACACACACACACATATATATATATATATATATATATATATATACATTCACATATGGAATAATTATTATCGTATATTAAAGTTTTTCAGGTAAATGAAAGATAAGATAATTTAATTAATTTTAATTGAATAATTAAAAGTCTTTACCGTACGCTGTAACACGCACGCACGTACGTACGTACGCTGTAGTGAGCTCAAAAGTCTTTGCCGCCCTAAGGCGATAAAGGTTATTACCGCCCGCCCGAGCAATATATGAACGTATATATATGAATGTATATACATATATATATATATATATATATATATATATATATATATATATATATATATATATATATATATATATATATATATATATATGAAAGAATATTTCTGTCGCCAGTCGGTAAACGGCCACTTCTTGTACGCTTGAAATGCAAGAAAATGCGCGAAAATTCTGCATGTGTTACAAAATATTATCAAAATACAAAAATTAATTTTATTAAAGGAAGTTAACGTTCGTTATATACTTTTATTAAATTGGGATAGAAACAGTTGATTTACGGTCTCAAAATTCTTTCTACTTGGAATTTCTCTCTCTTCTCATCTAGAAAGGAACGATATGGTTGCAGATTCACATTTCTAGTGAAAGAATTAGTGAGAAAGTTAAAGTCGAAAAATTAAGTGTATAAAGATAACAAAACTCTAAAACTAAGAAAATATATTCATGTCCATCTGAACGAAAACGGCCACATTTTCCCTGAAAAGCGAGACCAAAATTACACTTTGAGTTACACTTTACACTTTAAAAAGTAACTTTTTTGTCGCAAATCACTAGAAACTTGTCCAAATTCCATTATTTCATCAAGTTCTACCAATAACCCTGATTTTCGATTGCCTTTTAACAATATTGTCTTTTAACAGTCCATTAGTCCTGCTTTCCAAGTCAAAAAGTGGCCACAGTTGAGATGGGCATAAAGTACTATATGTAACTCGAAAAAAAAGACGACTTTTCCCTCGGGTGATACTGCTCTCGCTTCGCTTCAGTCGCTCGAGCAGTAAACTCACCCACGGAAAAAATATTCTATTTTTTGCCCTTGTTACATTATGTAATATTATTAATGTTCATGTATTTCGGCTGGAGCGGAAACGTATTAGATCTCATCAGCGTGTAATATAATCGCTCCTAGCCTGGATACAATGAACAAATATTGAGAGGAATGTAATTAGCTGATCCAAAATCAATAATATTTTTTAAATTTAGAGGCTGATAATTCATAAGTTCGGGGTTTGTACAACTAACAAAGATGATCGTATGCCTCGCTGATGATATCTAATACCTTTCAGATCCAGACGACATACTTGAACATTAATAAACATATTTCCTTGGTTTTAGAGTTTTGTTCTCTTTATATACTTAATTTTTCGTATTTAACTTTCTCACTAATTCTTCCACTAGAAATATGTAAAGACAACCATATCGTTCCTTTCTAGACGTGAAGATAGAGAAATTCCAAGTAGAAAGAATTTTCTGTTCGTAAATCAACTGTTTCTATCTCAATATTATAAAAGTATATAACGAACGTCAACTTCCTTTGATAAAGTTTAAGCGACGTGCAGTTGTGTTAGTCGCTACCATTGATAACAGATGAGGTCTTCGTTCTCATTCTCATAAACATCATATTTCTAAGTCATATAAATCTCGATCTTATGATTTCACAGCCTCAGAATTTAAAAAAAAATCATTTATTTAGGCTAAGCTAATTACATTCCTCTCAATATTTGTTCATTGTATCCGGGCCAGGAGCTAATCATATGCCCCGCTGAAGAGATCTAATACGTTTCAGCTCCAGACGAAATATATGAGCATTAATAAACATATTTTCTTCGTTTTAGATTTTTTTCTCTTTATAAACTTAAGGTGGGGGGTCGCTAAGGCCGGTTTTTGACCCAAATTAGATTTGAGCCAAAAAATTCGAAAAAAATTCCTACAGTGTCTACTAAAAATAAGAAGTCAATTCCACCCTAAACGGACCACTCCTTCCATTCACCCCCACAACCCCTTCAAAAAATGAAAACTTCACCGATTGTATACAGCGTTTTTGGAAAGATTCGACACTGTCAAACTTGTATTTGCTTAATAAAGTATACTATGGACTCTCTATGAACTACCTGTTAAATAAATCCCAAATTCGGATTCAGTGTTCCCAAAAACTTATATGTGTATTTGTCTGGATCTTTCATCGGCTTTTTTACAGTTTGACCTTCAAATGACGTTGAACCTGATGTGATGGAGGTCAACGGACCTCGGATTCGGAATCAGCGATCTCAAAAACCCCAGGATACCCTAGTCAAGTCTGGTGATCAAGCTTACATATTTTGTATTTACATACCCTGTACAAATTAATAAAACCATCCAGGTTGTTCATAGAGAGGTCATAGTGTACTGTATTAAACAAATGCAAGTTTGACAGTGTCGAATCTTTCCAAAAGTGCTGCATACAAGCGGGGAAGTCTTCATTTTTTGTAGGGGTGATGAGGGTTAATAGGGGGGCCGGGGGTGGTCCGTTTAGGGTGTAATTGACTTTTTATTTTTGGTAGACACTGTAGGAATTTTTTTTTAATTTTTTGGCCCAAATCTAATTTGAGTCAAAAGCCGGCCTTAGAGACCCCCCACCTTTATCGACTGTAACTTTCTCACTAATTCTTTCACTAGAAATGTTTGAAGCGACAACCATATCGTTCCATTCTAGATGTGAAGAGAGAGGAATTCCAAGTAGAAAGAATATTGTGATCGTAAATCAACTTTTTCTATCTCAATATAATAAATCTATATAACGAACGTCAACTTCGTTTAATAACAGATGGAGCCTTTGTTGTCGTAATCAAAAACATTATCTTTCTTAGTCATATAAACCCCGATCATATAAGTCCTCAGCCTCAAAATTTTAGAAATATCATTTATTATGGCTCAGCCATAATAAATGATATTTAATTGATAATTAAATTCGTCTGAATATTTGTCATTGTATTCGGGGCAGGGGCTGATCATATGGCCCGCTGATAAGATCTAGTACGTTTCAGCTCCAGACGAGATACATGAACATTAATAAATATATTTTCTTGGTTTTAGAGTTTTTATCTCTTTATATACTTAATTTTTCGACTTTAACATTCTCACTAATTCTTCCGCTATAAATGTGGAGCGACAACCATATTATTTCTTTCTAGATGAGAACAGAGAGAAATTCCAAGTAGAAAGAATTTTGTGATCGCAAATCAACTATTTCTATCCCAATATAAAAAAACTATATAACGAACGTTAACTTCTTTTAATAAACTTTAAGCGACATGCAGTCGTGTTAATCGCTATCATAAATAACAGATAGGGCCTTTGTTCTCATTATCAAAAACATCATCTTTCTTATTCATATAAACCCCGATCTTATAAATTGTCAGTCTGAAAGTTTTAGAAATATCATTGATTTTGGCTCAGGAATATTATTATCATTTCACAATAATAATGGAAATACTGGGTAATATTTCAGTGATATTCCAGCAATATTATTATTATTTTATCGAAAATATATATAATTTCCTTTTCTTTTTTTAGTATTTTTATTTCGCTGTAACGTTAATGCCATTATTAGTATTAGTAATATACATATAATAAACGTCAGTCAATAGTGTCAATAATCGTTCCCATGCAGCAGCTTCGGAATGATACACATCATAATATTTGAATCGTCCTTATATAGTAGCTGAAGATGATTCTTAGCACTTTCGAGAAAACGCCAAAGCGCCATCTAGCGGCAATCTTGAGAAAATTGACTTTCGAATAATGTACAATGACAATAATCGGTTTCCCTCGATTTGTTTTTACGTAAATCTTGACCTACTACATTATTAAAACATCTTTACAGTTATAGTCGAGATTTTTGACAAAATAAAACGATAAAATTAAAATGTTATCGGTAAAAGACTGATTTTCTGCCATATGATATAGTAGAAATATTTCCGCAGTATTATTTTTAAATGCATCGAAGAATGTCGTTCTGTAACTTTGCAGGTATATAGCTGTAATATCTTAAAGTTATACATCACATAATAATATTACAGGACATTTCGAATATATTTCAGTGTAATATGTAACAGTGTAATACTATACACATATTTCGGCAGTGTTAATGTAAGATGCATTGAGAAATATCATTCTGTAAACTTGCAGGAATATTACTATAGTATATTACAATCTGATTTGTCACTGAGAAAGATTATAGATATATTTTGGCAATATTAATGTGACATGCATCGAGAAATGGTATTCTGTAAACTTGTAATAATATTGATGTAATAATGAAATTTAATATGTCACATAACGATATTGCAGTAATGCACTACACATATTACGATAAGATTTATTATATTACAATAATATCACAATGTAATATTGTAGAATTATTGTAACAATCTTGCGTTGTAATTTATCATCGCGCAGTGTTACAAAATGCATATAGAGACATAGAAGCTTTTGTCTTTCATGCTTTATAGTCGCAAAATGCAGTGTAATAGACTAAATATTCTGCTGGCTTGTCTCGACCAAGAACAAATGGCGTCAGAACAAATTTCATTGACTGTTTAAATATAACAAACGCTGTACAGAGTATGTTTACCAAAAGAGTACTTTCAAATGCTTTGTTTAAGCTAAAAATTTTGAGAAATGTAGACGAGCATCCATCACTTGAATTTTTATTTAAACTGGTATTTTAAAAGAACATTTTTTGTATAATGAATGATATTAATTATAATACTATTTTATATAAGTATATATACATAAATATATTTATTTTTGTAAGGTTTGGACTGATAATGCTGATGTAGTAAGTACTTAATACTCTGGAACTAGTGCATTGAAAACAGATTTTACTAGAACAGGTCAACGAATTAAAATAGGAGCTATGACCGATGTAATAATTTCTTAACAAGATATTATAAAAATAATTTCGGTGATTGTTTTCGACGGGTAAACAAGAATATTAATAATTAAATAATATTTTAAGTACTTTCAAACGATTGATTTTCAAAAATTAATTTTAGGATTCTATATATCTACTTTTGGAACGATATATGGTTCAAGATGGTGACTGCTTAATGGTTTTATGTCCACTAGAATCTAAAAGAAATTGACGATATGCTACATTCCTATTAGTTCTTTTGTTGGCATCAGCAACGTTGGTTGCTCATGTGATCAAGCATCAATGCTTTCAAGATATACTACATAAATCCTACTTTACATGCTCTTTTGTGCAACAATGGTCGCTGGCACGTTTGTGACAATTGTTCATCATGGCAACGAAACGTTGACAAGCCCAAGCTATTGTAATTTTAGTCATAATATTGCGTCCACATAATGTTAAGTACTATATATTTTATTTAATACCTTAAAGAAATGTTGTATTATTATTATTGTAAAAATGTGCAAGTCAATCTCGATTAATTAATTAATAATAATTAATTAATTACTTAATTAATTAAGTCTAAGTAATTTATAAACTTAAAAAAATATGTGAAGAAGCTTCTTCTTTACAAATGAATATTTAATTATAATATTACAATTAATGGAAGATTGTGGTATAGGATAATTATAAACATTAAATTTTTTAAAGAATATTTTATAAAAAAGAAGTTGCATTAAAAATAGTTAAATAAAAATACTTGTGCATTAAAAAGAGTTATAATATTAATTCAATTTACGTTAATCATGTACATAAATCTTTTATGCAAATGATTTGCGTAATAAAAGTTCCTAATTTTGCACGTAATCATTTATGTCAATCATTTACGTACATTATTTACCTATGTGATATCTGTAAGTATTTTCAACAGGACTAATCCATTTATCAAAGAACAATGGCGGTTTTAACATTGACATGGTGGCCTAAAGTATCGTTAGACTTATTTCACGGCTTGCTATTGTCGTATAATCTGAGGTGTATTCACGAAAAAAGTATTGTTGGACGTATTCCTCGGCTTACTATTATATGACAAGCAAAGCTGTATTCGCTATCTTGAAATCTAATAGAGCGACTTTCGATATTTGTTTATAGCCTTACATATTCACTTATATTTATATGTCATTTGGGACTCGAAAGTTATCTTGTTATCTAGCCAAGCTTTCCGTACAGCCCTGTCCTGCGCTGACTATATCCATGATATTCCCTCACGCCCGATTTCTTCTAGGTCTGCCTTCACATTGTTTTCCCATTTGCGTCTACGTCTACACGGGAAATAGGCTTACCTTTCAAAATGCGGGTAATATTTCACTCCAATTAGAGTGGTATTTCATTGTATGTATGCTTCACTCATTCCTTATAAAAAAAATTAATAGTTATGTGTATATAATTGATTTTATGCGCTTTTATTGCATCTTTCTTATTAGAACCCATCGAAATATTGAATAAATGTATTATATGCGCGAGTTTTATTTTGGTAAGAAGTAACATAAAAATGATTTTATGCATGATTCTGCGTACTTCAACCAGACATATTTGCGAACATAGAGTATGAAAATTTCTCAAAATATAAAACAAGTGTACATGAAACAATAACAATTAAATTCCCTACTCAAAGTTTTGTTTTGGCAAAGGATTTGTCAATTTGAAATGCATACGTTCAGGGGTACTCCGAGGTGACTTGCGCGCGAAAGTCGTTATTTGAGCAGTCCCTGTTCTCCAAATAATTTCTTTTTTGATTTCTAATTTAAACGTTAACTGCAAATCGATTTAGTATATGGCGGTGAGAACTCTTGAACCGATTCAAGTTGATGCCAACACTGTTGATAAATCCAGTACATTGTCAACTTCCTGGTCCATCAACATTCCAGGCTCTCCGGTTCGTCCAAGTTCATCAAGACTGAGCCTTCGTTATATTCTTGGAAGTTTGGAAAAAGCCGAAGAAGGTAATATAATACAATTTTTTTAGAGTCATGAAAATCACGCAATGCAGTTCGCAGATCGAATTCCAGTTAAGAAGTGAGTTCCAACTGAAAATATCCTTTCTTGAATAAAGTGTCTTTTCATCACAATTGTCAATAGCTCAGATATTTAAAAAAATACATTAGTCTTATCCCCAAAATTTTGGTGTGAAGAGGTTTGTTTATCTGTTTTATTCTGATTCATCGCTTGCACGAGGAAGCGCCTCAGCATTATCATATATTGAAGAGCTCGTACATAGGCTTTGTCCAATGATGCGCTAAGTATGGAACAATTATAATGTTATGTTTCATTATTACAACTGTTAAATTCGTCTTGGTTGTATTGAACGTTATTATTTAATTTATTTTTGTCTAAAATATTTAGTTATATTTTTATAATTTGTGTAACATAGTTTAAATTTGTAGATAGTGGAGAGTTCCCCAGGATGGACACTCGTAGCTATTTTGGCTGTAACTTTTGATTGTCTTGGTGAAAATAAAAATTTCAAAATTGAGTATGTCTTATGAATGGGCCTTTTCGTCGTGATAAATTATTTTTAGTTAAATTCAATTATCTGAATTGAATATTAACGAAAAACGAAAAATTAAGATTTTGGGTTTTCAAAAAAGTGGTTCCCAGTATGATCACCTAACGTTTATAGACGAGTATTTTTGCTCTAAATGCCTAAAGATCCTGTTTAAAATAATGTAAAAGTTATAAAGTAGTATGTTTATTAAGTATATTTACTTTAAAACATATCACCTATAAAATAATAGTATTAAGTTAGCTTATATACTGGTTTGGTATTTAACCCTCGGGAAATAACTCGACTAAAACCTGCGATAATATTTAATAGAACTGTATAACTATAACATGCCAAAATATAAAGTACTGGCATCTGGCGGTAAGAGCCGAATATCCATGGGTCCATGCTGGAGGACTCTCCCATACATGAGTAATCAGTAAATAAAAATGAAAACCTTCATAATTTTAAGCCGAAAAAAGAATAAGAAAGTGTTCAAAGTTCTTACATAAGAATTATTTCAACTCCCCATACCCCACGTAAGAAGACATAAGAAAATGATTGTAACCCACTCATCCCTAAAAGCCTTACGTAATTTAAGGATGGACCCTTATCAACTAGACGGCGGCTGCAACGCATCATCAGAGAAAATCTTAACTACGCAGCTAATAGATCATTTTTTCGCAAGGGGGACAATATGTCCTCTTGAAAAAAATCTCGATTTTTGAGCTCTGCGAAGACCTTCGTTTTGGCCGATGCTTTGCGATGGAGCTCCGTAAGAATATTTTTCCTAATCTGAAAAATAAACAGGCTAAACAGGATCTGATTTAGAAAACTGTTCTTTCATGGCTTTACTGCAAAGCCTTTATGAAAGCAAAAGATTTAGCATAGCTTGCTAGTCGCGTGTTTATTGACTAGATGGTTGCACGATTTTTTTCAAGATGAAATCTCTTCTCTGCTTCGACGAAATTATCTCGCTGGGAATTCAAAATTTTCTCTGACAATGCGTTCCAGCCGCCGTCTAAGTAGTTGATTTATCCCTGCCCTTATTAAAAAAAACGCGTGCAACAGGGTAGCGAATGACTTTTTCAGGCTCGGATGATGATTTCTCGGGGCCCTCAGCTCCCAATCGTGCTCAAACATCATCCTCGATAGAAAAATCCAATTTACCCTCTTAGTTGCATAATGTACTATTTTCGAAAAATAAAGTTTGTATTTTTTATTTTACATTTAATGGAAAAACAATGCCACCATCGCATTCAAGGTTACCGATAAACTATAAAAAACTTTGTCTGGTTTTAATTGCTTTAATAGATTTAAAATTATTATAATTCAAAGTACATTCGATTTAATTTGTCTCTCGGTATTATTTATTATTTATTTATTGCTTTAACACATTTCTACATAAACGTTTACGGACTCCTTGAATTGCGATGATCGAAGTCGTCAATAATAGGGTTCCGAAATAAACAACTAAAATTTAGTATTGCGGTCCAAACGTATGCACAAATTAAACTTAAGTTTAGGTTAGACTTTTAACACTTTTTAACGAGGATTGTTAGTGGCATAAATTAAAAATTTTGATTTTTGCAGACTCGCGAATGAAGTTACCTATCAATGATGCAAACAACGTATCACGATTTTGGCACACGCGCGCACTTCAAAGTGTACATAGACGTTTAAGATATGTCTTATAAGTATGGTTAACTAATTAGAAAATAAGAAGAAGTTGTGCAAATGTAAAAATGTAAACTTGTGTAAATAAATAAAATTATTGAATAATGAATAGAAATCAAATGAATAGAGATCAAATACATACAGCAATGGATCGTTGCCTTAATGTACATAACAATAATGTTATTGCGACGCGTAGAATGTTCGAATTAGAATATCCGCATATGCTTCCACAACCAGCACGAGCTTTGTACTACAGGTACTTAAGGGAAGAAGATACAGGTTTTTGTTTAAAAAACGGATTTATTTTTTATTTTTTTATACTAATTCGTAACCCTTTTTCTTAATTATGACAGAAGTTTTACAAGAATAATCTTTTTGAATAGTTTCGATTTTAAACAAAATTAAATGATTTTTAACATTTACGTGATAAAAAAAGTTAAATAAGTACGCTCTAAGCAAGGCTAAACGTGAGTAAAAGTCAAAATCCTATATCAGTGGCAGACTAAAAAAGAATTATCCCATAAAACAAAAAAGGAATTGTAAATAATTACGAATTAATTTTTATTTAATTATTACTTCTATTTTACTTTAAAGTCATTAGTAGTATATGCTACCCAATAGACACAATAAACCCCCACCACTGCGCCTTCCCCCACTACTCCCTTCTACTCCCACTCATGACCGATCTCCTACTCTCATTTACCCCCACTCATTTTTTAGTCGTATCCCTATCCCCACTAGCTTTACCCCCCACCTTTAAAGTATAAATTTGACCCCCACTTTTTGAGTATGAATGATAAACACTGGATTAAAATAATATTTTTTAATTTCATCATTTTTGTAAGTAAGAAAGTTCGGATGAAGAAAATATTTTTAGTTTGATAATTTTAAAATATTGCAAGCAAGGAAGTTTGAATGAAGAATATATTGTTTTTTAGTATAAAAAATTTTTAATTTCATAATATTATAATATTGCAAGTAAGTAAAGGTGTATACAGAAAAGACAAGGAGGTTGGGTAAATAAATACAAGGTTAGTACAGTTTAATTCAATTATTCAATGTTAATCGTATATTTAATACCTCAATCATACTATTTATATGCAAAGATATCAATTGATAAAATATATCGATAACAGTATTTTTTTAAATGGGTTTTCACCCTTAGTTTCGCTCGCTCGTGCTTGTAGAGCACTCGTGATAAGATCGAACAAATCGTCGTCCGCTAAATTTACAACATCTTTTACAATATTCGGTGTATAATTGGTAATTTGCGCTTCGTGCATAAGAGAACTTTTATTTTCAAAGTATTGTATAGTTTCACGTGCGATACAATTTACATTATCCGATACAGATTTCAGATATTCGAGACCCGCGTCTATAGATTTTGCCACGTATTCGTCCAAACAATCAAAGGTAACTTTTTTCATAATTATGCGTTTGAATTTCGACGTCCATCCGGAGCCGTAAACCTTCTGATCCATCAGATCGTCGGACAGTCCACGGAAGTATTTTACAAAGTCACCAAAACTGCCTTTAAACTCCATCTAATTATCGTAAGAAAAAGCGATCCCGTCGTAGTCACAACCCAACAGCCGAACTATGGGCTCGTAATGAACGTCTTCAATATTGCTGTACTCTGAACCAACCATCATTTTCTTCATATACGACTTATTGAGGCTGTACAAAGTGTTCAATATCTGATGTGGATGGTGACGGTTTCGTTGTTGATCAGCCACGTTGCCTCGTTCTCTCTCTCCTACACTATTCTCTTTACACGTCTAGAAGTGACTGTCGTAAAATCGACTTGACACTGCCTCTTAATGTACCATTAAAGAAGGTGGAGGTGGAAATTGCAACGTGTAACACTCGACATTGGTGTTCCAAGAAAGGAATGACGATACTTTAGACGCAGCTTTCTGAGTAAATGAAACGATAAGCTATCGAGCTCGCGTTACAACAATGACATTTTAGAACTGTAGTTTTTCAAACATCTGACACTACATCCGCCGTTTACAACGAAACTTTTGTAAGTGTTTTTATATTGTACATAGTGTCTTACCATGCTATCATTTTTCTGCAAATCATCAGAAAAATTTCCAAGAAATTTATCGAAACCCAAACCGCCGCTCTTGTAACATAAAAAGATAATACATTATTATTGACCGCATACGTCGGAAGACGAGCTTTGGAGTGGGATATTATTCCAGTGAATCTGCTTACAATTTTTCCGCTAACGGTTTATATGATCCGGTATACTTGGTGGCAATCCGAAACTATCGAAATACAAAGCTTCGCAATACTTATTAACGTATATAGCAACCCTGTGCATGCCAGGTCTCATATGATCGTCAGTATTTACAACAAACGCGGTCGATCTCGTCCACCGTTTGGGAATTTGATCTGCTGGAAATACACCGACAGTATGAGAACGGATTCGGGAAAGGTTTTTCAATATTTGTAGGCTGTCCATTACAAATTTCGGCAGGGTTCTTACAATTTTGAAAAACACGCGTGGACAACCACGACTTTAGTCGATGCACGTTTATTCAAAGTGCAACGGAAATTTTTGTAACAAGGTTTGACAGTGTGATGAATGCAATACGCGTCGGACGATAACTGATTAAAAGTCGGGCATTCTATTTCGTATTCTTGATTGAAAATTTGACGAGCTATAATTTTATGCAAAACTAGCCGTTTATCGTTGCCTCTAATGTATATTTTGCGTATATCCTGGCTCTCAAGCCATTCTGTGACTGTCTGGCGATCGGTTTTTTTGCTTCTACCGCGAGTGGCTTCAAAAAGTTTATCCACGGCCGCGTACGCAGCTGAATACGGAGGGTGTAATACAGTTTTTCAAAATTTTCACTCATTATTGATCTTTTCTTTCTTCACTTTTTCTTTTTTCTCCTTTTTAATCTGAACTTTAAACTTTTTTTGTCCTTTTTTCACTTCATATTCACTTTCCTTTTATTTTGACGGTTTTTCAGTGCACATTTGATGCGTGAAAAAAAATTTTCAAAGGTTATCTTGCTAACCATGCAGCAAGCTATCATCATAGCCAGTGCTCGCTCATCCGTGGGACGATCGGCTTTGCGTCGATCTCCTATTTTGTCGAAATAGATTAGATCGTGTTCACGACACGCATCGTCCAACGGATTGATCCTGACTTCGCCGCGTTCGATGCGTTCTGCCAATTTAGTACCCGGTCCGCAAAATCTGTAACCAGGTACGTGAATTTCGAACGGTAATAGATCAATCATGGCGTCCAATGCACTATTTTTTTCTTCTAAACCATGTCGTTCTACTATTTTGTCTTCTTCTTTACCGGATGCCTCTTCTTCGGCGGATCAAACTAGCAGCTCAGTCGACGCCATGACGTAACCTGTACACCGGGTGCTGCAACTCTCTTCTTTTTCTTTGTAGCACACGGCTTGGTAGTCTTTCGTTTTCGATTATTTTCCGACTCCTTCTGCTCGGTATCCTCCGCGCTACTAACGACGTCGCGAGTAAACGAGCCGTTGTTGCTAGCATTACTGGGGGCAGCAGTAGCATTAGCAGCAGCAGGCTTGTGTCGTGGCGTATGAAATTTATCAGCTGAGCCATCTGGAGTAGAATGTTTTGGAGGGAGTAAAATCACAGAGCCACCTGGTGGTGGCGTACGAGAAACTACGTTATCCCAAACACGTTTGTTACCGATGAATTCACGGGGGATAAACGATTCGCATAGAGCAATAGCAAATTGTATATGCCTAGAAAGTGGCGTACCTTATCTGCTCCTCATAGCATCGTTCATCAAGTCAATTATGTTGGTACCGCATATACAAACGCCACCTATCGTCACAACACCATAAGTATCCCAGTTAATGTTTTCACTGGCTCGTAAGCGTCGCACAACTTGACCAGCTTTTTTTCTAAACTTTGCGGGTACATTCTCAACGATACTCGCGTCGATTCGATTCTCTTCTTCGATTCGCTCTAGATCCGACGTAACTCCGTCGTCGTCGTCGTCGTCGTCGTCGTCGGCGGCATTTTGCGGCTGCTGGTGCTGCTGCTGGTGCTGCTGTCTAGTCATCACGGTGCCCGGTGTCTGTACAGACTTTAACGTGTATCCATCACCACCTCCACCTCCTCCTCCTTCGTTTGCAAGAACACTTTGCAAACGATCCACGTTTTCCTGCGGCACAAGTACCATCTTTCTGACAAGTTCCATGTTTTTTTTCTTTCTTTCTATTTCTACCCACTGAGAATATTGGTCAACACAGTACGGATAACGGGAGCTAGTAGCGCTGGTAAAAGCTCATCGCGTTGCACTATGAGTTTTTTATTTTTCGTCAGACTGAGGCAAGGTTCGGACAACTTTCGTAGAATTTTCACGTGTTTTCGGGAGCGCGACTTGTGTCCTCTCTCCAGAGGCACGTTACCAATCAGCACATTCAGAGCGCACTAGAAAATATGTCGAAACAATTTTACATCAGCCGTTTCCAAGAGAACCTTTCGCTGTTTTTAGTTCAGATGATAGAGAGCCTTCAAAATACAAGCCTCCTTGTGCGCAAAGGGCTGCCTCTTGTTGCTGATGCTGCTGCTGCGCTGCGATGGAGCCATCATAGAGACACGATCGGCACGTAATTCGATGTATCACTGCCGTTGATTTTTTGTTTGTTGCGTGACACGTAGACGTAGTGCTGCTCGTCGTCCAGAAAGATACAGGTGCGAAATCGACAATTGTCGGGAGTGTACTGTTTCAAGTCTAGCAAGAGGTAGCTGTATGGTTTCGAAGTGGCGTCCCAGTAGGCTTCCTGCAAAAATCGTGGATCCTCCGGACACAGTTGACGCGAGAGATGCTGTATCAGAGATCTATCGTGTAAATTCTTGAATACGACAATATTTTGCGCGTTCAAAGATATATCGTGTTGGCTATTACCCTGATGAAAGATGTTTTGAGTAATGAATATTACCGAGACTGAATGATGATGGGACGCATTTGATAAAATGTCGACTATAGTTCCACTGGACGACGACTCGCGCATCAAGTCGTCAATGATCACTAGCTTGGGTCTCGACGACTCGCGCATCAAGTCGTCAATGATCACTAGCTTGGGCAGACCCTCGCGAAATTCAACGTTCTTGCCGAGATCACGGTAGCCCACTTACCATTCTGAGTAGTAGATAATCATGCGTTCAATTCGGGTGTCGCACATACGATCCAGATCACGTAGAAACTTTTTCACAAACACAGTTTTACCGCAGACTGTGAGGCCACACAGCATAGACGTAAACGGATACTTCCATCGCACGCCCATAACTGCTACTGGCGCTCTCGTATGCCTCTTCCTCTACTGAGGAGCTTGCAGCCCACCGTGGGGGCCTCGCGCGCGCCCTCTCTCGAGACCGTGAGCGCTATGACGAGGCTCACTCTGCGCGGCCAATCAGCTCAGTGGTGACGCGACGGCCGGTCAATCAGCTTTTTCATCCAATCAGCTTTTTCCGCCGCGACCAATCAACTCAGTGGTGGCTCAGCGATTGACCAATCAACTTTTGCCCCTCGGCGCACCGCCACAAGCAATCAACTCGGTTTGGATAAATTATTTTTCCACTAGTAGCGACATGTATGGGGGTGGGTTTAGTTAAATTTCACTGTACCTCGTCAGTCGTCGTTGGACAGCTCTTGAAGCCATACGGGTAACTCCGGTTAAACGCTACGAATCTTCGCTTTCCGTACACCGGTTCGTACGTTTTTGTCTCATTTTGCGTTATTGCATCGTGAAACTCTGTTCTACGATAGCGGAATTAGACAATACTACTTCTATGTGTGGAGACGATATCATTTCTAGGATCGAATCGAAATTGATTTGCTGACTGTTGGCGTAGCTCAGTCGGATGCCTTTCACTTTGAACACACACTCTTCTTCTCCGTTTGGTTTTGTACACTTGTACGCGTAAAACCTTGAACCGCCCGACAAAAACGTCGTGATGTAAGTACCGAGACCCCTGTCGCCTAGCTCGTCCGTCAGACTGCCCAGTGACGTACCGATTGGTACCTCGTGCTCACCTTTGCTAACGTAAAAAACCGAATCCGTGTCATAATAAAGGGCCATGGGCCCCAAAGCATGCAGATACTCAGGCAGTTTTAGACGTGCTTGTGGTGAAGGCAGCAATGACCACGTTTGCCGTTGGCGACGGTATCTAGAACGACGACGACGACCATGTCAAAGCTTCGTCTTTGTAACACCAATTGACGTAGAGGGTATCATCGCTGACGGGCAATATACCATGGACCTCCACCTCTGCACTGGTAAGTAATCCCGTTAAGATTTCTACACTCTTTACCACGACTGTTTTTTTTAAATTCTCGCGTTGACCAAACTTTCCCCATAAAGAATTCAGGCACAGTTTTGCGACAGACCTCAACCCGGCGTTAAAACAAATTTCGTCTTTGCTCAAACTTATACCCTCGACGCATTCCAAGTCTCTTACGTAGTCTGCTTTGTCTTCTTCCGTGATACAGTCGGGCGGAAATCCTGATACAGCCAGTTTTTGAGCAAAATCTCGTTAATGTATTCAGCAAAAACACCACCTTTGTGTTCTCCTTGATCGTACTGCATCATTTGGTACTGCCAAATTTCAGAAACATCCTTGATGATGTAACCCAATGTGACGGCTTTCACCTCTTCCGATACCCATGCTCCTCGTAGAATATGTTCTTCAGGATCTTGATGAGAACAATCGTCTTGAATCAATTGCTCGCAACACGTCCGGCACAGCAGGAATATCAATTTACCGTGCATTTTTACTGGAACAGCGAGTGATACCAATTTTGTGGTGGTAGTATATCACACATAATTAAGCCGTTTACTCATGAAATGTCGTTACGCGAACCAACCAACTGACTACATTCCGACCGGATATTTACCGCGCTTGCAAATAAATGGTACTGGTCCTGGAAATGAAACACTTTCACCGTATTACCTGTACGACCACCATAAAACGCATCTCGTGGAGCAAGCGGTTTTCGTTTCACATTACTCGTATTTTCACGAATAAAACGCTTGAGCTCCTCGTTCTGTGAGATTTCATTGTCGAACTCGCACTCCCATTTCTCGATCTGATGGTAATTACCTGACTTTATCCTGCTACCAATTGCCAGTGTTCTCTTGAATCTGTCGTCAATTGAACCACCGCTCGCCAAATCCGCATCTTGGTTTATTCTATAACAGCGAGGATATCCGTGCCAAAAGCAGCCGTGAAACTGGAGCACAATTCCCTCGTAATTCTCATCGTCACGCGCTAAACTGTAGCTATCGACCACGCGCTAAACTGTAGCCATTGACCACGATGCCTACTGATACCCACGTGTTGGATAGGGCGACAGAGAACACGCTTCTCCATCTAAGAGAGCCAGTGCACCGCTTTCTCAGATTTGTTCTCTACCCACCTGTACCCGCGTGGTGGTACGACACCTATAAAATTTTTTGTCAAAAATTTTTTTCTAAACACATTCATACAAGAAGATGCTATAGTCGTTCTCTCGACAAAAGGATCCACACCGAATTTCATAAACGTTTTGCGAAAGCTAAGCATGCCAATCTCAAAATCGATACGTCCTGTTTGCAATTTTTGACAATTTCTCTTTGAAAATTGAAAATATATCCACTTTGTAACTGCTCATCGTACCACTTCGAAAATTTCTCTCTCTCTTTGGAGCTCATTGTGCCTGGCGCATACTCCATTTCAGATAATCCGTACGATTCGGGTAAACTACTTAGAGGCATGTAAAAGTAATTTAAACTATCAATAAATTTCGTTTTTAAAATCACAATTAAAATTATTTTGGATCCGTTCATCACCACGGACGGAATGACTTGTTCTTCATTACAGCTCTGAACGACGTACTTGAATACAAATTGTGCATCGAATCCTTGCGAGTTGTGGGCTATGCATATAACCTGTTGATATTGCTGTCTTGGTGCTAGTGCAAGTTCAACAAGCTGTTTTCCTGGTTCTTCGTTAAAGACGTATTCACGAATACCGCAAAAGTCGCATATGATCGAGACATCTTCATTATTCAGACAGTATGAGCATACTTGTTGCACGACACACAAGTTCACACGAGTGTGAACTTTTTTCTCGTCGTCGCCCAACACAGATGTAGATTGCTGAGTTTCGAAATCGTAAAATAAAAATAAAACTGGCTTTACACGTTCTTCTATCTTTATTAGTTGTACGTAGCACAGGTGTCCGATAGGTAATCTTAATTTACACGTTTTACAAAAAGCTATAACGCACTCATGTTGTTTTCCATTCTTTATTTAAACTGTTTTAAAACAAAAGCGACAAATACTTATTTTACTGCACACATTACTACTCTTAGTGTAAGATCATATTTTAAAATGATTTTCAAAACACGTATGACCAAAAAAATTCTTAAACAAAGATCGCATTCTTTTAGATTTTCCGCCGTATTGCACGGCGGCAACGACATACACTTGTAACACTTGTTGGAAAATCTATGTTCCTCGACACGCCAATAACTTTTATTACATGGTATGTAATAGCCAGCGCTACCGCTAGCTCCAACGAGGCTTAATATCGGTTGGAAATGTTTTGAGCGTTCGTAATACATGATTCGTCATGTATGAATTATACAGCCGTAAGTGTCGATGACAAAGCGCGAACCGTCATAGATCGGTGGTTTTCCAAGCGCAAACGTCGAAAAGTTATACACTACTATGGCTGTACCGCGAGTGGTAAAGAAATCTTGAAACATACGAATTTCTGCGAGTCCGCATTCTTCAAGTGGTACCCGAACGTTCGCCAAATTTAAAATTTCCTCGTCAGCACTTTTTTGAGCTCTTGAATGACTATGTCCAATAGCGATGTAAATCACCTGTGCGTATTGGACCTCGCACAGCATAGGCATAGGCAGCAGCTAGGCTGCGCGGTAGACAAAGATCATCATCATTACTGATTGTACGAATAGATTTTTTATGCACTGATTCTTCAGTTAAACTTACCCGGCCATATACCGCGACACCACCAACAATTGCACAATTGATAGACAGTCTGTCATTAATGTTAAATTCACTTGTACTTTGCACCGCACTAAATAACATTCTCCAACGATCTTCAACGACAAAATCCCTAATAGATCTGAACGACAACCAGAGTGGACCATGATTGAATCGCTCCGAATTGATTGTTACTCCTATGAAATCATTTGGTGCACCTCTGCTACAAAGACGTTGATGGAGATCTCGCACGCAACGTTCTAACCAATTGTAAATATCTGTGTTCGCCGGAGGCTGTGACAGGATTCCTCCGATTTCTCTTTCTTCATATGCAAAACGAGGGTAGAAGTGTACTGATTCATTTTTAATTATGAATCGTGGTCGCACTCCTTCTCCGAACTGTAAATAATTACCTGTAAGATTAAACTTTTTTTTATACTACGTAAATACAAATCAAAAACAATCTCTATCTATTTGTACGATCTTACTTTCTTCGTCTTCGTCAGCTGTGCCTGTGCTGCTGCTGTTGCTGCTGCTACTGGTGCTACTGGTGCTACTGGTACTGCTGCTGCTGCTGCTGCTGCTTAGTCTTCTGCGTTTTCTACGTTTACCAATCCTATTGATGACATCATCTTGATCTACTGGTGGTGGTGTACAACTTTGTACAACCATCAATAATCCAACTTCTAAAACTTAAGTATCGTTGTACTTTATAGCAGAAAAATTAATTATTATATCATAGTGCTTTCAATATTTACGATTTGGTGTAGTATATGTTATGATCATTTATGGATACAGCAAGGATTGTTTCTGAAAGTCAAGTATTGGGAGTACCATTATAATTCTAAATTATTATTAGAAGTCTTATATTGACAAGAGCAATACTTACCATTGTTCACGGATGATGTATTTGATGTCGACGGTAAGGTTTATTTTTTTACGAACCTGGTTTGTCGACTTTGACTGACCAAAAGATACTGACGAGATGCGTGCATACATCTCGTTAAATAGTGTGCCCATGCAGCATACATGGTGGAGAGATCTTGAATTGGTAACCAACGTTATTTTTCACTGATTATAACGATGATGAATGCTTCCACATAAACGATACTCAAACTGATATGCAGCTGCACTCATTACTCATGTACACGTGCATATATTCTTTTCTCATGAAAATGCTAGCTCTTCACTCTTAATACACGACGAAAAGACTTCTTAGAATAACGAGTCGTGAGTGCCACACGATCTTCTCCTAAATCCCGTACGCTATAGCTTCATATGTCCTTTGTCTCTGGCAGACGAACCAAGAGAGTGGTGAGAGAGACTTTTTCAACGTTATCAGATTTCGCACTGATTCTGTTAATACTGAGAAATTATCATAAGCGTTAACCATATTCCTCGAACGCGACTGCACGTGTGTTGCATCGCATTACTTTCAATTATGTCTGCCGAAGTGCTACGACTGCATTTTATTTCTCAGAAACTCTTCTTCGCAGAAGAGCGATATTTACCCCGAACAATATCATCTTCAAGACCACACGTGCGCGCTTAGTCATGATTGTCGGAGAATTAAGAAAATAAAGGTAAGCAGCACAGTTTAGTAGCTTTCAAGCCTCTATCCTGTCAACATCGAATTATGCGATAAAAGTGAAGCCCCGCGAGCTAATTAAAATATACATTTTCGAATTATTATATTGTCTCATATCAAAAAATAAATTATGATAAAATTATAAATTTATAATTTCTAATGTTTTAGTTGCAACTACAAAAAAGTGTTATCCAGCGAGCGGATCAAACTATAAATTTTCGAAATATTGATTATCAGGTGTCAAAAAAAAACTGATTGGGAGAATCTAAAGACACGGTTAACGAAGACGTATATCGAGCAACAAAAAGGTGTAATCCCGAAAACTGATCAAGCTATAAATCTTTAAGATACCGATTACCGATTGTTAAAAAAAGTTATGGGCAAAATCTCAATACACGGTTAACGAAGGCTTATATGTAACTATAAAAAAGCGTAATCCCGCGAGCTGATCAAACTATAACTTTTTGAGATATCGATTATCGATTGTTAAAAAAAAGTGGTGATCAAATCTGAATACACGATTAACAAAGACTTATATCTAGCAACAAAAAAGTGTAATCCCGCGAGCTGATCAAAGTTAAAGTTTTTGAGATATTGATTATCGATTATAAAAAAAAATGGTGGGCAAAATCTAAATACACGATTAACAAAGACTTATATCTAGCTATAAAAATGTTTAATCCCGCGAGCTGATCAAACTATAAATTTTTAAGATATCGATTATCGATTGTTAAATAAAAGTGGTGGGCAAAATCTGAATACACGGTTAACAAAGGCTTATACGTAACTATAAAAAAGTGTAATCCCGCGAGCTAATCAAACTATAGCTTTTCGAGATATCGATTACCGTTTGTTAAAAAAGAAGCGATGGGCAAAATCTTAATACATGATTGATAAAGGTTTATATCCTGTCCAAAACACCAGCACTCATACCGTAAAACGATTGGGCTCCTACGGTAAAATAATTAATAAACGCGCGCTAGGTCTTATTTTTCGTACGTGCCATCGTCGGCACGAGTCGGCTTCACTGCACGAACTTCAGAAACGTGGCCTTATCAGTACTTGTGAATTGTAATAAGATGTGATTTTGTATGGTTCCTCACAGCGATATAAGAGAAGAAGGTGCAGCTGCACGAATATTACGTGGTGAATAAACAACGCTACGTTCAATTTTTTGCAAAGTCTTTTTAGTGGGAAAGACTTTGGTCGGCTGTAAGTGATGACTAATATGAGGTAAGCCGCTATCCTACGCATCTGCAGAAAAGACTGCACGTGTACTCTTGCCGATGAGATCATCCTTTGCTCAAGGCAATGTTGGACTGACTGATAGTCGCGAATATACTCTCGCCGCGAACACATCTCCGTCGTTTCTTAAGAGTTTTTTTCTGTTACAGCCGGTAAAAAAAGGTTAGTTTTGTATAATTATAATTATAGATAAAAAAGAAGAGTGGTATCTATATATATATATATATATTTGCGCAAGTGTATGTCTCTCTCTCTCTCTCTCTCTCTCTCTCTCTCTCTCTCTCTCTCTCTCTCTCTCTCTCTCTCTTTCTTTCTCTCTCTCTCTCTCTCTCTCTCGGGCATCTTGTGTGTGTGTGCGCGCGTATGTGTGTGGGTGTAACAGCATCACGTATATGTATATATATATATATATAGGTCAATCCATGCCAAAACGCACACGGCTCTGCCCAAAAATGGTAAAGACTTAGAAAAACTTGTATAGGGTCAAAATTTAGGGATTTTTATGTAGAATCAATAGCTATGTGGCGCTTTTCAAAATTTTCAAAATGGCGGTCCCAAAAACCCGATTTTCTGACCAGTTATCCGAAAATTTTCCGATTAATCGTTCATAAAAATATAGATAAAAGACGAAAATTGTGAGTAAAGGTCATTTTATATGTTTTCGGGTACGCTGAATCCGAATCCGCTGACCGTTTAACCTTATCACTCCTGGATTTGCTCTAACGTCAAAAAATACCTCAAAAACGCTCAAACAGGCATGATTATGGCTAGATAAAGGTTCGTGACGATGCATTTGTTCATTTCAAGGGTCGCGTATTTTAAATCCAAGGTCCGTTCAGCTCGTTCAGTCCAAAATTTGCCCCTAGCCTCAAAATATTTTTCAAAAACGCTCAAATAGGCATGATTACGGTCAGATTAAGGATCGTGACCATAAATTTATACGTTTTCGAGATCGCTGATTTTAAGTCTAAGGTCTGTTTAGCCCGACAATCCCAAAATTTGTCGCTAACCTCAAAAAGTACTTCAAAAATGCTCAGCGGGCATGATGACGGCCAGATGAAGAATCGTGACCATATATTTATACGTTTTTGGGGTCACTTATTTTCAAATCCGAAGTCCGTTTAGTTCCATCAGCTAAAAATTTGTTTTTAACCTCAAAAATACCTGGCAAACGCTCAAATCGGCAGGTTCATGGCCAGAAATGGACGGTTATACTTTAAATCTCTACAACAACTTCCTTTTTATCACTTGAAAATTTTCTGATAATAATACTCTTGTTTCGTAGTGGAATAAAACAGTGATTGCTTGATATTTGTGGGACAGAAGGAGTCTCGTCAAACCGTCTTTCTAATCTTCTTTGAGTGTTGCTATGTGTTACTTTTGAATAATAAAAGAACTTTATATTTTTTATTGAATGGCATACCCACTCATAAAGCTGCTTAGCTGTTAAAATGCTGTTGATTGCTGATGCTTGGAGGCTTGCGTTCCTAGCTCCTATTTTAAGAGTTGCACCAAGGCCATCATGTGGGCCTTTTCCGTGAGCCGTCGCGCAAAAATGCCATTCTGCTTTGATACCAAAATCATTTTCATGATTACATAAATTTTGGATATTAAATCGATTTTTAAAATGTTGTTTTGCTCCATCAGAAAAGTAGATAATCTTTGTAAGTTTGTGTTGTTTCTTTAGGTAATCAATTATCATCGAATTACACACATACACCGCTGCAGAGTCATGAGTATTTGATTCAGAAATCAGGATTATATTTTCATGTTTTAATTCACCTTCATCTCGATAATAATAATAAACTACAGTATATACTGTGGCTTGATTATTATTATAGTGAAAAGCTTGAGCTGCTTTTTGAACAACGAAAGCAAAATTCTCTGAATAATCTGGTAGCACAAGAATTTCTCCTGGCTTTAAGCTTCTCTTCAATTGCTTAAAATATTCTGATTGTTGTTTCTTAATATAATCATGAGGTTTTAATGATTTTAACCGATGACCAAGAAGTTCGAGGAAATTTTCAGTAGTTGTGTTTGATGTAATCATAGTTGTTCTATCTGTCGAATGCCAAGAGCTAAAAGTTATATCCTTTACGTCTGCTTTTTCCAAACCTGATTCAAGCTGGGATCTGAGCTTATCGTAATTAGGGCAGTTTTTGCATCCGTTAAGAAAAGATTCTCTATTTGAGTTACGACATACCATGAGATTAAGACAATCGGTATAGTTTTTTAATGGGAATTCCGATTTAGCCATCAGGTCAGATAAATTGATGGCATCGAGCAAAAGCTTGACATTCTCATGAATCACACATACGCAAACAATATGAGTACCATTACTTCCGGGTAAAACACAATTTTGAGGTCGTAATTGGCAAAACTTTGAAAGATCTATAGTAGTATCTGGTTGCTCTCCGCAGAATTTGAAATATAATTCTTCTAAGCTAAACAATGTCAGTCTCTTCTGTTTGAGGACTTTTTCTCCATCAATCTCAACAGATTTTTTATTTCTATATCCTGGGAGAATACTGCTGTTAGAATCACATTCATAGAATTGTTTCACTCTATTAACCGTAGTTCGTGGCAGCGATTTACCTAGGCTAGGGGCAAATTTTGGACTGAACGAGCTGAACGGACCTTGGATTTAAAATACGCGACCCTTGAAATGAACAAATGCATCGTCACGAACCTTTATCTAGCCATAATCATGCCTGTTTGAGCGTTTTTGAGGTATTTTTGACGTTAGAGCAAATCCAGGAGTGATAAGGTTAAACGGTCAGCGGATTCGGATTCAGCGTACCCGAAAACATAGAAAATGACCTTTCTCACAATTTTCGTCTTTTATCTATATTTTTATGAACGATTAATCGGAAAATTTTCGGATAACTGGTCAGAAAATCGGGTTTTTGGGACCGCCATTTTGAAAATTTTGAAAAGCGCCACATAGCTATTGATTCTACAAAAAAATCCCTAAATTTTGACCCTATACAAGTTTTTCTAAGTCTTTACCATTTTTGGGCAGAGCCGTGTGCGTTTTGGCATGGATTGACCTATATATATATATATACATATACGTGATGCTGTTACACCCACACACATACGCGCGCACACACACACAAGATGCCCGAGAGAGAGAGAGAGAGAGAGAGAAAGAAAGAGAGAGAGAGAGAGAGAGAGAGAGAGAGAGAGAGAGACATACACTTGCGCAAATATATATATATATATATATATATATATATAGATACCACTCTTCTTTTTTATCTATAATTATAATTATACAAAACTAACCTTTTTTTACCGGCTGTAACAGAAAAAAACTCTTAAGAAACGACGGAGATGTGTTCGCGGCGAGAGTATATTCGCGACTATCAGTCAGTCCAACATTGCCTTGAGCAAAGGATGATCTCATCGGCAAGAGTACACGTGCAGTCTTTTCTGCAGATGCGTAGGATAGCGGCTTACCTCATATTAGTCATCACTTACAGCCGACCAAAGTCTTTCCCACTAAAAAGACTTTGCAAAAAATTGAACGTAGCGTTGTTTATTCACCACGTAATATTCGTGCAGCTGCACCTTCTTCTCTTATATCGCTGTGAGGAACCATACAAAATCACATCTTATTACAATTCACAAGTACTGATAAGGCCACGTTTCTGAAGTTCGTGCAGTGAAGCCGACTCGTGCCGACGATGGCACGTACGAAAAATAAGACCTAGCGCGCGTTTATTAATTATTTTACCGTAGAAGCCCAATCGTTTTACGGTATGAGTGCTGGTGTTTTGGACAGGATATAAACCTTTATCAATCATGTATTAAGATTTTGCCCATCGCTTCTTTTTTAACAAACGGTAATCGATATCTCGAAAAGCTATAGTTTGATTAGCTCGCGGGATTACACTTTTTTATAGTTACGTATAAGCCTTTGTTAACCGTGTATTCAGATTTTGCCCACCACTTTTATTTAACAATCGATAATCGATATCTTAAAAATTTATAGTTTGATCAGCTCGCGGGATTAAACATTTTTATAGCTAGATATAAGTCTTTGTTAATCGTGTATTTAGATTTTGCCCACCATTTTTTTTTATAATCGATAATCAATATCTCAAAAACTTTAACTTTGATCAGCTCGCGGGATTACACTTTTTTGTTGCTAGATATAAGTCTTTGTTAATCGTGTATTCAGATTTGATCACCACTTTTTTTTAACAATCGATAATCGATATCTCAAAAAGTTATAGTTTGATCAGCTCGCGGGATTACGCTTTTTTATAGTTACATATAAGCCTTCGTTAACCGTGTATTGAGATTTTGCCCATAACTTTTTTTAACAATCGGTAATCGGTATCTTAAAGATTTATAGCTTGATCAGTTTTCGGGATTACACCTTTTTGTTGCTAGATATAAGTCTCTCTCTCTCTCTCTCTCTCTCTCTCTCTCTCTCTCTCTCTCTCTCTCTCTCTCTCTCTCTCTTTCTGAGGAATAGTGGAATGCTCAGGAATAGTGGACTGCTCTAGAGCTGAAGCTGATCCTGTTGAGGTAGCTCATATTGTCCTCAGCACTGTTCTGCCGACTCTTCAAAAAGATGATATTATTAATGTTAGGCCACTAGCTCCCCCTACAATGAGGGGTCGCACCTCCAGAGCAGGAGCTGAACTCGGAATGAATGTTGCTGCGAGTGTGAATGACAAATCGCCTACAAGACCGCCACCTTTGTTTGTCCGTCTCGCGAGCAATAGATTAGTTAATGAATTTATGTGCGCTAAGGCTGCGTTTATGCGCTTTAATACAGCTGATATTGATCCCTCTCGTCTGAGTGTGGGGCTGGCAAGAGGTCCGTTCCACACGAACATTTTTATTAATGAATCCTTGAGCACTCCTGTTTATACCGAGTTCAAAAGTCTTAAGGTTATAGCTAAATAACTCGGTTTTCAGTTCGTGTGGCACAGGCACGGCAAGTTTCTCGTCAGATGGAGGGAGAGACTACGAGCTCATACGTTTACTTCAGCTTCCGATCTATCGATAATTGTAAAATTATATAACATCAAAAGTATTGGTATAGAAACTAAAACTCACGTTACAAACATAGACAGCAATGGCAACTGCAATACCAATAATAATAATGGAGATATTAAGGAAAATAACACGAACGCACACCTAACACAAATAACTAATCACGTAACACTCACACATAAAAACAGTACTTGTCACAACAGCGACAAGCAATGTTCAACATCTGCGAATAAATCGGATTGACTAGGTGTAGATAATGCTCGCAAGACGGATGACAAGGGAGTGAATTTGAGAGCGGGTTTTTTCAATGCCAATTCCATCAGGTATTGTATTGAGGAAATCCGCGAACTTCTAAGCGGAAACCAATCCTATCATCTATTCGGTGTAGCCGAAACGTGGCTGGACGGTGAGAAGTCCGATGATTCCATTCAGATAGCTGGTTACTCGATTGTGCGGCAGGATAGAAATGTCCATGGTGGGGGTGTGGCGCTTTATGTCCGCGACAATTATAGGGTCAAAGTTCTTGCTGTGTCAAACACTGATGGACCAGATAAACCCAATCAGTCTGAATACATCATGTGTGAGATACAGCATAGAAGCAAGGAGCCTGTTTTAGTCGCGGTCATCTACCGGGCCCCCACTATCGCATTTCTGAAGAACTCGGATCTTGTCGACAAGCTGAGAGAGTATTGTGCCGCTTACAGTCACAAAATCATAATGGGTGATCTTAATGCGAATTTATTGGCTGACAGTGATGATGCGAAGTTTGTTCGCAAACTTGCGGCTGAACTGTCACTTCAGATCGTCCAGCATGGAGCGACTCATCATACTGACACGTCGCACACATGGCTAGACGCTATACTAGTGGACTGCAACGATACAGTAGTCGACAGCAACAACTTCGACCCGACCTGGCCTACAAACACAACGTCATCAACATGGGTTCGCCCTCCATCACCAAATGATTCAGTTGACATTTTTTTTGCGATGCTACCGAAAGATTCGGACTGACGTGGTTCGAACTGCCGTTTTGGCCTTGGTCAATTCGTATTTCGCCGCCGAATGGTTCGGTCGACATTTTTGAGATGCCGCCGAAAGATTCGGACCGTCGAACTTCGAAATTCTAGCCTCTATTCGTATGTCGGAGAATGGGCTGTTATTGCTTGTTCTCCTTTGCGTTGTAAGATACTGTATATATTATTGTGATTTTTTGGTTTGTTGTTATTCTCTCTGGGTAGGGTTTTAGGTTGGAATGATTTACACTCCTTTTAAGTATGGTGGAAGTGTTGATCGACTACCAATGTCCAGTACATGTATGAATATACTTCCGAAATTTCCGGATGACAAGACGTCGACGAAAATACTATGCAATTCAAGCTTGTGTTCGTTTTGTACTCAGTTAAAGAAAAGAATATAATTAATTCAATGCTAGATTCTTAAGAATAAATAAATTAATTAATTTTTAATTCTTATGATTTTAGTACATTTCATTTTACATGTCTATAGTTAAAGTTTAATTTTGAAGAACAGAATGCGTAATATTGAAGATTATATGTAATGTGTTCTCATTTTGTAAATAAAGCCAAAATATTGATTAATGGAGCAAAAAATTCTGCTTATTTAACGTGTGATTCATTCTTGAAGATTCATTTTAAACCGAACCACTTGTAAATATAATATTATACCATGGTGAGTGATCTATCGGCAGAAGAACTTCTGTAAGAACTTATCGGTGTTGATACCGAGTCGCTCGTGAACGTCGAGCTCTGCATTTCCTGCAGGCTGGACGGTACGCAGTCGGCTGAAGTGACGCTGGAACATTTTGACTAGAGTGGGCTATTTTCCTGGTTGGTGGCGGAAGTAATACAAGTCGTTAGTATCGACAGTGATATTAATTTTCAAAGGGCGAGAAATACGTGAAATAGTTTTCGATGGTCGAGAAATAGTCGAAGAAATTGTCTTTTGTCGAAAAATAGTCGGAGTAATTTTCGATCGTCAAAAAGCACTCGCGAGTATCTTCCGATAGTCTAGAAATATTCAAAGTAATTTTTGATCGTCGAGAAATACTCGGAGTTATTCTCGATGGTGGTGAAATACTCGGAGTAATTTTCGGTCATCAAAAAACACTCGCAAGTATCTTTCGATCGTCGAGATGCACTTGGAGTAGTTCTCGATGATCGACACATATTCGGGAATACCTTTCGATGGTCGAGAAATACTGGGAGTAGTTATCCATCGTCAAGATATACTCGGACAATTTTTCGATAGTCAAGAAATACTCGTGAATATCTTTCGATCGTAGTGAAATACTCCGAGTAGTTTTCGATGGTCGAGAAATACTCGGGAGTATCTTTCTATAGTCGAGAAATACTCGGACTAGTTTTCGATGGTCGAGAAATATTCAGAGTAATTGTCAATCGTCAAAAAACACTCGCGAATATCTATCGATCCTCGAGAAACACTCGGAGAAGTTCTCGATGGTCGACAAATACTCGCAGTAATTTTCGATTGTCCAATAACACTCGCAGTAATTTTCGATCATCTAAAAACACTCGCGAGTATATGTCGATCCTCGAGAAACACTCGGAGTAGTTCACGATGGTCGAGAAATACTCGCGAGTATCTTTGTATGGTCGAGAAATATGTCGACAGGTCCCGATGGTCGAGAAATATTTCGAGTAGTTCTCGATGGCCGAGAAATACTCGCAGTAATTTTCGATTGTCCAATAACACTCGCGAGTATCTGTCGATCCTCGAGAAACACTCGGAGTAGTTCACGATTGTCGAGAAATATTTCCAGTAGTTCTCGACGGTCGAGAAATACTGGGCGTAGTTGTCGATGGTCAAGAAATACTCGGAGTAATTTTCGATAGTCAAGAATTACTCGTGAGTATCTTTCGATCGTAGTGAAATGCTACGAGTAGTTTTCGATGTTCGAGAAATACTCGGGAGTATCTTTCGATGGTCGAGAAATACTCGGAGTAATTTTCGATGATCGAGAAATACTTGGAGTAGTTCTGTTGATGCCGAGTCGCTCATAAACGTCGAGTCCTGCTCTTCCTGCAGGTTGGACGGTACGCAGTCGGCCAAAATGACGCTGGAACATTTTGACTAGAGTGGGCTATTTTCCTCGTCGGTGGCGGAAGTAATACAAGTGGTCAGTATCGGATGTGATTTTAGTTGTCAAAGGGCGAGAAATACGCAAAATAGTTTTCGATGGTCGAGAAATACTCGAAGAAATTTTCTTTTGTCGAAAAATAGTCGGAGTAATTGTAGATCGTCAAAAAACACTGGCGAGTATCTTTCGATCGTCGAGATGCACTGGGAGTAGTTCTCGATGGTCGAGAAGTACAAGTATCTATCGATTGTCTAGAAATACTCAGGAGTAGCTCTCGGTGGTTGAGCAATACTCGGAGTAGTTCTCGATGGTTGAGAAATACTCGGAGTAGTTCTCGATGGTCGAGTAATACTCGGAGAAATTATCAATCGTCGAATTTTTGTTTATTATTTTTCTATCAGTTTTTTATTGTTGGCCGTAGATTTGCACATATGAGGCATTTTACGTGAAGCTTCTTGATCCGAAAATTAACCGCAATATCAGCGACTTTTGTTTTCTATATAAATAGTATGCGACTTGTTTCAATAGCTTTTCAATGGTGATATCCATTTTCAATTTCAAAAAATGGTTATCATCATCAAAAGCTAGTGAAAAAATCTATAAAAACATTATTATTATTATTATTCTTAGTTTTTCATTATTATTATTTATCTTAGTTTTTTATATAATTATGATTTATTTATTTAGCGCAAAAATTTGCAGAGGTATGCTCATAAGTAAAAGTACGCTAAGCGTGTATTAATTATAATGTTAGCGTACGATATCTGACGTCACATTTACATATTCTTCATAGTGTAGATACCGTCAGATACACAGTCGAGCGACGTCAAATAACATCATAATTATTTTGAAGCCATTACATATAACATTTCATGCATTTTTAAGAATACATACTAATTATAATCACATAATCAATGCTCACATAGAACTTACAAAGTTGTGGAATTTTGTCGCAACCGTAACAATCGTAATATTATAACCAAATCAAATATAAAATATTATTATTCATATGATTTTGAGTATCGATACTTTATAAAGTGTATTATATTATATTAATTAAATTTAATCGAATTATACTTAAAGAGCGAAATATAATAGTTTTGCATGGTATATTGTCGAATTTCAGTATTATAAACAATTCAAGTAGATATTTAGACTACGTTAAAAATAATTATAATTCTCATAGACGCATAATTTAGCCTTGCTTATAGTGGTTATTAAAACTATTCTTTGTAAAAAAGTCTCGTGAAAAATAATCAGGCAGCTATTACATTTTATTTTACTCATTATTAAGGCAGGTTTGCCGTGGATTTGCCCTATTTATTCAATAATTTTTATTTCATACAAAAAATAATCTTTGTTGTTCAAACTTCTTACATATTAAAATACACATTTTGAAGATATAAAATTTTTTTTTTTACGGATTTTTCTTGATAAAATGGCCGCCTTAAAATTATTTTTTTGTTTGACTGTCGACACGATATCTCACCAACGGATCATCTAAAATCAAAAAACTAAAAAGATTCTTAAAACTTATAGTTTTGGCTATTGCATGATCTAGGATTATAACGATCAATAAATTTTTCAAAAAGTTATAAACAATTTATGTTGCAAAAAAGAGCCAAAAAATTCAAAAGTCCGCCATTTTGTTTTTTTGTGGTAAAAATTAAATATCCTAGACTATGCAATAGCCAAAACTATAAGTTTTAAGAATCTTTTTAGTCTTTTTATTTCAGATGATCCGTTGGTGAGATGATCGTGTCGACAGTCAAACAAAAAAATAATTTTGAGGCGGCCATTTTGTCAAGAAAAATCCGTAAAAAAAAAAAATTTTTTCATATCTTCAAAATGTGTATTTTAATATGTAAAAAGTTTGAACAATAAAGATTATTTTTTGTATGAAATAAAAATTATTGAATAAATAGGGCAAATCCACGGCACACCTGCATTAAAGACTCAAAAGTTAAAAGTTCTACAGATTTCCCCATATAATTATCAACTGTTTATCACAACCTTCTGTTTATGCATTTTTATAATATTATTTATTAATTATTATCTCGATTTGACTTATATAAAGGACAAGAAAATACGAATATGCGATATTATTAAATAGGTATCGATATATTAAAATGACCGTCGCATTTCATCTATAATCCTTATAAAGATATTGTTTATAGTTTTTGTTTTAAAATCTATTGTAAAAACACAGATTAAAACAAAAATACGATACGGAGAATCTCGTTTGAATTTTAAGGCACAAAGTATTTTATATTTTATAACATAATTTTAATTCATACTCCTAGGCTCCTTTAGAAACATTCTCAAGAAAAATGAATATTAAGATAACAGTTTCTTTGTATATTAATTATCAATTTTAATTTTTATTTATTAAGTAATAAATTATATGTGAGTGTTAAGAAACGTATTATTTCTCAACGGAATAATTTTATTAAAGTCGGGGGGGGGGGGGGCAAGGTCTGATTCAGCCGTCCTGTACAGGCCCCGGCCTTTCGCGGACGTGGGGTGATTAAATCTTTTATTTAACTTCTTTATATTATTATTGAATAAATTCTTCGGGGAATTAATGGAAAAAGAAAATATTTTTTACCTTACTTGTTCTATTGTTGAACTCAATATTTTTTATTTATGCTTCTTAACTTGGTTGCTTGTTTTGTTACAAATATCTGTATTGGTGAGGCATGTGGCTACTCTAAATTGGCTCAATCACGACTGCCCGAAAACGTGTCGGAGGTGTAGCGTCCACCCCCGCTCAAGACCTCTCCTCTCCTACCGTGACGTCACGGTAATTGTCGCCTCGCGTCGCCTTCATGACTTTCTATCAGCTTGGCGATTATACGATAGGTGAGGAGAAGTCCTACGTCAGCAAATAAGGTTTATGTCAGCAAATTTGATGTCATTATATGTTTAATTTGTTTTGACTTGGGATTGGGTATATAAAAGAAAATAACTTTTTATGAATGTTGGTTTTTGGTGGGCGATTGGTCAGAAATTTTCGAGATTTATTTATTTTTTTTTTTTCTGAACATGGGTTCGCCCTCCATCATCAAATGATTCGGTTGACATTTTTTTTGCGATGCTCCCGAAAGATTCGGAGTGACGTGGTTCGAACTGCCGTTTTGGCCTTGGTCAATTCGTATTTCGCCGCCGAATGGTTCGGTCGACATTTTTGAGATGCCGCCGAAAGATTCGGACCGTCGAACTTCGAAATTCTAGCCTCTATTCGTATGTCGGAGAATGGGCTGTTATTGCTTGTTCTCCTTTGCGTTGTAAGATACTGTATATATTATTGTGATTTTTTGGTTTGTTGTTATTCTCTCTGGGTAGGGTTTTAGGTTGGAATGTATTGCACTTTTTATTGTTGGCCGTAGATTTGCACATATGAGGCATTTTACGTGAAGCTTCTTGATCCGAAAATTAACCGCAATATCAGCGACTTTTGTTTTCTATATAAATAGTATGCGACTTGTTTCAATAGCTTTTCAATGGTGATATCCATTTTCAATTTCAAAAAATGGTTATCATCATCAAAAGCTAGTGAAAAAATCTATAAAAACATTATTATTATTATTATTCTAGTTTTTCATTATTATTATTTATCTTAGTTTTTTATATAATTATGATTTATTTATTTAGCGCAAAAATTTGCAGAGGTATGCTCATAAGTAAAAGTACGCTAAGCGTGTATTAATTATAATGTTAGCGTACGATATCTGACGTCACATTTACATATTCTTCATAGTGTAGATACCGTCAGATACACAGTCGAGCGACGTCAAATAACATCATAATTATTTTGAAGCCATTACATATAACATTTCATGCATTTTTAAGAATACATACTAATTATAATCACATAATCAATGCTCACATAGAACTTACAAAGTTGTGGAATTTTGTCGCAACCGTAACAATCGTAATATTATAACCAAATCAAATATAAAATATTATTATTCATATGATTTTGAGTATCGATACTTTATAAAGTGTGAGACGGCCTGTACCTATACCCTTATTATCAAGAACGGTACCATTAATTATTATTGTTAATGTTAATATGATATTAACATTAGTAATCATTATAAGCAAAATAAATTAGTTAATACACTTAGGATATAAAAAAAACGTAGTATTAATTGAAAGTTAGTTTTTTTATAAGAAATCATTTAATTAATTATTTAATTATTGCGGAAATGATTCGGTTTTATATTTGTTAACTAAGATGATACGGCGGGGCCAACGTAATGGCTAAGAACGCGCGCGTGTGCATATACACACACGAGCGCGCAGACATACGAAAGCGTGTTCAGCGAGGAGCAACGAATTCGCGAATATTGGAAGAGTGGGGATTCGCGAATATCGTGAGAAGGAGGACGGGAGCGAGAGAGATGGAGAGAGTGGGCTCGGGTATATATCGGCGACGCACAGCCGAGAAAGCACTGAGTTTTCTCTGACCTCTCAAGCCGTGGCTAGCCAGCGAGCAGGCCTCGCGCTCGGGATACTAGGGTGAACTCGGGCCGCTTCTTGTGGTGAACACACGGTGATGTGGCGAATCCTCGCCTATCTACCACGTGTAATCTCTCTCTTTCGCTTCCCTCTATCGCAACTCCACTCCTCTTTAATTGTACTTTTACCCTCAATAAAAAACCAAGTTTCACACTAATAATTATAACTCATTTTTCCCCGCCTCCACCTATTATTCGGGTTCGCCGGACGTCCTTCAGTAGCCACTGGAGGGGGAAACGCGCTAACGAATTTCATAAAAGGCATAGCTCGGGGCGGCCAACGCGCTACCCGAGACTACGTCTTCAGGGTTTTACCCGAGAAAAGCGCGCTGGTGCCTTTCTCGGGGTTTTGACTGCTTGCCCGGCGGAGAGCTAACGCGCCCTTCTGCTGGTTCGAGTTAGCATACCAAAACCCAAAGCACAGTTACACTTCTGCAGCTCTGACCTCGGCGGCTGCAGGAGCGTAACTATCAGGGGGAATCCAGGAAGAGGTTGTTTCTCGCGCACTTCTTCGGGTCCGTACGCGAACCGCGTGTAACAAAAACACAACTGGAAAACGAACTTTCCTACGTTGGAGTAGAAGAACGGCTTAAGTCCGTCACATTGGCGCCCGAACAGGGACTCGAGGGAAAAACACGTAGAAACAGCCTTAAATGATTCCGGAATGGGACGGGACGTTCACAGAAACGCGTATACATTCGCGTATTACAGACACGCAAAAATTGATAAATCGGTTAATTAAGATTGATGAGGAGAGATGGGGAACGATATTAAGTCTTGACGAGGAAGTACGAAATTTAAAAACAGAGAATGATAATTTAAAGAATAAAATTGCACATCAGCGTCAAGACATGCAAAATCTATGGAAGTCGTTAGATGAGGCGATACAAGTTGTCAACAAATTAACGATAAAAACCGAAAAATTGAGTGGCCATCTGGGAATAGTTACAGGAAAAATGATAACAAAATTCGGGAAATTCGAAAAAATACAGCAGGAACAAGATGATAAGATCATTGAGCTCACGCGCCGTATAAATTCGTTAAAAATTGAATAAATTTAATGAAGGGAAAGGTCAATCCATTTTTTGCAAAACGAGCGAAAATTTAAATGATAGATGAAAAATTAGGTCATTAAAATTATAATTTCTGGCGGATATTTATATTAATAAAAATATATTATTTATAAAAATAAAATATTTTACAAGTATTTTTTTTATTAATATTTTTTCTTATAAAAAAAATACAAAATGCCGCAAAATAAAAGGTTATCCGGGGCGTTTATGACAGACATCGAGACGACAGCTCCCGTGGAGAGTCTCGATGATGAGCAACGTAAGCACCGCGATTGGGAAAAGGCAGTTCCCGAGGAATTAAAATGCCTAGATGAGAGACAGGACGAATTAGAAAGTAAAATTACTAATTTAGTTAAAACTCCGGATGGACTAGAGTCACCTCCTTTAAATACTTCACGTATTGAAGCGATAAATACCGATTTAGTTGCACGCATAAATGCACTGTCAGACTTGTTAAAAAAAACCCAAGACGCGAGCACCGCAGAAACGCAGCGGGGCGCGAAACTAGAAGCGGCCGTGAAAGCCTTAGAAAATCGTGTCAAAATACTGGAAACGGAAAATGATAATTTAATAACGGAAAATACAGAGTTATATTCAAATTACGAGAAGTTGAGTAAACAATTTGAAGATAGTGATATCGGGGGAGAATTGAAAAAATACTTAATCGCGCGATTAGATGAGGTATATGAGAAAAACGAACAGGCGGTTAAAAAACTCGAAAATTCGATCAACAAACACAATGCGGGGCGTGCCAGTTCGGCAGGGACCAGCGGAAGTGAAGCATCGAGAAAAATAAAATTAAATATACCTAAATTTAAGGGGTTACCCTCGGAAAGACCGATGAAATTTATATTTGAGTTAGAAAACTATTTTACATTAATACGGCCGGATGCCGATGAAACACTATGTGTAATTTCGCAGGCACTAATAGACGATGCTCATAACTGGTGGTACCTGCAGGAGGGCCAAATAAAAGATTACGACGATTTTTTAAACAAATTCAAAGAGAGGTACTGGAATTCGAATATGCGACGAGTGGCGAAAAGAAAAGTAGAGTTCGGGCAGTGGTATGCTTCAGCGTCCATGAATCGCGTAAATTACGCGATTTATATCCTGGGATTAACGAAAGAACTTGAACTCGAATTACCCGAGGAAGACCTGGTATTAAAAATCGGCGAGCATTTTGAGAGGAGTATCAGGTTAGCTATAGCAGGGCAAAGGGTAAAAGATAAAAATAGTCTATTGAAAATACTAGCAGAATACGACAGCGATGATCAACGCACAAAAGGTGACCGCGCGCCCGTTAACACGGTAGAAACGAAAAAATTCACGAGTAACGCGCCGAGCCAATCCGCGGCTCCTGTTGCAAATACGGAAGGTAAAAAACCTTGGCAAACGAAAAATATAAGTGCCATGCAAAATGCGAAACCAACCGAAAGTCAAAGAACCGGGAATAATACGTATAAAAATCCTAAAAAATGGGAAAACAACCAAACCAATAAGTGGAGAGATAAGAAAGATCAATCGGACATAAACGTGTTCGATATAGATATCAGCGATGTTCGAACCCCGGGAAACGGGGATTAGTTGCGTCACGTAATTCGGATCTAGAAGTAAAAAATAGACGGGGCGCAACTGAGCACTTAAATGTAGCTTCTATAATAGAAGACCCGCGGGAAACATTATTATACGATGTAGAACCCGCTGGAGAAAATGCCGAAACCACGTGTTGTCCGGAAATCAGCATAAGCGTATACGGAAACGAAGTAAAAGCGTTAATCGACACGGGGAGTGAAGTCACGGCGATTTCAGAAGAATTTTATTACGCAAATATTGATAAACTTAAAGAATGCCCTACACTACCTATAAGTGGAAAAGTCATTAAAGGCGCGACGGGGGCAAAATCGGCGAGATTAAAGTTCCAAATACTGCTAACTATAACTATCGGAGGATTAGAGGCAAAATTAATAATTTTAGTAGTGCCAAAATTGGTAAAACCGTGTATCATCGGGTATGACTCAATAAAAGCGTTAAAAATGCTAATTGACACGGTAAATCAAAACTTATTATTTCAAGTAAATCAGAAAGACGGTGTTATCGGTTACACAGATAGGCGGTTCGCGTCGAACGAATATACGTCTCTGTGCATCGAGCATGCAAATGAGTACCTCGAAAATGAGGTAGATCTCAGGAATCACTTCGACGAGGACGATGGAAAAGGTACGGAATCCCGCGAAGAATCGTACGATATCTCAGTAGAAGAAATCGACAATAAAGTAAATTTATGTGAAAATCTAAATGAATCACAAAAAACGAAATTAAAAGAATTACTTGTAAAATATAAAAAAGTGTTTGAAAAAAACCCGGTTTGCTAACTACCTATGAGCACGAGCTAATTTTGAAAGACGATACACCCTTCTATACTAAGCCCTATCCTATACCTCTAGCATATCGCGAGCAGGTAAAAAAGGAAATAAACCGAATGTTGGAATTAGGAATCATTAGGCGCTCGACCAGCCCGTATATTAACCCAGTAGCCGTAGTTAAAAAAAAGGACGGTTCTGTGCGATTATGTTTAGACGCTCGAAAACTGAACGCGCGGCTTATTGATGATTACGAGGGGCCGCCAGGCGTTGAGGAGGTATTGCAAAGATGCGCGGGAAAGCCGATAACAAGTACCTCAGACTTCACGTGTAGTTATTGGCAGGTAAAGCTCGCGGAGTGGTGCAAAAAATATACGGCTTTTAAGTGTGATAATCACATTTATGAGCATAACGTGGTACCCTTTGGGATAAAAACTAGCGGATCAGCCTTAATTAGAGGACTAGATCAAACAACGTCAGATTTTGACGAATTTTTAGTATTGTTTGTGGACGACATGGTGATAAAATCAAAAAAATTCGAAACACACCTGTCGCACTTAGCTGCGCTGTATGAAAGACTCTTAGCCCATAATCTAAGATTAAATTTTAAAAAATCAAACTTTATGTGCGAGGAAATCGAATTTCTAGGCCACTTTATATCAGCACACGGAATCAGGCCGGATCCCGAGAAAATAAAAACAATAAAAAATTTTAAAAGACCCCGTAATGTAAAGGAGTTACAGAGTTTTCTGGGGTTTGTCAATTTTTACACTAAATTCGTAAAAAATTATTCGCACAACACAAAACCTTTGATTGAGCTGCTTAAAAAGGGTTCATTTTTTGATTGGACCGCAGTGCAACAAAGAGCTTTTAACAATATAAAAGAAATTTTTGATGAAAACATTATTTTAAAATACGCAGACCCGAAACGGCCTTACATACTTTCCACCGACTCTTCGGATTTTGCGTGCGCCGCGGCACTATCGCAATTAAATGACGAGGGTGAAGAAGAAGTCGTGTGTTTTGTAAGTAGAACTTTAAAAGGGAGCGAGGGCGCATACTTTACCACTGAGAAAGAAATGGTTGCATTAGTATGGGCATTAAAGAGATTGGACACGTTTTTACGGGGGGCAATAAATATTTACGTGAGGACAGATCATGAAGCTCTGGCCTTTTTAAAAACATGCAAGTACCGTAATGCCAGGTTACAAAGATGGAATTTAGCTATACAAGACTTTAATATCGACCCGGAATATATACCGGGCAAAGGAAACGTCGTCGCGGACTATCTAAGCCGCGTCACCGAGTTAGAGCCGAACCGCGCGGAAAAAACTGAAATAATTATAGCCGCAGTGGTACAACAAAAGCCAAGCCCGGCGTTAATCAATTTGTGTAAAAATATGGATAAATTACAAAGAAGTGAGCCATACGCGTCTCAGATTATGGAAAAACTAAGGGCTGGGGACGCTAAAATAAAAAAGAAATTCGAAATTCGAGAAAATATATTATATAGAATTATGATTAATTGTGCAAAAATATATATACCAGAGGGGAACTTAAAACCACTTGTAACGGAGGTACACATGATATATGGACATGTGGGGCCGCGAAAAGTATATAAAATAATTTTAGAGCATTTTTACTCACGAAATTTACGAAAAAGGGTAGCTGAAATACTAAAAACGTGTGATACATGCCAAAAAACTAAATATTTAACGCAGCGATATGACGAAATCACGCAACCTATATTAACTAATAAACCGCGAGAAATGTTATCGATAGACTTTTTTGGTCCCTTACCCGTGTCGAGAGGTGGTGTAAAATACATTTTAACTACTATAGACGTATTCAGTAAATACGTAGTATTTTATCCTCTAAAAAAGGCGAACACGACAGCGGTAATTAGAAAATTAATGAATGATTACATACCAACTTATGGGAAACCGGAGGCAATAATATCAGACCATGGGACGCAGTTTACAAGCAAAAAATGGATTGATACATTAAAAAACGAGGGGATACGCATAATATATTCATCTATCAGAGACCCTCAAAGTAACATAATCGAGCGTGTACACCGAGAATTGGCAAGGTTTTTACGCACTTTCGTAAAGGATAAACACGGCGGGTGGGCTCTGTATATTCGAAAAATTCAAAACATTATAAATGAAATCCCTCATGAAACGACGAACCAGCCACCTATCTTATTGCATATGGGCCATAAGCCAACAAGGATATGAGAAAAATATTTAAAAATACCAGAAGAGGACAACGATGTGTCCCGCGACAATAGAATATCACTAGCTCGCGACTATGCGCACAAATTCTTAAAGAATAGAGCAGCGAAACGGAATGCGAATAAAACACACTTTAAATTTAAATACGGCGACAAAGTGTTAGTGAAAGCTTTAAACGTATCGGATGCGGAGAACGGCAAAATAGCAAAATTTTTTGATGTTTTTGAAGGGCCATTTATCCTGCAACAAGACGTGGGAATCGATACGTATTTACCTTACGACCCGGTATTAAAAAAAGGACGGGGAAAATTTCACTTGGCAAATTTAAAACCGTATTACAGTGAATAAGTAATCAAAAGAAAAATCTATTATTGAAACAAAAAATTGACAAATTAGATAAACTAGAATAAACTTTTATAGTATAAACTTGTTTTTGTTCACACGAAAATAATCATAAATTGGGCAAGTGAAATTTGATACCGTTAGGGTATTCTCTCTCTGGCACGGTCAAATAAAATTTTCAAATTTTTTTTCAAAAATTCAAACTTTTTTTGGGGGGCAGTAGGGAGAGAGAAACACACAATAGAATAGAACAGGCTTAAGAGTTTATAAATTTTAGATTTAAACAAATGTAAAAGAGCATAACATGTAATTAAGCGAAAAACAAAAACACATATGTAAAAACGAAATGTAATTATTTAAATAATGCAGAACAGAACATTATAAACAAAAAGAGGCACCCTGAAATCGGCCCAATACATAATTAAGGTATATGCATTATTAAAATAAATTAAGTAAACAAAGAGACACTTGAACCATAAAATAATAGAATACAATAATTCAATGAGTGCACGTATATATTGGACACCACGTGTATACACGTATACGTGCAAACATCAATTAAAACAAATTATAAAATTAAAAATAAAAGAGGCACCGTGAAATCGGCCCAAAGAAAAAAGAATATGGTTCATAATACTCTAAGAAAGCAATATAGCGAGAAAGAATAGAATTAAAAGGTAGATAGAGATAGGGACAAGAAGAGAGCCAAATCGAAGAAACATGCGATGTTTTCGGAGAAACACAAGCAGGGAGGACCGCAGGTCCGGTACGCGCATGGGAGAATTCAAACGTAAACAAGGAGCTGGCACGTGTGCGAAAATTCGGCAGAAGGGAGCGGAAAAGCCGAGGTGACGAGTCAAGGTGCAAGACAAAAGGACCTCACAGTCGATTTAGATCGAGCATCATGTGCGAAACCCGAAACGCGACCCGCGACGCAGCGACGAGTACCGAAAGGCACGTGCGATTCGGTATGTGCGATCAGGAGACGGTCGTGTGCGAAAGAGACCTAGCGCTGGGAAGCGGGTACCATAGGACGGTGCCATATAAAACGACACGCATCTCCTGCGTACGCTTTAAATGCGCAAGGAAGGGAGGATTCCAGCGAGCCGAGGGACCTGCTCGATGGAACCCACCCGGAGGGCCAAAAGAGGACAAGCGGCTGGGCCCGGACACAATGTCGAAGCAGAAGGGAACGCAGGTGGCCGGAGACATGGAGAAATCCATACGGAAACACCGAGGGTGGGTGTTTTTTGGAAGCGCGCAAGCTCGGCGACCCGGAGCTTCACCAAGGAAGCCCGAATTTTACGGACCCACTCCAACAGACATCGAACTGACACCCGACCCGGAACCAACGCAAGCCCTAAAGAAGGGCCGAAAGAGGAAAAGGGGAATAACGCATTTACTACCATCTCCCACTGCGCTAAGCGACATGGAGAAAATCGCAACGGCCCAAAAGGCCTTACCAAGTCTAAGCGACGGCGAGGAATACGAGCCCCGAGCCATAGACCAGCTAGAAGACAGTTCCTGGAAACTACAGGCACGCCAAAACATCATAGCGAGGTACGCAAAATTTAGCACAAAACGAGGAAAAAAAAAAAAAAAAAAAAATCGGCTTTTTGGGCATTAAAAAATAAAAAACATGCGTAAAACAGGCAAAAGGCCAGGGAGGGACAGAGCGATGTCCAGGAGGGAAGTTCAACCGATAACCCCGAGCAAAACCCAATCTCAATGGCACACGATATCGGAGGATCGGACGTCGACAAAGTATTAGCAGAGCTAGAGGCCCCATGTCAACACCTTCAATCGGACGCCCTGATGGATGCCATCAACGACTTTGAAGAGTGGCTTCAACAAGTCGAAAATTAGGAATTTTATTTTTTTTAATTTTTAATTATTTGTTATTTCGATTATTGTTTCATGTTTTTTTTATAGAATAAATAAAAACAGAATACGTTATCTGACGCGTTACTTTTTTATTAGGAGAGCGAGCCAGTAAAGGTATACGCCGCCTAGAAAACAAAATAAAATTTTCAAATTTGGTTTCCAAAATTGAAACTTTTATTGGGGGGCACTGAGACGGCCTGTACCTATACCCTCATTATCAAGAACGGTACCATTAATTATTATTGTTAATGTTAATATGATATTAACATTAGTAATCATTATAAGCAAAATAAATTAGTTAATACACTTAGGATATAAAAAAAACGTAGTATTAATTGAAAGTTAGTTTTTTTATAAGAAATCATTTAATTAATTATTTAATTATTGCGGAAATGATTCGGTTTTATATTTGTTAACTAAGATGATACGGCGGGGCCAACGTAATGGCTAAGAACGCGCGCGTGTGCATATACACACACGAGCGCGCAGACATACGAAAGCGTGTTCAGCGAGGAGCAACGAATTCGCGAATATTGGAAGAGTGGGGATTCGCGAATATCGTGAGAAGGAGGACGGGAGCGAGAGAGATGGAGAGAGTGGGCTCGGGTATATATCGGCGACGCACAGCCGAGAAAGCACTGAGTTTTCTCTGACCTCTCAAGCCGTGGCTAGCCAGCGAGCAGGCCTCGCGCTCGGGATACTAGGGTGAACTCGGGCCGCTTCTTGTGGTGAACACACGGTGATGTGGCGAATCCTCGCCTATCTACCGCGTGTAATCTCTCTCTTTCGCTTCCCTCTATCGCAACTCCACTCCTCTTTAATTGTACTTTTACCCTCAATAAAAAACCAAGTTTCACACTAATAATTATAACTCATTTTTCCCCGCCTCCACCTATTATTCGGGTTCGCCGGACGTCCTTCAGTAGCCACTGGAGGGGGAAACGCGCTAACGAATTTCATAAAAGGCATAGCTCGGGGCGGCCAACGCGCTACCCGAGACTACGTCTTCAGGGTTTTACCCGAGAAAAGCGCGCTGGTGCCTTTCTCGGGGTTTTGACTGCTTGCCCGGCGGAGAGCTAACGCGCCCTCCTGCTGGTTCGAGTTAGCATACCAAAACCCAAAGCACAGTTACACTTCTGCAGCTCCGACCTCGGCGGCTGCAGGAGCGTAACTATCAGGGGGAATCCAGGAAGAGGTTGTTTCTCGCGCACTTCTTCGGGTCCGTACGCGAACCGCGTGTAACAAAAACACAACTGGAAAACGAACTCTCCTACGTTGGAGTAGAAGAACGGCTTAAGTCCGTCACAAGTGTATTATATTATATTAATTAAATTTAATCGAATTATACTTAAAGAGCGAAATATAATAGTTTTGCATGGTATATTGTCGAATTTCAGTATTATAAACAATTCAAGTAGATATTTAGACTACGTTAAAAATAATTATAATTCTCATAGACGCATAATTTAGCCTTGCTTATAGTGGTTATTAAAACTATTCTTTGTAAAAAAGTCTCGTGAAAAATAATCAGGCAGCTATTACATTTTATTTTACTCATTATTAAGGCAGGTTTGCCGTGGATTTGCCCTATTTATTCAATAATTTTTATTTCATACAAAAAATAATCTTTGTTGTTCAAACTTCTTACATATTAAAATACACATTTTGAAGATATAAATTTTTTTTTTTTTTACGGATTTTTCTTGATAAAATGGCCGCCTTAAAATTATTTTTTTGTTTGACTGTCGACACGATATCTCACCAACGGATCATCTAAAATCAAAAAACTAAAAAGATTCTTAAAACTTATAGTTTTGGCTATTGCATGATCTAGGATTATAACGATCAATAAATTTTTCAAAAAGTTATAAACAATTTATGTTGCAAAAAAGAGCCAAAAAATTCAAAAGTCCGCCATTTTGTTTTTTTGTGGTTAAAATTAAATATCCTAGACTATGCAATAGCCAAAACTATAAGTTTTAAGAATCTTTTTAGTCTTTTTATTTCAGATGATCCGTTGGTGAGATGATCGTGTCGACAGTCAAACAAAAAAATAATTTTGAGGCGGCCATTTTGTCAAGAAAAATCCGTAAAAAAAAAAAATTTTTTTCATATCTTCAAAATGTGTATTTTAATATGTAAAAAGTTTGAACAATAAAGATTATTTTTTGTATGAAATAAAAATTATTGAATAAATAGGGCAAATCCACGGCACACCTGCATTAAAGACTCAAAAGTTAAAAGTTCTACAGATTTCCCCATATAATTATCAACTGTTTATCACAACCTTCTGTTTATGCATTTTTATAATATTATTTATTAATTATTATCTCGATTTGACTTATATAAAGGTCAAGAAAATACGAATATGCGATATTATTAAATAGGTATCGATATATTAAAATGACCGTCGCATTTCATCTATAATCCTTATAAAGATATTGTTTATAGTTTTTGTTTTAAAATCTATTGTAAAAACACAGATTAAAACAAAAATACAATACGGAGAATCTCGTTTGAATTTTAAGGCACAAAGTATTTTATATTTTATAACATAATTTTAATTCATACTCCTAGGCTCCTTTAGAAACATTCTCAAGAAAAATGAATATTAAGATAACAGTTTCTTTGTATATTAATTATCAATTTTAATTTTTATTTATTAAGTAATAAATTATATGTGAGTGTTAAGAAACGTATTATTTCTCAACGGAATAATTTTATTAAAGTCGGGGGGGGGGGGGGGGGCAAGGTCTGATTCAGCCGTCCTGTACAGGCCCCGGCCTTTCGCGGACGTGGGGTGATTAAATCTTTTATTTAACTCCTTTATATTATTATTGAATAAATTCTTCGGGGAATTAATGGAAAAAGAAAATATTTTTTACCTTACTTGTTCTATTGTTGAACTCAATATTTTTTATTTATGCTTCTTAACTTGGTTGCTTGTTTTGTTACAAATATCTGTATTGGTGAGGCATGTGGCTACTCTAAATTGGCTCAATCACGACTGCCCGAAAACGTGTCGGAGGTGTAGCGTCCACCCCCGCTCAAGACCTCTCCTCTCCTACCGTGACGTCACGGTAATTGTCGCCTCGCGTCGCCTTCATGACTTTCTATCAGCTTGGCGATTATACGATAGGTGAGGAGAAGTCCTACGTCAGCAAATAAGGTTTATGTCAGCAAATTTGATGTCATTATATGTTTAATTTGTTTTGACTTGGGATTGGGTATATAAAAGAAAATAACTTTTTATGAATGTTGGTTTTTGGTGGGCGATTGGTCAGAAATTTTCGAGATTTATTTATTTTTTTTTTTTCTGAACATGGGTTCGCCCTCCATCATCAAATGATTCGGTTGACATTTTTTTTGCGATGCTCCCGAAAGATTCGGAGTGACGTGGTTCGAACTGCCGTTTTGGCCTTGGTCAATTCGTATTTCGCCGCCGAATGGTTCGGTCGACATTTTTGAGATGCCGCCGAAAGATTCGGACCGTCGAACTTCGAAATTCTAGCCAAACATAGACAGCAATGGCAACTGCAATACCAATAATAATAATGGAGATATTAAGGAAAATAACACGAACGCACACCTAACACAAATAACTAATCACGTAACACTCACACATAAAAACAGTACTTGTCACAACAGCGACAAGCAATGTTCAACATCTGCGAATAAATCGGATTGACTAGGTGTAGATAATGCTCGCAAGACGGATGCCAAGGGAGTGAATTTGAGAGCGGGTTTTTTCAATGCCAATTCCATCAGGTATTGTATTGAGGAAATCCGCGAACTTCTAAGCGGAAACCAATCCTATCATCTATTCGGTGTAGCCGAAACGTGGCTGGACGGTGAGAAGTCCGATGATTCCATTCAGATAGCTGGTTACTCGATTGTGCGGCAGGATAGAAATGTCCATGGTGGGGGTGTGGCGCTTTATGTCCGCGACAATTATAGGGTCAAAGTTCTTGCTGTGTCAAACACTGATGGACCAGATAAACCCAATCAGTCTGAATACATCATGTGTGAGATACAGCATAGAAGCAAGGAGCCTGTTTTAGTCGCGGTCATCTACCGGGCCCCCACTATCGCATTTCTGAAGAACTCGGATCTTGTCGACAAGCTGAGAGAGTATTGTGCCGCTTACAGTCACAAAATCATAATGGGTGATCTTAATGCGAATTTATTGGCTGACAGTGATGATGCGAAGTTTGTTCGCAAACTTGCGGCTGAACTGTCACTTCAGATCGTCCAGCATGGAGCGATTCATCATACTGACACGTCGCACACATGGCTAGACGCTATACTAGTGGACTGCAACGATACAGTAGTCGACAGCAACAACTTCGACCCGACCTGGCCTAGCAAACACAACGTCATCAACATGGGTTCGCCCTCCATCACCAAATGATTCAGTTGACATTTTTTTTGCGATGCTACCGAAAGATTCGGACTGACGTGGTTCGAACTGCCGTTTTGGCCTTGGTCAATTCGTATTTCGCCGCCGAATGGTTCGGTCGACATTTTTGAGATGCCGCCGAAAGATTCGGACCGTCGAACTTCGAAATTCTAGCCTCTATTCGTATGTCGGAGAATGGGCTGTTATTGCTTGTTCTCCTTTGCGTTGTAAGATACTGTATATATTATTGTGATTTTTTGGTTTGTTGTTATTCTCTCTGGGTAGGGTTTTAGGTTGGAATGATTTACACTCCTTTTAAGTATGGTGGAAGTGTTGATCGACTACCAATGTCCAGTACATGTATGAATATACTTCCGAAATTTCCGGATGACAAGACGTCGACGAAAATACTATGCAATTCAAGCTTGTGTTCGTTTTGTACTCAGTTAAAGAAAAGAATATAATTAATTCAATGCTAGATTCTTAAGAATAAATAAATTAATTAATTTTTAATTCTTATGATTTTAGTACATTTCATTTTACATGTCTATAGTTAAAGTTTAATTTTGAAGAACAGAATGCGTAATATTGAAGATTATATGTAATGTGTTCTCATTTTGTAAATAAAGCCAAAATATTGATTAATGGAGCAAAAAATTCTGCTTATTTAACGTGTGATTCATTCTTGAAGATTCATTTTAAACCGAACCACTTGTAAATGTAATATTATACCATGGTGAGTGATCTATCGGCAGAAGAACTTCTGTAAGAACTTATCGGTGTTGATACCGAGTCACTCGTGAACGTCGAGCTCTGCATTTCCTGCAGGCTGGACGGTACGCAGTCGGCTGAAGTGACGCTGGAACATTTTGACTAGAGTGGGCTATTTTCCTGGTTGGTGGCGGAAGTAATACAAGTGGTTAGTATCGACAGTGATATTAATTTTCAAAGGGCGAGAAATACGTGAAATAGTTTTCGATGGTCGAGAAATAGTCGAAGAAATTGTCTTTTGTCGAAAAATAGTCGGAGTAATTTTCGATCGTCAAAAAGCACTCGCGAGTATCTTCCGATAGTCTAGAAATATTCAAAGTAATTTTTGATCGTCGAGAAATACTCGGAGTTATTCTCGATGGTGGTGAAATATTCGGAGTAATTTTCGGTCATCAAAAAACACTCGCAAGTATCTTTCGATCATCGAGATGCACTTGGAGTAGTTCTCGATGATCGACACATATTCGGGAATACCTTTCGATGGTCGAGAAATACTGGGAGTAGTTATCCATCGTCAAGATATACTCGGACAATTTTTCGATAGTCAAGAAATACTCGTGAATATCTTTCGATCGTAGTGAAATACTCCGAATAGTTTTCGATGGTCGAGAAATACTCGGGAGTATCTTTTGATGATCGAGAAATACTCGGAGTAATTTTCGATCGTCGAGAAATACTCGGACTAGTTCTCGATGGTCGAGAAATACTCAGGAGTATCTTTCTATAGTCGAGAAATACTCGGACTAGTTTTCGATGGTCGAGAAATATTCAGAGTAATTGTCAATCGTCAAAAAACACTCGCGAATATCTATCGATCCTCGAGAAACACTCGGAGAAGTTCTCGATGGTCGACAAATACTCGCAGTAATTTTCGATTGTCCAATAACACTCGCAGTAATTTTCGATCATCTAAAAACACTCGCGAGTATATGTCGATCCTCGAGAAACACTCGGAGTAGTTCACGATGGTCGAGAAATACTCGCGAGTATCTTTGTATGGTCGAGAAATATGTCGAGCAGTTCCCGATGGTCGAGAAATATTTCGAGTAGTTCTCGATGGCCGAGAAATACTCGCAGTAATTTTCGATTGTCCAATAACACTCGCGAGTATCTGTCGATCCTCGAGAAACACTCGGAGTAGTTCACGATTGTCGAGAAATATTTCCAGTAGTTCTCGACGGTCGAGAAATACTGGGCGTAGTTGTCGATGGTCAAGAAATACTCGGAGTAATTTTCGATAGTCAAGAATTACTCGTGAGTATCTTTCGATCGTAGTGAAATGCTCCGAGTAGTTTTCGATGGTCGAGTAATACTCGGAGAAATTATCAATCGTCGAATTTTTGTTTATTATTTTTCTATCAGTTTTTTATTGTTGGCCGTAGATTTGCACATATGAGGCATTTTACGTGAAGCTTCTTGATCCGAAAATTAACCGCAATATCAGCGACTTTTGTTTTCTATATAAATAGTATGCGACTTGTTTCAATAGCTTTTCAATGGTGATATCCATTTTCAATTTCAAAAAATGGTTATCATCATCAAAAGCTAGTGAAAAAATCTATAAAAACATTATTATTATTATTATTCTTAGTTTTTCATTATTATTATTTATCTTAGTTTTTTATATAATTATGATTTATTTATTTATCGCAAAAATTTGCAGAGGTATGCTCATAAGTAAAAGTACGCTAAGCGTGTATTAATTATAATGTTAGCGTACGATATCTGACGTCACATTTACATATTCTTCATTGTGTAGATACCGTCAGATACACAGTCGAGCGACGTCAAATAACATCATAATTATTTTGAAGCCATTACATATAACATTTCATGCATTTTTAAGAATACATACTAATTATAATCACATAATCAATGCTTACATAGAACTTACAAAGTTGTGGAATTTTGTCGCAACCGTAACAATCGTAATATTATAACCAAATCAAATATAAAATATTATTATTCATATGATTTTGAGTATCGATACTTTATAAAGTGTATTATATTATATTAATTAAATTTAATCGAATTATACTTAAAGAGCGAAATATAATAGTTTTGCATGGTATATTGTCGAATTTCAGTATTATAAACAATTCAAGTAGATATTTAGACTACGTTAAAAATAATTATAATTCTCATAGACGCATAATTTAGCATTGCTTATAGTGGTTATTAAAACTATTCTTTGTAAAAAAGTCTCGTGAAAAATAATCAGGCAGCTATTACATTTTATTTTACTCATTATTAAGGCAGGTTTGCCGTAGATTTGCCCTATTTATTCAATAATTTTTATTTCATACAAAAAATAATCTTTGTTGTTCAAACTTCTTACATATTAAAATACACATTTTGAAGATATAAAATTTTTTTTTTTTTACGGATTTTTCTTGATAAAATGGCCGCCTTAAAATTATTTTTTTGTTTGACTGTCGACACGATATCTCACCAACGGATCATCTAAAAACTAAAAAGATTCTTAAAACTTATAGTTTTGGCTATTGCATGATCTAGGATTATAACGATCAATAAATTTTTCAAAAAGTTATAAACAATTTATGTTGCAAAAAAGAGCCAAAAAATTCAAAAGTCCGCCATTTTGTTTTTTTGTGGTTAAAATTAAATATCCTAGACTATGCAATAGCCAAAACTATAAGTTTTAAGAATCTTTTTAGTCTTTTTATTGCAGATGATCCGTTGGTGAGATGATCGTGTCGACAGTCAAACAAAAAAATAATTTTGAGGCGGCCATTTTGTCAAGAAAAATCCGTAAAAAAAAAAAAATTTTTTCATATCTTCAAAATGTGTATTTTAATATGTAAAAAGTTTGAACAATAAAGATTATTTTTTGTATGAAATAAAAATTATTGAATAAATAGGGCAAATCCACGGCACACCTGCATTAAAGACTCAAAAGTTAAAAGTTCTACAGATTTCCCCATATAATTATCAACTGTTTATCACAACCTTCTGTTTATGCATTTTTATAATATTATTTATTAATTATTATCTCGATTTGACTTATATAAAGGTCAAGAAAATACGAATATGCGATATTATTAAATAGGTATCGATATATTAAAATGACCGTCGCATTTCATCTATAATCCTTATAAAGATATTGTTTATAGTTTTTGTTTTAAAATCTATTGTAAAAACACAGATTAAAACAAAAATACAATACGGAGAATCTCGTTTGAATTTTAAGGCACAAAGTATTTTATATTTTATAACATAATTTTAATTCATACTCCTAGGCTCCTTTAGAAACATTCTCAAGAAAAATGAATATTAAGATAACAGTTTCTTTGTATATTAATTATCAATTTTAATTTTTATTTATTAAGTAATAAATTATATGTGAGTGTTAAGAAACGTATTATTTCTCAACGGAATAATTTTATTAAAGTCGGGGGGGGGGGGGGGCAAGGTCTGATTCAGCCGTCCTGTACAGGCCCCGGCCTTTCGCGGACGTGGGGTGATTAAATCTTTTATTTAACTCCTTTATATTATTATTGAATAAATTCTTCGGGGAATTAATGGAAAAAGAAAATATTTTTTACCTTACTTGTTCTATTGTTGAACTCAATATTTTTTATTTATGCTTCTTAACTTGGTTGCTTGTTTTGTTACAAATATCTGTATTGGTGAGGCATGTGGCTACTCTAAATTGGCTCAATCACGACTGCCCGAAAACGTGTCGGAGGTGTAGCGTCCACCCCCGCTCAAGACCTCTCCTCTCCTACCGTGACGTCACGGTAATTGTCGCCTCGCGTCGCATTCATGGCTTTCTATCAGCTTGGCGATTATACGATAGGTGAGGAGAAGTCCTACGTCAGCAAATAAGGTTTATGTCAGCAAATTTGATGTCATTATATGTTTAATTTGTTTTGACTTGGGATTGGGTATATAAAAGAAAATAACTTTTTATGAATGTTGGTTTTTGGTGGGCGATTGGTCAGAAATTTTCGAGATTTATTTATTTATTTTTTTTCTGAACATGGGTTCGCCCTCCATCATCAAATGATTCGGTTGACATTTTTTTGCGATGCTCCCGAAAGATTCGGAGTGACGTGGTTCGAACTGCCGTTTTGGCCTTGGTCAATTCGTATTTCGCCGCCGAATGGTTCGGTCGACATTTTTGAGATGCCGCCGAAAGATTCGGACCGTCGAACTTCGAAATTCTAGCCTCTATTCGTATGTCGGAGAATGGGCTGTTATTGTTTGTTCTCCTTTGCGTTGTAAGATACTGTATATATTATTGTGATTTTTTGGTTTGTTGTTATTCTCTCTGGGTAGGGTTTTAGGTTGGAATGTATTACACTTCTTGTCTTTTGAGCGTTTTGAGAGATTAAAATGAAGGCTTACTTACGTGTATCGTATTTTGGTTCTTGTGTACAATATTATTTTGGCATTATCTATTATTGCATGTGTACTCGTTGATGTGTTTATAGAATTTGGTCTTCCGGGTTCATGACAATAAATGTGGTCTGGTTGTCTTCTTGATTCTTCATTTTTATTCTGTATATATTGTCGATTGGACCGAATTTCATCAAGTCTCGGATGAAGATCTTCATTGATTTCCCTATGGGTAGCAATACGCAGAATCTCTTTCCTGCTGTGTCATCCAGACGTCCTGTTATCTTTTTGGGCTCTAGAATTGATTGCATGCTCGGTTTCATTACCTCATTGTTTGTTTTCGGTCCGCTTGCACTCTCGCGGTCCTTGTAAATTACCGTAATGTAATTTCTTCCCTCTGCTGCTCTCTCTGTTATCAATCTCTTGACGCCCCCACATGAGCTGGCTAAATTCTTCAATGGTTCATAGGGTCCTTGATACGTTATGCGGATTGCGTTTGAGTCATCTTCAGTGTCACTGATGTTTAGTGCTTGTACGTACTGATCATCTTTTTGGTTTTGTTCTATTATAGATGCAGCTTTTCTGGCACGTCACTCTATTTGATATGTGGTCAATAGGCCGTGTTTGTTTGATCCGCTTTGTGTGTGTTGCATTGTGTATGGTCCGAAACTTCTGAATAGTTTTTCTCCAGCGTCCTTTTGTCCTTCGTACATTATCTGAATTTGTTTTGGAAATACTGTCGTAATCTGTTCAATAGTTATTTGGTCCAATGGGTTGGCAGCTGAAAGTTGCATACCTGTTGTCTCGTCATAGCTTGATGAGGTGTCTTCATCATCAGTAGTGAAGTCGCTGTTTGCTGATGAGTTGTCTTCAGCATCAGTAGTGAAGTCGCTGTTTGCTGATGAGTTGTCTGATTGCTAGTCCCGAAGGTTTTCTTCATAATTGTGTTTTAGCATAATTTTGGTGGTACTATATTGGTCCATGTACTCTATAGTGAGCACTCCTATATTCATGTTTGGTCCTTGATATCGGACGTTTAAACGGATTTTGTTGCTGGTCCCGAAGGTTTTGACGTATGCCGTGACGTGTTCCCTGGCATTGGGTGGATGGTACTCAACGATTACTACCTTGGCTTGGTCCATTGATCACTTGACAGAGGTGATTCTGTATTTTTGGTGGTCCAATCTGAAAAGAGGCAAGTTAGGTTCGTTAATTGGATCCATTAAGGTACTGGGTACATTGGTTCTTTTTGGTCATGTGGCGTTATTTTAGTGTCCTTCGTTATTTTTCTGGTGTTATGGTCCCATGCGCCTTACTTTTTGCCAGTTTGCTCATGTAGGTCGTAAAGTTCTATTGGTATTGTTTCATCGCAGAATTCATGGAATTTGGTGCTAGGTCCCTGTATGCCATATTTGGAACTTTTCCTTGGTTCCGCATAGGTCGCCTTGTAGTCCGGGTTGCATCCATGAATTGCTTTCTCCGCATCTTGGATATTCAAATATTGTACATATCCAAAGGGCAGTCTTATTTATTTAATTTATGAATCGAAAAAGCAACCTGGCCTGATGCATTAAAAAATGCTGACGTAATACCGATATAGAAATCTGGTGTTAAACATAGTATTTCTAACTACAGACCAATTTCTTTAATTTCTAACGTAGCTAAAATTTTTGAGAGAATTTTATATAACAGAATTTTTGACTTCATTAATAAAAGCAATATAATATCCGAACATCAATTTGGATTTATGCAAAAAAATTGGTACAAAAGATGCCTTGAATTATGTGACAAATATACTTTACAATAACTTGGATCATAGCAAACCTACAATTATAACATTCCTGGATTTAGCAAAAGCGTTTGATACTGTCGATCATGAAATACTATTAGCAAAATTATATTGTTATGGAATTAGGGGACAGGCGTTGGATTTGCTTACAAGTTATCTAAATAATAGGTATCAAGCAGTGAAAATAGATGATAATCTAAGTAATTACAGGGTAATAATAACGGGAGTTCCCCAAGGTACAATATTGGGCCCATTGCTTTTCATACTCTATATCAATGATATCTTGAAAGAAATCCCGCCTGAAGCAATATCGTCATATGCTGACGACACGACAATTATAGCAACTGGTAATACCTGGAGCGAGGCTCAAGAAAGTATGAATAGTTATTTGAATAAAATTGAAAAGTGGCTAGCATTAAATAAATTGTCCTTAAATATTGAAAAGACAGTATACATGACTTTCGGTATCTACAAGGATAGTGTTCCTGAATATATAAATATTAAGATAAAAAATAGAAACCTTTGTAGAGTTGAAGAATGTAAATATCTGGCCATTATTTGTGATTCTAATCTAAAGTGGAATAAACACATACAATACATTATTAAAAATACGAAATACCTAGTTTATATATTTTATAAAATCTCCAAATCAATGCCTAAAGAAGTTTTAAAAATGATATACTATGCATTTTTTCATAGTATAATTAGCTATGGTGTAATAGCTTGGGGCGGAGCTTACAAACCCCATATAACCTGCTACAAAGGTTACAAAATAAAATTCTAAAAATTATGAATAAAAAGTATCCTATAACTTTAGATTACCCAATGAATATAGAACAAATATTTACATTTGAATCTCTAAAATTTCATTACAACACTCTTAAAGATAAGTACATACATTCTAACAGTATAACAAGAAATAAAAGTTTAGCCATACCAAAAAGTCAGAAAAAAGTCAGTAACAAAAACAGTTATACAAAGGCAATAGTAAGTTACAATAGTTTACCAACTGATTTAAAAGAACTAGAAATTAGTAATTTATACCAAAAAAACAAACTAAAGAAATGGATTAAATCCTATAGAAATTATATTATTGTAACGTACTCAAGGAGAGTACTATAGGAACTGATGATTTGTTAAAGATATAATAATCGCCTAAATTAATGTTAAATTTTATATAACAAATTTTACAACACTGTTGAAATAGTATTTAAGTTAAAACAAATGTACAAAGTCACAGTTGTAATATTTAGTTTTAAGTTTAGAATTAGAATTGTAGTTTTAAGTTTAGAATTATAGTTTTAAGTAGTACTTAAGTTAGATGTACTTATACCGGACAAGTGCATAGGTAACTTTGTTTACCTCTACAGGGAATTACGGGGTAGACAATACTTTGTAATTCTTTCTGGTTTAAATAAATAAATAAATAAATAAAAAGGACAATCTCTGTTTTTTGTCCCTTACAGTCTCATAATACATCATTGGTCCGAATTCTGCGAAGTGCCTAAAAAATTTCATCGTTTTCCGTGTCAGTACTGCTCCATGGCAGAGTACAGAATAGCCGTGTTTTGTTATTCTTTAAACTATCTGACTTATTTAGATAAACTTGTGATTTTATGGTTAGGTGAGAGTATCATGGGTTCATGGTTATTAGATCATGATGATTTCGTCCTTGGACGTTCTAAGGTTCTTTGATTATATTTGGGTCGTTGTACTCTTTTTGTTATTGATGTTGTAGGTAAAACATTGAGTTTGGGTACATTTCTGGCTTCTTCTTCAGTTTTGAATCTAATTATTATTTTGTTGGTGGTTGGGTCGATTCTGTTGTGTTTGATTTCCACTGTAGTTGGCGTTCCGACTTTTTCAAAGGTAGCCATGATGTCCGATAATGGGATGCTTTTGTCAAAAAATACAGTTACAACAATAGGTCTTGGGTTTATGAGTGATTTGGTAGTACTTGTACTTGTTGAGTCATCACTCAAAGTGGTTCTGTTTTTCTCCTCAGGATCTTGATACTGATTCATAGGTCCATCTGGTGGTGTTGGGGGTATGAATATTGGTATTGTAATGTCCAGTGGTATTGAATAATCGATCACTATTGACGTGTTTTCTTCTTCCTCTAACCTTGGTATTCTTGTTTCTCTTTGGGTTCCTTTGCCAATTCCTGTCGTGTTTTTGCCAATGAGTTCTCTTTGCGTTACTGTTGGTGTTTCAGAAATTGCTCTTCGAAATTGAGTAATTATCTTGCTCGTCTCAAGTTCTTCATTCTCACTTCTGGCTATGCGCTCATCATCTGCCGAGTCCCCACTAGTGCCATATATCTTCTCCTACTGTGACATGAGGGATGCACGTGTTTTGCTTAATAATTTTTCAACTCTCTGGGCTAGTATCTCGTCCATGTTGTCAGATCCATAATTTGGGTTTAGTATATGTAGATGATACAACATTTCATCTTCTACTTCGTCTCCATCAGAGAAGATTGGTTCTGGTGACACTTCCTGGGTTTTCTCTCTATGAATTCTTAGACTCTCTTCTAACTTCCTCTTTGATTCCTCTAATTCTTGTCTACTCAGAGTAGTTCTTATCGATAGATTTTTCACTGATTCAAGTTCCGAGCTTGATTCTGTGTCTGCAGTTTGCATTGATGTTACTCTGATCTCAATATTTGTTTTATTAGTTGAGTTGCTGACTAACGATTCAATGTCGCTGATCGTCTCGTCACTGGATAACTCGCCTTGATCCTGTTCCATCTCTTCTTGCCTCAAACCACTGAATCTGGGATCTGGTATCGGTGGTTTCTCTGACTTGGCATCGCTGTTCTCTATTCCTGTGGAGGACATTATCGATCGTCTCAAGGGTGAGAAATGGTTTATCATGAACGAGTCTGAATTTAGATCTGCTTATTTTTCCGCGTGTGTTAACTGCACTTCTTGTTGGTTCATCATTTTCTTAATCTTCATTTCCATCTCTATGCCTCGTGCAAGGCGCAATCCTGTGGACCTCTCCTGGCTCTTCGATATCGTCATTACTTTGTTCACTTGCTCCGTGCTGCGGTTTTGATATTTATTCTTCTGATTCTGCTATGCAGGTTGTTTTGTCCTGTTCTGTTCCTGATACTGATCCTGTCTAAGCCTCGGGATTTGATTTTTCCTTTGGTTGTACTGATTGATCTTATTGTAATTTTGGCCTTGTCCTTGATATTGTTGGATCATCCTGGGCATATCTTGATTTTGGTGTAGATTTGTGTTCTGGTCCGCTATTTCCTGCTCGTGGCGAGCTTCATTGGAGTTTAAATTTCCCTCATTACTGGGGGGAAGTGGTAGCGCTCCTGGCCGTTGTAAGCCTCGTTGCTTTCATAATAATTGTTTCAGAAATCACGCTTGTCCCGTTGTTTGGGTTGATGATTTTGATACCTTCCCGTATAGTGATTGAATAGCCTTGGTTGGTAGTCATTTCTAGGCTACTGATTATTTAACCTAGGCGTGTGATCATCATTCCTTTGAAAATTTCCTTGATCAAATGGGATTCCTGGTCCATATTGGGATCGATGCTCGTATTGACCCCTGTTGTATCCATAATAACCTCTATTTTCTTTCTGATCTCGTAATTCATAGGCTTTTCTGAGTTCATAGTGTGTTAGATCTGGTCCCCTGTCCATGTATACTACATAGAGTGGTTCTTGAGTGTCGTTGTCTATGTAATTGTCATACTGTGATCCACATTGTTCATAAGGCTCCTCGATCTCACGGGGTTCATGGTCCATGTATCCAATGTACATTAGGTCTCTAGATTTTCCATAGTTGTTGTAGTTATCCCTGAACCTGGGTTGATTGTCATGATTGTAATTTCTCCTGTGTCCCGGATATCCCTGAGTTCTGTAGGTCCATTTGTTACTATTATATCTCACGTCTGGGATAATTTTGGCTTCCATTATTGTTTATAATCTGATAGCTTCCGTGTATGCCTCCTCTAGATTCCTCAGGTGAGTCAAATCCACTCTTTCACATAGGTATCCTGGTAAACCTCTTATGAAAATATCCACCACCATAGAATTTAACGGTATCATCATCTGATCGTCGTAATTATTTCCTCTTTCTTATTTTAAGCCGCTCTTGGCACTGCTTAACAGTATATTTATTTCGTCATAAAAATCTCCGACGGTATCTCCTTGTTTCATGCGACCATTGTGGATTTTACTATAGTAGCAGCTGAAATTCTTTTCTGGTCCAAATCTGTATTTCAAGTGTTTTATCAGATATTGTGATTATGGTTTTATTTTTCAGACTTCTTTTTGCAGCGCCTGTTAATCTTTGAATGACATTCTTTAAGAATTGTTATTTCACTGGTACAGGTATATTTGATGCTGCATGTCTGAGATCTTCAATGGAATCCATCAAATATCGGAATACCGTTCGTGGAATTGAGTAAAGCGAAACTATTGACCTTAGTGGCCACTAACTCCGCCGAGCCAGTGGCATTTGCGGCAGCCGCAGCGCTATTACCTGAGCCGTCTCTGGGGTCAACCATTTCTTTAAAATCGTGCTTGGTAAAAAGCCTTTTGCACTATTTTTTCACCGTATGATTGTATCCCAATTAGGTACACTGTTGTTCTTATATATTTTCCTTTGACTGAAAAGAAGGAAGAGTAGTACGATTTTCCTTTTTTCTAAAATTCTAAAAATTCTAAAAGTATCGGCTCGAGTCTTTGAATGAGTCTTCGGAGCCATTTTGAAAAATCTTCAAAAGCAAAGCTCTCTTCTAGTTCCGTAATCCATTTTTCCGCTTTTATATTGACTCTGTATAAGCTGCTTATGTCAGCCATGCATAACAGAAAAAAAAAAAAAAAAAAAAATATATATATATATATATATATATATATGAATATTAGTTAGGTAGGAAAAGAAAAAATATTATTCAATGAATGACCAAAATTAACAACAATAAAATATTACCGTTGGCAATAATATATGATAATTATTATAATGATAAAGTAATATAATATTATAATATAATATTATAAACAAAGGAAAATTATTTATAACTATTTACTTCACCAAGAAAGACAAAAACAAAAAAAAATATTATTTAGAAAATGTCAGCAAGTTATAATAAATTTAAACAAAGTTAGTGATATTAATTAATAAATTATATGATTAATGCGTATTATTAAAAGTTATTAAGTTCCAAGTAAATAAATTTGTAGCAACCAGTAGATAAATAACTTTTGCCATAAAGAAAATTTGAATTTCCGGCCTGTTTATGGAATTAAAATGAAAAATGAAAATCAAAAATCATGAAACAGAATATAATTTTGTCTTACAAAAGTTTAAATGTGATGTGATTATTTTTTTCAAATTAATACTTAATCTTGTAAAAATTCAAATATATATAAAAAAACAGTTCGAATTTTAGGTTAGTTGCGCAAAATATTAAACTACGAGGGTAGTTCAATAAGTCTTTAGAATAAAGTATAAAAACAATTTTTTTTGGGTAAATTTTTTTTTATTTTTCAACATAATCTCTTTGGAGCTCTATACACTTGGTCAATCGCTTTTTAAGTTTTTTTAATCCTGCAGAATAGTGCGTTTTCGGAAGTTCCTCAAAATAAGCACTTACAGAGGCAATGACGTCTTCGTTGTCCGTAAATCTCTGTCCACCGAGCCATTTTTTCAAGTTTGGAAATAAGAAAAAGTCACTGGGGGCTAAATCTGGTGAATACGGTGGGTGTTCGACCAATTCGAATTTTAGTTCTTCAATTTTAGCCATTGAAACGAAGCATGTGTGAACTCGTAAACACACGTAAACTCAGAAGATGTGGACTGTGACTGCACCATATATCTAGTCGGGAGTGGTGCTGACTGAAAACAGATGATTTGGAGCGATTCGCGCGCCATCTGTTGGTCATTCTAAAGACTTATTGAACTACCCTCGTAACATCATTATCAGCGTTGATGATTTCCTTATAAAAAAAGAACTAAACAAAAATTGTTTATTTAACAATTATTATTGTTTTTATTATTAATGAGATTTTATTAATAAGTTAAATCAACCTAAACCTCGAAATTACTGAAAACCCGTTTGAAATGTGCGCGCCCGAAAAATGGCGCCCGCCCGACAATAGCGCCGCTGCAGTGCTCCTTGCGTTGCGAGTCTAGCTATACTCCGCGCTAGAGTCAGTTCCGTGCGCCTAGTGCTGAGCGCGAGAAAGTTCATAGGCGCTCGTCACTGTAGCCATGTGCATCTGCAACATGCAGTCTGCTGCAGCAGTGTAAGTTCGAGGTTAACTCACGTTTTGCTCCAGAGTATTGTTTTTGTTTATATACATTTAAAAGTAGTTAAATATGTTAAATGAATTATAAAAGAGCAGTGTGCGAGTCTCCGGACGTATTATCAGATGAGTATTAACCGCGTATTTTTACCAGCTGATACATGCACTACTTCTCATCAACAAGGACCTGTGCTTTGTGTAATATTGTTTTTAATTTTCCAGCTTGTGCCAGTGAAAGAAGTTCGCACGAAGTATCCCAATTATTGGTGCCTCAGACGCATTTCCTTCCCAATGTACAAATTGCTTGGAGCGGCAGAAGCTAAATTTCAATAAGGTAAAGTATTTTATTCTATTATTTTTATAGAATATTTGCCCATTTTTCTATAAGTTTCCCTCGTTCCTACTAAATTTCATATAATTGATTATTTTTCCTATGTTTACAGAGTGTTGAGACCATGCACGACTACCATCAGAGCTGCGCCTTCCTTGTGGGAGCTCCTGAATCTCTGCTGACAAGAGTCGAGGCTTTTGGACCAAGATTCAAGGCGTTAGTGACACCTTATTCTGCCACGATCCTTTTTTTATGCAAGGTAATATCACCTAGCACTGAGAGTACATGTATACATGTATATAAATTTTATGTTTAATACAAACACCTTTAGCTTGCGTATAACAGAATTTTTCTATTTTTATTTGATGGAAGACCAACGACTTCCTATTTTTTCTTGAAAAGTTATATGAAATGTGTGATTAATTGCATCGCTGGTTATTTGAAGTCTAATTTTTATCTAAATAAAATATATTCTAAATAATATTCATGCTTTGTTTATAGGTTGCAGCTTAAGTGATGTTGTCCACACCTGAAATAGCCAGGACACCAGGGAAATTCAGCCTCGTCAACATTCCAACGATCTACCAGCCTGCTGTTAAACGCTGATGGTAACTTTTTTCACGCCAATTCTTTTTGGGAATAAAAAATGTGGTTTGTGAGTGTGACTAAAGTGTTTGTGGGAAATTATGTGGTTATTTTGTGTCACTATAAGTGTCGCCAAGTGTGAAGTGATACAGGAAAAGTGTAATAATAAAAAAACTGTCTATTCGTAAAAAGTGTGTGTATTTACCTTAGTGTCGACAAGATTATTTTAGAGTAGAGTAGTGCTTTAAATGTGTGTGTAAAAATGGAGCTTTAAAGGTGTAATTAAATTAGTGCGTGTGAATTGATTTAGTGAATTTGAAGTGTCGTTAAGTGTAAGTGTATTGAAGTGATGCTGATAGTGATGTGTGTGTATGGTGTTGATGTGCGTGTAGTTCTGCGAGTGCCTGGACGTCCCCAGGATTTGTATCGCCAGAAGTGTGTGCTTCTGTCGCTATACCTCAGCATCGAGAATGCACCGCTGCGACCTGGCTGGCTCGACTACGCGGCCTAATGTCACCAGGGCACAATATGCTTGTCGCTGAGAGTTTGTGAGGTTCATAAAATGAAAGTATTTGGCACGCTGGGCACCTAACGGCCGCTCCTAGTTAATTATTGCTATCATTGTTTGCAGTGGACAAACAAGAAAACCAATAATTGAGTACCATCGGTCCACACAGTGTCAACTAATATTTGTGCGCGTGTAAAAAAACTTTACTGTTAAAAATGAACTGTAATTAAAATATTTGTTTGTTTTAGGTTTGACAAATGCACTGACGTCACTGCATTTGGAATTTACGCACGCGACACGAACACTGTGTGTGCACTGACAACGTTGGTGAGATTCATTATATATATATATATATATATATATATATATATATATATATATATATATATATATATATATATATATCTAAATTGGTTCAATCATAAAAGCTTATTATGTATTAGTCTATTAACGTAAAAGAATATTTTATGTTAAATGCGATTATGACAAATCAACTGAATCTTAAATTTTATTGTTAATATTACGTAACAAAATGATTTGTATGAAGTATATTTCCGTATCGTGAATATTTCGTAACAAATATCTCGTAAATATTAAAAATATTCCTTCCATACCATAAAATGATGCATGTTCTATAGATGCAGGGCCTATAGATTAAATTGACAATCATATTTTGTCATCGTATTTTACTAAACCCTATTAACAATTGACCTTGCTTATTATAATGTTGATCGATATTTTAAGAAATATTACTCGCTTAAAAATGAAAGAAAGCTTTTAACTTGATTCATCGAGGAAATATATTTTATATAAAGTGAAATTGAGAACAAAGTTTTTACTAAAAGGAAAGAAAGGTATTACACATTACAAAATAAAAGTTTACTATGATTAATTCTTTATTTCATTCAAGTTAATTACATGCTTATTTTATAAATTCTCAGCTAGTATTTTATTAGTTATTATTATTTTATTAAGTAGATATCCGAGTTTTAAGAATTAACGAAGATACAAAACACGTGGCTAAATTCATTTGACGAATAATAAAAATATTTCAAATACATATCATAATAGACTGTCAAATGATATGATTATCATCATCGTTCATATGTATAACTATTACAATGTACGAATGTAACTTAGCAAATTGAGTGAATTGCTTTTATGTAATATTTTCATTGAATATCATAGAAATTCTAACAAGTCTTATATAGAATCGTTTAATTTATTTATATTTTTATGATAGTGCGCTGTACGTTTTCACAAGTTTTATGAATATTACAGAAATTATTAATATCTTTATAAGAGAACCGTTTAATGATATACATTTTTATATTACAGTAAGTTTAAAAGTGCTGTAATGTTTACAGAGATGTGATCATAAGACTTGTGGACGTTTAAAGTTGGCCTGCTGATGAAATGAAGCTCAAGTAGCTAGGTCTTAATTGCTTAGACATATTCATTCACTATAATAGAATATTTTAATTCGTTATTAAAAGATGTTTGATAGAATTCAAGTCATTGCAACATACTATTTTCCAAATAAATCCATAAATAGTTCTCGCTAAGTCTATGGACCTGGAAGAGATGGATGTCTGCGCTAACTCGCCATCGACTACAGATCTCTAGATGAAGCATTGCTATTCTATCCCTTCCAAGACATAATAAAAGACAGAAAATTCGAATGTCCCGCTTGTAACACGATAAGTTAATCGGCCTCAAAATCAATCGAATTTCGCGGAATTAAGGATCCTACGAAATCGAGAAGCGAGTTCCCGGAAAACAAGATGGATGGATTTCGAACGCGGATTCTATAAATAGAACTTGCGCTCGAGGATCGTTCCTCTTTTCCGTCGGTGTGCTGGGGCGTGCTTATTGGCGTCGGGGTCCTGCTGCGCAAATTCCCTGGCCTTGTGCAAGGTCAGCGTCGCCGTCGCTCTACGCGCTTGTAACGTGTCACACGGAGAAAAAGCCGAGCCAGAGAATCAGCTACAAAAAGACAAAGCCTGAACAGGGCGATCAGCGCAGCGAGGACGACGTGCAGGAACGTAGTCACGGAGGACTCCGGCGTTTCAGAAGGGTCGACCACGTACTCGCAGCGGCGCGGAAAGGGAGCAACGCCGCCGTTCATCCTATCTTTCAGATGAGTAAATTTTGTAAAATAAAAGCATATATGATAGGGGCGATGTAAATACCGATAGGATTGCTTAAGTACATTATTGTAGCGAGTTCGAATGTTTATCAACAATAAAGTCAATTGCTATTTCATCTACTGCGTACTATTATTGTTTTCATGAATAGTTTCACGATATCTGTTGTCATAATGATTAATAACCGTATGAATTAATATAAACATCAATTTTATTTCCACCAATATAATATAAATGTTTCAATGGCGCCCAACGGGTTAAAATAAAATTAATGATTATATTAATTTAACGAACCACGAAAATAGAGTCTCATGTTTAAAAATAAAATAACGTTATAAAAATGAATATATAGAGTTAATAATTAGTAAATAAAAAACAGTAAGAAATAAATTACAAAACATGCATGGCCAATAATGAAAATAATTTGGTAATAACACGAGCAGGCAGAGTATCGCGACAAAAATATAATAATTTAAATTTTAATCGAACGAATACTAATACGAGAAAAAAATTATCCAACATGATGCGGGACGATGATCTACAGCGGCTAAAAAGAGAAAGAGAGAGAGCGGCTGCCGAATTAGCTGAGCAGATGGAGAGAGAAAGAACAGCGGCCGAGCTCGCAGCACAACAGAGAGACACAGCCATAGCAGAGACAGCCCAAGCGTCGCGAGCGCGTCGTGAGCTGGATGACGCAGCGATTCGCAACGAACGCGAGGAGATTGAAAGGCATCGCGTTGAGCTGGAGCGTCTTCGCATACAGCTAGAAAACCGCGAACGCGACATTGAGGCTCGCCAGCAACGACCGCTGATACCTCAAGCAAATGACCACATCGTTAATGGACGCGATGAAGACAGAGACAATATCGTTCATGACATTGGTACGATTGTAAGTACGATACAAAGCAATAACATCGAATTTAAAAGTCCGAGATTTTCTAATGAGTTCGATAAAAATCCAAAATACTTTTTGGAAGAACTCGAGAGATTTTTCCGGGTAAAAAATATTGCGAATGACGCGCGCAAAATGATAATTGCCGAACATGCACTAGAGGGAAGGGCGCGAACGTGGATTGATTATAAGCGGGAACGAATTTTTTCTTTTAATCAATTTAAAATGGAGTTCTTGGAGGAATTTTATGCTATCCCAATTAGAGTCAAAATCGAAAATAGATGGAATGCTCGTAAATATACACATCAGGAAGGGAGCTTACAATCTTATTTTTATAGGCAGCTTAAAGAAGCATCATATTTCGAGCCAAAATTATCAAATTATAAAATGAACTATAATATAATTCAACAAATGCCTTACAAAATTAAAGAAAACTTAACAATAATTAATTTTGAGGACACAAATGCTGTAGCACAAGCATTAGCACAATTTGATAATATACAAAAAGAAAGAGATAACTTCAGTAGAAATTTCGCTAGTAGAAATGCCGAGCATGGCCAGACAATGCAAGTTAGGCAATTGCGCCCTCAAAATAATTATGGTAGGCAGAATTATAGTAAATTTTCGAGACAGAATACAAATAATCATTTTAATCAAAACCGTAACAATTTCTTCAGAAACAATCAAAATAATTCATTTAGACAAAACGGCTCATGGAACGAATATAGGAATCGAAACTATCAAAGTAATAATTATGGCACAGCAGGGACGGACACATCGCAACAGAATTACTTTGAAAGACAAGCGGGTAGTAGTAATAACGAAAATTGTCGGATGCCGGATACGCGATTTCCGCCACCAAATTCAAATCGTGACAGGACAGAACAAGTAAATGCTGGGAGCAACAATCAAAATAGCAATCGTTTAAACTAGAAGTCGGCGCGCTGAGCAGTGGGTTATCGGGGCGTCGTGATGATGATGAATTATTAAACGAATTAGCTTACGATGTTGATTGTAATAATGACCCGCAAGATTTAATACAAACAGACAAACCGCGATGTCCGCACATAAAGTTAAATATAAATATCGGCGATGACATGAAAAACATCTGTGCGCTTGTAGATTCCGGGAGTTACATAACGTGTGTATCCGAAAATTTTTATAAACAAATAAATGAAAAAACAAAATTGAAGGAATTGCCTGTTGCGAATGTGATTGTTTCTGTCGCGATTGAAAAAAAAGCGGTGACAATAAAAAAGCAAATTTGGATCGAATTTGATGTTGAGGGGTACAAAAGCGCTCATGCATTCTTGGTAGTACCACATTTGGTATCAGACATGATATTAGGTGATGACTGGCACTGGCGGCATAAATTAATATTAAATTACGAAAATGGAATTATAAAAATTAATAAAAACAAGTATCTAATGCGTCAATTCTGTTCGAGCGAAGCTCTACGGACAAACTAATTCTGTCTAAAAAAGATGATATTACTTACGTATTTATACTTAGAGAAAATGATATCGAGTCGGAAAAGATAAGTAAAACGAATGTAAATAATCAAAATAAGAAAAATTATGAATTGAATGATATTGAAATAATATATGAAGAACAGAAAAGAAAAAGTAATATAAATGTAGATAAAAAAGAAAATGAAATTGCAGAACAAAATAAAAGTGAGGGAAAGGTTGAATTAAAAAATAATAATGATGAGTGCAAAATTATGAATGAAATATGCATAATGAAAGATTTTGAATATCAAATTTTACAGGAAATCGAAGGTGAAACTTTAAGAGAAAATAAGATTAATAGAGCAGAGTGTAGAATGTTAAATGACAATAGATGTAATAAAATAAATAATATTGATAACATGAAAAAGACAGAATCAGATTTGTACGCGGAGTTCCGAACGACCGCGCATCAGCTAACAGAATTAGACGAATCACAAAAACAAATTTTTGTAAATCTGTTATAGGAAAGCCGAGCAGTCTTTATGGAAAAAGAAGGTTTCGCGTACGGGTATCAACATGAATTAAGAATAACTTCAAGTAGACCTGTAGTAAAAAAGAGTTACCCCGTTCCATTCGCAATTCGTGACGAAGTAGCTAAAGAAATAGAGCAAATGGTAAAAGCCGGCATAATAGAGCGCGCAATTAGTCCGTATTGTAACCCGTTGCGTATAGTAAACAAAAAGGACGATAAAGTGAGAGTATGTTTAGATGCTAGGCAGGTAAATCAGGTCATAGAGGACGACCTTGAAAGTCCGCCACTTATAAGCTGTTGCAAAAATTTGTCGGGGCTATATTTTTCTCGAAAATGGATCTAGCTCATGGATACTGGCAAATTCCGTTACATAAAGATTCGCGTAAATTTACAGCCTTTCTTTTCAATAACATTATGTATCAATTCAAGCGGGTTCCATTTGGTATAAAAACAGCGGGCGCGGGTTTTATGAGAGCATTGAGAAACGCACTATCTGATTTAGCATTTTTGAGGGAATTAGCCATATATATTGATGATAAATTATTAGGCACCAAAAAATTTGATCGGCATATTGAACTACTTAGAGTAATTTTTCAACAGCTTATCAAATTCAACTTTACACTAAAATTCAGTAAATGCGTTTTTTTCCAATCAAAAATTCAATTTTTAGGATTTATATTATCACCTTCAGGGATTCAGCCAGATCCAGAAAAATTAAAAATTATACAAGAGTTTGAGGAGCCGAAAAATAAAACGCAATTGCAAAGTTTTCTTGGCGTGTGCAATTATTATAGGCAATTTAACATATCTCATATTAAAGACATAGATCCATTACGAGAACTATTAAAAAAGGATGTTAATTGGCAATGGACGGAAAAATATACCGAAGCTAAATAATAAACTAAAGAAAAATTTTTTTAAATCACGTAAGTCTCAGTCACATCATACTAGGCGCGAAATTCAAAGTTCAAACTGATGGGAGTGATCGAGGTATTGGGGGAATAATTTACCAAATTAGCAGTAATGGCGACCAATGTCTTTTTGCGGTAGCATCTAGGTGTTTATCGGGCCCTGAATTAAACTACACAACGTGCGAAAAAGAACTCCTAGCAATTATTTATACGATTACGAAATTCAGAGTTTATTTAATAGGTGTGCCGTTCGAGATTATCACAGACCATATGAGCCTAACATTTTTAGAGTCAACAGCTTATCAGAACGCGAGATTAATTCGGTAGAGTCTCTTGTTACAGCAATACACATATACAGTGACGCATTGCTGTGGAGCAAGTAACGTATTCGCGGATTTTCTCAGTAGAAATCCAAATGGGAAATTTTATACAGAAGGAGATAGAAAAATAATAATTGCAACACTTCAAAAATACTTATTGCCACAAACTATTAATAAAGACCCATCATTTGCTTTAATTTTTCTTTTGAAATCCGAAGGGTTTGATAAAGAAATATTTAAGAAAATTGGAGATAAACAAAAAATGGATGTGAAAATCAAGAAAATTTTTGAAGCGTTAAAAAAAGGTAAAAAAGTAGATATTTTTCAAGTGTATCAAAACATTTTATTTCATCAAGAGAAAAACGCACAAAATTGGCGTATTGTAATACCAAGAGACTTAACAAATTCGTTAATAAATAACATACATAACAAATTAAGGCACCCAGGTTCATATAAAACATTAAAATATCTGCAACAATATTATTACTGGAACGGTATGCGTAAAGACGTAAAGGTTTACATCGCGACCTGTGATCTATGTCAACGCGTGAAATATCCCAACGTCGCGATGGTGGGAGAATTCGATTGGGTATCCGCGGAAAATCAGTGCGAGTTAGCAACATTAGATTTTTACGGACCGCTTCCAACGGGGCGCGGATGAATGCAGTACATATTGGTCGTTATGGATGCATTTTCTAAATATACTTGTTTATATCCGATGAAACGCGCTACGACAGAAGCCAGACTAAACCGAATTTTAGAGAGATTTATACCGAAATGTGGAAATCCCAAGAAAATACATTCAGGTATTGTTTAGCTCAATTAGACATCCTCAGTCGAATCCCACGGAACGAGTAATGCGTGAACTCGGCCGTTTATTCCGTACACTCTGCGCAAAAAAGCATACCACATAGGTTAATTACATCTCAGATATTGAACAAACGCTTAATTTAATGGAACATCATAGTACGGGGTTTACTCCCCAAGAACTTCATTTTGGTGTACGCGAGAATGACGAAATTATGAAATTAGTTAAGTATCCACCTGCTCAAATACGCAATCATGCCCAAATGATCGACGAAGCGAGGCTAAATTTAAAAAGAAATTTTGAGGCTCGTCTTAAACAGCAAAAAGTAGTATCAAAAGTCGTGCTTTCAGTCGGCGATTTAGTGCTACTGCGTGTTCGACATTTGTCAAATGCAACCGATAAAGTCACACATAAACTCTTTCATTTGTTCGAGGGACCGTACAAAATCTCTCGAGTTATAGGTAAGAACGCATTTATTCTTAGCAAGCCCGATTCAAATAATGAAATAATCGGAACTTACAATCGCACCAATCTTCGAAAATATTTTACGAATAAATAAACACATATGAAATATGTGACGAAACGAAATTAATTTGGTGAATATTTTTAGGGTAGCGAAATAAAAATAGTACAAAAGAATGTCAACGATATCTTTCTCGCGCGTATACAGACATATAAAAAAAAACAAATAAATAAAAAAAAAAAATGTATATATTGTATAGTAACTAAATATAAGATTGTAAATCGATAAGCTATATAGATATAGATGCGCATGCGAAATAAATGATAAATAGGGACCGTATAATCGATTGTTTTAAGCGATAAAATAAGATGGATTTGTTTCTTATAATAGAGTAATAAACTACGAAGAGAAATATTAGTTTTAATCGCGAAAATTGCCGGCAATGGGGTATGAAATCTAGTCTAGCTCGAGCGTAAGTATAAGTAAAAAAGCCATGTAGAATGAATACTAGATAAGAAATCATATGATATGACAAAAAGTATGATGGGATTAGGTAATTGATTTTGAGGCTGATAGGTTACTCGGGTTTTCTAGTCAAACCGTAAACTGGCTTCCCTAGAAAAAGGGGAATATTGTAACACGATAAGTTAATCGGCCTCAAAATCAATCGAATTTCGCGGAATTAAGGATCCTACGAAATCGAGAAGCGAGTTCCCGGAAAACAAGATGGATGGATTTCAAACGCGGATTCTATAAATAGAACTTGCGCTCGAGGATCGTTCCTCTTTTCCGTCGGTGTGCTGGGCCGTGCTTATTGGCGTCGGGGTCCTGCCGCGCAAATTCCCTGGCCTTGTGCAAGGTCAGCGTCGCCGTCGCTCTACGCGCTTGTAACGTGTCACACGGAGAAAAAGCCGAGCCAGAGAATCAGCTACAAAAAGACAAAGCCTGAACAGGGCGATCAGCGCAGCGAGGACGACGTGCAGGAACGTAGTCACGGAGGACTCCGGCGTTTCAGAAGGGTCGACCACGTACTCGCAGCGGCGCGGAAAGGGAGCAACGCCGCCGTTCATCCTATCTTTCAGATGAGTAAATTTTGTAAAATAAAAGCATATATGATAGGGGTGATGTAAATACCGATAGGATTGCTTAAGTACATTATTGTAGCGAGTTCGAATGTTTATCAACAATAAAGTCAATTGCTATTTCATCTACTGCGTACTATTATTGTTTTCATGAATAGTTTCACGATATCTGTTGTCATAATGATTAATAACCGTATGAATTAATATAAACATCAATTTTATTTCCACCAATATAATATAAATGTTTCACGCTTACGAGTTGCCAAAGTCGAAAGAGCTTGATCACTCTGAGACAAGTCGCATGGAGCGAGGAGGAGAAAAACGAAAACTATGGTGCTAAGGAATTGCCAGCATCGGGAGAGCCTAAGAGTTCTAATGATACAAAAAATGGAGAGCCAAAGAGTTCTAATGATAAAAAGAATGAAGACCCTAAGAGCTCTAGAGATAGAGTGAAAAAGAAAATCATCAGGAAGTGCACAGGACAGATATGACATAAAAGACAGATAATATCCATGACTGACAATTAGATTTGAGTTCTCTCGAAAGTACGAAATTGTACAGAAAAATTCACGTGTTGGTTACTTATTCCATCACATTTTAAATTTTGCAAGCATATTTTTGTATGGTTTATATTTTCAATGTATACGTATATTTCATTAATTACAACGTAAGAAAATTCTGTAATAAATTAAGTATTTAACAAAAAATTATAATGCAATCATTTGATATGTTAATGTTATATTCAAGCAGAAAGGATTTATATATTAAGTAATTAAAGTCTAATAATAATAATAATAATAATAATAATATATTAAGTAAAAAAAATAGTAATAAGGTATTATTTTTGAACATGTTACATAAATTTAATTAATAAAAGAAGGCAATCTATTTTAAAAAAATATTTCCTTACAGTTCTTAGAGATAATAGCGCGAAAGTATAAATGTGTAAATCGCGTGTAGATTGTTGATTTAAAACGGTTCTTTCTTACACCATGGTTATTCGAAACATCAATAAACTGGCAAAAATTTCCAGATTTAACTTCATAATGGTTCCTCTCTTTATCCCAGAGCACATCGTTTATTACTATCTATAATAAACTGATGACGCGCGCCAGTAACCGCCCTAATCCCTGGGCAGTCGGAGATCACAGATGCTAATGGGCTGTCTCTTATATCCCGACGTATACCTAGAAAAGGGTCATCAGTCCCGTTACTTTTCCGTCTTTTGCTCTTCGCTCTTTCGGGCTGCGACCAGGTGTTACCCCCTCTCTAATTCACCCTCTAACCTAGCCTTTGAGTATCCAGTACGATTCGCACAGAGCAAAATCAATTCATACTTCGTCGCGTCAAGATCATATTCGTTCAACACCGTAATGCAGCCGTGATATAACGCACGCCGATCTCAATCCCGGAAATGCAGAGAGGAGGTGTTCGACGTGCTTACAGTGTATTTTCTTAACTATATAATTCTGATATTATATTCAAATGTCCCGGTCTCGAATCGTGCTCCACGTCTCAAGTACACCGGTTTTGGGACGTCACAAGTGATAATTGGATAATAATTGGGTTACTTTTGATACTGATATTTTAATATCGATCCTGAAATATTTATAGAACACTAAAAGTCTATACATTGGCTAATAAGTTAGTTTTTTTAAAATTGTTAGCTATTTTCATAAAGCTTATTTATGCCATTTTTGTACACTTGTAATTTAAGCGCAAAAATCGAATTTATTTATAAAGGGCTCGATCGATGATTTTGATTTTGACCTTAAAGGCTTCATGAGCTGTCAAATAACTATATCCAACAAAAAAATCTCATTTCGGAACACTTTCGGGTTAAAGTTAGTTCAGAGCCACCGTCAACTTAAGGGACGGATCGTGACGGTATACTTTGATAACGTCGAGTATCGATAGTACGGTATACTTATAGATTATGGTCTATGGGATGGATCGAGATGGATCGTGATAGTTTTACATCAATTACATTGTAAGCTTAGTCGCGTGCACTTAGCCTGTATATTGCAAGTTTACATAAACTTACAGTTTTTCTTATAACATCCAATGATTGTGTTTATTATTATTATTTATAGTTCAACTAATAATATATTCCCAACAAATGATACTTGAATACTACATTTAATGTATATACCTTTACACTCCATTGTTTGATAATATAACACTAATTGAAATTAAAGAAACTTAGAAAATTTACAATACTTAATTTACGATACTTTTCGTTATACATTTCCCGATACTTTGAGCGATACCATAGGCGATACTTTTAAATTATAGAATCTTTACAAGCCTTTTATATAATTTTTATTTCTAATGGTCAATTAAAAATGATTCAACTATCGTAAATTCATTTGTTCAAAATTCATATTTTGACAAGCTCTAAATAATAGTATTAGTTTTATACGCTACCATTGAACGGTTCAAAGATTATAAATCTGTGGGCATCCTCCTTATCCGTAATGTATAATATTTCACGTAATGAAAAAGTAAGCTATAAAAAAACTCATAGACATGATAGAACTCGAATAATAACACAATTTATAGTAACACAGTCTGCCGTACTCGCGATTGTGTAGACAGTGCACAATCTGCTTCGCACTTCGACTAAGTTTCTGCAGCACGACAATTACAGAAGACGCGAGCAACAGAATTGCAGCAGACTTGCAACTGACGAGTGTGATTAAGAAGTATGAAATAATGCACTCGCGAGTGCAGCAGACTTAAGAGAAAATTGCGTACCATAATTGCAGAAGGCAAGTGCAGAAGAATTGTGATTTTGCATAAAAAAATAATTATGTCCTTCATTCTTTTTATATTCTTCATAACGTACTTAATGGATTTTTTCATGCAAAGGCATAATTACAGCAAACTTACGGCTGGCAAATCCATCCAGGGGGGATAAAATAATACACTCGCAAGTGCAGAAGAAGTGCATCAGAGTTGCAGCCGAGAATTGCGTCATGCCCTTTGCACAACCTTGCCCAATCGTGCCTAAACGCACTACATAGTATAATGCAAATTGTACATAGCTCGCCCGCCTTAATACAGATTGGTTAGAATGTATGAGTTCGTAATTAGCTTTTTAGAATTAATAGTATTATAAGAACTATTTAAATGTATTTACTTCCTATTATTTTATATTAATATTATATTAGTAATGAATATTTAACCATTAAACATCAATTTTAGTAAGCTTATTGAATAAAGTTACTTTTTCTCAAAAACCTCGTTTTACTCGCTCTTTTATTTTTTAATCTTATTAAAATCCATCCTGATGCGAACCAGATTTATGGAATCGGATAAAATTCTCAGTAAATATACTTTGAGCGTCTACAAAAAAGAGTGCATTTAATATACGCTTATTATTTTAGGAGATTTTATTTGTAAGATTAATTCCACGAAGAGATACTAGTTTTATAAACAAATTTATATTTAAAACATGTTTTTTTAATTTATGATCCAATTAACGATAATACGTAAAGCACTCTTTTCAAAATTCTTAAAAGATTCTCAAAGTATTTAAACCAGATCTATAAAGTCGTTTTGCGTCAAAAACATATTATCCTGAATAATTCAGAATGTTAAAGCATACAAATATTTCAAAATTAGTAAATAACCTCGTATTAGCATTAAAAATATATTATGTAAATACCACCTTCGAAAATATCACCTATAATAATCTTACTAGAAATGTAAGATAAATGAAATGAATGGCCAAGTGACATTTTCAACAAGAAATAATATTAAATATATACGAAAACCACGAAGAACACTACCTAAACCTCGTGATCAGGGACAATAACAACCTGAACACCGTTCCCAAAAAGTATAAGTAACCTACACACAAAGATCTATACAGATACCACACGAACATATTTGTGAAGTTATAAATCGTAAAACTTTTATTAGGCTGAGTTAGAATTTTTGTACCTATATTAACCATATTCCAACCCCTGTTTGAATGATTTCCGGGTTGAGTTAGGGGTTGATATTTTTTATAAGTGTACTCTATCACAGCTAGGATATTTGTGAAGTTATATAACGTAAATTTTTTCTTAGGCCGAGATAGAATTTTCTAACCTATATTAACCCGATTCCAACCCCTGTTTGAAAGGTTTCCGGGTCGAGTCATGTGTTAAAATTTTTTTGTAAGTGTACTCTATCACAGCGAGGATATTCGTGAAGTTATTTATCATAAAACTTTTATTCGGCCGAATTATAATTTTTTTACCTATATTAACCCAATTCTAACCCCTGTTTGAAGGGCTTCCGGATCGAGTTAGGGGTTGACATTTTTGAAATTATATTCTACGTTAGCGAACATATCTGTTAAGTTATTATTGTGGGGTTAATATAGGTAAAAATATTCTAACTCGGATTAAGAAAAGTTTTACGATTTATAACTTCATAGATATCTTCGCTAGTATAGAATACACTTACATAGGAAAATTCAACCCCTAACTCGACCCAAAAGCCCTTCAAACAGGGGTTGGAATATGGTTAATACAGTTAAAATAAATCTAAGTGAACCTAATAAAAGTTTTACGATGTAGAACTTCACAAATATCCTCGCTGAGATCGAATACACATATAAAAACTTTTCAACCCCTAACTCGACCTGGAAGCCCTTCGAACAGGGGTTGCAAGAGTGTGAAAATAGATAAAAGATTCTGACTCGGCCTAACAAAAGTTTTACGGTTTACTACTTTACATATATCTTCGCTAACGTAGAATACACTTATGAAAAAAATTCAACCCCTAACCAAACCTAGAATCCCTTCAAACAGGGGTTGGAATAGGTTTAATATAGATAGAAAAATTATGACTCGGCCTAACAAAAGTTTTACGGTTTATAACTTCACAATTATCCTCGCTGTGATAGAGTATACCTATAAAAAATTTTCAACCTTTAACCGGACCTGGAAGCCCATCGAACAGGGGTTTAGGGTGTGAATGTAGATAAAAAAATTCTAATTCGGTGTAAAAAAGTTTTACGAATTATAACTTCACACTTATTCTAGTCGTGATAGAGTACACTTATAAAAAAATGTTCACCCCTAACTCGATCCGAAAGTCCTTTAAACAGGGGTTTGAATAGGTTTAATACAGGTAAAGGAATTTTAACTCGGCCTAATAAAAGTTTTACGGTTCACTGCTTTACATACATCTTTACTGACGTAGAATACACGTACAAAAAAATTTTAAACCCCTAACTTGTTCCAGAATCCCTTCAGACAGGGGTTGGAAGGATGTGAATATAGATAAAAAAATTCACCTGGAAATTTTCGATAGGGTAATCTTTGCCACAGAAAAATCTGGTAAAACATTTTGTTTAAGTGTCCCTGAAAAATTCGGATTTAAGAAATTTCAGAATCCTGCAGGATCATGCTGGATAAAACTTGGAACCGAATCCTGCAGGACTATCATGGGCAAATAATGTTGACGTATCCTGCAGGATTTTCTGCAGGATAAAACCACGAAAAATCTGCAGGACTTTCTGCAGTATTCCTGCATGATTTTCTGCAGGATCATCCTAAACAAAGGTTTGAATGCTAAATATCTATTTAAATAAGACTTAATATCTGGAATTGATGGAAGCTTAATTCCCATTAGCATTTAAAACATAACTATCTTTTAACGGGTTATTAATATGTATTCAATAAGGTGCGATTTTTTACATTAATGATATGTACGTAGTGATATGGAGGGCCGTGTCGAGTACGACCAACTTCTTTATTTAATATCATAAATAGTAACTATAACGACTTTCTCAAAATTATAGTAACGCATTCACTTTAGCTGTTGCAAGACTTTTAAAACACTACAGGTTAATTAATTAAGTACAGTTAATTTTCTTGAAAAAAGTATTTTTGCACATATTTTGTGACCGACGAGTCAAGTCGAGTCTTTTTTAAGCTTGTTGGCGTAAAATCATCTCGGATTTTTGCGCGAAACTCCGGGAAGAACCCCGCAGACGCTAGAAACGCAACAAACACGCATCTCGGGCAATGTTCATGCGATTGCTCCGACGAATTCGGGTTAATGATTCGAATATAATGTTGTTAAATAAGCTTGTTTTTTTATCGCATATAATTGGAACTTCATTGTATCGAATTGAAGAAAGATAACCAACAAGCTAGAGATCGAGATGCAGCAAGATCAGGACATCATCATGAAAATTAAGTTTTTAATTAGATCCTTAAATATAAATATTCCAGATGGTACAGCACACCTGAGGACGGAAGAGAAAGTGCTTGGAAGAAATATCAGCTGTGAGTACACATTTTTTTTATTGAATTTTTTAACATACAAAATTTATGGAGGTTCATCTGGTACATAGATAGTCAAAATGAATGTGTTATTATCCATTTCTTTGTTTGCGAAGTAAACTTCATTTAAGCTTTATAGATAAATTTATAAGAAATTATAATTATACATACAATTCAAGTAATTATATCCATCTTATTTATGTATAAAAAGTTTAATACAAACACTGATTTGACTCTGTTTTTTATGTTAAATGCATCTTTATTGTTTTCAATTATTTTATTTTTACATTCAGAAGCATTCAATGCATACTTCTAAGCTCAGTAAATGTTTGTCATGTACTTGTCTTATAACACAAAAATTTTCAAGGAAAACTCTTCATCTGGTTCTTCGAAATATGCAAATGAAAAGGACTAAAGTGCGATTTCTCATAAGTCTCAACGCTAAATGCCTCAAAATTAAAATATTAAGGGGATGCCGAACATTTCTGTCCTTGTCTAATTGAGTTTTCATTAATAATTTTAAGAGAAATCATTTTTTTTTTTAAATAAGAATTGTAATCTAAATATGTGTCCAAGCTGGTTTTATATGATTGTTTCATTTTCGAAAAAACTTTGATATACTGTACCTCCACAAATAATTGGAATTATAAAACCAGCTTGGACGTATATTTAGATTACTGCAAAACGAAGCGGGGCAGAACTTATTTAAAAAAAAAAATGATTTCTCTTAAAATTATTAATGAAAACTCAATTAGACAAGGACAGAATTATTCGGCGTCCCCTTAATATCTCGCTTCTTGGGTATCTTCCGAAAATTTAACTGAATCATTTTGGGAACTATATCTATTGGTATGCTACATTTCATTAAAATCTATTCATTAATTCCTTAACCAGATGCACCTCCTTAAACTATAAACGTGTTTTTCACGCAAATAATTTTTCTAATTTTAAAAAGTGGCTCCCGCATGAGGTTTCCATGAATATTTTTTAAACTTTCAGAAAATATACCTCAGTAATATGTATGTAGAACATATACTGGTGATTACATTTAAATCTTATCTCATTTTATATTATTTTATCCATAAGTCATTATTAATAACCATGCTTTTTTCAGCATATTTCACAAGTCGAACGAAAACTATATTGTTTAAAGGAAGTAGAAGCCTATTTTTGAAATTCTGTGAACAATTTCTTTTGATGGCCAGACCAGGAAGTAACTCAATTTTTTCAGCATTTTTGCTCAAATTAATTTCAGTTTATCAACTTGTACTAATGTACACAGGTTTGAAAAAAGAAGTGCAGCTGTTAAGGGCACAAATAATCCATTAGCAAATACCATACAAAGAAATGTCAATACGAGAAACTATTTTGTATAAAGCATTCCAAAAATTAAAATATAAATTGTAATATTTTAAATGAATGTTGTTATTATTTGCTTAAATATGTTAAATATGAACATGTTTATCGAGTTAACTTTTGCTTTCTCAAAGAGAAAGCATTGTTTAGACAAAAAATTATTTTTGGCATTCAACGTAAAAACATCCTACATGACTTGGGGAGTTCAAATAAGCTATGCTCAAAAATGTTCGCTGTATGGATGTGTGTGTATGTGTGTGTGTATGTGTGTATGTGTATATGTGTGTGTATGTGTGTGTGTGTGTGCTTGCGTGCGTGCGTGTGTGTGCGTGTGTGTGTGTGTGTGTGTGTGTGTGTGTGTGTGTGTGCTTTTTTCCAGATTTTTTTACAATACTTTACAGGCGACCATGTCAATGTTAATACCGCCGTGGTTCTTTGGTAAATGGATTAGTCCTGTTGAAAATACTTACGTATATCATGTAGGTAAATAATGTACGTAAATGATTTACTTAAATGATTACATGCAAAATGAGCAACTTTTTTTACTCAAATCATTTGCATAAAAGATCTACCTACATGATTAACGTAAATTTAATTAATAATATTTATAACTTTTTTTAATGCACAGGTATTTTTATTTAACTATTCTTAATGCAACTTATTTTTTATTAAACATTATTTAAATATGTTAATGTTCCTAATTATTCTATACCATAATCTTCCATTAATTGTAATATTATATTTAAATATTCACTTGAAAAGGAGAAGCTTCTTCAAATATTTATTTAACTTTATAAATTACTTAATTAATTAAGTAATTAATTGATTATTATTAATTAATTAATCGAGATTGATTTGCATATTTTTAGGATAATAATAATGCAATATTTTTTAAAGGTATTAAATAAAATATATAGTATTTATTATGACTATACACAATAGCTTTATTACAATCGCTTGAGCTTCTCAATGTATTGCTTGTCATGATGAACAATTGTCGCAAATGTACCACCTACCATTGTTTCCCCAAAGAGCATGTAAAGTAGAATTTTTGTAGTATATGTTGAAGGCAAGATCATATGAGCAACCAACATTGCTGATGCCAACACAAAAACTAATAGGAACGTAGCATATCGCCAATTTCTTTCAGACTCTAGTAGACATAAAACCGTTAAGCAGTCACCATCTTGAACCATATATGGTCCCAAAAGTAGATATATAGAATCCTAAAATTAATTTTTGATATTCAATCGTTTGAAAGTACTTAAAATATTATTTAATTATTAATATTCTTGTATACCCATCGAAAATCATCAGCGAAACTATTCTTATAATATCTTGTTAAGAAATTATCACTATCTCTCATAGCTCCTATTTTAATTCGTTAACCTGTTCTAGTAAAATCTGGTTTCAATGAAATAGGTCCAGAGTATTAGTACTTACTACATCAGCATTATCAGTCCAAGCCTTATAAAAATAAATATATTTATGTATACATACTTATATAAAATAGTGCTATAATTAATATGATTCATTATGCAAAAAATGTTCTTTTAAAATACCTGCTTACAACGTTTGTTCTATTCAAACAATCAATGCAATTTGTTCTGAAGCCATCTGTCCTTAATCGAGACGAGCCATCAGAATATCTAATCTATTACACTGCATTTTGGGACATAAAGCATGAAAGACAAAAGCTTCATATCTTATATTCTGGTTCGTTAACTTTTGCACTATGTCCTTATGTGCACTTTCTAAAGTTACTTCTACGCCCTTCTGGTCAATCTGTTAAGTACAAAATGATCAACTTATATTGTAAACAAAGAATATTTTATTTTTCATACTTATATCAACTAAAATTTTACCAAAAGATTTTTATGCGGACCTAGCTGTGATTTTGGTTTGTATTTTAAATTCGGAGCTTGTTGCCAAAATAATGGAATATATAAGAAATTTCAATGATTTGATTCTTACAAACGACCAACGTCTCTTATTCCTTTGATAAATGCTCGTATACTCAGTTCATCAAAGCAAAGTTTTTGTCCCGTTAAAAAACTTTCACTTTTTGTGATTTATGTACGGAATGCAAAAATATTCTACATCGTGATACTGCTTCCAGGCTTCATCTTTGCACTTTTCAGAGTAGAACTTGAACCAACGGCAGTGGTCGCAAGGTATTCCTGCCCATGCGATGGATAAACAATCGCTACAGTGCACGTAAGATTTCTTAACATTCAAGCAAGCCATGTAAGGTGTCTCAACAAATATGATGTCTCCGGGCTTTATGTCACGGGTGGCTACTAGGTGACTGCAATATTTAGAAATTCTATCTCACAAGTTCTCTTTGTCCTTTTTTAATTGCCCGAAAGGTTCCCATAATCAAGAAAAAAGAATACTATTTGAGGCACTGATAACTCCACTACTATCAATAAACGCACAAAACATTGCGCACAGTGCGCAAGCAGGGCCTTGAAGGGCTTAGTGTGTCAAATACACGGAACAGAAGCAGCTTGGACGAGGGCTGGTTAGACGCGCACAACACTGTCAGCAGCAGCAATCACTGTGCAGCAGGTACGCAGTGCGCCAACAGGGCCATAGAGGGCTGTGTATGTCACACACACACATACACACACCAGAAGCAGCTTGGACGGGGGCTGGTTATATGCAGACAGAACTCTCAACAGCAGCAAGCGCGCAGTGCGCCAGCAGGGCTGTGTGCGTCGTACACACAACAGAAGCAGCTTGGACGAGGGCTAGTTAGACGCGTACAGCACTGTCAGCAGCAGCAAATTTTCTATAAGGTTTTTAATCAGCAATTTATTCTTCGGTAGCAATTTATTCTCTGTAGATTCTCCATGAGTTTGAGATAGTCGCAGAAGTACCCGTGGTATCTCAGGAATTGGGTAAAGTAGTATCCTACCTCCCCGTGGTCTCTGTTTATCCAAGGGACCAATTGGTCTATCAGCCTGGCTATCCACTGACCCTTGGTTTCATTTGTCCAGGATTGTTGCTACGTTGCTATGGTACGCTCACGTTCCTCACTGTGAACGGTTGTTCTGTCCACTGCTGGGTTTTTCTTCTTCCGTTCGTAGATTCTCTTGCGCTCCTTCGCGTGCAGGTCGATCGGGATGATTCCGGCAATATCGAGTACTGCTGGTCCCGAGACCGTGCGATATGCGCTGGAGACTCGGAGTGCTCCTCTACATTGATCGGAAGTGATTCTAATCCGGTACGACTCCTTCTCCATTGCATCGGCCCATATTTCAGAGCCGTACAATAGGATGGATGTGATGACTGATATGAGCAGCCGTCGCTTGCTCGTCTTTGAACTACTCGTGTTCACCATGAGACGGCTCAGCTGTGCCATCTTTTTCGCCGCTTTGTCCGCTGCATACGTCAGGTGTTGAAAGAAAGTAAGCTTAGTATCTAATTTGAGTCCCAGATACATAGCCTCCCTTCTCGTCAATAACTCTGCCTCTCTGACTTTCATGGTAAATATGGGGTTTATCCGCTTGCCAGTGAAGGGTACGATCTCTGTCTTGGCGGCTGCCAAGTCGAGTCCGTGTTCCTGCATCCAGCGCGAGCGCGAGATCCTGCGCATCGCCTAGTTGAGCAGATATTGTGCTCTGTCAAAGTTGCGCGCGATGATGACTAAAGCGACATCATTGTTGTACGCTATCATGTACACCCCTTCCGGAAGCCCGAGCCTCAGCAGGCTATTGTACAGGATGTTCCAAAAATCTGGACCAAAGATCGACCCCTGGGCCATGCCGGCGATGAGATATTTCTCACGTTGGCCTTCTTCTGTATCGTATCGGAGGATACGACCCTTTAAGTAGTCTCGTATCACCCACATGATATACTCCGGGATTCTGAACACGTTCAACGCTTCCAAGATGTCAGGCCACCTGGCCGAGTTGAAGGCGTTCTTAACGTCCAGCGTCACCAGGAGTGCAATGTTCCTGGAGAAATGATTTCCGATCCATGCCCTCTTGCCCTGCTATACTACCTCCCGTATAGCGTTCACCGTGGATCGCTGTTTCCTGAAGCCGTACTGGTTGTCAGCTAAATCGCCGGCAGCCCATACAGCTCCCTGTATCCGTGGTTTGAACAACCTCTCGTAGAGTTTTCCTGCGTGGTCCAACATGCATAGAGGCCTGTTGGATGACGGAAGCCGGGATCACCTCCCTTACCTTTGCCGATCAACACGAGAGGCGCAACCTTCCAGCGGGTACCATAGACACCCGCTTTCAGGCACGCGTTGTACATGTTTAGCAAGAGAGAGGGTACTCTCGCCGCGATGATCTTCAATATCTCAGCTGGTATCCCGTCGGGCCCAGGCGCCTTTCCGCTCCACATCATTTTGGCGGCGATCTGCAGCTCCACGCTGGAGAATAGTGGAAGCTCCCTCACTTCAGCGGTTTCCTCCTGGTCCTGCCTTGCCGGATGCGATGGAAACGGAGTGTCTACAATTTGCGACATGGTGTTCTCATCAAAAGGGTGATTTAGGATCGCGCAGAGTTTCTTGGTCACGATCTTGTAACCCAAGACACATACGTCCCGATTTACTTCCTCCATCAGGTTCTTCCAGCAATGTGCCTTGCTCCGCTTGACTTCGCGTCGGAATCGTTTGTGTAGGTTCGTTTGAAGGACCGTTATGCGGCCCATCATTAACGTTTGGCTTTGATCTGCCTAAGCGTTTCGCGGAACGCCCTACACTGTCCTGATCCTGGGGTGTGGCCCAGGTAAGCCTGGTCTACCTGAAGGTCAGTGCAGAGATCACACTTCGCCTCGGTATCCTTGCAGGCTGCTCCTTTGTGGCCGTCTTTGCCCCATTTGTAGCAAGCCTTGCTTCTGTTTGGGCCGCTGCACTCGCGTGCCTGATGTCTGTAACCCAAACATCTAAAGCACCGTTGTAGCCGTTGCCACCTTCTCAGTCGGCAGTTCATATAGCCGACTCTCAAGCGGCTCTTCTCGAGCAGGAAATCAGCCTTTTCGTGGTCCATCTCTATGATGGCCAGCCGCTGTTCCCTGCTATTGGGTTTGGTCATCAATCACATAGTTTCCTGCATCGTCAAAAAGCCCCTTGACCGCCGCTTCCAACAACAACAACAACAACGACGACGATGACGAGGACGACGACGACGACGACGACGATGACGACGACAACAACAACAACAACAACAACAACAACAACAACAACAACCACAACAACGACAACAACGACGACAATGACGACAACGACGACAACGACGACAACGACGACAACGACGACAACGATGACAACGACGACAACGACGACAACGACGACAACCACGACAACCACAACAACAACAACGATGACAACGACGACAACGACGACAACGACGACAACGACGACAACGACGACGACAACGACAACGACATCGACAACGACAACGACAACGACAACGACAACGACAACGACAATAATAATAATAATAATAATAATAATAATCACTTATACAAAGGTCACGATATGTAACGAGCATGCTGACGCTGCAAGGAATGTGCTGCATGATGCATGACACGTGCATAGCGTGGTAGCTCTCACACACGTCGCGCCCGCGGGGGTGCCAGGATGTCAATTATTGGGGATTCGTGCGCAGGCTGTTTCGGTTGTTCCCGTCATGGGCCCCAAACGGTTGTGGCAATAGGGGTAGCCATAGCCACGTTCACACCCCCACCGCATAAGGCAACCGCGATCGGAGACGGCCTAGTACCCTGGAGTATGGGGACACGGCATGGTTCAGCTCCTAACTGAGATGTGCAGAGAGGAGCAGGACAGATCAGAGACCTTGCCTCAGGCAAAAAGTACTTCGAAGCAAGGTCGCGGCGGATCGCAGGGAGGCAAGAAATCCACCCTAGAGCGTCAGCTCCTTTCCCAAAGAAAAAGAGACAGAGGAACCTCTCAAGATGAGGAAACCCCGAACAAAAAAACGAAATTCAGCGCAGGCACTTGGCAGCAGGTGCACAACGGGTGCGCAAAGAACAAAGAGTTAAACTTCCCTAATGACTCCCCCAGACCCGGTGCTAGTAGCGGGGATACAGGAAGACTAACGGCCCCAAGGACGAAACCGCGTGGGAACGAGGCTACCCAGAGGCCCGGTCCGCCACCCGGACCCCGGGATGGCCTCCCCGCTCTTAGAACATGACGTGACGCTATACTAATATAGCCGACCTAAAATATGACTTACGCTGATATCGTAAGCACCCTGAAACAGACTGTGGACCCAGACGCAACAGGCACAAAAATATTCAAGATGACTGCGACAGGGAAGGGCGTCGTGCTCCTTATCTTGGAGCGCGGGATGGCCGATATGCAGGCGTTCCGTGAGGCAATCAAGGAGGCTGTCCAGGGGAGCGGAAATGTGAAAGACATGACAGATAGGCCGACAATCGAGATCCTTGATCTAGACTACACGGCAATAGAAGACGAAGTGAGGGACGCAATCAAGCGTGAGACTGACTGCAAAGCAGATGTTAAAACAACCATGTTTGACCCAAATGACAGAGGGCAGAAAATGGTTCTGGCCGAACTAGACCTGCAACACGGCCGCCATGCTAATAAAGAAAGGCATGGTAAGAGTCGGCTGGATTAACAATTGCCGAATCAGGCAAAGGGTGACAGTAACCCGCCACAAATTCCTCGGGTACGGGCACCTTAAAAAGCAATGCAATGGCACAGACAGGAGTATTGTGGAAACGAAGGCCATAAGGCAGCAGCGTGCTCAGCCAAACCAGACAAGAGGCTCACCTGTTTCCTGCTCGTGGAGAAAGGTATCGACATCAAAGCTCGAAACCATTTTCCAGGAACAGGTGCCTGCACAGTATTCAGGGACGCCCTTAAAAAGCAACGCAAGTTAAGGCATGTAAGTTACATCCATCGAGGTGACTCGCGTGCTTCAAGGAAATATGCACAAAAGCAGCCTCGTCCGCGACCTTCTCCTGCAGTTCATTGCGGAGTGGGATGTGGACGTCATGCTTTTGTCCGAATTATACAAGCACGAGAATACCCTGTCATGGGTGCCGAGTGACAGTGGTACAGCCGCGATCTGTGTGCGCGAGGACCAGGTGACTTCAGACAGGGGGGCTGGAGAGGACTTCGTGTGGGCAAGAGTTGTCTCTTTGAGCCTTCGGGGTGCCAAACTATGCCTTGCGATGGATTGAAGACTATCTGAAAGACAGAAACCTACTGTACGAAATGGACGAAGGATTCAAGGTCAGACCTGTCATGGCCGGAGTGGCGCAGGGATCGATCTTGGGTTCCGATTTCTGGTTAGCATTATATGACGCAATGTTAAGACTACAGATGCCGATTGGGGTGTCGATGGTAGGATGCGCGGACAATGTCGCGGTGGTAATAGTTGCGCGAGACATAGATACTGCCCAGTTTCAGCTAAGCGTAGCCAACCACGAACTCCATCCTCCTCCATAGAGCGGAGGTCTGGTCCGATTCCATGGGCAAGGAAAAGTATAGGACGTGCATAGCAGCGGTGCAACGCAGGGAAGCACTGCGAAGCAAGCCCGTACAGGACAGTTTCAAGGGCAGCGATATTCATTATCGCTGAGGTTATCCCAGTATATCTGTTCTGTGCAAGAGCGAAAGCGGATATACTAACGGAGCTACGAGATCGAGAGGGTCGCGGCAGAAGAACGGGAACGGACATTGACGGCATGGCAGGATGAATGGCTGGGTGAGATGCAACAGCCACAAAGACGCCGACAGCAACAGGCACGATGGATCCATGAACTAATACCGGGACTGACTCCGTGGCTGGGCAGGCAATTCGTGGAGGATGGGGAAGGTTCGAACGCCGGCATGTACTTATTGCTGGCACAACAAAGACGACGCGCATCACACATTCTTCATGTGCCCACACTGGACCGAAGAGCGACACAGACTAGAGACTATCACGGAGCCGACAGTGCCCGCCAACATCGTTACAACGATGTTGGAGGGCAAAGACAAGTGGGACGCGGTAGTACCGTACATCGAAATGATCCTCCGCGCGAAACGTGAAAACGGATGCTTGGCCGACGGGCCAAGCTGACGAAAACTCAAAACAAAGCACGACAAGACGAAGGAAGAAAAAACAAGACAGGCGGCTCCCCACCCGAAGTAATGCGAAAGCGGTTCCGGGGGTGGGGGTGGCGTTCGCGACACACTCGTTTTTTGGAGGTAGGATACGGCGGCGCGCCCGCCTCGACTGTAATCCGGGCAGTGAGCACGGACATCAGTCGGGGATGGACCGTGCGTCAGTGGAGTCCCACACTACCACCTCAGAGTGCAGGAACTCAGGGGAGGGTGTCTATGATGATTTTGGTGAGTTAAATAATAATAATAATAATAATAATAATTTAAACAATATTTAAAGTAATTTCAAATAATAATAATGTATAAAATTTGTTGGAATTAATTATTGTTATACTTACATATTTGTGATATATCACTGGTAAGCCAAGTTCAATAGAAGTGGAACAGTTGCTACTCTCCGTATTTTTGTATCTACAGGAACATTAACATTTGTATCCAAACTCCACTGTAAAATAAAAAATGATTAATTTAATTTTAAACTTTGTATGTTCAACAGGATAAGGATTCAAAATAAAAAATGATTAATTTAATTTTAAACTTTGTATGTTCAACAGGAGGCAAAAGAGTATACAATATTACCATAAATAAGTCCAACAAAGGAGTTCTAATGTTAAAAAATGGACTGCCCGTTAAATGTCTAAGAATCCCAACAACAGAATTTAACTTTGGGTAGATTTTTTTGTCTTTGTGCTCGTTGCATCCCATTGCACAAAAGTCTTTCAAGCCACATGAAAGTACCCTAATTATGACTACATTTGGAAAACAGCTACCTACGTGAGCAACAACCCGCTGCATACAAGATTCCGTATCAGCGTGCATGAGACATTGTAAAGATTGGGCCGCAATGTCTATGAGAGTTCTCGTGGTCCGACAAGACATCCACTGCTGAAGAGAAGCATTGATTCCTGCACTTGCCGCCAGGTTATTGCGCTCAGAATAATAAGAAGATTATTCGCCTGAAAGAGCAGTCGGATGAAGTTATGAAATTCGACAGTAGAACACGGTATATTTTCATTGACAACTCACCAAGAAGAGACCATACCGAAATTATAGGCGTCCAAGCCTCCGGGTTCCCACTGCACAAAATGTACATTTGTAATTGTCTCTTCTTATTTTCGAAAGCTGATCAAGTGCGAGCTCTCGGAAGTGGGGCGTGGCTGCTCCTCATGGTTCTGCTTGTACTGCTCACTGATGCTGCAGGTCCGCCTCGGCGGCCGGCGCACATGAGTAGCCAGCGAAAGCGAGCGACGTGGCTGACAGTAACAACTAACCTTTACTACTTTTAAACACAACAACACCAACGCAGCTATTCCGTTAGATCCGGTCCTAATCCGCGAGGAGAACGAGGGCAATTTTAATTGCACACATAGTTCTGACGATTTTAGCAATCATTAAAAATCATTTAAAAATAAATTTGATAATAAAAAATTAATTTTATTGCTGCTCTAAGCTAAATGGGATACGGACTATTTGATAAAATTGTCAAAAACAAATGGCCACACTTTTTTAGTAATTTTATTATTTTAGACTATTTACCATTTAACACTGTTAAACCATATTAAATAATTCAATAGACCATTAACAAGGGTTTAATTTACTCTTTCGATCCCACCCACAACTTTTCCCTTTGCATGTGCAATTTTCGGGGAAAATTTTAACAAAATAATGTGTCCGCTTTATCTGCGACATACTGTATATTATAAACTAATGATATTGCCTTCGCACTCACCAGTATTGGAGAGATAAAAATTTGCGGATACCAACTAATATGAACAGAACATCAGAAACTACTCGTGTTAGAGGATTTCGTAGAAAAAAATTTTATTCCTAAAACGATATACCAGTAGAAAACATTGATATTTTTGTATATGTCAATTTAAAATTTGTCTACGTGGAGAAACACTTCCGAAATCAAATTAATCAAATGTATTATAACCTTTTAAAACACAAGTGCGAACTAGAACGACAATTTTTAACTGATGCTCTTTCTATTGCCACTTAATCACCAGACGAATTCGCTTACCGATTGATGATGGAATCTGGACAGGTGGCCGTACTAGTTGGAGAGGTAGTTAATCTAGTAAAATGTCTTCAAGTAAAAGTTCGACGTAGAGACACGATAGAATGCTACAATCAATTACCTGTCTATAGAGGAAATGAAGAACTCTTCCTTTCTCCGGGAACTTGAGTACTTGTTCGATCCGGAACCCAACCTACCCCGAATTAGTTGTAGTGGGGCGATGCCTCCAATGTTCTACATAGGTTCTCATTGGTTGTAGTTCCTTCCTAACCCCTCCAACGTGCCCTCACCATAGATACTCAGACCACAAACAACATTTTCTTGGGGATACTTGGCACGAGCCGAGCCGTTGCAGTCAGCGGTATATATACCAAAGGGAACGCGCTGTGCAGCTCTTGTAACTCGTTGCGATGTTTGTCGAATGCCAATATGGATGGTAGTTAGAGTTAGTATCCCACGTGTGCAAAGAGAATTTTTCATTTAGACATTTAACATTGATTTACTTTCCTCGATCTCTTAAATTTTAAGCACGGCTAAAAATGAAAATTCTCTTTTCCACCCCTATAGTTCAACTATTAGACATTAAGGCGAAAACAAGAATGAATAAATTAAGAAAACAAAACTATCCTAACGTTATTACTATAGTACATGGTAAGAATGTAATGAAGTGATAAATACTCGCTAGTTAAAATTAATGAATAGAGACGGAAATATAATTAATAATATATTACAAGTAAGAACTACTACCTCTTATTTCGCTAAGGTGCTAGTAGGTGATTAATTAAAACTTAGTAAATTTATATAATATACTACCAAGGGAGCCCATTCCCCAAAGGGCGATGGCTCGAATTGCTAACTTTTTTCGTTACCGTTTATTTGCCAGGTCGTTCGTTAAAAAAGAATTGTCCCATCGCAACACATTTGAGCAAAATCCTTAGGGGTAGTTTCTTTTCTAAACCGTTAACAGTCTGTAAAATGGTAAAAATGTAACAGCGCCCATTTAAGGTCATTTTATAATTATAGATTTCGATGAAATCTTTCATTTAAGCTCTCATTCAATTGCTGAAAGCTGTGCTAAGTGGGGGATTTCGATAACGACTGTTTAAGTGTTGATTCTGGTATTTAAAGAATAGCCTTAGAATACTACTAAGGGAGCACGTCCCCCAAAGAACGATGGATCGAATCATAGTTTATTACGCTAGATTTCATTTGCCATCTCTAAGTTGCTGTTTTATTGTTTTCTGTTGTTTTCTATCTTTTAGGGGTTGAAACCTTTGATCATTAATATCTTAAGTTCCCTTGAGTCTAGGATGCTGATTTTTTTTTAATTTATGTTTTTTGATACTCTAAACGATGGTATATGTTTTATAGGTTATACTGAGGGGGCCGATTACCTATATATCGTGGACATCGTTTTTTTGAAATGATATTTATAAGCTGAGTGTAAGATTAGAGTAACAAATGTGATTTTGTGTAAAATAACGAAAAATCAGTGTACCGCTACGTTAATAAGTAATAACGGCTCAAATTAATATATTGAAACATATAATTTCATATAGAAATGATTAACTAACAAGGAGAATGCCCGAAGCTCGGGTCGCATTCTTTTATGACACTTTGGGAATTGTTTACTGGTACCCAAAAATAAAGCCCGAGGCCCGGGTTTTGTCAAATGGACCTTTAAATAACAAGTTTTCCATAGGCGTAATCATACGCGTTTTTGATAGGCGTAATCGTAGGCGTTTTTCACAGGCGTAATCATAGGCATTTTTCATAGGCGAATATCAAGTTACCGAAAAGTAAACTGAAAGATGACTTTAGATGCGATTTTTTGTTTTACACCTATGAAAAAGTTTTTATTTAGGGGCACGTTCGGAAAGATGGTTTTACCGTTGGGTGTACAGTAGTGTGGTCCGAAATATCTTGAATCTTAATTTTTCTTCTTTTAACCACTTCACAATGTTGTCATTGGCTTAAAAATGAGATATTTTGTCCTCCAGTTGCTTAAAGTTAACATTAAGAGGTCTCTACCCCCGCAAATAGGTTTTAACATTTGATTTTAAGGTGATGTTAAACCCCGTATTAATGGTAAATACGGGGAATCACTTTTTTTAATCATTTTTCAATTTTAAGAAAATATCTGTATGAAAAGTTGTTCTTTTTGGTGGACCAACAACTTTTCATAGAGATATTTACTCAAAATTGAAAATGAAATGAGAAAAGTGGTTTCTCGTATTTGTCGGTGACAGGAGGCATCACCTTAATCACTTTTATTAAATTAGATGAACTAAAAATAATTGTATGTTAATTTATCCAGTTACCAATTATATTTTACGTTTATTATAAGTTTATTAACAACTTTACCGCATTAGGAAAGTCAACCACATTTTTCCCTCCTAAATGAAATTGTAGTTTGCTCATTTTCAATTAAAATACCTGCAGTTTTCGGGAAATTTTCATGGCAGTATATTTGAACGGATTGATACGTTTGCCGTCGCATTTTGAAGAGTAAATCGAGCACTAGATATCTGCCGATTATGAACGACCACCTAAAGGTGCATAGTCTATGGTACAACCTGCTTATGCTATGACAACCAACAGTTGGCGGTCATTAACTTACAAATCCGGTAAAACTTACACCATACATTTTCATGAATAATCAAACGCTGTGATATACTCCTACAAAGAAACAATTTGACTCGCAGAGGTCAATCTATTCTTTATCCTAATTTAAAATCTTTTGAGCGAGTAATGAATTCATTTACTAAGAAAAGAGCGATCTTTTCTTAGTCATATAAACTTAAAAGTAATAGCCAATAAAAATCAAGTCGACGATTAAGCCGTTTTTCAAATTAGTACGCTGCGCAAGACGGAAAATTTTTAAATTCAAATTAGAAAAAGGTTAAGGTTAAGTATTTAAAATGTAGATTATAGCTCGTAGCCATTTATTATTACGTCGTAAACCAGAATTAGCATATCTTTAATAAGAACGATAGGTCAAATTAATAAAGTTATTATTTAAAAATTTTATTTAGTTGGTCACTGAAACATGTGCATTTAAATAGAATTGAGGGACAACTAAATGAAAAGATATAAATAAATAATCGGTTGGTATATAAAATCCAAGATACCCTGTGCCCGTTAATTTTTCTATATATATAATACTTAAGTTACTCTTCATAATGCGGCGTCGAATATGTAAATTGGTTAAAATATATTGCCATGAAAATTCTCCAAAAATAGTGGGTTTTTTAGTAAAAAATGAACAAACTATAACTTTATTCAGGAGGAAATAATTTTCTTGGCTCGCCTAATGCGGTGAAGTTGTTAATAAACTTATTATAAACGTAACAAAAAAATGCTATCTAAATAAATTAACATACAATTATTTTTAGTTCATCTAATGTAATAAAAGTGCTTAAATCAAATGTTATAACCTGATTGCGGTGATAGAGACCTCTTAAGGGAAAATATTTGTAATACTGTTCATATATTTAGTAATACTGTTGTGATCGAGCCAACCATGACAATGACTCGTAGCCCCGAAAACCAGTAGTCTGATGTTGACAGTTAATGAGAATAGTCGTGTTTACACTTTTATTTGGTTATATGAATAAAGTCTGAGTTTTGCGTTCCTTTTTATAAATAGTGAGTTTTTATTTAATTATCCCAAACCCGGTCGTAACATTTTGGGGGCTCAGCCGGGATTTGTGTGAGTGATAATGAATCAATCCACGATTTGGAATGATGACACGATCTCCAATAAAGAGGCCTGCACCAGATACACAACAAGACCAACAAGAACCACAACAACAACTACAAGTTCAATCTGAACCACAACAAGAAACAGAAAAACAGCTACAACAAGTCTCTAACTATGACAATACAAGAAATAAATAAACTCAAAGAACAGAATAAGATTCACAGGACAACATTACAAGACGCGGAAGAAAATTTATCCCAAGAACGACGACGACTCGAGTAGGCTGAAACTATTGTGGATTTTCTTCGAGCTTACGTAAAGAATTTGGAGTCAGAGACACAACTTGTAAACGAGCAACACTAGAGAATGTCTGACGCAGATGAGGAAACTTCAAGGCTACGACAGGCGAACCAGATGTTGCTTGAACAACGGTCGAGTTGGTTGCAGAGACATTAGCAGATGCAACAACGAAGTAACCAGCTAAGTCGCCCTCCAAATTCAAACACAAACACAAACATACACATATTTTCAATATTAGCGACACATACTGTAAAGACTAATATTTTTAACAAAACTTCTACTAGGCCGTTAAATCAGACTAGATTAGGTTATGAAACGTTAACAGCCAATGCCGGAACTGTTGACGATTCTACATGGTTATGGGCACAGAATAGGTCGTGTCTTCGGGAGATAAATTCAGGATTAGGATATAACCTCAAACCAGATTTTTTCGATGGAACTACATCATTTCTCGAGTTCTACAACCAGTTTCAATTAGTTGCAAGCTACAACAATTGGAATGAAGAAATGAAGACAGTTGCCCTTGCTACTTCTTTGAGAGGAAAAGCAAAAGGCGTTTTGAGTACTTTCTCAGAACCTGCTACTATAGATTTTGAAAAATTAAAAGCGAAGTTAGAGTTATGTTTTGGTGAAAAAAAAATCTGTTACCTTCGTATTATTCTCAGATTCAGAATGAGCGTGAACAATTTGGTGAAGATCTTCCAACTTTGGCTGCTAATCTGGAGTGATTAGTTAGCCTAGTATATTCCGAATGTCCATACGAAGTTCAAAATAAGATAGCATGTGTTCAATTCATCATTGCTATTTTTGATTCGTCGATTAAGGTACTTCTTCAGATAGAAAGGATTTTTTCTTTGAAGATAGCTCTTACACGAGCTATAGGAATCAAGGTTATTCGCGACTAGAACAGAAGACCAAAATATTCAAAGAATAATTGTGCATCTATGAATATTCAGAAGAATATTCAAAATACATCAGTTTCATCAAAGAAGACAAATCAGCCTCAATTTTCTAGGGACTCAAGATTTCAACATTTCGTAAAGAATATTGAATGTTGGCAATGTGGACATAAGGGCCATTTTAGATCAGATTGCCCGAATCAGTTAGGCGATCAGGGAAACCAGGTTATGTTGAACTTTCTGGAGCAAGTTTAACAGAATAGAATAAAGCTCCAACAGACACTTATTCTTCGCTGACTAATTATCTTGTTGAAATGTTAATGATATTAATTTTAAAACACTCATCCGACTGAAGAAGACGTGCCAGTTGAGTTTGAAATTCCCGCTAGTATTAATCTAAGTAGATATTCCGCTGAAATAGACGTATCCGCAGGAAATATAACTGATTACTGTATACTTGGAAGTGATTTTCTTGATATAACTGGTATTTCAAATCAAATTAGAAATATTTTTGATACTCCAAGTACAGTCAACAATTGTGAGAATTCTTAGGTATCTAGGATAATTGATTCAAGTATAATTTTTCCGGATACTTTAAATGAAGTTTTCAAGAATAAAATTGAAAAATTAAATTTAGAACAACAAGAAAAATTCGCTGAATTACTACTCAAGTTTGAAGATATTTTTCAAGATGGAGATGTTGCTGGAAAATGTGATTTAGTTGAACACAATATAATACTAAGTCAACATTGACTTATTAAACAATCTCTACGAAGAGTTCCATTACACCTAGAAAGAGAAGTCGAAAAGGCGATTACTGCGATGAATGAACAGGATGTTATAGAAGAATCTGAATGGTCTTCTCCAGTTATTATAGAACAAAAAAGGACGGTTCTATACGGTTTTGTGTTGATCTTCGAGAAGTAAATAATATCACTATCGAGGATTCTTATCCTTTACGCAGAATTGATGATACGTTTGACAAATTAGCAGGATATTAGTGGATTTGTACTTTAGATTTAAAGAGTGGTTATTGGCAAATTAAAATTCAACTTGAAGATAGAGAAATAACAGCATTTTCAATTGGTAAAGGGTTATGGCCGTTTAAAGTCATGCCTTTTGGATTATGCAACGCACTCGCTATATTCGAACATATGATGGAAAAATTATTACATAATCTCTTTTTCGTTTTAATTTATCTTGATGACGTCATGGTTATGGCTAAAATTTTCGACGAAATGTTGAGCAATTTAGAAAAGGTCTTTACAAGATTTCAAGAGGCAAATCTTCGACTCAATATGAAGAAATTTGTTTTTTTCAGGAAAGAAGTTGAATATCTTGGTCATATAGTATCAGAAAAAAGTGTAGCCACGGATCCAAAGAAGATTGAAACAGTAGTAAATTGGCCTATTCCAAAGAACAAGAAGAATCTTAGGAGTTTTATAGGTTTCTGTTCCTATTATAGACGGTTTATTACTGGATTTTCTTCTATAGCTAAACCTCTTTATAAGTTAACGGAAAAATCGACTAAATTTATATGACCAGAAGAATGTCAAAAAGTCTTTTCCAAATTAAAAGAAGTACTTACAACACCTCCTATTTTGGCTTTTCCTTCTCTTAAACATGAATTTATTTTAGAAACAGATGCTTCTGACCATGGAATTGGATCGGTTCTTTCACAGGATCAGGATGGAGTAGAAAGAGTTATATATTATTATAGTAGAGTTCTTTCTAAATCAGAAAAGAACTACTGTGCTACTCGTCGTGAACTTTTACCTGTGATAGATTCTTTAGAAAATTTTCATTGTTCTCTTTGTGGTATACAATTCTTGATTAGAACAGACCACACTTTTTGGACTTGGTTGTTGTCATTTAAAGAATTAAATAGACAGTTAACTCGTTGATTGGGAATATTAGATCAATATAATTACAAAATTTTACACAGGAGAGGAAATTCTCATGGAAACGCTGATAGACTTTGAAGACGGCCATGTGAAGAATCATCCTGTAAGTACTGCTCAAAAGTAGAACAAAAAATTAACGTTATTGAAGAAATTGTTGGTCGAATCAAGGTCAAAAGGTTTGGTTTTTCAATCCTCGAAAAACCAAAAGAAAATTACCGAAACTCCAATCGAATTTGATGGGACCTTGGGAAGTTGGGAAGAAAATCAATGATGTTCTTTATTGTATTCAAGATTGTCAACATCAATAGACTTGGAAGTTACATCGAAACAGAGACCTATATATGAAGACTGCTCTGCTCACGGTTATTTTCAGTCATGGTTTTTCCCGTGAGCGTGAAGATAAATAACGGAGCAGAGACTTTAAGTCAGGTTCCATGTCGCGTCAACTCATTACTCTTGTCCGAAAACTGAATTTGAAGAGAATTCAACCGCTTGAAGTTTGGATTCAACTAATAGAAATTGATTTGCTAAGAAAAGGGTCCGTCTTTTTATTCCTGAAAGTGATGAATGAAATCTGTACCTGGAAGCGTCACTCGGTAACTTGACGCCTGATATGGGTCAAGGTAGAGGACGTTGGTGGGATCCTGGAAGTCATCATTGGAAGTAAGAAGAGAATAGACAATCTACACGCGGGTCTATTATTTATAAAGAATGTAATAATAAACATATAAAAAAATACAATAATATCATACGTAACATTAATAAAAACAAAGGTAGAAATAATTTACAATCAAATAACGTTAATACAAATAATAATATACATAATGATAAATGGTTTTTTAACATGACAAATGATACAATTGCAATTGAAGTAATAGAAACAGTATCTATGGGTCCAAAATTTAGTAACAATAATATTTTAGATAAACAAAATATAGTTGAAATTATTAAAAATATTGAACAGTTACTTGATTGTAATAAATTTCGCGATGAACGAAATAATATAATAAGAAAGAATGTGATAGAAAGCATAGATGACCGATTTCATCTCAAATCATGCGGGCCGACAGCACCTATCTCTCCGAAACAGCTCAAATTATAGTATATTATTCTACTCGGAAAATAAGCGTATACGTATTTTTTGATTTTTCGATAGCATCAAAATTACATGTGTTATGCTTTTTTCAAAAACGACTCCTCAAATTTCGATTCTCAAAAATCGAAAACTTTTTTCTTTTTAAATCGTTCTAATTCATCTTTTTATGGATATTTGAAAATAATTCTGTACAGATTCGATGCTGTTGGTGGTACTCTTTCGATCTGCCAAGTTCAAAATTTTTTTTACAAAAAATCATGGCTGATATGGCATTTTTTATAAACAATGAAAAATGCTTTTTTCTCAAAAAAGCCATCTTCTTTTTGACTCAATTTTTTTTTATAGATAGCTAGTCTCAATACCTATATGGTCATATACATGACATTTGGAATATTTTTGTTTTTTAAGAGATATAAACGAAATAAGAAAAAAATTTTATGTTCCCCCATAGCACTGTCGTGCAAGAAAAAATCCTATGTATTTTTCCCTTTTTTATGATTTTTAGACATTTTATTGCTTTTTCTAACTTTCCTGCTAACACGATTCTTTGAGTTGATTTTCTTCTTCTTCTGTTTCTCTTTATTTAACAATTTTGTTAAAGAATGAAGAGCAGTTCGAAAATATCAACCTAAGTTTGTTTGGATTAGAGACAACTAATGAACATGAGGAGATTGTTTTTGCTATGTGGGAAAATGGCCATCTTGTGAAGAAAAGATTAACAATCTCCAATTTTTTTTAGCGATCTTTCTTCTTGGACAGTCAAAACAAGCGTTCATTTAAATATTAAAAATATACAAAGAAAAGCTATAAAAGAAGAGAAAGAAATAGCTGTAGCTAACTCAGGTCATCTAGTACTGCATGGTGATTTTGCTGAAAATTGGGCAGTGATTCACAGTAATCCTATTCAAGGTACTCACTGGGTTAATCAACAGGTCTCTATTTTCACAGCAGTTTGTTATCAAGGAAAACTAACAAAAGCTTTTGCTGTCATCAGTGATGATAGAAAACACGATTCTGCCCATGCCTTGTTAGCAATGGAAAAAATAATTGATTCGATGAAAAATGATTCAACCGATTTAATAGATCAAATATCGATTATAACAGATGGAGCAGCAAGCCACTTTAAAAATCGATTTCAATTGTATGAAATGAAAAATGCTTCCATCAATAAAAAATGGTTGTTTTCAGCTACAGGTTACGGGAAAGGTGCATGTGATGGTGTTGGCGGACTAGTCAAACACTATACAACTAGACATAAGCTTCAGATCAGCCGTATTGAATCAATACAAGATGCCAATGCTTTTGTAACAAAAGTTCAATCTTATACTAATAATATTAAACTAATCTTACTACCAAAAGAAGATATTGAAGTTTTTAGACAAAATAAAATAAAAGAGTGGCTTAAGGCTTCTAAATATAACGGCATTCAGAAAACCCATGTATGGAAAGTAAATGTAGGTAAAAAGAAAAAATCTTATACAGGTCGAACTGCACTTCATTCTTTAACAAAATTGTTAAATAAAGAGAAACAGAAGAAAAAGAAAATCAACTCAAAGAATCGTGTTAGCAGGAAAGTTAGAAAAAGCAATAAAATGTCTAAAAATCATAAAAAAGAGAAAAATACATAGGATTTTTTCTTGCACGACAGTGCTATGGGGGAACATAAAATTTTTTTCTTATTTCGTTTATATCTCTTAAAAAACAAAAATATTCCAAATGTCATGTATATGACCATATAGGTATTGAGACTAGCTATCTATAAAAAAAATTGAGTCAAAAAGAAGATGGCTTTTTTGAGAAAAAAGCATTTTTCATTGTTTATAAAAAATGCCATATCAGCCATGATTTTTTGTAAAAAAATTTTTGAACTTGGCAGATCGAAAGAGTACCACCAACAGCATCGAATCTGTACAGAATTATTTTCAAATATCCATAAAAAGATGAATTAGAACGATTTAAAAAGAAAAAAGTTTTCGATTTTTGAGAAACGAAATTTGAGGAGTCGTTTTTGAAAAAAGCATAACACATGTAATTTTGATGCTATCGAAAAATCAAAAAATACGTATACGCTTATTTTCCGAGTAGAATAATATACTATAATTTGAGCTGTTTCGGAGAGATAGGTGCTGTCGGCCCGCATGATTTGAGATGAAATCGGTCAGATATACATTTAAGAAAAAAGAACCATATAAGTTACGAAGACAGACTTTTTGCTCAAAAATGAAATAAAACTAAACTTTTCTTAAAACAGAATGACAATATATTTTTTACAATGGCGGATAAAGGTAATGTAACAGTAGCTATAGATAGAGCAATGTACAATGATAAAATGAATAAATTACTGTCTGATAAAAACACATATCAACTATTAAAGAAAAATCCTTTATCCAAACTACAAAAGGATACGCAAAAAATTATGAAATGCTGAAATGAATTAGAATATTTAGACAGGAAATATCACAATAATCAACTCACACAATCAGATACATTACTACCTAAAATGTATGGACTTCCTAAAATATATAAGAATGACACACCCATGAGACCTATTGTGTCATGCATAGGTAGTCCTACATATGATATATCAAAAATTTTAGTTGACATTATTAATAGTAGCATACCAAAACCAGCATCTTATATTAAAAATAGCCAGGTATTAATAGATAAACTAAAAAATTGTAATATTCCGGAAGATCATGTTCTGATATCGTTAGATGTTACATCACTATTTCCAAATGTACCCAGGGAACTTGTTGTAAAGGCAATAGAAAAGAGATATCATCACATAAGGAAAAAATATAACATACCGTTAGATAATTTGATTAAAATTATAATGTTTGTGTTAGATAATACTTTCTTTCAATTTGACACTAAATATTATAAATAAACTTTTGGATCTCCCATGGGTAATTAAATTAGTCCATGTTTAGCTGATATAGTTATGGCAGACTTAGAAAAAACATGTTTGCACATGTTAGGATTTGCACCTCTTTTTAACTTCAGATACGTTGATGATGTAATCACTTGTATTCCAGTAAATAAAGTTCAAAATATGGTTAAAACCTTTAACTCATATCATCCTAGATTACAATTTACATATGAAATTGAAAGTGGAAATTGTATCAATTTTCTGGAAATAATGTTAATTAGACATAATAATAAATTAATCACTAATTGGTATCGTAGAGAGACGTTTTCAGGAAGGTTTTTACATTATAAATCTAGTCATCCTATTGAACAAAAAAGTGCAATGATCTTTACTTTAGTCGACAAAGCCATAGTCTTAGCAAATAAGAAATTTCATGATGATAATTTCAGAATAGTTAAGCAATTTTTAATAGATAACGAATATCCTAGTAGATTTATAGATATAAATGTTCAGAAACGACTGAGAAGTATTAAATATAAACAACGTGATAAAGAGTCTAATCTAAATAACAATCATTATAATGATATAAATTACAGGCTTCCTCTTATTAGTATTCCACATGTACCTGGTTTTTATAATAAAATTAAGAACACGTTAAAAAATCAATACGTTCGTACTGTTCCTAACACAAAGAATAATTTAAATGGTATTATCAAAAGAAGTAAAGATAAACATGACAGGATGGAAAACACGAATGTAGTGTATCAAATTAATTGTAATGATTGTGATGCGACATATGTAGGTGAGACAAAAAGACAATTACAAATGAGAATTAAAGAGCACTCAAATAACACCAATAAACAGACAAACAATTTGTTATCAATGAACATATGAATCAACATAACTATAAATTTGACTTTGATAAGGTTGAGATTTTAGACAAAGAGAGTAATTGGAGGAAAAGACTTGTTTCTGAGATGGTAAATATCAAAATGCAAGATAAACCTATAAATATCAAAGAAGTTACTAACAATCTTAGTCTACATTATAATAGTATTATTTATAAATTGAAAACCAAAACTGATTAGTTGTAGGTTAGCTTTAATTTCAAAAGATCTCATATAATTACGGTAAATGTTAGTCACATTACTTATGTATACTAGTACGCACGCTCCATAAGAGACAATGATTGGCGGGAAAATTTAATTTCTGTCGATCAGTATTACAAGATATATGTATGGTATATATGTGTGTATATGTATATGTATATATGTGTATATGTATATGTATATGTGTATGTATATGTATATTTATGTATATGTGTATATGTGGGTGTATATATATGTATATGTATGTGTATATGTGTATATGTGGGTGTATATAATATTCAAAAATAGAAGCCGTTCAGCCGTTAAGTCTGAAAGCAAATCTGTAAGATTAGACTTTTAGTGTGTAAATCAATTTATGTAATTAATATGTATGGTCCGTTAAGTAATTATTTGTGTATAGTATTTAAAATCGAGCTGACAATCTTGGTATATGAGAGAAAAAGTAAATGGAAGGTAAACTGTGATAACATAACCTATATATGTGCAATAAGTTTGTATTCAAAATAATAATTAACCTTTGTTTTTATTGTTTTTGTATAGGTAGAGCGACAAATTAGTGATACTAAGATGATATTTGTAATTAATGCGTAACGAATAGTGAGTAACAAATAATGTAAATATTAAATATAATTATGTATGTTCCAATTGTAAATATTATTATGAATAAAGGTATAGCCTGATGAAGATGGTGAAGAATCATCGAAACGTCGCTAACAATTGAACTGTTGGTTTTACTCTACAAAATCTAGAAATGTACCCTAATTGAATACATTATATAGAGTGATAAATAAGAAAATTATAAGACATTATTTATTTAATAAAAGAGTGCATACATGTTAAGAAATATTCAAAATTGTTTAATGAAATATAACTGTATGCACATTTATTAAACAGTGTATCAATAAAGTGTAAAATGGTTGTTTATGTTTCAATTTACGCAAAGTTACATTTTTTCACATGAAATTATACTTCTTTAGCACACTTTTTCTTCATGTTTGTTAATGTTTGCTCTTATTTGCACACAACTTTTTGCAAATTGTAACATTTGAGAATATTATTGCACACATTTTCACGAAATTACTTCAAAATTTATTTCTGCCAGGATACATACAATGAAACATAAATTCTTCTTTAGTCGGATACATACAAATTTATTAATAAATCTCATTCAAAATAGATAGCGTAACTTTATCTAAAAGAGGAGTTTGTACTATATTAATAAAATATTAATTTTAATTATAAATTTTGTTGTTAGAAACTAATAATAAAATTAGATATATTGTGTATATATAGAAAATAATCTGTAGTAATGCAACATATCATTACATAATAGTCAACAGTAGCTTTGACCATGTAACTAACGTATGTTGTTGTTGCCTTAAAAAATAAGTAAATACAATATTTACAAAGACATTTATTTAAAGGAATATTATGAAATAATTATTTAATATTTAACACAAATATAGTATAGCACTAACGGAATATACACATCATTTTTGAGAACTGGAAATGATTAAACAACATCAATAAATAATAAAATACTTGTATTATATTTTATTTAATTTGTTCTGACTGGAGACCAGTACAAAATGTATATTATTGTTTACAATATATTTAATTTCAACATTGAGTTTCTCGCAGGTATGTTTAAGTATTAACATTACTACTAGTTTTAAAATATAGTAAATAGTATTTATACCTTTTATTTATTAAAGTAATTATTGGCGGAGAATCGCCGCTCGCTTTTTGAATATTTTTTGTAAGAATAAATTAAGCGTCTTAGTTTCTGCTGTAGATTTAGTATCTAATATTTGTGTGATTAAACTTTTTTCGGAGATAGAAAACTCTGTTCTTATTCTTTATAAGCGCTGCATTCTATAATAAATTGATACAAACTATCTGCATTATTACAGCAACACACATTACACATAGTATCTGAGTTTATCTTTGAGTAATTATTGTTTATAATCAGCCTGCATCTCTCTATTCCTATGAGCCTACATTATGATATTGTTCTCAATACATGAAGAGGAAGAATTTCATTTAAATATATTGGTCTTTCCTTTAAAAGAGGTAAATATGGAAAAATGAATAATGAGTTTGAATTTTCCAATCTGCTCCAATCGTTCATGACATTATTATCATTAATTCTTTTAATTAGTTTTTCCCGCATCTCTCTACTAAATACATTTTTTAAATTATTTTGAAGATCAATATTTTTTTTTTAAACAAATTTTCGATTTGAGTTACCCAATTGTATTTTAATTTTACTTCCTCTCCATTTGCAAGATTTATGAGCCTATTTAAGCAGATTTTTGGTAACCTTTCTTCCTTCATATTGTTAATTGTATCTAGCCAGTTGAATACACGTTCAATGACTTTGCTGGAAAGACGAGATATTCCAGTTTCAATTCGTAGTGCACAATTTGGACAATATTTAAGTTATAGGTTTAGTAGTTTTTGTAAAAGGAATTTTTAAATGTATCAATTTCATCTAAGTGACGTAACCCCCAAGTTTCTGGTCGGATAAAAGTGTACTGGTTGCAAATGAATTAAACATTTTTTCTTTCGTCTTCCAATTGCATGATTTGAACTTATATATAATTTTAAAAACTGCATTAGTTGCAGTTTGAGCTGAGCTTCTCATTTTTAACCAAGCTTTATTAAATAACCCAGAGCTTGAGAAAGTTACCTCTAGATAACAAAATTCTTTTACTATTTCTATTTCTTTACCAACATATAAAATTTTTTCTTGTTTTTTGAGATCACCCTTATGAAATACTAAAACCTTACTTTTTCTTCTATTTACCCGAAGCGCATTTCTATCACAGTATCTTCGAAATAACATAATTTTTTTCCTTGGGTGGTGTGCATTACTAGCAAAACGAACTACTTTATCCGCATAGGCTTTGTGGAAGGTTTTGAATTTTCACCGTTAATTTAACAAGATTTTATTTTTTTAATAAAAGAGTGCATAAATGTTAAGAAATAATCAAAATTTTTTAACAAAATATCACTGTATGCAAATTTATTAAACAGTGTATCAATAAAGTGTATCAGTAAATTATACTTCTTTAGCACACTTTTTCTTCATGTTTGCTAATGATTTCTTGCATTTGTATACAACTTTCTGCAAATTGTAACATTGGAGAATATTATTGCACACATTTTCACGAAATTACTTCAAAATTTATTTCCGCCAATATACATACAATTAAACATAAATTTTTCTTTAGCCGGATACATACAGCTTTATTAATAAAGTTTACGCAAATTAGATAGCGTAACTTTATCTAAAAAATGAGTTTGTACTACATTAATAATTTATTAATTTTAGTTACAAATTTTGTTGTTAGAAACTAATAATAAAATTAGCTATATTGTGTATATATAGAAAATAATCTGCAGTAATGCAACATATCATTACATAATAGTCAGCAGTAGCTTTGACCATTATGTAATTAAACGTATGTTGGTGTTGCATTAAAAGATGAGTAAATATAATATTTACAAAGACATTTATTTAAAGGAATGTTATGAAATAATTATTTAATATTTAACACAAATATAGTATAGCACTAACAGGAAATGATTAAACAACATCAATAAATAATAAAATACTTGTAGAATATTGTCAAATAGAAGGTAAATAATTTAAATTAAAGAATAAATAATCAGAGGTTTTATTATTGCAGCGGTCAAAAATTTATAGTGTTCTGAGTATTGAATTAGCAACGATGATCTGTTGCTGGTATGAAGAAAGATCACTTGTACTATGTATAGAACAGTATTTTAAATTACTCTTTTATAATCGCCTTCTGCTTTTTTATTCACAAGATTTGTTGTTGAGAAGCAAGAGTTCATATTAAAAATTTATAAGTTTTATATAAAGATACCATAAACGTTTGCTTTAAGAAAGGACATCATCATTTTAAATGGTAAATAAAAATACATTTTCATAATTGAATTGTTAAACATTCTTGTTTTCTTTAACCTATTTTTTTATTGTAGCTTTGTTTAAGACAAATTAGAATTTTAAAATAAATGACATGTAGAAGCACATTACTATAAATATTCACAATAATAGTAATAAAAAAAACATTCATTTAAATATCTTATGAATAATACACATGAACTATAAGTTATAAATTTCTGAATGTATTATAATACAAAATATCTGAATCTTAAATAAAAAGCCATACGTGGCTGATTAACTAATTTGTACGAAATTAAATGTCACAGTTGCATTAAGAATAACCAAATTATGCATTAAGAGTAACAAAATTTAATTTTTTTATTAATCCACGCATACGTTAAAAACTCATGTTTGGTTGATTAATACTAATGTGTATGTCTGTGTATGTGCGTGTATCTGTGTCTGTGTAGGTGTATGTGTGTTTACATGTGTGTGACTATGTGTAGGTGTGCGCGACCGTACGTGTGCGTATCTGTGTGTGTGTGCGTTTGGCTGTGTATGCATATGTGTGTCGGTGTGAGACGGTGTGTGCGCGTGTATATGTGGTGTATGTGTGCGTACGTGCGTGCATGTGTTTCTGGGTCTGTGTGTGTATATTTACATGTGTGGGTGTGCGTGTGTGTGTATGTGTATGCGTGTATGTATGTGAGTTGATGTGTGATGGCTGTGTGTGTCTGTAGGTGTGGCTTTTGTGTAAAGAAAATCTTTTGTAAAATAAATCAATTATCTATGTCGCACTAGAACTGGAGTAAGAAACTGCAACAATCCATCTAAACATTTTTAAACAGATATCTTTTTACTGTATGTGATCTGTTTGGTTGCCCAGGTAATGCTTTTCTCAAACAGAAAGCATTGTCTTGATCAAGAATTTGTTTTGCTATTTATTAACGTACAAACATATTGTATGACTTAGAAAGCTCAAATAAGCTACTCCCAAAAAATATCCGACGTGTGTGTGCGTATGTATATGTGCGCGAGTGTGTGCGCGTGTGTTTGTGAGTGTGTGTGTGTTAGTGTGTGTATGTTTGTATGTGCGTATGTATGTGTGTGTGTGTCTGTGTGTGTGTATGTGTGTGTGTGTGTGTGCGCGCGCGCGAGTGTGTGTGCGTGTGCTTGCGTGTGTGTGTGCTGTGCGTGTATGTGCGTATGTATGTGTGTGCGTTTGTGTGTCATTGTGTGTATGTGTGTGTATGGGTGTATATGAGTGTATGTGCGTGTGTTTATGCGTCTGTGTGTGTGTGTGTGCGCGAGTGTATGTGTGCGCGTGTTTGTGCGTGTGTGCCGCGTGTGTGCGCGCGCGGTGTATGCATGTGTATTTATGTAGCTTCTTGATAGAATTAAACCTATGATTAAAAACTTTGCAGTGCTATAACTTAAGTTCAGGTTTAAACATCTTTGTCTTAAAATGACTCAAGGCCATTTGAAAATAATTTATGATGGTCTATTTACTTTTTTGTAATGGTTTAGTTGCAACCGTTAAAAACTTTTGATCTATATATTTTTACTTTCTCTTTGTGAACTTTGTGGAGTTCTATACCACCTACACTAGTCAAAATGATTACACTTTTTATTTTTTGTTTATGCACTACGTATACTTAATTACAGATGTTACATAGATAAACGTATACTAAATAATAATTATACATTTAAATTAAACATTTTTTCCAACCTAAGGGAGAACGGGGTATTGCCGGTCACCTAAGAAACGTGCTTGTTATTTCCACTTTACAATCGATTTTTTTTAACTTTAAATAATTATTATGATAGTTTAAACCATTGCCTTTAAATATTTCTAATTGGTTTAATATACAAATTTAAGATATTGAAGTTATAAGTCGAAATAAAAAAAAAGCATTTGACCGGATTTACCCCACATCAAAGGATAATATCGATCAGCCTTGGTACAATTCCTGTCACTATTAAAAAGTTATAGGTGAAAATTGTTTTTAAATCGATTATATGAACCTTCATATGATCCGTGGTATTATTATTCGCACTTGTACAGTGAAATATATAACAAAATCAGCACTGTTCAATCAAAAACACTTAAGCAAAGTTGCCCTACCCTCGGCCCTACCTGAGAGCGCAGTGCAACGATTTCTTAGTCTCACTTTCGGGAGTCTCATATAAATAACATTGTAACCGAGATTACCCCAATTCTGCTTAGTAATTTAAATTGAAATTACAAAAAAGCAATAAGTTTATACTCTTTATTCTTCACTACCTCGTATTATTAGATTTTTCTAATTATTAAAGTTGCAAAAAATAACTGCATAAAGTAATAAATAATATGCATAAAAGCTTATTTTATAGACCAGATTTCTTATAACAAATGTAGACCTCAACTTTGATTGTGTATAATTCCTTAATAAAACTGAATAAAAGGTTGTTTGGACATTTGATTAATTGCATTTTATGTTGCACTTGATATAGTATTTGAATTATTACTTATAAATCTTTAGATTCTTGAACGTAAGGGTGATCGAAATTAGCCAGTGACCGGCATTAACCCGTTCTCCCCTAATTGTCAATCAAAAGTTCCAGTAAGATGCTGATTTAACGGATGTTTTGAGGTTCAATGTACGTTTTGCTTCCTCAAAGAGAATGCTTTGTGAGGAAGAAAATTTTGTTAACAGAGATTTTGATGAATTTTTATGTTTACAAGATTCCTTAGTCAGAAAAACCAGCTTTAAAATTGTCTGTCTATATGTATATATAGCTGATTATCAAAAAAGTCAAATGCATGGTGTCTTATCTATTTAAATGCTTTTTAAGAAATTAAAACAAGGCGAAAAGATTTTAAAATATTACGAGTATAATATATTAAATAGAAAGTATTTCTTTTGTTTCGAAAGTCTAAACGATCCAGTTATCTAAATAAATCATGTTTAGTTGCCAAATTTGCCTTTTTTGGTATTTTTCTTGTAATTTTCGTGGCATATTTAATTTACGAATTTATCAACGTTAAAAGAATATTTATACTTTCGGAACCAAATAAATATCTTCCATTTTATTATTTTTTAATAATATCATTCAAAAAATCTTATCCGCGATGCTCGTAGTACGAGCTGAGACGACTCAGTGATAAGGAATATGTAGACTACGATGCTCTCAGCTTGCATCGTAGACGTTGGCTCAGTGGTCCGAACACGAGATTCACACGCTGGGGTCGCGGGGTTGAATCCCGTCGTCTACTTTTTTCTTCTCGCTGCCCACTCGTTCTTTTTCGTAAGTAAAAAAGTGGTATCTCATGTGCGGGAGAGCGAGGTTGGTCGGTTGGGGCTCTCTCAATTATTCGTACACACACTATTGGATTGAAGATTTCTGCATTACCCTCCGCTAATTTAATGAGTTTGAAGTATATGTGTTAATTGCCCGAGTAAACTAAGTCTCGAGACACATTGCTGCGTCCGTGTGAAGTCAAGAAGTTCCATGTCCGAGGATCCGGGCAGTAGCATCGATAAAGAAGAGTTGAGGCGACGAGGACGTCGCCCGTCGGCGGAGAGTGTCACGGATGTATGCATCCGCCGCGCTCGTAATACGAGCTGAGACGAGTCAGTGATAAGGAATATGGAGACTACAATGCGCTCAGCTTGCATTGTAGACATTAGCTCAGTGGTCCGAGTACGAGATTCACACGCTGGGGTCGCGGGGTTGAATCCCGTCATCTACTTTTTCCTTCTCGCTGCACATTCGTCCTTTTTCATACGTAACAATATGTAATACAGATGCCAAATCTGTAATTTTAATGATACGAAAATTACAATGTCTGACGGGACAATGTAATTTTCGTGTCATTGTGTTACATATTTGGCTTTTGTATTACGTATATAACATCCAACAATTTGGAAATTAGATATGCCACGAATATTACAAGTAAAATGCCAAAAAGGCAATTTTGGCAATTAAACATGATTTATTTAGATTATCGGATGATTGAGACTTCCGAAACAGAAGAAATACTTTCTATTAATATATTATAAGAGTCTAAATACTTTTCGCTTTGTTTTATTTTTTTAAAGTACTTAAATAGATAGGACACCATGCATCTGACTTTTTCGATAATCGCCCATATGTATGTATGTACCCTAGTGTGAGAAATCTATTAAATCCTATTAATTCCTTTTTCCAAATCTGAAAAGATCCTATTTGCGAATAGGATGTATATGTAATTTTTGTATTGGTGAATAGGATTTAATAGATTTCTCACACTAGAGTATGTACGAGTGTATGTGACAAACAAATTGTATCACTATAAATTTTCAAGAAAAGTATGTTATGAGCTGAAATTTGGTAGACACATGAGGTATTGCTCAACTTAGAATAAGTATAAAATATATGTTTTCATAAAGTACACGTAATTATGTGTCAATTGTATGTGTCAAAGTATGTGTCAATATTTTGTAAACAAAAATATAAATTTTACAATATTTGTAAAAATCAAGTACATTTTCTTTTGGTCTCATTTTATACGTAAAACATATTGAATTCTTAAAACATACGAGTACATTCTTTTCTTCTAATTTATTTATCTAGCAATTACTTGAATGCCATTTTAGTGGAAGAAATAAAATTGAATTTTGAATACGTACTTTTCGAAAATCGGTAATTGTAGTAAATTTAGAAATAATTATTTTATAACACGTGTATAAAAAAGACCATTTTCGGTGCCTACTCTCTAAAATTGGAAGAGTGATTTTTCACTAGAATCAAGTGATTTCTCACTCTTTGGCAAAGTGATAAGTGAACCAGTCGGCTTTGAGTGATTCGCCACTTTTCAAAACAGCGATATTTTCACTCTTCGCTAAGAGTAATTTATCACTTGTGTTGGAGTGAAAGAAAATATCTTTATAAAGCATAAATTGTGTAACTAATTGTACTTTTTTATTATTATCTCTTTCTAAATACTTGAAAAACATTAAATAAGTTTAATCAAAATAAAAAAAAATCAACTATGGTTTGAATTGATATATATTCCTCAGGTTACTGTTCCAGCTCTTAATCCATTAGACCAATCAGACCTATGAGTATAAAAAACAAAGTTTTCTATATAAGTTTAGACAATTAAGGATATTACTTTAATCTTAATGAATTAATATAGTTTATTAACTGTTTAATACTTGAAAAAAAAAGATGAATTAATTAACTGGATACTTCACATTCCTAACCTCAAAACTTCCCACAACAACTTTCAATCTTTGAAGAGTGATTTCAGTAGCAGCTGCTAGATCACTCGAGATAAACGAATGATTAGCACCATTCGTATTGTTAGAGTGAAAAGTATCACTCCATTGGAGTGAAGTGTACAGAAAAGTCACTCAAAGCTGAGTGATTTAGCTCATCACTCTTTAAAAGAGTGAAAAAATCACTCTTCCAGATTTAGAGAGTATGAAGACGAGCGAAAATAGAGTTTTCCGAGCGTCAGAAATAAAGTGAAGCAAAAATAATTATTTTCGTTCCTCTTTTTTATTTTTGCTTCATTTCCTTAATAAAGCTACAAATTTTTAAGAACTTAGAAAAGAATTTAATCCACTTTATAGACAACAAAAAGTTCTTCTTTATGCACTTATAGAAAATACGGTGAACAACAAGGGGTGAATGAGCTTATTCAGACTTAGATGATCATTTGAGCACTCGTGTTCGTCTCGGGCGCCCTCGACTGCCATTCGTGCTCAAACATCATTCTCGCTTGGAAAATCCCATTTTCGTCCTTAGTTGTACAATCTACTATTTATTCTGATAGACCTCAACAATAAAATATAATGTTAAAGATCAATAGTGTATTACTTTTTAATGAACAATATTAAATAAAAGATGAATATAAGAAATTTTCGTGTAGAGATATGGTGAAAATTATGTTAATTAAGTTTTAAGATTATGTTCGACTGGCGTATTTCTATTATTAAATTCTTAAACTCGATTTATTAGGATCTCTCATTAAGAAAGCATTCTGCTAAAGCACTTAGCAACGGTTTTTTGTTTTCAATGATTTTTTTTTAGTAGTTAGAGCAGGGCCGAATTAGAAGCTCAGGCTCCCCCATACCAAGCCGGTCGAGCCGCCTACTTACCCCATTTCTTCCCAAGCGGCCAGTTTATAGTCGATTGGCTTTTTGCCTAAAACCGCCACTTTGAAATTTTCTAACGGAAATTTCAAAATTCTGACTTCAGAATCGGAAAGAGCAGACAATTTTACTTCAGAAAAGTGCTATTGGTTATTATTATTTTTTTTCGACAATTTTTTAGGCAAAAAACCAATCGACTATAAAATGGCCGCTTGGGAAGAAATGGGTTAAGGAATTTAAAATCCCAAGAAATTTGAATTTAACAGGCGCCACAGGCCCCTACGTTAACCTGGTCATGCCGCCTACTTAAGGTGGCTCCGTTGCGTAGCCCCGTATCTGTGCGGGGCCCCGTGGGGTGCACACAATTTTTTTTTAATAACTAACGCAATTTTAATAAAAATGATTTAATATCAATTATCAGAATTATTTACCTAAATATATGTTATAAATATATTAGAAACAATAACAATACGCATATATATGCATACAAAATACACCCAATTTACTTATTTATTAAATATATTTTATATTTGACTGGCTACTGGATATTTTTATTAAACAATCGGAATCTATAATTAAAAAGATACGGTGTCCTGATGGATTTATAAAAAAAATTATAGGTTTTCAAGTAGTTACAGTATTAATTCATATTTTGACATAAGTGCCCATGTTAAAAGTTCTAGGTTCAAACATTTTTTTATCTTCAGTTTACATGGCAACCCGACCTAAACAAAATTTCAATAGAATGTATAAAATCCACAACTTCAGTGGTATTTTTATTTTTTGTTAATGATGGATTTTGAAAAAACGACGGAGCCATCTTAAGGAATTTAAAATCGCTCAAAATTTGACTTGAATGTTGTCGTATTATTATTTCATTTGTTTAAAATTATTGGTAGTTTAAAGTTGCAATGCAACACTAGCGGGTATCAAGTGAACTAAGCCAATGGCCGGTCAGAATATACATTTTACATTGGCTTTATATGGTAGATTTATTTCTAAATTAAAATAAAAGTGTTTTATATGAAAATAAGTGTTATTGCTATAACTGGAGACTAAGGTAGTGGAACCAGTCCTCGATCAGCAACCAATTGTCGATCGTAGTTTTTACACTTGTTTCTACTAATATATAATATTAACTAAATAAATAAGCGCGAGCAAATAAGTTTAAGATCAAGTTTATTGTATAAGAATCACAAAGTTAAGTATAAGGGTGTGTCCCTTTTGCAATTGAAATGTCAAATAACAAACTGTTGCGTACGTGCTTACGGTTCAGAGTTCGAATGCAGAAGGCTAAAGGTTGAAGGCAAAATTGGAGGGAGCTATGACTTATATAACCTCGCGGGGATCGCATGCTTAGTCTAAATTAGGAATTGATTATGCATACTCGAGGAGATAGTGACAAAGTTATAGAGTTGCGGAAGGGAGTTCGGGAAATATTGGGGTGGATGAGTGTGTCACTGCAGAGCATGAGGTGGGCAAGGTAAGATACTGGCTGATTAGGGAAGGTTGATAAGTTAGTTTATGTATGATAAAGAAAAGTTGTTGTGGGTCGATACTCGGGACGTGACAAGAATGACTAAGGATTCACTTTCACATTAGATTGGAGTGAAATTTATCTTATAAAAACTACAAATTAATCGTAGTATCAAATTGCGACTTTTTAATTTTAAAACATTATTTGCACTAGGAATCTTAAATTAAATGTTCAAGAAATTTCCTTATTAATTGTACAAAAAAATGGGTTATAAAATATACAACTATGTCGTTAATTAATTTAACTCGAGGTGAAAGAGTACTTTTTAATTAAAATCTCTTAAAAATGTATCCAGATATAGTTTTTACAAATTCAAGAGAATATTGAATCATTTACAAAAATAGAATTTATTACAGGAACTTGTATTATCGATATGATATTTTAAACAGTTATTCGAGATTAATCAAATACTGGCTCATGCGGGTTCTGTATCACCCCCTCCCTTCTCAAAGTGATCCAGAACCCGTTCGAATTATAAATCACCCAGAATGATCCAGAATCCGAAATCGAGAGAGTGGGAGAGCTTCCCTTTCTCTCACGTGAACCAGCATGCCTATAGTGTTTTCTACTTTTTTCTCTTTTTTTTCTTTGCAAATGTTTACAGGAGCGATAGAATAATTTTGTGAGTTTGACGGTGTGAAGTGCACAGGCAGTCTTGTAGATGGGATTATGGTTTGTACATACTGTAACGCACTTGGCTATATAGGTTTTTGACGGATAGCCGTATTGTTGAATGTTCTGAACTGCAGAAAAATTGAATCGTTGCAGCCATTTCTGTTTAAATTCACCCATGACAAAAATGTTGGTAGTATCGTGTAAAGAGCCACGGAGTAATGATCCAATTTGTGAGTAGTCAGGCTCATCCGTGTTCCAGGCTATTCCATGATAATGATGTTCCAGCCAAATATTTTCCCTTTGCAATTTGTCAGAGAGTCTTTTCCATGACACTTTCATTGAGAGGAATTATAGCTATTTCTTTTAAAACATAATCATCTCCCATTTGCTTGAAACCAATCATGTCTACTGCATACTCCATCTTGGAATGAGTGTTGAAACGAAAGTGTGTTGGATAATATGCTGTTTAGACAAGCTTCTTGATATCTCCACTAATGGGATTGTACTGAACAATGCGATCGTGTAAGATCATGCAATAATCTGAAGTGTTAGCTGGAAAGTCTTTTTTAGACTCAAACTCTAGACGTACATCGACAGGAGCGCTCTTTATAGATTCGTTTTGCCGTGAACAGTCAATAACTATGAGTGGTTCAAGGTTGATAAATTCAGACTTTGTCAGCAGTGGCTGTGGGTCTCTTGCATAGTAGGTGGTATGAAAATTGGCATACATATCATAGAGAACAGCGAACTGATTCTTAGATATGTCGAGATTCATATTGTTATATGGATAATATTGAGAATTCAAGAAAAGTCTCACATTACTAATCTCACAATGGTCAAAACGACTGGCATTTTCAGTTTTAAAATTTTTTTTCTTGGTTTGTAGTCCGAGAATGACAAAACGAGGTTTTTCTAATTGATTTGAAGTTTTCACTGTCCAGACATGTTTATTCATGCTCGGAAGTAGAGGATATTCAAATAACTCCCAAATTCGATAACACATAGAGATAAGATTATCTTTACCAATGAAATTCAGCAGCTGGATCTTTTGTTTATCAGATGCAATAACATATGCCATTAACCACTCAATCTTCGTTATTTTTACCTGGTAGTCTTCATATGTAGTTACACTATTTGTTACAGTACCTTCCTGAATTATTGCATTCAAGTCATTTCTTGATCTTCTGAGAAAGAGTTCATGCTTCACATTAACGATAATTTTTTTATAGTCTTCTGCAAAGCCCAAGATCATACTCAGAGGAATGGAAACGTCAAAGTTGCCGTGTGCATCTACCAAAGTTTTGCTTTCTTCTCTAACGTCAAGCCAGCCTGCATTTTCTAACATGAGAGTCTGATTCGGATTGAATGATGTCCATCCTTTCATGAGACTGCTTAAACCAACATTTTTACTTTTATCTATCTCCACAGCTTTAATTTCGTAACTAATTTCATCAAACAGATGACAAATGCCATTGTTCACGAATTTAGTTTTAGTTAGTGCTGTTCCATCTGGTTTTTGCAGTTTTCCACACACATGGATAGAACTGCGCGATGGTAAGAGACATAGATCTTGATGTTGGATAGAAATACGAATTTCATCACTATTATCAAAGCTTAGTGTCGAGTAATAGACTCATCGAATACGACACCTGATTGAATGCTTAGAATTTCGTCCATTTTTCTGGAAGCAGCAGAGAATTATACACGTGAATTTTCTCCACGAACTTTTAGACCTAGGCTTCTGAGGAACTGAATGCTCTTCCGTGTTAACGGTTAGAGTTTCTTCGGTCGACTGATGACCGATTAACATGTTGGTTGACTTATATACACTCTAGAATTGTAAACGATATCCATTATACAGATTTGATGTGGAGTCTAATAGTAATTTCTTCTCTACGGAAATTCACTAAATTTCCATCTTGATCTACGATTTGAATTTGAAGATGATCTATGCACTTGACACTGAGTGGTAGATATATGACATGAGATGGAACTTCCAAGATTTTATATCCTGGTGGAACTCTGGCAATGAACTCATGGATTGTATGAACTTTTTTGTTGTTGATGTAAGCACCTGCGGTAATATTGCACTCCACTCTGAGTGCGTTGATTTTCAATATTTTCACAGGTAAATCAGAACTGTGACGAGTTGTTTCCTTGAGAATGCGAGGAATGAAGCCAAGAAGACGACCTATTGAATCGTAAGGAGTGAGATCTAACGGATGACTGCAATTAATTTCACTTCTGAGAGTATTGTTGTTAGCTCTCAAAGAAAATTCAATTCCTTTAGATTTCAAAGTTTCTTGTACAAATTTATTAATAGCATTAATCTCGTAACTGCCAGTAGGGATAGTGATAATATTTCCATTCACATGAAGTTTATTATTCGAATAGTCCACATTGGGAATCGAGTTGAATGTTAAAAGTTCAACTAAACCCAAAACATAATTTTTATGCTGAGGTAGTTCAATTGAAAGAAAATATTGTGCTTCTAGAACAGAAGATTTTCCTGAAAGACTCAAAGTGAAACTGTCTTCCATGACTGATTGGAAGAGAATGATTCCCATTCGTTTGCAATATTCTCTTTTATAGTCTTCCGGTTAAGAATTGAAGACAAAGATGACCACAAATGAATGAGTCAAAATTTTGATATCTTTTATAGTTATATTTTACTTATTTCACGTTGAAATATAACATGAGCTCTATGGGAGGTTTCAGATCACCAAAACTGTCAAAATAAATTACTTTGGAACCATGTTTTCGATAACACACCCAGTGAGTGCCTTTATTTTTCATGTCATCCAAGTTAACAGTAGCAGATTCATTACTCCATGGACCATCGGAAGGCAGATTATTTCTCGTAAAAACACCTCGGAAATGGGGAATTTACAACATACGAGCATATTTTAGAAGATCATAGTCAGTCAGTGGACGATTTGGCAAAGTTAAATCAAAGTTTTTTTTTTAATAACTTGACCATGACCAACATGAGGTTTCATAAATAATCCCATTCCAGTTTTATATGGTTTAAGATAGAGACCTTCGGCTAAAGCAATAGCTTCCATTGCCTTATTATGTCTCTTACTTTCTTCATGGTTTTTCTGTGCAGCTTTAGCATCATTTACTGTTTTAGCTATTCCTGCAGCTCCCCCTGCTAGAGCACCGGTCGCACTTAGTCCTGCAAACAGCGGTATGAGAAACGGAAGAACTCCACCAATGTTTGATGGAATTGGAAGAACACGTGGAATGATAACTTTCCTCTTACCACCAAATTTCTTAACAGCTTGACGTACACCTTTCAAGGTGGATTGAATAACCTTGCGGGAACATTTACTTGGTGACATTGATTTTTTAGCAGCCGTCACTAACTTACTAAATTTTAGACCCATTCCAGTTATTCCTTTTAATTTCATAGCATTTGTAACAGCAAAAGCATATGCTTTTTCAGCAAGACTGGAATCCTTGGCTTTGACACGTTGCCAAGCTTTATCAGCAAGCTTCATGTCAGCTGCTTTACGATCTCCATTTTTATCAGAGTACACTATGTCATGTGCTTTTCATGCCTGATCAAGCGGATTAATTCCAGGATCACCTGTTTTCAATCGTTTTTTCAATTAAGTTCCGGGACCACAGTATTGATATCCAAGAAGATGGATTTCAATCGGCAAGTTATCGATCACTTTATCAAGCAATCCATAACCTTTTGGTTGTTTCCGAGATATATGTACGATCATCTCTCTTCGAGTGTTGTTTTCTAACGAAAGATCAAAATATAAAACATGCGTTTATAATTCCATAGTTCAATGTCAAACTAGTCTTTGTCACGTGAACATGGATTTTAACGTCAAACTCCCCGTCACAAACTTTGATTTCGGAAAACAGAAGAGAAGGAAGCGTCATGGAGAATTACTACCTGATACTATAGGAGCAGTATTCTGCGGGCCATCTAACTGTTGAAAAACAAATAGTTTATTGGCTCTAATTACACATCCCAATGGTCTTAGATTTGAAAATTTGTATGTATACTCTAAATCCTTGAATCAGCCAAAATATCAATTTCTCGAAAAAGTTTTGGAACCGATAAAAGGTGTATCCTATCTACCTTTTAGTGAGCATGAATCTGTAGTATCTTCAGATGAAGCCCGACCAAATTCAATTATGATTTTTGATGATGTGGCTTGTGAGAAGCAGGACAACGTCAGAGCATTTTTCTGTATGGGAAGACATAAAAATGTAGACAGCTTTTATCTATGTGAGTCGTACGCTCATATACCGAAACACCTCGTAAGGGACAATATTAATATGTTAGTAATTTATCGTCAAGACGATGTGAATCTAAAACATATCTATGAAGATTATGTCAATACTGATTTAACTTTCAATGAATTTCGAAATCTTTGTTCTGAATGCTGGAAGAATGATAAGTATGGATTTGTTGTTATCGACAAAGATAGAGTGATGGATGATGGTAGATACAGAAAAGGATTTGACTGTTTTGCAATAAAAAAGATGTTATGAATCCGAAACTTACAGTTCAATTGTAGACAGCATCTCGTTAGCATGTCAGACTTCAAGAAAGATAAGAATATTCTCAGCGAGCTCTTGCGAGCACGTGAGGCTATTAAACAAAAATACTCTTTATTGAAAAAGGAGAGAGAAGATTTTGAAAAAGATATTGGTGATACATTGAAACCAGTTATTACACCACTCGAGAAGCTCGTCGATTTGAAAGTCGAAAGCTTGCCACCTTCTAATCACACTTTGAATATAGACAGCAACAGAAAACCGAGGAAGAGATTGAGATTCGATCGATCAAGTTATATAGTAAACGATATAAATGAGTCGGGTTCCGCATATGATGATGATGATGATGCAGATTTTTCTTCGATGGATGGTACAATGATGAATTCAACATTCAAATCTGCGCTTGAAGGAAATTAATCAAGTGACTTTTTATCATTGTTAAATGAAAGCCCCAGCAAAATCGATAACATATACAGAGTGTGGAACGCCAATGGAGTGTATATGATTGGCGATTCAGAAATTCAATTCCATGATAAAATGGTAAAAGTGAGAGATAAAAGTTATCCTAAAAGTGGGGGCTAATGGAATTACTCTTCAAGAATCAACCAGATAACAATCTTATAAGTTCAGCAGATCGAAAAAATTATCGCAGCATCCTGGAAGCATCAAATGCTCATCGAAAAAGATACAGCAAAGATGAGACTATACGCACTTCGAAGAGTAGAAAATATATGAATATCATAGGACCCATGCTCCGCAGCGATCGTAAAAATAAATCCACCACTGGAAGAGGTCTCATACCTAAATAAAAAATAGCAAAGAAAAATTCTTCTATAGATCTAGTCTACTGGGATGATCCAAACGAGCTTATCGAGCGACTGCGATTATTAGTTGCGGAACGATCTGCTGGAAATAACAATCACGACAATGAAATACAATCGATCATTGAGGAACTATGTGAAGATGGACATATATATTGAAATGCATCTTTTCTTATAAGATCAGTAGCATCATGAGTCTCGACGTGTTCGGAAGAAAACTTGAGGGCACGTAAGAAGTGAGTCGCGTTCCACCAGGCATTGGTTAAATCTTACATTAGATGGTAATTTTGATTTACAAAATAAAAGGTTATGTAACCTTGCACCAAGTCAGCCTAATGATGCAGTCACCTTGGAAGTGCTTCTGACAACTATAAGTAATGAAGTTACAAATCTAACTATCATAATGGCTGTAACGAAAGTTGACTTAGAGATTCCCATAAACACTGAATTTAATAAAATCAATAATGTTCTTTCCTATCTTAAAATTCGATTAGATAATCTTGAGACAAAATTGAAAGAATGCTTTGAAAAAAAAAAAAAAAAATTCTGACTCAATAGAAGTTTCATAATCCCGAATTTTTCTTAAACCTTAAACATATTATCAAAAAAAATGGAGCGACAAAAAATAGCTGAAGAGTTGCACAAACCAGCTCGCCGCATCTACAAGCGAAGAAAATATGATATACGTGGAATAGATGAGACTTGGCAAGCTGATCTTGTAGAAATGATTCCATACGCCAACCAAAACAAAGATTTTCGCTACTTACTTACTGTCATAGATACATTTTCAAAGTATGCATGGGCCATACCAATCAAGTCAAAGAGTGGTAATGATGTTACTCTAGCTATGGAGTCAATACTGAAACAAGAACGCGTACCGACAAATGTACAAACTGACCAAGGAAAAGAATTTTACAATTCAAACTTTTAGAAACTCATGAAGAAGTACAAGATAAACCTATACTCTTCACATAATAATCTTCATGCAAGCATATGTGAGCGTTTTAATAGAACATTAAAAAATGCAATGTGAATAGAGTTCAGCAAACAAGGGAGCTATAAATGGTGGGATATCCTGCCTGAGTTGGTGAAAGCTTACAATTCAAGAAAACATCGGACAATAGGAATTGAGCCTAAAAATGTTACGCAGGCAAATGAAAGAGAGGTCAAGAAGCATTTTCCAAATGAAAAGTTACCTGTGAAAAAACCGAAATTTAAAGGAGGAGATAAAGTGCGGATAAGTAAGATAAAACATGTTTTTGAAAAAGGTTATACACCAAATTGATCTACTGAAATTTTCACAATATCACCAGTTGTAAACACCAATCCGGTAATTTATCATGTCAAAGATTATTATGATAAACCCATCTCTGGCGGCTTTTATGAAACGGAAATTCAGAAAACTATGTATCCAGAAATTTATCTAGTAGAAAAAGTTTTAAAGAAAAGTGGAAATCTGTGAATGTATTCTTTCATTATTTTATACATATCAATGTCCTCAACTTCATATATCAAACTATCAGTATCTGTATAAAGAAGTTTACATTTTGCTCCTACTCGCTGTTTCATATACGAGTAATGGAAATCATAAACTAATGTCTTGGACAAATCAAGGATACAAAGACCAACGTATATCGGTTTCTTGATTGTGATACTTGTTCTCTTTAGCTGAATAGCAACTAAATTTTCATCAAAGATTACACAGCTGTAAAAATGTGGTTGAGCTATGCGTGCTTCTGCCCCATATCTGCCTGTGAATTTATTTACTAATCGTACATCAACATGAGTCCGCTCTCGCTCGATACACTTTTCATAGACAGCGTTAATTAATAATTTATAGAAGAGTTTTTCAAACTCATTCTTCGCTTGCTTTCTCTTCTCAGTATTTAATTCGACATGAGGTTTAAGCCAGGCCTTCTGCTCGAAACTCAGAATTCTATGCACCGTTTTCAAACGAAGTCCATTATCCAGCGCCTGTTTAAGTGTTCGATAGTGAATCACATACTTTTTGTGTGTGAAACTGAAGAAAAAAAAGAATTCATTTTTTTTTTCTTTGGGAATCTCCAAAAATTAATTTTAAATATAACTAAACTAATAATATCCTGTAAAATGACAATGGTCTCGCACTGCAAGTTCTTCATCACGGATTGATTTTCGACATACATGACAAACGGTTGACCTCTGGAAAGATAATTCTTCTAGAGCTGTGAGTTTCATTGGTTTAGGATTCTTGTAGAGATGATCTATCTTCTCACTTATTGATTTCAGCTCTCGAACAAACAATTCTGCAGGAGTCTCTTGTTCTCCAAATTTTTGTCTGTAAGATTTATAGACAGATAATCTGTCATCAAAGCTGCATTTTGTGTAGTAACCTATGCTGTATACTTCAAGAAGTTGAAAAGCATTCTCATTCTCAGTAGGCTTCAATAAACATTCAAAATCAGCATAAATAACGAAAGGAACTTTTCTCTCTTTTTGTAATCTTCGAATTTGAGAATGTTATTCTTTGAGTCTGGCAGATTGATTCGATAATTATTCATATTTTTACAATGATTTGCATGAATTTCCAATCTTTTTTGATTATAGAAAACTTGTAAACACCTTTCACAGAGGTATGATTCAGAGGTAGTTTCAGACAGTTGAGAACTCAGAAGACGAGAGATGCTTTTGATCCAAACGTAATGGTATTTAGGCATGCTTTCATCGCCATAAGCAAAATTATTTTCTTCATGCTCATCAATGTAAAAATCTTGAATGATAAGTAGATTTACATGTCTACCCTTCTTTTCTGGTTGATTATTATTTTCTGGTAGATTTACATGTTGATCTTCCTCTTCTGGTACATTTACATGTTGATCTTTCTCTTCTGGTAGATTTACATATTGATCTTCCTCTTCTGCTTGATTTGCTTGTTCAGCCTTCTTTTCTGACGCAACGTGACAAGGCGATACTTCAAATTTTGAACCATACTTTCTGAGCATGTATACATTTACTGAAATATTATTAAATTTTTCGAATTTTGAAATATCTTTCAGTTTTACTGGGAACTGTATATCACTAAAGATCAATTCGTTCTCATGTACACAATATTGATTAACTCTGTTGGAATTATATTTGCTGGGATAAAATGCTGAAAGAATAGCATACTTGAAACACTGATTGTCATTGTTATGAACATTAATACATGCTTTTTTGTTTTCTATAAACTTTAGGAGAGGAATGTAAGAACTGCCCTTGAATGGAGAATATTTTTTCATATTTATACACAAACTTTTAATACTCTTCAATGTCTAGCCGGAATCCTTTTGCTGAAATTCTTCTAGTTGTGTAAGAATGGGTTCTTTGATATAGTCTTTAAACGATTCCTCTAAATTTGTTGACATGTATACTGTAGCACTTTCACTCCTGAAATATTTAATATCGGTCGTTTCCTCTCCCTTTTTCTGCATAGAAAATTCCGAGATAAAATCTGAATTTATTTTCGCAGCATTGTATTCTTCTAAGCATTATTGTGCCTTAACTTTGAAGAGCTTTTGTGCATCACTTAAAAAACTCAGAATGTCCATGTGTTTTATATTTACAACTACGCAAGTCTTGATTCGATTAGCTTCTGTTTTCTCAGATTGTAGATTACCTCCTCGTTGAAGATGTTGTTCAAATTCAACTTGCACACACGAAAGATGAGCCATGCAAGTTTGACATTTCTGTTTCTCTCCTATTGTAAGTTTAGCTTTTGCAATTTTTTCATTTAATTCTTTTATGGTTGAATTACACATGCCCAACCAATAATGAATATCGTTATTACTTAAATCATTTATACTTTATAAAGTATCACGAAGAAGCTGAACAAGGCGTTCAAAAAGATCGATGGATGCCATATTTGCTTTTTTCTCACTGTAATAGCACTAGAATAGCACTTCACAAATGTGCACTATAGTCAAGACTAAAACTCATTGACCGCGATAGATGAACTGTGCTTGTCCAAGAAACTGCTTCCCTTTTTGTAGGCAATGCCGACGTAAGTAGAGGTAGAAAATTCAAACATCTGACCAAGGATAAAATGAAGAGGAGGGAGATTTTCTTAGGTAGGGACGAATTTTCTTTCATATGAACCAACTAAAATAGTTCTTTTTGGGAAGAGGAGGGAGATTTTCTATGGGAGGGATGAATTTTCTTCCGTTTGAATCAACCAAAAAGCGGATTTTCATCTCTCAATCAAGAATATACTTTCTTTTTTGAACGACCAATCCTAAAAGAGCATGAGACGGAGGTTCTTGTTATAAAATCAGGATGAGAGAATTTTCCTATTCATTCTCCGAGTTCACTTCGTACTGAACTATCAACTACAGAGCTGTAAGATGGCTAGAACACGTGACTCCGACTTGATGTTCAGAAATGCCATACTGCAATTTTAATAAGAGAATGTTTATATTTGTGACATTCAAGGATTCCAAAAAATAGCAGAGGATTCTTTCATTTTCAAAGAAGTATGTTTTCTCAATTTAAAGAAAACTGCTTTACCGACTGCATACCTCTTTAAACCTCCTATGACATTGGAAGAACTGACTGCAGAAGAAAAATGTATGACTTACTGGGTGGAAAAGTATCATCATGGAATTGCATGGGACGCTGGAGATATTCCTTATCATCGTCTTCAACGAATTTTCCAAATTTGCTCGCAAGAGATTGAGAAATTGCAATGGCTAAGAAATCTTATACCAAATGTGTAAGTGATATATAATATGACTCTACTTTCATACTTTTTTCATACATTTCATACTTTTTCATACTATTTTTATACTTTTTCATACTTTTTCATACTTTTTCATACTTTTTCATACTTCTTCATACTTTTTCATACTTTTTCATACTTTTTCATACTTTTTCATACTTTTTCATATTTTGTCATACTTTTTCATACTTTTTCATACTTTTTGATACTTTTCCTTTTACTTTTCTATGCTCGTATTTCTTACGATTTTGTTTTTATTTAAAGATTAATTTCAAACGTTGAAGGCTTTGGATGTCCATCTCTAGAAACGATATTGAGCGATAAGCATTGCGTATGTTTTAATCACATTCTCTGCATTAGAAGGAAACCTATATGTGCTGTACATAACGTTATCTCAATACGAGCATGGCTAATGGATTATTTGGATGCTAAATTTGGCCAAGATGAAGTAGATATCATTTCTAAAAGAAATACATACTCATATGTATATTGGAAATAAATTTTTATTAAATATTCTGTAAAAAAAGAGAAGCTTGATGATTGAATAAAAAGAAATTAAAAGAAAAATCATTGCACGATATTATTCTTTCACAAATATAAAATTAAAATATAATAGATAATAATCTGCAAACATAGGGTACATGTGGGTGTTACTGCGGATATTTGACATTAATTAGAATAAAGCATTGTTCATCAGATAGACAATACACAATATCAATGTGCAAAACAGTATTTTTCTTAGACTATTTTTCTTATTTAACTTTTTAAAGGGTTTTTTTCATTAAATATATCGGCCGTATATCATTTAAAAAAAGAAAAGAAAAAAAGAAAATTTGTTGTATTTACAAAGATTTACATTGCTTTGAAATTTAGTTACATTAACCTTATAAGGGAAACGAAGGAAAATGGAGGAAATGACAAGGGGAATAAAAGAAAACAAGTTGAAAAAATATTTTTTCATTATATTCAAAAAACACTTATTACATTAAAATTAATATATAATAAAATAATTCTTTTTTTACACACATATATATATATATATATATATATATATATATATATATATATATATATTATTACATAATAACTAATCGATGAATGTCACATCTTATACGATGCGAGGTTTTACTATTGATGGTCGCGGTGGTGGTGGTGGAGGTGATGGTAGTGATGGTGGTGGTGGTGCTACTGCTGCTGCTATCTTCGGTTGAGCTTTATCCTGCACTCGGCTGTGCATTCGCAGCCAATCTCATTTCGCTTGCTTACTTTGAAGGGAAGCTTTGTCGTCCTTCACTTGATCTGAAAAAATAAAAATTGCAAAAAAAAAGTTTTAAAATATAATATAATATAAATATTAAAATATAATGAAATTTAAAATTTTTGTATTTCTTACCAATCTTTGTCGACCTGGAAGGTGACTTCATCGTACGCAAATGGGGTGGCGTGGAAGGCGTTTTCGGTCTCAGCTGGTTTTCAGCTTCATCTATAAAAGAAAAGAAAAAAAACAAATTATTAGATTATTATTTATTATTTAATTTTAACATAAAAAAATGAATAAAAAAATAGTTACCTTCAGCTTTCCTCTTTCGCTCGTTGTTGCTGTTGCTGTTGCTGATGCTCGGCGATGAAATTTTTGGTATACGACCAACACCATGTATACTTTTTCCTTTCGCCACCTTTAAGCTGGCCTTTGAGCTCGAGCTAGAGCTGGAACTAGAGCTCGAACTGGAACTCGAGCTGGAACTCGAGCTGGAACTCGAGCTGGATCTCGAGCTCGACCTTGATCCCGGCGAGCGAGCAACCGGTGCGCTCTCTTGCGGTATTATTCCCTTGTACAACTGTTGCATAGCAGCAACAGGGGGTAGTGGTGGTACTGAAAAATAAACGTTTAACATAATATTATTTTAATTATTATTAATAAAATTCTATAAAATTTTACTTTCATGAATGTATTGCATCCATTGCCAATGACACATGGTCAAGCATCATGAGCAATGTGGGCCCGTTAGAAATGAGCCACCGGATACGATCCCGCATTATTTGCAAATTTGTCTTGCTATTTGATGCCATCTCGAATTTTTCTTTCAAATTTCAAGTTGATACATTTTTTGAAATTTGAAAATTTATTGACTGACCCTAGTTTGCGCCCAAGAATTTATATTGTCAGAAGAGCTTACCCCTTCTTTCACTTTTTCAAGGAATTCTGCGATTGGTTAAAAATTCTCCTCCCTTAATTAGAAAAACGCCTGCCTTGCAGAAACTTTCCTCCCAGAATTTTCTTAAGAACTACCTCCCTGTCGGTCACATCCACGCCTACACATTTTTTTGTTTTTTTTATTTCGTGAAAGTTTCTACAATCTTGATGTCGAGAAAGTGCATCTGTAGAAGCTGGCGTCAAAGTTGCTGGGAAAAGTGCCACCTGCGCGAAGTCCTTCAACGTGTACCAAGCCTTGCTGTAATAAATCGTTTCTCGTCGAAAAACTGACAGCGTATAGGCCTATAAAAAACAAGCGTGCGCGCAGTAAGCCTTTCTCTAAGGGTCGCGTATTGCTGGGGACAATTTACTACTACCTGCACAAGGACCTTCAACACGCGCTATGCCTTACTGTAATAAATCGTTTCTCGCCGAAAAACTGTCAGTGTTTTGGCTTGAAAATTGACTTTTCGAATCCATGCACGCAGTCTGCCTTTCTCAAAAGGTTGTTTATTGCTGGGAAAAGTGCCACCTGCGCGAAGTCCTTTAACCTTTACCAAGCTTTGCTGTAATAAATCGTTTCTCGCCGAAAAACTGACAGCGTATAGACCTATAAAAAGCAAGCGTGCGCGCAGTAAGCCTTTCTCTAAGGGCCGTGTATTGCTGGGGACAATTGACTACTACCTGCACAAGGACCTTTAACACGCGCTATGCCTTACTGTAGTATAGCGTGTATTGCGGAGAAAAACTGACAGTGTTTTGGCTTGAAAATTGACTTTTCGAATCCATGCACGCAGTCTGCCTTTCTCAAAAGGTTATTTATTGCTGGAAAGTAATTTACTACTACCTGCGCGAGGACCTTCAAACTTGCGCCATACCTTACTGTAATAAATTCGTTTCTAGCGGAAAAAAAACTAGCAGCGTCAGTGAGCAACGTTCTATCTATTTTTAAAAGCAGAGGTAAGAAAGGCTGACCCTTTCTTTTCATTCATTTTCGGCTACTTTCCATTTCCTACGCATTCCATCTGTTTCTTCGAAAAGAGGAGCAAAGAGGCTGCTCCTTGCCCTCTCTTATGGTGGGAGTAAAACGCTTACGTATTCGGGCCTACAGAGTGGGGATAGAAAAAATCAGATACGAATTCTAAATCACTTTAAGAGGGGACAGTTCAGAGGCGAGGCTTAAAACACACACAATACGAATCCGGGAAAAATTGGAGAAGGGACCAGGCATAGGCCTTATACACACTACAGATTCTGTATCAATTTGAGAGGGGGTAAATCCAGGGGAGGGGCTTAAAACATACAATACGAATGCTGAAAAATTGGAGAAGGGGACAAAGAGAGATAGGGCTTATACACACTATGAATACTGGATCACTTTGGCAGGGGAGGGGGTGATACAGAACTTGCATGAGCCAGTATGCCTACAGCCTATCTACTATTTTTCGATCCATTTTTTAAGAAAGTTAATGATACCTCTTGAAAAATCAATTGAACATTTCTGGTAAAGGCCTATAATGACGTTAAATAAAAACATTTATTTTACAGAGAACAACATACAAATCATACGCCGGTATGGTAGTAATCTGCTAGTATTTTACATTCCCCTTAAATTGCAAAAATTTGTTAATTTTAAAAATTTTAGTGTTTAAAACATCTTAAACTTTCTTAAAAATGCATAATTTGAGAATATGTAGTAAAAAATATTGGACTGTTTTGCCAAATATTGAAATTACCATAATAGTACTGAAATTCATATAAAATATAATTTTTGTATCCTTTTATTAACAACAACTATTTATTAACTCTAAATTATTGTCGTTTAAACTGATTTTAGTATTAAATGAAAGTACATCAACGAATTTGAATACATAGGAGAAATCAGTACACCCGAATTAAGATGCAACGGTTGTCTAGTGCTAGAGTAGCAGTCCCAAACCATAAACGACCAGTATTCAAATCCAACCAACAATTTTTCTGAAGTTATTTTAATTTATTTCTCAATTACAGCCTTTTCAGTAAATTGTATTCATTCATCAAAACATTTGTAAAGCGTAAAACAAAGTGAATAATCATTCTTTCTTGGCGCGTATTATTTCACTCTAAATAAAGTGAAAAAGTCGCTTTTACAAAAGAGTGAATTATTCACTCTTTCTAAAAGTGAAGATTCACTCCAAAATAAGTGACTGTATTTTGATGATCGCTTGGATCTACTTGAAAAGATTTAGAGAGTATGTTTCTTAATATAAAAAAAATTCTTTCTTTCTTGTCTTTGGTTACAGTAAGGTAAAAGTACCAGTAACTGGACATTTAAGAGCAAACGAAATGTATGTGTTAATATATAACGCTAAAATTATCACTATACTATAAAATTTTGTATCCTACTAAAAGACAATATTATTTTCTATCAAATTAACCTCATAAACTTTTAATTTAAACTTTATTACAAGCAAAATTAATAAAAATGTATCGTAGGCTAGTGCACTAGTAGCTGGACAAGCAAAGAACATTTGTCCTAATAACTGGACATCGCCGTCCTAGTACATGGACACGTTTATTTTTGCTTATTTCTATTAAAATAACATATGTTTCTTGAGAAAATCAAGTTTGAATGACCAATAACAGTACTATTATTATGTTTTTCGAATGTATAAGTACTTAGTTGAAAAATTTAAGGCTGATTATTACTTGAAAAATATTCTAGTCACCTAACCTAAGATGTGTCGACTGATATGTACGCCATAACTTGAAAATGTCAAGTACAAGACACGAAATATAAACCCTAACATTGGTAAAAACTGCATCAAAATATTGACAAAGTAAATAGTAGAACTAATAGTAATCACTTTTGAGAACTTAATTACGCAGAGAAATACGTGTTTTATACCAAAATATGTTTGCAATATTGAAATTTATATAGGTGTCCAGGTACTCGGCACTCTAGCTTTTCTATGCACTAGAGACTGGACACTCGGTTTTTGCAAGAAAAGTGATATTTTAGCATATATAAGCATTTTATTTCGATTTATTATGCGATTAATTACGCTCAGAAAAATTTTGGGCGTCGTAAATGATAATAATATATTGAATAACTTCTAATATCAAAAAGGCATATCTTAGCCATTGCTTAAGAAGATGGCGTATTGATGTGCATGCATTAGTTCCATTATAAAACTATTTTTTTAGGATACAAATGAAACGTATAATTTTATTAAAATTTAAATATATGTAGCTAAAAGGTAATAGATTATTATTACATATAATTATTTTCATTAAAAGCACTGTAATACCCGATATAACGTGATATTCGAGCGGCTGTCCAGGTACTGGAACGCGTCCAGTCATTGGTACATTTACCTTATACATTTGTTCAGCTAATACATTTTTTTTAACCGTAATGTATACTTTTTTATTGCAGATACGGGCTGATGTCCCTATATGTATTTTATTTTGCCAAACTTACGATGCCGCTTTGTGATTTAATAAATAATATAAGCAATCTAATTTTAATCTACGGTACTAATTTTCGCATCGATCCTATACTCGCAGACTCGAATCAAAATATCTTTGACGTTAGCATCTGGTTTCTGAAAAGCTTAACTTTCCATTTCGTTACGGACTCGAAAACGCTTTGGTTTTCTGAAGCAGAAAACTTCGTGATGGTAAAATTTTTCTGTACTATTTTAACGTATAAGCATGTTTTATGACTTGAAGATTCTGAATATATTAGTCTCAAAGAATTTATGTGTGTGAGTGCATGCGTGTGCGTGTGTGCAGGCGTGTACGTGTGTGTGTCCGCGTGTGTGGTGTGTGAGTGTGTATGTAGCTCATCGGTGTTCGAATATTCTGTACAACCTAAATAAATTTTGCATGGATGTTTGTTATCGATACTTAGGAGGGGCTCGAAAATTTCAGCGAATATGGTTGGCTCGTTTTAATTTATTAACCATATTTTATAGTTTCAATATTTTATTTTTTCGAGAACTTTTCAATGAAGTTGTTTTTGAGAAGCGAATTTTTTGCTTAATAAAAAACTCATATACTCCTTCAGTTTGAGTCCACAAACGATGTCAATTGAGTCGTTTTTCATTTGTTATACAACTTGCAAACTATAGGATATAATTTAATGAAATGTGTACTGAATATTAACTTCATGTATATGTATATTACTGTAAATTTACAAGCCATAAGATTCATTGCTTCTTAAGAAAGAATAAAATAAAATAATAAAATGCTTTTCTTACAAGGATAAATTGACTGATTTTTATATTTATTGATTTGGTAGAAATAAAATTTAATTTTTTTAAGCCAATTTGGTTATAAGTGACTAAAATATTTAAAGTTATATAGTTTAAACAAACTATTTTCACTCTGTTTAATTAAGAAACTATAAGAGTGAATATTATATTTAACCAATAAATGAATATAAATTGCTATAGAAATATGGTTTTTTTATACTGTCATATAAAACTAATTTTTCCGTAAATTTTGAATCCATTATTCATTGCTTACTTGAAAGAAAGTATAATAGTATAAAATTCATATTTTTATTATCCTATTCTTGATTTAAAAACTTATCACAGAAACGTTGACAGCGAAGTTTTTATATACGTGTTTATGTATAAGAGCAGAGTAATCGGGCCAGGTTTAGTAATTGAGCCAAGCACCGTACACGATTAAACTAAATAGTTCAGGGGGCCTTTCTTTAATTTTGTTAACACGGTTTAAGAAAAAAACATTTTAGTCGGGGAGTCAGTGGTTTGAAATATAAAATCTACTGGAACAGGCTTGAAATAATTTTAAAAGTGAAATTTCTAGGAGTGAAATATGCCCTTTAATTGTCGAACATGTTATCTCGTTATAACTCGTGAAATATTGATTGTATCGAAAAAGTTCCTATACAAAAGTTGTTCAAGAGAACATTTTCTGTAAAAATTAGTGTTTAAAAAAAAAAAATTTTTTCGGTTCCAAAATTTGCAACAAACGTTGAAAAAGTGAAAAAGTAATATTGTAATGCTTGAAATCTATCACACATGCACTGAATGATGTCTTTAGGCGTGGGGAACATGTGTGCACAATACCGCCTGCATTTTTCGAATTGACGGCCTGTACCGACAGTTTTTGTTGCGAAAGTTCATTATGTTATAACTTTTGAATTTTAAATAGAAAATTAAACCTCATTTTTTATAAAGCACAAGATTTGAATATCCACATCTTTCGTACTTTTTAATTTTTAATAATGCGACCAAGTGCATTCATCTGTGCTTAAAAAACATGAATTTAAAAAAAAGAACGTTACGATAAGAGCAATATGAGCTGAGATAATGTTTTTCCCCTGATTGTCGATTACAGGCGACCTAATTAATATTTTTACTTGAAATTTGGTATAGTGACAGCAAAATATATGTTCTAATGGTGGAATTTTACGATTGATTATAATGAGCTGGTTAGTTAAAATAGAGTTTAGCGTGGAGCTTAAAAACGCGCCGAGTGCACCACCCGCGCGACCGAGTGTCGTGCCAGTATTTGCGCGCAGGCGCGGCTGGAGTCGGAGAGCTTGGCGCACAATTCTAAATATCACGGAAATAAAACCACCTATCACAACCAGTTTTTCTCATATTCTATGTTATTTTTTCAGTATTTTTTAGGTATGCTATTTGAAAAATTATATCTTTAACCAAAAATATGGTAATTAGTTGTATTTTATGAAAATCGCCGGAGCGAGCGAGCGCTGCGCCAGTAATTGCCTGCAGGCGCGGCTGGAATTGCTTGATCACGCTATCATTTCATCTGTGCAAAGTTTCTATTTATTTATTCTTCGTGTGCTCTACTATCAGTGAAATATAAAACGACTGAGAACGCTACGAAGGAGGCTTTAGTATAGAACTATAAGTGTTATGTCAACAACGCTTAGATAATTGAAAGCAAACAAATTATTTATATTCATATATTATAAACTAAATGTTTAAAAGAATAGCTATATGTATAAATCAGCAGACTTTTTGATCACGCTATCATTTCATTTGTGCAGTTGATCCGATTCACTTGTTCTTCATGTGCTCTACTAACAGTGAAAACGTCTGTGAAGATGAAAAGAATTGATTTAATGATTTATGTATAAAGTAATACAAATTCAGCTATATATATCAGCATTTGTATTACTATATGCATAAATCCTTAAATCAGTTTTTTGTTATTCTTGATTCAAATAAAATAAATTACAAGATGGTATTTAAATTGTTTTATTTTTCAGATTACAGAAAGAAAAATCACAAGGCACAATGGAGTCGCAGGATATGCTTGCGCTATATGCTACATGGCTTTATTCAGCAAAAATATAGAGAGTATTTATTTATACCTTTTTTAACTCTTTATTATATACCTGCTATTAATACTAAAGTAATTTTAATAAATATCTGATAAAAAAATAACAAAAATAGAAATTTTCATAAAAATGTAACTATACGGTTATTGCTATTTTTAATTTATGATGGACTGTTTCTAAAACATTAAAAAGAATTTAACATACAGTCAACAGAGTATTATACAGCCCAGGTACCAGACGTGCGCCTCTGCAATTATCTATCGCCACGTGCAAGGCGGCACACACCCGGTCGATTTTTATCTCAATTCACACACACACACACACACACGCACACAAGCAAGTTTACCTGTAAATAGTTTTTTTGTTTATTAATTAAGAGTGAATAAATACTCAAGTATCGTTTTACGTAATCCTAGTAAAACCCAATTACTCTCCTTCACGCCTATTACCTGTCCCACGAGCACGTGCACCGGGATATTACAGTGCCCCGCTGCACTCGCTCAACATTACAACCGCGTCATACATTTACGGATTGTTAATATCTCAGATTATCAATTAAAATTTTGACCGGCATAGTGCGCGAACAACTAGTAAACATAAAATGTACCAACCTAAATCACTGTATACGCACAGCTGGATAAAGTGTACAAATGCTGAAACATGTAGGTAAGTATTATTATTATTAAGATAATTTTTTATAATAAAGAACCGCAGTTTACCAATATTTATACAAAGTAATTATAACTATTTTGTCATTTTCACTTCGTTCGATAAAGTAATGAAATGTAGACTTTAATAGCAATGTTTCGATGACTCATATTCTGGTGATAGAATTAAAATTTGAGTATGCGCAGTGAACATTTCTTGATGTACTTTACTTTTGGGTTTACATAAACATATTGCAAAGTTATAAAAAGATAGAAGTGAATATTAAATTTCATTTTCAATTAAAAATGAATGCACAAAATAATACAAAATTTATAACATAATAATATAATTACACACGCTAGATACAAACCAAACTGGGTACTTATCTGACTTCATAATCCTTGAAAAATTTAAAGACTTTGTAATCTTCCAGCAACTTAGTCTCAAGTTCAGATGTTTATGAGTAAGGGAAAAGTAAAATTTATATCAGCGCAAGCACCTAAAATTATTAATAAACAAATTTAAACACAAAATATAAATCAAAATCTAAACAATTATTATATCACAAAAATGAAACAATTTGTTTTAAATAAGATGTATTAAGTCATTGATAAAAATGTTAAGTGGATTCAATTTCTGTTCATTAAGGACTTCGATAACACCATTAACCGAGAAGCATCAAATAGCTTCAAACTCATTCTAAATGTAATAGACATAATTCTTCATATACCACAAGTATAATATTTGACAATATAATAAATTTTTGTGTAGAACTTGAAAAAAATATTGGTATTATTGATAATCGAAGAATATACAATAGAATAGTTTTTTTTTTTTTTATTATTATTTTAACGTCGCCATGTTTGTGCTTCCATGTGGTGCTAATCGACGACGGGGGTCTGCGGTGTGTTTGTAAACAAAGCACATGTAGTTTTTACAGAGGTGCTTGTATCAATCGGCAGAGACTAGGATTCGAACCCGGGTCACCGGCGTGGGAATCCGACACTCTACCGACTGAGCCGCCGCAGGCCCCAAAATAATACTCTGGTTTCCCTTCATTACACGCATAAATCTTTCGCCTTTTACCAATAGAATAGTTGTTATCCAAATGCAAAACTAATTATTTCCAAACTTTATTCTTAATCTGGTGTTAAATAACTAAATTTGTAAAAAAAAATATTAATCCAAATCTATAACATTGTTAAGGACAGATAGTTAAAACAATTAGTTTACCACAAAAATATATAGAAAAATATAGGCTTAAAAGAGAGTTTTGACAAGCAATCCATTTCTAGGTCGTCCATGACAATCTCAGCAAATAATCCTGATATCGGGGAGTCCATGGGTGTGCCATATGATTGTTTTTAATATTTATCATTGAATTGAAGATAAGTGTTATCCATAAGTAGTTCGCACGCCGATAAGATTTCAGTTAGTGGTACATCAGATATTTTTTATATGTGTGAGTATCTTCTTTCGATGCTTTATTTAACAAATGCTATTACGATGTTTGTGTACTGTGACGTTACGCCTAAGCTTATAAGTGTATGGTCCGGTGGGATTTCTATGTTTTTCATTTTTTCTATTAGATCGTAACTATTTTTTATATATGAATTTGGTTTTTTGATACTATTTTACATTTAATAAATATTATAGATTCTGATGAGGACGACATTGTTCGTCAAAACGTTAAAGGAAAGAATTATCAAATATTTTTTCCTTAATCCAACGACCTGCCTCGGGAAGATCGATAGCTTCATTCATTACCATATTCTTTTCGAGTTCTACATAAAAAGGTATTATATTGTCAAATATACTTATACGGTAGATGAAGAATTATGTTAATTCTTAGAATGAGCTTGAAGCCATTTGATGCTTTTCGATCACTAAATCCACGGTATAATCCCTATAGAGCTTTAAATATAATTTTTATCTGAAAAAAATACAGAGTTAATAAATTTGTAAATAACATTTCTCACAAGTATATATACTAGTTTAACACATTTCACCTTAAAAAAGTCCCCTTCGCTATAATATTTCTTAGATAATTGAGAAGTACCTTCATTTTCCTTCGCGCAGGCTCCTGGTCACTCAGAACTATAATATCAAGTTTTACACGTTTTAAACAACTTCTTATTTTTAACTTGTACCATTATCTGAAGCAATTCACCAATTCTGAAAACAAAGAAAAAATTAAAATTCACATTTTGTTCCATTAATCTTATAATACTTACACGTTAATCATATTTGAGGGTATTTCAAATAGCATCATCCTACAGAGGCAAAGAATGAAGCCCTGGAAGTCCTTATATCAAATAATATAAGCCCTGGACGACCTCATTTTATGCTCTTGGCTAATCAGGAAGCTGCGCGCAGGATCTGAAAATACAAAGTTGAGTAAGAGAATGTTAAACTTATAGTTTGTTAATATACGAATACATTTAAATAGCACAGCTCATTCATATCTATGTCATTCTACACTCATATAACCTGAACAAATTGATATCACATAAGTATAATGTAAAGAAATAGCTGTACAAACAAAATGTGAATAATTCACATATACAACAATTTAAGACTAACCTTTGAGAGCGATGTAATTTCTTTAGTAAACAGTCCTTGTATATAAAATTTCTCTGAGATACAGGTATTATTTGCTCTTAGCAAATTTCCTCTTAGCAACCTTATTTATTATGGGTTTTCTGAAAATAAAAGTAGACACAAAGAACTCAAATCTGTTAAATGCTTAGATTAGTAATTACACTGTGGTATTTATCCCATTTAATAAATTTGTTATGATTATACACCGTTTGCCAGCCACTCTTTATACTGTCAAAACAAAACGTTTAACAGCTGATAGAAGTAAGCTTGGAATTGTCTGTATAACGTCGTACGTATGCAATAAATGGCGCGAAGTTATTTACGAAGTAATTTACTTGGGAGTCGAGGCATTAGCAAAAGCAGGATAGCAAAGATGACATTTAATATGATAGTGGTGAAAATGGGAAGTGCGAGTTTACGATAGGATCACAAAGACTAGCGAAGTATTTTGGGGCTTACGTTGTGTGTGTGTGTAGGCCTTGGTTCCTTGTAGTCGGGTCGGCTGAGCTGCGTTGTGCTGCGGGCGGTGTCGTGCTCGAGATGGTGTCGGGAGATATGAATAGGAGCGCAGGTACAGCGAATAAATAAGCGCGAGCAAATAAGTTTAAGAGCAAATTTATTATATAAGAAGTACAAAGTTAAATATAAGGGCGTGTCCCTTTTACAAGTGAGAAGTCAAATAACAAACTGGTGCGCACGTGCTTACGGCTCAAGGTTCGAATGCAGAAGGCTGTCGCGCCCTGGAGGGCCTCCGGCTTATATACCCACGGGGGTCGCATGCTTAGTCTAAATTAGGAACTAATTATGCGTCATAGGAGGGGAACGATTGAGGTGTGTGGTCGCGGAGGGGATCTAGATAAAATTGGGGTGGATGAGTATGATATGCGTGGGTACGCGGTTGGCAAGGTAGGATACTAGTTGTATAGCGTAGGTCGATAAGTAGGATTTAGCATGGTAAGATACGTATAGCTTGATAATGGGACGATGGACGTGAGGCGATATGCTGGACGTAACATCTGCATCGGTAAAACAGATAACGTCCTACTTACATGATAAACTATATAATATTGTAAGAGTTAACATGAAACTCGCGCGAATTTTGAAATCGCAGTACTAATAAAATGATAATTTAAGATTTTTTTATTTGAATTTATTAGTGACTTACAATTAATTTCTGTGTAGTAAATACTCTATAAATACGTTATAAAAAACATTTATTTTTTATAATTTAACGGGATTATACCCTTTTAACATTCTTATCAATGACTTATTACATCTCTTTAAAACAAATTGTTTTATTTTTGTGAAATAATAATTGTTTTAATGGTTTGATTTTAAAAATTAAATAGATTTGGAATTATAATTGTGTTTAAATTCGTTTTTGTATTATTCCAGATGCGCTGATGTAAATTTTGCCTTTTTCTTGCTCATAAACATCTGTACTCAAGATTAAATTGTTGGAAGATTACAAAGTCTTTAAATTTTTCAAGGATTACGAAGTCAGATAAGTACCCAGTTTTATATTTATGTAGTATGTGAGAAGAATTATTTCTTTAAATATTATTCTTTTATTCCTGATTAGAAATTAAATATCTGCAGGATGATTTTGATGAGATTATATTATTATGTTACAAATATTGGTATTATTTTGTACAGTAATTTTTAATTGAAGATGAAATTTATTATTCACTTATATCTTTTTATAACTTTGTAATATACTTATGTAAATATAACCCAAACGTAAAGTACATTGAGAAATGTTCACTGCGCATACTAAAATTTTAATTCAATCACCATTATCTCAGTTATCCAAGACTTGCTATAAAAGTCTGCGTTACATCATCGAACAAAGTAAAAATTACAAGATAGTTATAATATTACTTTATATAAATATTTGTATACTGTTCTTTATTATGAAAAAATATCGTAGATTGGTAAAATTATATATTTCTTAGTAAATATGGTATGTAAGATTGAAAGTAAATAAGTAAAAGTCTCTTAATTTTCTCAAAACTTTTTTCTAAAATTTTTGTTAGTATTCTATTCAGGCTATTTTTTTTTCAAGATCAAGATTTCAGCGCTGTCTTAGTAGAATTGACAACTGTGAAAAACTGTGTAAATAGATACATTTGCATTAGCTGTTACAAACAAATGTGCACTTTTTTCATATTTTTTTCTTAGTTTTTCATAGTTTCTTATTTCACACTTATAAAAAAACTGCTGCTAATTCATTGGCACTTACCTTCCTTCAACTAAATTAATTGTTTCAATATGAAATTCTTTGCTCTTATAAATTATTTTGAAATTGCTATATCTCACCGAAATATAACTTAAATCATTTTATCATTTTGATTATTATTATTATCATTATCATTATCATTATCATTATCATTATCATTATCATTATCATTATCATTATCATTATCATTATCATTATCATTATCATTATCATTATCATTATCATTATCATTATCATTATCATTATCATTATCATTATCATTATCATTATCATTATCATTATCATTATCATTATCAATATCATTATCATTATCATTATCATTATCATTATCATTATCATTATCATTATCATTATTATCATCGTCATCGTCATCATCATCATCATCATCATCATCATCATCATCATCATCAACATCACTATTATTTATATTTTTAGAAATTCTATCAATATTAGAAATTGATGTTAGAAAATAATTTTATATATATCTAAAGCAATAAAAATTGGTTTGTGGTCTGACAATTAAGTTTCATAAATACCTTCCATGAAATCTTGTAATGAAAATAATGTAAATTTGTGTACTGAAAATTAGTTATCTAAATTTTAATTTTTATAACGACTCCGAAGTCTCCAGATTAATAAACGTCCAGTAAATCTTATTTATACAGTGCGTCTCATAACTATCGAAACACCACAAATCTTCACGTTTAAATGTGTATATTATACATGTTTTTAAAGAACCTGTAACTTTGGAAGCAAAAATCCGAGGATAATTTTGCAAAAAGCCAATGAATGGAAAATATATTCTCTTTAAAACATTACTAGAATATTTCTTTCGCATCAACATTAAAGAAGTTATCGTTGTTTCATAACTATAGAAACACTTTAAATTTTTAGACCCATTTAAATCAATGTAAATTTTTTATCTAGTATTCAAGTTTTGTTTAAACCGTCCGAGAATTTTTCATAAGTTAATGTAGACACAATATTTTGGTAACGTCTTAAAGAGAATAAAATTGCCTTTTATTTGCTATTTTTAAAATTATCCTTGGTTTTTTGCTTCGAAAGTTACAGGTTTTTTAAGAAAAGGTATAATACACAGATTTAAATGTAAAAATTTTTGGTGTTTCTATAGTTATGAGACGCACTGTATTAAAACTTAAATCCACCATTTCCAATTTAATATTTTTGTTAAAAAATGCATAATCAATCCAATGTATAGCAATCCAACCCCAAAAATCCCCAATTATCAACTTTCAATCAAATATAAACAAATTAAAAAATTTTCACGCAAATCTTGCAACCACGTAAATCTACGTAAATCTTGGATCCACGTAGATCCACGTAAGTCGTGTATCCATAAATCCACGTAAATCATGCATCTACGTATACATGCATCCACGTATACCAGCCTAAATCTTGGAAACACGTATATCCACGTAAATTTCGGATCCACGTAAATCAACGCAAATCTTACATCCACGTAAAATTTGCAGGCTATGTACCAAACAGAATAAGGAAACTTTAAATCCACGTAAATCGTGCATCCAAAAATCCACATAAATCTTGTATCCATAAATCCACGTAAATCTGACATACCCGTGAACCCACGTAAGTCTATATCAATCTTGTACCAATAATTCCACGCATAGGCATAAATCCACGTAAACTTGCATCCATGTAAAATTTACAGGTTATGTATCAACCAGAAGAACGGAACCATGGATCCGCGTAATACCGCGTAAACCTTGCATCTACGTAAATCCACGTAAATCTTGTATCCATAAATCCACGTAAAACTTGGATCCACATAAATCCGCGAAAACTTTAAATCCCGTAAATCCAGGTAATTAATTCATCCACGTGAAATTTGCAGGCTATGTTACAAAAGAAGAAAAGAAACGTAGAACCACGTAAATCTATGAAAATCCACGTAATTATTGCATCTACGAAAATCCACTTAAATCTTATATCCATAAATCCACGAAAATCTCGCATACACATAAATCCACGTAAATCTAGGAGCCACGTAAATATAAAATTAAAACCGCTGATTGAAATGCAATTTTGCTATGAGGATCGCATTATTACTACCTATGCAAGGGTGGACGACTGCGTTTCTTCGATAGACAAAAAGTTATTTTATTGCTTAAAGCAAAATCAGTATTTTTATCCGTAGCTGTTAAAGTCGCCATGCTAGTTGCTTTGGGAATGCAAAGAAAAACGCGCGGCTAGAGAAGCTATTTTTTATATATATATATTATTTTATATATATATATATATATATATATATATATATATATATATATAAAATCAAGTGTAATAAAAATACACTAGTTTTCGAATGTTAATCGAATGATACTACTTAAGCAAGATGAAACCCTTAGGTTCAAAGTTCATCAAAGCTAAATATGCACATGTAGTCATTTTTAATATTTTTTAGCAAATTTTAACCTCTGTTTCTTCAACAAAATTAAATCTCTTTAAAAAATAGCAACAAGGTATTTTTTTAGCAAATTTTCTGAATTTTTCTTAGAATATGGTTCTAAAACCTTTTAATAACCCTCACGATTAATTAAACTCATTTTAAAACTTAACATCCTGAAAAAAGTGGCATGATCACTAGAACTATTACACCAAAAATCATGAAGATAGCTTTTCTCAGTACAAAAGTGACTGCCATACTCGCAAAATGGCAGAAGTGTAATATTTATATAAAGAAAATCAAAATAACATGAAATATTGTTAAAAAAATTATTAAAATGCACACTTTAGCAATAAAGTCATATTTAGCTTCAAACAACTTTAAATATATGGGTATATATGGGTTTCAAAAAATCTAAAAAAATTCAGGACTATTTTACATACTAAAAGGAACATTTACACTGAAATAAATTTTTCTTTTCTTTTTATTCTCGATTTTCCAGAGAATCATCCATACATATATGTATGAAAATATGGTCATACTTACCTCCGAATAACTTTACACGATATGGGCTTAAAAAATATAATAGTACTTTTCGATACTAGTGTAATAAAAATGATTCTTGCACGAGTGTAAGTTTGTCGCCTGAACGAAGCGAGTGTGATAACCACACTCGTGTCAGAATCATTTTTATCACGAGTATCGAACATTATTCTTTGACACTCCGTGCGACAAGTGCCACAATTGTGTACGCTTGCATTAGCCTCGCTTCGCTCGTGCAGTAAACGCCCCCTCCGGACAAATCTTTTCGATCATGCAGTAAACCCACGCGCGGGAAAAATCTGCAACTGTCGCCCCTTGTTGCATAATGTACTATTTTCTCCACTTTAGAGAGGAAAAAAGTGAGGCGGAGAAAAATGTAGAAAATAAGCTCAGGACCCATTTTTTCAGATTTAACCTTTATTCACGCTAGTCACAAGTGCGTAACTGCGCATGCTTATGTTTCGATTAAAATCGAAATAAGAAAAGGTGCAAATATTTTAACTGCACGATGAAAAGGGAAAATTAAAACTACAACAATTTTCAACTGCGTTGTGCACGACTCATAATACGCGATAACCTACCCAACTTTGCATAGAAAATGGCCCTATCATGTCTTTGTTAAAAAAATTACGGTGTGTAACGCAGGAAGAAAAGCTATTTCAGACTCCGGTGAGGTATTTGCAGCACTCCTCTTTGTCTCGGGTTTGTTTATTTCGGGTTTGTCTATTCGCAGCACTCGTCTTTGAATACCTCACCCTCGCTAGAAATAGCTCATTTTCTCCCCTAGCTTCACAATGTACTGCTATACAAGAAATAATAAAAACTCTTTGAAAATACGTAAATAATCACGAATGAAAATTTTATATTTATAAGAAGTAAAATTTTGAGATTTTCAAAGATTAAAAACAAATGTATAATATTCGATTGAATAGTTTTATAAGTATCTGTTGAAAGTTCAATTAATGAACTTTAATTTGATGTTTTTCTATTACTGATTCTTTTACCGGAATAGCATTTTATTTAATGATAAAAAATTCTTTACAAGTGGGACACGATGGGCCTCTAAACATATTATGAAAAATAGTTTTACAATGCTTATTTTAAAGAAAGTATGTTATTAATAACCATTATGTCTTAAGTAATATTAAAAAGTATGAATGAAATCGATTAAATTCAGAGATAATAAATTTAGGTACATTAAACCTCACTATCTGAAAAAGTGTAAAAGATAACGATATCGGCCATTTTTCCTTAGCTTACAGCACATATTCGTTTTAAAATAGTTAAATATTTGAGTTAGAAACAATAAAATAGTTATTGTACCCTCTTTACGCAGTTTTTTATAAAGCCAATCTTGCCCCTCCGGTAGGTTAAGATGGGCTTTTTAAAACGTTTTTTTCATTGGGTACTTTTACAATTATATATTACATGCTTGATGAGTACTACTATTTAAATATCCATTGATAAAATATTATTCATTGCCAGTGTAAAAGTTATAAGCTTTCAAAATAAAAGTGCTTCAGAATACATTTTCTTTGTGTTCATGATGCTCCATGCACATGAGATTTAATTGTTTTGATAATGTAGTTCGGTAATACTAATTACATTCACATTTGAGAACTTTAGTATGTTTTAATTTTTTCATAAAATTCTCATTTGAAAAGTAAGAACATCAATTAGTTAAAATAAGGATCAAAAGCAGTACGTTTTTAAGCTTTTTTTTAAATGTTTTTTGTTATGTCTGATACTAAAATTAAAAAAATATTTTAAAATGTAAAGCATATAATAATTTAATTTTTATGTTAAAAATATAATAAATGTGATAGAAAAAAATTTCATCCGAATCGGTCGAGTAGTTTCGGAATAATCGCTGGACAAACATAAAAAAAAGCCATGTCGAAGTCGGTTAAAAATTGAAAGCAATTTAATATTGTTCAAGATATATTTTTAATCATAATTTTAATGTAGATTTACGTAGATGCAAGATTTACGTGGATTTACGATGTTCCTTTTCTGTTTGGTACATATCTTGCAAATTTTACATGAATGCAAGATTTCCGTGGATTTACGTGGATTTACGTTTCCGTTATTGTATTCGGTATATAGCCTACAAATTTTACGTGGATGCAAGTTTTACGTGGTTTTAGTTGAATATTCGATTCCATTCGTCTGTTTGGTACATAGCCTACAAATTTTACTTGGATGTAAGATTTATGTGGATTCACGTGACTGCAAGATTTACGCGGATCTATGGGTACAATAAGTACGGGGTTTTCGTACATTTTCGTGGATGGTAGATTTACGGGGATTTATGGATACAAGTTTTACGTCAGTTTACGCGGATGCAAGATTTAGGTGCCTTTACATGGATGTAAGATTTACGTGGATTTACGTGAGTGTAAGGTTGGCTTGTTTTTTCTCATAACCTGTAAATTATACTGGTTGCAAGATTTACGTGGATTTACGTCGATCCAAGATTAATGTTGATGTACGTCGATCAAAGATTTACGTGGACTGATGGATGCAAGATTTACATGGATTGATAGATACAAGATTGACTTAGATTGACGTAGATTTACTTTTCTGTTTGGTACATATCCTGCGAATTTGACGTAAATGCAAGATTTACGTGGATTTACGATGTTTCTTTTCTGTGTGGTACATATCCTGCGAATTTTACGTGAATGCAAGATTTACGTGGTTTTAGTTGGATATACGCTGGGTTCTTATGTTTGGTACATAGCCTGCAAATTTTATGTGGATGCAAGATTTATGTGGATTCACTTGGATACAAGATTTACGCGGATCTATGGGTATAATAATTACGTGGATTTACGTGAATGCAAAATTTACGTGGATTTACATGGATGCAAGATTTACCTGGGTTTACGTAAATCCAAGATTTACTTGGGTTTACGAGGAGGCAAGATTTACGTGGATTTATGGATACAAGATTTACGTGGATTTTCGTGGATGCAAGATTTCCGTGGATTTTTTTGACGTATATCTACGGTCCCCTTATTCTGTTCGGTACAAAGCGTGTAAAGTTTACGTGGATGAAAGATTCACGTGCATTTACGTGGAACCAACATTTACTCGGTTTTACGTGGATGAAAGATTTATGTGGATTTATGGATACAAGATTTACATGGATTTACATGGATCTAAGGTTTCCTTCTTCTGTTTGGTACATAGCTGAAATTTTTACGTTGATTTACGTAGATTTTCGTGGATTTACGTATTTTTCACAAAAGTAACATTTATTACCTTAATAGTTCTTAATCATTTTTGAATATATATATATGACCAATAATTGATTTCTAATTTTCGTATTTACAATATTTTTGTTCCTTTAACAAAAAAATTATGATTATAAAAATTTCAAACGTTTATATTAAAATTAAAAAATTATATCTTCTTTCCGAGTAGAATGATTAAGATCCCTATCAGACTGGTCAGATCAACAGAAAATTATTTTGACTGTAAATACTAGGTCATATACTTAGTTTAACTTACCATAAATCATTATTCTCAATGCCATATTTATTGGAGGAACTGCGGCATGCACGATTCAAGGTAACCTATGATGTGTACTACAAATTAAGTTAAATGCTTTTTTTTTAATTTTTTTTCGGAGGTCCAATAGCATACGAAAGTGTGAAAAACTATGTCAAATTGCACAAATAATTATGCAAAACTACCTTAAAAAAACTATAAAAAATATTTTGAACGTCTTCCCAACTTTTTGTACATTACAAAGTAATAATACGCCATTTTAGAAAGTTTATTTTACTACGCTGAAGTATTAACGCCTGACAAAAATTTTAAGGTTAATATTAATTAAAAAATTTTTTAAAAATATGTATTGTTACTTGAAATTATTTTACCAATTTAAGGGGAAGTGATAGGGTACTTTTCAAACGCGTGTTTTATCTGAATCCAGATAAGAGAATTTTTTAAAAATCAAACCAGATATTGTTTATATAAATGCGAAGGGCTCTTAGTAAGTCGTATTTTCAACAGTGAACATTTTATTTCTACACGGATCTGTGTTATCAACTTTTTTATTTTGAACCAATTACTTAAGTTATCCAATGACGAAGTTTGAAAAAAGCGGCTTACTATAATCCATTCGAATTTGTATAAATAAGCAATATAGTGCGTTATTAAAAGAATTATTAACAAACTTCAAAAATTCGAAAAGTTAATGTAACTAATTAAGAAAAACTGAGCTGCTCTAATTATTAAATGAAATCTCATTGATTTATACCTGATACGAAAGGAAAAATTAGTATTTAAGAGGATTATTTTATGTAGACAAAATATTCTGTAATTTGTGAACTTGTTTTTCAGAACTTTATAAATAATGCTTCAAATTTTATAGGTATACGTAGAAAGAAGTAGAGGAATCGTAACTTTTTTATTTATTAGCCCATACTTGAGAAAAACTAAGCTTTACTAATTTCAAAATAAAATCTGGAGTCGTTTTTCGGCACGATCGCTCCAAGGGAGAGCCTTATATTTTCGTCATCGCACAAAAAAAGTAATATCTTAAAAACTAACAAATTATGGTTCAAAAGCATGTTTTAACACTATAGGAATACATTTCAAGCATCCCCGTAGATGTATATATGGATGTATGATAGATAGTGGCACATCGACGTCCCCAATCGGACCCATGACCATTAGAAGAGTAAACTAGAGTATGGATAAAGTTTATGCGATAACTCAGCGATGCCGTAGTAGAACTGGTTAATACTTATAGAGGCTACTTGTCCCATCATAGGAAGGTGACGTATCTATTTTCAGCCATATCCAATGAGCATATTTGTATTTAGGACAACTTTTAAATATGTTGAAAAATCGAATTTTAGATGTATCTTGAATAAGCATCATATTTATATTCAATTTTCCACGGTGTAGATCTCGAAAAAATACAACTATTTTATATTCAACATTTTTTATAACAACATTGTTTAAACAAAATTTTCCGAGAAAAACGAAAAATAAAGAAAAGAAAAAGGCTTAAGAACTCGATTTTTAGTCCACAACTTGATTATAACACATTCTATGCAAAAAAAATTTACAGTAAATGTGTAGATCTCGAAAAAGTACAACTTTTTTGTATTCAGCATTTTTTATGATACAAGGCACGGAAGCGCTCCAGAGTGAGCGAGCAAGCTCTGAAATGCCGGAGCGGCGAGTCATGCGACCTGCGGGCCGCAGGCCGTAGACCGCGTGGCGGGTTAGTTTTTATTTGTGCGTCGTACAGCGTAGTTTCTTAATATTTTAAAATATTTCAACGCATGTTGTCAACTTTTAACGCATTTTAATGAGAATTGAAAAACTAGTGTTCATAGGACGAAATTGGTGGCAAAACAAGTACTCAGTTCGTACATATAGTATGTTTTTTGAACTATTAGAAAGTTGTGAAAATGACGTTTAGTGAATTAGTAAGTATGTGTAGTAAGAAGTAGAAGATTGGTGAATTTTTTCATGAATTACTTAATCTAAATAAAAACGAAGCTTTCTAATTTTGCAATATAATCTGAAGTAGTTATTTCTTCTATTTTGTTTGCACGTAGTACAGCGTAGTTTCTCGATAATTGAAAAGCAGATCTATGAAAGTATACAACTTTTAAACTTTTTTATTGAGAACAGATAATTTAATATTTACAGGACGTAATTTGAAGTAGAAAAAATTACTCCATTCCAACATTTAGAAAGTTGTTCAGAATATTAAAAAGTTGTAAAAATGACGTAGTAGATGTACGTAGCAAGAAGTAGAAGATTGGTGAAGTTTGTCATGAGTTACCCAATCTAAAGAAAAGCGAAGCTATTCTAATTTTGCAATATATTCTAAAGAAGTTATTTTTGTTTGCATGTAGTTGCTTAGTTTCTGGATAATTGAAAAGCAGATCTACTGAAGTGTACGACTTTTAACGACTTTTAATGAGAGCAGATAAGTTAATATATAATTGACGTAGTTTTCGTAGAAAAATTGGTTTTCGTCATGTTCTCAAATTATTTTAGATAATTGTAAAAGTAAGTTTTGTAGCCGTTAGTACAAAGAAATAGAAGGGTGTAGAATGTCTTGCTTTTATCGCTGTTGTACATGAATTTATGGTACATTACAATAAAGGAAAGTAGTTAAACTGTTATATTTACTTTTTCTTTAAATGGCGTAATTTTTTAATCTTATAAAATTCAAACAACAAAAGGATACGTCTTTTTAAGGTTGCTTTATGCAATATTGTTATTTGGCGTAGAAACGATTAGTATACAGTAAATAATTTTCAATTATTTCTTGTTACTAAAAGAGCGTAGGTAGAAATAGAGTGCGTACGTTTAGTTAACTTGCGTTTGCAATTGGTAGTAATTTTGTTTATTATAGCTCAATTATTTTCTGCTTTTTACGAAATACTACGCGTAATAAGGAAACGTACAGTAGTACAAATATGCAATCCTAGGTTTAAGTAGTCATTTGTAGATATTAGTAATATACTATGAATAATTACGCCAATTTATTTCTTCATTGAAATATTTTTGTACATTGGCGTAAATTACCGTAGAGATTTGAACGAATTATAACGCGAATTTACGGAATCAACTTAGAATAGATTTTCTCAGTATAACGTACTTTTTGGAGTTATTTCGCGTAGTTATCTTTCCACACAAATAAATGTAGAAAAAGGGAGATATGGAGAAGGTCGATTCCTTAAATATAAAACAAAGTATAATGACGTGAAATAACGTAAAATAGCGTAAATTAGTGCAAAATAACTTAAAAATAACGAAAAATTTCTGACCGTAGGCCAAAATAACGTAGAAAAGTGGAGATATGAAGGAAATCTAATTCTTACATGTAAAATATTGTAAAATAACGTGACGTAACATAAAATAACGTAAAAATAATCAAAATTCCGATGAGTAGGCCAAAAGAACGTAGAAAAAGCGAAATAATGAGAAGGTATAGAATAAAGTCGAATGATGTGAAATAACGAAAAATAGCTCTTAAATAACGTGGAAAAAACGAAAAATTTTGAACAGTAGACAAAAAGACCGTAGAAACAGGGAGATATGAGAAGGTCTGATTCTTAGATGTAAAATAAAGAAGAATGTCGTGAAATAACGTAAATCGCGTAAATACCGCATAAATAACGGAAAAGAAACGAAAATTTCTTAAACGAAGATCAAAATAACGTAGATAAATGGAAATATAGAGTAGGTCTGATCTTAGATGTAAAATAACGTAATATAACATAATTTATCGTGAAATAACGTTAAATAGATCGTAAGTAACGTAGAAAGGACGAATTTTCTAAAAGTAGGCAAATCGAACGTAAAAAGGGAGATATGGAGAAGGTCTGATTCTTAAATGTATAATAAAGTAGAATGTCGTGAAGTAACGAAAAAAAACTTAGAATGGCGCGTAAATAACGTAAATATAACGAAAAAGTTGAAAGAAATATGTCAAAATAACGTAGAAATCGGGAGACATTGCAAAGGTACGATTCTGAGATATAAAACGAAGTAGAATGACGCCAAATAATGTACAATAACGTAGAATAACGCATAAATAACGAAAAAATAACGACATTTTTTAAATGTAGAACAAGATGACGTAGAAAAATGAAGGTATTGAGAACGTCAGATTATTTGATGTAAAATAACGTTAAATAGTTCATAAGTAATGTCAAACGAACGAAAAAATTCGCAAAAGTAAGTAAAAAGAACGTAGAAAATGCGAGATATGAAGAAGGTTTGATATTTTACATGTAAATTAACGTAGTATAACATAATTATCGTTGAATAACGATAAAGAGCTTATAACCCTTGTGGAAATATTTGTACGAAAAATGACGCCGAAAATAACGCATAACCACGCCAAAAATTAAGAATAATTACTCCGGTAACTACTTCTAAGTACGCGGTTTCGAGCAGTTTTGTAATAAGGCGTAGATTTTAACGCAATATTACGGCCATCGAAAAAAAGGCTTTACTACGCCAAACAACGCGCAATGAAATTTAACTAAATTTTATTACGCTTTCAGAAATGAGTAAGGTAATAAAATAGACTAAATATTTTTACGCCATATCATGCTCAAAAGTACGCCATAGTACGCTCAAAATTACCCAAAACTACGCTATATTATACTATTAACTACGCGGTTTCGAACAATTTTGTAACTAGATGTAGATTTTTACGCAATACTACGCAGCTTGAAAAGAAACGAATTATTACGCTAACCAACGCACATCTAAAAATAACTAAATTATTTACATAGAAATAAAATAAACTAAGTATTATAAATTGAAATAGCATAGATATAAAACTATGAAGAACTATGCGAAATTACACAAATAATTAGGCAAAACTACCTTAAAATATACTATAAAAAATATTTTGAACATCTTTGTAATTTTTCGAATAGTATGTCGGTCTTTTATGTGAAATTACTTTTCCAATTTAAGGGGAGGTGAAAGGGTACTTTTCACACGCGTCTTTTTAATCCAGATAACAGATGTTTATATAATGTGTTGGGACATAGATAAGTCGTTTTTTCAACAGTTGAACACATTTCAGCACTTTTTAGTAATTGTAATATTAATCTACTCTTTTATTAGCTGCAGTTTTCAGCGCAATAACAGATAATTTTTAGTAAAAATACAATAATTTTATTAAGTATTTTTTGTTTGCTATAAAATTTTTTTATATTTCTATCGAAAACTACATTATTATGTAAAGTAATCGAAATGATATAATTTTTTATACGTATTTTTATCGTTTACTTACAAGAAATATTTGTAGAGGTATTCCAATTAAAAAAAGTAATTTCTTGGAATATTGAATAATAAATATTTTTATTAAACATAGAAATTGTACAGTTACTTTTTATCTAAAATTAACACGTACTTTAGTCATCATATAGCTTATTTAACTATGCTACTCAATTAAGATTTATCCTAAATCTTTGGTAAGTAATACTGGTATAAAATAACTTTCATAGAACATCTTTCTGATTAATATTATTACTTACCAATTACCCCGGTATAATCATTATCGAAAAAATCCAGGTAGATTTGTATATTTGTATGGGTTTGTATGGGTTTTATAAAAGAAAGCGTATCTTTACGTAAATTAAATTTCCATACAGGTGCTACCATATAGGTCGGAACAGATTAAAAAAAATTTATAAATCTAGCTTGAGAAAGATCAATTGTATTTCAAAACCAAAATCGTGACGTAAATCTGGTTAACTTTGGCTAAAATTCTGTCTAACGTAGATGAAAATCCAGATGGAATTTTTTGACAGAGACAAATTTATCTACTTGGTAAAAATCTAATTATAAATAGTTTCATAATCATGCAAGTAACATGATAAATATAAAAAAATAAAAGATAAAAGTTTCTAGTATCTAAAAATTATTAATTATTGGCAAAAGATCCATTATTTATTATCTGAAGAATGTTTTGATCCAAAAGATTTGTTCAATGTATCGATGTCCTCACTCACTTCGCTTCTTGTGTCATCATTATCTCCATCGTTATCTTTCTCTTTTAATAATAAGCGATTCCTTGGCTCATCTTCTTCAGGCTCAGATAATGATATAACTGGCTCATCCATTTTACTATTGGAAGCAATTAATGGGTCACATTCGCTATCTTTCTGCATGGCGGATGATGGTTCAGTTTCACTAGCTGTAATAAATAAAAAATTAGTTGTGAAATTTAAATATGTACACTATAAAGACAATTTTAGTCTGATAAACTAAATATCAAGTATATACTTAGTTGAAAATCAGTGCAACTAACAATCTTTTAATATTAAATTTTGTTTTTTAAATAGAACCGACTCAAAATAAAACGATTTAAGAAGTAAAAAATAAGTTACCGTAATAAAGAGATTAACAAAATAATAGGCTTATGATAAAATATTTATCATCTTCATTCAACAAAAAGTCAACAACTTGGTCATTTGAATTCAAAATGCAACTATTCGCAGTCGGCGCCAAAAATTTTAGCAAGTTATAGTAACAGACTTAACCACTTTTTATCATACCGTTAAAGTTACAGCTTTATTATATCAAAGGTAAAAAAAACTATAAAATATTGTAATATTTCATAAAAATAAATAACGAAAAATATAGTTTGTAACATGGCATTTTGTTACGCTTGTCCTTTATAAATCTTGCTCAGCACTTTACCGAATTTTACGTTAATAATGGGCGCCAAGTAAAGCGCGGCTAGCCCTGCACGAGCCTTAACCCAGAGGAAGTTCTGTGAGGCGAAAATCAGGATAATTACTTCTACAAATTAATGACGCAAGTTTATAATTTAAGTACGTACGCTTTATTAATTACTAATATCCCCAACGGTCGCAACTTTACAATTATTTCTTGCAAATACCGGTCGCTATTCAAGATGGCTACGCTAGCCCTCGTGCGCGTCTCCCGCGACGACCAGATCACCACGTTTTCCCGAGGTCTCCTACGCTAATTACGCGTAATTTTCGAGCTGGCCCTGCGCGCACTGATTCGAAAGGTTGCTGTAACACCACCAACGTATTTACGCCGTCGCCTCCGAACGCATGGTGACAATATATATATATATATATATATATATATATATATATATATATATATATATATATATATATATATATATATATATATATATGTATAAATGTATAACTTTATATTTACCAACTCTTTACAAATGCCGAGGGATTCTCGAAAATTCTAGTTCACTCACTGTCGCTTAGCTGTAGTCGCCGCACGAGAAGTCTCGAGGTCGCTGCCTCGTGGTCGCTATTAACTCGCGAACCCCGCGAGGCCCGAGAAGTCCCCTCCGGTTTGCCTTTAGCGCGCGACCAGGAAGTCCTGCCGATTTCTCGCAGCGCACCCCGTTTCTACTATCGCAGAGCTGGCCCTGCGCGCACTGATTCGAAAGGTTGCTGTAACACCACCAACGTATTTACGCCGTCGCCTCCGAACGCATGGTGACAATATATATATATATATATATATATATATATATATATATATATATATATATATATATATATGTATAAATGTATAACTTTATATTTACCAACTCTTTACAAATGCCGAGGGATGCTCGACAATTATAGTCCACTCACCGTCGCTTAACTGTAGTCGCTGCACGAGAAGTCTCGAGGTCGCTGCTTCGTGGTCGCTATTAACTCGCGAACCCTCCGGTTTGCCTTTAGCGCGCGTCTGTGACTCTCCTGCGCGACCAGGAAATCCTGCCGATTTCTCGTAGCGCTCCTCGTTTCTACTATCGCCAAAACTACCCACTACAAACTTTAACTACTAGCCGATTATATCCCCGCGGTCTTGCAAATCGTAAGAGGTGTGCGCGACGTGCGTCTGGAGGCTACAACGGGCGGGCAGTCAATGCCCAAGATCGGAGAGGGCGGAAATCTCTTCCAAAGTTCGGCTCTTCTTTTTGCCTATCTTCAGCCCACATACTTATTGCTTCCGCACTTATCTTCTCATTGATTGGCCTTAATTTTCCTTAAATGCGAAAATCAAGGCTAAGTCTGCGGCAATTGGAGTCGCTATCGGTTATTGGCCCTGCCCACGAGGCGCGGGCAATATGAATTGCTAAATATACACGCGCGGCAACCCGGCGTGTTCATCTATATCAGCCGCTTTAGGTTTTGTCGCCGCACGAAAATCACAGTTGGCAGCGACGACGTGCGCGCGGCGGCTGCTAGCTCTCCCATACTATCGACAGCCACGTCGGTATCTCTCACTCTCGCTCTCTCTCTCTCTCTCTCTCTCGCGGCTACAGCCGCAGTGGTGTGTCTCAAGGAAGCTGCCGCTGCTGCTGTGAACCGTCTCTCCTCCCACGTATGTGTGCATCGGCAGGGAGGACGGTTCGCGCGCGCGTGTATCTGTGTGCGGGCAATGGCTTACCGCCCTCGAGAGGTGAGGGTAAAAGAGCAAGCGAGGGAGAGAGAGGGTCGCGCGTACAGCATGCGATGGTGTAGGTGCCGTGTGTGTGTGTATAGGGCTCGTCGTCGGTGCTCGCCCCGACCAGTACTCTGCGGCGCGATCAGCAGGTGCTGTTGGTGTGAATGTGTGCTTGTCTGTGACGGTCCGATGTTTGCCTCGGCCGCGACTCTCATTCTCCTCATTCCCTCAAGAAATAACAATAACAATTCCTCTAAAATAACGTAAAATAACGGAAAATAATGTAAAATAGTTCATAAATAACGATAAAATAATGTAAAATAGTTCATAAATAACGATAAAATAACAAAAAAATCAGAAAAATAGGCCAAAATGATATTGAAAAAGGAGTTTCGGAGAGGGTTCGATTATTAGATGTAAAATAACTTAGAATAACATAAATTATCGTAAAATAACTTTGAATAGCTCCTAAGTGACGTAAAGATAACCAAGAGTTCACAAAAGTAGAAAAAGGTAACGTAGTAAAAGGAAGATATGGCGATGGTCCGATTTTTAGATATAGAATAAAGTCGAATGTCGTTCAATAACGTGTAATTACGTAGAATAGCGCTAAAGTAGCGAAAAATAACAAAAATTTACAGAAGTTGGCCAAAACAATATAGAGCAAAGGGAGATATGAAGGTTTGATTCGTACATCTAAAATAACGTGAAATAACATAAAATAACGTAAAATAACGCAAAAATAGCGAAAAAATAACAAAAATGAAACTAAAAGCAGGCTGAAATGACGTAGAAAAAGAAAGTCATGGAGCAGGTTCGATTTTCAGATGTAGCATAAAGTCGCATGACGTGAAATAACATAAAATTACATAGAATAGCGCAGGAATAACAAAAATTTAGGAAACTAGGCCAAAACAATATAGAACCAAGGGAGATATGAAGGTTTTATTCTTACGTCTACAATAAGGTTCGATTTTCAGATGTAGCATAAAGTCGCATGACGTGAAATAACATAAAATTACATAGAATAGCGCAGGAATAACAAAAATTTAGGAAACTAGGCCAAAACAATATAGAACCAAGGGAGATATGAAGGTTTTATTCTTACGTCTAAAATAACATGGTATAACGTATAATTACGTGATATAGCGCAAAAAAGCGAAAAATATCAAAAAAGAAACTAAAAGTAGGCCGAAAAGGCGTAGAAAAAGAAAGATATTGCGAAGGTCCGATTTTTAGATGTAGAATAAAGTCGAATGACGTAAAATAATATAAAATAACATAGAATAGCTCACAAATAACCAAAAATTAACAAAAATTTAGGAAAGCAAGACAAACAATATAGAACAAAGTGTGATATGAAGGTTTGATTCTTAAGTCTAAAATAACGTGAAATAACGTAGAATAACGTAAAATAACGTAAAATAACGCAAAAATAGGGAAAAAATAACAAAAATGAAACTAAAAGCAGGCCGAAATGGCCCAGAAAAAGGAAGTTATGCAGAAGGTTCGATTGTTAGTCGTAGAATAAAGTCGAATGACGTGAAATTACATAAATAACATACAATAGCGCACAAATAATAAAAAAAAAACAAAAATTTACGAAAGTAGGCCAAAACAATATAGAGCAAAGAGAGATATGAAGGTTTAATTCTTACGTCTAAAATAACGTGAAATAACGTAAAATAATGTAAAATAGTTCATAAAAAACGATAAAATAACAAAAAAATCAGAAAAATAGGCCAAAATGATATTAAAAAAGGAAGTTATGGAGAGGGTTCGATTACTAGAAGTAAAATAACTTAGAATACCATAAATTAGCGAAAAATAACTTTGAATAGCTCCTAAGTGACGTAAAGATAACGAAGAGTTTACAAAAGTAGAAAAAGGTAACGTAGTAAAAGGAAGATATGGCGATGGTCCGATTTTTAGATATAGAATAAAGTCGAATGACGTGAAATAACGTATAATAACGTAGAATAGCGCTAAAGTAGCGAAAAATAACAAAAATTTATGAAAGCAGGCCAAATTAATATCGAACAAAGGGAGATATGAAGGTTTGATTCGTACATCTAAAATAACGTGAAATAACATAAAATAACGTAAAAAGCGCAAAAATAGCGAGAAAATAACAAAAACGAATCTAAAAGCAGGCTGAAATGACGTAGAAAAAGAAAGTCATGGAGAAGGTTCGATTTTCAGATGTAGCATAAAGTCGCATGACGTGAAATAACATAAAATTACATAGAATAGCGCAGGAATAACAAAAATTTAGGAAACTAGGCCAAAACAATATAGAACCAAGGGAGATATGAAGGTTTTATTCTTACGTCTAAAATAACATGGTATAACGTATAATTAGGTGATATAGCGCAAAAAAGCGAAAAATATCAAAAAAGAAACTAAAAGTAGGCCGAAAAGGCGTAGAAAAAGAAAGATATTGCGAAGGTCCGATTTTTAGATGTAGAATAAAGTCGAATGACGTAAAATAATATAAAATAACATAGAATAGCTCACAAATAACCAAAAATTAACAAAAATTTAGGAAAGCAAGCCAAACAATATAGAACAAAGTGTGATATGAAGGTTTGATTCTTAAGTCTAAAATAACGTGAAATAACGTAGAATAACGTAAAATAACGTAAAATAACGCAAAAATAGCGAAAAAATAACAAAAATGAAACTAAAAGCAGGCCCAAATGGCCCAGAAAAAGGAAGTTATGCAGAAGGTTCGTTTGTTAGTCGTAGAATAAAGTCGAATGGCTTGAAATTACATAAATGACATACAATAGCGCACAAATAATAAAAAAATAAAACAAAAATTTACGAAAGTAGGCCAAAACAATATAGAGCAAAGAGAGATATGAAGGTTTAATTCTTACGTCTAAAATAACGTGAAATAACGTAAAATAATGTAAAATAGTTCATAAATAACGATAAAATAACAAAAAAATCAGAAAAATAGACAAAAATGATATTGAAAAAGGTGGTTATGGAGAGGGTTCGATTATTAGATGTAAAATAACTTAGAATACCATAAATTAGCGTAAAATAACTTTGAATAGCTCATACGTAACGTAAAAATGACAAAGAATTTACAAAATTAGATAAAGATAGCGTAGAAAAAGGGAGATATAACGAAGGTCCGATTTTTAGATATAGAATAAAGTCGAATGACGTGAAATAACGTATAATAACGTAGAATAGCGCTAAAGTAGCGAAAAATAACAAAAATTTATGAAAGCAGGCCAAATTAATATCGAACAAAGGGAGATATGAAGGTTTGATTCTTAAATCTAAAATAACGTGAAATAACGTAAAATAACGTAATATAGCGCAAAAATAGCAAAAATAACAAAAATGAAACTAAAAGCAGGCCGAAATGGCCCAGAGAAAGGAAGTTATGTAGAACGTTCGATTGTTAGTCGTAGAATAAAGTCGAATGACTTGAAATGACATAAATAACACACAATAGCGCACAAATAATAAAAAAAAAACAAAAATTTACGAAAGTAGGCCAAAACAATATAGAGCAAAGAGAGATATGAAGGTTTAATTCTTACGTATAAAATAACGTGAAATAACGTAAAATAATGTAAAATAGTTCATAAATAACGATAAAATAACAAAAAAATCAGAAAAATAGGCAAAAATGATATTGAAAAAGGAGGTTATGGAGAGGGTTCGATTATTAGATGTAAAATAACTTAGAATACCATAAATTAGCGTAAAATAACTTTGAATAGCTCATACGTAACGTAAAAATGACGAAGAGTTTACAAAAGTAGAAAAAGGTAACGTAGTAAAAGGAAGATATGGCGATGGTCCGATTTTTAGATATAGAATAAAGTCGAATGACGTGAAATAACGTATAATAACGTAGAATAGCGCTAAAGTAGCGAAAAATAACAAAAATTTATGAAAGCAGGCCAAAATAATATCGAAAAAAAGGGAGATATGAAGGTTTGATTCGTACATCTAAAATAACGTGAAATAACATAAAATAACGTAAAAAAGCGCAAAAATAGCGAGAAAATAACAAAAACGAATCTAAAAGCAGGCTGAAATGACGTAGAAAAAGAAAGTCATGGAGAAGGTTCGATTTTCAGATGTAGCATAAAGTCGCATGACGTGAAATAACATAAAATTACATAGAATAGCGCAGGAATAACAACAATTTAGGAAACTAGGCCAAAACAATACAGAACCAAGGGAGATATGAAGGTTTTATTCTTACGTCTAAAATAACATGGTATAACGTATAATTAGGTGATATAGCGCAAAAAAGCGAAAAATATCAAAAAAGAAACTAAAAGTAGGCCGAAAAGGCGTAGAAAAAGAAAGATATTGCGAAGGTCCGATTTTTAGATGTAGAATAAAGTCGAATGACGTAAAATAATATAAAATAACATAGAATAGCTCACAAATAACCAAAAATTAACAAAAATTTAGGAAAGCAAGCCAAACAATATAGAACAAAGTGTGATATGAAGGTTTGATTCTTAAGTCTAAAATAACGTGAAATAACGTAGAATAACGTAAAATAACGTAAAATAACGCAAAAATAGCGAAAAAATAACAAAAATGAAACTAAAAGCAGGCCCAAATGGCCCAGAAAAAGGAAGTTATGCAGAAGGTTCGATTGTTAGTCGTAGAATAAAGTCGAATGGCTTGAAATTACATAAATGACATACAATAGCGCACAAATAATAAAAAAATAAAAAAAAAATTTACGAAAGTAGGCCAAAACAATATAGAGCAAAGAGAGATATGAAGGTTTAATTCTTACGTCTAAAATAACGTGAAATAACGTAAAATAATGTAAAATAGTTCATAAATAACGATAAAATAACAAAAATATCAGAAAAATAGACAAAAATGATATTGAAAAAGGAGGTTATGGAGAGGGTTCGATTATTAGATGTAAAATAACTTAGAATACCATAAATTAGCGTAAAATAACTTTGAATAGCTCATACGTAACGTAAAAATGACAAAGAATTTACAAAATTAGATAAAGATAGCGTAGAAAAAGGGAGATATAACGAAGGTCCGATTTTTAGATATAGAATAAAGTCGAATGACGTGAAATAACGTATAATAACGTAGAATAGCGCTAAAGTAGCGAAAAATAACAAAAATTTATGAAAGCAGGCCAAATTAATATCGACCAAAGGGAGATATGAAGGTCTGATTCTTAAATCTAAAATAACGTGAAATAACGTAAAATAACGTAATATAGCGCAAAAATAGCAAAAATAACAAAAATGAAACTAAAAGCAGGCCGAAATGGCCCAGAGAAAGGAAGTTATGTAGAAGGTTCGATTGTTAGACGTAGAATAAAGTCGAATGACGTAAAATTACATAAATAACATACAATAGCGCACAAATAATAAAAAAATAACAAAAAATTACGAAAGTAGGCCAAAACAATATAGAGCAAAGGGAGATATGAAGGTTTAATTCTTACGTCTAAAATAACGTGCAATAACGTAAAATAATGTAAAATGGTTCATAAATAACGATACAATAACAAAAAAATCAGAAAAATAGGCCAAAATGATATTGAAAAAGGAAGTTATGGAGAGGGTTCGATTATTAGATGTAAAATAACTTAGAATACCATAAATTAGCGTAAAATAACTTTGAATAGCTCATACGTAACGTAAAAATGACAAAGAATTTACAAAATTAGATAAAGATAGCGTAGAAAAAGGGAGATATAACGAAGGTCCGATTTTTAGATATAGAATAAAGTCGAATGACGTGAAATAACGTATAATAACGTAGAATAGCGCTAAAGTAGCGAAAAATAACAAAAATTTATGAAAGCAGGCCAAATTAATATCGACCAAAGGGAGATATGAAGGTCTGATTCTTAAATCTAAAATAACGTGAAATAACGTAAAATAACGTAATATAGCGCAAAAATAGCAAAAATAACAAAAATGAAACTAAAAGCAGGCCGAAATGGCCCAGAGAAAGGAAGTTATGTAGAAGGTTCGATTGTTAGACGTAGAATAAAGTCGAATGACGTAAAATTACATAAATAACATACAATAGCGCACAAATAATAAAAAAATAACAAAAAATTACGAAAGTAGGCCAAAACAATATAGAGCAAAGGGAGATATGAAGGTTTAATTCTTACGTCTAAAATAACGTGCAATAACGTAAAATAATGTAAAATGGTTCATAAATAACGATACAATAACAAAAAAATCAGAAAAGTAGGCCAAAATGATATTGAAAAAGGAAGTTATGGAGAGGGTTCGATTATTAGATGTAAAATAACTTAGAATACCATAAATTAGCGAAAAATAACTTTGAATAGCTCCTAAGTGACGTAAAGATAATCAAGAGTTTACAAAAGTAGAAAAAGGTAACGTAGTAAAAGGAAGATATGGCGATGGTCCGATTTTCAGATATAGAATAAAGTCGAATGACGTCAAATAACGTATAATAACGTAGAATAGCGCTAAATTAGCGAAAAAATAACAAAAATTTATGAAAGCAGGCCGAATTAATATCGAACAAAGGGAGATATGAAGGTTTGATTCGTACATCTAAAATAACGTGAAATAACATAAAATAACGTAAAAAGCGCAAAAATAGCGAGAAAATAACAAAAACGAATCTAAAAGCAGGCTGAAATGACGTAGAAAAAGAAAGTCATGGAGAAGGTTCGATTTTCAGATGTAGCATAAAGTCGCATGACGTGAAATAACATAAAATTACATAGAATAGCGCAGGAATAACAAAAATTTAGGAAACTAGGCCAAAACAATATAGAACCAAGGGAGATATGAAGGTTTCATTCTTACGTCTAAAATAACATGGTATAACGTATAATTACGTGATATAGCGCAAAAAAGCGAAAAATATCAAAAAAGAAACTAAAAGTAGGCCGAAAAATCGTAGAAAAAGAAAGATATTGCGAAGGTCCGATTTTTAGATGTAGAATAAAGTCGAATGACGTAAAATAATATAAAATAACATAGAATAGCTCACAAATAACCAAAAATTAACAAAAATTTAGGAAAGCAAGCCAAACAATATAGAACAAAGTGTGATATGAAGGTTTGATTCTTAAGTCTAAAATAACGTGAAATAACGTAGAATAACGTAAAATAACGTAAAATAACGCAAAAATAGCGAACAAATAACAAAAATGAAACTAAAAGCAGGCCGAAATGGCCCAGAAAAAGGAAGTTATGCAGAAGGTTCGATTGTTAGTCGTAGAATAAAGTCGAATGACTTGAAATTACATAAATAACATACAATAGAGCACAAATAATAAAAAAATAAAACAAAAATTTACGAAAGTAGGCCAAAACAATATAGAGCAAAGAGAGATATGAAGGTTTAATTCTTACGTCTAAAATAACGTGAAATAACGTAAAATAATGTAAAATAGTTCATAAATAACGATAAAATAACAAAAAAATCAGAAAAATAGACAAAAATGATATTGAAAAAGGAGGTTATGGAGAGGGTTCGATTATTAGATGTAAAATAACTTAGAATACCATAAATTAGCTTAAAATAACTTTGAATAGCTCATACGTAACGTAAAAATGACAAAGAATTTACAAAATTAGATAAAGATAGCGTAGAAAAAGGGAGATATAACGAAGGTCCGATTTTTAGATATAGAATAAAGTCGAATGACGTGAAATAACGTATAATAACGTAGAATAGCGCTAAAGTATCGAAAAATAACAAAAATTTATGAAAGCAGGCCAAATTAATATCGAACAAAGGGAGATATGAAGGTTTGATTCTTAAATCTAAAATAACGTGAAATAACGTAAAATAATGTAATATAGCGCAAAAATAGCAAAAATAACAAAAATGAAACTAAAAGCAGGCCGAAATGGCCCAGAGAAAGGAAGTTATGTAGAAGGTTCGATTGTTAGACGTAGATTAAAGTCGAATGACGTGAAATTACATAAATAACATACAATAGCGCACAAATAATAAAAAAATAACAAAAATTTAAGAAAGTAGGCCAAAACAATATAGAGCAAAGGGAGATATGAAGGTTTAATTCTTACGTCTAAAATAACGTGAAATAACGTAAAATAATGTAAAATAGTTCATAAATAACGATAAAATAACAATAAAATTAGAAAAGTAGGCCAAAATGATACTGAAAAAGGAAGTTATGGAGAGGGTTCGATTATTAGATGTAAAATAACTTAGAATACCATAAATTAGCGTAAAGTAACTTAGAATACCATAAATTAGTGTAAAATAACTTTGAATAGCTCCTAAGTGACGTAAAGATAATCAAGAGTTTACAAAAGTAGAAAAAGGTAACGTAGTAAAAGGAAGTTATGGAGAAGGTTCAATTTTTAGATGTAGAATAAAGTCGCATGATGTGAAATAACGCAAAATAACATACAATAACGCACAAATACCAAAAAAATAACAAAAATTTAGAAAAGTAGGCCAAAACAATATAGAACTAAGAAAAATATGAAGGTTTGATTCTTACATCGAAAATAACGTGAAATAACGCTAAATAACGTAAAATAGCGCAAAAATAGCATAAAAATAAAAAAGAAACGTAAAGTAGCCCAAAATGACGTAGAAAAAGGAGATATGAAGAAGATTCGATTCTGATATATATTAACTTGGAATAACATAAATTATCGTAAAGTAACTTTAAATAGCTGATAAATATTGCAAAAAGAACGATAATTTTCGAGAAGTAGACCAAAATAACGTAAATGGAGAGAAATAGTGCGAAGGTTCCTAGAAGTAATACAAAGTAGAATGACGTGAAATAAAGTAAAATAATATAATATCGCATAAATAGCGTTGGAATAACGAAAAATTTGTAAGCGTAGAACAAAATAGTCTATTAAAGTGTAGATATGAAGAAGGTGTGAGTCTTAGATATAAAATAAAGTAGGATAACCAAATGACCGTAAAATAACGTTATATAGCACATAAGTAACGAAAAATAACGGAAAATTTCGAAAATAACGTAGAAAAAGAGAGATACTGCAAAGGTCCGATTCTCAGATGTAAAATAAAGTCGTCCAAAATATGATATGAACAGGGGGATATGGCGAATGTCCGATTCTGATTACATATACTCAAATTAGTCATTGATACTATTATTAGAGGATATACGCTCCATACAATCTACGGTTGGTCGATACAATTACTCGGAGCTGTATTCAGCTCCATTACCCATTTGCTAACCCATCTAGGGAAAATGAATTATCAAGAAACGGTAATAAGGGAGGATAAAGGAAATAATTCATGATACGAAGAAAGTGAACTAAAAGAAATTAAAATCGAAACAATAGCCCCTCGACCAGAACCCCCAGCAATTTCTTATCCAGCATCATTATAAAAATTTGATTAATCATCAACATCAAGAAAATTATTACCCTTACCACCATCACCATCACCTTTATCAAACAGATCTCCAACCTTAACTCGTTTAAGTACAAAAGCCAATCATGGCATATTTTCATTAAATTTTTAATAAAATTTCATTAAATACTTTTATTCATTTTTTTCCTGTAAGTGCAAGGATTTTGGCGGAGATGTGTGTGAATAATACTCATTCACTATTTTTAATATCATAATAGTACTCTTCAATAAATAATATTTTGTAAATCAATGAAAAATATTCTAGAGAAACTTGCTATAAAAGTAAAAATTTGTATCGAACCAAATGCATAAGCAAATTATACATAAAAATAATAATAATAATTCTCTTTTCATTTTTTCCGAGGGTATGTAAGAAATGCCACCCAAGGCACACCCGACTGGGTCCGCACAGTCGGATAGTGTGGCGCTGGTTGGGGACGCATGTGCCGTGTGCATAGTATAGGACGAAAAATAAAATAAACAAAAACGCGATAAATCTACACAGCCGTCGTATCGCAAACCGACCCACTAAAACCTACCACCCTTTCCTCTTCTGGCAGAACCCACCTTGATCACATTACCTTGACTACCGCTTCTGCCTAGATCTGAAACAAGGCAAAAAAGTCATCGTTAACGTCCGGCGTGGGGCGCTTAGATCTAATCCGTCTCATTCATACGCGTGTTCGAACCGGCGCATTCGGTCTCCGTACGGAAGGAGAAGTTTCCTTATCCCTCCCTGCGACATTTATACACTGAGAGAAAATGGTGCATCACCGGAAGAAAACACCCCATCATCTCAAATCACATCCATTTCTATGAAGTCGTCCGCCGTCCCTGGGTTATGATGGGGTGTCGGATGTTCTCCCAGCTCTCCGTTCGCCCAGGATGTTCTCAGACGTGAATTGTCCGACCGAGTCGATAAGAGCTGTCCTTTCCTCGTTCCACTTCTCGTAGACGAAAAATGTGTGAAACGCGTCGTTGCAATCAGCGGAACAGAAGATGCACTTCGGGCTCCGAACCTTCCCCATGTGGTTGAGGAAGGAGCATAATTTACCTCCCCGTGGTCTCTGTTGTTCTAAGGATCTAGCTGGGCTATCAGCTTGGCTGTCTACTCGCCCTTGGTTATAACGGTCCAGGATCGTTGCCACGTTTCCATAGTACGTTCCCAGTCCTCTCTATGGACAGTTGTTCTGTCCTCTTCTGTTTTCTTCTGTTCGTAGATTCACTTGCGCTTCTTTGCGTGTAGGTCGATCAGGATGATTCCCGCAATAACGAGTTTTTATTAAATTCTAAAATATTATACCTTTTTAATCAATAAGGAACTTTTTAATCAATAAGGAACAAGCTATAAAAGAAAACGAGTTCGTAAGACAGGCAGTTCATTCGTAAGGCTCACAGTAGGCCATCTCGCAGCTCAAGCAAAAAAATACAACAAGAATGTATAAATCTACTACAAAAGTTATAAAATATGTTTTGTCCATATTTCTATGTAAGTTCTCAGTCTGATTCTTCGGTTGATCAATATTTACTTCGAACACCTAGGAGCACAAGGAAAAGCCAAATATAGCAACCAGCACAGAAATCAGAATTCTCACAAAATAATGTACTTGATGAAAATTTGCATGTCAATTCGTGCCTGGCAACGCACATGAAGTTGACTCACAAAATCTAAAGTCATTAAGAATTTTATGCTGGGATGTGTAAGAAATAAATAATTATATACATATTAAACAATTAATCGATAAATTAGACATACTTTGTTTCACGGAAACGCGACATAGACAAAAGTCATGAATGCCAACAGAACTTGCAAAATTCAACTTTATTTACTCGTAATCAGTTAAGGAGAAAGTAAAAGGAAGAGCGAAAGGCGGTATAAAAATAGCGATGTATAAAGATGTTTACAAAGATGCGACTATCGAATGTACTGTTGATTCACCAGCTTTAACGATTAAAAGTTTAATCTTAGAATTTATTTTAATTGTGATGTACGTCGGACCTCATATAGATTTTAAAATATCTGTTGAAAAAATAAAAAAATCAATAGACAATATTTATAAGGAATATCCAAATGACCGAATAATATAGGAGGAGATTTTAATTCACGAATCGGAGTATTAGACAACTTAAGCTCAGGACTTTTTAACCATCTTACATACACCTATTCCGTACAAGCATTGCTAGAGTAAGTGATGAAAAATCGCGGTAAAAACTTACACAATATTTTGAGGAAAACGTAAATTAGTACTTGATATGAAAGATGTAAATATTGTTACTAAATCAGATCATATGTCCATAAGAATAGAAATAAAGCATTGTCATCAAAACGAATATTATAGTAATCTATTGAATGAAATACCACAATTTAAATTTCAATAATATGAAAATCTAAAAGAGAATTATATATTTAATATGCAACATTCAAAGTCAGTAGCATGGTTTTCTGGCTCACTAGACCAATTAAATAATAATTTGATTAACTGTATTAAAAAAGAATCTACCAGGCTATACATGAAGAAATATACTAAATCAGCATTTTTCACGAATAAAAAACCATGGTATTACGTTGAATATAATAAAGCTGAACGTAAAGTTAAATCAATACTTAGAAACTGTACAAAAGAAGGTAATAATGAAACGAATATTCTTGAATATAAGAACGCAAAAAATAATTATAAAAAATTGTTATCAGAGAAAAGAAGAAAGTATGCTCTGGACATGAAAAATTCATTAGTAAATTCAAGAAGCTCCAACAAATTTTGGAACTCAATCAATAAATACAGAAGAAAAAAAATCAAGCAGAACCTAATCAATCCAAAAAAGTGGCATCTGTATCTAAACAATTGTTACTCTGATAGGGATACATTTAATACTAACACGTTTGACACGAGAAATCTAAGACTCCTCCATATCTCAAGAAGAAATCATGTATAGTTCAAATAAAGGTAAAAAAATAACAATGAGTTTTCCAAATTTCTTCCATCGAATTGGTTGTTGAATCTCGAATGTCTTTTTAATAAAATAATAAAAGAGAAAAAGGTTCCTTCGTCATGGTCCATAATACGCGACAATGTTACACAAAAAAGAAGTTATGAATAATCCTTCAAACTATAGCTGTATTTCTCTTCTTAATTGAATAACAAAATTTTGTACTCAACTGCTGTGCGAACGACTATTAAAATTCCAGGCTGCCTTTCGTACCGATAGGGGCTATACTGATAATATTTTTCGATTAAATTCGATTATTCGATCGAATTCGCTTTTGATATTGTCAAACATTCTCTACTATGGGCGAAACTATTTAATATGGGCTTAAGCTCATCATTTATTAGAATATGTAGAAATCTTTATGATAACGCTATAAAATCGGTGTTTGTACTACTCACAATACCTCTGAATACGTCGGCGTTAGAAAGGGAATATTACAGGGAGAAATTCTTAGTCCGCTATTGTTTTCGCTTTTTATTAGTGACTTAGAATCTTTTTTATGTACCTTGCATATGCAGATGATACAGTTGAGTCAGTAAAAAAAAAAAAATATTACGAAGCTCCCATTTCTGTCAATTTGAACGTACTTAAAAAGGATTTCTTCGCCTTTTTACAAACATTAAGAAGACAAATATTTGGCCACTGTGGCAGCTGAATGGGTCACCTATACAAAGCTGAATATAAACCCGAAATTTTGTATTTGTTATGTTATCTTTGATCGCTTGCCATTTTACGTAATCGAACCCGAATTAGGTCTATGAAACGTGACATAGACAAAAGTCTACCACATTTAACACTTTTCGTCTTGAAAATACCTTTAATTATATTTTTAGAACGTTCAAATTGATTACGTATAGCCAAAGTTACGTAGTCTGGAAATCGTCTAGTTGGCACACCGTTTTCTATTGGAACCTTTTCATCTCTAGCTTTCAGAAAAAGTCGTTACTATATCCAAGAAAACAATGCACTTAGTCTGATTTTACCTTTTGAACATATAGCATGACTGTGAATTTTATTTAGCTTGCTTTTTCCATCTAAAGTAAACGACATACTATTAAAATCTGACGTAATTTACGTAAGGAATTTTACATTATGAGCAATTCTCTGTAATTCAGAAAGAAAGCTGACATAAAAACTTTTAATTTTAGTGGTCGGGGCATTATTAAAGATAATTGTATGAAAAGTTGCGATAGATTCAAATTTAAAATAAATTTAAGTAGCAAAATGGAAGGCAGCAAGTAGCAAACGACGTGCGCTCCTAAATTGCCGTCATCTTGATGCCTCCCCATTGTGCCACCTAAATTTGTTGAAGCTTTCTTTTTGCTGTACATACAATTGTCCGTAATGTATAATACCTTATGTAAATTACGTCAGACTCTAGTACCATGTAGTTTACTTTAGATGGAAAAACCAAACTAAAGAAAAAGATTATAGTCATGCTATATGTTGTAACGTAGAATTTTATTTTCTATTGTTGCTATCGTTATGTAATCTCGTTCTGTACTCAATTTATTTACATTACCAAATTTGTTAATATTTTTTTGGGCGTCAGGTAAGGTCATCTAGCAAGCATAAGTTCTCCTCTGACGAGGTTCCTTGATGCAACAAATCAAGATAAATAATTTAAATAATTAACACAATTACCCATTTAGGGTAAGTACTTAGGCTATATTTAATAATAATAATAAATATCATAATACAATAATTTGTCTATTTTACAGTACTCGTCGCCAGTCGCAAATTTAAATATGGCCAACGCCGGACGTTGCACGCGGATCGTTTAAATACGGCCCAACAACCGCGTCACCAGGTTATTCAAAATTCCAACCCTGTTACTATAGATTTTCCCTAATATCGCCTTATTATTCCCGCGATTATTAACCCTCGTAAATAATCGTTAATGAATTTACTCGCGAAAGAAAGTTCTCCCGTTACTGACTTAATAGTCTTGTTTCCTTTACAGTGCGCTGAATTTGTGATCGCTCCGTGTTGCGAACACTGACAAGGAGAGGGCACATCCTCCGGGAAACGAAATTCGGTCAGACTTTGGGAGGTGTTTTCTGGTACCCAAAAATGATGCCTAGTATCCCTAATTCATTCTAATGGGCCCTTGTTCTCGAGATATGAGGTAATTTACTCGAAATATTCGTTATTTTAATGAAAAAATATACCTCTTCTTCTAACTATAACTCTACAAGTTTTTATTATAGAAAAGTGACCGAAAAGATAATAAAAAGTTGGCAAAGAGAGCCTGATTTTAAGATCTACTGCATATAAAAATATTAATCTGAACAAAAGTTATTAACAATTCAAGATGGTCACTGAAAATACAATCAAATTCAACGAATTTAAAAGAGATATCTTTCTTTGAATATTTATGCAATTTCGGTCACCATTTTCAATTGTAAATAACTTTTGATCAGATTAATATTTTTATACGTAACAGAGCTTAAATCAGAAGTCTAAATCACAGGTCTTTTTGCCTACTTTTTATTGTCTTTTCGGTTATTTTTCTTCGTAAAAACTTGTAGAGTTATGGTTAGAAGAAGAAGTATCTTTATTCATTAAAAAACTGAATATTTCGAGTAAATTACCTCATATTTCGAGAACAAGGGACCATTAGAATAAATTACTGATCATAGGCTTAGTTTTTGGATACCAGACTAAACCTTCCAAAGTCTAACCGAATTCGTTTCCCGGATGGTGTGACCACTCCTTGTAAGTCACAATGCGGTTCACTAATTAAGTAATTAATAATGTACTTTACCAAAATTTAGTCAAGTGCCGAAAATCGTTCGGCAGCCCAGCAATCTACTTACTGCCGCTAAGTCCTATTAAAATGCGGGAGATGTTCGAGCAAGTTGCTTGTCGTCGCGCAACAATGCCTTTATAGTCGCTTCTACGCGCAAAGTTTTTCCTTGCGTATTAGGTCGCGTCTCGCCCGGTCGCTAGCTAACTTTAACGATCTTCCTCTTAATAATACGAACAAGAAAAAAATCCACTACTTGATGCCAACTAACTTTAACAACAACTCTAACCATAAGTACTACTCAACAAATAACAACTATTACTAATCAACTTTAAAATACTCTCGGTAAAGCTAACTTGATGCTGCGACACGCGGACAGTCAGTGCTCGTTTGTTAACTGTCCGGAAATCTCTTCCAAAATTTCGGTTTTCTTCTGACTACTTTTGAAATAGCCGTTTTTTGGCCATATTTGAAAATTCAGAATACTCTACTTAGTTACATATAGGGCCTAAGGGGCCGAAATTTTTTTCAGCATTTTCTTTTACAGGTACTTTAATATATAAAATCGGTTCTATATGTGGCGTACCCCGTACGCATGAATTCGGCAAAATTTGTTGGAATTACTAAGTTATATTTGCTTCTTTTCCTCATAGTTTAAAAAAATGTTATAAAGTTCGAGAATTATTGAATATAAATAGTCTACAAATTAATAAAAAGAAATAAAAAATTTTAAGTTTTTATAAAGGCAGATTCAGTAAGAAATATAAATTCACATTTGCAGATGAAGAATTATAAATAGTGAAAGAATTTCGCTACCTTAGAGTAGTCTTTACAAGCTCAGGCTTAATTCATTAGACTTGGGATAAAGCAAAAAGTTCAACGTAAGTAACAACAAAATCTATCATCAACATCTTACATTGTATTTAAATAGACAACTGACAAGCATAGGTAGACTTACTTAATGCTTTAACAGTCAGTGAACTATTTTATGGTATATAAATTTGGGGTCTGCATTAACTCTCCGAAATAAATGCATTTCAATCACTGTTGTACAAGCATGTTTTAAGTCTTCCTAAGTATTATCCAAATAGTGCTATCATAATGGAAGTCGACACACTTCCACTTGCATCTAAAATAATTAGAAGAACCTTCATTTGGATTAATAAGATAAAAATTATACTAAAACAACGATACCCTAAAATATGTTTAAGTAAACTAATAGATCTCTCTAAAAATAAAAACGTATTAACTAAGTACAACTGTACAACTATATTAGTGTAACTAATAGATGAGCTTATTAGCATTCACGAAAATAAAGTAACAGAAGATGATTGGAACAGATTGAGAGAAACAGAATCATTATTTATACATCCTTACTTCCATCTAGAAGAGCAAGGTCAACTGTACCTCAAAGAAAAAATATTAGTGTCAGGTATAAGTATAATAGCGTAACGTCGTTTAATCGGAGCTGAATTGGAAGATTAGTAATAGAAAATAATTTTATTAAATTTAATACAGAACCGCTATGTAATGCTTGCTATATGCCTAACAAGAAAATTACTTATTACTGAATGGATGCTCTACTCCGATCTTAGATGTTCCATTTATAGTATAAGCTAATTAATGCAAACTCTGTTCACGAAGCGAAAAAACTATGTATATTTCTCAAAAAAGACACTCAAATACGAAGTTATGAAGAAAATGTATATACATGTAGGTGTATATAAATGTATAATATAAATGTAAAAATTGTTTTTATAATTAACATGTGCGGTATCAACGAAACTCATTTGTACTTGATCAAATCTATAGGAAATTAAATAAATATATATGGGTAATTCCAGCCAACTTTTAAAGAACGCTGCGCAGGTGGTTTTATTAAAATGGTTGAAATTTTTATATATGAAAATATATGTCAACAAAGATGTATTTCATCTCGATCACCCCCTTAGGTACCTGGTGGCTTCTGTTATATTTTATTAAATTTTCTAAGAAAGCCAGGTTTGGCTGTTTTAAAAACTTTTTTCAGGGTCACCCTCTTAACCATTTTGAACGTTTAGAAAAAGAATTTCTTCGTTTCTTTTACGAAATTTATGAGAAAAAATATTAGACCTCCTTGGCTGCTCAATGGATCACCTGTACAGAGCCGAATGTAAACTTAAAATTTTATGTTTTTTAGGTTATATTTGATGGCTTGCCACTTTGCACAATCGACACGATTTGAATTCTTCGACATCTCAAAATTTTCGTCTTGAAAAGCCCTTTAATATCCTTTTTAAAACGTTAAAATTCGTCATTTATAACCAAAGTTACAGTCTTTCAAATATAGTTTTTTTTTCGAAAATCGCTAAGTCGACACCACTGCCATAAATTGCTACATGTTCCACACCTGATGTTTCACACCTCAAAAGTTTGATTAAAAATAGTAGAAAAGTATCGTAAAGTTTCGTTCTGCCCGTATGCTTTATTCCGGCACTATGATATTTTTTGTAACCTCGTTTTGTTGCTTGAAATACATATATTTTTAATGAGTTTGTTTACTGTTTGATGTAATTTACTTTAAGTAATTTATATTATAGGTAATTGTACGCAATGTTATATAAAAGCTGACATCAAGACCTTTAATTTTCGTATTCAGAGCACTTCTAAGGAGGATTTGGTCAAAAGTTATGACTAATTTAAATTTTTAAAAAGAATGTAGGTGATAAATTGGAGTTTCCAAATTATTGAATAAACTGCTGCTCGGATTTGCAAAATATTGAAGAAACTGCAGCTTGGATTTGCAATCTCCCATTTATCACCTTCATTTTTTTATAAATTTCAATTATGCATGACTTCTGACCAGAACATCCTTAAACATGCTACGAACCGCAAATTAAAGGTCTTGATATCAGCTTTTATATAAAATTACGTACAATTTCCTATGACGTAAATTACCTACTGTAAATTACATCATACTTTAACCAAACTTATTAAAAATATATGTATTTCAAGCAACAAAACGAGGTTGCAAAAATATTATAGCGTAGGAATAAAGTCTAGGGGCAGAATGAAACTTTGGGATACTTTTCTACTATGTTTGAACAAACTTATGAGATGTGAAACATCAAGTGTGGTGCATGTACCAAGTTATGGCAGTGGTGCCAACTTAGTGATTTTCGACAAAAACCTAACTCTGAAAGATTGTAACGTTTCAAAAAAGATGTTGAAAATAATTTCAAGACGATTATACGTTTGAATTTAGTTCTGTAGAGGTGATTAAATCAGCTGCCAAGGAGGTCTAATATTTGTTTTCATAAAGTTCGTAAAAAGTCGAAGAAATTCTTTTTTGAAACGTTCAAAGGGGTTAAGAGGGGGATTCTGTAGAATTTTTTGAAAATAGTCGGTTTTGGACACCTTATAAAATTCGATAAATTATAACAGAAGCCACGAGGATCCTGAAGGGGTGATCGAGATGAGAAACAGTTTTGTTTTGACATATATTTTTATATAAAAAATTTGCATTCATTTTCGTGAACCCCCCTGCGCAGCATTTTTTAAAAGTTGGCTGGAATTACCCATATGTAGATTAGTTTAGCACTTAGTTTTGAACTCTTGTCCAGTCTGCTTTAAGGTTAGAAAATTTAGACTTCTTGCTCATGGTATGCCTTAAATCGACTTGAAGCAACCCCCCCCCCGTCCCCCACCCCTAGCATCAGTTTCTGAGACATTTATCTTATAAGCTAGGTACACCAACGAGTTGGCTGGACCATGTCTGTGCATCTATCTTTAGAATGGCCCATTTAAGTTCTGTAAACTAAATTATATATTATTCAGTACTTTATACACAAATCTTTGGTCTTGAAGAGTATGTAAGGAGTTTCCCTATCAATTTAATTCCTATAATATGATAAATAATATAATTCACAGTGCTGACGTATGCGATCATTCTGTTATAAGACAGCTGAACTATAATGTGCAAAATCCTAACATTTCATTTGAAGACAAGAATATTTCAAACTTTATTTTCAATCGTTCTACGATTCGACTACGACGAAATTGGAAATAACTACCTCATGATCTTAGAAATAACGACTGTCCTTATAACTTTAAGCAAAAAATTTGTCCTTATCTACTTAAATCTTATTAATTCGTTTTATTTATTTACTAAGCTTTATTTATACTACCTTAAAAATTCTATTCATACCTCATATTTTCAAAGAAATCTGCAGTATGTTACAGCGAGCTACCATCTATCTATTTTTGTGTATTAATGTAAAGGGCTAAACAAATCCGATAAATAATTATATAAATAAAATAAATGAATCATCAATTATTATAAATTATATGCACTACATAATTAATCATTATAAAAATACTTACTTTTTCTGTGAATTTCCTGCTACTCGATATGAAAATAAATTCTTGTGTATCTAGAACGACAATTGAGATGCAAATGGCAAGGGAGGTCAACCTAACGAGTACACTCCACCTTTCGACTCACCTGTACAGGTGAAAAGCTTTGTGATTGGTCAAGCCGAATGGGTGAGAATAAGCCCCGCTCCCACTGTCTCACCTGTGCGCAATGACGCCATGCTTTAGAATATTCTCGAATATTCTCGACGCATGTTGAATGTTCTCGAATATTCTCGACACATGTTGAGTCAAAGAGTAAGCTCTGACTGGAACTGATGAATACCCAGCCTTTCACGAGACTTGTCAAACCTACATTCTTCCATCGATCAATTTCGGTAGCGTTTATCTCATAACGAATTTCTTCAAACAGATGACAAATGGCGTTGTTGACTAAATTCGTATTTGCAACAGCAGTGCCATTTGTTTTCATCAGATGTCCACATATATGCAACGAACTGCGTGAAGGTAAAAGACAGATTTCTTGATTGTATGGATATAAGAATCTCATCACTGTTATTGAAGCTTGACAAGGTATAGGGTTGATGCGCATGAATCTCATAATGCGCAACAGATTCGTCAAATGCGACAGGTGATTGTATAGTATGCTTAGCATCTTCTCCATTTCGTTGAAAGCAGCAGAAAAGTATACAGGTTATCTTTTCCCCGGTGCTGCGGCGACGAATCTTATACCTAGACTTCTCAGAAACTGACTGTTCTGACGTGTTAGCACTTTTCGTACTCGCTGACGATATGATACTGATTATGATACTGCTTTGATGTGTAGTCTGATCGTTATGTTTTCTCCACGAAAATTAACTATATCTCCGTCTTGATCGAATATACGCAGCTGTACATTGTCAATGGTCTTCACAGCGATTAGAAGGTAAATGACTTGCGATGGAATTTCAATAATTTTATATCCTGGAGGCACAGCTGGGAAAAACTCGTATATGGTGTGCACATTCTGTCCGTTTGTGTATGCGCCTGATGTGATGTTACACTCGACTCTTAAGGCATTTACCTTGAGAATGGCTACAGATAAATTAAAGTCTTTAGTCGTATTTGCCGGCAGAGGACATTCAGTGAAACCCAGTAGTTTATCAATAGAGTCTTGTGGTTGAAAATCAATTATGTGACTGCACTTGATGGCGCAACGAAGAGTGTTATTATTAGGCTAAAGCTTGATTGATATTCCTTTTGGTGCAAGAACTTCTTGCAGGTAGCTCTCAATGTCTTCAATCTCGTAACAACCTGTCGGTAAAGTTAGCACTTCTTCACCCACGTAAAACTTGTTATTCAGGATGCTTTCAGGATGCATGTAAAATCTGCATAAAGTACAAATGTCACTTTTTCTTTGTTATGAAAATTTTTAAACTCTAAAATCTTATTTTTATAGTTCGGCAATTCACACAACAATTGTTCAATTTGGAGCAGTCTCATTTGTGTAATGCTAATGGATGTTCACTGTAGAAGAAATTTAAACGTCGATTACAAATATCCTTCTTAACCTTCATTTTTGAAATTTATCTGGAAATTAAACGGGATAAATCCTTAATTCAAACATAATGATTTATCACTTGAAGATTTTCATAGTTGTTTTCAATTTTCCCTTCCTTCTCCTCAACCTCATCTACATAATAGCTTTGTACAAGTAGAAGATCGACGTGGCTCTTTCTTTCTTGAGATGTTATACAAATAAGCATTGATTGATATTTTGTTCCGTTTTTCAAATGAAGGAATTTGTATTGTGAAGACTGAAAATTTGATTTCTTTCAATTTTAATTTTTTCTCATATTTCTTATACGATGATACTCTATCCGCATTATGACCAACTGGATGCAGTGCTGACAATACTGCCTAATTAAAACTAGCGTCATCAAACCGGAATTTCTCTCCGCAAACTTCTCCATTTTTCTTTGAATAGGTTGATGCACATTCACTTTAAACCATTCTTTCAAATTAGTTGTTTGTAAAATAGACTCAGCTTTGGTATTGAAATATTTAATGTCCACAACTTTTTCATCATGTTTCGTAATGACGTATTCAGCAGCCAGCACTATATATACTTTTAAAACGTTATGCTGTTTGAGAGTATTCTTAATTCGCGTTTTAAACAGAGCCTCAGCATCTCTCATGAAATATATTACATCTAAATTCTTCAAGTTAGTAACCACACCAGATCTAATTGGATTATTGAACGCATAGTCGACATCTTGCCAACTAATTCGATCGCTACGTCTTTCATTGAGTGCAACTCCATGACCCCTTTTCAGCAAATACTTCTATTTATCTTGCATCGCCTTAAGCAGAACGATTCTGGAAATAAACTTCAATTTCTCTGGGGCATTTGATGCATTACGTAAGAGTACCCTTAAATATCTTAAATTCTTGCTTCCGAGTTTAATCCACTCTGATATTTTTTCTGGGTGAAGACGCCCTCGTGTTAAAAGCCTGTAGGCTTGTAGCATATTATTTACAAGACGTGTACAATCGCATTCAGGCATTGTTGTTGGTGTTTCTTTGAATATCAACTCTTGAATGAAAAAAGGAGCCGAGTCCTGATAACTTTTATATGACCGGATGCGCAACAATTACATAAAAAATGTAATTTTGTATATAGTTATCCTGAAGTGATAAAATATTCTGAGTAAGTGGTTCGCTTTATAGTACGAGTACAAATGTAGATGTGTAAGTATATGCATGACTAATTTATATTCAAATCAATAGTTAAATGTATTAAATGCAGAGTATCTCGTAAAAAAATCTATCTAAAAATTTGTAAAAAATTCTTCTTAATCCCTGCATTTCAAAGATTTATTCTGCTAAATTTGAAAAATAAGAATTTATTCGACGAAAAGATATGGGAGGATGATTGTTTTCATTATAAAAAGCCTTTTTCAGCTTCTAAGAGACGCTATTTACCAGTCAAAGCTCACAGCAGCATATATAGGTATACACGCCTTGCACGTTCGGCGAACGCGCTATGTAGATATACACGCAGGATATCCAATTCGTTGCTGATGTCGAAGCTGCTGCTCAGTATATACATAAGATACATATATATTTATATATATAGGACGTTTCACATCAACCGGATCATCAGTGCACCCAAAATTTGGGTTAACCTATCAAGAGGTTTGAGGTCTTAAAATGTTCGTCTGATTAAGAGCTTTGGCACCCGAAAGCCACGTTTTCCTAAACCCGTTGAACCGCAACAAATGATTTTAGATCAGTTTACAGTATCGATATGAGGGTTTTCGGGGCCACTGAATCTTATTTTAACCTCGAAATTTCTAAATTCAAAGTGGGGGATCCAATATGGCGGACATTACCCCACTTAACTCATTTTACCGTAACAAATGATTTAAGATCAGTTTAAAGTATCGATATGGGGGCTTTCCGGGCCGCTGAATCTTATTTTAACCTCGAAATTTCAAAATTCAAAATGGCCGATACAAAATGGCGGACATTACCTCAACTTAACCCATTTTACCGCAACAAATGATTTAAGATCAGTTGAAAGTATCGATATGGAGATTTTCGAGGTTTTTGAATCTTATTTTAACATCGAGAATCTAAAATTCAAAATGGCGGATCTAATATGGCGGACATTACCTCCACCTAACCCATTTTACCACAACAATAGATTTTAGATCAGTTTAAAGTATCGATATGGGGGTTTGTGAGGTAAATGGTTCTAAATGTATCATCGGAATTAGTATTTGTGAATATGATTCTTATACTTTTCCGGTCTATTAGATTCAGAATTATCTGTGTGCGGTTTTTGTACCTACATTTTTCTATTGTTCTGTATATATATGCCTGCGTGGATGAAAAAAAGATAGAATTTAGCAAAACGAATCAATATTTAATGACATTTTATGTACTTTTATTAATTCTGGCTCCTTGTTCGTAGAGTTTTTACTGATGATAAATGACTTTCGCCAATATCATAAATTACTCTGTTCCTAGGTTCGTTGGCATTTGAGTAATGCATGACTTTTAATGTTTCATTATTTTCTGGGATCAATCCATGCTCCATTTGTATGTTTGTGACAGGTGGACAGTTATTAAATCTTTTCGTTAGGAATTGACGAGTTTGTTCTTGATCTTTTTTTGGTGTACAAGAAGAATTTTATATTGAATGATCGCCCATTAGCCCATGAATAAAGAGCTTTAACATCTAGAATGGCTTTATTTTTTGCAGCTTGTAAGCTCGCTCTTGTAGCTTCTCTCTTTACTATTGCTCCAACTCCATCGTAATTACGTTTTCCGTGTACTGTTGCAAAATAGTGACATTAAATTACTCATTTGATAACGATTTTTAAAATGCTATTTAGCACCATCAGTAGCATATATAACCATTTTTACTCTGGGACAAACCTTGCAAAATTCAGCTATAAGCTTTTGCTGCATTATGTATACTGCAGTGGCACCATGAGTAGTACAGTCGGACATAGATACTGTACTGAAATGCAAAGTGTATTTATCGGTTGATTGCCACGTGCTGAAGATGACTTGATGAATATTGTGCTCATCCATAATATTCTCAACGTAATTAGAAAACTTTTAAATGTCTGGACAAAATTTTCATTCATTTAAATAACAACTTGGTTTGGGATTTTTACATAGAACGAAGTTCAAACGATCTTCATAATTCTTCAGAATATTGTTTGAGATTTTTTCTATATTTACTGCATGAATCATCGCCTTGAAATTTTGGTGTATCGTACTTACACATACGTTGTGTGTGCCAGAGGATCCTGCAAATACACAATATTTTGGTCTCAGTTCCGCAAACTTGGTAAGCCCAATCGGGTATTCAGGAAACTGTTATTTAAATTGATTATGAAGGTTCTTAATATCAGTAAGTAATAATATTTTCTGCACTTTTATTTTTTCAATATCTACATAAATACTGACGGTATCTTTTTTAATTGGCATAATTCTGCTGTTAAGATCATTTTCGTAAAAATCTTCAACTTTCTGAGTAGTTTCTGCAGGTAAAGTTTTTCCACTTTTTGCAACAGGAGAAGCCAAAACTCCATCTGATTCGCTTAACTTTTTGGCTTTAGGAGCCATTCTGTAAGACACACCAAAATGATCCATAATTTTACGTATAGCCCAGTGTTCGGGCAAAATAGTAAGAATATTCACACGCAATGGATCGTTCTCCGGCAGAGATTGCAATTTGTTTTTGAGCCCATGTAAAATATCTGTAAGATCATCTTGCGTAGGTGCATCCATATTTGAAACAGAAGGTGAGTCAGTATCTGATTCAAAATCAACACTCATACTGACGTTTGGTGATGACAAATCATGTAGTTTGTTAAAAGATTTTCTACATGAACCACAAATCACTGAGGAGTTTGAATAATCAGGATAGATATCTATAATTGCATTGGAAATCTTCCTAAGTGATTTGCTGTGTCCTTTATTAATATCAAATGGATTTACACATCTATTTGGTACGGTATTTTTTCGCAGGAGAAGAAAAAAAAAAGAAATGTTAGGACGAAAGAAAAAATTAAAAGTATAAAAAAACTATAAAGATCAAAATTACTGCTAGTACAGTTGAATAAGGAGTCGCCGATAAAGTAAGACTTACTCAACAACTGTCCTAAAAAGGACTATTGGAGAAAAAGTCGCCGATGAAAAAAGCCGCTGATGGACTTCCACACCAACTATCCTGAAAAGGACTGTTGGAGAAAAAGTCGTCGATGAAGAAAGCCGCTAATTGACTTGCTTACCAACTATCCTGAAAAGGACTGTTACAGAAAGTGTCGCCGATGAAGAAAGCCGCTGATTGACTTGATCACCAACTATCCTGAAAAGGACTGTTGGAGAAAAAGTCGCTGATGTAGAAAGCCGCTGATGAACTTGCACACAAACTATTCTGAAAAGGACTGTTGAAGAAAAAGTCGCCGATGAAAAAAGCCGCTGATGGACTTGCTCACTAACTGTGTAAACGGATATTAAGCCTACACATATCGCTTTCCACCCGTTTATTGAGTTTTGAATTGCCTATCTGAGGTTCAAAATATCGAAAACGGGTTAGGTGGGGGTAATGTCCGCCATATTGGATACGCCATTTTGAATTTTAGATTCTCGATGTTAAAATAAGATTCAAAAACCTCGAAAACCCCCATATCGCTACATTAAACTGATCTTAAATCATTTGTTGCGGTAAAATGAGTTAAGTGGGGTAATGTCCGCCATATTTGATCCACCACTTTGACTTTAGAAATTTCGAGGTTAAAATAAGATTCATTGGCCCCGCAAACCCATATATCGATACTGTAAGCTGATCTAAAATCATTTGTTGCGGTTCAACGGGTTTGGTGATGGTATAATGTCCGCCATTTTGGATCCGCCATTTTTAAATTTTGAATTACTTCGGCATTCTCAATAAAAAGTCCCATAATGAGTTTTACATGCTTTTTGGAGGTATATATATATATATATATATATAGAATCAATAGATATGTGGCGCTTTTCAAAATTTTCAAAATGGCGGTCCCAAAAACCAGATTTTCTGACTAGTTTTCCGAAAATTTTCCAATTAATCGTTCATAAAAGTATAGAAACAAGACGAAAATTGTGAGTAAAGGTCATTTTATATATTTTCGGGTACGCTGAATCCGAATCCGCTGACCGTTTAACCTTATCACTGCAGAATTTGCTCTAACCTCAAAAAATACCTCAAAAACGATCAAACAGGCATGATTATGACTAGATAAAGGTTCGTGACGATGCATTTGTTCGTTTCAAGGGTCGCGTATTTCAAATCCAAGGTCTGTTCAGCTCGTTCAGTCCGAAATTTGCCCCTAACCTCAAAATATTTTTCAAAAACGCTCAAATAGGCATGATTACGGCCAGATTAAGGATCGTGACCATAAATTTATACGTTTTCGAGATCGCTGATTTTAAGTCTAAGGTCCGTTTAGCCCGACAAGCCCAAAATTTGTCGCTAACCTCAAAAAGTACTTCAAAAATGCTCAGCGGGCATAATGACGGCCAGATGAAGAATCGTGACCACATATTTATACGTTTTTGGGGTCACTGATTTCAAATCCGAAGTCCGTTTAGTTCCATCAGCTAAAAATTTGTTTTTAACCTCAAAAAATACCTGTTATACTTTAAATCTCTACAATTTGTTTTTAACCTCAAGAAATGGACTGTTATACTTTAAATCTCTACAACAACTTCCTTTTAATCACTTGAAAATTTTCTAATAATAGTACTCTTGTTTCGTAGTGGAATAAAACAGTAATTGCTTGAAATTTGTGGGACAGAAGGAGCCTCGTCAAATCGTCTTTTTAATCTTCTTTGAGTGTAGTTCTATGTTACTTTTGAATAATAAAAGAACTTTATATTTTTTATTGAATGGCATGCCCACTCATAAAGCTGCTTAGCTGTTAAAATGCTGTTGATTGCTGATGCTTGGAGGCTTGCATTCCTAGCTCCTATTTTAAGAGTTGCACCAAGGCCATCATGTGGGTCTTTTCCGTGAGCCGTCGCGCAAAAATGGCATTCTGCTTTGATACCAAAATCATTTTCTTGATTACATAAATTTTGGATATTAAATCAATTTTTAAAATGTTGTTTTGCGCCATCAGAAAAGTAGATAATCTTTGTAACTTTGTGTTGTTTCTTTAGGTAATCAATTATCATCGAATTACACACATACACCGCTGCAGAGTCATGAGTATTTGATTCAGAAATCACGATTATATTTCCATGTTTTAATTCACCTTCATCTCGATAATAATAAACTACTGTATATACTGTGGCTTGATTATTATTATAGTGAAAAGCTTGAGCTGCTTTTTGAACAACGAAAGCAAAATTCTCTGAATAATCTGGTAGCACAAGAATTTCTCCTGACTTAAGCTTCCCTTCAATTGCTTAAAATATTCTGATTGTTGTTTGTTAATATAATCATGAGGATTTAATGATTTTAACCGATGACCAAGAAGTTTGAGGAAATTTTCAGTAGTTGTGTTTGATGTAATCATAGTTGTTCTATCTGTCGAATGCCAAGAGCTAAAAGTTATATCCTTTACGTCTACTTTTTCCAAACCTGATTCAAGCTGGGATCTGAGCTTATCGTAATTAGGGCAGTTTTTGCATTGCATTCGTTAAGAAAACATTCTCTATTTGAGTTACGACATACCACGAGATTAAGACAATCGGTATAGATTTTTAATGGGAATTCCGATTTAGCCATCAGGTCAGATAAATTGATGGCATCGAGCAAAAGCTTGACATTCTCATGAATCACACATACGCAAACAATATGAGTACCATTACTTCCGGGTAAAACACAATTTTGAGGTCGTAATTGACAAAATTTTGAAAGACTATAGTAATATCTGGATGCTCTCCACAGAATTTGAAATATACTTCTTTTAAGCTAAACAATGTCAGTCTCTTCTGTTTGAGGATTTTTTATTTCTATATCCTGGGAGAATTCTGCTGTTAGAATCACATTTATAGAATTGTTTCACTCTATTAACCGTAGTTTGTGGCAGCGATTTACCTAATTTTGGGGGTGGTCTAGAAAAAGAGTCATTCGTGGCTTTTAATTCTTTAGCTTTTCTAATGGAGTAAGTCGTAGTATTGAATAGAGAAGAAATCTTCTCTATTGACCATTTTGATGGCAGTATGGTTAGAATAGCTATCCTGTCGGGATCGTGCTCTGACAACGATGAAAATTTTTCTCTTAAACCTTCGATGATTTCATGGAGGTTTTCCTCAGCATTTGAAGAAGTCGAACTGTCAAGATCTAATTGCACATTCTTCTCTAGGCTATCTTCATTTGCACTGTTAGATACAGAAGTATTGTTCAAATTGTCATTCACGTTTTCATCATTAGTATCATCATTGTTGGAATTGTGGTTCACGTCTTCATTATGAGTATCATTACTAGTATATAATATTTTCCTACATCCACTGCAAATCATATTCTCCGCAGAAGCAAGCCCGAAATGTCTGCAAAGCCTAGCTGGTAGTGGTCGTAATGATTTGCCTATGTGAGCTACCAATTTGAACGGATTGCAACAGCGATCTGTTCGAAAAGAAACGGACCTTAGACTTAAAATCAGCGATCTCGAAAACGTATAAATTTATGGTCACGATCCTTAATCTGGCCGTAATCATGCCTATTTGAGCGTTTTTGAAAAATATTTTGAGGTTAGGGGCAAATTTTGGACTGAACGAGCTGAACGGACCTTGGATTTGAAATACGCGACCCTTGAAACGAACAAATGCATCGTCACGAACCTTTATCTAGCCATAATCATGCCTGTTTGAGCGTTTTTGAGGTATTTTTTGAGGTTAGAGCAAATCCTGCAGTGATAAGGTTAAACGGTCAGCGGATTCGGATTCAGCGTACCCGAAAACATATAAAAATGACCTTTACTCACAATTTTCGTCTTTTATCTATATTTTTATGAACGATTCATTGGAAAATTTGCGGAAAACTAGTCAGAAAATCGGGTTTTTGGGACCGCCATTTTGAAAATTTTGAAAAGCGCCTCATAGCTATTGATTCTACATAAAAACCCTAAATTTTTACCCTATACAAGTTTTTCTAAGTTTTTACCATTTTTCGGCAGAGCCGTGTGCGTTTTGGCATGGATTGACCCATATATATATATATACCTCCGAAAAAATCTATAATATATGCGTCTATAAGGTAGTATGTATCAAATGAGTTAGGTGAGATACACCATGTATATATATATATATATACATGTCTAGTAGTAGAGCATGAGTTATCGAGATGGTATGCATGGTTGTTGTAAATATATGATATATCAAATTCGGAATATTGGGATCAGGGTGCGGAATATTCGGGTGCGCATATTAAAAGAATCTACTTTACTCATTAAGACTTCCGTTAGATATTTACATTTCTCTTTATATTCAATACGAATATTTAATATATATATATATATATATGTATATATACAGGGTGTATCTCATCTAACTCATTTGATACATACTACGTTATAGACGGAGCAAAGTCGAATCGAAAACCTTAATGACAAAAGTTCGCAAATTGATAATAAAGTCACAATTAACCATTAAAGGTGCACCAATGACATGTCTAGAAATCAATAGTTCGGCCCCTGAAGGCGGAGTTACAGCCGTGGGAGTAAGAAGATATGAAATTCTATGAGTGCAAGAGAGAGGCTTGCTTTGTGGAAAGTCGCATAAGAGTGTCTCTCTTCCTCTACTTTGGTCCCTTTTTTTTGCATAGTCAAAGCCTTTAAATGGGCTCTGCGTATACGCGTCCCCGTCTCCGTGCGCCGGACTGAAAAATAAATCACGATAGTAGGTCAGTGGCTTGTTCTAAGAGTACCATGTTTTTATGAATAGAATATTCTTCACACTAATTTTTTGATAATGAAAATTAAGTACAATACCATAATAGAAAATATGGCAAATAATTGTACGTACTTTATAATAAAATGACTTATTTGTCATTGAAATAATGATTATTTACACTTTCATAATAATAATAATTTTCATTTTAATAATGATTATTTTCACAACTTTTAATGTTACATTTAAAAGTTTGTTAAAACTACGTATTTTATACCTGTACGTAATGTTAAGAACTGAAAATAATAATCATTAAAATTAAAATTATCACTACTGATTAATGTGAAAATAATTTTTACTTTTTTTATTGTAATTTTAGATTTAATTTTTATTATTAAAGATTAGTGTAGGACAACTCACTAATTTTTCACTCAATTCACTCTAAATTTTTAATAATAAGTATAATTTATAAATAACTTGATTTATTAAATATCTTTCATTTATACACTTTGAACTCATAATTAATTTAATTAAATTACTATCTGGAAAAATACTTTTAACAAAAATTTTATTTCTTAATAAATTACTTTTTTATAACTGAACTTGTAAATAAATCGAATTTATGTATTTTTATAACGCTGTAATAATTCTATAACACTATTTTAAAACACAGTTAATACACGGATAATTAAACACTTTTAAATAAAATCACAATACTAAATTTTCAAGGTCTTGGTTTATGTTCGAAGTGACCACCTTCTGCTGCAATACACATTTCTGCTCTTCTATGCACAGATTGCGTTGCTTTACGTATCATGTCTTTTGTGACGCTAGCAAAAGCAACTTCAAGCCTTACCAGCAACTCTTTTACCGTTCTTATTTTGGTTGTGTAGACTTGTTCTTTGATATAACCCCATAAGAAAAAGTCTAAAGGCGTAATATCCGGTGATCTTGCCGACCATGCGATTGGCCCTCACCGTCCAATCCACCTTCCTGGAAACGAGTTATGCAAATAACGGCGAACAATATCTATAAAATAAAAATATTTAAATACTATAAATATTTGTCTGATGATAAACACGTAATAATAATAATAATATCAATAAAAGAAAATAAAATAAATGTCATCATTGTAGTTGGTATACCTACATAATGTGCTGGTGCTCCATCTTGTTGGAAAATTGTCTTTCGTCTTATAAACAAGGGTACCTCATCCTGATAGATATTACTTAACAATTCAGGCAAGTCATTTTGTAAAAGATTCAAATAGCTATGGCGATTTAGTCTTGCAGGCAAAATTATTGGACCAATCTGAAAATTAATAAGGGATAATATTACGAATTGAGACACTTTTATGCACTTTTTTATACACTTCTTTATAAATTTTTTTTTACATTTTTTAACACTTTAATTACTTTCTTTACTACAATTTATTTTTATACTGTGTATCACTTTTTTACTATTTTCACACAGTCTTACACTTGAGAAATTTTTTTTACAAAAATCACCATTATGCTAATGAATTAGTATTTATTTCAAGTAAAAAAAATTAGTAAAAGTACGTACTAATTGATTGTCTAGTAATCCAGCCCATACATGAACTGAAAAACGATTTTGGAACGCAGTTTCCGTTGTCGTATTTGGGTTTTCATGTCCCCATATGTGACTGTTATGGCAGTTGAAAAATCCCCCTCTTATAAAAATGCATTCATCAGACCACAAAATTCTTCTTAAAAACGTTGAATCAGCATTCCCTCGGTCAAGGATTGATCGGCAAAGGTTGACACGCCGTTCGTGATCACCTGGTTTTAATTCCTGTACTTTTGTCAAGTGGTATGGATGCTGCTTGTCACCTTTCAGAGTTCGATACACACTTGAATGCGATATTCCGAGCTGACGTGCGATAGATCTGCAGCTTGTTGTATTATCTTGATGAACCGCATTTAATGTTTGTCTATCTACTCGCGGATTCCGCACTCTCCGAACGCCTGCACCCTCTCTAGTAGGGATAATATTTCCCGTATTCCAGAGTCGCTGAATTGCTGCCATGATAGTATTCCGATCGGGATAATCTCCATTTGGATATTCTTCATTGTACGCTCTAGCTGCAGCCGCGGCATTTTCTCCATGTTGATAGTACAATCGCACCATATTGCAGTAATCTTTAGTATCGTACACCATATATATTATAGCACTAACACTATTATAGCACTAACACTTTCTTTTTAATATGAATTTATAAATTTAACAAATTTTATAAGTTTATAAATTAAACAAATTTGATAAATTCGTAAATTTAACAAATTTTATACATTTTTAAACTTAACAATTTTTTTTTAATTTGTAAATCTAACAAAAACTTTAATTTTGTATGCGTTATTATACTAACGTACACAAAAAAAATCGAAATTTGCTATTTTTAATATAAATTTCTTGTTTTGAAATATGTAATGTATAAATATGAGCTAGAGAACATTGCAGTGTGACAGATCGAATACGACTGACGCGGAAAGCCATGTCCGAATAAGAGGAAAGCATTTCTTTTATTGTTTTTGAAAATTGGTAAGAGAAAGGGTAAAAGATATGAAAAACTAAGAACCATCGGGTTGAGACATAAAGTCGTAGAACATAAGTTGCCAAAAATTCAGCCGCAGACGGCGGGTGTATTTTCCCCAAACGTGCCACCACACAGGGAAAACACGCTGTACCCACCATTCGAATGCCACATGTTTGAGGCAATTATAAGAAGTGCCGGTCACAAAATAATAAAATCAGTTTAAAAAGAAAATATGTAGATGTTCGGTAGCGGTCTCTAACGGGTAGGACTATAAGAGACACACGGTACTCACACGTAAAAAACACATGCTGCACATGAAGCATGAGTTCACGCAGTGTCTGTGAGCTCGATGCATTCTCCTTTTCTCATTCGCACTGCGTGTTTACCTGCGTACCTCCTGAGTCGGACCCCGCTCATCCCTTTTATTACGGTCACTTTTCATAATGTAGAAATCTGTTGTTGTTTATAAATACATAAATATTACTTTTAAATAATATATTAAGATTCAGTATTTAGAATGGACGAAAATTAATTTTGAACGGGAAAAATCAGACAATTTTCAGAATCTTAATTTATTAATGAAAAATAAGATTAAATTCGTTGGCTATTAAAAGTAATTTAAAAGCAACATTCCAATTTTTACTCTAATAATTTTGCTATAAAGCTTTTTTTTAAACTGATTTTATTATTTTGTGAGCGACATTTCTTAAACATGTGGCAGTCGAAATGTAGGTGTAGCGTGTTTTCCCTCTGAGGTGGCACGTTTTGGGTAAATATACCCGCCGACTGCGGTTGAATTTTTTTGCAACTTATGTTCAACGTCTTTATGTCTCGATCCGTTGGTTCTTAGTCTTTCATACCTTTAACCCCTTCTGTCACCAATTTTCAAAAACAATAAAAAAATGATATCCTCTTCTTCGGACATGGCTTTCCGCGTCAGTCGTATTCGATCTTTCACACTGCAAAGTTGTCTAGCTCATATTTATACATTACATATTTCAAAACAAGAAATTTATATTAAATTGCTCATTTCGATTTTTTTGTGCACGTTAGTATAATAATGCATACAAAATTAAAGTTTTTGTTAGATTTACAAAGTAAAATAAAATTGTCAAGTATAAAAATGTATAAAATTGGTTAAATTTATAAATTTATACAATTAAAAAAAGTGTTAGTGCTATAATGGTGTAAGATATTAGTGATTACTGCAATATGGTGCGATTGTACTATCAGCATGGAGAAAATGCCGCCGCTACAGCTAGAGCGTACGAGGAAGAATATCAAAATGCAGATTATCCCGATCGGAATACTATTTTCACTATCAAAAAATTAGTGTGAGGAATATTCTATTTATAAAAACATGGTACTCTTGGAACAAGCCACTGCCCTACTGTCGAGATTTATTACTCAGTCCGGCGCACGGAGACGGGGACGCGTATACGCAGAGCCAATTTAAAGGCTTTGACTATGCAAAAAAAAGGGACCGAAGTAGAGGAAGAGAGACACTCTTATGCGATTTTCCACAAAGCAAGCCTCTCTCTTGCACTCATAGAATTTCATATCTTCTTACTCCCACGGCTGTAACTCCGCCTTCAGGGGCCGAACTATTGATTTCTAGACATGTCATTGGTGCACCTTTAATGGTTAATTGTGACTTTATTATCAATTTGCGAACTTTTGTCATTAAGGTTTTCGATTCGACTTTGCTCCGTCTATAACGTAGTATGTATCAAATGAGTTAGATGAGATACACCCTGTATATATACATATATATATATATATATATATATATATATATATATATATATATATTAAATATTCGTATTGAATATAAAGAGAAATGTAAATATCTAACGGAAGTCTTAATGAGTAAAGTAGATTCTTTTAATATGCGCACCCGAATATTCCGCACCCTGATCCCAATATTCCGAATTTGATATATCATATATTTACAACAACCATGCATACCATCTCGATAACTCATGCTCTACTACTAGACATGTCAAAAATTGTATTATATCATGCAAATTTTTCGAGAATATTCAACATGCATCGAGAATATTCGAGAATATTCTGAAGTACGACGTCATTGCGCACAGGTGAAACAGTGGTAGCGTGGCTTATTCTCACCTGTCTGGCTTGACCAATCACAGAGCTTCTCACCTGTAAAGGTGAGTTGAAAGGTGGAGTGGTGGTGGGAGCTTGAAGCCCTATTATATACCTACTCTAACGGATACTTGTCAACGAAGAGTTTTACCTGCAGTGGGGAGAAAACAGCTCTCGCATCTGGTCTTACTTGTCAGCTACTTGACAATTTTGCGTATGCAAAATCGTACCTAGGTGTCCATTGCTGGTTAAACAATATAAATGAAAATTGATGCTTATAAAATATTTTATAGAAATAGTAACGAACAGAGAAAGATATATAACGTTTTAAGGCATATCAATAAAATATCTATAAACTTCCGAATAATAAATATTCTTTTGATTACAGGAAGATTTATCAAAGGAACAGATTCAACGTAAGTTCTTTTTAATAATACTGTATTATTTGAATTTCTCTAATTACTTAATGGAAGAAGAGTATGTATCTACAGCAAACACTAAAATCCTTTAATTTAAGAAGAAAAATATTTTTTCTACAAAACATGTTATAATATAGAAAAAGATGACATTCTAGACTGATTTTGTTCTAATTTACCACCCTTTGAAGTAGCCATTTTGAAAAAACCTGTAAAAACAGACATATGTTTGATTATCACTCTGCGCAAGGGGTTACGATGGACTTGTATACATTTTTTTATGAACACTTTATGCTAAAATTAAGACATTTAAAATCAATATTTTCAAATAATATTTTTGAACTATTCTGAGGTTATATTTTATATGAACATTTTATTGTTTGCGTTATAAGCAGTATTTTAATATTAACTATTATTTTTAAAAATTATATTTTATGTAATAATAAAAGAAATTTCTGTTCAAATTTGTTCAAAATATGTTAAAAAGAAAGTACAAAAATTTTCAGCGCAATTCACGAAGAACTGTTGGGCAGGTTTACAAAGTTAGATATGAAAATTAAGTTTTGCGAAAAATGAGTTTAAACATAAATATCAATAAAAATAGCATGATCAACCATTTATCTACAGCTTTAAATAAGTAAAAAAAATTAGTTTACAAAAAAAATAAGAGTTTTACCACTTAAAAAAAATCGATTTTTTACCAAAAATCGGTAACTTTTTCCCTTAATTGGTTTCCTTGGAATTTTCCTTTCTTTTAGCGATTATTATAATACATTATCTAGTCTTCAATCAATTTCTTTTATTATACCATTGCTAATTGCTTAACAGAATGCTTTCACAAAGAGAGGTCCTGAATAATCGAGTCAGAGAAACATATCAAGGGGCGTGGTAGCGCCCGATAGGAAGCATAAGAAACGATGGTACGATACGAAGTCGAGGGGCGCACTCGCCCTTTTATACTCATTGTGCTTTTTTACCCTCTTCAAAATTTTTAAATATCCATATCTATAAACTAATTAACAAATGTACAGTCTATTAGCACTTGTTTAAGACATAATAATTTAGTCGATCACGTAAAAACAGTTTCTGTTAAAAAGAAATTAATTTAATAACAATAAAGAGCGTTGAACAATTGTTCAGTTTTTTCCAATTCGTTGTGTTCTCCACATTTCCGTTTTATTTTCTTTGATACAAATATATATATATATATATATATATATATATATTTATATTTATTAGTTGGTGTGTACTACTGTGTATACATAGGTATAAACACCGTTTTGGTATTATTCTTTGACTAAATAAAATAAAAATATGTACAAACGGTGTTTACAGTCGGGGTATTTGGAGAGAAGGAAAAGAAAATGATCAAAAATTGAAGTGCGGTCAATGAGCTAACCACATGTTATTATACATGAAGTGAGGTTATATATACAATCTCGATTTGTTGTGATTTGGTACATTAGGAAAATGAGGGTAATTATAAATGATAAAAACTGAAATGAAGAACATTAAACAGCGATTTAGTGTGCATAAGAAAAATAATTGTGTAATTGAAAAGTGTAAAATTATATGAGAATATGATAAAAGTATAAAATATGTCAGAAGTTTAACTATTGTTAATCATTTAAAGAGTTTACTTAAAATATTGTTCACGCTGACCTTTATCTAAGGATTTATTCCAGTTTGACAAATTCTTGATGAATGCAAACATTTTAAGATCAATTCAGATATATAATTAATAAAATGGATCATTCAAATTATATTATAAGTTCAAAATAATATATAAACATTGTATAATCGTGCACAATATAAATATTACTAGCTTTTTTTTAGAATAACAATTTGTCTACTTTTATCATACCACTAAAATTTACTTAAAATATGTTCAACGCTCACTTTATTTATTTCAGTTTTCTAAATTCTGAATTAACAGACAATATTCTAAGGTTATTTTGGTTATTTGTCACATCATATAGGTACTACATTATTTTTAAGCATCATTAAATTCAGTGATCCAGAGGTAATAAGATTTCTTGTCAGTGTCAACAATATTAAACATTGCATAATGCTGTAATATAAATATTAATAGGCTGTTTTTAAAATCTAGATTGCAATATGCATTTACAGTTTTTGATTGTTTTTAATGTAAGAAAAATGGGGTATATATAAGAATTGTCCATTTGACCATTAGACCACTGTCATCAAAAGTATTTGATCATTATTGCAAGTGTCTGTTATCAAAATATTGCTTACCTTATACCGCAGAGCGGGGTATTTTAAACCACTATTCTAAAATAATTCTTATCAGCTCTATAAAATATCTAGAACGTTAGTTCAGCAGATCTAACCATACTAAATCATTGAAAATATAATTATTACAATGTTTTATCAGCAATAGAGGTTTTATAAAACGCGTTTTCCCTTTATACTAGCACATTATAAACTAGAATTCAATTTTGACTTAATTCGTGATTTAAAAAATTAACTATGGCTAGGCTTGTAAAAGATTTCTATTTACGAGTAAGTATGTCTCAGGTGTCGGTATAGATGTAGACATCATTTACCGACAGCGTCCAAGAAAATTTTTTAGCCGTGCTAACGGTTCGTAGACCAAATATGCCAAGAAACACTGTTTTGACGATTAGCGGGATATCTTGGACCACTGAATTTTTCGTTGTTTTAGTAAGTCTAGTACGTTATGCAACTAGAGGGAAAATTTGTTTTTTTCTAAGCGATAATGATGATTGAGCACGAGTCTAAAAAAACCCTTTCCACCCGTGTTACACATCGTATTTTTTTTAATATGTGTGCGAATGAGGCCTTTTTCATACATGAAAAGGGAATGGGGATATGGGCATTACTAGTCGTCCACTATAGACCTAAGAAATTCAGGAGCGGGAGATAATGACCATTACCTCCCGCTCAGGCGAAGATGCTCGGAATACCCAATTTTCCAGTCGCTTTGTATGCATGGAAAAGGGTGTTTTTCATACACATGTTTAGAATGGTACACTATACAATTAAGGGGAAAATTGTTTTTTTCTAAACGAGGAAGATGACTGACCACGAGTACACATCGTATTTTTTTAATAAGTGTCTAAATAGGGCCTTTTTCATGCATACAAAGGGAATGGGGGAAATGGGCATTACGAGTCGTACGCTATATACGTAAGAAATTTAGGAGTAGGAGATGACCATTACCGGGACAGCGGGAGATAATGTTCATTACTTGAAAATCAAACGAACCTACCTGTAAGTGGATTTCGCTTGTAATTATACGAGAATATCGTTCGAGATGGTTACTATGTAGTAGTCCATCTTATGGTGGACAAGTTATCAATTTTCAAAGCTAAGAAAATAAAATTGCGCTTTGCTGCCATCTGCCGCTAGTGCCGCTACTTATTACTTTTAAAGCACCTTTGAGTAAAATTTCAATTGTTCCAGATGATTACTAGGGATTATAATTATAGAGTATAAGGGTTAGTAATTTAAGGTTGAAACATAGTAATCATCTTGAACGAGATTCTCGTGTAATTACAATCGAACTTAAGTTACAGGTAAGTTCGTTTGATTTTCCATTGTACTTCGAGTCTCGTTCAAAATGATTACTATGTAGATGTTTAAAGTGAATTGAAATTTTTTCCCTACATGTTTATACTATATTCGTATAGAAAAATGGATACGTATATTTGTATACATGTATCTGTAATACCAATCTATATCCAATAAAATTATTGGTTAAGACTTTTAACATAAATTAAGGTTCCATATGCTATTAAGGGAGTAGAATACCTATAGCACTTTTTTGAAGATTTCCATCTGCAAAAGTAATAGAAAAATAATTAGAATATAAGTATTAATAGATCCTTAAAGTCGAATAAATTTCTTATAAAAATCATCCCTTAGACCCTCCTCCCCTTACAGGGGGAGATATAAGTCTATGAGTCTATGAACATTTCTTGCTTGACCGTAACCTATAGACTCGACCGATGCATGGATATTTGACATGCTGATCTTAAATTGTTCCTCTTGTATGTCTTTTTGGATTGAAGCTAGTTAGAGAAATAAATTTTAATTTATTTAAATTTTTTGAAGACCCGGAAGCCAAAAAGATTATTATTATTATTAAAATTGTCATTTTTCCACACTTACTAGAATATGTGCATGGTAATCATAGATCTTGCTTTTTCGTTGGTACGGTACGCTGATTTACTGAAAAAAACAATATCACAAAGTAATCCATTCAAAAATTACATTAGCTACTGATAAAATAAAATGACAATATAACGTATTGTGTTAAATAATCTATTGCAGTAATCCATTTTTAGAATTTTTTATGATGTGGCAAATACTTATACTTCTTGACAGCTTTAAAAGTAAACACTCACAAGAACATATGATTAGGTTGCGCCTTTTCAACGCAGTACGGCGCTGTAATCTGTGCAACATTATTTTATGGCTTTATTCATAACTAAAACTTCACTTTTATGTTATTTATAGCTTGGTAATAAAAAATAAATTATAAAAGAAATTCGTGTTTTTCATGATTTATGGGTATACTACCCCCTTATTGTTTATTGATTATCAGAATTTAAAAAAATTTACGTTTTTGTACAACCACTGAAGTTGAGGAGAATTGAACGCTGGTGGTTCGTGGATAGGTGACCGCCCGGGAACCCCGCGCCATATAATTTTTTTTATGTTAGAAAATTGTTTTTTGTCCAAACTATTGTTTATTGAACATTAATAAACAATAATATCGTAAAATCGGATTTTATTTTTCGAAGTATTATCGAAAAAAGTTTTGTCTAAAATACTTTCTTAATTTCTTGTTATATTTAAGAAAATGGAAGAAATTTATTTATTATCAAATTTTTTTTGGAAAAATTGATTGATTAAATTTTGAACTTTTTAAAATTTTTTTCATAAAAGGCAATTAAAACAGAAAAATTTGTAGAATATAAGACTCAATTTATTTTTCATATCTAAAGAAATTACAAATTTTGCACACACTTTCGAATTAGAAACGAGATTCGAACTCAGAAGAGTTAGGTCGGCTAGTGAAATATTTATTTCTTTTAAGTTTTAACGAACGTATACCCGTGATACATTTTAGTTACGAAACGTTTAGAAAGTGAAAACTGCATAAACGAGGATACTAGAATTTACGAAAATCGTACACTCAGCTCCAACAAGAAAAATTTAAATACCAAATTTTTCTTGTGCCTTCGAATTGAAATATACCCTCGCACACACTAAAAAACAGCGAAAACTTTTAGAGAAAATAAGAATTGATATAACTACATCTGAAGATCAGTCATATTTCAAGCAAATTCTACAAGATGGTGTTATCTGCGTCAGAAGCGATTTAAATGTGGATAATGGAGTTAAACGGCCAAACACTCGAGCAGATTCTGTCTGAGCTGAAGCTGAATACAGAACTGAGTTACTTCTCGCGTGCCAATTATTTACAAAAGTGGTTGCTCGGAAATTACTCCACTGACGACTTCGTCGAAGTCCAGGAAACAGAAAACGAAGGAATCAATAGCCGAACACGATTACGCCTACAGTTCATCGATACTACCATCACAACAGACATTGACGACGGTACACACACCAGTGAACATAAATACCACCGACTGAGAAAATCGAACGGGAAAAAGATCACGCCATCAACAGAAACCACACGAACACACCTGGAGAACGATGAGTGAAGAAACGATAACGTAAGTATTAGCCCAAGGAAATTCTTTCCAGATATTATAAGATATATTATTCGCGCTAGCTAAGTTGATTCAGGAAACAAGATTGCTCAGACAGCAAGTCAACTACTTAAAGAGAGAACAGTTGCTGTCCAGCACGAGACATGAGGAAGGCAGACATTCAACGCAAGACACATACACGTTATTCGACGACACGCAACTGGACGAGCATAACGACGGTCCAGCACACCCACCCACGGCCAGCGACGCCTGGGGGGGGGGGGAGGAGAGTAGTTGAGGGACGAATACAGCCGGTAGCAGGTGAGAAAATCAGCTAACCGACGATCGGCAAAGAGACAGGACCGGAGTCGATCGATCATTTAATCGCCCAGTCGCTAACCCAAGAGAGAATAGTCCATCTAGCGAGGGAAGAAGGAACCTTCGTACGTCTAGTCGGCGGCAATACACGGTACGTCGGTGAGATTGTCAGGAAGTGGAACGTGAAGTTCTCTGGCAAGACGGAGCAGAGCATAAATGTATTTCTCGGAAGAGTTGAAGACTGCAACACTTTGTCTAACTTATCGAACGACGAACTACTAGTAGCTTTACCGGAACTTTTTACTGATATAGCAGCAACCTGGTACCGTAATAATAAAAAGAAGTGGAAGACTTGGAGAGATTTCACTACTTCTGCCAGGCATTGGTATGGCACGAGCCGACAATACCAGGAAAGGCTGCTGAGCAAAGCCTACATGCGAACGCAAGGACCTGATGAACTTGTACGTGATTACCTTACGTGTCTAATAGGGATAATGAATAAACTATAACCATGGCTCTACGAAACTCAGCAAGTAGATCTATTGGATAGGAATATGCGATCAGATCTACAGAAACTGGTCGGGAGGTCCGATGTCATCCGTATAAAAACACTGCTCGACGCTGCGTCTAACGCTGAAAAAACGTTAGATCATGAGAAGGCGTATCGCCGACCACCATCAGCGGAATCTCCCCTACTGCCCGAGTTGGCCTACAAGCGAACTCAGGGACAAAAGAAGCAGAAAACGGAAGTTTCCGCCATGGCTAAGGAGGAAACAATGCCACCCATGCCAGACTTCACGGCGGTGCTGGCGAAAATGTTGGACGAGCAGTCGAAACATTTCCAACAACCGAAGAAAAGGGTACATTTCTTGTCCGGGAACGGACAAGGGAAAGGGGAACAGAAAAGTCGCAAGAGGCCTGACGACACACGAAAGTCGAGTAGATCTCCACCCAGGAATGGGAGAGAAAAGCACGGGTCGAACCATCCTTGCGGATCGTCAGGGGGAACAAGCAAAAATTCGATCCTATGCAACCTCTGAAATTTTTCGGTTGAGGGGAATTGGGCTTTATGCGAAGATACTGCCACAAGTGCGCGGGAAACGAAGTGGGGAGTGGTTATTAAGGACCGTGGCCATTCATAAAGTAAGTACGATGCAAGTTCCACACCCTCAGATGAAGGGGTGGAAATCGCACAGCCGCAAAGACCAACAAATCATTCAGAAGGATTTACGATGTATCCAGTGCCTGCTCCCCACTGGCACTGACGTGTCAAGGGGGAAGTGGATGCCCAGCCACGTCCAGACGAGCCCTCTTCCGAAGACGAGGCCGAATTGAATAGACAACTGATTTCCACTATCTCAGAAGCGAGAGAGGAGAGACCAAAAGGCCACGGTGATCGGCGTACCGTCCAGAAAGACGTACGGCTTCATCAATACCTCCCACAGTTGAGTTTGAAGCACTGACGAGGGGATCGAATACATTTCTGCAAACGGGCACGTCCTCCCACGAAGGGAAGAGCAATTTGGTCGAGGTTACAAAGGGAATCGTCACTTCAGTAGCAGCATAATGAGCCAAAATTTAAGCCATGAACGTAGACTCTGCCAACCAGTCACGATCGAACAGGTCTACTCCCGTGGGAGAGGCCGATGTGACCAAACCGTCTCAGACCGGCTCGAGCTTCACCGAAGAGGTAGTAGAGTTAATTCAACCGCAGAAGCGGGCATATAGATTAGAAGATGAAGCCCGCTGGTCGCTCCAAATAGGAATTTGGGATTTCAAAATTCGAACCCTATACGATAACGGAGCATCCAATACGATAATGGGGGCGGTTGGATTACAAATCGCCAGCGCATTTGGGAGGAATCTCTCAACAGAATACGCGGGGCGCCTGAAGCTACCAGACGGTACTTTTCGTCCATTAGTCGGCCACGTCACACTTCCCATAACGGTTGCAGGAGAAGCACGGGACGTGAGAATGGGCATCGTCCTACACCTGGATGATGAATGTAATGTAGGAGTGAACTTCATAAAAAAATTCAGAGTCACGCTTGACCAAGATGATAACGTCCTGTATTTCGAGGGTATCCGCGCTAGAGTACAAAGTCGCCAGTTGAGGTGTAGCAACCATCTCATCAGTGGCTATCGCTGATGTCACCGATTCGGAACATTAGAAGTCAGAAAACTTCCCGAATTGTTGAAGGGCTAAGGAGATACTTGCGGTCTCATGTGTGACATCGAGCACCATATTGACGTCGGGTCAACCAAATCCATCAAATAAAGATACTTCTCTGTTTCTGTGAAGATAGAACAAGTAATGCAAATTAGGAATAATCGAACCATGTAAAAGTGGCTGATCGAGCCCAGTGGTAATGGTAATGAAACAGATTGGTACTTACACATTTGCGTCGATTACTAGAAGGTCAACGCACAGACAAATGCTGATGCATATCCTCTGTCATACATGCAAGATATCTTGCGAAATCAGGAGTTCTTACCATCATAGGAATATATTCTGGTAATCCAAGACGTATTCACTAAATGGGTTGAGTGCTCACCTATCCGGAAAACAAATACCGAGATATTTATTAGGAAGTTTCACGAGAGGATCGTAATGCGATTCGGAACTCCAGAAACTGTCCATTTCGACAACGACATAGAATTTAAGTATAAGGCCATTGATGAATATCTGATGTATCAAGGCATTTATCATACTACTACTCCCCCCCCCCTCCCCCCATACTGCCCGAGAGCAAATATCGGGGAAAGGGAGAACAGAATCCTAAAAACAATGATCACATCCTACGTAACGGTAAGCCACAAGACTTTGAACAATGATTTCGCTTTTCATGTCAATTATTTAATGGTAGTTCTTAATGCTTGTACGAATATCTTCCATTGAATTCAATATTTACCCATATTTCCTCATAAATATCGCAATCGTTTAGAATACCTCACATCAGTTATAGGCCCTGAATAATAGATTTCAATAAATATAAATAATTGTAGCTTTCAAAAATATGTTTTAGGATATAAAATATTTTTTTATAATTAATACATAGAAAGTAGTAGTACTTATTTAAGATTAAGAGACACTATCAACTTTTTATAAATTGATACATTTTATAAAATTATTTACAAGTAAAGAACAATATAATTACAAAAACTCACTTTAAAAATTAAGCTTCAGGATTTTTAGAGGTTAGAATAAAAAAATACTCAGTAATTTTAAACACTTGTTTGACATGCACTATGATATTAAAACAGTTTATAATAATAGTAATAAATTGTCACAATATTAAACATTTTTCATCTTACAGCTATATAATAAACAATAATTGTTTTTACTTACAGCAAAGTGTAGACGCCCTTAGAACGCATGTATAGTATGACCCGGAGTAGACCCTCGACGATATATATAAATATGATTTTATGTAAGTAGCATATAATACAACTAGAGTACTAGATGCACCTAGATACAACCTTGTCGCTTCATCATTAATGAGAATCCGCATAAGTGCAATCTCGTGCTGTACTGTGCTGTGCTGTGCTGTGCCATCCGATTTTAGAATGGACGAGTCTATCTACATCTATCTCTATCGTCATTTAATTAATATTTCATAACTATAATTTAGGTTATTTAATAAAATAAAGATTTCAATAAAATATTAAAACAAGAACGTTATAAAGTAAGGTAATGAAAGAATTTGAATATAAGATATTATTATATGAATAAAGTGGTTAAAAACTAATAAAGTAATAATAATTATTTTTGTAATTAAATAATTATAGGTTTATTAATTGAGATTTATAATAAAATAATATTTAAATAAAATGAATTCTTACAATACACAGCTTATATCACTTTATATATAATATTTTAAGCTTTCTCATGTATTCATATATATGTACATATAAATATATAAAGAACAAAACGTATAATAAACATTCAACATAAATTATACGCATTATTCTACATAATAGTATCCTATGCAACAAGTACCGTCGCGAACTGGGAAACTTAATTACGCGAAAAACGCGTGCCGTCGAATATCCGTTGGTAACTACACAGTGCGCGTGAGCGACGATATGCCGGGATCACGGAGAGCACATGGCCGGGCAATAGGAGAGACGAGAGAGTGGAGACGAGAGAATTCTTCCTGCTGCTTATCCGATCGGTTGGGTCTAGGCTCGTGCGCGCGTTACCGACGGATCAAGAGTGACAGAAAAGGGGCAAGCGACGTGAGAACGAGTATGCGTCTGTGTGCGGTAGACGTGCGGCACCAGGAAGGCGAGGAGGACCCCGGAGGTCAACTCTACCATGTGCAGATCCGCGTTCACCGAGGAATACAAAGAGAGAGAGAGAGAGAAAGAGAGCGAGCGAGTATACAGGGGGCGAGGTCTGTGAGCCGCCACGATAAATAAGTGTGAATGCTCGCGAGCCGGTACATCGGTACCGTGAGTACATGCGCGCGAGGGGTGCTTACGACGAGACTTATGCATCTAGGTGGCCGCATGTCCTCCCGCTTTGTATAATAGATTCCGAACAATATACGTATTATTATGTTCTTCCTATCGTATTTATTTCTTATGCTGCCTATTCGCGTCATTCCTTTCCCATACCCCCCAGCCTCGTGAGAGCCCTGAACGGAGCTACCCGGGGAAGCTCGGCCATCCCAGGAGTACTGGGCTGGCTAAGGAGGTGAGTACTTATACTATCAAGCAAGTTTAACCTAAGTCTCGAGCGCAAGAAGTGCGCGGCAGAGATACTCGGAGCGGACCGATGGCAATGAGGCCGCAGTTGTGTCAACAGTGCCAGTAGGCACTAGACTCGGGCGAACATCAAGTGAAGATGTCCGCCCTCGCATAAACTCAAATTATTCTATTACCTTCCTTTATAACGTTTTTATTTTAATTTTTTATTAAAATCTTTAATTTATTAAAGAATCTAAATAATACTTTTAAAATATTAATTCAAAGTCTATAGATACAGATGTAGATGAATTTGTTCTAATGTCGGACCGTACAACACAGCACAGCACAGTGCAACAACAGCATGGGATTACGCTTATGTGGACTCTCATTAAACAAGCCCTTATCTCCCGAAGTATGTTTTGAAAAGGTTATTCTGTGTAAAACATTTTTCTAGCTAATCATCTTCCATAGCGTAAATCAAACACACGCAAAGTTTGTCTTTGTTCTAATTCTTTTCTCTATTTATCTTATTAAAAGTAAAATATAGGGGTTCGCGAGTGGCGCAAGCAGGATGGAACCCGATAATATATACATATATATATATTGTAATGGGATGATCAATTTGTTAATAATAAATTAACAATCAAGCAAGAGACTTGTTGACGTGCGCCACGCGCAATCCAGTCGGGCTGCCGCGCTCACTGCCGCAGCCTTACCTTGGAGCCGCTGTGCAGGCTGTTCCCTCGTACACGTCGAATCCACGAGGGGATACGACTTTTTAAAGAGTTTCCTCAAGACACTAGTTTTCGCGACGTGAAAGGAGCGCGAACACGCGAAATTTAGTTCAGTCGCAACGTGAATGTAACGCACCTTCGCTTGTTGGCTTAACTCGGTACGGGGAGAAGGCAAGTCCAGTTGTATTAACGACACAAACATTTAACAAGTGAAAAAACTATAGACTCTCAGTCCAAAAGATAACAATAGATAACAAGTAGTAAACAACAAAATATTAAGAAGTATAATAACAATGACTCATAGACGGTATCTAATATAAATACGCATAGGTCGAGCATCGCATGCATGTTCAGCACGACCGTCACTGAGCACACCGCCGGAACGAAAGGTATTTGAGTGGGCGCTTTCCTCTTCCTCGTCGGCAATGCGTTGCCGACACGAATAATTGGGCGCGACGGACTATTCGTAAATGTTAAAGCGTAGTATTGGAGATGACGGTACGCCGCAGTCGGAACCTCTCTCTCTCTCTCTCTCTCTCTCTCTCTCTCTCTCTCTCTCTCTCTCTCTCTCTCTCTCTCTCTCTCTCTCTCTTCTCTCGCTGTCTCTCTCTCTCTCTCTTTCTCTCTCTGCCTCTCTCGCTCTCTCTAGCTGTCTCAGGTCTGCTTCGGCTTTTGTTGCGGCTTTGCTGCGGGTAGCAAGTTCGCCCGGCCTCTCCGTTCTTTCATTCAGCCACACGAGGATATGGCCTGAGAGTTCCCGGTGTTTTTTAAATGGGGCTACTCAGATCCCCGTGTAGTTGGAAGCGTGTTGGAAATTTCGTTTTAATTCGTCCCACACTTCGACCGTCTCCTTAATTGAGATGCGGTACCTTGACCGCGAATCAGAGCCATCTCGAGGACCCTCTCTGTCCTGGCTCATTTCCTTTGTATTGCCAGCATAAGGGGTTCCTCTCGTGCTTCGGGTCGGGGTTGGACGGGCGAGGACTGCACGTCCGTTGGCTCTCTCTGTGTGCTCATCGTCCGAGTGAAGCCCTCATTGGGATGGCTCTCCCCTTCGGCGGATCTGCCGGTAACTCAGATGAGACCTCGGCACTGGGGATCCCAGGTGAGACGCATCGGTCTTCATCGTTGATGTCCTCCCACTCTTCGACGATGACAGAGTTCCTCGCCACTATTTCTCGGCGTTTCTCATCTTCTTCCTCTTTACGGCACTCTCTGAGGATATGAAGGGCGGCTACGCACGGCCACTACTCCGTCTATCTTGTCCCCCAGTCGTAGCTGGAAGAGCGCCGTCGCCAATTCTTCGACGATGCCTCCCTTCACTTCCATCTGAAATCATAAAATTCGGGTATGGGTAATCGATGTTATGGAAGTGGGTTCCTTCGGGTTCGAAGCGGGAATGGAGATGCCGACGAACTCCGATTATTGGGCTTCTTAGCTCCTTTGGACTGACCGCGTGGCCATTTCTGCGACGTTTCTACTTTGTTTGGTGAGCCCTTCGGCGGTGGGCTGGGTCTTATAGTCTTGACGACGCGTGCTGTCTTATGTTATCGTCCCCATTTCATTTTCAGTGTGTTGGGGTCGCGCAATGCCCTCTTGCAAAGTATGAAGGACGGTCGCTATCTCCTTCGACTCCCTCGGTGGTCGAGATGTTTCCGCATATTCTCTTTCAGGGGTGTTTGGCTATTCTTCGTCTAGATCTTCGCCAGGTACGAACGATTTCAAGTCGTCGGCCAGGACTAATTCTTCTACTTATCCCGTGGAGCCGAAGAGCTTGTAAGAGCTAGATCCGTGTACTGCTATCACAATGAAATGTCCTGCACACTTTGGTGCCAGTTTCGCTGTGATGCCTTGGACTGCCGAGGACAGGACCCTGTTTTTTCGCCAGACGATATCTCCTAGCAGGAAGCTGCCTGTTGGCGCCCGGCATCGTAATGCCTTGCCTGTCTGACCTATTCGGCCATGGAACGCAGTGCAAATTGTTCTTGCGCACAATCTGCACGATACTAGGGGGAGTTGGTTGCCTGTCGCAGTTCAACAGTATTGGGCTGAAACCGGTGGAGCTGTGCTTGGCTGTATTCATTGCGAACACAAGTTCTGGCAGATTTCTATCCCAATTCTTGTGGATTTCTATCACGTAGAACGCGATCATTGTCTTCAGGGTTCTATTCTACCTTTCCACGGAGATTGCTCTCGGGCAGTATGGGGGGCGGTCGTGGGGTGGTAAATGCCTTGCTGCATCAGATATTCGTCGACGTTATTTTTTAATTCGGTGCCGTTGTTGGAATAAAACGTCTCTGGTGCTTCGAACTGCATCACGATCCTTTCGTGTAATTTTTTAATAACGGTTCGAGCGTTCGTTTTCTGGATGGATGTACACTCGATCCATCTGGTAAATAATAATAATTAATAGATCTTCCTGGAGAAACACTGCAGCCACTTCGGTGTTGCTAGCGTCTGCGTTTACTACAAACTGTACATTCGGCAGAGGACTTTAGAGGTATGGAGCTGAGATGATGAGTGCCTTCAGTCTGTCAAACGCATTTTGTTCGTGTTCCAGTCGATTGTACTTCTGGCTTTTCTTTAGGAGACGGGTCAGCGGATCAACCAACGTTGCGTAGTCTTTCATGAACCTGTACTATGAAGACATGCCCAGAATACGTCTTAGCTGTTTCAAATTCTTGGGCGCGGGGTACTACATTGCAGGTTCGATATTTTCCGGATCCGGTCTGATCACTTCCCGGTTCATTAGTATGTCCAAGTATCGGGCCTCGGGTTTGCAAGACACACATTTTCCTAATTAATTATTAATCCGGCGACTTTCAACCTCATGAGGACCAATTTCAACATGCGTTGGTGGTCTTCGTACGTTTCAGCAATTATGATGATGTCCTCTAGATATGCGAGCACGTACGGTTCTAGATCTGGACCGAGCACCTGTCGATCAAACTCTGAAACATCACCCACGCATATGATATACCAAAGGGCATACTTAGTAAATGGTAGAATCCTTTTCTTGACACCGTGAAGGCTGTGATTGGTCTAGAAGATTTACTCAGTGGTATGTATTGATACGTACTTCTGATGTCGATCGTCGATATATACTTTGCCCTTCTCAATTTCCGCAAGATATTTTGCATGAAGGGCAGAGGATACGCTTCAGGTTTTGTCTGCGCGTTGACCCTCCGGTAATCGACGCAGAACCTGTAAGTGACATTATTCTTCTGTACCATCACCACTGGGCTCGACCAGCCACTATTAGATGGTTCGATTATTCCTTGTTCATCCCTTGAACATCTCCTTCACTTTTTTTTCTTTTATATTTGTCCAGCGATTATTCCGAAACTACTCGACCGATTCGGATGAAATTTTTTTATATAATAGGTAATTATCTTCTTGTTCAAGTCGTTGGCCTTTCATTTTTCGATACGTCATGGTCTTACCCTTTTCAATTGGCAGAGAAAAGACTGAGTGTAAAGTTTTCCCAAATATCTGGCGAGCAGCGACACCAATTAAAGCAGCAACTTCGATAAACTGTGGTTTTACCAACACATCAACTGTAGGGCCATAACAACGTTTCACGTGTTCAACCAACAGTTTCAAAGGAAACGATTAGCCACTACCAGCACCGCCCTTTAGGAACATCTGGATTTCATCACCGCTTGTATCTTTTTCGATAGCTATAGTAACTTCGCCGAAAAGCTCTTTTTGTTGCACGTGTAGACGTCTTACAACAGCAACAAATACATCATCAGGTATTCCTGCAATTGCATCCTCGGCTAAACAAAAATCATCCGGATCATATATTATTTGTTCATCCGCATGAATCACAGGATCGTCATTGTTTACTTAATTTGCAGCTTCACGTACAACGTTAAAGGCTACGGCTTGAGCCAAAGCCTGCTGAATGACCTGTTCTACGTGAGCAAACTCTTCCGTATTTAAATTTGCAAGTAAAGGTCTCAGTTCATGTTGTCGTTTAATGAAGCAGGCTCCTGCAGACTCGTTCTCCAGTAGAAGTTCGTTTTCATTTCAAAACGGTATCTGACAGACAATTAAACTGTAGTAATAACCCTATTTATCACTGTTCAGCGTATAATATCGAGAGCGCAGCACAGCTGGTTTGCTTCTTATTTGCATGCGTGTACGATTTCTCAGAGTTATATACCTCAAACTTTCTTCCTCGATATTTTCATTCAGTTCGATATCCACATCATCTTCTGATCAAACTTTATTCGACACCGATTCGTATCTGACAGCAAATTTAGCCAAGCTGAACCTTCAAGTGCATCTGGTCTCTCCATGTAACGATCGAAAATGTTATTAAACGTTGAAGCTTCATCATCTTCCAATAGTAAAATTCGAAATCCTTCATCGGGCTTGCAGCTATTTACAAACACAGCCTTGCGTGAAGACATTTTCAGTGGAAGGTGACGCATTCTATAAGCGCATTCTGGAGCACTGACTAACCGCAAAGAAAGAATGGCAATTGATACGGAAAATAACTGATTCCATACAGTTCCATCTCGTCTTTTAGCCTTTTGTATCGCTTCTTTAAAGACATCGCCAGTGTCATTCGGCTCACACTTGATGGCATACTTCGCCATGTAATATGCAATGGCAGTGGCAGAACCATATGGTTGTATGTCCATATTTCCTTCCTAGAGAGTCAGAAGATCAGGATTATAATTATTTACTAGGACTTCATCCGCAGTTCTGCGTAAGATGCAAAAACACCCGTTATTTGCAAGAGTTTCATCAGGACCCAGACACACTGTTTGATCACTGACTGGTCTGTGATGGTTGCGGTCTTTGTAACAAGTAGCAGTGTGTTTGTGCATTTGTACGCTTTCCACTATATGTCATAATACTGCGTCGTCAGAATCCAATGAGCAAGACACAACTTTGTCAATCACATCCATGTCTTGTCTTGTAGCAAAATCAGGAAAATTTTCACACCAGACCAACCAATGAGAGCTTCCTCTGTTCTGAAACTCTATTCTGTACCAGAAATTTTTTATAGCACCACCCAAACAGTCAGGGTTATTTTTCAAATATTGAATTAGTGCATTCACTCGTACCATAAATTGTCTTGCGATAATTACTGGGTAACGTTGAACCAAAGACAGTCTTTCAGAGAATATCAGGCTTCTGGCTTCGTTCGGATTACGACCAGCAGCAATTAGAAATGCTTCCAGCATATCCAACTAATTCAAGTCATTGCAGAGAAGGTTAGGAACCATGTAGGAGCTCTCAGGCTCCTGACCATTGCAATTAATTCCGAGCAAACCCGTCTCCAATACGATGCAGATCATCTTATATTTCGCATAATGAGATGCATGTTATCTATCAAACCCTGAGGTATGTGATCTCCTTGTCGCATTCTACATGATATGGATACACTAGCTTTAGCACGAAAGTATTCGACAATAAACAAACTCTTTGTGTTACGGGTTATTTGTAAGCGAAGTTCTCTTTCTTCGGATCTCTCGTTTGCAAGCCGATTGTGAATCAAGGAGAGACGTTGTTCTCGTTCTTCGAGAGTCTCGTTTGCAAACCCATTGTGAATCAAGGAGAGACGATGTTCTCGTTCTTCGAGAGTCTCGTTTGCAAACCGATTGTGAATCAAGGAGAGACGATGTTTTCGTTCTTTGGGAGTTTCGTTTGAAAGGTGTTTTTTGATCAAGGAGAGACGACGTTCTCGTTCTTTGGGAGTTTCGTTTGAAAGGCATTTTTTGATCAAGGATATACGGTGTGTTCGCTCTTTTGTTGTTTCATTTAATAGTCTTCGGCGTACTCGGCTAAGTCGGTGTTCTCTTTCGATAATTTTGAACTCACTTATTCTCGAATCCGCGACAGTCTTTCAACGCATTTGCTAGGAGATTCCTCGCGACGAATGTCTGCCATTTTCTTCTTCGATCGAGAAAGGCGTTCAGATTTAGCCTCTTGCGTTTCGTGCAAACGGTCTTTTCTCTTACGTGCAGCATCCTTTATTGGTCGACCCATATTACAATATAAATTGAATGAAACTCAGCCCTTACAACTAAAAAGTCTGAAATAAAATTTTTTTTTTAAATAAATGGAATTGACTTCGAAGAATGCACTAAAAAGTGTGAAAAAAATGCACTAAAAAGTGTGAAATAATTCACAAAAATGTTCTCGAAGTCGACGCCGAATTACAAATTGACATATACCGTCACCTCTTTTTGTTTCATTGGGAATCTTATTCTTGACTAATTGTTTAATAGCGTAGTTTGCGTACCGACGCTAGGTGGCGATGGCCTAAGCACATTAAGATTATCCCGGGGATAATACATAAAAGCTCGCGCCAGCACTTACAATTGTAACAGTATTATTTGAATTATATGTGATAGGTTAGCCGATGACTATCATTTGAAGAAGATTGTTGCATTGGAAGTTCTTTTTAAAAGCATTTCTCTCAAACCAGTGTTGTCAATTACGAGTTATTAACTTTAAGTGGGATATACGATAGTGGGACACATATTTCGTTCCAGGTTTAACGAAATTCGACCCATTTCAATACTATTTATAAATTATATTCTTGAGCAAGATACTACCGTCACGGACCCTATTATGGATCAGTGCCTCTATTGTGAATCAGTTTATGTTAAAACTATATTATGAAAGTTTTTCGTTACATTTATTATTATTTTGAAAGCACTTATTCTTATGTATCAAAATAATAAAAAAATAATGTAAAACTTTTATAATGTCTATTTAGAAGTAAATGATTCACAATAGAGGCACTGATCAACAATAGGGTCTGTGACGGTATATGCCAATTTGTAATTCGAGGCCGACTTCGATAACATTTCTGTGAATTATTTAACACTTTTTCTGTTTTAATTGATTTATGAAAAATAACTTCTAACAATTCTTAATTTGGAAAAAATAAGATTCTTAAAAAACAGAGAAAAATTAATTTACGAAAAGAAATTTAAATTTTTAGAAGTGTTCGATTTTCCAAAAGAAATGACCAACTTTTAAATTATTTCTTTAATAAAAACTGTAAAAAATGTAAAACTATTTTTCGTTTAGTTAGTCGAAGATCTCACAAAAAAGCGCTTTTCTATGCTATTTTTGCAAAAAATTGGATTTTTATTTTAAAAATAATATTAAGGAAAAAATTTATGTTTTACGAAAATTTTCTAATTTAACAAAAAGTAATTGATTCGTAAAAAAATTTTTTTTCCGTTTTCTAAAACTTAAAAAAAAATTTATTCCGTTCTAAACTTTTACAAAGTGGTTCAAAAGAAATCAATTTCCAAAAAATCAAAAATTCAGAAAATGAAGAAAAAGCCTATTTTCTGGAATTATTGTTTATTAATGATTAATAACCAACAATTTTGTAGGAGAAACAATATCCGAATTCGAAAAAGAGAATCTTTAATAAGAGAAGAGAAAATAAAAAATTCAAGAGAAAAATTCTAATTTTCCAATATTATTGTATATTAATGGTTAATAAACCATGATTTTAAAAAAAAAAAATTTCACAAGGCGCGGTTTTCCCCGGCGGTTACCCATCCGTGAACGACCAGTGTCTAACGGTGTTTAACTCCTTCGATCGTTGAAGCAAACATTTTCAAGCATTTTCGAAAAAAAAAAAAATTTTTCGAAAGATTTGTTTATTGATGTTTAATAAACAATCACAATTCAGAAAAAATCATCTTTCACCATAGAAAATTAATTAAAAGTTGAGGTGTCTTGACGTTCTGATTGAATTTACACACATTTTATTGCCTTGATTGATTGACTTTTGCTCTGACTTTCGGTAATTATTCGTCGTTTTGCTCGACCTAAAATTATAATCATTTTAATATATAATAATAATTTCCTAGGTTATACCTATTATGGTTGCGAGTCAGAGCAAAAGTTCCACTTGTTATCCTCATGCTCAAATAATATTACTATATCGCGGGTATATATACAAGGAAAAAAAACCCGTTATATTATTGGCGCCCCCGAAAAATACTAACAGAGTCGTAGAAATTGATAAAAATAGCGGAAAAGTATATAGTGCGGATTGCGCGTAAAAATATCTCGATCGTGGTCAACGGAAAATGCTTTCAACGGCATTTGATCGCATAAATAATACCGATACTTTATTTGGTGACAAAAGTAAACGTAACGATTGGTGTTAAAAATATCCTTTATTTTGAAGTGTTTTAATTATTACAAATTTTATTTTGATAAATTGAGTAGTAGTATACATTACTTATAAATTATATTGTTTTAGTTTATCGTTACGTATATTTTCGGTAGTCGAAATTAAATAGATTTGTGACAGAAGTAATCACTTGTTTGCAGAATTAACTTATGTTTAAATAAATAATTTGGTAAACAATAAAATTCGTTTGACCACTTGCTCATTTACTTGCTAATTTATTTGCTCGTTTATTTGACCGTATATTCGAGTTACGAAAAATATATGCTGGTAGTACGTGCGTGAATATTATAGCAGCGCGTACTTAGGGTTTAGCATACGTAGTGTCGAGACAGGGCGTATACACAGTAATTGTACAGTATAGGCTACAGATAGTTGTGTAGGTGCGAGGCTTTGTAGTCGCAATGTAGTATATGTAATTCAACTACAGCCCCCGAGATCCAGCACTCTGTGGTGGTAACGTAGGACTTCATTGGCGCGCTGTCCAACCCCCGCCAATATCGGATGAGTATTCTTTCAGTGTTAATGCTTTGTATATGTGATTAATGTTTTATTAGTAATATTCACTGAATAATGTTTACTGGATAAGCGATGTACACAATGTAGTACTGATAAAGTACACTGAAAGAATCAATTTGTTTTGATTTTTGTGTGACAAACACTCTTTTGTACAACCAATTACTTTGTGAAAATAAATAAACTTTATTTTGCTATTGAAAGTTTGAATTAATAACTTGTATTTAAAATTCAAAACTTAATCATACTTGAAATTTAATTATTATCTCATAACTTTCGTCCCATATATGAGCCTACAGCGCCACCATCAAGAAGTGCTTTTGCGTACTCTTCCCGGATGACTAAATTCAGATAGATACGCGGATCTTCGCGAGCCGCATGCGCCTCCTCGTTTTCGCGCCGCGTGGCATTCTCGTTTCTTCACGTGTTTTTCTCATTACATACTTTATCGTTTTCATTCCGACGCACTGATTACGCTTCGTTATGCGTATTACCCGACTCGTATATTTCATTATCGATTTATATTCTAATGACGTTTGCGTCGGCACAATTCGAAGTGCGTATGTCGTATAGTATATGTCGGTCATGATTATATGTAGGCTCTATTATAGATAGATAGATAGATTAAGATTTATTTTGCACAAGTCAAAAATATACATCAAATATACATAGTTGCGATACATTAAATTAAATTTGTATCCATATCACAGATTCATCGTTAGATTTCATCACATAGGCTTATTATAAATGCACAGTTTATGTCAGTAGTCTTAACTATCACGTCACAATATACCTTAATTAATTAATTACTTAGCAGTATAACACAGTTAATTTTTATCACAGAACACATTTCGTTCGTCGCAGGTTTCAATAATATGCCGACGTATTGCCGTTTTAAATTTATTTAGAGACGGAAGATGCCTAATAGCGCGGGGGAGCGAATTCCAGAGGCGAGCACCTTGGGCTCTGAAGGAGTACAGGCCAACATCAGTACGCGACCCTGGAATTTTTATTTCCTTGGAATCCCTACCTGAGGTTCTAGACTGATTTTGTTCAAAAAGGGCCGCAAGGTACGGAGGCTGTCCCATGACAACTGCTTTATAAAGCATTACCGCCGCAAAATACTCCCTTCTTATTTCCACAGTCAACCAGCCCAGTTTCCTCCTGTAGGGAGAGACATGCCCATCCTTTCTAACGCCACATATATATCTCACACAGGAATTTTGCAACCTTTGAAGCCTGGTCTGCAGCTCACCTGATACGTCGAGGTATACAAGAGAGCAATAATCTAAGTGAGAGACAACAAGAGCACCTGCGAGCTGTTTGCGTAACGCTTCGGTGGTGCAGGATCTAAAAGATCTGAGTCCATATAAGGCTATGTTAACCTTCCGACTAACTGCATCCACTTGCGGTTTCCATGTTAATTTAGAATCCATAACAACACCGAGGTTAGTTACAGTATCGGCAAAGGGAATAAAAACGTTATTCTGCACCTCAATGCCTGGAAGGTGCAATTCCTGCAATTTATTAATATTGTAGTCCGACCCAAAAATTATAGCTTTAGTCTTCCCGACATTAAGGTGAAGGGCATTTTCAGAAGCCCAAGCCGACACTGCTCGCGCCACAGTTGACAGGCGATCAATGCCTATCTGAAGACCGTCTCTCGCAACCTGCGTATAGGTTTGTAAATCATCAGCATAAAGCAAATGCTCGAAACCTTCCGATAATTCACCCTGGGGATTTTTGAAAGCAGCTAGTATGTCTCCAAGATCATTAATATAAAGGCTGAACAGAAGGGGCCCAAGAACCGAGCCATGTGGAACGACAAGATTGGTTGTGTACCAATCAGATTCCCCATTAGATTTTGTAACCACTCGCTGGTTACGACCTGTAATATATGACTTGATCCACAGGACTATGGACCTAGAAAACCCCATTCTGATCAGCTTACGAAGTAATTTAGAGGGCGAAATAGTGTCGAACGCCTTACTGAAATCAAACATTAGGAGTATGGTAAGCAGCTGTTTCTTGCTATTAATACCATCACGAATCTCCTCTGACAGACTCAGTAGTGCTGTTTGCGTACTATGATGCTGTCGAAAGCCAGTTTGACGTAGATCAAGGATTTTCTTGGATGATATGAACTCTAAAATCTGCTCGTGGACGATCTTTTCCAAGACCTTGGAGAGAAAACTGAATAGGGCTATTGGACGGAAGTCTGAGACGGCAGATGGAATTGCCGTCTTCTTTAGAGGCACCAGATGAGCCTTCTTCCAGGTCCCGGGAAAAACCCCACTAGACAGAGAAGAGTTGAAAATCTTAGCCAAATGATGGCCCAAAACCGGAAGAGACTTTGCGATGACATTTTGGGGTATTCCGTCTTCGCCCTTTGCCTGTGACGAGAAATGAGCAACGGCCAGAACAACGTCCGAGAAGGTAACTTCACGAAAAGTGAAGCCATCATCGCTGGCCGTCGATAAGATGTTATCTAGATTTTCGTCATGCTCCGTTTGAGAGACAGAGACCCCAGCAAAGTGGATGTTTAATTCATCCGGAGTGAAGCCATGCAGCTCCTCTTTAGCCTTTGGTAACAGTCCAAGGTGCCGAAGTTCTTTCCAGATATTTTTGTTATTATCCAGAGCGTCAAAAATTCTGCTCTGAATAAAAGCCTCTCGCATTTCAACTGTGCGCTGTTCTGCTTGAGCTGCGAGAGACTGGAACTCCTGCCAGAACTTATTGTCCCCAGGCCGTTTGCAGCGCCGTCGAACAGCATCACGCTGATTATAAAGTTCTTTCAGCTCGACATCCACCCAAGGAGGGAGACATTTCTTCTTCAGTGTGAACTGTTTCAGAGGGGCAAGTTCGTCGATGATCGCCAAGATGTTGTGGGTAAGATGTTCTAACTTACTATCAACATTCTTATCTGGGCAACTGATGGGCGACCAATCACAAGCAGTAAGGAGGGATAGAAGTTCCTCCTGCCTAATAGACTTAAAATCCCTATATGAAAAGTTATTGAGATCTGGGGACTTTGAAGTTTGGATGTCGATTGTGACATCAATTATATTATGTTTACTCGGAAAGGTCGCCATCATGTTGTTCGTATCCAGCACCACATCATTGTCGTCAGTGAAGATCATATCAATCCAAGTGTGAGATTCTCCGACGTGGTGAGTCGCGCCATGATCAACTAATTTAAGGTTTAATTCACATATTAACTCTCTAACAAACGACGCTTCCTGAGATGTCGACAACATGTTCGCGTTCAGATCTCCCATTACAATCCGGTGATCGTACCCTACCGAATAAGTCGTCAGGTTCTGTATTAGGTCAGAATCGTCAGTGAATGAAATCCCTGGAGGTTGATATATGACGGCCACGAAAATTGGCGGATGGTTGCCTTGCTGAATTTTACACATCAAATATTCAGGGATACCTGGTTTGCCTTTATCTAACGTAGTTTTTGAGGAGCACAGTACCGTTGCTTTATAAGAATTACATACGTAAAGAACCACCCCACCTCCTTTATTATTCCTGTCCTGCCTAATTGACGAGAACCCGTCAATCTGAACGCCAACATCATCGCCATCCCCGAAACGCGTCTCAGCCACGCCGAATATATGATAGAAAGGACGAGCAGTCACAAGGAACTGACGGAACATACTCATATGCTTACTAAGTGATGTTGCATTGAGGAAGCCCGCCCTTAGTCCCCCAGCTTCCTCCTCTCTTGCTACGTCCCCGCGTAGTCAAATTCCAAAGCCAGAAATTAAGTTCGACATTTTTGACGTTTCCGGTGTAACAGTGACTAGATTACAGGTATTTTGTGTTACCGCCGCGTTAACACTATCGCTAGCCTCATTACGAAAAGATGCAGATAATGCGTGCAGATCTGCAGCCGAAGTGATTTCATGCACCGATTCACCGTCTCGCTTCTTAACCAGGAAACGACCGCCCCTATGCCAAATATATTTGAAGCTTAAACCACGAGCAATAGATTTTAAGGTGTTGAAATGAGTAAAAGATTCTTTACTTAAAAGTTCATTAATAAAAATGTTACTTCTAATAAGGCTATTACTCGTGTCCTGATTCAAAAGCGTTACGTTAACATCCTTAGTGCTAAATGCTGTAAACCTACTTTTGGCCCTCATAATCTCAGTTACCAAGCTGCTACGAGAAAAGCAGACAACCCACGGGGATCGTCGACGCTGGTGTTTGTGCGCGGGTTGGTTCGCAACGGTCTGTCTTTCCGATCGAAGCAGGCGTATAGACATTAAGTCTTCTCGCACGATGGACGGTAGAACAGTGGTAAGGATGGCATGGACTACGTCCTCACGCTGCGATTCGGAACCTTCAAAAATATTGGTAATAATTATTTCCGCCGATCCTTCGCCACTAATCATCCCGTTCAACGTTGAACAATACCTGTTCCGGTCAGTAAGATTTACGTTTTTAGAACTTTGGTACCGAGTTCGCCTACTTTGTTATTCAAAGTATTATTAATACTATCATTATTACTAACCCTACTATGTACAGACTTAACCATATTATTATTATTATCATTATTTTTACAACTACTTGACATCGACCCGTCGATGTCTCTAAGCGAGACTAGAATGTGTGACTCGTTAGCGTCAGGAATGGTGTTAAAATCCGTGTTATTACTACGTGTACTACTCGAGCTGGCAACCATAACCTCAATTTTATGCATCAGCGTTTGGAGCTGTTCTTTCAGCAGTTGATTTTCGCTTTGTAACAGCAACCGATCTTGATGCAGCCCCTCTAGCTGGGAAGTCTGCACATCTATTTTCTTTTCTAGCGACAAAACCTGAGCAGTCAGTTTATCGACTAGCATTTCAGCTGCTGGTGCTGATGCTGGGACATTGCCGATAGCATCAAGTTTTTTCACTAGAGAAGAATAGTGATCGTTCCCTGTTCTTGTAAGTAACTCAAACTGTTTATCGAACAGGTCGAGCAAAGATGACGGTAGAGTACAATAACGCATTGAGTCCGATATGCTAGAAGCGTTGATCATGGTACTAGTACTAACACTAGTCTTTGCAGAAGTAACCGTGGGTGTCGATGCAGTGAACCCGCCACCCACATCTGCACTACTTGGTGAAGGATCAACGCTCGTGGCATTTAAACCGCTGTTATCTGCAGATAAACTCTTGTTTTTCGCTTTCTTTTCTTTATCACAGTCAATGCAAATATACGCAGCGCCATCTAACTTCATGACACGGCAATTATTATGGTAATTCTTGTTGCATATTTTACACCTGCGCACAATCCCGTCTTTGCGGTAAATTTTCTTACACTTGCTACACGATGAGGAAGACATAGTGTAAAAATTAAGTAGTTAGCTATCGAAGTGGTCAGCCAAGATCTCAAAAAGAGTAGAGTAGATCTACGTCTAGTCAGAAAATTACTTAAAAAGTCTACGCGTTGACAGATATTTAAATAAATTAAAATAACTTAATAACTACTAGCCTAAGAGTTAACGTGTAAGAGTTGTACGGCTCTGACGGTCTTTACGCAGGCGTGCAATAATTAAAAACTATTATAATAAATATTAAATAGCCGGTAATCACATAATATTGTATATAAATTAAAAGAAAGGTGAGCCACACTCATTAGATGTTTTAAAAATTCGCGCTTAATAAGTTGATGGTAGCGGCATCTGTTGCGCAGTTGAGACACTCGCAAGCCAGTGTTACCGATCGTCATAAGGTGACGGTGCTGCACTCTGGTGGCGAACGTCGAAAAATCGACCGTGCGGCGTTGCCACATCAGCCAAAAACGCCTGGTTGACGATGCGCGGCGACGTTGCCGTGACCGAAATTGGTATGAGAGAGAAAGATAGATATTCTAACCTCTAATTTTAGGGATCTTCTTCTCTATTTCTTCATTTCTTTATTTCATTATTCACTTCTCCCGCTTCTTCGCTGGTAAGCTTTTGCTGGTGATCCATGCACCAAACCACCACTGAAGAGATGTGGTGATGATTGATGGTGAACGACGCGCCGTGACTCCTCGTGCAAGGTGAGGTTCGAGGTTATGTTAGCATAGCTTGACGCGGAATTTCCCTTCAGGCTCATAAAAAGCACAAAGACGTGTGGTTTTTTAGCGTGAGCGTGAGAGCCGCTTTGGAGGGTCCTATCCGCTAGAAATAATCACTCCTCGGAGTGAACAAGCTGTCAGAAAAAGTGAATATATGCAAGAGGCGTCGGCGCACCCAACTTACCGGTTAGAGGGCGGGGTATCAGTTGTGCGAGGACACCTCAGCCCCGTTGTTCATTCCCTTCCAATCGTTTCCCGAAGCCAGCGACGGATGACAATTATAACAAGTGGTAAATGTCACTTGTTTTGTGCCGCACCTATAACATAGGTCTTCCGATTGAGCGTAAAAGCAATTTTTCCTGTCGTGCCCTGGTTGACAGCAATTGAAGCAGAAACCCTTGAGCGTATATCTCATGGCTAATGCTTGCTGCGTTAGTTTCGAGCCAGCTGGTTTCTATGACACAGCTGCCGCTTGCGCGTGCCTTTGCATTGACTCCGCGCTTGGCTGACACTAACCGTACGGTGGCATATTGAACGCGGGAGATGCGTAAGTTGGGGAATTATACTGCCCATATTGCGGCTGATTGGTGGTCCTATCCTTGAATTTCGCATTATTTACTTTTGTTAGCTGCACATTCGTATTCTCCTTTTGTTTCGTATCGTGATTCGATTTGGGCTGTTGCTGATCTTGCTTTTTCCAGTCACATTTATTATTCTTCTTATTATTTTTATTCCCATTCTTAGCATTTTTGGCTGACTTCCTTGAACTCGAACTATCTAACTATTGTCTAATGAAGCGATTTTGTCTGTATATGGACGGAAAATTTTGCTAGTTGTTTCCGATGTCGCGGCTTCGTTTTTCGTGTCTCTATAGTGTTTGTCTATCTCATTCTCTTTTTCGAACTGTTTACCTAATCTAATAATGTCTGTGAAAGTCGTGAAATTGTATAATCTAATAAATTTACTATACTCCGGTGCAGTATTTCTATAAACTATTTTTACTTGTTTTTTCTCGGTCGGTTCTTTCTTGGCACTTTTGAATTTGTGCCCTCAATTCATCCATAGAATCCTCATCATCCCGCCGCAATACGTGTTGTCTACGGAACATTTTGACAAAGCATTTCCAGCTACTAATATCGCATTTGTTTGTTATGAACCAAAATCATGCATCACCTTTTAGAACACTCGGTAATACGCGTATCATGTCTTCTGACGAGAGACCCATTGACTCTTTACATTCATGCAATTCTTTTAAGAAATCTTCGGGTTTCTCATCCTCACGTCTCAAGAAGGTTATATACCAGCTTTGTAATTCTTTTACTGCCTCTCAATTGGAAGCAGTAGAACTGCGCGGCGTCGCGCGCGTTTCGCGCCTGTCTCTGCTCCGCCGACGTCTACTCTCCGAGCTACTACTGCTCGATGATGAGTCTGTAAAGTAGAGTATGTTCGTCGATTCCGAACTGCGGCTGCTTGATCGCATCTACGCAGCTTTATGGCCTACACGGTCATTCTTGCGCTCGTTTTGTCGATCCCTCTTTTCTATCTGGCCATTCGTTCTTTATACGTCGCGAGTGTTATCAGCTTCTCCCAATTTTCTTAATCGTTCGCGCAATTGTTCCGATTCGCACTCCAATTCCGTATAATTGCCGCCTCCATCAGTCTCGTCGCGATTAGCCTGTTCTTTCTGTTGAGGTCTACACAGCCATTTGGTGAGTCAGTTAACATTAAATCGTCTTTTGATCGCTTCACCCGTTTGATCGTTACATCCAATATTTACTTCGCGATCTGTGTGTCCGAACGCTGCAGCATTGTAGCGACTATCCCGTATTGCCGTAGACATTACAGATTCTCCCGCTACTATGCCTTTCCGCAGCGTACCGGGCATTATACACGTCGTCGTTGTAGTCAATGTCGTGATAGTGCTCGAGGTTACTGCCGCGATCGGTGTCGTTTGAGCACCTGGTCGACTCGTAGGTGATGCCTGGATTTTCAAGTCTGTTTAACCATTTTCATGCGCTTTTTTGGACATATACACATTTGTCGTGAAAGGTATTTCGTCTAATCCTCTCTCATCGAATGCTTGAATCCTCGGAATAAATGTAGTCGGGCATTCTGTTCTTATTAAGTATCGCAATAATCGTACTCTTAATTCGTAGATCAAGTCCGAAATTTTTAACGTGTAAATATCTAGGGATATAATTAATTGACGTATCGAAAATACCTAGACTTGATCCGCTATCTTTCGTATATTTTCTAGCGAGCTTATCTCGGCAGGGATATTTAGATTCCCAGATGCAGTGCAACTATGCATATTAAAAACTTATGTTTTCGACATTAATATATTAATTAACAAATCCGAACGACAACAAAACTAAATGAAACGCAAATTCTTGAAAAGAAACTCACGCACAGTACTTATTTTACTTTGGCCTTTTAGTCTAATTTTATTCGACATGAATTAAATGTATTATATAAATGCGGCATGATCTCTCCTTACCTAGTAATAAAATAGACTAAAGATCCTATAAAATTATAATCTTGAAGCCAAACGTAAATATCGAATTCTCGGAAGTCAATCATCCATGCGCTCGCGCATTTAACCTGTCACACGCTTGGCGGAACTGCAGCACGCGCTCTTGCACGCGTAGTTTTCGCCGAATTTTTTATCTTGTGTTTAGTATCGAATGCAGCTTTTTGTCGTTTACGGTCTTTCGCGCACTGCACTTTCATTGTTGCGAGCTCCACATTAGCTGCGCAATTTGTAAGAATATTATCCTACTTTAATTTATTTTGTTTCGAGATTCCCCCATTTTTTTTACATTTTGTCATCCCCGGAGTGTTTATGAATTTTATATTTATAGCCTTCATACCAAATATCTTCATTTACCATTCGCCGTTTCTTCGGTTCTTGAGTTGGTTTCGTTTTGTAGGAAATACGAAAAAAAGTGTATACCAAGTAAGCAAGAGTGAAACAAAGGCGTTTGTCACATAAAAACAAATTCGACGATGTGCGCAACACGAACGATGTACAGGTATGTACAATAGAAAAAAAGACGCACGCGTGACTACGGTCATTGACAGTAGAAGACAACAATTCTTATTTTCAATAGTGACAATTGAATGCCGCGAATGCGCCGCGTAATAATATGAAAATTACAGCAATATTTTCATTGCTTTCTTCCATGAAAGACATGAGGTTTATTTTTTTACTTAAATATTATAGATATATTTATATTCGACTATGTAGATTAACTAGCATAAATATAGCTATTTTTTATACAAAAAGTATCAAAGATATGTAAACCACGTATTGTTTGACGCTATTAATTGTCTTACGATTAAAAGTGTATTAAATGTAGAAAATGCTGTATAATTTCCTTTTTATTCAAGGATATCAAATCACTAATGAAATCATTGACTTTCATGGTTTCATGTAAAATAGTGCAACTATTACGATTAGTATTCAATTGTTAATAATAATTGATTATTAACAAATCCAATAACCTGCTGGCGTGCACCACACGCAACACGTGTACGCGACTTACCGCAGCGAATACCTTTGGGTCGGCCCCCGGTGACTCACCGCTGTAACCTTACTCCGGTGTAGCTGTGCTGGTTTTTCTCACGTATACGTCTAATCCAAGAGGATTCGGCTTTGTGCGGAGTTCCCGCGACGCACTAGTTTTAGCGACCTGAAAGGAGCGCGAAATTGAAAAGGCTAACTATTTTGCAACGCAAATAGCAATTTAGCTTTGCTTGTTGGCCTAACTCGATGCAAGGAGCAGGCGGTTCCGGGTTTATTGACGACACACTGACTTAACAATAATAATTTAAACTATATTCTGAGATAAACGGGACAAATTTACAATGAATTTAACAATGAGATAATAACAATGAGATTGCGGCATCCCCTGCTTCCAAGCTAGCGACTTCCGTCTGTACTCTAACTTGCGTGCTTTCAAAATACATCACATTTCCATCTGGTTCATCTGCAGTTACCTGCGGTCGCACTGAGCACTTCTCTTTCTTCTTAGAAGATTGAGCTTGGTTGCGCCACCAATACGGCCTCTCCTTCAGGAGAAGGCTCGCCTACTTGCGGCTAGACTTTCAGGTATGCCCGCTTCTGCGATTGCATTGATTCTACTTCCTCTTCAGTGAATCTCGAGCTTGCATGGGGCAGTTCGATCACATCGGTCTCTCCTACGAGAGAAGACCTGTTCGATCGTGACTGGGCGTTAGAGTCTATAGTCGTCGCTTCAGTTCCGACGAATTCAGCTACCGCTGAGGTGACGTATTCTTTCGTAACCTCGTTCAAGTTGTCCTTCCATTCGCGGGAGGACGTGTCCGTTTGCAGAAACGTATTCGTTCCCCTTATCGTTGCTTCAGCTTCGACTGGGAGTAGCATCGATGAAGTCGCACGTCCTTCTGGACGATATGTCTATCTCCGGGGCTGTTCGGTCGCTCCTCTCTCTTCTGAGAGAGTCGAGTTCAATTGCCTATTCCGGTCGGCGTCGCTTTCGGGGGGAGGACTCGCCTGGACGTGGCTGGGCGTCCAATTCCCTCCTTGACACTTTAGTGTCAGTGGAGGCAGGCACTGCAGAGACCGTATATCCTTCTGGATGAGTCGTTGGCTCTGGAGGTTGTGTGGCTTCCGCCTCTTTTTCTGAGGTAGAACTCGATTGAACGACTAATTCGACCTGGCCTACGGGAGAGGGGTCGTCTTGGCACGAGTGAGCCTCCGTTTTCGATGTAGATGCTCCGGCGTCGATGGGGAGAGATACTACGGGACCGTGTTTACTTCAGGAATAGCCGCGGTCCATAGTAGCCATTCCCTGCTTCGTTTCTCGAACACTTGGGACAGTATTTTCTCATAAAAACCAATTCTCCGCAACCGAAGCACTTCAAAGGTTGTGTCGGATCGAACCTTTGATTATCCCCCCTGGTGTCGCTCCAGGGCGGTCCAACCTGGGCTTAACTAGCCCATTACTGGGTGGAAATGTGCTTGGTTGTCGTGTTTCGGTGGACCTCTTGGGGCTTATCTGCCACCCTTTCCCTGTCCATTCCTGAACCGAAAATTCCGGTCTGTATTCGGGTGTTGAAGATGTTTCAACTTCGGGTCTCACATCTTCGCGAATATTGTCGTAGGGTCTGGCACAGGAGGCTACGTTTCCTCCTTCGCTGCAGCAGATATCTCCGACTTCTGCTTTTTCGCTTCTTGCGTAAGCTTATAGGCCATTTCTGGCAGTAGGGAAGCTTCACGATTCGGAGGTGGACGTATATTCTCTCACGCTCCCGCGTCTGCTCAGCGTCCGAAGCAGCGTCTAATAGCGTCTCCACACTGGTGATAGCACACCTTCTAACCATTCCCGCAGATCTATGCTCGGGTCTTCCTGCCAGAAAATTTGACATTCCATTTCCTAATCCCATCTTCTCCCTCCGCGTCTATTTCCATGGAGTCGTCCAACGTCCCTGGGTTATGTTGTGGTGTCGGAGCGACTCCGAGCACTTCATTCATGCCATCGTCGGTTGCCCTGTCTAGGTACCGTTTCTTTTGTCATAGGACCGTCTCGGCGAATTTTGCCGTGGCAGCCCACTTATTCTCGGCGGACAGCATTTCACCCATGATGTTCTTAGGCGTGAATTGTCCGACCGAGCCGAGAAGAACTATTCTTTCTTCGTTACACTTTTCGCAGATGAAAAACGTGTGAAACACATCGTCGCAATCAGCGGAACACAAGATGCAACTCGGGCTCTGAATCTTCCCCATACGATTGAGGTATGTGCAGAAGTATTCATAGTCACTCAAGACTTAGGTCAGGTAGTAATTTACCTCCCCATGGTCTCTGTTAATCTAATGGGCCAGCTGGTCTACCAGCCTTGCTGTCCATTTACCCTTCGTTGTGGTTGTCCAGGATCGTTCCCACGTTTCCGTGGTGTGTTCCCGTTTATGTCTATGGACTGCTATTTTGTCCTCACCTGTTTTCTTCCGTTCGTAGATTCGCTTGCGTGTAGGTCGATCTGGTTGATTCCCGCAATAATGAGCACTGCTGGTCCTGAGACCATGCGATAAGCGCTGGTGACTTTGAGAGCTCCTCTATGCTGAACGCAAGTGAGTCGAATCCGGTATGAGTACTTCTACATTGCATCAGACCATATTTCAGAACCGTACAATAAGATGGATGTAATGACTGACATGAGGAGCCAACGCTTGCTCGCTTTCGGTCCACTCGTGTTCGCCATGATACGGCACAACTGTGCCGTCTTTATCGTCGCTTTATCCGCTGCATACGATAGGTGACGAAAGAAAGTAAACTTAACGTCTAGTTTGAGTCCCAGATACATAGCCTCCCCCTTTGTCGAAACCTCCGCGTCTCCCACATACGTGGGGAAGATGGACTCAATCTGTTTGCCAGTGAAGAGCACTATCTGCGTCTTAGCGACTGCCAAATCGAGACCGTATTTCCCGATCCAGCGCGAGATCCTGCTCTATCGCCTGGTTAAGCAGATATTGTGCTTTATCAAAGTCCCGCGCGATGATGTCTAAAAGGACATCATCAGCGTAGGCTAGCATGTACACCCCTTGCGGTAGCCCGAGTCGTAACAAGACATCGTATTCGATGTTCCAAAAATCAGGGCCAAAGTTCGACCCCTGTGCCACGCCAGCGCTCAGATATTTCTCGCGTTGGCCTTCTTCTGTTTCGTGTGCGTCGAAGATGTCTAGCCACCTGACCGAGTTGAAGGCATTCTTAACGTCCAGCGTAACGAGAAGCGCGAAGGTTCTAGGAAAAATGATTTCCAGTCCATGCTCTCCTTCCCAGCCGAACTACCTCTCGTATAGCGTCCACCGTGGATAGCCGTTTCCTGAATCCGTACTGGTTATCGGCTAAATTGCGGCAGCCTGCACAGCTCCCTGTAGCCGTGGTTTGAGCAACCTCTCATAGAGCTTCCCTGCGTGGTCCAACATGGACAATAGCCTGCTAGAAGACGGAAGCCGGGTATCACCTCCCTTAACTTTGCTGATCAACACAAGACGCGCAACCTTCCAAGGAGTGCCAAAAACACCCGTCTTTAGGCACGCATTGGAGGCCCAGGCATCTTTCCGCTCCGCAACATTTTGGTGGCGATCCGTAACCCCTCGGTGGAGAATAGGGGAATCTCACTTACTTCAGCGGCTTCCTCCTGGTCTTGCCTTGGCGGATGTGTTGGGAACAGAGCGTCCACTATTCGAGCCATGGTGTTTTCGTCGAAAGGATGATTTGGAAGCGCGCAGGGTTTCTTGGTCTCGATCTTGTAGCCCAAGTCCTACATGTTCCAATTGACTTCCTCCGTTAGGTTCTTCCAGCACTGTGCCTTCCTCCGGTTGATCTCACATAGGAGCCGCTTGCGCGCTGCTTTATGCTGCGCCGACAACAGTGCTGCCTTCGTTTCGTCTCTCGTTCTTTGCGCTCTTCTTCAAAGGCGTTTCTCTTCCTCTCTTAGTGGCGCGATTTTGTCCGATCACCAGTAAGCAGGGCGTTTTCCATGTCGCGATTCCTTGCGTGGCAATGGATGCGTCACAGGTTCGATCAATGAGCCTCATAGTCTCCCGCACTAGGGCCTCCGCTCCATCCCTATCTTCGGTGGCGTTGGTCGCCGGTAAATTTCCCTGTCCCTCGAGCAGTACCTCGACTAGATTTTCGGTGTTCAGCTTCGCCAGATCTCATCGGGGTGGCTTTGCCGCGACTATTTGCTATTTGGATTTATCACGCAACTGAAAGGTAATGTATTGGTGGTCGATTTCTTTGTAATTCTCCGTTACCCTCCAATCGGACGCTCTACGTGCTAGATTTTCGCATGCGAAAGACACCTTCGGAATCGTCCGAATATGCCCTACCCTCTGTGGAATCGCCTCTATGGAGGTTCGCTTGAAGGACCATTATACGGTCCATCATTAACGCTTGGCTTTGGTCTGCCTAAGCGTTTCGCAAAACGCTCTACACTGCCCTGAGCCTCACATGTAACCCAGCTGTGCTTGGTCTATTTACAGGTCAATTCACAAGACGCACTTCGTCTCGGTAGCCTTGCAGGCTGCTCCTTCGTGACCTTCCTGTTGCGTCAAAGACCCTCTTAATCGCCGTCTCCACTTCTTCTTTGGCGGCAAGGCTGTCAAGGTCTCTGACTTCCACGTTTGTCTTAGGTGTCAGGGTCTGTACGGCCCCCGACGTGCACATTACCTTTCTGATGGAGTCTCCTATAGTCCCCAGCTCCTGGTTGTTACTTTTTGTGCCCAACTGTACCAGGACGTCGCCAGCCCTAGTTTTCCTAGTACACTTAATATCCGTCGTTAGACACTGTGCTGTAACATTGTCGCAGACATTCGAGAGAATGGTCGGATAAGGAGAGCCTTCGGTCACTTCCTAGGCGTTCTCCTCCTCCTCTTCTCCTTCTCCTCCTCTTCTTGTTCGGAGACTCAGAAAATTCTCTATTCTTGTTTGCCGATGTCCTGGCTGTCTTAGATATCTGTTGTTGCCGCTGCTGTTGTAGTTGTTGTCGCCACTGCTGCCGCTTTTCTTATTTGCGCTGCAGCTGTTGTTCGGTCTGCTGCTGCTGATGTTTCTGCTGCTGCTGATGTTTCTTTGCTGCAGCTTTGCCCTTCTTCGACAGGACCGTCATGAAATCGGCGATCTCCGAGGGTCCGGTGGCCTTAGCCTTCTTGTCAGTGACTGCTGACTCAGCGCTATCGGAGTCCCCATCTTGCGGTCGCACCCTCTTACTTTGAGACCGCTGCCTTGAGGTAGCCGCGGCCCTCAGAGTACCTGCCTCACAGTGCGCCTCGGTATTCGAGCGTAGGCAGTCCTTCCAGTCGTCGAAAACGTCGACGAGGGTCGGGATGTTTTTCTTGATGTCGTTATGGACACCAGGCTGCCTCTTTAGCCCATCTACAATTAATTTGAAGAGCTGGCCCGCCTGCTTTACGAACTCCTCCACTGTTGCTATCTGCGGGCGGCTGGGCTATTGTTTGCCACCCGGCAATGCGTTTGAAGGAAGCTGCTCCAATACACCATTGCTGCCTCGCAGATATTGGATTTACCTCCCGCCTGGTTCATCTCATTGTTTTGCAGGGACATTTTCTTTCTTGATTCTTTAACCGACGTAGCATGCGTAGGGGGGTATGCCGAAATAGCTGCGAACGGGTGTATCCTCGGATACTTTGATCTTACCCTAGTTCCCTGATGCCCAGCCTTCGTTTTCCCGGCCCCAGAATACACGGACGGACCAGGGATCGCCTGAAGCAACAGGGGTTCCGATCCCCCTGTCCAATACGCACTTCTTGATCAGGGTCCGAAGCAGCCGGCTTCTGATCCCGCACCGAAGCTAACCGCCTCGGCAGAGCTAGGCGCACATCAGCCCTTCGCCCATGCCGATGGGAACAACCGACAGGGATCCCGGCACTCCCAGCGTGTCCCGGCGTGAACAATCGGGTCGGTCGATTTTCTGTGTATCCGCCTCGCGACTAGTCGTACCGCTCGAGCGGAGATGTCTGTGTATTTTGCTCAGTGTAGGGATAGATAGATAAATCGATATACTGTTTATTAATCAAAAGACGAAATTCTTACAATTGCATGTACATGTAGTTATAATAATTAAAATATCAGTCAATATTATATATTTGTTATCTTACATTAACGTTCACTTATTGCATTTCTTATTTATTGAATAATATTATTCGCTGTAACAGTTCGTCAGTTTATAAAATCTAAATATAATGAACTAGTCATAGTCAGATATCACAGACCATGCTTCGTCAAAATACATATAATAAAATAAATACAATAGAGATAACATATTACGATAAAAATAAAAAGAATACATACACATACTTTACTAAATTTTTACGTATAACTATCACGTCAAAAATTTAAAAACACTCTCATTCATATGACACTTTTACAATTCACGCTAATAAATACATTCACACTTAACACTTAACATATTTAATAAATAAATAAATTAATAAATAACTAAGTCAAATAAATAAATAAGTTAGATAAATAATTAAATTCAATAAATAAATAAATAAATTTAAATAAATGAATAAATTAAATAAATAAATAATTCAAATAAATAAATAACCCAAATAAATATTCGAGTCAGATTGGGAATACACGGAGATGAACAAAATAATGTATAAACCGATTCTCGAAAAGTTCAGCTCTATGTATTCTCGTCACCATGTAATTGTTTAGGGTGCCTGCTAAACGCCGTTTTAAAATTACAAAAAGATGGCAGGCACCTCACACTGCTTGGGAGCGAATTCCAGAGGTGCGCACCTTGAACTCTAAACGAGAATAGGCCCTTATCGGTGCGCGACCCCGGAACCGAGAGCTCTTTCGTACCACCCCTACTGGAAGTCCTGGCCTGGTATTTTTCAAAGAGGGCAGTAAGATATGGTGGCTGCCGCATGACAACCGCTTTGTAAATCAGCTGCCCCATAAAATACTCCCTCCTCACCTTCAGATCTAACCAGACCAGTTTTTTCCTGTAGGCGGTGATATGCTCATCACGCCTAACACCACATATGTATCTCACACATGAATTCTGTAGACGTTGTAGTCGTGCTTCCTCAGTATCTCTGTGGTGCTTGAACGGAATAATTTTAAGCTATACAGAGCTCTATTTACTTTCCTACTGACCGCATTCAGTTGCTACTTCCATGTTAACCTTCCGTCCATCATCACGCCGAGGTTGGTGACAGTATCGACAAAGGGAACGTGTACGCCGGTCTGTATCTCAATGCCTTGCAAGTCAAGGTTCTGAACCTGTTTGATGTTATGATCAAATCCGAAAATAATCGCCTTTGTCTTGCCGACATTGAGGCGCAGGCCAGCTGACGTTGCCCAGTTCGACACTGCTCGTGCTGCAGCCGACACGCGATTGATACCATCATAAAGACCTTTCAGGGTCACTTGAGTGTAGGTCGTCAGCGTAAAGTATATGTTCTACACCATCTAAGTCTAGTGCGTCTTGTAAGTCGTTTATGTACAGGCTGAAAAGCAGGGGTCCCAGGACTGAGCCCTGTAGAACGCCAAGATTGGTCGTTAGCCAACCTGAGTCCCCGTTTGTGTTTGTGACGACTTTCTGTCGTCTACCCATAATATATGACATGGGAGTGTGGTAAGTGCAACGTCATGAATGTAAGAGTAAATGTTTGTGAAGTATGGTGTTGGCCATTGTCCGCGGCTGTTTATTCAATTTATTCGTAGCTAACCAGTTATAGTGGCCACTCCCTCATCCACAGCCTGGGGACGCGTCTGATCGCGTGACCTAGGCGCCCCATGCGTTCACCTACGCGGCGCTATCGCAGGGGCAGATGAATTTTACGTAATAAAATTATTCAAAGTTCACAAGAATCTGATATAGAGTCAAGTCCAATAAAAGAGGCTGCTTCAAAAGAAAATATTAATAATTTAGTACAAGAAATTTCGGAAGGGGGGGGGGGGGGATAATGACAATAATAAAACAATAAACGAAATATTGTTACAATAAATATTAATGAGTTGTTTATTTAAGCGCCTCACCTTCACTTACAACCAGATATTATTGACTTACTTAATATTTGGTTCTTCAGAGCCGGTTCGGAATATTCGGTGAGTTATTTGGCAGTGGTTCGTGTAAAAGCAGTGAAAAGCCGGAGCGACGATTACAAAGCATCGGCTTCACCACGCGCGCATGCATCACACACGTGGGGCATAAGAAATGACGGGCGCGACTCAAACTCGACATTCTCGGAAGCGGGAACGAACTCCGTTGTCACTGCACTGGAAGCTGGTGTCATTTTATGGCACCAATTTGTATTTAGAAAATCCGACGAAAGTCGGAGAAAGGGAGATAGCGATAGACGCGACACCATCTTGGCGATTTTAGCGCACGCCGGACGCCATTTTAAAGATTTTGGCGCAATTGCCGTGGTGTGCGCGGAAGCAAGAACGCTCGATTTCAGAGCAACGACAAGCGACATTAACCAGAACAAGTTTCGCGAGAGTCTACTGGCAAGAGAGAGAGAGAGAGAGAGAGAGAGAGAGAGAGAGAGAGAGAGAGAGAGAGAGAGAGAAACTAGCCTCTCCTCTATGTAACATACTCGTCACGCAGTACACGGCAGTGCATAGCGTGGGTAACCGAGAGCGCTGTATGTAGTGCTAGCAGCTGCATCAAGGCTCGCTTAGCGGAAAGCGGTGCGCATTCAGTTGCTCTCGCATCATCGCTAAGGGAAGCATACTCCAAGCGCCGTAGCATTAGCTGACACGACACACACGTAGCTCGGCCACCATCAGCTAGCGGCGCACATACGATCGTAGCACTGGCAACTGTGGCAGGCAGTGCATAAACACACGCGCAGCTCGACCACCATCGGCAGGCGACGCGCAGTTATCGCAGCAGCGGACGACACGCACGCTCCCCAAACATGCTGCTGGAGGTGTTTAACAGCTCTCTACGAATCATCTCCGCCTCATTTCGTGAGCCAGACATACTCGACTGTCAACAGTCGCAGCGAAGCCTGGTCATGCAGCTCTTCAATCAACGCATTGGTGGTTTGGCGTCCTTCAGCCAACTCCAATTTATGGTGGTGGAAATGCTGATGGGAAGATAAGGTTGTGTCATCAAAAAAAAAACATGTACTAAGTAGAGAACAACATGCAGTAAGTTAATTCCAATTTTTTAATTGAATTGCTTTTCAAAGCTCGACTGGGCTTCGCTGCTTGCTTATATTGTCAAAGTGAAAATTAGTAGGCCCAGCAAGTCTTCGCCGATTGTCATGATTTTAAAATTCAAAGCTAGAGCAGGCTTCGTTGATTGTACGAATGATTTTATTAAATTGATATTGCATTTCAAAGCCTAACGGGGCTTCGTTGATTGTAACTACAACTGTCTTATTTATTTATTGTTTCAAGACCAAACCAGGTCACGCTGATTGTATTTGACAGTAATTTGCTGAAAATCTCAAAGCCACTACAGGCTTCGCTGCTTGATTTCAATGCTAACCTAGGCATCGCTGCTTGAGTAGATTTAATTATTAGCTTAGTGCTATTAGCTAAGATTCAAGGCCCGAATTTGTCTCGCTGATTATTTCAAAGCTGGAATGAGCTTCGTTAATTGATTTTATTAATTGTTTGATTAGTTGGACTTACTGTAAGAAAGGATTTTATTGAAATCCATGGTTCTCGCACGTTAGTACTACTGTAAATATTTATTGTTATAGGAGCATTATATATAATTCCTCTAGATAAACTTGAATTAGATTATAAGGTTGAATACAATCAAATGGTAGACTCGCATCGAAATTCTACTCGATAAAATAGGCTATTCTTGTACTTATTGATGATTTAAATTTTCTTGAAAAGTTCAGTTCAATGTTGGTTTAGATGAAACTGATTGGTAAGCCTCGCATAGCTATTCATTTCGATTAAATTGTTTGTTCTTGTACGTCTTAAACGTTTAGATTAGTTGATTTCATATTTTGTATTTGAGTGGTTCAATAGATTTGGTATCTGTCTGGATTTACTCACAGTTTAATCTTTTATAGCAACATTAGCTTGACACTGATAGAGGCTTGAATAACATCATATTTTGAACAGCTCATAGCAACTCGTTAGTATTAGTGTCACATTGTAATAAAATTTCAGGTTATTGTAATTCATTATGGAGGGATTTGTGACATTACAGAGTGTTCTGCTTTACAAAATTGATCGTGCTTACGAAAATTTTACAAGGAAGGGTCTAAAGAAAATAAGTAGGGGTGCGATTACAGCGCAAGTTACCAACATTGAAGGCATTTGGGAAAAAACACAACTCGTTCATGAAAATATTTTAGCAGACAAAGCAGTTGACTTGACGCAAAAAAAATATTTCACTAATAAGTTTATTGAATTGACGGAGGAGACATGTTTGGAATGGAAGGGTTAATTTTGGAGCATTATAATAATACTCTGACTCTGCAACCAGTACAGTCAACTTGAATATCTCTTAATATTACACATGAGTAAGAGACAATAGACGCAAGTTGGTAAACAAGATTTTGTCTCAGTTCGAGCACTCTAAGTTAGAAGTTTATTTATGGTTCGATTCATTGGATACATTGCACTGGTTCAAGGACATTCCCTCAAAATGACCGACATTCATTGCCAATCACTATTCAGACGTTCACACTCTAGTACCTAAAGCTCTCTAGTCGCATGTTAGGACGAACGACAATCCTGCAGATATAGATTCCCGAGGAGTCATACCGGCTGAACTGCAATCTTTAAAAATTTGGTGGAATGGTCCCGACTGGTTGTCACTGGAGCAGGGTAAATGGCCTGTCTCGTTATTATAAGTTGTAACCAGTGATGAATCAACGTGTGTCTGGTCCGAGGAGAACAGTTCAGCTACGCTTATAGCCTCGATTACAGATAATAATATACCTTCAGATAGTTGAGTAGTTGATGAGTTTTTGCAACTGTTTGATATATGTTCCTCACTTTACAAGCTCTTAAGAGTTATGGCTTATATTTTAAGATTAGTAGATAGAAATCATGGAGTTTTGAAACGAGATATTCAGGCGACCATATTTGCACAAAGTTATTACAGCGTTCAATCTCTCAACTGTAATGTAGTGGTATCAGCATGAGAAATAGCTAGAGTACGTATAGTATGCATATATTTATTGCAGAATTCTCACTTTCGAAAGAAATTGAATTATTTAAACAGGGTAAAATATTAGAAAATTCTTCGACTCTGGTCAACTTAAATTCGTTTATAAAGGATGATTTGTTATTAGTGGGTGGACGCTTAAAAAACTCGTTGTTGTCTTTTGACCAGAAACACCCAGCTATTTTGCTGTTGCAGGGCCATTTTACAAGGTTAGTTAAAGAGGATTATCATATTAGAACGCTGCACAGCGGTGTGCAGCTCACACTGGGCACACTTCGTAACCAGTACTGGCTGATCAAGGGAAGACAAGGGGTTAAAGCAGTCATACACAATTGTTTAACGTGTGCTCGTTACAGAGCCACACAGAACTATCAGTAGACAGTAAATTTAACTAGTCAAAGGTGAAGTCCTAGTTGTCCATCTAGTCAGTCAGGCGTTGGTTACGCAGGTTCATTTTACATACATAAATTGCCATGTAGAGGGCACTCATCGTATAAAGGTTGCATTTGTTTATTTATTTGTCTGAGTATACGGGCTGTACATTTAGAGGTAGTTTCTAATTATTCTGCAGAGGCCTTCTTAGCAGCATTTCGCCGTTTTACTTCAAGACGTGGTCATTATCAGTTATTATTCAGTGATCAATGCACAACGTTTGTTGGAGCTGATACTGAGCTTAGGAAGATGTGCTTAGTAATGCTTTAAATTATTGTCAGCAGCTAGCTTCTGTTTTGGTTAGAGAAGGAACCGAGTGGAAGTTCAATCCGTCTGAAGCCCCTCACTTTGGAGCTATTTAGGAGGTGGCTATAAAGTCCACAAAATACTATCTGCGGCGAGTTATTGGTGAATCAAGTCTCAATTCACGTCCAGTTTGTCATATGTCCAATGATCCCGCTGACTTACAGCCACTCACTCCGGCGCGGCCCAAGATGGGGGTAGACGGTCGTCGTGGATTGTTACCCTCTCCAATAGCGCATTAGTAGGAGAAATTATGCGTGCGAAGAAGTTCATTACAAGCATCCATACGAGAGACGTAGACACCTCGACTCTTGACCAGGAAAGTAATAATTTAATAATAAATGCTAAAACCTTCATCAACGAGCTCCTAGATAGAGACTATTTTTTTAAATTCAGAAGCCTAAAGGCCCTTGCGATGAGGCTTAATTTCAAATATGTATGGCATAGAGGGGGCCGTTGGGCCGTTTCCTGGTCAAGAGACGTGATGGCGATGTCTTTCATGAATGAAGCGAGGTGAGGACGGCATTCCACAAAGTGTGGTGGCCAAGGCTCTTCCGTTAGTGGGTCACCATGTTGCGAAAACCTTTAATTCCTCTCTCTCAAAGGGCATTTTCCCGGGGACTTGGAAGGGAGCTCACCTTGTGCCTTTGCAGAAGAAACCAGTTCTATCTTCGGCTTCTGATTTCCGACCCACTGCGCTGTTAAGCTTCCTTTCCAAGGTCCTAGAAAAAATTGTTCATGACCAAATTTCTGACTTTTTGAGGACAAAAAATATTCTTGACCCGATGCAAACAGGTTTTCGACAACATCATAGCACTCATACAGCACTAGTGAAACTCACCGAAGACATCAGAACAGGAATTAATAGTAAAAAGAAACTGTTGACAATTTTATTATTATTCGATTTCAGCAAAGCATTCGACACCAGTTCACATTCAAAGCTGCTGCGTACGCTGTTGCGCATGGGTTTCTCCAGGAGCGTTCTCATGTGGCTTAAGTCATACATTACAGGTCGTAGATAAATAGTAATTACTAATATAAATGGAGAATCAGATTGGCTAACCACCAATCTTGGCGTGCCACAGGGCTCGGTCGTGGGTCCCTTGCTGTTCAGCTTATTCATTAGCGATCTAAAAGACGCACTTAACGTACGCAACATCGAATATATACTATGCGCTGACGACCTGCAAACCTACACGCAGAAAACCTTGCGGAATCTTCGTGAGGGCATCAAGCGCATGTTGACAGTAGCGCGGGTGGTGTTGAAATGGGCCTCGGCCGCTGATCTACGACTCCATGTCAGCAAGACACAGGCGGTCATTTTTGGTTCTGATCACAACATCAAGCAGATCCAGAGCCTTGACTTGCAGGGCATTGAGATGCAGGAGGCGTATTCGTACCCTTAGTTTATCTTGATGTGTCAGGCGAGCTTCAGACACGACTGCAACGTTTGGTATGATATGAGCATATCACTCCTTACAGGAAGGTCCTAGGCTAGTTAGATATCAAGGCGAGGAGAGAGTATTTTATGGGGTTGCTGCTTTATAAAGCGGTTGTTATGCGGCAACCAACGTATCTTACTGCTCTCTTCGAAAAAAATCAGGCAAGGACTTTGGAGTCGGGCACGGATAAGGGGCTATATTCTTTTAGGGCCCAAAGTGCACGTCTCTGGAACTTGTTCCCCTGCAGTGTAAGGTGTCTGCCATCACTATGTAAGTTTAAAACGGCGTTAGGTAGGCACCTTAAAGAATTGCACGGCGACAAGACTCCATAAGTCCACAATTAAAATCTTCTCATTGTTTTTCGTTAAATTTTTGTGTAGTCTTAATTTATTCTAATGCGTATTATTTATTCTTGTGCAGTTTTTAATTTATTTTAAGTGTGAAGTGTGAAGTGTGAGTGTAATTATTAGCGTGAATGAGTGTATGAATGAAAGAAGAATGTAAGGCGTTTTATTTTCCGACACGATAGATATATGTGCAGTATAAATGTGTATGTGTATATATTACTGTTATCTATTTATTTGTATATTATTAAGTTGACGAAACAATATGTGATAGTACTGACTACATTATGATATGTTAGACAATAAATTGACGACCTGTGATAGCGATCCAAACTTTTTAACTGTAATGACTGATAATGTGATAACAAATTTTAACCAAATGTACATACAGCTGTAAATTTTTGTCATAAGTGATAAATAAAAAGAATATCTATCTATCTATCTATCTATCTGGCGCATTTCTTGATTCACACCGATTCATTTATTGTTCCAGAAGCTGATTGTTTACAGGACAATATACCACCTGCCAAACGTTGGCAACGGTTACAGCAGTTGCTCCAAAGTTACTGGCGACGTTGGTCTCCAAAACATCTTCACAGTGGCCTACGACAAGGGTCATACAGTTGCATCCTGGTAATGATGGTCTGACCAGGGTAGTCACCCTACGATCCGTAAAAATTACTCAACAACGTCCAGTAACGAAGATAGTTATGTTGCCAATTAATGTTTGATAATAATTAGCTTGATAGTATCATATAAAGTTGGAAAATTTTATTATTAAAACTGTAATGTTAAAGTGATTCGGGAGATTTTAGAGATTGTTTGAAAGCTGTTTGATTCAATTGTGGATTAATTATTGTATCTTCTGTGAAGATAGGTGGGCGGAATGTTAAAGATTATATCTATACGTTAAATGAATACTACGTAGTTCAAATATTAAAATCACAGCTTGAATAGAGTGCCACTTCCGCACTCACGCTCTCACTCCGGAGTCTACTCAAGAATGCCGAGCAGAGCGGTCTCGCTCGAATAAATCACTCGTAACAGTTAACCTGTGAGTCTTTTATTTAATCAACTCACATTCACTTAGAACCAGCTATTATTGATTTACTTAACACAAAGATTTATTAAATCTAAGTTTTTTAAACAAGAAAACTGAAATAAATAGTATGAAGATGCCACAAGATAAAATTGATTTAAAAAATGCCAAATACAATATTTTAAGGCGAGATTCCGACTCGAAAAAAGAGGAAATTGAAAGGGAACAAATATTTGCCAATATTTGGGACAGAGGTACAAAATAGCGATAATGCTTGTGAATCCTCGTAGTTTACTAAATTAATTAAGGACACATAAAATCGAGAAAATTCCAGTGTGAATTCCAAAATAAACTACGAGTATATCGGGGAGCTCAATTTGTTAATAATACTTATTTAACAACCAAGCCAATATCCTGCTGTATGCGCCACACGCAACACGTATGCGCGACTTACCGCAGCGCTTACCTTTGGGTCGACTCGCAGCGACTCGCCGCCGTAGCCTTACCACGGTGCCACTGCGAAAGTTTTTTCCACGTATACATCGAATCCACGAGGATTACGACTTTGTGCGGAGTTTCCTCGACGCACTAGTTTTCGCGACCTAAAAGGATCGCGTAAACGCGAGGACTAATTCTCTCGCAACGCGAGTAGCAATTTATTTCCGCTCAGCGGGTCCAGGTTAATCAACGACACTGAAATTTAACAATAACAAATAAACTATATTCTGAAATAATACAGAAAATGTACACTGAAGATGAAAATAAAATATTTACAATGTATTCAAAAACTACGCGCAGGTCGAGAGTCGTACGCGTGCTCTGTACGATCGCTGCCGAGCACGCCGTCGGTACGAGATAGTGCTTCAAGCAGCGCAGGTCTCCTTTATCGTGGGCTACTCGGGGCCCTTATATTCTGGCGCGTGGCACACTACCCGCAGTGTGACCATTCGCGTAATCGCGTATACCCCAGCGCTAGCTCTTATATCTCTATGATAGAGTGCGACGATCGGAGATGGTACGTCACTGCCCAAGCGTCACTTTCTCTCTCTCTCTCTCTCTCTCTCTCTCTCTCTCTCTCTCTCTGCTTCCGCTGTCTCTTCTCCTCTCGGCTCCTCTTTTCTCTCTCTTTCTCACTACCTCGAGATTTGTCGCTTCTTGCCGCTTGTGCTACGGTTATTGGGGATGCTTCCTCTACTCACTTCCTCCTCTCCCCCGCGCGAATAAAAAAGTCTCGGCTATCTGTCGAGCGAGAAGGTCTCAAGATCGCCGCAAGAGTGCTAGAAGCGTGTTCCGTGGCGCGAGAACAACAGTCGTAATGGCTTTCTTTCTCTATCTCGGCCGTGCACGCCCCCCCCCCCCCCGCTCCTTCTGTCTCTCGTTTTCCCGCCTGTCGCCACGCGCGGACATGACATGCCGTCTCATGATCTTTTCGCGCCTTCTCGTTCACGGGTTATCTGCGGCTGGTTACAAAATTAAGAACTCCTTGAGAAAAAGTCAAGAGAGTATCAAATTATCAAAAACTAAAAACATGCAGCAATTACAAAGTAAAAAAGATTTAAACAATTCAATATCTAAAGAAATTTATCAAGAACATCAACATACTCAATTATAAAATGAAGATAATACTTCTACACATGATTATAGCGATAAACTTACCCCACGAAGTGGGCAGGAAGGAGCGATAGGTTTGACCAAAATGACGATAAAATCGGGTTGCGGGGCGGTATTCGAGCATGAATGTACATCTCAAATCCGTTCGAATCAAAATCCTATCGGCTCCTGTTTTCGAGATATCGTCAATTTACGTATTTTAGCTAAATTATTGATGTAAGCGAATCAGTTGTACCTTAAAAATGCATGGAACTTCATTATATAATCAACGAGGATATACAAAATATGTAGATATCATGTATATTATATATAAGTATGCTATATTGTGTATATACATGTAGACCTGGTTATCAAATAAATGGAATTATGTGTATATATATATATATATATATATAATTTAAATAAGAAGTCATATTTAGGCTGGTGCATTGGATGTGTAAGTGTATTATATTGATAATACGTACTTTTCCACAACTTGTAATTTTGTTCAGAAAGTTATTATCAACGAAAAAAATCATATTTCTTTATATATTTCCTGAAGAAAATTGAACGACAGCCTTTTTTAGTTTTGTAATATAAGTAGGATCCTGAATAGAGTTGCTTTTGTTCCTTTCCCAAAGTTTCAAAAATTTTCTGTGCACTGATTCGCCAGCCGGCTCAGACCATAATCCTAGCCCATCATCATTGTCCAAATATGCAGGGCAGTCTTTTAAGTGCTTCAGAAGTACATGGATTTTTAATGATTCAGAGACTCCAGTGCTCTTAAAAGCTTCCGACAATGCAATCAAATTTTGATCCAAATGAACTCCGGAAATCGTTGTGGAAAAACAAGACTCAACAACCTTGTACATTTCTGTACTCATTCCTTCAGTAGTCGTCGGCAAGCATTTCCTTCAAAAACTCTGCCCTGATAATTTTTTGAAATTAACCCCAAAGTTGTTGGCCAAAGTTCAGCTTTCTCTTCTCCTAAAAGTAAAACTAGCCCATCCCAAAACAGATATTGACAAATCCCTGCAGAACATGTAGTTCGGGGATTACACATTTTAGAATCACATAAACATCATCGTTCTCTTCAAAGAGAGGACGGTTAATTGTGCTATGACATTCCTTAGCCCTTTTTTTATCCTTGCGTAAGGATTCGAATTTTTCATAATATTTCTTCAAATCTTAATAAGTTTTCAATTTTACAGAGTTATCATCGACCTCTTCAGAACTTGTATCTGTCTCTTTTGTAAGTTACGTAACTCGTGTAATGTAACGAAACAATAAGGGCAAGGATAAGTTGATGATGCAGTTTGCTGACCAGTGGTCAGCAGTAAAACTTTAAAATCTGAAACGAATCTGAACGGTATATTGTTAAGTTGAGTTAATAAAACTAAAAGTTCAAGATTTTCATAAGTTTCTTTTATTAGAGGAACTACACACAGCAAAATAAGTCTATTAACACTGGTTAATTTAGCTTTCTTACTAATACTTGCTTCATTACAATCAGTATCTGCGGCATAATCTTCTGTCAAAATTGACATACAAATTTTAAAAAAACCTTGCCCTCCGTCTGCCATTACTTTTATCTTGGGAATACCAATCTGGTTTCGCTTGTCTATGACTGAGTCGAGTAGCTTTTCAGCAGCTGCCCAAATTACAGGCCTATTTTCTTTTTTATCATTTGCAGTGTCGAACTGAAAAATATTATCCTTGTAAATGTCCTCTAACGTTTTAAATTTTTGGGATATGTTTTTCTCGTAGGATGTAGAAACGGAGTTTCTCCCTGCGCCACTCGTTAAAAAATTTGTCATTTTTTTCATTTGATTGCATGTAGAATCAATGTTTATTTGATAATTGTCCAAACTTTCAGCAGTAAAAAAAACTTCCTTACTCGGTTTTGGATTCACAGTTACTCTAACTTTGGAGCCAAAAGTATTTAAAGTTATTTTTTCACTGCTTGACCGTTTCCGCTTTAAAATAGAACTCGCAATTTGATTTTCTTGTCGTTCAGGTAGCTGTTCTACTATTTTCATTACATTTTTACCAGCAGCACTATCAGATGTAGAAGCAGTAGCGCATGCATGATATATACCTTTACCTACTTTCTGAAAGCAAGTTTTGCAAATTTCAAATAAACTCCTTGAATCCTTTATACTTTTTTCGGTTTCTCTGACCAGATTCTTTTTTGTGCCATCAAAACCATTCGATTCATCAATACAAATGGAAACATTCAGTATGTTTCCTTTACCTTTTTTTACTTTTGATGATGATATCGTAGAGCGAGCTGTTATGCATACGTAACAATTGCACTCATCAGAAGTTCTAGTTTTTTTAGGCAAAATTACATCTTCATAGTTTGGCATACTCTGTAAAGGTCTTTTTTTTTAAACATTTTTTTCTCGTTCACAAAGTGCAAGACGAGAAGAGACGCAAATACTTAATGGAAACTTCGAATTAGATAGATCAAAATCTTCATTTATGTATTTTCGAATCAGTCCTTCATGAGACTTAGTTATCAAAAAATCTTGTGATCTTTTTCCTTTGAAACTTATTTTTCTACCACATGGCGCACAAAGTTTCATTCTATTCTCCTCGTGATTACACTTATGATTCATTTTAGAATTAATCGATTCATAATTCTTTACTGGAAGAGAAGATGCCATATTTATCCGTTAGCTTGCCACTCAAACGTGATCTCTAACACGGAAAATATCAAAACTATCAAAAACGCAACCAAGAAGCATCCAAAATCTGATCGTCTTATATGACAAAATCATCTCTATTATCATAGAAGAAAGCACGCAGCCACCTAGCGGTGAGAATCGAAGTTATAAATTTTTATATGGAAATTTAGCGTAACCCAAAAATTTATAATTTATGTAATATAAATTTATAACACGATAAAGTTTGGATTTAGCTATATATATATATATATATATATATATATATATATATATATATATATATATATATATATATATATATATATACACAAAAAACTAATCTTCACCTCCTTGAAAATTATCTGAGGGAATATTCAGCTATCCTCGAACTTTTGGGACACCCTGCATGCATATATGTATACGTGTATATATATATATATATATATATATATATATATATATATATATATATATACACACATACACACAACATATCATAAATATATATAACATACATGATATCTACATATTTTGTATATCCTTGTTGATTATATAAGGTAGTTCCATGCATTCTTTAGCTAGAACTCATTCGCTTCTATCAATAATTTAGCCAAATACGTAAATTGACGATATTTCGAAAACAGGAGTCGATCGGATTTCGATTCGAACGGATTTGAGATGTATATTCATGCCCGAATACCGCCCCGCAACCCGATTTTATCGTCATTTTGGTCAAACCTATCGCTCCTTCCTGCCCACCGTGCCCAGTTAAGACAAATTCCTGGAGGGAAGGAAACAATTTAATCGGACCATTAAACAATACCAATTTCAAAAGCAAGATATGACGAGGCATGCCCGGTTTCGTCTACGTGAGTTACATTTTCCTTAGCACGCGCAGATTTGCTACAGCATATGTACAAAATTCCAGTAGAAAGAAATTATTACCCTACGAAATCTACAACGGAAGAATAAGTCGACGACTTTTTAGTGGATCCAAGCAACAGCGGAAATCATGCAGGTGATAAGACGAACTATCGGTGCAGTGTCACAGGTACGATTGTGAAAAGTGCGTGATTTATTAAAAAAGTTTCTAAAACGAATTATTAATGTAAAGTGTAAATATGTAGACATATAATATTAATAATTCAATACAATGATAAAGCATTTTATAAGGACATTAAGGTGCAATATTAATAATGAGCATACTTAAATAAATTAATTTTTATATAAAATAATGTATAAATGTGTCAGAAGCTAAATAAATTTCTATTTCCCTCACAAAGTAGAAAAATATAAATTTATTTACGCGGACAATGTAACGATTTATGTTGATATTGTATGAAATTTGATTATTTTAATTATTGATGTATGCAAAGAATGAATGATTAGAGTGAATAAAGTAAAATTGAGATATGAATAAGTGGATTGAAAATCGCGTTTACGCGTGAAATTGATCGGCATGAAACAGAATAGCCGTACGAAGAAGAATCGTGAAGAATAAGGATGCGTACCTATATCCATGTAAGATGCGAATGTGTGAGTGAGCGAGAAAAGTGGGATAGCATTGTTAAGCGACGTAATTTGGCGGCTCGGTTTTCACCGTTGCCGAATGTGATGAGCAGACTGTCGATTTGCGAATTGTTAGTCAGCGCACAGTTGCCGAGCGAGTAGAACCTCACTTCTCTCGTTCTCAAAAGACTATTTGGTTAGCTCACAAATATATTTCCCAGTTTACTTATGTCTATTGGGGTATATATGAGTGAGCGCAAGTATTTTTTTTTAGTGGAACTGTGATAAGAATAAATGCAAGTTGTTATTCTTGTTTACTAGGAAATGTACTAGTGTTTCCGTTTATTTATATGAAAGTTCCTAATTCCCGTTTTCCTATTACTTTCTTTTACTAGGTACCTCGGTGGAGAAACATAACCTAATAAATATAATATTAATAATTAACGTTCTAATTTATAATAGAAAATTCACGAACTCTTACAAATCACTTCTATACTTCGCTGCTTTATGAAAACATATTTAGATAAAACAATCCAATTATTACGTATTAACTAGCTTCAAAAACAATCTGCCTAATATTACACTTGACATACAAAAAAATACTATGATAAAATATTAAAGTAAAAATTAATTATTAATTTTACAGAACTAATAACAACAAAATACGCAACTCAAAGTGATTCAATAAATATTTATAAAATTATAACATTTGTGAGTCAATTATTTTCAGTTAGTTTTTAATTTAGACCCCACAACAGAGAAATTAATACAGAAATACGCGAATGGTCCAAGATACCCTGGTGTGAGGGGTGTCTTGAACCACAATGTTTTCTGAGTGCTATATAAACAAAAAAGAAAGAAAGAAAAGAGTAAAAATGAGAATGAATAGAGTATGTTCATATGCAAGTATAGAGACTCAAAAGAATTTTTAAATTTGGCCTTTACAGTTCAGTTCATATCTGTACTAAATTATTTTGAAGATTCTTACGTAAGGCACACTTTTTATCCTACTAATAATGAAAATGTGTTGTAACTTACTAATAATAATTTTTAATCTGAGAATAGAAACTGACAATATTCATATTCATAGCTCAATCATCATGAATACAATAGTTATTGTATTAAGTTCTAAACAATATTTTTGTGGTGCCCATTAATATGATGAGGTATGCCCATGTTCACTTTTTAAAATGAAGATTCAAAAATATATTTTGCAGATTTTGAAAAATGCAATATTTGAACGTATCTGAATGATTACTTACATTGACTATTATCGCATATCTGAATTAGTTGTAAATTATTGTAATATATTGATCAAGAATTGAGAAAAACTGGAGTAATCATATATAATTTCAGCGTCAACAATATTCTAAGTGAATTTTTCAGATGTTTCATATGAGTTGACGAATTTTAACACTTCTTATATATTATATTCTTATCTCTGAAATACAATTATGATCTGTAAAAATTTATTTCAATCTGAATTCTGAAAAATAAATCTAATCAAAATGTTTATTTCACCATTATTACATATTTTATTATGAAAAAAAGACAAAAATTAGATATTTAATTTGTTACGCTAAGACAGTTTATTAAATGGAGCATTGTAAAATATTTTATTTGGTACTCTATTATTTAATGACTATAGTTACAATTCAAAATAACTTTTTTTTTTATTTTAAATACATTAACATATTTACACTTTTTAATCATAATATTTTTGTATATGCTAATTACTTTATATTGTTGTTTAATTCAGTTTTATTATTATGTTACGTCGTGCGTAAGCAATAAATGGCGCGAAGTTAATATGGAATTAAATCGCGTTCGCCTCTGGTTTTGGTCAATACTTGCGTAATTTACCTGGGAGTCGAGGCGTTAACAAAAGCAGGATAGCGAAGATGATATTTCATATGATAGTAGCGAAAATAGGAAGTGCGAGTTGACGATAGGATTACAAAGACTTAGCAAGGTATTTTGAGGCTTACGTTGTGTGGGTGTGTAGGCCTTGGTTCCTCGTAGTCGGGTTGGCTGAGCTGCGCTGCGCTGCGGTCGGTGTCGTACTCGAGATGGTGGTGGGAGATATGAATAGGAGCGCAGGTACAGCGAATAAATAAGCGCGAGCATAAAATAAGTTTAAGAGCAGGTTTATTATATTAGAAGTACAAAGTTAAATATAAGGGCGTGTCCCTTTTACAAGTGAGAAGTCAAATAACAAACTGGTGCGTACGTGCTTACGGCTCAAAGTGCAAATGCAGAAGGCTCTGTGCTGAAGGCAAAAGTGTGAGGGCAAATGGCCAGGAGCCATAGAGAGCTATGCCTTTTATAACCACGCGGGGGTCGCATGCTTAGCCTAAACTAGAAATTGATTATGCGTACACGAGGAGGGGACGACAAAGGTATAGAGTCGCGGAAGGTAATTCGGGAAATATTGGAGTGGATGAGTGTGTCATCGTGGAGTATGAGGTAGACAAGGTAGGATACTCATTATATAGCGTAGGTCGATAAGTAGGATTCAGTATGGTAAGATACATATAGCTTGACGACGAGAAGGTGTATGTTAGGCGATGATCTAGACGTAACAATTATAATCACTTTCATAATCTAAAGTTATTACCTTAATAACCTGTTAAGGTTACAACAAACCAGGATTGTATATCTACTTTTAAAACTCTACATCTTTGTGCAACTCAATGTAAATTTTTGTAACTCTTCGTAAATTTTTGCAATTCTTATAAAGAGTTATCAAATACTGCCAAAAAGTTATACAAATTTATAAAGAGTCACAATAAGCTACAAAAAGGCACAAAAAGTTACAGAACTGTGATAATATACATTATATACATATGGTATTTTTGTAATGTTTTATAAAGTTCTTCATAAATTTCTTTATAAAAATGAATTAATTTTGGTTCAGGTATATTATGATATTTTTAAGCATATTTTAATGTTGAAAGCAATCAAGAAAGTAAAAAATTGAAAACAATTTAATATAAATTTCCCTCTGGGAAATATGAACCTAATCTTTTGATTGCGACTTCTTCACTATTTATATTTACCACTGAGCGACGTAGACTATAGAGAGATAGAAAGTTCTCTCGCAACAGTTTGTCTTTTTCTAAACTGAGAAAGCTAACCTGGCGCAGTCTATAACTATACTTAATTTTTGAGGCGTAGTCTATACCTATACATACTTTATATATCTACGTAAAACGGCTATATCCCTGGTTAAAAAAACTTATAAGACCGGATTGTGAAATAAACCTATATGATCTTATCCGATTTTATCCGGATTTTGAAACCTATTTCATATGGTCATATTCAAATCAATACAAAATTGGTTATTTCCGGATACGTGCGGATAAAACAGAATGAGATTAAAAAGTCAATCCAGTTTTGTCTGGAATTTGAACTCGGTTTTATCAGGTCTTATCCGATATCATAAGTTTTTTTAACCAGGGATGTATTTGGTTCCAAAAATATGTGTTATAACAATATGGTGTGCACCATGAGGATTTAAATCCTATTCCTAAATAGGAAAAAATCCCATTTACAAATAGAATTTAAAGATATTATTTGTCAGGGTTTGCTGTACTAGTCTTTGGCTCATGCTTGTGCGCCTACGACTCGTACTGAAGTATAATAAAACGCAGCTGAGAAAAGCCTACTTAATTCTTAAGTTACAAAGTTTGCATATGGATAATCAGGTAGTAATTAAATATATCGTAGTTTCATCGCGTATTCACTCGGGATTTCGTGAAGGCACGCAATTGTTTTTCTAATCATTAGCAAAATTCCAATAAAAATGATTCAGTATTAATTGTCATACTTATAAACCTAAGTATACATTACAATACATAAAAAATAATAACAATAAGTATATATATATGCTGTAATAAGTACGGCATCCTCGCTTTATCCGGTAATAAAGGCTGATATGAGAGTGAAAGAGCAGTGCGGAGTCAGCCTAGTGGTCAAGGCGCACGCCTGCAGTTCGGATGGTTGCGGGATCGATTCCCGGCCTCCGCTTTATTTTTGGAATATTTTTCCTTTTACGTAAGCCTCTGCCCTGATACATTGCATACAAAAATACTCTCATTTTAGCCCCTGGCGACTAGGGTTTTTATTTAAATAACCGAAATATATAATTAAAATCTACAAAATATGCAAAATAAATACATGTGATTTAATCGAATTTTATGTGTAATTTAATCCCATTCAATCGAAGTGGGCCATTTCCGATCTCGTAATGGGAGTCTAAGCTATTTTGACCACAAAAGAGCGGAGAAAAATTGAAAAAATATTTTGCTTCCTCATAGAGGAAGCTGCCTGACGGCAAAAAAGTGTATTGCTTAAAGCATGTTACAAACATGTTTTGAGTTACTGGGAATCTTAATACACTATTTTCAGAAAATGTCTGTATGGTGTGTATGTGTCTGTATGGTGTGTATGTGTTTGTGTGTGTGTGCGTGTGTGTGTGTGTGTATGTGTGTGTATGTGTGTGTGTGTGCGTGCGTACGTGCGTGCGTGCGTGCGTGCGTGCGTGCATGCGTGCGTGCGTGCGTGTGTGTGTTTGTTCAAATATCTCTGGTGTGTGTCTGTGTGTATATAGATGTGGATCAACATTACTCTGAATATACCGGGTAAAAAATAAGGTTTTGGGCCTTTGTTTAACACAGGCGGCTCAAAGATATTTTTTTTTTATTTTTCTATGCGTTTTTGTTTTTTAGCGGTTTTTCGATTTTTGAGTTTTAATTTTTCGGGTTTTTTGATACAACCATTTGATACTTAGAAATAATATCATCAATTAAGTAATAATACATTTGAAAGAGCATAAAATTACCTATCTTTTCCCACCCGAAATTTTGGACAAGCTATTTCTCTTTCTTCATTATTCGCAAAATCGTCATGTGTTTTCAAACGGTTATATCTGTGAAATAATTTGAAATAAATTTAGACATTTTATGTCATACAAGTTAGACAGCAAAAGTATTACATATCATGGCAAACTAGTTGCCATCGTCAGACAAAATTAAATATTAAAAAGCGTTGAATTTTTAAAAAAATACGAGTAAGAATACAATTACTTGGTCCCAAAACTTATTCTAAAACATAAAAAAACTGTAAGTTTTTAAACAAGCAGCTATTGGAAAATAATTTTAAAAATCAAGGAATACAACTCATTTTGCCCCATAATCGACTCAAAATATTATGATCATGAATTGTTGTACATAATCAAATATCAAAATCAATTGAGTTTCAAAGAAAAACAAACCAATAAAGCAATCATTTGGTAAAGCGAAAATAGTATCTTCATTTCGAAGCATTAACTATTTTGGATATCATTAAAAGAAGTTAAAAGTTGTTTAACGCTAATATAAATTGATAATGTAGAGACCATGTCATCTCATAGTTATTCTGAAACGTGATTATAAGTCATTATCATGCAAGTCAGGTATTAAGAGTCACTCGAGCCAAAAATTAGTGGAAATACAATCACCAGGCCCAAAAACTTACTTTAAAATCTTACTAAAAGAACTAGTTATGGTCATGTATCAGAAGATAATCTAAACCCCAAAATGTATAGGCAATCCAACTCGTTTTGCTTCACGTTCATCGTAGAACATCATCATTGTATAGTATTAAAGTTGAAAATTAAAAAATTAAAAGTAAATGTCAATCAAATTATTTCAACTCATAACAAGCGCAGCTAACGTCGCTTGGTCTAAAACTCAGTTAGGAGCATGAGGAAGTTAGTCTACTATTGAGCATGCGAGTCGGTAAGCAGATGTTTGGCGAAAAGATGGTTGGAGCCCGATTGCAGCAGGTAGAAATTCCAGCCATTCTGCTTATGTCGTAGTTTCGCATCATTTTAATTACAAGTTATCAAGACGGAATAAATCCACCAAGTTTTACTCTAAAATTCATTATAAAAAAAAGATGAAGATCATTGGCTGTCTTAGCTAGTCAAAAATGTGAAATGTTAACTATTTTAAAAATGCAGATATCGATCAATTAATCTGAATTTTAAAATAAGCATGGCTAACGTCGCTTGGCTCAAAATATCTCTAACTAAACATAAACCTTTTGGCTCTTGAAATTATGAATTACTTGCTATTTTTAAAAAAGTAGATATCGATCAATCAATCTGAATTTAAAAATAAGTATGACTGACGTCGCTTGACTCAAATATTACTTAGAGAGCACAAACCTTTGGACTGTCAAAAATAGGAGTGCTTAGCATTTTAAAAGTAAATGTCGCTCAGATTTTCTTTCTAAAATTCAAAAGAAACAAGAATAAACGATGTCGCTTGGCTCAAAACAAATTATTTAAGTTTCAAAAAACAGGTGAAAGAGTTAAGTCATTTGACCACAAAACTGATTAATAGTTAAGAGATGTTTATATGCTCAAGGATTGTTAATTGAATAAGCAAATGCTTATTGGGTGACTGTGCTTTATGTATTAAGAAATATCAAAGAGATGTAGAATGCACAATACAAAAACTTACATAGATACGGCTGCCAAAGACAAGATACATAGCAACTGCACTATACACATCAGAATACACTGTTGCATATTTTACACTACACTTTGGACACACAGTTAAGGAACAAAAAGCCTCCATGACAGGAGCAGACAAGGCAAACTTGGAAGCGGACGTCATTATTCGTAGCGTCGAATCGCACAACCATCAACTTGGACCGCAAGTTAAACCTTTGGTCGTGAAGCACCCTGTAATCAACCTTAGGGCAAACCGCCCCCGAGTGTGGAATCGCGACGAAGAGCTGTAATAAAGTGCATAATTAGTACTTTAAGTCGAGTGTTTAAAATCAAATAATTTAAAATGCGATTGTGCATTCACTCACCTTATTACCAGGACAACAGAAATGATGGAGATTAGCACTGCCAGACGCGACACTGAACGTAGAGTGCAGGATCGACACCCCACCAGTAGGACTACGCGAGCGCGAGTGCACAGGGTCGTGGTTGGCCGAGCCAATAACTTTCGGATAGCCAAGCTAACATAAGGAAAGAAGGAAATTCAAAACAGTTTCACACTATTATTGAATAAATAAACTAATAAGTAAATTTTAAAGCCGGAAACCTAGTCTTGATCTCCCTTGGTACTAGGAAGCGTCCCCCCGATAGGAAGAAGTGTACTCCCCAATCGTAACGCACTGTGTACTTTTCCTCATAGTACATGTCAATCTCCTAATGGGAACAAAATAAAGTGGAGGGATTAACAACAACAAAATAAAAAAAATATAAAGTGAAAAGAATAGGAAGAGAGAACGCGGCTGTCACAATGTGGTTATTAAATAAAACAACGGGTGTGTCGTGGGCTACGCGGTAGATGTGAATAACATGTGTCGCATTCCTATTAAGAAGTTCGCGCGGGTTATTTGCTTTTTTAATTAGTTGCCTATTTGTAAGAATTTCATCAGCTAATTGATGATAAACTATGGGAAAGGCGCAAGGAAAATTGTTATAAAATATTGTTGCATGTAATTATTTTTTATTAAGGCTATATACAATCATATTTACAGATTCCCTGCATTTTCACAAATTTACAAATATTCTCTTGATCAGTGAAATATGCTCATAAATATTCTATATTATGTAATTGTTGTATTTTTTATTGGCTGATACTTGTGTTAGAGTGTTGATCGTTATTGTTACTATTTATTAGAGTAACTATTGGTTTGTGGTAGCTGAAATATGATATGTAAATGTGGGAATGAATATTTCCTAAGAATCGAGAGAATGTTGCATCAATGGTAGTATTTCTAATGGTTGTTGAAACGTGAGAGTCGTTCGTCATGCGTAGATGTACTGCATTTAACTATAACACGGTATAATCCAATTCTTTTTTAAAACACCAAAACACACAGTTAAAATTATTTTCAAACGCACGCTGTAAGAAAATGCTATAGAAATGCCGGCAACTGTTGGACCGTTATATTTCTGCTACGACTGCGCGCGCCGTTGGCGGCTTCGAAAGTTACAGTGTATAGACTATATAGTATACGTATATACGAGTATGTGTATGTGTGTGTCGCACTGACTATTTTCGAACAAGAGGAGCGGGAGAGGGCATCGTTGCAGCTGCGACTCTGTGTGCGCACGTACATGAGTAGCAGAGCAGGCAAACTGTCGGTTGGTGTCGATGGTAGGGGGCGGCCGCCCTCCGCTGATCTTTTTTTTCCACCCCTCTTCTAGTCCCGGTTACAACAGCTGATGAATCCTGTATAAAGACCCCATACTGCGCGTGCTCTCGAACGTCCCAAGAGATATTATTCACATCAAAAGAGAGAAAGAGAAGCGAAGGAAAAGAAAGAAAGGAAATGTGAAACAAAATAATGAAAGAAGAGAAACTTACCTTTCGACGTTGATTGCAGCACAATTCCTCGTAGTGATACTCCCCCGACATCACTTCATAGCGGATTTTTGATGCACAGGTAAATAATTGTGCATCCTTGTAAGCGGAGTATAACACGCTGGCGGCGGCCGTGAATAAGATGTTGGATCATATCGGATATATCTGCAAAATTTTATCCCGAATTACAGTGGTCTTCAAAAGTTATGGTGACCACAATATTTCACTGCATACTTACACACACTCACTCACACAAACACACACACACACACGCACGCACGCACGTACGCACGCACGCACGCACGCACGCACGCACACGCACACGCACACAAATACACACACACAGATTTTTAAAAAAAAATTTTACCGTCACAAAGCTTTTTCTTTGAGAAAGCAATACTCGTACAAATGTTATATGTTACTGTTATATATATTTCACTGACAGGTTTAAATGTCCCATCAATACCGTAAAAGTCAAAGGCAACAAGCCAATTTTGAAAACCGTGATTGATACATCTACTGGGCTTTTCGGATCTTCAAAAACAGATTCAATTCCATCATCAGTTCTTGCACATGTCAGAGATAGTTTGCAATATATCGACAATAACAATCAGTTATGATTTCGGTCAGAGCAAAGTGGAGAGTTCGTTCATCGAGAGTTTTTAAAGTTCTGGAAACGTTATAAAAGAGCACGCACGCACGTACACATACACACTCATACACACGCACACACACGCACTCACGTACGCACACATGCACGCATGCACGCACACACTCACATACATTTTGAAAAACCTACGTATTCTGATTCAGCGACCTCAAAAACATCGAAATTTATCAAAATCTTGGTTTTCGAAAAAATCATCGTTATAAAGCTTTTTCTTTCAGATGCAAAATATTCTTATTTGATTAAGAGCGGATTGCATCATAATAGTTTAAATAAAATGAATATCATTTATGGTCAAAAAATTCTGCGGGTAAAAGACATAACGACATAACTCCAATTTTTCAATAAATAGTAGATATGGTTCATAAATAGTATATATTGTGATGGTTTTATAGCTATGCGGATCGGCAGCTCTACAAGCTGTGTACAGTGTATGTTGCATATCTACGAGAAGCTCAACAAGCTCAGAAATCACAACTCCCCTCCCGCAGACGCTGGGTAGCCGACCAAGCGGTCCAGCTCTCCATAATCTCCGGCTATACGGGCGAGTTATGAGTTAAGAATGTAAAACAAGACTATAAAGACATATATGTTTGATCAAGATTCAAAAGTTGGTCATATAATCATTATAATAAAGGTAAATCATAATGGCTATGAAATCATTTTATGAAAATTATATATATGGGTCATTATTTGTCAAGCGGACACCCCCCTCTGTCCAAAATTGTGGGACACCTAGAAAATCGTGAGTGGGTTTAAAATTTTTCCTCGCCACCTCTAGTTTACGATGCAGTGTAGTATTTTTAAAAATCTAATATGGCGGCTCAAACTTAGATTGTTTCTAAAATTTTTTCGAAATTCGGTTATATCTTATTCAATTTTGATGCTACACGTTTTTTAAGACCGGAAATTAATTCAGCGGCAAATTTTACAATTTTACAATTTTTTATTTTCTATTTTTATAATTTTGTATTTAATTTTTTTTTTAGCGTCGGGTTTTTGTTTACCTTTCGTACCTCGTAAAATAGCTTAAGTAGTCAAATTCTAGTGACATATTGTAAATTAAGTGCAATACACGAGATTGATGGAAAAAAATTTTGACCTTCAAATAACCTTGAAAACATGACTTTAAGTGCGATAGCATGTATACATGTAAAATTTGCCGCTGAATTCATCTCCGGTCTTAAAAAACGTGTAGCATCAAAATTGAATGAGATATCATCGAATTTAGAAATTTTTTTAGAAACAATCTAGGTTTGAGCCATCATATTGGAGCCGCCATATTAGATTTTTAAAAAGACCACACTGTATCGTACACTAGAGGTGGTGAGGAAAATTTTAAGCCTACTCACGGTTTTCTTGGTGACCCACAATTTTGAACAGAGGGGGGTGTCCGCTTGAGAAAGATTGACCCATACATATAATTTTCATCAAATGATTTCATAGCCATTATGAAACAATTGAATATATTTATTTTAATACCTCTTACTCTCTTTTAATTCAGTCGACGACCAGTGACCTGATCGTTCGACATAGAGTTTTGTACAAGAGTAGACAAAAAAAATTTTTTTTTATACTATACACAAAACTCTATGCCTTTTTCGTATAACTTTTTCGTTATGCTCTCTGTAGCCAATGATTACACCTGGTTTTGTTTCTACACTTTCTGGCAGATGGAGTACTGCACGTCTCGGTGCTTCGCATTATAGTATTTTGCTTGACGGGCTGTGGCTACTTATGCGTTCTCGCAAGCATCTTTTTGTAGCTCGCCGAGTTGTTCCATGCGCCCTTGCCACGCAGTCACGGCCTCGTATTCGACGTTTTCGGACGCTTGAGCGTCTGCTTTGCACCGCAGTGGTTTTGGGTCATTTAGCTGTTGGTCGTCATTTAGCATAGCCGGTATAGTTTTTAAGGACTCTTATCTCGACGTATTTATAGCGTACGCGAATTTTGAGATATATACGTCCCACATTATTTGTATATCCTTATGCATTATGCTTGTATTGCTTTCTCAAACAGAAATATTTGTAACGATGATTTTTTTAAAAACCGAGATTTCTATGAATTTCTATGTTTCTGCGGTCGCTTAATCAGAATATGTAAGTTTTTCAATAGTGTGTGCGTGTGCGTGTACGTGTGTGTATGTGTGTGAGTGTGCGTACGTATATGGTAAAATTTTGTGGTCACCATAACTTTTGAAGGCCACCATGTTTCGGGCTGAAATTTTGCATGTACATTAGATATGACCCAACACAGAACTGATTATATTTTGGAGCTAAATGGTTGAAACTTATTGCTTATTTTAAAAAATATTAAATATAAAAAAAAATTTAAAAACAAAAAAATGTATACGTCAGAAATATGCATAAATTCGTAATGTAGATGCAATTTCATTTCGATTGATGTATCTTGCAATAAAGTGGTCAAAAATTTACAAAATTTCGAATCTCCTTCTTGTAGCCCTTTCAAATGTTGGCAAATATGAAAATAACTCCCCTGCAAGCCAGGCACTGGACATTAAGATTTCAAGGTTCCTACCTCGATTTCAAAGTTTTTTAAATGAATTTATTCACTTTTTTATATAAATTTGGTAAAAAAATTATTAAAACTTTATAAATCAAGGCGAAAAAATTTTAGTAACTTACCATATTAGTGAAATAAAAAAACGACCACATCCGCTTCATCAAAAAAAATTTTTTTTTTCTAAGTGATGAGCCATATGCATCAAGTTTAAACAATAAACAGGCTGTTTTTGAATTTTGAATCTTTGTTCTGATTAGAATCTACATAAAAATTGGCAAAAGTAAATATATCCAAATATACAAACTGTTTCAGTCTCAATATTGTGCAATTTTTCTAGTATCTTAAATAATTTATGTCATAGTTTGATGTAATTTACTTCCGGTAGTTCACGTCATGGAGATTTGTGCATAATTTTACTTAAAAGCTGATAACAATGCCTTTAATTTGAGTGGTGGCAGTATTTCTGAAATTATTTGGATCAAAACTTGTTTTTTTTAATATTACGAAAAATTTTAGATAGTAAATTGGGACAATGCAAAAGACGGTCCTACAACGTGATCCCCAATTTATGACCTAAGAATTTTAATAATATTAAAACGGACATAACTTTTAATCCGAATAACGTAAAGGATGCTGCGATCACTCAAATTAAAGATCTTGTTATCAGCTTTTAACTAAAATTATGTACAGGTATCCATGACGTAAACTACCGGAAGTAAATTACATCATACTATGACATAAATCATTTAAGATGCTAGAAATATTGCACAATATTGAGACTGGAACAATTTCTATATTTAGATATTTTTCCGTTTGCAAATTTTTATGTGGATTCTATTATGAACAAAGATTCAAAAAAATTTTGGGTTTAGAAAAATTATCGAAATTTAGAGTCTTGAAAAATGTTCAGAGATAGTCTATTTTTTGTTTAAATTTGATACATATGGCTCTTCACTTAGAAAAAAAATTTTTTTTGATGAATCGGATGTGGTGGTTTTTCTATTTCAGTGATATGGTAAGCTACTAAAAATTTTTCGCCTTGATTTATAAAGTTTTAATCATTTTTTTACCAAATTTATTTAAAAAAGTGCATAAATTTACTTAAAAACCTTTGAAATCGAGATAGGAACCTTGAAATCTCAATGTCCAGCGTCTGCCTTGCAGGGGAGTTATTTTTTTCATATTTGTCAACTTTTGAAAGGGCTAATCTTACAATGCCCTTAAAGTTTATTTTGTTAAAGAATTGTGATTTTGAATATTTAAAATTTGTAAAAATTTGAAAAAAATTATTTACTTCATTTCACACGTTTGATATGTCAAAGAGATGAAATATTTGTGAAGTTCATATAATTTATTTTTGATTGGTATATCTCACTTTTACTTTTAAGTTGTTTTTGTTAAAGAATTGCAATTTTGAATTTTTTAAATTTGTTAGAATTGGGAAAAATATTTTTTCTTATTTAAAATGTTTGATATGTCAAAAAAATTATTACATCCATAAAGTTCACGTTCATATCCTTCCAATTACTGTATCTTACAGGCACTCTGAAGTGGTTTTTATTTTAAAAAATGCGCTTGAGATGTGGTAGACGTAAATACGTTTTGATTACGTGAAATGGCAAACGATCAAGCATAACCTAAAAAACACAGAATTACAGGTTTACATTCATCTCTCTAGAGGTGACCCATTGAGCTGCCGTGGGAGCCTAATATTGTTTTTTCTGAAAGTTTGTAAGGAGATGGAGAATTTCTTTCTTGGTAACGTCGAATTGATAAAAATGGATAAAAAAGCTTTCTAGCTCTCTAGCTCTCTAGTTCTCTAGCTCTCTAGCTCTCTAGCTGTCTAGCTTTCTAGCTCTCTAGCTCTCTAGCTGTCTAGCTTTCTAGCTTTCTAGCTCTTTAGAACACTCTACTGGGTCACACAGTTGACTTGAAGGGCTGAACATTTTTTTGACAGCTTTATTCATAGGTACTTTCATATAAAAATCGGTGGCATATAACAAAGAATCGAGCGTGCACGGATTTTTAAAATTTGTTTGGAATAATATATATATATATTTCAATTCTTTTATGTTATTTTTATGAACGAAACACGATTTTAAATTTTAATTTTTCGCCATCACTTATAAACGCATTTGTATATTTTATTGAAATGTAGGTTCATTAAAAATAACTAAGCATAGAATTGATTAAATTTCCGAACCAGTAACTTACTATTTTCATTTACCTTAAGAGAATAGTATTGTCCATAACGTTCTTTATAACCTGGTCGATCATTCCTAAAATCACTTTTATCAATGTAGAAATTCAATACATGTTTGTGCATGAAATCTCTTTGAGAAAGCATTATGCTAAAGCAGTTAGCAGTGTTTTCTTTTGTTTATTTAATGCTTCTTAGTAAAAATAGGCTGGGTTCTGCCTCGATGTCTTTGTGGCTGCTTGGCCGCGCTAAGGACTTACGCTTGTTGAGCTTCGTTTGAACACGGCAGTAGCTGCAGACTTCTGCGTGTCCTGAAAATTTGTGCCTGATCAATCTGTCGATGCGGAGTAAAGCGCCTTATCTTCTACTGTACATACTCATCAGCAGCTTTCTATCATTATACGGAATGGCCTTTGCTTGTAGCAGGCTCCTTTCAGTCTCGTATACTCCTGCGTGCGGTATACCTTTGGCGAGGTGTCCATGGTTTGTTGTTTGTGGTGCTGTCGTCGATCCAACCTTGCAGATGATAAGGCGCTCACATGAGCGCATTCCTCGACTTAGTGTCATATGTTCAAGATAGTGGCCTTCTCGTAAGGAAAGCTAGATCCTCTGTTGATGTACAGTTGAACGCTGGAGTATTTATTGGCTGAAAGGTTGCTGCACAACAGTTATTTTGAGAGTATTTGCTCGATTTCCATTTGGGTCTGCATTCTTGATGAATCTAGATAGTTTTAGATCATATTAGAAAAAGGTGGAACCCCCAGGAAAAATCGATTTATTGGAAGTGTGAATTAATTTTGATGGATTTTATGTAAAATTACGACTATATTTTTAAAAAATGGTTACAAATTCATTATTCAAAGTATTGTCCATCGTTACCTAGGACATTCTCCCATCTTTCCGGCAGCAAGTGGATTCCATGTCGATAAAATAACTTATCATTCGAGACTATTCAAGAATCAAGCCATTTCTCGGTTTCTTCAAAAGAATGGAAGCGCTGCCCAGACAGATGGTACGTCATTAATCGAATTAAGTGGTAGTCAGAAGGAGCAATGTCTGAAGAGTACGGTGGGTGAGGTAGAAGATCCCAGCCAAGTGCTTCTAAAGTTTCCTTGACGGGTTTTGCAACATGTGGCCGATCGTTGTCATGTTGAAATTTCACATTATGTAACTAGGGCAAAAAGTCGAATATTTTTCCCGCGGGTGAGTTTACTGCCCCAGCGAGCGAACCGAAGCGAGGGCAGTATCACCCAAGCGAAAAATCGACTTTTTTCTCGAGTTACATATAGTACTTTATGCCCATCTCAACTGTGGCCACATTTTGACTTGAAAAGCAGGACTAATGGACTGTTAAAAGACGACATTGTTAAAAGACAATCGAAAATCCGGGGTAATTGGTAGAACTTGATGAAATAAAGGAATTTGGAGTAGTTTCTAGTGATATCACTTTTTTCCGCTAATCATTTTTGCGGGCAAAAAGTGTAATTTTTGTCTCACTTTTCAGGGAAAAAAGTGGCCATTTTCGTTCAGATAGGCATAAAATAACATTATAGTGTATTTTAGCATACAGTAGCCGTTTTTCCTTAAATGCTCGGCTCAAACGCGTCAATTGTTGTTGATAACGTTCTCCAGGTATGGTTTCGTTGGGTTCGAGCAGCTCATAATATATTACACCCAGCTGATCCCATCAAATACAGAGTATAAGTGTGGCGCCGTGGATATTCGGCTTTGGTATTGATGTTGATGGTTGGCCGGGCCTACCCTATGATTTTTTATGCTTGGGTTTATCGTAGCGTATTCATTTTTCATCACCAGTCACAATACGATGCAAAAAACTTTTTCGAATGTGTCGCTGGAGCAGCTGTTCATATGTGAAAAAACGTCTTTCAACGTCTCTTGGCTACAATTTATATAGCACACAGTTTTCTTGCTTTTGAATCATTCCCAGTGCATGTAATCGTTTGGAAATGGTTGAGCGCTCCACTCCCAATGATTCTGAAAGTTCATCTTCTGTTTGACTTGGATCTTCATTGAGTAATGCCTCCAATTTTTCATCTTCAATGGATGACTGTCAGCAGCACTTTTCTTCGAATTGAACAAGAAAAGTAACACTTCCCGCAAATGACGTTTTGTTGGCACGTAATTCGACATATTCAATGTTCAAAAGAACTATATTGTTTATATTTCGCATTATCCAATACGATATGGTACTGATTACGCCCTCTCTTAGAAATCCTTCGAAAATAAATCACACACTCAACACAAATTACCAATGTAATAATTATAACTCCTATCGTGAAATAGCTTTAGCACCGCGTGTGCAATGATAGCATCAGCACGGTACTGTGTATTTCTTAGCTATCAGCTGTTCAGTTCTGCGCACTCCTGCCTTTCGTGAAGGCGATTTAGCGGCCCTCTCTTCGTCTGGTGCCTAAATCAATAATTTCAACTATGTTTTTTCGTTTATTTTTTGAATTGCTGAGTCAGTTGGAATGAAGATCAATAATTTCAACTATGTTTTTTCGTTTATTTTTTGAATTGCTGAGTCAGTTGGAATGAAGAAGAACAGCTAGTGTTATATATTTTTTATACTGTTATTATTAGTAAACAAGTAGTTAATTTTATTCGGTTAGGTAATTTAATTTAGTTTGAGCATTAAATATAGAAAAATAAAATACAACAGGTGATAATAGATCAAATTTAGTAGAAGCCGGGCATACCAACATTTTTTTATTTTATTTGTTTTGTTAATCTAGATGCATATGCCTTTATTAAAAATTCTCCTCCAAGTATATCGCTTCTGCAATACAGCATATATAACATGTATATTATGGTGCGACTTGGCAGAACGATTATGGCTATATGGTCGCATTCATATTTTTTAATTTTGATTGTTGCGCTATTTGAAATTTATATTGTTGTACATTTTTAAAGTCTTTATCATTATACATTTGAATTTTGACATGCTATGCATATTTTGGAATTCTTCAGCATTGTTCATTTTGAAGTCACGATTATTATATTTCTTGAAATTGATTGTTTAATTGCTTATGAATATTTCTGTGACACCCGAATGTGTTACGTTCGGGGGGAGGGGGGGGGGGGGGGTCACACAAAATAATAAAAAAAGTACTATTTTTCCTCAGCACTGTCACTTTCAGAGCTTTGGCTGGTTGGCTTCTGGGGCGGGTCTTTTATTGTTGTGGCACTTTTCAACTTATCGGGCGTAATAATTCTGCTGATATCACCATTTATTATCTTTGCTCTCTTATGAGTGTAGTAAATAGAAATGATCACATAAAGACCCTCGTAGTCGCGGTTGTACTTTTCCATTTGACGTTCTTTATGTCTATAAACTATTTCGCCTTCTCAATAATTTTGCACATTAAGCTTCCTATCGTAATAGTATTTAGACCTAAATTTAGCCTGAACCACGTTCATGGTGGTCAAGGTTTAAATTTCTGAGAGGTGTATTATTTAGTCTGCCATATATTCGTTCTTATTCACAATTTCGTGTGGTGCAAAATTCAACGAATCATAGGTCGTGCAGTTATAGGCGTGCTGACAAATAGGCTTTCATTTGCTCCAACCCTTCTTATTTTCTGTGTATTTTTTTAAAAATTCCATGAGCGTGTGGTGCACGCGTTCGATGCCACCATTTGACTGCGTATGATATGCTGTAGTGCAGTATTTGTCTACCTTAAAGAGATGACAAATCGCATATAGCACTCTATTTTGGAAGTGTGTATCCTGGTCTCTTAGCAGAGCTGTGTGTGGTTCAAAATAGCAAATATGGATGCAGTATTTTGATAGACAGTCCTGTAATGTAATGATGTATTTATAGCCTTCTTCTGAACCTTAATGGTGTATCGGTTATTACTAGTGGCAATTGAGTTTTTGCACGAACTAGCTTATTTGTTTGGTATTCTACACATCCTAACACAATTTGACGCAAATCTAGACGCATGGTACGCCAGTAGAAATCTTTGGCAATTTTAATGAAAGTTTTGCTTATGCCTCTATGCCCACCGACCGCTGTTTTGTGATATTCTTTAATCAGTCTGTAGCGATTTATTACATGAGGAATAGATAAGTTATTTATATACAACACTTATATCAGCGGCAGTCCTTACATATGATTTTCCAATAAATTAACGAAGGTGGTCAATTCAGATAAGGTTAGGTTAGCCAAATCTCTTATAAAATAAAACTAAGCACTTCAGAGCGGCATCTCTCTCTATTTCTTTAAAAATAATCGCGATCTTGGTCATCTCGACTTTTTCGATCGTAATAACCCTTGCTGCCGTTATAGTGGTTAATTTTATTATTATAATTGTTGTGATTATTGTGCCCTTTATGATTATCATTGAAGCCCTCGCGACGGGTCTGTTGTCATTGCGATAGTCATAATTTTTATAGCGCTGGCGTCACGTTCTAATATCTGCTTCAAGAATAAAGCAGCCCGTATACTCGTGCCCTGATCTATCACAATAATTGCATTTTAAAGCATCGCTCTTTTTGTTTTCGCAATTATCTTCACCGTGCACTGTCCAGCCGCAGTGATTGCACTTTGTTTTGTGGGCGCAGCTGTTGCTAATCGAATGCTTACCATGATTTTTTCAATTATTCTGTTCTCGAAAGCCGAAAATTGAGATGTCTGTGCGCCTGGAGACTGCTGAGAGGCCAGAAAGTTTACTTTAGGGGCGGCTATTGAAGGTTATGTCACGATTTGTACGATGGATAAGTGAATGCTTTGTTTGCATTCGAATTTAAGCGCATTTCTTATAGCCTCATTTAAGGGGGGAGTCTGCTTTTCCGGCTTCATAAAATCGATTTTTTTGTCTTAAATCTATTCCAAAACTATCCAAGAATACGTCTTCAAAATTTCAGAGGCCAATTCGACATATTTCCGAAGCTAGAGCAGTTTTAGTGGCCGAGCATGGAGCAGGTGCGAATGCTCGGGCAGACCCGAGCGCGCGCGCTCCGCCCCTCGATGTATTCTATTATTCCACTATACTCGTATATACCTGAAAAGGTCCAACCGTCCTTTGAAACATTATTTGGAGTTTCTAGAAGGTCTGTGTTGGAAGAACAGTATACAATATAACGGTATACTATAGTTCTCGGCATCGGCTTCTACACTGCTGTTCGTAGCGTCAGCTTTCAGTTCCACTTTTGATTTTGCCGAGTACACATTGAAATGTCAAGCTACCCGAAAGGTGATCGATCTAAAAGACAGCGTGCTGCGGAACCGCGAAAGCGGAAATTTCACGGCAATCCTTTTACAAGTGTTTCATCGGACGATGGAGACTTACACACGAGCCGCAGTGAGCAGAAGTTAACGACAGCAAGCAGCGATGATGTCATTATTCATTCTGCGCACTGCTACCGCATTATTGAATTTATATCTGTGTTTCTCGCCATTTCGGAAATCGCAATTTGCAGATCATGCAAGCATAAATTAACGTTTGCAGAAAGCGGTCATCGAGGCCTAGGATTTAAAATTATTGTCCAGTGTATGTCCTAAACATTTGAATTCCGGCTATAAAATCGTCGAAATTGCAGCATATATGGCTGCAGTCATTTTTAACTAGGGCTACTCTGCTGTACTTTCCACCATGCAGCTGCTCAATATCATCATCGGGCAGCAGTGCAAAAATTTTGCTGACGACGTCGATGCTGAACGCATAACGCGGGAGAACCGGCGCGCATCATTTTCTAGCAAGAAGACTCGTACAGCCCGAAGATTGGAAACCCTCAGCCAAAACGCGTTTCATGAAGAAAAAGGAAGGACTAATATATGGCTCAGGGATAGCTGATTAACCTCTAATTACTGTAAGTACCCAAAAACTTATATTTTTTTGGTCCGAAAACTATAAGCGCGTTTTCTCGAGTTTTCATTTTTACGATTTTTAGAAAACGGTGCCGGTGATAGCAAAAAGAATATACATCCGATCGAAAAAAATCAATATGATCTAGCTTTAGTATTAAATTATCTTCTATTTGAACTAAAAAAGTTGGACAAAAGTATTATTTAAACTACTTTTTTTGCAACTTAAAGTGAATTTTTTTTTTAAAAAAGTAAATTTTTTTTCAAAATTCGAAAAAAAATGGAATTTGACAACTTCTTTGGTATTTTTTGAATTCATATAGAAAATAAACTTATAAAAATTAAAAAAAAATTGGTTTTGACTGTTTCAGACGCACCGCACGACCTCCATCACCGGCACCGATTAGAAAGTGCAGACTCCAAGCGCTCCGGCAAAATGGTCATAACTTGAAGAAATTTTAATATTTTTTAATAACAAAAATTGTTTTTTAAAGCTAAAATATAGTACATTATGTTCTCAAAATTTCGTTTACCGAAATCATTTCCTTTCCTTTCAATAAAATCGCTGAAAGAACGCTTTCTATTCGGCTCTTAAAGCAGACTCCCCCCTTAAATTTTTCGGACGTTCACCGCGCACTTGATGGTCGAAAGGATGTGTACGACCAAACATAAAGTCTGTCTAGATTCGCTTCCCGTTTCCACAATTCAGGAGTGCTACATTCAATGTACGTCGCCATGTCAAATATAGTCAAGTATACACCAGATTGCGGTAAATTAATTTCGCGTAATCCAGGATTGGTAGTCCAGATCGGATCGATATTGTCTCTTAAATTGTACTCACTCGAGCATCTACTGGGCTGGTCGATCTCCGCTTATTTTTTTCGCTTTTGCGCCAGAAAAGATTCGATAACGACATTGTACTTTTCAACGCGATATTTAAATACTACGAGAAAATAAAGGAAAATGAGTGTAAAATTCGAAAAATATTATACAACAATGAAAATTCAAAGAAATCCGGACGATTTCATGTGGCGGTCTAATTGCTACACTCGATTTAACCCGCGGTGGACAAAATATAATTTTATTTGCACAGGACTTATCCTTCCTACCTCTGCTTAAAACGGTAAATAAATTTGAACTCCTAAACGTCCATCCTTCCTGTCTCTGGACTTGACTCGGTGGTACGTGACCACCCACGATGATATGGAATAACTTTTTCACTTGACTAACAGTCCGTGTGCCTCACATGCGAAATACATAAGAGAGCCAGTGTTACGGAGAGGGATAACGCAATGCCTAAGGTTCATCGCGTATTTCACTCGGCATACTTAAGTGTCGAGACTCCATGAGGTTGGGATGTTCACAAGAAAAAACACAGATAGGGCAAATGGTTATTTATTCAGTCAAACTAGGCGGGAGGGGTGTTTGTTTGCGACCGTCGCCCCAATCATCATCCGAGTCTGAAAAGGCCCTTTCCACCCGTGCTATACATTATTATTAGAAACATGTTTTGAGACATTAGGATTAAAATACATTATCTTTAGAAATAATCTGTATGGATGTGTGTGTATGTGATTGTATGTGTGTATGTGTCTGTGTGTGACTGTGTGTATATGTGTGTGAGTGTGTGTGTGTGTGTGTGTGTATGTGTGTGTGTAGACGGATCTGTATAAATAAATTTATTTTTCGATGTTTTCTTGTTTTTTTAGCGCTTTTTCAATTTTTGAGTTTTAGTTTCTCTTATTTTTTATGCATTAGAAAGAGCATAAAATTATCAATCTTTTCGGCCCTGAAATTATAAATATGCTACTTTATTTTCTCTGTTATACACGAAATCGTCGTGTTCTGTTTAAGGGGGCAAACCACCTTTAAATTGTCAAAAAATCGTTTTTTGTATTTACCTTATTTATAGGAAATTTCCCGTAGAATAAGCTTCCGAAAACCGTTTTAAGATATCATAATTCCTTTTAAAGTTACAATATAAATACTGAGACAGCTTTTTTGCCGATTTTGCGTAAATTCGGTATTTTATCAATTATTATATATTTTATTATTATTTATAACTAAATGTTTGATTGATTATTTTATTTAGTTATAAAGCAATAAAATATAATATAATAAGATCCATGCTTGTATATTCAAATATTTGCGCGTTGTTATATGTAATATTGGCGCATGTGCGAATTACGAGTAACGTGACATGTCATTACGTCACAAGATAAAGGTCGATAAATCAGATCGAATTTTTGACTAACCTTACCCGTACATTTTTGCTACTTTTGACAGTTGGCTTTTATGTTTACAAACCACCTGTTAGTAAACACAGCTAATATTTTTATTGTACTGAACTTATACAGTGTTTTAATTGCATTTGACAATTTGTGAATGTGTGTAAATCAGTGTAGTGAAAATGTCTTCTAAAAGAGATAAAAAAGGAAGATTTACAAAAGAAGCCTAGACTATCCACCAGCTCAGCGAGGAAACTCCAAAACACAGCTAGTGCTAGAGACACCAGTGATACAACAAACAGAATCATTGACACTTCAATTTTATTTTCTAAATTTAGAAGTGTTCTGTGTTGTAATCGGTGCCATGGCAGTGTTCAATTAAGTGAATCTGGTGTGCAGGGTCTTTGTTTCAAAATAGATATTGTGTGCTCAAAGTGTGGTGAAATTGCAGCGATCAACTCCAGCAACAAAGTAGGAGCCAAAGGAAATGCATATGAAGTGAACAGAAGATCTGTGTTGTCTGCTCGTACACTTGGACATGGACACGCTGGCCTTTCAACTTTTTGTGAGATTATGGACCTATGCAAGCCAGTTGCCCAATCGGCTTTTGATTAAATAAATAAGCAGTTGAGTGAAGTGTGTGAAAGTGTCGCTCAAGAGTTTAGTATGATAAGTACAGTTTACTCAATTTATTCATTTTTATGTTTTTTTTTTGCATTTCAGGTTATTCAAGGAGGAGGAAGACTCATGGGACTCCACGCACCAGAAAATATTGATGTACACTGCTGCAGATGTTTGTCTGCTTCGTTGAAAAGAAGAAAAAAGTAGATGCAATTGATAAGATGAGTATAAATTATATCTATTAGAACTTGTAAATTAATTGTTAAATAACTCTAAATGTTGTTTTTATCAATTTCAGCTTACTGTCCGTAAGATTCCAAGTGAACGCATGGACAGATTGGGCTCAAAATTTATGGAGATACTCATTATAGTAGTACTTTTCATATGAGCGTAGGGATTTTGATTTGAACGAATAGAAATTTTTTTACATCTATAAAAGTGATAAAATTATTAAAAAATAAGTGTTATATTGACAATGTTCATATAAAAAAATACTTCTACTCGTTCAAATCAAAATCCCTACGCTCATATGAAAAGTACTACTATAATGAGTATCTTCATACATTTTTAGCCCAATCCATCCATGCGTAGACTTGGAATCTTACGGACAGTGCTTAAAGTCTTCGAAAACAGTCTGGTTTGCCATGGAGGCATAGAAGGTCCAACGAAGGTAAAAAATATACAAATTGGTAGATTTTTATGTATACTTTGAGGAAAAAAAAACCCTTATTAAAATAAATATCAAAATAAAAATTCTTAATTAATTTTTTGTTTCAGATTTTAAAGGTGTGTGCCCCCTTAAACGATGAAAGATGGAAAATATAACATGGAAAATTTTTGGAAAAATTTGAGGTAATTAGGAATATGGATAAGAATATTTTCCAAAACTTCCAAGCATTTAACCTTTTCCTTTTTTGAGAAAAGAATAATTTTGTAAAAAAAATCGTTTTTTTTCCGCAAAGGATAACGAGATTTACATTCAGAGTTATTGGAGGTTATATTTTTTAAAAATATTTGTTTACCTTAATATCTCGAGAACGGCACTGTCATTTTTTGAAAGTCGGGGTTAATTTTCTTCGTTTATAATGAAGATTCTAAATTGAAAAGAAATTTTGAGATTCATCGATCCGTTTTTGTTTTACAATGATTTCATTATTTTATGATTACCACATTCTGAAATCGATAAGGTAAATTAATTTTGTATTTTGTCATTCTTTCTATGCATTTAATGGGCATGTGTCCCCTCATTTTTTAGGCTCAGATTTGTCACGAAGGATATGTGATTTTGTATTTTACATTTGTATTTTATATACTTGTTTGTTGTGTTGTGCGATGTAGGTCGAGAGAAATCCATAACCTGCTTACTAGCGTCTGAGACACTTTTGATGAGGCTATATGGGCATATAATCCATGCATTGAAGCACAATGCGTAATTGGAGATTTTTTCCGACGAATAACTCGAAGAAAAAATTCTCGAGAATATTCGTCAGGAATCGAACCCTCGATTGTCTGAGCGTCTGAGCTGAGGGGCTCTGTGAACGCTTCATTTTACATTTGAAAGTGTATGAAATTACGTATAAACGGTGATATTTCTTTCTTTTTTATAACTTTTCCATGGATATTGTTAAATACTGATCGAACAGGTATTTAAAAGTTAATGAAATAATGTTTATTAGTAATTTTTATGATTCATTTGTTACAAATCCTTGTAAAAATGACACGTATCAATGATTTAATTACACGCTAATCTCGTTTAAGCGAAATTTCGGAGTGAAATGCAACTCGAAGAATGAGTGAAATAAATCACTCTAATTAGAGTGGATTTTTAGATCTAAAAGTAGAGTGGAATCTTTCACTTTTAAGTAGAGTCAAAGCTCACTCTACGTTAGCGTACATACTTTACATACGGACAACAATGAACAACTAACCTATTATTTTATTTTTAAGTTTATAATATTTCAAGCGTGATCAGAAAGACATTTTTCAATAATAATAGGGTTATCAAAATAAATAAAATAAAGTCACAGTACTATGACTTTTACGACACATAGGAAACAGAATGAAGTTGGATATCTTTATAACATTTTCTTATGAATTTATTATTCCGTACCAACCGCTTCTAGACTATACGAGATATTCTGTGAACACTAGGAAATACCCAATTTACATAATCCAACTGGGTTTTGTATATTAGTATAAACAAATAATACAGAATGTCCTAGAGGTAGATAAAACTGACTTTCTTCAAAAACATGCAAATGTATGAATTCATTACTCTGGACCAGCCACTTCTAGGCTATACGAGCCATTATGCCAATGCTAAGAAAGATCTAAAACACATAATTCAACTTATTTGTATACGTATAAACTACAAAAATAATACAGAATATCCTAGAGGTCGATAAAAGTTACTTTTTTCAAAAACGTACAGCTTGAAAGAGTGTTTTACTCCACCCTGGTAACAAAAGCATCGCAATTTCGCCGCAATTCTGCTGCAATCGTGCGTGCAATCACAAAAATTGCGGCAGACGAGTGCGTCAGGATTGCAGCAGACGTGCAGTCGACAAGTGCAACTAAGAGGGGTGAAATAATGCACTCGCGAGTGCAGCAGAATTACACCCGAATTACGTACGACGATTGCGACAGACGAGTGCGGCAGGATTGCAGCAGACGTGCAGTCCACAGACCCGGTGGAAGCAAAGCATAGAGGACATAAGTCGCTGCCTCCAGGCGGCGAGCGCATCAGTTTTGGGCTCACTCGATTAGTTTGGCGTGGTAAATACTATAAGAGACCGCGCACAAGCCGTCTGGGAGATAAAACTCTTTGGAGCTCTTTTTTTTGTTACCATTCTCGGTGATCTGAGTTTTTTCGCTACGAGGTGTGTGATCGTTTTTGAAGTATATCTTAATGCACTCGCAAATGCGTTACATCATCCCCCTTAATCACACTTGTCAGCTGCACGTCTTCTGCAATCCTGCCGCACTCGTCTGCCGCAATCGTCATACGCAACTCGAGTGCAATCCTGCTGCACTCGCGAGTGCATTATTCCATCCCCCTAAGTGGCACTTGTCGTCTGCACTTCTGCTGCAAACCTGCCGCACTCGTCTGCCGCAATTTTCGTACGTAATTCGGGTGCAATTCTGCTGCACTCGCGAGTGAATTATTTCATCCCCCTAAGTGGCACTTGTCGTCTGCACTTCTGCTGCAAACCTGCCGCACTCGTCTGCCGCAATTTTCGTACGTAATTCGGGTGCAATTCTGCTGCACTCGCGAGTGCATTATTTCATCCTCCTAAGTCGCACTTGTCGGCTGCACTTCTGCTGAAATCCTGCCGCGCTCGTCTGTCGCAATCGTCGGGCAGCAGAAACCTAGTCAGAGTGTGAAGCAGACCGTGCACTTTCGTCGCAATCGCGAGTGCGACAGACTGTGTTACCAGGGCAGTCGAAGATACCAGTTGTAGACTATATGAGCCATTCTCTCAGCACTTTGAAAGACTTAATTTACATAATCTAAGTAGTTTGTATAGGCATAACAAACTGAAGCAATACAGAATGTTGTAGAGGTCGATAAAAGTGCCTCTATATGAAACATAAAGATTATTGAATTTATTAATCCATCCCAACCACTTCTTGACTGTACGAGCTACTTTGCCAATCCATAGAAACATCCATTTTACACAATCTAACTGATTTTATAGATTTAACCAACCGAAATAATACAGAATGTCGTGGAGGTCGATAAAAGTAACTTTGAGAAACTATGAGAAATATACAATTTATATAATCTAACTAGTTTTTATAGATATAACAAACTGAAATAATACAAAATTTCCTAGAGGTCGAGAAAAATTCCATTCTTCAAAATCATAATGCTATATGAATTTATTACTCCAGCCCAACCACATCTTGACTACTACCTACTATGTTAACACTAAGAAAGATTCAATTTACATAATCGAACTGGTTTTTATAGATTTAAAAAATTGGAATAAGAGAGAATGTCTTAGATGTCATAAGAAGTGACGTATTTATAAAAACATATAGCTGTATGAACTTATTTATCTGTACCAATCATTTCTAGACTACCCCGAGCTACTCAACCAATATATAAAAACATGCAATTTGCATAATTCAACCGGTTTTTATAGATATAACCAACTGGAATAATACAAAATTTCCTAGAGGTCGGTAAAACTGTATTTTTTTCAAAAGCATACAACTGTATGAATTTATTTCTCCAGACAAACCACTTCTAGACTGTACTAGTTACTATGTCAACACTCAAAAAATGCAATTTACATAAGATAACTGGTTTTTATAGATATAATAAAAAATTATCTTTCTTCAAACCATCAATGATAAAAATTACATACTTTTTGAGGTATTATTTAGAAAGAGATATAGCAATTTAAAATTAGTTTATTAGAATAAAGAATTTCATATTGGAACAACTAATTTAATTTGAAGAAGCCAAATGCCAATGAATTGGAAGCAGTTTCTTAAAAGTTAAAATTTATGCGGAATATTCTATATATTTATATAATTAAATTAAAAGATAATTATTTATCTATTAAACAAACGAATTTTTATCTATTTTTTGATAAACATACGAAATTAGAAACAAAAGATTCCTCGATTAGTGTTTATTTTATAACGATTTTTCTATTTACGATATTTCTATATCGATAATGCAATTTTTGATCATAAGCTTAAAAGTTTTTGTAATTTAACTTTTGACAACAATCAATGATTAAATTGCACCTTTTTGAGATATTAATAAGAAAGAAATAGAGCAATTTAAATAAAAAGGATTAGTATAAAGAAATTCATATTGGAACAGTTTATTTAGTTTGAGGAGGATAAGTGCCAATGAATTGGCAGCGGTTTTTCCATTTGTTATATCGTGTGTTTAGAAATTTTATTCTAGCCTCTATAACTTTCAAAATTAAGGTTAAAATTAAATTAAAATTTTCACTGAAGTTCAGTAATATAGAACTATAAACCTTGCAAATTTATATGCACGCCATAAGTTCATTGCTTCTAAAGAATCAGAAATGTTAAAAAAATGCATTATGTTGGATAACGATATCTTAAAATATAGAGAAAATTTTAGATTTTAGATTAAGTTTTTGCACACAGATTGATTAGATTATATCAACTCGTGTTTGAGCTTAGCTGAGCTACACATAAACATAACACACGCAAATGCACGTGCACACACACATAGACACATACATTCATACATACATATGAGGCATTTCACGTCAAGTGTCCTGAGCCGAAAATAAACGGCAAAATCAACGACTTTCGCGTCTGATATAAATTTATCAATAATGGTTTTTATAGCTTTTTTCACGAGCTATTAGCTGGTGATAACTATTTTTCAAAATCTTCATAATTTGACCTTGAAAAATCAAAAAGAAAACTAAATTTGCATTTTTCTCAAGAAACGTCATTTTTTTTTTTTCATAATACTTTTAAATGAAAGGTCAGTTTCTTTTACATAAAAATCATCCTTGTCTCAAAAGGGTTTTTTGGTATTTTTTGGTATGTTCTGCAGGAAATCGTATTCTTGATGCTACAGCCTTATATTCATGGGCAAAAAATTACTGTTAAGAAACAGAGGTATTTTTTAGTACCAAACAAAGTTATGATTTAACTGCGAATGCTTTAAAAGAAAGATTCGATAACGCAGTGACGATTTCAGGCACATTGCAGAATCACGCATACCTTTCGAAAGTGTTAAACAAAAATGAAGAAATTTTCACAGTCTACAAAGTACGACATTTTTGTTAAAAGAGTGACAGATGAAACAAATTAAAGCCAAGAATGCAAATTTGAGTGAAAAAAAAAAAGAAAACAATAAAACAGACGAAGCAAACCACAACCAAGAAAAACAATACGATTAAAAAAAGGTACGAAAGTAGTAAACAAAAAGAAAACTTAAGAAAAATATAAGAAACGTGTATGAATCATACATACTACATTTTAATTACACTTTTTTATGAGGTAGAAGCTGCACTGCCCAAGCACTGACGCGGTGGAAGGTCACGCATTCTTCGAAGCTCTGTTATTCGAAAATACTAAAACACGCTTTTGAGACAAAGATGATTTTCATGTAAAAAAACTGACCTTTCATTTAGAAGTATTAAAAAAAATGACGTTTCTTGACAAAAATGCAAATGGATTTTTCTTTTTGATTTTTCAAGGTCAAATGATGAAAATTTTGAAAAATGGTTATCACCATCAAAAAGCTCGTGAATAAAACTATAAAAGCCATTATTGATAAATTTTTTAAAAACAAGTCTAATATAACACAGGACCACAATATGAAATCGGGGCAGAGCATTTCTGATCTCAATTGATCTTTATGTTTTTGTGGCCGCTGATCACATGCCGGTGTCCATATGACCCAGCATGTCCGGTTCAGGTCAAATGAAGGTCAAACCCCTTAAATCGATCGATATGATTTTTTGACCCCGGATTCTGAAAAAACGGAAAATTTTACGTCCAGATACGCTTTGACCTTTTCGTCAAAGTGACCCTTAGAGGTCATTTGAAGGACATTTGGAGGTCAATTCCTTGTATCGAACTTCTAGGTTGATATTAAGGTAAGAAATAGGTATCGCAACAGTTGATCTTTATGTTTTTGGGATCGCTGAACACGATGCTGGTGTCCATATGACCCCAGCACGTCTGGTTCAAGGTCAAATGAAGGTCAAACTCCTTAAATCGATCGATATAATTTTTTTGACCCCGAATTCTGAAAGAACGGAAAATTCTACGTCCAGATACGCTTTGACCTTTTCATCAAAATGACCCTTAAAGGTCATTTGAAGGACAGTTGGAGGTCAAATTCTTCTCTCGAACTTTTAGACTGATATTAAGGCAAGAAATGGGTCTGTTTTAATACAGATGCTAGTGAAATGAACAATTCTTGAATCCCGAAAATATTGTGCATTTCTTGGTTTTTGCGAATCACATGTAAGAAGAAATAAACATTTGCTTTGCCTACGATCTGACAAGAGTCAACAGATTAAATCATGGATTGCTGTTTCTGCTTGACCAATATATTTGGGTACAATAAAAAGTATGATTCTGCAATATCCTATGCATCTGTTCAATCTATAACTAAAATTGTTTTATGGATGAAAGAAAACATCAGATGTCTATTGACGAAGTTTCTAAAATAGAAACTCATCACATAGATAAGAATGTCATTTCAAGAATTTAAACATCAGCAATGCGTCGAATTGAATGAATCGAAAAAATTTGACGGTGGTCAACGCGAGAATGCCCACCGTTTTAATCAAGATAAGCTGAGAGACTTGGTACGGGACGCAGGTCGTTTGAAAGAGATTTCCGACCTCTTAGCTTCAAGATTAGAAGAAAGGAATTAATATGGATAAATGAATATGGATGAATTGAATGAAATAGCTAGTGACTGGCGACTATTTATCGATTCATCGGCAAGGACTTTTAAAGCTGTCTTGCTTCGGAATGGACACGTGTATCCTCTACCGGATGGCCATTATGTATTCTTTAAAAAGGAATACAATAGTTCCCATTTTCGGTTTGAAAAATTAAAATACGATATATATTTAAAAGTGACAATTAAATTGAGATTTGAAAATAACCAGTATTTTATTAGGTCAACAAAGTGGCACAAAGTATTCAGTTTTTTTGTAAGTGTACCAGTCATGCACGAGATCAACATTGGGTAAAAAAAGTTTGGGCACTCAGGCAAGATTTAACTCTAGGATCTAAGAATATTGTTAAAGAGGCTGTTATTTCTAGTCATTATGTCATCCTTTCACCTTTACATACCAAAATCGACTTATTTAAATAGCTTTTCAAACAATGAGGGTATTGGAGAGTGATGTTTTTATGTGTATATTCGATAAATTTTGCAATATTTTTAAAGCAAAAATCAATGAAGGTGTTTTTGGTGGTTTTCATAACAGAGAACTAATGAAGGATGCTGAATTTGAAATGAGAATGATAATTAGATAATAGCTTAGATTTGTTACAAAGAAATTAATTCAAAAATTTGTGAATTAACAGAGAAAGATGGGATTTTTAACCAGTTTAAAGATTTATTTCCTTCATTCACACATTAATTCCCCGAAAATCTGAGTTAGGAGCAGAGCGAGAGATTTCAGTAAGACTTGAAGGACTGAAAAAAGACATAGAGGTGTGTGGTATGTCAACACATCAGACTATTTATGGTCATTGAAAATAGACACATCCAATGTACATAAAAACATGTCTTCGTAGATCTTTTGTGAAAAAATGAACACTTTTTATATGAATTTTGAATTCACGTAACTAAACCCTTACGCTGTTGTTATATGTCCAGCAGATTTTATTCATGAATAACGTGTTCTTTTGTTCACAAAAGATCAACGAAGAGATTTTCTTTTATACACATTTGATGTGTCTCTTTTTAAGGACCAGCAATAGTCTGACATCATGTTCACATCCCAAACAACTTGATATCTTTTTTCAAACTCTTTCAAATCTTGGTGAAATCTCTCACCCAGCTTCTCACTTAAGTCCCCCAGATTTTCTGGGAAGTAATCAATGTGTGAATGCAAAGAATGGATTCTTAAATTCATTAATCGTCCCATCTTTCGGTAGTTATCCAATAGATGGTCAACAATATTCTTATAATCAGGATTTTTGTTATATCCCAAATTTTTTTTTTTAATTTCTATAAAACTATTCCAAGCGTCTCTCTCATTAGTTGTCATTCTCATTTCAAATTCGTCATCTTTCATCAGTTCCCTTGTTTGAGGACTATCAAAAACACCTTCATTGATTTTCGCTTCAGAAATATTGGAAAATTTCTCGAATAGATCCATAAAAGCATCACTTTCTAATACCTTCATTGCTTTGATAAGCTGTTTAACTAAGCCAAGTTTGATATGTAAAGGAGGAAGGATGACTTTATGACTAACAATGATACTTTCTTTAACAATGTTCTTAGATCCTAGAACCAATTTCTGCCTGACTGGCCAATCCTTTTTTATATAATGTTGATCTCGGGCACGACTGTCCCACTCACAAAGAAAACGTGATTACTTAATATTTCCACTCTGTTGACCTAATAAAATACTGGTTGCTTTAAAATCTCCAACTACTTGCCACTTATGAATATGGTACTTCAATTTTTCAAATAGAAAATGGAGATTATTGTATTCCTCTTTTAAGATTACTGAGTGGCCAATCGGTATAGGGGCATATTTGTTCCCATTGTGAAGTAAGACAGCTTTCAAACTCCTCACCGATGAATCGATATACAGTCGCCAGTCACTAGCTGTATATTCAATACATCCATATTCATTTATCAGTCCTGCAACAGCATTACAATAAACCAAACCCTTTGCTTTTGAGAAAAATTTCCGAAATGGACGATCTCGATCACGATAAAAACTCACTTTAGAACCTGGAACTAAACAATTCTTTTCTTTTAATCTTGAAGCTAAGAGTTCGTAAATCTCTTTCGAAAGACCTGTGTCCCGAACCAAGTCACTTTTATCATCTTGATTAAAACCGTGTGCATTCTCGCGTTGACCACCTTCAAATTCTTGCGCATCATTCAATTCGACGCATTGCTGATCTTCGAATTCTTGAAATGACATTCTTGTATCTGTATCATAATTTTCTATTTCAGAAACTTCGTCTATAGACATCGGATGTTGACTTTCATCCTGTCCAATACTAACTAAAACAGCGTGAGTTATAGATTGAACAGATGCATAGGATATTCCAAAATTATTCTTTTTACTGTACCCAGATATATTGGTCAAGGAGAAATAACAATCAGTGTAATAATCGACTGGTGTTCGCCAGATCGTAGGCGATGCATATATTTGTTTTTTCTTTCTTGCGATTCGCATTGAGCAAGTGACGCATACTTTCGTTGGAGTTCAAGAATTGTTCATCCCACTTGTATCTATATTGAAACATTTTTCGTAACGTTTCATGAATTCTTTATTCAAGTTCCTCACCTGATTCTTGATAATATTTTTCGCACAAACGATGCAAAAGTTATCTAATCGTTGATGACATGGGGTTATTGTTGAACTTGTAGCATTAAACACTAAAAAGGCCAAGTCTCCTACCGATTTAGAGCTGCGGTCGCATGATGACGACGATTGTGGGCCCGCTTGCTCACCCTGACCAATTACCGATACTGGGGTTCCTAGTCCCTGTATCGTAAGATATTTCTTTGTGCCTGTCATGACGGCTTGAACGCCTTCACCCAGGGACTTTCCTGGTGAGCCGTTGCCCGCTGTCACCACGTGGAGGTGCCATGGGGACAGTTATTATATAAGTTATGAATCTTAACCTCTGATTGACCTGGAAAAAGACAACTCTTCAGTAAAAATGATCATTAGTTAAATGTAATTTCCTAAAATATAATTTCCTAAAATGATAGGTTTATAATATGCATGGAGGATGCCCATAAATACACGAAATCGGCTCCTTTGAGGGCACGCATGAAACTTATACCAAAGTCCGCACATCTAATTGTCTTTCAACAAAAAATATTATAATAGCATACCAAAAATATAAAAATGTAAAATTAACATTTTTAACTACAAATATTTAACCCATAAAAACTTTCTCAGCAAAACAAAAATAGACTAAGCGTAATTTCTCTGAAACTACCACTTCACTCCCCATCATATAATCTGGATTTGTGAAAAAATTGTAAAAAATGTTATCAAACCCATGCTGATAGGCTTATATCTCTATACTTAATAAATTATCACTATGGTTTTAATATTATTTATTAAAAACCAAAAAGAGATACAGTTTATATACAAACTGCAAAACCCTGCAGAGATAAACTTACTTACCTATACGCAGGTCTAGTATTAAGACATAACACAAAAAAAAATTATACAAAATATTAAATAAAAAAAAAAAATATATATATACTTAATACTAACTTAAAACTAAAACTGACTTAAAAACTAAGCATATAAAATTTTAGTTTCTTAACAATTTTCGTATTTTTATATAAAGCGATAAATTATATACAAAACAGTAATTTTGTATCACAGCACTTCTTAATTAGATCTTATCCAATCTTTTAGCAACTTTTTATGAGAATTTTTAGTTATATTTAAAGTTTTAAACTCATTTTGTAAATTGTTAAAAGTTGTAATTGCTTTTTTTAAACTATTTTTGTCGCTAACCCTTTTGCTATTTTTAGGTATAGTTAAGTTTTTTCTCCTAGTTATACTAGTTGATGCAAGATATTGGCTTTTTAGGTCTGTATAATGATATTTTAACGCCTCAAAAGTAAATAGTTGTTCCAAGTTCATAGGATTATCTTCAATAAAATTGTTCTTATTAATAACTTTCAAAATTTTTTTCTGTAATTTTTGCAATAAATCTCTATTATTTCTATAAGCTCCACCCCAAGCTAATATTCCATAACTTATTATACTATGAAAAAATGCATAATATATCATTTTTAATATTTCTGTTGGCATTGATTTGGCAATTTTATAGAAAATATAGACTAGATATTTCGTTTTATGTATTATATATTGAACGTGTTTATCCCACTTCAGATTGTAGTCAAATACTATTCCCAAATATTTGCACTTTTCTACTCTAGTTATATTTCTATCCTTAATCTTAATATCTATTTGAGGTGGAACACTATCAATGTAGTTACTGACAATTAATTAATTAATTACTGTTTGTTTTTAGTACAAAATAATAGCTAGTTTTCTTTATATATTATTTATTTATATATATATATATATATATATATATATATATATATATATATATATATATATATATATATATATGGGTGGTTCTCTGACAAATCGTGCGCGAAAAAAATGGATTTTCAAAAAATATTTTTTTTATGTTCCTATAGTATGTATGAGTATCCCTGAATTTTTTCAGATTTTTTCCATCATTATTTTCCGAGTTACAGAGGGTCAAACTTGGCCATCTAAGCATTTTTTGCATTTTATGGCCATACAAATTAATTTATAACTCCACAGGGAAGCATTTTTCACAAAACACGTATACATACTTTTTTTGTAAAATTTTCTGTAGTTCGCATTAAAAATACTTGAAAAGTCATATATATATGTTATAACTATCTTATATGCCAATTAAACCTTAAAATGCTGATTCTGAGAGTTCGATCAAAGCCTCGACCAACAAAAAATTCATGGAGATACCTTTTTATAGTGCAAAAGTCCCAGTATAGGTCCCAGAATGGAGGGGAGCCTGTATCTTAGTCTAAAAATTAAGATAATCATCAATTCATGCTAAAAATGATTAAAATCATAGTTAAAACTTTTTAGAAAATCCATTTTTTTTCGCGCACCATATATATATATATATATATATATATATATATATATATATATATGGGTGGTTCTCTGACAAATCGTTATTCTCGACAAAGATAGTTATAACATATATATATGACTTTGCAAGTATTTTTAATGCAAACTACAGAAAATTTTATAAAAAAAGTATGTATACGTTTTTTGTGAAAAATACTTCCCTGAGGAGTTATAAATTAAATTGTATGGCCAAAAAATGCAAAAAATGCTTAGATGGCCAATTTTGACCCTCTGTAACTCGGAAAATTAATGATGGAAAAAATCTGAAAAAATTCAGGGATACTCATACATACTATAGGAACATAAAAAAAATATTTTTTGAAAAACCATTTTTTTTCGCGCACGATTTGTCAGAGAACCACCCATATATATATATATATATATATATATATATATATATATATATATAATCATATTCTATGTAAATATATATATAACCCAAGAATAATTTAAGATAAAAAATTAACATTATACCCATATGGAAGGAAAATTCTTACTTTTTTAGGCACTCCCCCCTACATGAAGTACCAAAGTTACTTCATATAGCCCAGGGCGAAAGAGAATTTGACCACGAAGGTGGTTGAATCCAATATTTGATTATTTATTTAGCACATCTATTTAAGCGTACAAAGATACCAATGTATTTAAAAAAAAACCAAGCGCACTATTGAATTATTCAATAAGTTGCTTGCCTGTAATCTAAATCGCAAGCGATATAATATGGTATCCCATGCATTACTTCGAACAATTGAAAGCAATCCATCAAATACTTTCATGATACGCTTGTTATTTTTGCATAATATGCGACTACCTTAACATACTAAAGTACTTGTGCTATTAAACTGAGGATTTTCTTTCCTATTCTTGCATTAAACAATCCATGCTAAAAATGTCCTATTAAAACCTATTAAAACCAATTTAAAGTATAATAGGTTTTAATAGGAAATCTTAATCGAGTATTACCAGGTAAAAATCAATATAATCAATTAAAACGTATTTAAATGGATTATAGAAATTAATATTCTCTAATCAGATTTAATAAGATGTATTGTGATACAAAATAATTTTCTTATTCAAAAATACATCTTATTAAATCCGATTAGGGTACATTAATTTTTATAATCTATTCAAATATGTATTAATTGTTTATATTGGTTTTCATATGGTAATACCTGACTAAAAATTATAATTAAAACCTATTATACTTTAAATTAATTTTAATCAGACAATTTTAGCAGGGATTCCATGTTTTTTTTATTCGTGTACACATAATCACATTTCTTATAGAATTTAATAAAACATAAATTATATAAATCATATTTAAGTATAAATATATTAATAAACAATATTTCATTTAAAGAAATATATATTTAGTAAATAGACAACATTAAAACCATAAATAATATTATATCTTACTTATAAACAAAAAAATTGTAAAAATGAACTTTTTACTCTTGTTGCACAAAAATTAAGAAAAAAAATATATGCATATGTTGTAACGAAATGAGGGCCATGTACCGGCGTAGGTTCGCACTATAGGCGACGCGCGCGCAGCAGGGTAGTTACCCAAAGAGAACGCGACTGGGGGCGCGGCGCTGGCCGCGCTGACGCCTCGAGCGCGTCACTATCGATTAGGAGTTCGATCCGCGCGCGTCAATGCCGATTAAGTCTCGCCGCCATCTTCCCGTGTAAAAACTAGAGCACGCGGAGCGACCTGTTGCCGCGACGCCGCATTGTGAGTGGAGTGTGTACGCGAGATATCTCCCCACTGTGTTGTGAGTGTGGAGGCACATCCCACGAGCAGCCAGAGTAGAGTGGAGGAGAAGGAGAAGCGAAGCGGAGAAAGGCCAGACGAGAAGACGTTCTAGCGCCGGCTGCGAGACAGAGAGAGAGAGAGAAAGAGAGAGAGAGAGAGAGAGAGAGAGAGAGAGATAGAACGATCGTACTCGAGGCACATAGATAAGAGTGGAGGAGAAGGAGAAGCGAAGCGGAGAAAGGCCAGACGAGAAGACGTTCTAGCGCCGGCTGCGAGAGAGAGAGAGAGAGAGAGAGAGAAAGAGAGAGAGAGAGAGAGAGAGAGAGAGAGACAGAGATAGAACGATCGTACTCGAGGCACATAGATAAGGTAAAGGCTAGCCCGCTTTAAAAAATTTTTTTCATTGAAAATGTTTCATTCTGCTTGAGGCCATAGCCAATTCGATACAGAACATGAAACCGTTTTGTTTTTTGTTTTCAGATAATTCGTTTCCAAGAAATGATGTCATCCATCTACTAATCAGACGAGTTTCAGCAGCCATTTTCAAAACCGCCATTTTGAACAAAAAAAAAATTTTTTTCAAGTAATTTAATATATGTGCTTTCATATGTAAAAAAAAATGATTACTCAACATGTTTTGTACTATGAATAAAATTTATTGAAAAAAATCACGTTTTTTGGAGTAACTTGGCCTTAAGTCGTATAAACCGCGAGCGGTGTACAGGGCTGCTCACCGTGGGCACCGCGACCTAGAGTACACCAAGGTGCCGTGATACCAGGCGCGCGTACGGCCCATCGTGAGGGCAACGCGTCCAGCGGCGAACGAGCTGGGCGCGCACCTTCGCTTGGTCTGCGCGTATTGTTAATCTATTATTGTTAAATTCGTTATTACTATTTGTTAATCGCTTTGTATTATTAGCTAATTTATTGTTGAATATAGATCATTTTGTAATTGAAAGTTAAACTCGCGTGAGTCAATTTTTCCCACGACCCGCCTGCTCCACGACCGAGTTAGGCAAACGCGAAAAGCCGTTATATTGGCGCGTTGCAACAATTAGCTTTCCGCGCTTTCGCGCTCCTTGCAGATCGCGAAAACCCGTGCGTCGAGGTGACTTCGCACGGAGCTAAATCCACCGGGGTTCAGCGAACTTTGCAGCAGGACGGCCAGAGCAGCGGCAGCAAGGCAGAAGCTCAGCGGCGTTACGCCGCTGGCTTACTCCAAGTAGGAGCAATAGTGGACGCCAGCACGCGTCGCGTGCTGCGCAAGCTAACGCACTATAGCAGTTCGGCCGACGGCTTATTAGCCACGGACAATTATTATTAACAATTGTCCCACCTGTTACAATGTATATATAAATATATATAATCAAATAACTTTTAATTCTCTTCTAATCGTGTACCCTGGTAATAGTACTTTGAGAATTAATAATTATTTTATGAAACTCAATAAGAAATGTGATTATGGCCATAACAACATTTCTTCCCGAGTTTCATAACATACAAATTATAAATTATATATATGTATCATATTTTAGTAATATTATTAATATTTCTCAATTACTGAAATTTTATTACATAAGTTTAACGGATATTGATTTCGTTAGTCGTACCGACTAAAGAAATCAATGTGCAAAAAAAATTTTTTATGTATAGATCATAATTAACTTCGATAAAGCGCAATAAAACCAAGCTAAACATAAAGACGTACATAACCTCAGATCGCTGAAATGGTAAGAAAGACTTGCGGCTCAAAATTTAACCCACTAGAAATACACCTCAGTCGGCCAAAAAGTTTGTGCTTCATCCACTCATCTATACCCGCATACGTCTAAGAGCGATTTGCGATAAAGTGCAATACGTTCGAGATGAAAATAAAGACGTACATAACCTCAAATCGCTGGAATTGTAACAAAGACTTTCGGCTCAGGCTTTAGCCCACGACAAATGCACCTCAGTCGGCCAAAAAATTTGTGCTTCATCCGCTCATCTATACCTCCATACTTTTACGAGCGATTTGCGATAAAGTGCAATCCAGTCCAGCTAAAAATAAAGACATACATAACGTCAAATCGCTGGAATTGTAACAAAGACTTTCGGCTCAGGATTTAGCCCACAACAAATGCACCACAGTCGGCAAAAATATTTGTGCTTCATCCACTCACCGATACCCTGATACGTCTCTGAACGATCTGCGCTAAAGTGCAGTCCGGCCGAGATAAAAATAAAGCCGTACATAACCTCAATCGCTGGAATTGTAAGAAAGACCTTCGGCTCAGGTTTTAGCCCAGTAAAAATGCATCACAGTCGGCCTAAAAATTTGTGCTTCATCCACTCATCTATACCTCCATACTTTTACGAGCGATTTTCGATAAAGTGCAATCCGGTCCAGCTAAAAATAAAGACGTACTTAACCTCAAATCGCTGGAATTGTAACAAAGACTTTCGGCTCAGGCTTTAGCCCGAGACAAATGCACCTCAGTCGGCCAAATATTTAGTGCTTTATACACTTATCTATACCCCCATACGGCTCCGAGCGATTTGCGATAAAGTGCAATTAGGTCGAGATAAAAATAGAGACGTACATAACCTCAAACCGCTGGAATTGTAACAGAGACCTTCGGTTCAGTCTTTAGTCCACTATAAATACACCTCAATCGATAAAAATTTTGTGCTTCATCCAGCCGTCGATACCCTGATACGTCTCCGAGCGATTCGCGTTAAAGTCCAGTCCAGTCGTGATAAAAATAAAGATGTAAATTACCTCATATTTCTAGAATTTTACCAAAGACTTACGGCTCAGGCTTTAGCCCACGACAAATGCACCACAGTCGGCCAAAATATTTTTTCTTCATCCACTCATCTATACCCCCATACATCTCCGAGCCATTGGAGATAAAGTGTAATCCGGTCCAGATAAAGGTAAAGACGTACATAACCTAAAATCGCTGGAATTGCAACAAAGACTTCCGGCTCAGTCATTAGCCCACTATAATTACACCTTAATTGGTCAAAATGTTGTGTTTCATCGACTCGTCGATACCCTGATACATCTCCAAGCGATTTGCGCTAAAGTGCAGACGGTCGTGATAAAAATAAATACGTACATAACCTCAAATGGCTGGAATTATAACAAAGACTTTCGGCTCAGGCTTTTGCACACTATAAATACACCTCCGTCGGCCAAAATTTTGTGGATCGTCCACTCATCGATACCTTGATACGTCTCCGAACGATTTGCGCTAAAGTGCAGTCCGGCCGAGATAAAAATAAAGCCGTACATAACCTCAATCGCTGGAATTGTAAGAAAGACCTTTGGCTCAGGTTTTATCCCAGTAAAAAGGCACCAAAGTGGGCCAAAAAATTTGTTCTTTATTCACTCATCTATACCCCCATACGTCTCCGAGCGCTTGCGATAAAGTGTAATCCGGTCCAGATAAAGGTAAAGCCGTACATAACCTCAAATCGCTGGAATTGCAACAAAGACTTTCGGCTCAGTCATTAGCCCACTATAATTACACCTCAATTGGCCAAAATGTTGTGCTTCATCTACTTATCTATACCCCTATTCGTCTCCGAGCGATTTGAGCTAAAGTGCAGACCGGTCGTGATAAAAATAAATACGTACATAACCTCAAATGGCTGGAATTATAACAAAGACTTTCGGCTCAGTCTTTAACCCACAACAAATGCACCACAGTCTACAAATATGTTTGTGCTCCGAGCGATTTGCGATAGAGTGCAATCAGGTCGAGATAAAAGTAAAGACGTACATAACCTCAAATCGCTGGAATCGAAACAAAAACTTTCGACTCAGGCTTTTACGCACTATAAATACACCTCCGTCGGCCAAAATTTTGTGCTTCATCCACTCATCGATACCCTTATACATCTCCGAGCGATTTGCGCTAAAGTGCAGACCGGTCGTGATAAAAATAAATACGTAGATAACTTTAAATGGCTGGAATTATGACAAAGACTTTCGGCTCAGGCTTTTGCGCACTATAAATACACCTCAGTCGGCCAAAATTTTGTGCTTCATCCACTCATCGATACCCTGATACGTCTCCGAACGATTTGCGCTAAAGTGCAGTCCTGCCGAGATAAAAATAAAGCCGTACATAACCTCAAATCGCTGGAATTGTAACAAAGACTTTCGGCTCAGGCTTTAGCTCACGACAAATGCTACTCAGTCGGCCAAAAATTTAGTGTTGTATACACTCATCTAGACCCGCATGCACCTCCGAGCGATTTGCGATAAAGTGCAATCCGGCCGAGATAAAAATAAAGACGTACATAACCCCAATCGCTGGAATTGTAATAATGACTTTGGGCTCAGGCTTTAGCTCACGACAAATGCTACTCAGTCGGCCAAAAATTTAGTGTTGTATACACTCATCTAGACCCGCATGCACCTTCGAGCGATTTGCGATAAAGTGCAATCCGGCCGAGATAAAAATAAAGACGTACATAACCCCAATCGCTGGAATTGTAACAATGACTTTGGGCTCAGGTTTTAGTCCACTAAAAATGCACCTCAATCGGCCAAATTTTAGTGCTTTATACATTTATCTATACCCCCACACGCCTCCGAGAGATTTGCGATAAAGTGCAATCCAGTCCAGCTAAAAATAAAGACGTACATAACGTCAAATCGCTGGAATTGTAACAAAGACTTTCGGCTCAGGATTTAGCTCACAACAAATGCACCACAGTCGGCAAAAATATTTGTGCTTCATCCACTCACCGATACCCTGATACGTCTCTGAACGATCTGCGCTAAAGTGCAGTCCGGCCGAGATAAAAATAAAGCCGTACATAACCTCAATCGCTGGAATTGTAAGAAAGACCTTCGGCTCAGGTTTTAGCCCAGTAAAAATGCATCACAGTCGGCCTAAAAATTTGTGCTTCATCCACTCATCTATACCTCCATACTTTTACGAGCGATTTTCGATAAAGTGCAATCCGGTGCAGCTAAAAATAAAGACGTACTTAACCTCAAATCGCTGGAATTGTAACAAAGACTTTCGGCTCAGGCTTTAGCCCGAGACAAATGCACCTCAGTCGGCCAAATATTTAGTGCTTTATACACTTATCTATACCCGCATACGGCTCCGAGCGATTTGCGATAAAGTGCAATTAGGTCGAGATAAAAATAGAGACGTACATAACCTCAAACCGCTGGAATTGTAACAGAGACCTTCGGTTCAGTCTTTAGTCCACTATAAATACACCTCAATCGATCAAAATTTTGTGCTTCATCCAGCCGTCGATACCCTGATACGTCTCCGAGCGATTCGCGTTAAAGTGCAGTCCAGTCGTGATAAAAATAAAGATGTAAATTACCTCATATTTCTAGAATTTTACCAAAGACTTACGGCTCAGGCTTTAGCCCACGACAAATGCACCACAGTCGGCCAAAATATTTTTTCTTCATCCACTCATCTATACCCCCATACATCTCCGAGCGATTGGAGATAAAGTGTAATCCGGTCCAGATAAAGGTAAAGACGTACATAACCTAAAATCGCTGGAATTGCAACAAAGACTTCCGGCTCAGTCATTAGCCCACTATAATTACACCTTAATTGGTCAAAATTTTGTGTTTCATCGACTCGTCGATACCCTGATACATCTCCAAGCGATTTGCGCTAAAGTGCAGACGGTCGTGATAAAAATAAATACGTACATAACCTCAAATGGCTGGAATTATAACAAAGAATTTTCGGCTCAGGCTTTTGCACACTATAAATACACCTCCGTCGGCCAAAATTTTGTGGTTCGTCCACTCATCGATACCCTGATACGTCTCCGAACGATTTGCGCTAAAGTGCAGTCCGGCCGAGATAAAAATAAAGCCGTACATAACCTCAATCGCTGGAATTGTAAGAAAGACCTTTGGCTCAGGTTTTATCCCAGTAAAAAGGCACCAAAGTCGGCCAAAAAATTTGTTCTTTATTCACTCATCTATACCCCCATACGTCTCCGAGCGCTTCCGATAAAGTGTAATCCGGTCCAGATAAAGGTAAAGCCGTACATAACCTCAAATCGCTGGAATTGCAACAAAGACTTTCGGCTCAGTCATTAGCCCACTATAATTGCACCTCAATTGGCCAAAATGTTGTGCTTCATCTACTTATCTATACCCCTATTCGTCTCCGAGCGATTTGCGATAAAGTGCAATCCGGTCGAGATAAAAATAAATACGTACATAACCTCAAATGGCTGGAATTATAACAAAGACTTTCGGCTCAGGATTTAGCCCACAACAAATGCACCACAGTCGGCAAAAATATTTGTGCTTTATCCACTCATCTATACGCCTACGATACGTCTCCGAGCGATTTGAGCTAAAGTGCAGACCGGTCGTGATAAAAATAAATAAAACCCACAACAAATGCACCACAGTCGGCAAATATGTTTGTGCTCCGAGCGATTTGCGATAGAGTGCAATCAGGTCGAGATAAAAGTAAAGACGTACATAACCTCAAATCGCTGGAATCGAAACAAAAACTTTCGACTCAGGCTTTTACGCACTATAAATACACCTCCGTCGGCCAAAATTTTGTGCTTCATCCACTCATCGATACCCTTATACATCTCCGAGCGATTTGCGCTAAAGTGCAGACCGGACGTGATAAAAATAAATACGTAGATAACTTTAAATGGCTGGAATTATGACAAAGACTTTCGGCTCAGGCTTTTGCGCACTATAAATAAACCTCAGTCGGCCAAAATTTTGTGCTTCATCCACTCATCGATACCCTGATACGTCTCCGAACGATTTGCGCTAAAGTGCAGTCCTGCCGAAATAAAAATAAAGCCGTTCATAACCTCAAATCGCTGGAATTGTAACAAAGACTTTCGGCTCAGGCTTTAGCTCACGACAAATGCTACTCAGTCGGCCAAAAATTTAGTGTTGTATACACTCATCTAGACCCGCATGCACCTTCGAGCGATTTGCGATAAAGTGCAATCCGGCCGAGATAAAAATAAAGACGTACATAACCCCAAACGCTGGAATTGTAACAATGACTTTGGGCTCAGGTTTTAGCCCACTAAAAATGCATCTCAATCGGCCAAATTTTAGTGCTTTATACATTTATCTATACCCCCACACGCCTCCGAGAGATTTGCGATAAAGTGCAATCCAGTCCAGCTAAAAATAAAGACGTACATAACGTCAAATCGCTGGAATTCTAACAAAGACTTTCGGCTCAGGATTTAGCTCACAACAAATTCACCACAGTCGGCAAAAATATTTGTGCTTCATCCAGTCACCGATACCCTGATACGTCTCTGAACGATCTGCGCTAAAGTGCAGTCCGGCCGAGATAAAAATAAAGCCGTACATAACCTCAATCGCTGGAATTGTAAGAAAGACCTTCGGCTCAGGTTTTAGCCCAGTAAAAATGCATCACAGTCGGCCTAAAAATTTGTGCTTCATCCACTCATCTATACCTCCATACTTTTACGAGCGATTTTCGATAAAGTGCAATCCGGTCCAGCTAAAAATAAAGACGTACTTAACCTCAAATCGCTGGAATTGTAACAAAGACTTTCGGTTCAGGCTTTAGCCCGAGACAAATGCACCTCAGTCGGCCAAATATTTAGTGCTTTATACACTTATCTATACCCCCATACGGCTCCGAGCGATTTGCGATAAAGTGCAATTAGGTCGAGATAAAAATAGAGACGTACATAACCTCAAACCGCTGGAATTGTAACAGAGACCTTCGGTTCAGTCTTTAGTCTACTATAAATACACCTCCGTCGGCCAAAATTTTGTGGTTCGTCCACTCATCGATACCCTGATACGTCTCCGAACGATTTGCGCTAAAGCGCAGTCCGACGGAGATAAAAATAAAGCCGTACATAACCTCAATCGCTGGAATTGTAAGAAAGACCTTTGGCTCAGGTTTTATCCCAGTAAAAAGGCACCAAAGTCGGCCAAAAAAATTGTTCTTTATTCACTCATCTATACCCCCATACGTCTTCGAGCGCTTGCGATAAAGTGTAATCCGGTCCAGATAAAGGTAAAGCCGTACATAACCTCAAATCGCTGGAATTGCAACAAAGACTTTCGGCTCAGTCATTAGCCCACTATAATTACACCTCAATTGGCCAAAATTTTGTGCTTCATCTACTTATCTATACCCCTATTCGTCTCCGAGCGATTTGCGATAAAGTGCAATCCGGTCCAGATAAAAATAAATACGTACATAACCTCAAATGGCTGGAATTATAACAAAGACTTTCGGCTCAGGATTTAGCCCACAACAAATGCACCACAGTCGGCAAAAATATTTGTGCTTCATCCACTCATCGATACCCTGATTCGTCTTCGAACGATTTGCGCTAAAGTGCAATCCGGCCGAGATAAAAATAAAGCCGTACATAACCTCAATCGCTGGAATTGTAACAAAGACCTTCGGCTCAGGTTTTATGATTAGAAAACTTTAGCCCAGTAAAAATGCACCACAGTCGGCCAAAAAATTTGTGCTTTATCCACTCATCTATACGCCTCCGATACGTCTCCGAGCGATTTGAGCTAAAGTGCAGACCGGTCGTGATAAAAATAAATACGTACATAACCTCAAATGGCTGGAATTATAACAAAGACTTTCGGCTCAGTCTTTAACCCACAACAAATGCACCACAGTCGGCAAATATGTTTGTGCTCCGAGCGATTTGCGATAGAGTGCAATCAGGTCGAGATAAAAGTAAAGACGTACATAACCTCAAATCGCTGGAATCGAAACAAAAACTTTCGACTCAGGCTTTTACGCACTATAAATACACCTCCGTCGGCCAAAATTTTGTGCTTCATCCACTCATCGATACCCTTATACATCTCCGAGCGATTTGCGCTAAAGTGCAGACCGGTCGTGATAAAAATAAATACGTAGATAACTTTAAATGGCTGGAATTATGACAAAGACTTTCGGCTCAGGCTTTTGCGCACTATAAATACACCTCAGTCGGCCAAAATTTTGTGCTTCATCCACTCATCGATACCCTGATACGTCTCCGAACGATTTGCGCTAAAGTGCAGTCCTGCCGAGATAAAAATAAAGCCGTACATAACCTCAAATCGCTGGAATTGTAACAAAGACTTTCGGCTCAGGCTTTAGCTCACGACAAATGCTACTCAGTCGGCCAAAAATTTAGTGTTGTATACACTCATCTAGACCCGCATGCACCTCCGAGCGATTTGCGATAAAGTGCAATCCGGCCGAGATAAAAATAAAGACGTACATAACCCCAATCGCTGGAATTGTAACAATGACTTTGGGCTCAGGCTTTAGCTCACGACAAATGCTACTCAGTCGGCCAAAAATTTAGTGTTGTATACACTCATCTAGGCCCGCATGCACCTTAGAGCGATTTGCGATAAAGTGCAATCCGGCCGAGATAAAAATAAAGACGTACATAACCCCAATCGCTGGAATTGTAACAATGACTTTGGGCTCAGGTTTTAGCCCACTAAAAATGCACCTCAATCGGCCCAATTTTAGTGCTTTATACATTTATCTATACCCCCACATGCCTCCGAGAGATTTGCGATAAAGTGCAATCCAGTCCAGCTAAAAATAAAGACGTACATAACGTCAAATCGCTGGAATTGTAACAAAGACTTTCGGCTCAGGATTTAGCTCACAACAAATGCACCACAGTCGGCAAAAATATTTGTGCTTCATCCACTCACCGCTACCCAGATACGTCTCTGAACGATCTGCGCTAAAGTGCAGTCCGGCCGAGATAAAAATAAAGCCGTACATAACCTCAATCGCTGGAATTGTAAGAAAGACCTTCGGCTCAGGTTTTAGCCCAGTAAAAATGCATCACAGTCGGCCTAAAAATTTGTGCTTCATCCACTCATCTATACCTCCATACTTTTACGAGCGATTTTCGATAAAGTGCAATCCGCTCCAGCTAAAAATAAAGACGTACTTAACCTCAAATCGCTGGAATTGTAACAAAGACTTTCGGCTCAGGCTTTAGCCCGAGACAAATGCACCTCAGTCGGCCAAATATTTAGTGCTTTATACACTTATCTATACCCCCATACGGCTCCGAGCGATTTGCGATAAAGTGCAATTAGGTCGAGATAAAAATAGAGACGTACATAACCTCAAACCGCTGGAATTGTAACAGAGACCTTCGGTTCAGTCTTTAGTCCACTATAAATACACCTCAATCGATCAAAATTTTGTGCTTCATCCAGCCGTCGATACCCTGATACGTCTCCGAGCGATTCGCGTTAAAGTGCAGTCCAGTCGTGATAAAAATAAAGATGTAAATTACCTCAGATTTCTAGAATTTTACCAAAGACTTACGGCTCAGGCTTTAGCCCACGACAAATGCACCACAGTCGGCCAAAATATTTTTTCTTCATCCACTCATCTATACCCCCATACATCTCAGAGCGATTGGAGATAAAGTGTAATCCGGTCCAGATAAAGGTAAAGACGTACATAACCTAAAATCGCTGGAATTGCAACAAAGACTTCCGGCTCAGCCATTAGCCCACTATAATTACACCTTAATTGGTCAAAATTTTGTGTTTCATCGACTCGTCGATACCCTGATACATCTCCAAGCGATTTGCGCTAAAGTGCAGACGGTCGTGATAAAAATAAATACGTACATAACCTCAAATGGCTGGAATTATAACAAAGACTTTCGGTTCAGGCTTTTGCACACTATAAATACACCTCCGTCGGCCAAAATTTTGTGGTTCGTCCACTCATCGATACCCTGATACGTCTCCGAACGATTTGCGCTAAAGTGCAGTCCGGCCGAGATAAAAATAAAGCCGTACATAACCTCAATCGCTGGAATTGTAAGAAAGACCTTTGGCTCAGGTTTTATCCCAGTAAAAAGGCACCAAAGTCGGCCAAAAAATTTGTTCTTTATTCACTCATCTATACCCCCATACGTCTCCGAGCGCTTGCGATAAAGTGTAATCCGGTCCAGATAAAGGTAAAGCCGTACATAACCTCAAATCGCTGGAATTGCAACAAAGACTTTCGGCTCAGTCATTAGCCCACTATAATTACACCTCAATTGGCCAAAATGTTGTGCTTCATCTACTTATCTATACCCCTACTCGTCTCCGAGCGATTTGCGATAAAGTGCAATCCGGTCGAGATAAAAATAAATACGTACATAACCTCAAATCGCTGGAATTGTAACAAAGACTTTCGGCTCAGGCTTTAGCTCACGACAAATGCTACTCAGTCGGCCAAAAATTTAGTGTTGTATACACTTATCTAGACCCGCATGCACCTCTGAGCGATTTGCGATAAAGTGCAATCCGGCCGAGATAAAAATAAAGACGTACATAACCCCAATCGCTGGAATTGTAACAATGACTTTGGGCTCAGGCTTTAGCTCACGACAAATGCTACTCAGTCGGCCAAATATTTAGTGCTTTATACACTTATCTATACCCCCATACGGCTCCGAGCGATTTGCGATAAAGTGCAATTAGGTCGAGATAAAAATAGAGACGTACATAACCTCAAACCGCTGGAATTGTAACAGAGACCTTCGGTTCAGTCTTTAGTCCACTATAAATACACCTCAATCGATCAAAATTTTGTGCTTCATCCAGCCGTCGATACCCTGATACGTCTCCGAGCGATTCGCGTTAAAGTGCAGTCCAGTCGTGATAAAAATCAAGATGTAAATTACCTCATATTTCTAGAATTTTACCAAAGACTTACGGCTCAGGCTTTAGCCCACGACAAATGCACCACAGTCGGCCAAAATATTTTTTCTTCATCCACTCATCTATACCCCCATACATCTCCGAGCGATTGGAGATAAAGTGTAATCCGGTCCAGATAAAGGTAAAGACGTACATAACCTAAAATCGCTGGAATTGCAACAAAGACTTCCGGCTCAGTCATTAGCCCACTATAATTACACCTTAATTGGTCAAAATTTTGTGTTTCATCGACTCGTCGATACCCTGATACATCTCCAAGCGATTTGCGCTAAAGTGCAGACGGTCGTGATAAAAATAAATACGTACATAACCTCAAATGGCTGGAATTATAACAAAGACTTTCGGCTCAGGCTTTTGCACACTATAAATACACCTCCGTCGGCCAAAATTTTGTGGTTCGTCCACTCATCGATACCCTGATACGTCTCCGAACGATTTGCGCTAAAGTGCAGTCCGGCCGAGATAAAAATAAAGCCGTACATAACCTCAATCGCTGGAATTGTAAGAAAGACCTTTGGCTCAGGTTTTATCCCAGTAAAAAGGCACCAAAGTCGGCCAAAAAATTTGTTCTTTATTCACTCATCTATACCCCCATACGTCTCCGAGCGCTTCCGATAAAGTGTAATCCGGTCCAGATAAAGGTAAAGCCGTACATAACCTCAAATCGCTGGAATTGCAACAAAGACTTTCGGCTCAGTCATTAGCCCACTATAATTGCACCTCAATTGGCCAAAATGTTGTGCTTCATCTACTTATCTATACCCCTATTCGTCTCCGAGCGATTTGCGATAAAGTGCAATCCGGTCGAGATAAAAATAAATACGTACATAACCTCAAATGGCTGGAATTATAACAAAGACTTTCGGCTCAGGATTTAGCCCACAACAAATGCACCACAGTCGGCAAAAATATTTGTGCTTTATCCACTCATCTATACGCCTACGATACGTCTCCGAGCGATTTGAGCTAAAGTGCAGACCGGTCGTGATAAAAATAAATAAAACCCACAACAAATGCACCACAGTCGGCAAATATGTTTGTGCTCCGAGCGATTTGCGATAGAGTGCAATCAGGTCGAGATAAAAGTAAAGACGTACATAACCTCAAATCGCTGGAATCGAAACAAAAACTTTCGACTCAGGCTTTTACGCACTATAAATACACCTCCGTCGGCCAAAATTTTGTGCTTCATCCACTCATCGATACCCTTATACATCTCCGAGCGATTTGCGCTAAAGTGCAGACCGGACGTGATAAAAATAAATACGTAGATAACTTTAAATGGCTGGAATTATGACAAAGACTTTCGGCTCAGGCTTTTGCGCACTATAAATAAACCTCAGTCGGCCAAAATTTTGTGCTTCATCCACTCATCGATACCCTGATACGTCTCCGAACGATTTGCGCTAAAGTGCAGTCCTGCCGAAATAAAAATAAAGCCGTTCATAACCTCAAATCGCTGGAATTGTAACAAAGACTTTCGGCTCAGGCTTTAGCTCACGACAAATGCTACTCAGTCGGCCAAAAATTTAGTGTTGTATACACTCATCTAGACCCACATGCACCTTCGAGCGATTTGCGATAAAGTGCAATCCGGCCGAGATAAAAATAAAGACGTACATAACCCCAAACGCTGGAATTGTAACAATGACTTTGGGCTCAGGTTTTAGCCCACTAAAAATGCATCTCAATCGGCCAAATTTTAGTGCTTTATACATTTATCTATACCCCCACACGCCTCCGAGAGATTTGCGATAAAGTGCAATCCAGTCCAGCTAAAAATAAAGACGTACATAACGTCAAATCGCTGGAATTCTAACAAAGACTTTCGGCTCAGGATTTAGCTCACAACAAATTCACCACAGTCGGCAAAAATATTTGTGCTTCATCCAGTCACCGATACCCTGATACGTCTCTGAACGATCTGCGCTAAAGTGCAGTCCGGCCGAGATAAAAATAAAGCCGTACATAACCTCAATCGCTGGAATTGTAAGAAAGACCTTCGGCTCAGGTTTTAGCCCAGTAAAAATGCATCACAGTCGGCCTAAAAATTTGTGCTTCATCCACTCATCTATACCTCCATACTTTTACGAGCGATTTTCGATAAAGTGCAATCCGGTCCAGCTAAAAATAAAGACGTACTTAACCTCAAATCGCTGGAATTGTAACAAAGACTTTCGGTTCAGGCTTTAGCCCGAGACAAATGCACCTCAGTCGGCCAAATATTTAGTGCTTTATACACTTATCTATACCCCCATACGGCTCCGAGCGATTTGCGATAAAGTGCAATTAGGTCGAGATAAAAATAGAGACGTACATAACCTCAAACCGCTGGAATTGTAACAGAGACCTTCGGTTCAGTCTTTAGTCTACTATAAATACACCTCCGTCGGCCAAAATTTTGTGGTTCGTCCACTCATCGATACCCTGATACGTCTCCGAACGATTTGCGCTAAAGCGCAGTCCGACGGAGATAAAAATAAAGCCGTACATAACCTCAATCGCTGGAATTGTAAGAAAGACCTTTGGCTCAGGTTTTATCCCAGTAAAAAGGCACCAAAGTCGGCCAAAAAAATTGTTCTTTATTCACTCATCTATACCCCCATACGTCTTCGAGCGCTTGCGATAAAGTGTAATCCGGTCCAGATAAAGGTAAAGCCGTACATAACCTCAAATCGCTGGAATTGCAACAAAGACTTTCGGCTCAGTCATTAACCCACTATAATTACACCTCAATTGGCCAAAATTTTGTGCTTCATCTACTTATCTATACCCCTATTCGTCTCCGAGCGATTTGCGATAAAGTGCAATCCGGTCCAGATAAAAATAAATACGTACATAACCTCAAATGGCTGGAATTATAACAAAGACTTTCGGCTCAGGATTTAGCCCACAACAAATGCACCACAGTCGGCAAAAATATTTGTGCTTCATCCACTCATCGATACCCTGATTCGTCTTCGAACGATTTGCGCTAAAGTGCAATCCGGCCGAGATAAAAATAAAGCCGTACATAACCTCAATCGCTGGAATTGTAACAAAGACCTTCGGCTCAGGTTTTATGATTAGAAAACTTTAGCCCAGTAAAAATGCACCACAGTCGGCCAAAAAATTTGTGCTTTATCCACTCATCTATACGCCTCCGATACGTCTCCGAGCGATTTGAGCTAAAGTGCAGACCTGTCGTGATAAAAATAAATACGTACATAACCTCAAATGGCTGGAATTATAACAAAGACTTTCGGCTCAGTCTTTAACCCACAACAAATGCACCACAGTCGGCAAATATGTTTGCGCTCCGAGCGATTTGCGATAGAGTGCAATCAGGTCGAGATAAAAGTAAAGACGTACATAACCTCAAATCGCTGGAATCGAAACAAAAACTTTCGACTCAGGCTTTTACGCACTATAAATACACCTCCGTCGGCCAAAATTTTGTGCTTCATCCACTCATCGATACCCTTATACATCTCCGAGCGATTTGCGCTAAAGTGCAGACCGGTCGTGATAAAAATAAATACGTAGATAACTTTAAATGGCTGGAATTATGACAAAGACTTTCGGCTCAGGCTTTTGCGCACTATAAATACACCTCAGTCGGCCAAAATTTTGTGCTTCATCCACTCATCGATACCCTGATACGTCTCCGAACGATTTGCGCTAAAGTGCAGTCCTGCCGAGATAAAAATAAAGCCGTACATAACCTCAAATCGCTGGAATTGTAACAAAGACTTTCGGCTCAGGCTTTAGCTCACGACAAATGCTACTCAGTCGGCCAAAAATTTAGTGTTGTATACACTCATCTAGACCCGCATGCACCTCCGAGCGATTTGCGATAAAGTGCAATCCGGCCGAGATAAAAATAAAGACGTACATAACCCCAATCGCTGGAATTGTAACAATGACTTTGGGCTCAGGCTTTAGCTCACGACAAATGCTACTCAGTCGGCCAAAAATTTAGTGTTGTATACACTCATCTAGGCCCGCATGCACCTTAGAGCGATTTGCGATAAAGTGCAATCCGGCCGAGATAAAAATAAAGACGTACATAACCCCAATCGCTGGAATTGTAACAATGACTTTGGGCTCAGGTTTTAGCCCACTAAAAATGCACCTCAATCGGCCCAATTTTAGTGCTTTATACATTTATCTATACCCCCACATGCCTCCGAGAGATTTGCGATAAAGTGCAATCCAGTCCAGCTAAAAATAAAGACGTACATAACGTCAAATCGCTGGAATTGTAACAAAGACTTTCGGCTCAGGATTTAGCTCACAACAAATGCACCACAGTCGGCAAAAATATTTGTGCTTCATCCACTCACCGCTACCCAGATACGTCTCTGAACGATCTGCGCTAAAGTGCAGTCCGGCCGAGATAAAAATAAAGCCGTACATAACCTCAATCGCTGGAATTGTAAGAAAGACCTTCGGCTCAGGTTTTAGCCCAGTAAAAATGCATCACAGTCGGCCTAAAAATTTGTGCTTCATCCACTCATCTATACCTCCATACTTTTACGAGCGATTTTCGATAAAGTGCAATCCGCTCCAGCTAAAAATAAAGACGTACTTAACCTCAAATCGCTGGAATTGTAACAAAGACTTTCGGCTCAGGCTTTAGCCCGAGACAAATGCACCTCAGTCGGCCAAATATTTAGTGCTTTATACACTTATCTATACCCCCATACGGCTCCGAGCGATTTGCGATAAAGTGCAATTAGGTCGAGATAAAAATAGAGACGTACATAACCTCAAACCGCTGGAATTGTAACAGAGACCTTCGGTTCAGTCTTTAGTCCACTATAAATACACCTCAATCGATCAAAATTTTGTGCTTCATCCAGCCGTCGATACCCTGATACGTCTCCGAGCGATTCGCGTTAAAGTGCAGTCCAGTCGTGATAAAAATAAAGATGTAAATTACCTCAGATTTCTAGAATTTTACCAAAGACTTACGGCTCAGGCTTTAGCCCACGACAAATGCACCACAGTCGGCCAAAATATTTTTTCTTCATCCACTCATCTATACCCCCATACATCTCAGAGCGATTGGAGATAAAGTGTAATCCGGTCCAGATAAAGGTAAAGACGTACATAACCTAAAATCGCTGGAATTGCAACAAAGACTTCCGGCTCAGCCATTAGCCCACTATAATTACACCTTAATTGGTCAAAATTTTGTGTTTCATCGACTCGTCGATACCCTGATACATCTCCAAGCGATTTGCGCTAAAGTGCAGACGGTCGTGATAAAAATAAATACGTACATAACCTCAAATGGCTGGAATTATAACAAAGACTTTCGGTTCAGGCTTTTGCACACTATAAATACACCTCCGTCGGCCAAAATTTTGTGGTTCGTCCACTCATCGATACCCTGATACGTCTCCGAACGATTTGCGCTAAAGTGCAGTCCGGCCGAGATAAAAATAAAGCCGTACATAACCTCAATCGCTGGAATTGTAAGAAAGACCTTTGGCTCAGGTTTTATCCCAGTAAAAAGGCACCAAAGTCGGCCAAAAAATTTGTTCTTTATTCACTCATCTATACCCCCATACGTCTCCGAGCGCTTGCGATAAAGTGTAATCCGGTCCAGATAAAGGTAAAGCCGTACATAACCTCAAATCGCTGGAATTGCAACAAAGACTTTCGGCTCAGTCATTAGCCCACTATAATTACACCTCAATTGGCCAAAATGTTGTGCTTCATCTACTTATCTATACCCCTACTCGTCTCCGAGCGATTTGCGATAAAGTGCAATCCGGTCGAGATAAAAATAAATACGTACATAACCTCAAATCGCTGGAATTGTAACAAAGACTTTCGGCTCAGGCTTTAGCTCACGACAAATGCTACTCAGTCGGCCAAAAATTTAGTGTTGTATACACTTATCTAGACCCGCATGCACCTCTGAGCGATTTGCGATAAAGTGCAATCCGGCCGAGATAAAAATAAAGACGTACATAACCCCAATCGCTGGAATTGTAACAATGACTTTGGGCTCAGGCTTTAGCTCACGACAAATGCTACTCAGTCGGCCAAATATTTAGTGCTTTATACACTTATCTATACCCCCATACGGCTCCGAGCGATTTGCGATAAAGTGCAATTAGGTCGAGATAAAAATAGAGACGTACATAACCTCAAACCGCTGGAATTGTAACAGAGACCTTCGGTTCAGTCTTTAGTCCACTATAAATACACCTCAATCGATCAAAATTTTGTGCTTCATCCAGCCGTCGATACCCTGATACGTCTCCGAGCGATTCGCGTTAAAGTGCAGTCCAGTCGTGATAAAAATCAAGATGTAAATTACCTCATATTTCTAGAATTTTACCAAAGACTTACGGCTCAGGCTTTAGCCCACGACAAATGCACCACAGTCGGCCAAAATATTTTTTCTTCATCCACTCATCTATACCCCCATACATCTCCGAGCGATTGGAGATAAAGTGTAATCCGGTCCAGATAAAGGTAAAGACGTACATAACCTAAAATCGCTGGAATTGCAACAAAGACTTCCGGCTCAGTCATTAGCCCACTATAATTACACCTTAATTGGTCAAAATTTTGTGTTTCATCGACTCGTCGATACCCTGATACATCTCCAAGCGATTTGCGCTAAAGTGCAGACGGTCGTGATAAAAATAAATACGTACATAACCTCAAATGGCTGGAATTATAACAAAGACTTTCGGCTCAGGCTTTTGCACACTATAAATACACCTCCGTCGGCCAAAATTTTGTGGTTCGTCCACTCATCGATACCCTGATACGTCTCCGAACGATTTGCGCTAAAGTGCAGTCCGGCCGAGATAAAAATAAAGCCGTACATAACCTCAATCGCTGGAATTGTAAGAAAGACCTTTGGCTCAGGTTTTATCCCAGTAAAAAGGCACCAAAGTCGGCCAAAAAATTTGTTCTTTATTCACTCATCTATACCCCCATACGTCTCCGAGCGCTTCCGATAAAGTGTAATCCGGTCCAGATAAAGGTAAAGCCGTACATAACCTCAAATCGCTGGAATTGCAACAAAGACTTTCGGCTCAGTCATTAGCCCACTATAATTGCACCTCAATTGGCCAAAATGTTGTGCTTCATCTACTTATCTATACCCCTATTCGTCTCCGAGCGATTTGCGATAAAGTGCAATCCGGTCGAGATAAAAATAAATACGTACATAACCTCAAATGGCTGGAATTATAACAAAGACTTTCGGCTCAGGATTTAGCCCACAACAAATGCACCACAGTCGGCAAAAATATTTGTGCTTTATCCACTCATCTATACGCCTACGATACGTCTCCGAGCGATTTGAGCTAAAGTGCAGACCGGTCGTGATAAAAATAAATAAAACCCACAACAAATGCACCACAGTCGGCAAATATGTTTGTGCTCCGAGCGATTTGCGATAGAGTGCAATCAGGTCGAGATAAAAGTAAAGACGTACATAACCTCAAATCGCTGGAATCGAAACAAAAACTTTCGACTCAGGCTTTTACGCACTATAAATACACCTCCGTCGGCCAAAATTTTGTGCTTCATCCACTCATCGATACCCTTATACATCTCCGAGCGATTTGCGCTAAAGTGCAGACCGGACGTGATAAAAATAAATACGTAGATAACTTTAAATGGCTGGAATTATGACAAAGACTTTCGGCTCAGGCTTTTGCGCACTATAAATAAACCTCAGTCGGCCAAAATTTTGTGCTTCATCCACTCATCGATACCCTGATACGTCTCCGAACGATCTGCGCTAAAGTGCAGTCCGGCCGAGATAAAAATAAAGCCGTACATAACCTCAATCGCTGGAATTGTAAGAAAGACCTTCGGCTCAGGTTTTAGCTCACGACAAATGCTACTCAGTCGGCCAAAAATTTAGTGTTGTATACACTCATCTAGACCCGCATGCACCTTCGAGCGATTTGCGATAAAGTGCAATCCGGCCGAGATAAAAATAAAGACGTACATAACCCCAAACGCTGGAATTGTAACAATGACTTTGGGCTCAGGTTTTAGCCCACTAAAAATGCATCTCAATCGGCCAAATTTTAGTGCTTTATACATTTATCTATACCCCCACACGCCTCCGAGAGATTTGCGATAAAGTGCAATCCAGTCCAGCTAAAAATAAAGACGTACATAACGTCAAATCGCTGGAATTCTAACAAAGACTTTCGGCTCAGGATTTAGCTCACAACAAATTCACCACAGTCGGCAAAAATATTTGTGCTTCATCCAGTCACCGATACCCTGATACGTCTCTGAACGATCTGCGCTAAAGTGCAGTCCGGCCGAGATAAAAATAAAGCCGTACATAACCTCAATCGCTGGAATTGTAAGAAAGACCTTCGGCTCAGGTTTTAGCCCAGTAAAAATGCATCACAGTCGGCCTAAAAATTTGTGCTTCATCCACTCATCTATACCTCCATACTTTTACGAGCGATTTTCGATAAAGTGCAATCCGGTCCAGCTAAAAATAAAGACGTACTTAACCTCAAATCGCTGGAATTGTAACAAAGACTTTCGGTTCAGGCTTTAGCCCGAGACAAATGCACCTCAGTCGGCCAAATATTTAGTGCTTTATACACTTATCTATACCCCCATACGGCTCCGAGCGATTTGCGATAAAGTGCAATTAGGTCGAGATAAAAATAGAGACGTACATAACCTCAAACCGCTGGAATTGTAACAGAGACCTTCGGTTCAGTCTTTAGTCTACTATAAATACACCTCCGTCGGCCAAAATTTTGTGGTTCGTCCACTCATCGATACCCTGATACGTCTCCGAACGATTTGCGCTAAAGCGCAGTCCGACGGAGATAAAAATAAAGCCGTACATAACCTCAATCGCTGGAATTGTAAGAAAGACCTTTGGCTCAGGTTTTATCCCAGTAAAAAGGCACCAAAGTCGGCCAAAAAAATTGTTCTTTATTCACTCATCTATACCCCCATACGTCTTCGAGCGCTTGCGATAAAGTGTAATCCGGTCCAGATAAAGGTAAAGCCGTACATAACCTCAAATCGCTGGAATTGCAACAAAGACTTTCGGCTCAGTCATTAGCCCACTATAATTACACCTCAATTGGCCAAAATTTTGTGCTTCATCTACTTATCTATACCCCTATTCGTCTCCGAGCGATTTGCGATAAAGTGCAATCCGGTCCAGATAAAAATAAATACGTACATAACCTCAAATGGCTGGAATTATAACAAAGACTTTCGGCTCAGGATTTAGCCCACAACAAATGCACCACAGTCGGCAAAAATATTTGTGCTTCATCCACTCATCGATACCCTGATTCGTCTTCGAACGATTTGCGCTAAAGTGCAATCCGGCCGAGATAAAAATAAAGCCGTACATAACCTCAATCGCTGGAATTGTAACAAAGACCTTCGGCTCAGGTTTTATGATTAGAAAACTTTAGCCCAGTAAAAATGCACCACAGTCGGCCAAAAAATTTGTGCTTTATCCACTCATCTATACGCCTCCGATACGTCTCCGAGCGATTTGAGCTAAAGTGCAGACCTGTCGTGATAAAAATAAATACGTACATAACCTCAAATGGCTGGAATTATAACAAAGACTTTCGGCTCAGTCTTTAACCCACAACAAATGCACCACAGTCGGCAAATATGTTTGTGCTCCGAGCGATTTGCGATAGAGTGCAATCAGGTCGAGATAAAAGTAAAGACGTACATAACCTCAAATCGCTGGAATCGAAACAAAAACTTTCGACTCAGGCTTTTACGCACTATAAATACACCTCCGTCGGCCAAAATTTTGTGCTTCATCCACTCATCGATACCCTTATACATCTCCGAGCGATTTGCGCTAAAGTGCAGACCGGTCGTGATAAAAATAAATACGTAGATAACTTTAAATGGCTGGAATTATGACAAAGACTTTCGGCTCAGGCTTTTGCGCACTATAAATACACCTCAGTCGGCCAAAATTTTGTGCTTCATCCACTCATCGATACCCTGATACGTCTCCGAACGATTTGCGCTAAAGTGCAGTCCTGCCGAGATAAAAATAAAGCCGTACATAACCTCAAATCGCTGGAATTGTAACAAAGACTTTCGGCTCAGGCTTTAGCTCACGACAAATGCTACTCAGTCGGCCAAAAATTTAGTGTTGTATACACTCATCTAGACCCGCATGCACCTCCGAGCGATTTGCGATAAAGTGCAATCCGGCCGAGATAAAAATAAAGACGTACATAACCCCAATCGCTGGAATTGTAACAATGACTTTGGGCTCAGGCTTTAGCTCACGACAAATGCTACTCAGTCGGCCAAAAATTTAGTGTTGTATACACTCATCTAGGCCCGCATGCACCTTAGAGCGATTTGCGATAAAGTGCAATCCGGCCGAGATAAAAATAAAGACGTACATAACCCCAATCGCTGGAATTGTAACAATGACTTTGGGCTCAGGTTTTAGCCCACTAAAAATGCACCTCAATCGGCCCAATTTTAGTGCTTTATACATTTATCTATACCCCCACATGCCTCCGAGAGATTTGCGATAAAGTGCAATCCAGTCCAGCTAAAAATAAAGACGTACATAACGTCAAATCGCTGGAATTGTAACAAAGACTTTCGGCTCAGGATTTAGCTCACAACAAATGCACCACAGTCGGCAAAAATATTTGTGCTTCATCCACTCACCGCTACCCAGATACGTCTCTGAACGATCTGCGCTAAAGTGCAGTCCGGCCGAGATAAAAATAAAGCCGTACATAACCTCAATCGCTGGAATTGTAAGAAAGACCTTCGGCTCAGGTTTTAGCCCAGTAAAAATGCATCACAGTCGGCCTAAAAATTTGTGCTTCATCCACTCATCTATACCTCCATACTTTTACGAGCGATTTTCGATAAAGTGCAATCCGCTCCAGCTAAAAATAAAGACGTACTTAACCTCAAATCGCTGGAATTGTAACAAAGACTTTCGGCTCAGGCTTTAGCCCGAGACAAATGCACCTCAGTCGGCCAAATATTTAGTGCTTTATACACTTATCTATACCCCCATACGGCTCCGAGCGATTTGCGATAAAGTGCAATTAGGTCGAGATAAAAATAGAGACGTACATAACCTCAAACCGCTGGAATTGTAACAGAGACCTTCGGTTCAGTCTTTAGTCCACTATAAATACACCTCAATCGATCAAAATTTTGTGCTTCATCCAGCCGTCGATACCCTGATACGTCTCCGAGCGATTCGCGTTAAAGTGCAGTCCAGTCGTGATAAAAATAAAGATGTAAATTACCTCAGATTTCTAGAATTTTACCAAAGACTTACGGCTCAGGCTTTAGCCCACGACAAATGCACCACAGTCGGCCAAAATATTTTTTCTTCATCCACTCATCTATACCCCCATACATCTCAGAGCGATTGGAGATAAAGTGTAATCCGGTCCAGATAAAGGTAAAGACGTACATAACCTAAAATCGCTGGAATTGCAACAAAGACTTCCGGCTCAGCCATTAGCCCACTATAATTACACCTTAATTGGTCAAAATTTTGTGTTTCATCGACTCGTCGATACCCTGATACGTCTCCAAGCGATTTGCGCTAAAGTGCAGACGGTCGTGATAAAAATAAATACGTACATAACCTCAAATGGCTGGAATTATAACAAAGACTTTCGGTTCAGGCTTTTGCACACTATAAATACACCTCCGTCGGCCAAAATTTTGTGGTTCGTCCACTCATCGATACCCTGATACGTCTCCGAACGATTTGCGCTAAAGTGCAGTCCGGCCGAGATAAAAATAAAGCCGTACATAACCTCAATCGCTGGAATTGTAAGAAAGACCTTTGGCTCAGGTTTTATCCCAGTAAAAAGGCACCAAAGTCGGCCAAAAAATTTGTTCTTTATTCACTCATCTATACCCCCATACGTCTCCGAGCGCTTGCGATAAAGTGTAATCCGGTCCAGATAAAGGTAAAGCCGTACATAACCTCAAATCGCTGGAATTGCAACAAAGACTTTCGGCTCAGTCATTAGCCCACTATAATTACACCTCAATTGGCCAAAATGTTGTGCTTCATCTACTTATCTATACCCCTACTCGTCTCCGAGCGATTTGCGATAAAGTGCAATCCGGTCGAGATAAAAATAAATACGTACATAACCTCAAATCGCTGGAATTGTAACAAAGACTTTCGGCTCAGGCTTTAGCTCACGACAAATGCTACTCAGTCGGCCAAAAATTTAGTGTTGTATACACTTATCTAGACCCGCATGCACCTCTGAGCGATTTGCGATAAAGTGCAATCCGGCCGAGATAAAAATAAAGACGTACATAACCCCAATCGCTGGAATTGTAACAATGACTTTGGGCTCAGGCTTTAGCTCACGACAAATGCTACTCAGTCGGCCAAATATTTAGTGCTTTATACACTTATCTATACCCCCATACGGCTCCGAGCGATTTGCGATAAAGTGCAATTAGGTCGAGATAAAAATAGAGACGTACATAACCTCAAACCGCTGGAATTGTAACAGAGACCTTCGGTTCAGTCTTTAGTCCACTATAAATACACCTCAATCGATCAAAATTTTGTGCTTCATCCAGCCGTCGATACCCTGATACGTCTCCGAGCGATTCGCGTTAAAGTGCAGTCCAGTCGTGATAAAAATCAAGATGTAAATTACCTCATATTTCTAGAATTTTACCAAAGACTTACGGCTCAGGCTTTAGCCCACGACAAATGCACCACAGTCGGCCAAAATATTTTTTCTTCATCCACTCATCTATACCCCCATACATCTCCGAGCGATTGGAGATAAAGTGTAATCCGGTCCAGATAAAGGTAAAGACGTACATAACCTAAAATCGCTGGAATTGCAACAAAGACTTCCGGCTCAGTCATTAGCCCACTATAATTACACCTTAATTGGTCAAAATTTTGTGTTTCATCGACTCGTCGATACCCTGATACATCTCCAAGCGATTTGCGCTAAAGTGCAGACGGTCGTGATAAAAATAAATACGTACATAACCTCAAATGGCTGGAATTATAACAAAGACTTTCGGCTCAGGCTTTTGCACACTATAAATACACCTCCGTCGGCCAAAATTTTGTGGTTCGTCCACTCATCGATACCCTGATACGTCTCCGAACGATTTGCGCTAAAGTGCAGTCCGGCCGAGATAAAAATAAAGCCGTACATAACCTCAATCGCTGGAATTGTAAGAAAGACCTTTGGCTCAGGTTTTATCCCAGTAAAAAGGCACCAAAGTCGGCCAAAAAATTTGTTCTTTATTCACTCATCTATACCCCCATACGTCTCCGAGCGCTTGCGATAAAGTGTAATTCGGTCCAGATAAAGGTAAAGCCGTACATAACCTCAAATCGCTGGAATTGCAACAAAGACTTTCGGCTCAGTCATTAGCCCACTATAATTACACCTCAATTGGCCAAAATGTTGTGCTTCATCTACTTATCTATACCCCTATTCGTCTCCGAGCGATTTGCGATAAAGTGCAATCCGGTCGAGATAAAAATAAATACGTACATAACCTCAAATGGCTGGAATTATAACAAAGACTTTCGGCTCAGGATTTAGCCCACAACAAATGCACCACAGTCGGCAAAAATATTTGTGCTTCATCCACTCATCGATACCCTGATTCGTCTTCGAACGATTTGCGCTAAAGTGCAATCCGGCCGAGATAAAAATAAAGCCGTACATAACCTCAATCGCTGGAATTGTAACAAAGACCTTCGGATCAGGTTTTATGATTAGAAAACTTTAGCCCAGTAAAAATGCACCACAGTCGGCCAAAAAATTTGTGCTTTATCCACTCATCTATACGCCTCCGATACGTCTCCGAGCGATTTGAGCTAAAGTGCAGACCGGTCGTGATAAAAATAAATACGTACATAACCTCAAATGGCTGGAATTATAACAAAGACTTTCGGCTCAGTCTTTAACCCACAACAAATGCACCACAGTCGGCAAATATGTTTGTGCTCCGAGCGATTTGCGATAGAGTGCAATCAGGTCGAGATAAAAGTAAAGACGTACATAACCTCAAATCGCTGGAATCGAAACAAAAACTTTCGACTCAGGCTTTTACGCACTATAAATACACCTCCGTCGGCCAAAATTTTGTGCTTCATCCACTCATCGATACCCTTATACATCTCCGAGCGATTTGCGCTAAAGTGCAGACCGGTCGTGATAAAAATAAATACGTAGATAACTTTAAATGGCTGGAATTATGACAAAGACTTTCGGCTCAGGCTTTTGCGCACTATAAATACACCTCAGTCGGCCAAAATTTTGTGGTTCGTCCACTCATCGATACCCTGATACGTCTCCGAACGATTTGCGCTAAAGTGCAGTCCGGCCGAGATAAAAATAAAGCCGTACATAACCTCAATCGCTGGAATTGTAAGAAAGACCTTTGGCTCAGGTTTTATCCCAGTAAAAAGGCACCAAAGTCGGCCAAAAAATTTGTTCTTTATTCACTCATCTATACCCCCATACGTCTCCGAGCGCTTGCGATAAAGTGTAATCCGGTCCAGATAAAGGTAAAGCCGTACATAACCTCAAATCGCTGGAATTGCAACAAAGACTTTCGGCTCAGTCATTAGCCCACTATAATTACACCTCAATTGGCCAAAATGTTGTGCTTCATCTACTTATCTATACCCCTACTCGTCTCCGAGCGATTTGCGATAAAGTGCAATCCGGTCGAGATAAAAATAAATACGTACATAACCTCAAATCGCTGGAATTGTAACAAAGACTTTCGGCTCAGGCTTTAGCTCACGACAAATGCTACTCAGTCGGCCAAAAATTTAGTGTTGTATACACTTATCTAGACCCGCATGCACCTCTGAGCGATTTGCGATAAAGTGCAATCCGGCCGAGATAAAAATAAAGACGTACATAACCCCAATCGCTGGAATTGTAACAATTACTTTGGGCTCAGGCTTTAGCTCACGACAAATGCTACTCAGTCGGCCAAATATTTAGTGCTTTATACACTTATCTATACCCCCATACGGCTCCGAGCGATTTGCGATAAAGTGCAATTAGGTCGAGATAAAAATAGAGACGTACATAACCTCAAACCGCTGGAATTGTAACAGAGACCTTCGGTTCAGTCTTTAGTCCACTATAAATACACCTCAATCGATCAAAATTTTGTGCTTCATCCAGCCGTCGATACCCTGATACGTCTCCGAGCGATTCGCGTTAAAGTGCAGTCCAGTCGTGATAAAAATCAAGATGTAAATTACCTCATATTTCTAGAATTTTACCAAAGACTTACGGCTCAGGCTTTAGCCCACGACAAATGCACCACAGTCGGCCAAAATATTTTTTCTTCATCCACTCATCTATACCCCCATACATCTCCGAGCGATTGGAGATAAAGTGTAATCCGGTCCAGATAAAGGTAAAGACGTACATAACCTAAAATCGCTGGAATTGCAACAAAGACTTCCGGCTCAGTCATTAGCCCACTATAATTACACCTTAATTGGTCAAAATTTTGTGTTTCATCGACTCGTCGATACCCTGATACATCTCCAAGCGATTTGCGCTAAAGTGCAGACGGTCGTGATAAAAATAAATACGTACATAACCTCAAATGGCTGGAATTATAACAAAGACTTTCGGCTCAGGCTTTTGCACACTATAAATACACCTCCGTCGGCCAAAATTTTGTGGTTCGTCCACTCATCGATACCCTGATACGTCTCCGAACGATTTGCGCTAAAGTGCAGTCCGGCCGAGATAAAAATAAAGCCGTACATAACCTCAATCGCTGGAATTGTAAGAAAGACCTTTGGCTCAGGTTTTATCCCAGTAAAAAGGCACCAAAGTCGGCCAAAAAATTTGTTCTTTATTCACTCATCTATACCCCCATACGTCTCCGAGCGCTTGCGATAAAGTGTAATTCGGTCCAGATAAAGGTAAAGCCGTACATAACCTCAAATCGCTGGAATTGCAACAAAGACTTTCGGCTCAGTCATTAGCCCACTATAATTACACCTCAATTGGCCAAAATGTTGTGCTTCATCTACTTATCTATACCCCTATTCGTCTCCGAGCGATTTGCGATAAAGTGCAATCCGGTCGAGATAAAAATAAATACGTACATAACCTCAAATGGCTGGAATTATAACAAAGACTTTCGGCTCAGGATTTAGCCCACAACAAATGCACCACAGTCGGCAAAAATATTTGTGCTTCATCCACTCATCGATACCCTGATTCGTCTTCGAACGATTTGCGCTAAAGTGCAATCCGGCCGAGATAAAAATAAAGCCGTACATAACCTCAATCGCTGGAATTGTAACAAAGACCTTCGGATCAGGTTTTATGATTAGAAAACTTTAGCCCAGTAAAAATGCACCACAGTCGGCCAAAAAATTTGTGCTTTATCCACTCATCTATACGCCTCCGATACGTCTCCGAGCGATTTGAGCTAAAGTGCAGACCGGTCGTGATAAAAATAAATACGTACATAACCTCAAATGGCTGGAATTATAACAAAGACTTTCGGCTCAGTCTTTAACCCACAACAAATGCACCACAGTCGGCAAATATGTTTGTGCTCCGAGCGATTTGCGATAGAGTGCAATCAGGTCGAGATAAAAGTAAAGACGTACATAACCTCAAATCGCTGGAATCGAAACAAAAACTTTCGACTCAGGCTTTTACGCACTATAAATACACCTCCGTCGGCCAAAATTTTGTGCTTCATCCACTCATCGATACCCTTATACATCTCCGAGCGATTTGCGCTAAAGTGCAGACCGGTCGTGATAAAAATAAATACGTAGATAACTTTAAATGGCTGGAATTATGACAAAGACTTTCGGCTCAGGCTTTTGCGCACTATAAATACACCTCAGTCGGCCAAAATTTTGTGCTTCATCCACTCATCGATACCCTGATACGTCTCCGAACGATTTGCGCTAAAGTGCAGTCCTGCCGAGATAAAAATAAAGCCGTACATAACCTCAAATCGCTGGAATTGTAACAAAGACTTTCGGCTCAGGCTTTAGCTCACGACAAATGCTACTCAGTCGGCCAAAATTTTAGTGTTGTATACACTCATCTAGACCCGCATGCACCTTCGAGCGATTTGCGATAAAGTGCAATCCGGCCGAGATAAAAATAAAGACGTACATAACCCCAATCGCTGGAATTGTAACAATGACTTTGGGCTCAGGTTTTAGCCCACTAAAAATGCACCTCAATCGGCCAAATTTTAGTGCTTTATACATTTATCTATACCCCCACACGCCTCCGAGAGATTTGCGATAAAGTGCAATCCGGTCGAGATAAAAATAGAGACGTACATAACCTCAAATCGCTGGAATTTTAACAAAGACTTTCGGCTCAGGCTTTAGCCTACGACAAATGCACCTTAGTCGATGGCTTAAGCAATGGCTTATTATAAAAAAAATGTATCTTGGCTCCTAATGCTCGTAGAAAAACGATTTTTTTTTCAAAATTAAGTAAAAAATCGCTGCTTTGCAATGAATTTTGTTTGATTAAAATCGGACTAAAATATTGTCTCCTACATAAAAAGTTAATTAAGCGTTTATAAACATTTACACCCCAGAGAGCCCCTAATTAAAATTTTGCAGTTCTCGAAAAAGTTTATGAAAATATAACTCTTCTAGATTGCGTATGAACAAGGGCGACTAAACTGACTGATTTTTTAACATTTGCCAGTACCGTGAAAAAAAAAATGTCGAAATATAGCTATTATTTTAGAAAAAACTATAATGAATAGAGACTTGAAATTTTGCATGCTATTTCTATTACTTGAGTACTATATTTTTCTGAAATATGATTGAAAAATATTAATTTTCTCAAAAGTTATAAACAATTTTCAATTTTCACGAATTTAGCGTTCTTTTGCAATTTGCAAAGAAACTATAATAGATAGAAATGTGTCCTTCCTGACTTTTTTATAGAAAATTTAATAACGAACAACTTTTTTTAATAACTTTTTCCTCTAAAATCAATACTTTCCAAGATACAGAGCGAAATAAGAAATAAGTGCAGAAATCCAACTTTAATTGTTAATTGTTTATAAAGCTTACGGGATCCAGGGTGAGGGAGGGACAAAGCGTCGTAGACGGAAAACTCCTGAAAAAACTGCGACCTTTAGAGATTAGAGGAAAGGCTAGTCTACGAGCTTGAGCGGCTACTTTTAAGAGTATGAGGGTGATGAAATTCTCTCTCTTTTTTTTTCTCTCTGTGCACAAGTATATGCAACTCTTGGTGGTCCTGACATCCTGAAAATTCACTGTAGAGGTCAAGATAGTGTAGACTTGTCAAAATGTCAGAGTCATTCAGTCTTGCTCCTCCGTCGCAAACGCATCTATTCTTTATCGAGAAAGAAGCCAACGTATCGACCAAAATGGTAATCGAAATTTTAACGGGTTTTGACACGTTTGTATCGCGAATTATAGGGTTTTGTTCTGTTTTTCTGCCGGTTTTGTATGAGCATTACAATGCTTTATTTCTCGAGGATTTACATAAAATGCCTCTCGAACAAGTTGGTGAGGTATTTATGGACGTAATGAGAGTGTTATCAGTGCCACAATTTTTGAAATTTATCGAATGTTTATATACAAAAATGATCTCGCGACATTATTAGCGGGAGATATATTGTGTATCCGAGGTTTTCGAAATTATATGACGTTAAACGGGTTTTTTCAACACTATGATCGTCTCGGTAAGTGTTTAAAAAGTGAAATACGTGATAGTGTAATAATAATAGTGGGTGCTTGATAGTTAAATTGATTATTTTTCAGCTTCATTCAGTGAAAACACCGCATTATCCCGATTACGTGCGCGAATCATACCTGCTAGTGCGCATGTAGATTTACCCATACACCGGCACAGTAGCACCGTTGAACCAGTGGACCCGCGACGAGCGCCACAGGGAGTGCTTCAGAACGAGTTTTCTGAGCTACGGAGAGCTGCAGAGATTCAGCAAGCTACAGAGCCCGCGGAAAATGCAGCGGCGAGGATTGCATATTATATTCGACTCGACAACGAAACGGTAGATCACATTGAAAATGTGGCACGAGAGGCTCTATTGGCTGATGCCGATCTCGACGACGATGAGGAGTATGCGGATGTCGACATACATGTGTCGGATCTCAGTGATTTTCCTCGTATACGGGGCCGCGACGTATCCAATGAGAATATTTGGATTACGCCTGGTCAACCTCCTCGTCATGTGCATAATGACATTGCGTTAGGCGAAATTGCCGCTTTTGGTGAGTAAATAGAACTTGTTATTTATTTATTTATACCGTAAAAAGAGAATATGTGTTTTGAAACTTTAAAAATTCCATTCAAGCTCGCCAACGATTTCATCGTACCGATGTTTTCTTATGGACAGCATGGCAAGTCGCGAACTGGATTTTTGAAGAGTACTTAGAATCACCTCATCTATATCCTCCTTCTGCAGCTTCTGTACTTGAAGCATTTGATTCACTCCGAATGTTTTCTGAATTGTAGAGTAGTTTTAAACAAAAAATTATAATATTCATTTAAAATATAATTTTCATTTTTTAATTAAGTAACAATATATATATATATATATATATATATATATATATATATATATATATAATTAACACGAAAAGAACTTTCTTTTAAAAGGCATACGTTTAAGAATAATTTTTAAAGGAAAATTTTTTTCAAAATAACTATTTTAAAAAACTTTTTTAAGAAAATCTTTTAAACAAAAACTTTTTTAACAAAAACTTTTTGCCAAAAATTTTTTAAGAAATCTTTTTTAATAAAAATATTTTTATAATCAAACATTTTTTAAGAAAAAGACTTTTATGAAAAACTTTTTTAGCAAATTTAACTTTTATTAGGAAAAACTTTTATTAAGAAAAACTTTTTTTTTTAATCTTTTAAAAAGTCATACATATGAAATGTTCGTATTTAGCTGGTCCTGAAAACTCTAACATTCAAGTAGGAGGTGGAGGAGGAGGAGAAGAAGAACACGAGGTACTTAGATTAAAATATGTAGATGTAGAAAGTGACAACGAGCGACGCGTGCCTCGTTTTAATACAACAGGGCGCGAAATACAATTTAAGATTTTACCAGCGAAGGATAATATGATTCCTGTTAAATTAGTTGAAAAAGCATTTAGGGAAATAACTTCACATATTTTAGAGTCTAGAGCCCCAACCGATATGATAGGGATTACTTTAAGCTCAGAACGTTTTGCTCAGGGTAGTGCAGGTAGTAGGTTTGTAGCTGTTAAAAATTTTAAGCCTGAAGAATTGTGGGAGTTGTTCCACAAAGTATGTCAGAGCAATTCTGATTTTCGCATTGACGAAACTTTAGCGATTAATGTAATATATGTAAAGATGCCTGTAGGCTGGGGAAATAGTTGTTCTGATTCGGAGGAGGATGATTTGAATGAAAATAAATTTCATTTAAAGAGCATTTTAAGAATAAAAAACAAAGATAACTTATGTTTTCCTAGGGCCCTAGCATGCGGAGTAGTACATTTAAGCAGAACCGATACTAAAGAGTACAAAGCAGAATGGACAGGTATTACACATCACTTTCGTGCCAAGCAAACGGAGGCAGCTAAAGCTTTATGTAAAGATGCGGGGGTAGAGGTTCAAAGTGAAGGTTGTGGCCCTGTAGAGTTTGACTTATTTCAAATTTATTTTGCTCAAAAAGGAATTAGAATTGTTATTTACAATTACAATTCATTTGGGAAGGGGGGTAAACCTATTTTTGATGGTTCAGATTATTTAATTAGATATAAAAAAATGAAGAAAGTTCAAAAACTATATATATACTCTACACTATTGATACGAGAAATAAAGGGCATTTTGATTTAATATTAAATTTATTAGGTGTATGTTCGGGATACCATTACTGTGTTAAATGTAATATACAGTATAAAAATATACTGTCGCATAAGTGTTATAATATCTGTCCGTTTTGCTTTAGTCAAACTGATGTACCCTGTGTAATGGAAAATCAAATTGCTTGAACATCTTGCGCCAGATCTTTTCCCAATCAGAATTGCTATGATAATCATAGAAAAATAGGATCAATAAATCAGAAGCAAAACAAAAGAACAGGTAAAAGTATTTGTGATGTAATAAAGTATTGTCATAATTGTGGCAAGATTAACAATAATCAAAAAGCTGCACATAAATGTGGTATTAGTGATTGTCCTCCATGTAAAAAAAAAAGATTATTCAAATCAATTATGTTATATGCAGCCTGTGTCAGAGTCAAAAGTAAAAAAAGGAAAGGAATATTTTCCATAATCAATATTTATTTTTTATGATTTCGAAACACAGCAGGATGAAGAATACGGTAATAAGAAAACTTTTATTCATCGAGTCAATTTATGCGTTGCGCAGCTTTGCTGTGAAAGATGTTACCCAGATAATAATTAAAAAAATGATTGTTTTATTGTGGTCCTCGTGAATTTATTTTTAAAGGTCAGAAAGCGGTTAACGATTTTGTTCGATTTGTAGTGTTAGATTTCAAAAACACAAAATTTAAAAATGTTATTTGCATTGCACATAATGCGAATTCGATAGTCAGTTTATTTTAAAGCATTTAGTCGACTATAGTGACCATTATTTTTCAAATAGAGTACAGCCCTCGGTAATTTTAAATGGGCGTAGTATCATAAAATTGCAATTAGGTAAAACTAGATTCATAGATAGTATAAATTACATGCCTATGAAATTGGCGGCTTTACCTAAAGCTTTTGGATTGTCAGCTGGTGAGAAAAAAGGATTTTTCCTCATCTATTTAACACTGTAAAAAATCAAAAGTATAATAGTGTGATTCCTGATGTAAAAGATTTTTCACCGGATACAATGTTTAATTCTGAACGCGAGGAATTTTTAAAATGGCATAGAGATTGTAGGGAAAAGAATGTTAAATATAACTTTCAACAGGAACTTATTGACTACTGTACACAGGACGTTAGTATCTTACGTCGTGCATGCATGACATTTAGGGCAATTTTTTTAAAATATAAAGTTTGTCCATTTATTGAGTGCGTCACAATTGCTTCGACTTGTTCCTTATTATTTAGGAAAAATTTTCTTCTAGAAAATAGTATTGGTATTATACCAACGAATGGCTACGCTCAAGCAGGTCAATTTTCGCAAGAATCAATTTTATGGCTGCTTTGTGTAGAATATAGTTTAAGAAAGAAAATTATACACACAGCAAGACAGCGCGAATTTGTTTTACCTAGAGGTTTGTGTGTAGACGAATTTTTACCTGCGGAGGAAGGGGAGGGCAAAGGCACTGTATATGAATACCATGGTTGTTTTTATCATGGTTGTCCTCGTTGTTTCAGGCAGTCGCGAGATAAAATATTTAATAATGGGACTACTTTAAATGGGCGGTATAAGTCAACAGTATTAAAATCACGTAATATTATCGCTCGTGGGTATAATTTAGTAGAGATGTGGGGTTGTGACTTTACGAAATATTTAGCAGAAAATCCTGTAGTTTCAAAACGATTACAAGACCATCCGTTGAGTAAAGGGATTAAAATAGATCCTCGAGACAGCTTTTATGGGGGGCGAACAGGTAATACAGTAACGTATTACTCGGTCTCAGAGGGCGAAAAAGTAAAATATTTAGACGTCTGTTCGCTCTATACATTTATCTGTAAACGCGGAAAGTTTCCACTCGGTCACCCCAAAATCTTCGTAGTTTTTCAGTGTTTACAACTATGTGGGATGAATTTCGAATTATTTAATGACAAAGTAGAGGGTATAGTCAAATGCGACATATTACCTCCGAGGGATTTATTTCACCCTGTGTTACCTGTAAAAATGCACAACAGGTTACTTTTCCCCTTATGCCGTACATGCTGCGAGATTTTAAATCAAGAGTATTGTACGCATGAGAGCTAAGAGGAGCGCATTTTTACAGGTACGTGGATATCTGATGAAATTAAGAAAGCTGTAGAAATGGGGTATAAAATTATCCAAGTACATGCTATCTGGCAGTATAAAGTAACGCAGTATAAAGATGGTAGCGGTGGTCATTTTTATGACTATATAAATACTTTTTTAAAAATGAAGCAGCAGGCTTCAGGTTATCCTGTAGATTGTGTAGATGAAAATTCACGATTAAAATATATTGAAAATTATAAAGAAAAAGAGGGTATTGATTTGGAAGCTAATTTGATAGAAAAAAATTCCGGTTTTCGTTCAGTCGCGAAACTCTGTCTAAATTCATTTTGGGGAAAGTTTGGACAAAGGGATAATTTACCACGTACATCAATATTGTCTGATTATCCAAATTTAGTGAAAACTTTTGCGGATCCTACTCTCGAGGTAAAACAAATTGTGCTAGCGAATGATAAAGTTATGTATGTTACGTCAGAGTATAAAAAAGAAGTGGAAATTGGCTCTGCTTGCAGCAACGTAGCTGTAGCAGCGTATACAACAGCTCAGGCTCGACTGTTGCTCTATGAATATCTCCAAAGATTACAGAAAAGTATTCTCTACTATGATACAGATAGTATTCTGTTTACAAGCAAGGTTACAGACGAGTATGAGCCCGAGGTTGGTCCATTTTTAGGGCAGTTAACTAATGAATTAGAATGTTATGGAGAAGACGCGTATATAGAGACATTCGTTTCAGGTGGACCTAAATTTTATGCTTACAGAGTAAAGACTAATAGCGGAGAATACTTTGATACGTGTAAAGTCAAAGGTATTAGATTAAATTATGAAAACTCTAAAAAAATAAATTTCGAAAGTTTAGTAAAACTTATAAATAATAGGCATAAAAAAATTGATGAAAAAATTGTTCTAAAGTTTAAATCTTTAGCTAAGACTGCTCTCCACGATATTATAACGCGCGACGAAAAAAAAACTGTTTCTATTGTATTAAAAAAAGGCGATTTGTTTCTGATACTGAGTCTTATCCTTTTGGTTATAAGTAGTTGTAAGAGATTGCGTATTGTAAATATATTTAAGTGAAATTATGTACAAAAGCGTTTACCAAAATGAAAAAAGACTGTTTCAATTTAAGCCAATGAAAATATACTACTAAGTCATGTTATTACTATGTATGTGAGACTGTTAACCATAATAAAATGCTACTTTGAAGTTTAATATTCATAATAAAACTAATAATAATAAAAATATGTTTTTTACGATTTTACATATATATATATACATATATATATATATATATATATATATATATATATATATATATATATATATATATATATATATATATATATATATATATGTAATCCTTATTCCTAATTCCTTTGTTTATTATTATCCCACCCTATTTTATTATTATTTACTTAAATTATATAAGGTTTGTATAATAAAATCAAGACATTGAGTACATTTTAATATTATTAAGTCAGTCTTTTCTTATATATTTTTTATTATTTACACATTTTGTTTTACTTATTCTCAAAAATAATATAAATACCTTAAATTCTTACAAGAGGCTTACCAGGATGCTGTGAATCCACCACACGGTTACATTTTATTAGATCTCACTCAAAAAACTCCGGATGAATTTCGGTTTCGTACGTGTATTTTCCCAGATGATGAGTATTATTACGTTTATTTACCTAAATACTACTCAAGTAAATACACGGCTTTAGTTTGAAAATAAATAAATAAGTCGACACTTCTTAGCTTTGGTCAGTTACATTTTAATAATGGTAAAGAACGCATCACAGAGCAAGCGGCGGCGGAAAGCTCATTTTCGTTCGCAGAAAAGTAGTAATAAAAAGGAAACAGTGTTTGAAATAAAATACCTTGTGCTTCTGCAGGCTTTGTTACACGCAAATAAGCAGCAACGTTTAGCAATTCTACGCAGCGCTGACAAGAAATTGATAAAATATATTTGTGAATGTGCGTTAAATATACTCAAAGGTGTAGTTTCTCTAAAAAATCATCAGTTTAAAAAATTAAAACGATACAAAAACATTCTTAGACAGTTGTCAAGTCAGACTACAAGAAAAACAAAAGACAGTTGGAAAAAGAAAAAACGTGTTATAGTTCAAAAAGGAGGAAAATTTGTGCCAACCCTACTCGAATCCGTTTTACCTCAACTGATTTCAAGTTTTTTAAGTGACGTTACTGATACACCATTATAATAATAAAATACTATAATCGATAAAGCCAAGAAAATGGTTTTACTACCCATCGAGCAGTTGGAGAGGCTACAACGAGGAAGCTCTTTGCCTACTTTAAAAACGGCAAATTCGACGGAAAACAATATTTTCCAGTCTACTCAAACGATTGGAGATAATTTATCACGTCTGGACAATGAAATGAAAAATATTCTAGTTTCTTCTGAATTTTCCAGCGAACGAGATCGCTTAAAGCATTACATACAACGACTTCAACGTTACTTATTTTTCAAATCTGAGAAAAATAGTGCAGATATAAGATCTAATTTTTCGGATATTGGAGAGGAAGAGGAGGAGGCTGAGAAAGAAATAAGTGCCAAGGCGATTGTTGGTAGTGTGCCTGTGGTTTATCAGAGAAAAACACGTCTTTTATTGGATCATTTAAACAAATTTAAAAATCGTATTTTCTGGGATAGTGCAGGAACAGTAACTATAGACAATAAAAAAATTCCAAATTCCAATATAATTGATCTTATTAACTTTGCTGCTCGTCGTAGAAAGTCTGTAATAAAACCTACAGGACAACAAGAATTTATAAACATTATTAAAAGTACACAAACACCTCAAGAGTATGTAGGCAACAAGGATATATTAAACTATGAAAGTAGCCCTGCACTTTCTTTCTGAGAAACACCAAAGTCGTCAAAGAGAATAGATAGTAATAATAGTGGAAGTATTGATGGTTTTAGACAGAAATTATTAGACTCTAATATTACTCTACCTACAAGTAAAAAAAACAACTCGTTTCTTTCTGACAGTGACCGTAGTTTATTAAGCAGTACCATCGTTGAAAAATCTCCATTGAATAATAGTCTAGAAAAAAGTAAAAAAGATACAAAGAGAAAGTGGATGAATATAGCTATATAATGGAAGCATTGAAAAAGCAATATTTTGATCCTTCGCACGAGGCTGGTATTGGTGGTGCTAGAAATTTGATAAGAATAAATAAAAAAAAAATTCCAATAGAAAAAATTAACGAGTGGCTGCAAAAGCATGATACATATACACTTCACAAACCAGTAAGAAAAGAATTTCATCGACTTCACTATAATATTTCATATATAGACCAATTGTGGGAACTTGATTTACAAGACTTACGTTCTTTAAAAAATTATAATGATGGAGTAACGTATCTACTTGTGGCGATAGATGTGTTTAGCAAATTTATCTGGGTTGAACCTTTACTAGATAAATTAACACAAAAGGTAACAAATGCTTTTAAGAAAATTCTCGAAAAAAGTAGTAATCGTTTTCCATACATGGTACAAACCGATCGTGGTAAAGAGTTCATTGGAAAACCGATGCAAAATTTTTTAAAAGAAAATGGTATACAATTTCGAGTTGCTCGTAGCCCTGATGTAAAAGCAGCTGTAGTGGAACGTGTAAACAGAACCTTAAAAGATCGTATGTGGCGTTATTTTACTTACAAAAATACACATAGGTATATTGATGTGCTACAACTCATAGTTAATGCATATAATAATACACGTCATACTAGCATCAAAATGACTCCTGCTTCTGTCACTATACGCAATGAACATATTGCAAGAAAAAACTTGGAGGAACGAAATACAAGAAAAATACCAAAACGTGTTAAGGCTAAATATCGCGTCGGTGACTATGTGCACATCAGTCGTGAAAAGAACGCCTTTGATAAAAGTTATGTTAGAGGCTGGCAAGAGGAGCTCTTTAAAATTCAACGAGTAATAAAGAGACAACATATTTTTATCTATACAACCAAGGATCTGCAGGGCGAGGAAATTCAAGGTTTTTTCTACCCCGAAAAGTTGACTGCTGTGAACAAGAAGAATATAAAATTGATCGTGTTTTACGTAGCAGAGGTAAAGGACGTAAAAAAGAATATTTTGTAAGCTGGGTTGGATATCTAGACAAATTCAATTCTTGGATTTCTGCTAGCGCCTTAAAAACATTGTAAATCAATATGAATATCAACGAGTTCACCATCACCTTACCCAGCAATAGTAGTATGAAATACTTTAAGGATAATACAACAACAAATTTTTCAACTAAATTACCCAAAGAGGTAGAATTACACGGAAAGTGGCAAGTTGACCTAGCAGAAATACACGTTCCCTGTACTACGCTGCATTTAAGGAAAGAAGATTGTAAATTATCGGCGACACGAGAGCAATATTTTCAGCATGGTGTGTACGACTCCATTTTTCAGCTTGTACAAGCTATTAATGTAGGTTTGTTCAAATATCATAATAATAACGTTGTAGAAAAACTTTTTTACGACGAAAAAGGAGGATTTGTCGGCATTCAGGAGTTTAAAAATAACAATCACACTACACCGGCCAGTATTTCAGAGTCTGTCGAATGCATTTTAGGCTTCGAAACAGGAGGAGTACTTGTACATCCACCAAAAGAGGAACAAGGTACAGCTATGTTAATCGGAAATCATCCTGCTAGCCTCGCGAGAGCTGTACCCGACTAACTTTTTGTATACTCCAATCTGTGCGAACCCTGCATTGTTGGCGATTCTCATGCACCATTACTACGTATTGTAAGTATTGATTCTAAACAATATAACTTTGGAAGTACCATAGTTAAACGGTTTGCTCCAGTCAATTACGTACCGATTATGTATAGTAGGTTTCAAATCGTCGATATAGATATAAGAGATCAATTTGGCAGATCTATACCATTCGAGTTTGGGACGCTGACGGTAGCACTTCATTTCAGAAGAGAGTATTAATCGTATATATTTAAAAATGTCTTATTACGACGCATATTACAACGAACAAAGTGGCGGTGGACGTGGAGTACACAACGTATTTGTTGGTTCAGCATCTCAGCGCGGACATGGTGTCGGAAGCTGGTTAGCAGGATTGTTCCGCAGTGCTATACCTCTTTTCGCTAAAGGGGCACGTGCAGTAGGTAGAGAGGCATTGAGAGCTGTACCCGACTAACTTTTTGTATACTCCAATCTGTGCGAACCCTGCATTGTTGGCGATTCTCATGCACCATTACTACGTATTGTAAGTATTGATTCTAAACAATATAACTTTGGAAGTACCATAGTTAAACGGTTTGCTCCAGTCAATTACGTACCGATTATGTATAGTAGGTTTCAAATCGTCGATATAGATATAAGAGATCAATTTGGCAGATCTATACCATTCGAGTTTGGGACGCTGACGGTAGCACTTCATTTCAGAAGAGAGTATTAATCGTATATATTTAAAAATGTCTTATTACGACGCATATTACAATGAACAAAGTGGCGGTGGACGTGGAGTACACAACGTATTTGTTGGTTCAGCATCTCAGCGCGGACATGGTGTCGGAAGCTGGTTAGCAGGATTGTTCCGCAGTGCTATACCTCTTTTCGCTAAAGGGGCACGTGCAGTAGGTAGAGAGGCATTGAGAGCTGGTGTCAATATAATGGATGATGTGGCCGATAATGGCATGAATTTCAAAGAATCGTTCAAAAATCGTGTGAATGAATCCGGAAGCAATTTGAAACGCAAAGCAGTGGATAAAATACATAATCTCATGGAGGGGTCGGGTTATAAAATGCATCTCGCAAAGAGGAGCGCGCAGTATCCTTGCAACAGTGCTCTAGGTCGTATCGTACCTACTAAACGTAGAAAAAGAAAAAGTGCATCGAAAACAAAAACTGTTGAACGTCTACAATCAAAAAAGAAGAGGAAAAATAGACGTAGAAAAAATCAAAGAAAATTAAGAAGAAAAATAATAGGAAAAGATTAAGAAAGTCCATCGACGTTTTTAATTAATTAGAAAAAATGGCGTTTCTACATTCTCATAGTTCAGAATGCCTCAAGAGTGAATTAGATATTTTTTCATTACCTCAAACGCAAACAAGTATAGAAGCCAGTAGCTGGACAACTTATAGTCCTATATCGTCACTCAACGATGACTCACCGATTGAATTCTGCATTCAAAATCAAGGAGAAGACTATTTAGACTTGGCTCACACTCTGTTAAAAGTTTGTGCGAAAATACAACCAGTTTCAAAAGATGAGGACAAACTTGTCGCCCCCGTAAACAATTTTCTACACTCTATGTTCAATCAAATTGATATTTATTTTAATCAAAAGCCCATCTCCGCACCTAATAATGCATATCCTTATAGAGCATATATTGAAACGCTTTTAAATTATGGACCAGCTGCTAAGCAGTCACATCTCACGACATCTTTGTGGTATGCAGATACACCGGGGCAGATGGATGGTAAGCCCGATATTCAAGAAAATAAGGGTCTTCTAAACAGACAGTATTTTAGTTCAGGAGCAAAATCAATTGACTTAATATCAAATATTCATTCTGACATCTTAAAAATAAGACTTGTAAGGTCAAAAGATGCATTTTGTTTGATGAATTTTTCAACTGGTGGTGCATTTAGTGTAAATATCACCGAAGCAACTTTACTTATAAGACGTGTAAAAATAAATCCAGGCATTCTCGTCGCACACGCAAAAACTCTAGCTACTACGACAGCAAACTACCCTATTACACGTGTTGAAATAAAAACATTTACCATACACAGTGGTGTTGTAAGTGAGACACTCGACAAAGTGATTTCAGGACAGTTACCGAAACGAATTATACTTGGTTTCGTGGACAACAAAGCTTTTAACGAAAGTAGAACTCTAAATCCATTTAATTTTCAAAACTACGGCATCAATTACTTGTCACTTTACCTAGACGGTGTGCAAATACCTAGTAAACCTTTGCAACCTTCATTCACTACAGACTAATCGCTGTGGGTAGATGCTTATCATACACTCTACTCGGGCACAGGTATACATTTTCTCAACGAGGGCAATAGTATTAGCAGAACTGACTTTCCTAATGGCTACTGTCTTTTCGCGTTTGATCTTACACCAGATTTTTCTGCAAACAGTATTTCACATTGGAATCTAATAAAATCAGGCAATCTACGATTAGAAGTAAGATTTCAAAACGCACTTACAAAAACAATTAACTGTATTGTTTATGCAGAATTCGATAATGTACTCGAAATTGACTCAGCCAGACAAATCGTAACAGATTTTCACTCCTAAAATAAATGGACTCCTCCCTCACATACTGTCGACCTATCGGAAAATAGAGGGGCGTGGAAAGTCTGCCCAAGAGAACTAACCTATCTAGTTCTAATACCATTTCTAGACAGTACACTTCAAAACGTCAAGCAGTCCCGTTCAAGTGACTCATAACACTTTCCTTGTGTTCAATAATATGGAAAAACTCGATTACGTGATTGACATTCAAGCCTTCCATGGAAAAGACGGACTGTTTCTACCAAAGGAAATTTCAGTACTCGGTGTTCATTGTAATTTTATCAGTCATTGGATAATCAAACCACCGTACGATTATTTGGCATTATCCAAAGGTGTAATTGCTACAAACAGTTATTTAACATGCTACCATCATGGAATCGAGTGGTTCGATGGAGAGGCCGACTTTGACAACGTCTGCAACGCCTTACGAGAAGTTGCTCGCAATGCTATGCGTATCTACGTTAGAGGGTCACAAAAAGTAGAATTTCTCCAAAAAATTCTTACAAGGCAGATAATAAATCTCGAAGAATATGGCTGTCCTTCATTCAAAAACCTACCGCGAGCGAATGACCATTACTGCTTTCTTCATGGTAGAAAAAGAGAGTATTTTTCATGTGCATTAACGTATGCTTACAAACTACGTGTTTGGTTAATAAAAACCATGTACTGTCGTAATACAAGTAAGCAAAAAACAGTTATTGAACTCCACCCATCTCCGGTCTCCAAAAAAAAGGAAGAAGAAACCAACAAGGAAAAACCAATCGTTTCACCATCTGCTACTACATCAACCACCCCCTCCACGGACTCTACAGTAGACGAGGCAAGTAGCTCTACAGGAAACGTCGTAAGCAGTGAAAAAACATACGAAAATTTTTACGATTTTGTGGAGCCTATCAGCGATCATGAACACAGTTCAAATACTTCGAGCAATCGAGCATTTACCAGCGCAGACAGTGGGAGTTTTTCCTGCAGACAAGATTCCTCTGATTCTGGCGACCCCGACTGCAATTGTTGTTAACAATGAGGATCATACGAAGCCTGGAGCTCATTGGCTTGCCATCTACATCAATCAGTATGGACACGGATTTTTCTTCGATAGCTTCGGACTCCCGCCAACTATCACCCATCATGTACACAGACTCCGAAGAAATTGTAAGTTCAACAAAAATGTTTGTAATAATTTCCATAAAAATAATAAATGCTAAAAAAATGTTCACTGCTCGTCGCATATTCCATCTTGTACGCCGATTAATTTTTATAAGTATTAATGTAACCTCTTACAAATATTTTACATTACTCATTAGACTAGGAAAAATAATCAGATGTCTTTTACCACATGTATTATCTCTTGCATTTTTTATAATTTTAAAATTCTGTGTGTAACCAAGTTTAAAAAATATTACGTGTTTGTGTGTGTAACCAAGTTTAAAAAATATTACGTGTTCGTGTGTCCAACTAATTTTTTAAATAATGTGTGTAACTATTTTTAGGATTTTATGTACACTGAATTTCTTATACTGTATCGTTAGGCTCAAACTAGTATGTACGCTGCGTTGCTAAAATCTAATCATACATTACTCTCTAGGATAAATACGAATTTTTATACTTAACTCTCTCATTCCCTCTCTTTACATATAATTATACTTAAAAATTTAAGCGTATATTCATTAGAATAAAATATTGTATCACTAGTTTAAGACACTATGTTTACTGAGTTACTAATATTTAATCATGCATTATTCTCTAGACTAAGCAATGAATTTTCTTTATACTAAAGTTTCTCTCGTACCTCGCTCGCTCTCTCTTTGTATATGTTTGTACACGATAAATCACGTCTTAAATAAATACTTTACGCCCCATATACGTATTCTCATTTTAACCTTCAACCATCCTTCCTTATTTAATGTATTTCCTTATTCAACTTAATTTTTACTTGACTGAAAAAATTCATTCATTCAATATTTTTATTTTACGTGCAAAAATAATACCTAAAAACATTTCATTTTCATCACTTTAAATATTTTTTTAAAAAAGTAAATACGCTCACTTTAAATATTTTCTTAAACAGTAAACACATTTAAACATACACCACAAATATTGAACTCTCTCTCTCTCTCTCCACCACACGCATACGCAGCGCGGTATCTTCTACCCCCACGGCGGCTCTCCAACAGCCTCCAAGTAGGACCTCAGCCACCGCTCCCGCGCTATGCCCGAAATAGAACTCTTACACCAACTTCGGCCACGCCCCCTGCGGTATCTTCTACCCCTACTACTTACATTCTAAAAAATTTCGCTTTATTTCTAATAAAAATTGCAGAATAATAATTAATACGAGTAATCGTGATCAATAATATTTGATAAAATTTAATATAAACTAATGCTTATATATAATTAAATAATAACAAATAAAAAATAATGACAAATAATAACAAATAATAAAAAAATAATAGCAAACAATAACAAATTATAGCAAATAATAATAAATAATAATAAATGATGGCAAATAATGGTAAATAATAACAATTAACAGCTAATATTAATAAATAATGGCAAATATTAACAAATAAATTTGTTCGAATTAATACTCAAAATATTCAATATTATTTGTTATTAATTGTCAATATTTGTTATTATTTAAATTTATTAGTTTTTATCACTTATTATTTGTAAATATCTGTCATTATTTTTTTATAATCTCTAATTATTTGTTAAAAGTTATTTTTACTTCTGCCAGGGTATATATTTCTATTTTTCAAGTTTTTAACAAAACAATATAATATAAATAAATAATATAAATAATACAAGATTTTTCAAATAGTTATTTTATAATTACCATTATCATTGTCTGCCATTTCATTGAATTTTCAAATTTTATTATTTTAATAATAAATTTACCAACTTTTATCCAAATAGGAAAAGCATGAATTATAAACATATAAAATGTGTATTTTGTTGTTTTCTTTTCTGAATCTGAAAACAAAACGGAACGTTCCGCTATATGCTACTTTTGAAACGACCCAAAATATATTTCGCTCGGTCTGTTCGCAGTGCGGTATTGTTTTATCAACGAATCGTCGACGATGATTCTGTCATCGCAGAACAACATATTATGGAAAAATTGAGTTTTCCTATTCCAAAAGTATCCCAGGTCGATCAAACATATATTTATCGATTCACATAGGATAAGAAAACTCGATTATTCTTATAGTTATCTAAGTTATGTTGTTTCGCAATGACAGAATCGTTTAGATGATGCACTCCGTAGATTTTAGTGTCTAAGTATAATAAGAAATATTCGATAACGGCATCTAGGTGTACCAGGTGGTCAATGGCAAGATCTAAGTAATGCGCTCCGTATTTTTTCGTGGCTAGATGTAAAAAATATTCGAAGAGAGCATCTAGGTAAATAGGGTGACTGATGATAAGGTCTAGGTGATGCGCACCGTAGTTTTCGGTATCTCGGTTGAAAATATAATCGAGTACGGCGTCTAGGAGTACAAAGTCTAGGTGATGCGCTTCGTAGTTTTTTATATCTAAATATAAAAAAACACCCGATAATGGCGTCTAGATATACAAAGTGGTCGATGACGAAGTTTAAATGATGTGCTTCGTAGTTTTTCGAGTCTAGGTGTAAAAAATTTTCAAAGCCAACGTCTAGGTTCAAGAGCAACGTATAGGGTGACCAATAACGATGTCTAAATGGTACGAACCGTAATTTTTAGTTTCTAAGTTTAAAATATACTCAAGTACGACGTTTAGGAGTACAAGGTGACCGATAATCAAGTCTAGGTGATGCGCTACATCATTTTAGTATTGAAGTATAAAAAATACTCTCTATCTAGGTATACAGAATGGTCAATAACGAAGTCTAGGTGGTGCACACCGAAGTTTTTGACATCTAGGTGCGAAAAATATTCGAATACGGCGTTTAAGAGTACAAGACGGTCGATGACGAGATCGAAATGATGCACTCCGTAATTTTTAATGCTAAATGTAAAAAATATTCAAAGACGACGTTTATATAAATAGGGTGCTGATGAAGAAATCTAAATAATGCGTACCATAATTTTTAGTCTATAAGTATGAAATATACTCAAGGAGGCATCTGAATCTACAGGGTTAATGTACGATTAATGTGTAAATAGTTGTGCAGTACAGCTAAACTTACTTCCGGGTCTTAAATGCTATAAGTCTTAAATGATATAATCTGCAATATTTAATATTACTCGCAGAAAATAATATATTCACTATCAATCAAAATTGGATACGAGTATCAAAGTCTAATATCAGCACTTGATATAACTGGATATAATTGGATTACACTAATAAACTTACCATGTTCAATCCATATAGTCTATATTCCCAAATATATCACAGTGTGTATTAAGATAAAGTCTTTTATTCGTCGCCTGTGATTAGAAACAGCGTTAGCGACCAGAAGTGCAGAATTAACTTCAAACGAATAACTTCAGAATATACCGAATTAAACTGGTGAACTTTTGTACCGCGAAGTTATCTATAATAACTTCGTGGTACAAAATTTCACCTGTCCAACTCGGAGTACTCTAAAGTTAGCCATTCGATATCAATTCTACACTTCTAGTCGACAATACTACTTCATTTATTAATTTATAATATTTATTAAAACATTTTAAGTTTTCATTGATTTATTAATTTATAATATTTATTAAAATATTTTAAGTTTACTTAATAACAACAATCAACAGGATTATAATCATCCTAGGAGAAATAAGTACTTTTTATTATATTTATATTTATATGAGAATCATTTGTGAGACAATTTTATTTATAATAACCTGTTGATATCAATTAGTGAATCAACTGTGAGCAATTTTATTTATAATAACCCGATAATAATATAATAGCCAGTAATTTCCAATAATATGTAGTTAAATTTTATATATAAAAAGTTTTAAGTTTATTTAATAATAAAAATTAAGAGGATAATATAATCTTACTAATAATGATAAGTACTTTTTTTTAAACTTATATTTACATGAATCGACTGTGAACTAATTTTATTTATAATAACCTGTTGATAATAATCTGTGATTTGCAAGAATATATGACCGATTTCATCTCAAACCATGCAGGTCGACAGCACCTATCTCTCCGAATCAGCTCAAATTATAGTATATTATTCTACTCGGAAAATAAGCGTATACGTATTTTTTGATTTTTCGATAGCATCAAAATTGCATGTGTTATGCTTTTTTCAAAAATGACTCCTCAAATTTCGTTTTTCAAAAATCGAAAACTTTTTTCTTTTTAAATCGTTCTAATTCGTCTTTTTATGGATATTTGAAAATAATTCTGTACATATTCGATGCTGTTGGTGATACTCTTTCGATCTGCCAAGTTCAAAAAATTTTTTACAAAAAATCAAGGATGATATGGCATTTTTTATAAACAATAAAAAATGCTTTTTTCTCAAAAAAGCCATATTTTTTTTTACTCAATTTTTTTTTATAGATAGCTAGTATCAATACCTATATGGTCATATACATGACATTTGGAATATTTTTGTTTTTTAAGAGATATAAACGAAATAAGAAAAAAAATTTATTTCCCTTTTTTATGATTTTTAGACATTTTAATGCTTTTTCTAACTTTCCTGCTAATACGATTCTTTGAATTGATTTTCTTCTTCTTCTGTTTCTCTTTATTTAACAATTTTGTTAAAGAATGAAGAGCAGTTCGACCTGTATAAGATTTTTTCTTTTTACCTACATTTACTTTCCATACATGGGTTTTCAGAATGCCGTTATATTTAGGAGCCTTAAGCCACTCTTTTATTTTATTTTGTCTAAAAACTTCAATATCTTCTTTTGGTAGTAAGATTAGTTTAATATTATTAGTATAAGATTGAACTTTTGTTACAAAAGCATTGGCATCTTGTATTGATTCAATATGACTGTTCTGAAGATTATGTCTAGTTGCACAGTGTTTGACTAGTCCGCCAACACCATCACATGCACCTTTCCCGTGACCTGTAGCTGAAAACAACCATTTTTTATTGATGGAAGCATTTTTCATTTCATACAATTGAAATCGATTTTTAAAGTGGCTTGCTGCTCCATCTGTTATAATCGATATTTGATCTATTAAATCGGTTGAATCATTTTTCATCGAATCAATTATTTTTTCCTTTGCTAACAAGGCATGGGCAGAATCGTGTTTTCTATCATCACTGATGACAGCAAAAGTTTTTGTTAGTTTTCCTTGATAACAAACTGCTGTGAAAATAGAGATCTGTTGATTAACCCAGTGAGTACCTTGAATAGGGTTACTGTGAATCACTGCCCAATTTTCAGCAAAATCACCATGCAGTACTAGATGACCTGAGTTAGCTGCAGCTATTTCTTTCTCTTCTTTTATAGCTTTTCTTTGTATATTTTTAATATTTAAATGAACGCTTGTTTTGACTGTCCAAGAAGAAAGAACGCTAAAAAAATTGGAGATTGTTAATCTTTTCTTCACAAGATGGCCATTTTCCCACATAGCAAAAACAATCTTCTCACAACATCACATTTATTAGGGCTCTGACGTGTACAGTTAAAGTCATCGTTTAGAAAATATTCCATGGCAATTTTTGTAGACTTTTCGTCCAATGGATGACCAGTATACGCGTCAGGTTCAGAATATATTCCCTTAGTTGTTACAAGCATTTTTGCTTTGTCAATCATATAAACAGTTACTTCGGGAAATGCTGATAAAATACTAGATTTTGTTAATGACGATGGAAGCAACGTTAAAATTCTAATTTTCTCATTGATACTGTCACAATTTTCAAGCGCTACTCGCAAGTTATTGAGCCATTCATTGCAGAAGCATTGAGTCAAATCATCATGTGATTCATCAATGCAAACATTGTATGCTTCTGACAATTTTGAGCTAGTTGCAGATGAGAATGAAGATACTAGTTCTGATTTTTTTCTAATAATGTATCTTTGTACAGATGAATCATCAATACCTCTCTTCCTTTTAAGTGGCGAAACATTACCAAAAGAACTTGAAATTAAGGTTTCGTTTAAATGCTCAATCCGCTCTGGGGTGCTAGCTCGAAAATCATGGTATCACTGTCCAAGTCAGTATAATTGTCTGAATGAATCGTATCAATTATTTCCTTTGGTTCAATATTTTTATCGCGTTCATAACAATTGAAGCATACATAATCCGAACTCTGCACTGCTTTGTTAGGAAAACTTTGTCGAAGAAGTTCTGCTAAATTCTCCAATTTTCTAAATTTAACAGTGGCATCATATACGTTTTTTTTGTGTGATCCAAAAAAGTTTGGACACTTGCGCTTCTTTGTTGAATAAAATTCAGCCATAATTCAAGAGAAATCTTAGCATGTATAAGTAATACTATATATATTAAGATAACTAGACCGCGTTCCTTAAATAAGCTAAAATAACTAACATTATCTACGTGATATCAAAAGATGAGTTTTAGCCACCTTACGGAGAATTCTAGTACCATGCGTTATACTCCTCTATATACGTATAATCATTATACTTAGGGGTACATAAAATTTTTTTCTTATTTTGTTTATATCTCTTAAAAAACAAAAATATTCCAAATGTCATGTATATGACCATATAGGTATTGAGACTAGCTATCTATAAAAAAAAATTGAGTAAAAAAAAAGATGGCTTTTTTGAGAAAAAAGCATTTTTCATTGTTTATAAAAAATGCCATATCATCCTTGATTTTTTGTAAAAAATTTTTTGAACTTGGCAGATCGAAAGAGTATCACCAATAGCATCGAATACGTACAGAATTATTTTCAAATATCCATAAAAAGACGAATTAGAACGATTTAAAAAGAAAAAAGTTTTCGATTTTTGAAAAACGAAATTTGAGGAGTCATTTTTGAAAAAAGCATAACACATGCAATTTTGATGCTATCGAAAAATCAAAAAATACGTATACGCTTATTTTTCGAGTAGAATAATATACTATAATTTGAGCTGATTCGGAGAGATAGGTGCTGTCGACCTGCATGGTTTGAGATGAAATCGGTCATATAGTTAAATTTTAAAAACACACACACATACACATTAAATTAAACAAATTTTATATACATTCTTATAATACTAAAAATAAATATTATTATATATTTATTACGCTTACAAAAATAATTCTATAATCTCAATAAGATCAAATATTAGTTAAGTTTATATCAAAGTTTATACTAAAGTTTAATAACAATAAATATGAATTCTTATGATCCTATTATTGTTAATATTAATAAAAATTTAATACCAAAATGAAAAAAGAAAATAACCCCGGGTGGAAACTGCCTATTTCGAAGTCTTTCATTTGGATTATTTAATTCTCAGGGCCAACATGTACTTATTAGAAATACAATATTTAATCATGTTTTCAATAATTGGGAAGATGTAAAATATACTTTGACAGCAACAAATGTTTATCATTATAAAGATAAATATGATTATCGCCAAAAAATGTGTCAATTAGGAACAATGGGAACTGATTTTGAAATTGGTATATTTGTTAGAATTTACAATCAAACTGTAGTTTTTTATGAAAATCAAAATAATCAAATTAATTTTATATTAATGATAAATAATAGTGATAATAAACATTGCGAATTCTTTACAGTTATTATTTTCAAGCAATAGAACCGGAGGTCACTTCGACAATATTCAAGACAATAATCTAGTTAATCCCACTTTAACTAAAAAATCGCAATTATTTGAACTAAATCAAAAATAAAATTTAAAATCAAATTGTAATACGAGTCCAAAAAATATTGAACGATTACCTCAATTTAAACAAAGAGAATATTTACAATCAAAATGTAATAAAAATCCAATAAATAGTGAACGTACAATTAAAGATAAATTAAATAACAGGGATAATTACATACTTAAAGAAAATAGTAATATTCCAACAAAACAAAACAAATTTCAACTATTGATTTAAACCAGAATACAATTCTTAAATCTACACAAAATCTGCAAAATAATTTTAAAAAATTAAATCATATATCAAAATATAATAAAGAACATACGCATAATATAGATATTATTCATAAAGAAAATGTAATCAAAGAAAAAAATAGTAATAATTTAATGGACACTACTTAAATGTCAAATACTATAAATAATAAAATTATTTCAGAAAAAAAAAGATATTGTTTCAAATAAATTAATAAAACATCAAGAATCAAATAAAACAGAAAATCATAATAGTAAATCACAACTTAACGAAAAACAATTACTAGAGAAATATTATAATAATAAATTTAATTGTACGGTATTGATAGAAAATCTTAATAAATATCAAAATCAATGTCAAAATCAAAATGCATATTCTACAGATCGAAATAAAAAACAAAAAAAGAAGAAGAATTATTAAAAAAACAAGATTTAAGTCACAATGAAAAATCATCTATACCTAATATCGTAAATAATCAAAATAACTTACATGAAACATTTCAAATCAAAAATAAATATATGAAAGAACAAATTAATAAAGAGAATAAAAAAAAAGATTACGATGAAAAAAGAATATGAAAAATTTTAATTCAAATCAATAGTTACTGATCACTAACAAAATAAACGTCATTAATAAATATACAAAAAGACAAATTATGAAAGAGAAAAGAAGGAAAAATTACTATGAAAAAAAGAATATAAAAAATTTAAATCCAAATCAAAAGTCATCGATCACTAATGAAATAATTGTTGAAAATGATTTATTACAAAAAACAAATAATTCTAAGCAAATACAAATAAATAATAATTCAGATGTAGTAAATTACACAAATAAAATAAACTTAAATATAAAAGATGAGTTCAAATCAATTGAACTTTCAAATAAAATCCAAAATAACATTTTCGTAAATACAACACTTGATAAATTACTTTTCAAAAAAATATTTATCAAAGTATTTCTCTGATAATAAAACCTTGCTTTGTCATATTACCTAATATTAAATACAACCATCTTAGTAAAAATAATACATTGAACATAAAATATGAAACCACGAAAACAAATAAACAATTAAATACATCAAAAATAAAACCATGTTTTATACTATTACCAAAAATCGATGCATTAATTAATAATATACAATATACAACCAATTATACTGAAACATTATTGAATGAATCTAAAAATAATCAAATAGAAATTCTAAACGAAAAAATCGTTATGAATAAATTATCGAAATACAATAATACTTTTGAAAACCAAATTATTGACGATTCTTATACAATTAATGATATTAAAGTAAATTTAAATCCATTAACAGTTACTACGGATAATTTTAACGAAACGTGAATAAATTTGAACCTAAGAAATATAAAAACAAATAACTGTAAAATTAAAGAATCAACAAAATGTAAAATTATAACAGACATTAGAACCAATTTCAACATAAAAAAAAATAATTAAAGATAACAAAATTTATTATAAATTTAAACATAATTCAAATACAATTATTAATTCAATAAAAACTAAAGATTGTTTCGTACTTTTAACACCTATTGAACTACGAACTAATTCATTTGATATAAAAATAAAATGAAAACGATTGAAATATAGAAACTTAGTAAGAAAATTACGCTTAAATGAAAATTTTAGAGATAATGAAAACAGAAAAGATGCTGAAAGAAAAAGAATTCTCCGAAAAAATAATAATTTTCGAAATAAAAAAAAAGGTAAAATAAGGAAAACAAAAACAAATTTAAACGTTAATGTAAACACTATTATTGACGCTGAACAAATAAATACAGAAAATATTTTTAATAATTATGATAAAATTATTAACAATTATTATAAATCAATAACCAACATGAAGGACTAACACATTTTTGATCAGTTGTGGTGGCCTTTTTCTTTAAAAGATCTGTAACCAAATATAAACTAAAAAATGAATACATATATATACAAAACATTAATGCTTCTAAAATTTTCAAAATAAAAACAGAACAAAACGAAATATTCTTATGTTTGACTTGTAAAAGGTACCTACAAAAAATATGATACCTAAATTAGCTTTAATTAATGGTTTTGAATTTGATAAAACAGACGAAAATTTATTGGATTTAACTACAATGGAAGAGAGATTTGTTTCACCTCGACTTCCATTTTTACAAATTCGGACTTTAGGAGTAGATAAAAAATTTGGCCTCAAAGTAAATTGTGTAAATGTTCCAGTTGATGTTAATTCATTTATATCCAAATTACCACGAAATCCAGACAATATCCAATTGATTCACATAAAACTATGTAGAAGATTAACAAATAAACATCATTACGATTACCAAGTTTTAAGTCCATCCAAAATTTTACAGGCAATAAATTACGCATTAAAAAGTGATGTATACATGAAACATAAAATAACATTAGATGAAACTTGGCAGAAAAATATTGATATTTACATTTATCAAAATAAAGGAATGAAGTTACGAATATAAATAATGATATTGACAATAATGATGATTGGGAAGAAACTGAAGAAGAACCATTAAATCCAGGAAACATAGAAACAGTACTTGAAGATGAATATATAAATAATGTTGGAATAAAATTGGCACCAGGAGCGAATAAAATTCCTATTTCAATCATCTATGATGATGACTTAATGTCATTAGCCTTTCCAAAAATTTATGGTGGAAAAATTAGATCTTACAAAAGAACATCTACAAAAATAACATTAGCAGATATTGCTAAATCTGAAATACGCATGTACGATGGTCGATGTGCAAAAAATATACCAGTAATATTTATACATCATAGTAGAGTTAGATTAGAAAGATTGTTTTCACTCATACAGATTAATTTAAGAATGAAAAGAAAAACCAATAATGTGACAATTTTTGTAGAAATGGCGCACTTCTGAAAAACATTTTTCTCGAAAAAAAACGATGTAAATTGTTTATAAAAAAAAAAAATTTACATTTGATCGAAAAACGGCTACGTACTTCTTTAGAGAATCTATTTGTGAAGGTACAGTAAAAATTTCAATCCAATCCATGCAATAGTTTACGAGTAATCTGTTCTCCCAGTTTGAAAAAGGCTTCTCACGAGATTCGCTGTATAGCCGCCATTTTGTATTTAAATGTAAAAAATATATTTTTGTACCTCAATATATGTATAGTAAACCCTCAAAAAAAATATTCCAATGAATTGAACACCGATTGACAGAATTTCACGAGCCGTAAATATAACAAAATCAGTTGGATTACAAATAAACCGAAATCAATTTCCTCTACAACCTGCAGAAGCAATGACAATACATAAATCGCAAGGATCTACATATAAAATGTATTCGTAAACATAACCCATATTAAAGACAAACGAATGTTATACGTAGCATTTAGTCGAGTAACTAGTGCTTCTGGATTGTATTTACAAGGAGAATACATACCCCCACAAAAATATCCTTACAAAGTCGAAAACGAGATGTTTTGTTTACGCAAAGAAAGTCCTTTATTATTAACATTAAACTTCATAAGTGATACAAAAAATTTAAACACATTATCTTATATTTATCAAAATGTAAGAAGTTTAAATAAAAATATTAGTTACATCAAATCTGATAGAAATTTCATGAATAGCGACATAATATCACTTGTTGAAACGTGGACATTAGATAAAGATGTAATAGATATCGATAATTTTTAATTTATTTTTTGACAAAATTGTATGGGATTAAATAGAAAACCACATTGTTACGTAACATACATTAATAAAATAATTAATAACGAATTTATAAAATGTTTCTATAATACAATAATTTCTAAAAACAAATGTTACGTGTCATTTACAGGAATCAGTATTTATGACTATAGTATTATTACTGTTTACAAATCTTCTAAATATCCATCATTTCACTTCTCAATGAATTTAATCAATGATTTTCAAGAAATCGAAAAACAAAATACTTATAATATTATTTTTATAGGAGATTTTAACATAAACATTAAAAATGACAATGATAGTGAAACGAAAAATATAATCAATATAATGTTGGATTATAATTTAAGATTAGCAGTATCAAAAGAATCTATGACAACAGATTATTATACGACAATTGATTTGTGTTTTAGTAATATTCCTTTGAACGTACATATTTTTGAAAGTATTTACAGCGATCATAAACCTTTATGGTTTGAATTACAAATACCTCATTTGTAAATGAATAAATAACATTCGAATACGAAATTAATTTTGTTAATGTATAAATAATTATATCAATAATACGATATAACGAGATGAATAAATGCGAATATTATGAAATCATATTTTTTTTATAACACAATTTATATTAAAACATATTTTTATCTTATAAATAAAAATTTTTAAATTAACTGAATTTATAGTTAAAGCATTATTTCTTTTAAAAAAAACAGGTTAAACTTGCCTGATTTATGTTGCAATACGAGGTATAATAAAAAATAAACAACTAATTAGCGTCTTTAAATTCAGTTGATTAATCTTAATATGATTTCATAAAAAGTAATTATAATAAACCAATTATTAATATTTAAAGAAAATTATAAAATCGAAATGAAAAACATAATAGAAAGATAATAATTTATTTATAATAATATAACTCAAAGAAATATTATTCTTATTACTATATTTTAAAGAAATACTATACTTAAATACAAATTTAAGTACTAGTATCGCCCTGTAATGCAACATTTATCAGGAATAGTTTAGTCTGTTTTTTTAAATGGAAAAATGCCTTTGCAAAAAAAAGTCTCGTTATTAATTTATTCTAATTGTATCATTAGTAACAGTATTTTCAAATGAATATTAATTTTGAGTTTTAAATAAGATTTTACATACAACAAATCAATTCTCATATGTAAATAGAAAATTAAAAGATTTACAACATTTAGTACAAAAGTATTTTTAAATATATAATCAAAAATAACATTCTTTTTTGCACTATTTCAGTTAATTAGTATTCGAATGAAATTCAGCAGTTTTATTTCGATTGTAAAATTAACAAATCTGAAAAAACTAATGAGATTCATAAGAATATACATTCTCAAACAGGACTACCTAATAAATTATTATTATATAAGGTTCGTATGTATTAATAACATAATAATATATCAGAATACAAGTGTAAAGAATTTTTACTAATACTTCTTTATTTTTTTACAATATTTACGTAATAATATATAAGTTTTTAATTATGTTCTTTCAGAAAATAATGTGTTCCAATGAAACCTAATAGTTTTATTTAGATTGTAAAATCAACAAATCTGAAAAAATTAAAGGGTTTCATTAGAATATTTATTCTTCAATATTTAATAGGTATAGTATAATAAGTATTATTAAATATTTATTAATATATTGCTAGTAATTTAATTAACATTATTTATTCATTGTAGGGCCATAAGACGAGCCACTCGTCATATTCGATAGAGAAATTTATTCTTTGTAGGCTTATAAAATAAATGTAAGTATTGAGTTTGTAAATGTTATGGCTACCTCAAATTATTACTTCAATAGAGATATAAAAATATCAAACTTTTCTGAGTAGGCGAGTGCCTTATGCGAAAAGCACAGCGTTTCGCTTTTAGCGATGTTTATAGTTGTTATTGGCCATTTCAAATTTTAATTTTTTATTGTCCAATTGGAAGTCTGCTCTCTGAAAAACTTTTATAGGGAAGTATTTGTGCAAATAAAGAACCGTTACCAAGTCATTGGCACTTATCTTCCTCCAACTTTATAAATTGTTCCACTATGAAATTACTTATTCTAATTAATGATGTGGTTGAAGATTAAAATGACAAATCTATTGCTTCTTAATATGTCGAGATATATCTATATATTTTAATTTTGTACTTTAAACTTGTGCAAAAAGTATAGCTTAGATTATTAAACAATATTGTTGATTAAAATATTTCTTAATGTATATAATGCATACAATTTTTAGAGGTGTAATTATGTTGGAAGTACCCATAGGCAAAATGTGAATTATACACACGTATATTACTGTATGAATGTGTGTGTGTGTGTGTGTGTGTGTATTGAGCTCCTGCTTACGTATGTATCCGCTGCGTGGACCACCCAAGAACGATGGAAGCGAAAAAGACCAATCGGTTGATAACATCTGTAGGAATACACCTAGGGAAACAGGAACGCTGAATGAGGAAAGGATGACGCTGGGATCAGCGAAAGGAAATTCTTTCTTGATACCAAAAGACGTATCATTCGCCCTAGCAGAGTTGATCCAGGAAACCAGATCACTCAGGCAACAAGTCGACGCCTGGAAGAAAGAGCAATTGCTGTCTGGTGACATGCTAGTAGACGATCATGACGGCAGTTTGGCGCTCTCACTCCTGATGAGTGGAGCTTGGGGGGGGGGGGGGGTCGAGGGTCGACTACAACAGACGGCCAGCAAGAAAGCCGAGCAACCAACGGAAGGAGAGAAGCAAGCCAACCGACTAGCAGACCAGAGACCGAAGCCGAGTTTCGATCGGCCGGTCAACCAATCAGTCGCCAACCCGAGAGAGAATAGTCCAACTGGCAAGGGAAGAAAGAATCGTGATACTTCGAGTCCGAGACTCTGGTCAGAAATCCTCGTCCAGATTACACGATCCGGTGGCAATACATGTACCGACAGTCAAATAGTGAGGAAATGGAACGTCAAGTTCTCTGGCAAGAAATACCAGAGCATAGACACCTTCCTCGTAAAAATTGACGACTGCAATACCCTGGCCGACTCAGCGGACGACTAAATCCTAGCAGCAATTGCGAAGCTCTTCGCCGATACAGCAACAACCTGGTACCGAAATAATAAAAAGAAGTAGAAGACTTTGAGAGACTTCACTGTTGCGACCAGATACTGGTACAACATGAGCCATTAATACCAACAAAGGCTGCTGAGTGAAGCCTATATGCGGATGCAAGGGCCAGATAAACTGGTACGAGATTAACTTACGTGTCTGATAGTTATTATGAACAAGTTATATCCGCGACTAGAGGAATCTCAAGAACTGGATCTATTGCATAGGAATATGCGATCGGATCTACAGAAAATGGTCAAGAGGTCCGACGTTACCAGTGTAGAAACACTGCTCGACGCCGTGTCTGACGCTGAGCAAACGTTCGACCACGAGAATTCGTATCGACTACCACCAACGCTAAAAGTTTCACTGTTGCCTGAGTTGGCTTACAAGCCAACCCAGGGGCAAAGGAATCCGAAAACGGAGATCGGAGCCGTCACTAAAGAAGAGAAGACGCCATCCATGCCAGACTTTACGGCGATGCTGGCGATAATGTTGGATGAGAAGTTATAATACCTCCAATAACCGGATAAAAGAGAAAGTTTCCTAACGAAGCACGAATGTCAAGCAAGTCGCTATGTAGGTGTGGGCGATATAACTCCAGACCGGACCGCTCTGGCAGAACACCAGGGGGGAAATATGCAAAAGTTCGATCCTATGCAATCTTTTAACGTCTTTTATGTAATCTTAGACACTAACCCCAAGTGCTCGGGAAATGAAGGGGGGAGTGGCCACTGCAGACCGCGACCATTCCTGAAGTAAGCACGGCCCCCGCAGCAACTTTTCTCATCGACGCTGAAGCATTGACGGGGAAAGATGACACCACATAATCCCAGACGCCTCCTCTCCCGAAGGCGAGGTCAGATTCGTCGGGCAATCGAGTGTCGCCCCCTCAGAAAATAGGGAGGAATCCGCATAACCGCAGAGACCGACGAATCATACAAAAGGATATATGATCTCTGCAGTTCCTGTCCTGACCGGTACTGAAGTATCAAGGGGGGAAGTGGGTGTCCAGCCACGTCTAGACGAGCCCTCTTTCGAAAGCGAGGCCGAATGGAATAGGCAACTGAATTAGACTTTCTCAGAAGAGAGAGGAGATACCGAAAAGCCGCGGAGATCGGTGCATGGTCCAGAAGTATGTACGATTTTATCGATATCTCTCCTAGTTGAAGCTGAAGCAACAACGAGGGAAGTCTCAATGGCTACTCAATTCATCGAAACTGAAGCGACGACGATAGACTCTGATGCCCGGTCACTATTAAACAGGTCTTCTTCCGAAAGAGAGACCGATGTGATCGAACCACCCCATGCAGGTTCACTTGGCCCGAGGAAGCAGAGTCATTGCAACCGCAGTAGTGGGCATACCAAGAAGTTCAGCTGCAACCAGGCGAGCCTCCTCCCGAATGAGTGGCCGAATTGATAGCGCAACCAAGCTCAATCTTCTCATAAGAGAGAGGAGAGCTCATGCGACCACAGGGCTCAGAGGATGAACCAGATAGAGATCTGATGTCTTCCAAAGGCACGCAAGGCAGAGTACAGATAGAAGTCGCTAGCTTGGAAGCAGGGGACGCCGCGATCTCGTCATTAGGAATGGATGTTGTCACGATTTTGGAACACCAGGAGCTAGAAAGCCTCATGAATGAACTACTGAAAGACCGAGGGTATACATGCGGGCTCAAGTGCGATATTGAATATCACATCGATGTTAGGTTGACGAGGTCCATTAAACAGAGGTACTTCCCAATTTCTGAAAGAATGGAGCGGAAAATGCACCAGCAAGTGAATGAAATACTGGAGCAGAAGTTCACCGAGCCATCTAATAGTGGCTGGTCGAGGCCAGTGAGCGTGGTGAACAAGAAGAGCAACACCTATAGGTTCTGCGTTGACCACCGAATAGTCAACGCGCAAATGAAAACGGAAGCATATCCCTTGCCATATATGCACAATATGCTGCGGAAATTGAGAAGAGAGACTGAAAAGAGAAGGAGAGGAGGCCGACACCGGAATGGCGAACGCGGTGCGCTTGGCGGACGCCATGCCCGACCACGCGGCTCGCGACAACGTCGCCGCAGAAGATACTGCCCGATTTCGCGCCAACGTATGGTTAACGGCAGAACGTTTGTTTTCGCGCCATCATCTAATGAATGACAGAAGTTGCTTATTATGGTAAGCAACGTCTGGAAGAGGGATGTAACGAGCCGCGTATAACTCACAAGCAATGCAGCGCGGAACAAGCATAGGGCAGGTAACGCCATCTGGCAGTCGCGTGATTCAACAGGTACGCAGTAGAAGCGAGACAGTGCACGTAGTCTCGGCCGTGGAGAAAGTCCATTATCAAGATAGCTTCCGTGCCATTCACCACATTTTTTACCCGCTCGCCGCCATCTTGGCATTTTCTCCTGGTTCGTGCCTACACGTGTTCGCCCTCACTCCCCTACAGATTCTCTCAGCTTTTTTATCGTGCGTGGGTGAATGAAAGACCGGTGGAAGCATTCATTTCATCATCACCTACGAATAATAGGGCTTCTAATTGCGAAGGAGATGGAGGCCCGTGTGTGTTTGTCTACCTCTCTCGTTCTGGCGGCGTGTTCAGCAACGGTCGCGCTGAACAAGCATGAGAAACTCGACTTGCGCGTATCTTTGTATTAGCTAGGGTCTATTATTTATTGTTATTAGCTTCATTAATATATTGTTATTATTTATTTATATATCATCATTTGTACAGTTGACGATATATAGTTTATTTTTATCGTTAAACCTTGGTGGTACTAATTAACCCGATCAGCCTACTCCCCTTATCGAGTTAGACCGACAAGCAAAGCTACATTACGTTCGCGTTCCGATTTCATTAGACTTCGCGTTTTTGCGCTCCTTTCAGGTCGCAAAAACTGGTGCAACGAGGAAACTCCGCACAAAATCGTATCCATTCGACGGTTCGACGTGAATAGGCAGACGAGTATAGCTTAGCGAAGTTAAGGCTACAGTGGCTAAGCATCGCTGGCTATCCTAAGGTAAGCGAAATGGTACGTCGCACGCATGTATTGCATGTGGCGCACGCCAGCAGGTCTCTTGCTTGATTGTTAATTTGTTACTAATAATTAACCACCCCATTACAAATTATTAATATTCATTAAGCGATTTATACGAAAAATTTTATACTTTTTGCAAGCCTTGGCAGTTTAAGACTTTGATGGATTTCCTTACTCTAAAGAGCTGAGTAAAGTAAGTAAAGATTTAAATGCGGTCATTTTCGAGATTGAAAAAGTTTTAAATAGTAGAGGTAAAGGTCATTCTAAGTAATATTTTGTTAGTTGGAAAGGTTACCCCGATAAGTTTAATTATTAAGCTGAAGCGAGTTATTTTAAAGGGATATTAAAAATTGAATGACCTGCTTTATATGATTTTGCCCAGTAGCAACAGACTGCAATATTTTAACAACAACACCACAACACATCTTATTATGCAGTTACAACAGAAATTATGGCTACGAGGTTCAGGGTCAGTCGCGTTTACAGAAGTTCAAATACCGCTGATGATTCAACACGTGTCATCGGGTAACGAAGAAGAAGACAAAGAAGTTGCAGTAAATAGTATACCGCCCACATCTACAGAGACAAACAAATCGAGAGTGGAAAATTTCAGTAGTACTGTATCGTTGATTCTGCCTGTTATTTTCAAAGACGTACAGAGCCTAGTATATGAAGTGAATAATTTAGACTATACGAAGAATCATTTGGCGGTTAGAGTCGAGTGTGAGGGATATGTGACAGTTAATAGAGTTTATGCAATAACGGTTCGGACCGCAAGTAGTCACGATCTTTATCTGTCCAAGAAATTATAAAAGATTTTGGGATTTGAAAATATGCACCGCATTCTTAATAAAGATCAAGATCCGACAGAGGGCGATAGATCAGCTAATATTTTCAATGACTTACCAACCACGCTCATGATTTATAATGACATTTGTGAACCTTACGTAACGGGAGACGTTCAATTACGATTCTTTCGAGCAGTATCGTTAAATATAGACGATTATATATACAGCTGCACCAGAATCAAAGGTTTCTCCACTCCCAGGTACCTACCTTTACTATTCAGTTCATTTCAGACCATCGAAATTGATATAAGGGACCAGCGTAGGCATCCAATACCATTCGATTGCGGTACGTTGACGTTGACACTTCATTTTATAAGAATAGACTAAAGTATTTGTGTTATACGAAAGAAAATGAATCGGTACGAAGAATACTTCAATATACAAATTGGCAGTGAATGGGTGTATCTTTGGTGCGGTTCCTCATATTGGTGGGGTTGGGCGAATTTATATTGGCTCCCCCTACCAGTGAAGCCATGGTCAGATTGGTTCATTCCTGGCTGATATATTTCGTCGTTTTCTCCCCTTCTTTAGCCGTGGGGTCAAAGCGATTGGGAAGGAGGCTATGCGTGCTGGAATAAACATTATATCTGAGACTAGTACGTGAAATACACCAATCGGAGTGTCATTAAGCAACTGCATGAGAGAATCAGGTGAAACTCTGAAGAGAAAAGCTGACGAAAACCTAAATAAGCTGATGGAGGGGCCAGGATATAGAATGCCCCGCCACGTCGATCCTCTTTAGTTGCAGTTGCTAGGTGGGCCTGTTACACTCCGCAAAGTCAGAAATTGGAAAAGAATAACAAAAAAGAGGAGAAAGTTATCAAGGCACAAATCATCCTGTGTGAAAAAGGTAAAATTAAGTAGAAGCAAACGAGAAAAAAGAAGATTAAAAAAAGAATAATGAGAGATATCTGTGATAATTAAAGATGGCTTTCTTACACACCCATTCATACGAATGTCTAAAGTCGGAGTTACTTTTGTTTGAAATTCCTCCGACTCAAACGACAATCGAAGGCTCTCACTGGAGAAATTACAAACCTATCTTGCTCACACGATGCTTAGTCTACGTGTCCGTCTAGCCTGTGATATACCGATAGCTGATTTACCTGCGGATCCAGCACCTCCAATAAACAAAGTTGGCCCCGTTATTAGCTTAATCCATCCGTTGTTAAATCGAGTGGATGTCTCCTTCAACCAAAAACCTGTATTACCACCAACCAATGCGTATGCTTACAGAGCATACATTGAAACGCTGCTTAACTCTGGGCATGCTACAAAAAACTCTCATTTGGCAAGTGTCTTGTAGTGCAAAGATACTCCTGGAAAGTTGAACGATGTGGTAGATGTTAACGAGGGGCTTGTACAGTGAGCAAAATTTCTATCAGCAGGGAGAGCTATCAACTTAAAAGGTCACATACACGGAAGTGTCTTTAACCAAGAAAAGTTGTTTCGTTAAGTACGCTTAGTAAAATCACGCAAAAATTAGTCCGGGTGTATTACTTACGCATGCTAAAGCACTTTCAAAGCCAAATGCTAAATATCCTCCTACGAGAGTAGAAGTAAAGGCTGTTGCCATGTATAGCGGAATTCGCGGTGAAACTTTGGATAACGTTATATTAGGTCAGATACCAAAAAGTACTATAATTGGTTTTAATAATAATAAAGCTTTTAATGGCGATCTAGAACTTAATCCTTTTAACTTTGAATATTTTGATTTTAGCTCAACCCAACAAATAGATTGTTCGTTGACGCTTATCGCACCTTATTTTCGGGAACAGGTTCACACTTTCTTAACGAGGGTAATCAAATCATGCGTGAAGCATATCCAAACGGTTATTGTCTATTCACTTTTGATTTAACACTCGATTTGTCGGCTAACGATTGCACTCACTAGAACTTGATTAAACACGGTAGTGTTAGAATAAACGTGAGATTCGATAATCCTTTGACTGACACAGTAAATTGCATCGTATACGCAGAATACGATACTATTTTTGAATAGATGCATCTCGTCAAGCTATCGTGGACTTTAGCGGATCAAGGTGTGACGTGTAGATGTCGCTGGTCTACGTATATAAGAATACCGTTGTCTTTGATATGTCAGTCAGTTCCCAATCTCGTTCGTCGTCATGAGCTGTAGAATACAATGGATTTGGTCATAGATATTCAGTGCTTTAAGGGAAATAAATATACCACTGCACCGAAGGAAGTTGCAGCAGTTGCTTTAAATAGTGATTTTAGTGCTCATTGGTTAGTGGCGCCAACAACATCAAAACACAATTTAAGTGGAAATATTCGAAGACAAAATAACTGGTTAATTCAAAATCATCATGGTTTTGACTATTTTGTAGGTGAAATATCTTTGAAAATGCTTCATAATGCTTCATATATCTCTGCGATATATTACTAAAAATGTACGAAAGATATACGTAAGAGGAAACAAGAAGTGATTAATTTTGCACAAAATTATAAATCGGGAAATTATTAATTTTGATTTAGATTATCCGAGTTTAAATAATTTATCGGCGGATGCGTACTGCATTCATCACGCTGTAAAACTGTTCTACCAAAAATATCATTGCGTGTTAAATAACGTGTATCGTTTAAAAGCTTGGTTGTGTATGCGAAATTCTGAAATTTGTAAAAACTTGATTGAATTTTGTAGCATACAGTCTACAAATCTTGCAGAGCCTTTTGGGAATCCGATCACATACTATAGGTATGTTCCTAGTAGATCAAGCGCCTCAATAGCGTTTGTATTAAACACTGACATTTACGAGAAACCCGGTATGCACTGGATTGCTATATATATATATATATATATATATATATATATATATATATATATATATATATATATATATATATATATATATATATATATATATATATTGATAAATCTTGGAACGGTTTGTATTTTTATACTTTTGGATTACCGCCGCTTATAAAAGATCATATGAATCGCTTCTGAACAAATTATAAATAATTTAATTATAATGTAATGCAACTACAGAGTGAATCTTCCGACATATGTGGGCAATTTTGTTTGACAAGATATAAAAATGCTGACAGTCATTTAATTGGAAATGGTGGCTGTATTGTTAGATTTCTACAAAACTGTAGCTCTAAAATGTCGTAGTTGTAACTCGATACTCTCTGCCTGATGCACTATTATTTACTTTTCTCGGAATGAAAATGTTGACAGAAATTTCATTAGAAACGGTGGATGCATTCGCAGATGTTTAAAAACTATAATACGTCTTTGTAGTAACTCGAGATTCTGTCTGATGCAACATTCTTGAAATGTCGGTAGTCCATGTTATAGGATATCTTTTTACAATGTCTGCATTTTCCACTTCCACACATTGCTTGACGAGTAGATTAGGAGCAAGCTCGAGCCTCATTTACATCAGTCGATTTTAACCGTCGAAGAAACACCACAACAAGGCGGATCAATTATGAACCACTCGTCGTCCCCATCAAATATTTAGCACGTTATATGGCCCAAACGGTTATAGCAATGGGGGTAGCTATAGCCGCGTTCACACCCCCACCCCATGAGGTAACCGCGTTCGGAGACGGCCTGGTATTCCGGAGCACTTAAAAAACTTATGGATAACCAAAAAAGAAAAGAAACGGAAGGTGAGGCAGGAAAAGAAAATGAAATGGCAATGAATGGGCAGGAAGAGAATGTCCTCCGCGGGCAACAAACACCGCAGGGGACACCCTCATCCGAAAAACGACGAAATGAAAAGCGGGATTGGGAGGAGACGAAAAAGAGGCTCCTTGAGATCCAAGGTAAAGAGAAGAACCTCAATGTAAGAGGTGAGAAAATGGCAGAAGAACTGCAAGGCAACTGCCGAGAACAGATGGGAGCCGCCCTGGAGGGAATGACGATGATGCTGAAAGCATTGTCAGATTATGTCTGCAACCAGCACAAGGGTGCAGGATGGGCTGTCAAAAAAGGTATACCCCTACTACACGGCATGGTCCAGCTCCTGACTGAGATTTGCCTCGGAGCAAGGTCCCGGTGGATCGCAGGGTGGCAAGAAGGCCACAAACAATCGACTGCCTAGATCCGAAAGGAAGAGAGACAGGGTTACTTCACAAGATGAAGAAACCCCAAATAAAAAGACGAAATCTGTCGCCGGCGCATGGCAACAGGTACGGAATAGGCACGTTAAGAGTAAAAATTTGGACGTCCCTAAGGTCTCCGCCGGACCCGGTACTAGTAGCGGGGACACGGCAAGACTGACGGCGCCAAAGACAAAACAGCGCGGGAGTGAGGCTACCCAGAGGCTCGGCCCGCCATCCGGACCCCGAGGTGGCCTCCCCACTCTCAGAACGAGACGCGACGCAATACTGGTACAGCCGACGGAGGACAAGACGTACGCCGATATTGTAAGCACCTTAAAGAAAGGTGTGGACCCAGACGCGACAGGTACAAAAATACGCAAGATGCGTACGACGGAAAAGGGTGGCGTCCTCCTTATTTTGGAGCACGGGACGCCCGATACACAGCCGTTCCGTGATGCCATCAAGGAGGCCGTCAAGGGAATGGGAAGTGTCAAAGACATGACAGACAGACCGACAGTTGAAATCCTAGACCTAGACTGTATGGCAACAGAAGTCGAAGTGAGGGATGCAATCAAGCGAGAAACTGATTGTGAGACAGAGATCAAAATAACCATGTTTAATCCGAATGGCAGAGGGCAGAAAATGGCTCTAGCTGAACTAGATCGCAGCGCGGCCGCCATTATGCTAAAGAAAGGTAAAATGAGAGTCGGCTGGATCAACAACTGCCGAATTAGACAAAGGGTGACAGTAACTCGATGCCACAAATGCCTCGGGTACGGGCACCTGAAAAAACTGTGCAAAGGAATAGACAGGAGCAAATGTTGCTGGAAATGTGGCAAAGAAGGCCACAAGGCAGCAGCATGCTCAGCCAAACCAGATAACAGGCTCACCTGTTTCCTGTGCGTGGAGAAGGGTATCGACATCGCAGCTCGAAACCATTTTCCAGGAACAGGTGCCTGCACAGTATTCAGAGAAGCCCTTAAGGCATGCAAGTTACATCCTTCGAGATGATCTGCGTACTCCAAGGGCATATGCACATAAGCAGACTCGCCCACGACCTCCTCCCGCAGTTCATCGCGGAGTGGGATGTGGACGTCATGCTTTTGTCGGAATTGTACAAACACGAGAATGCCCTGTCGTGGGTGCCAAGCGACAGTGGTACAGCCGCGATCTGGGTACGCGCGGACCATGTGACCTCGGACAGGGGGGCCGGAGAGGACTTCGCGTGGGCAAGAGTTGGGACCGTTACGTTCGTGAGCGTATACCTCTCACCCAGTTTGACAGCTGACGAATTTACGCGCAAACTTGACACGTTAGAAGACGCGCTACGAGGAATAACTGGCAGTATCGTGGTTGGCGGGGATTTCAACGCCAGAGCGATTGAATGGGGAATGCCCGTGACGAACGGACGGGGACAGCTCATACTCGACGCAACGCCAAGGCTTGGACTGACGACGCTAAATGTAGGCTCGACACCAACGTATGTTAGGCCTGGATTTGGCCGATCCATACCAGACGTAACGTTTTCAAGCGAAGGGCTGGCTAGGAATATTCGGAACTGGCACGTAACTGACGACGAGAACGGTAGGTACCATCAGTACATCCGATTCGAGATAGGGGGCGCGGACGAAAGGGCAAACACGTCAAGACGAAGCGAGCACTTTCCGCGACGGAACGTCAGACGTATGGACCGCGAGAAATTGGTAGAGGTGGTAATGGATGCTGAACCTCCCTCTGCGAGAATTCCGCGTGTACCAGTAGCGGAAGTGCTCGTAGAAAGAACGACGAGAGTGATAGCGAAAGCGTGCAACGCCGCTATGCCACGGACGTGCATGAGAAATAGACGACAACAGGTATACTGGTGGACCGACGAGATCGTGACACTCAGGAAAGAGTGCCATGCGCGCAGACGGGCGGCACAGCGTGCGCGACTCCGGGAAGGAAGCGACGATCTCATGCAGCATTATAGGGTGGCACGGAAGCAGCTTCGCTACGCGATCAAGCACAGCAAGCTTCGTTGCTGGAGACAACTTTGCGAGGACGTCGACGGCGACCCTTGGGGGATGGGCTATAAGATAGTAACCCAAAAACTGAAAGCACGAGCGGCCAATTCGGTGATGAGCACGCGAAAAATCGAAACGGTAATTGACGGGCTCTTTCCAACCCATCCACTTAGGGACCATGCGGAATACACCGACATACGCGCGGACGATATCCCGCTGTTCACGGAGGGGGAGCTTTTGGCAGCTACCTCCTCCCTGAAGGGCGGAAAGGCACCAGGACCGGACGGAATACCAGTAGAAGCAATAAAGATAATTGCGAAGTGTAGGCCACAGATACTGCTTGAAATGTACAATACATGTTTGGTAGAGGGGGTATTCAGCTACCGCTGGAAGAGGGCGCGATTGGTTCTCATCGATAAAAATAAAGGGGACCCAAATTCTCCATCCGCTTACAGACCTCTTAGTCTGCTCAATACGATGGGGAAAACAGCTGAGCTGCTTCTTAGGCCAAGGATCCAGGGAGCGATTCGGGAAGCAGGCGATCTTTCCGATAACCAGCACGGTTTCAGGAAGGGTCGATCGGTGATGGGCGCGGTGCGCGAAGTAACAGCTTCGGTCGCTAGAACAGATGAGGCGTGTCATGCGGCTAGACCGATAGTCGTGCTGGCAACGCTTGATGTTCAGAACGCGTTCAATTCCGCGAGATGGGTCGACATCCTGGCTGCTCTTCGAGCCTTTGGGGTGCCAGACTATGCCTTGCGATGGATTGAGGACTATCTGAGTGACAGAAATTTTTTGTACGAAACGGACGAAGAACTCAAAGTCAGACCTGTCACGGCCGGCGTGGTGCAGGGGTCGATTTTGGGTTCGGACTTCTGGTTAGTATTATATGACGCAATGCTGAGACTCCAGATGCCGATCGGGGTGTCGCTGATAGGATGCGCGGACGATGTAGCGGTGGTAATAGTTGCGCGCGACGTAGATACTGCCCAGTTCCAGCTGACCGTGGCCATGCGGCGCATACTTCGCTGGATGCGTGAGCACGGACTACGGCTAGCTTTAGATAAGACGGAAGTAGTATTGCTGACTAGGAAACGAATCCAGACAACAATGGACATAACGGTAGGTGACGCGGTGGTGAGGACGCGTCCGGCGGCTAAGTATCTGGGGGTGACCCTAGACAATAAGCTGACCTTCGCTCTTCACCTTCGAATCACGGCGAATAGGGCGGCGAAACGGGTAGCCGAATTAAGCAGGCTCATGGCCAACGTGCTCGGGGCACGACCTGCAATGCGCAGACTGCTCATGTCAACCACGAACTCCATTCTCCTCTACGGAGCGGAGGTCTGGGCCGATGCCATGAGCAAGGAAAAGTATAGAAAGTGCATAGCGGCGGTGCAGCGCAAGGGAGCACTTCGAATAGCAAGCGCGTACAGAACGGTTTCAAGGGCAGCGATATTCGTTATCGCCGGAGTTATCCCCGTATATCTGCTTGCGCAAGAGCGAAAGCGGATATACGAGCGGAGCCACGAGTTCGAGAGGGCCCGCGCAGCGACAGAAGAACGGGAACGGACAATGACGGCGTAGCAGGACGAATGGCTGGGTGAGAGGTAACGACCACAACCACGTCGACAGCAACAGGCACGATGGACCTACGAACTAATACCGGAACTGGCTCCGTGGCTGGGCAGGCAATTCGGGGAGGTGAGTTTTTACCTCACCCAGTTCTTGTCTGGGCACGGATACTTCAGACAATACTTACACGGAATGGGGAAGGTTAGAACGCCGGCGTGTACTTACTACGGGCACAACAAAGACGACGCGGAACACACGTTTTTCGTGTGCCCGCACTGGACCGAAGAACGACGAAGACTGGAGACCATTACGGGGCCGACAGCGCCCGCCAACATTGTTGCAACGATGTTGGAGAGCAAAGACAAGTGGGACGCGGTAGCATTGTATATCAAAAAGGTCGTCCGCACGAAACGGGAAGACGGATGCTTAGCCGACGGGCCAGGTTGACGAAAAGACAAGACAAACGAAACTTGGCAGGACTGACTGAGGACGAAAGAAGAAAAAGACAGGCGGCCCCGCACTCGAAGTAATGTGAAAGCGGTACCGGGTGGGGGCGTTCGCGGCACACTCGTTTTTAGTGGGCAGAACACGGCGGCGAGCCCGCCTCGGCTGTAATCCGGCATTGAGCACGGACATCAGTTGAGGATGGACAGCGCGCCAGTGGAGTCCCACACTACCACCCCAGAGTGCAGGAACTCAGGGGATGGTGTCCATAATGATTTTTGCGAGTTAAAAAAAAAAAAAATAATAATAATAGAATTAATATTTTACATCTTAACTAGTATGCTAGTTGACCCATTTGTTCCCAAGCGGTCATTTTATAGTCGATTGGTTTTTTTTCATAAAAAATTGTCGAAAAAAATAATAATAACCAATAGCACTTTTCTGAAGTAAAATGTCCGCTCTTTCCGATTCTGAAGTCAGAATTTCGAAATTTCCGTTGGAAAATTTCAAAATGGCGGTTTTAGGCAAAAAACCAATCGACTATAAAATGGCCGCTTGGGAAAAAATGGGTTAAGATGCTAGCACGGGCTGATGACTGTGCATTGTCGAGACGGTGCACATCACCGCGCCGCTCAGTTGCCTTGCGATATAGGGTGGCTATGTCAATGTCTCGTACCCAACGGCCGTATGAAAGGGTATACTATTCGCGTGAAAATATGGGAGAAGCCTGGATCCGTAAACAGTGTTTATGGGTGGTTCCATGTCAAGAGAGCATGTCCAAAAATTAAAATGTCTGAAACTCTACAAAAGTGTTGGTATGTATAACCACAGTATGTAAAAAAAATTTCAGACTCTAAGGTGTTAAAACTTTTTTTTCTTTTGAAAACAAAGTGTATGAACATTTTTTGATTAAAATATGTGAGAAATATAACAAAAAATTATTAGACCCTATCGTGATATTTTGTGATCTCATGCATTATTATATATTGTGATATTAAGATTCCAGAAAAACGCCACAATTTTTTTCAAAATAAAAAGTCATCACTTTTCTCAAAACAAAAAATTTAAAATTTAATATTTCATGTCAGCTTTTATTCTAGACGTTGTGCAAAATAATGTCAAGCTAAATATAATTCCTGCAGAGCTATTAAATAGTGTCTTTTTATTGCAGTCACATAATGGAAATACTGAAAAATAGTGCGCTATTTAAAAACTCTGCTATAATTATATTAAGGTTGAGACCATATTCTAACTAGTCGAGAATTTTTTTTTTTTTTTTTATTATTATTTAACGTCGCCATGTTTGTGCTCCCATGTGGTGCTAATCGACGACGGGGGTCTGCGGTGTGTTTGTAAACAAAGCACATGTAATTTTTACAGAGGTGCTTGTATCAATCGGCAGAGACTAGGATTCGAACCCGGGTCACCGGCGTGGGAATCCGACACTCTACCGACTGAGCCGCTGCAGGCCCCAAAGTCGAGAATTAAAGGAAATATGAAAAACTAAATTTTAAAATTTTTTATACTGAAAAAAATTGTTGCGTTTTCTAGAATCTTAATATCACAATATATCACTATGCATGAGATCACAAAATATCACAATAGGGTCTACTAACATTTTTTTTACATTTCTTGCCTTATTTTGACCCAAAAATGTTCTTACACTTTTTTCTCAAAAGTTCCTCGTATTTGAGTTAATAATCAAACAATGTTGGCAAAATTTCAAAATATTAAAAAAACGCATTTTTCAACCTTAAATTGTCCTTGACATAACACCTTATGGTCTGAAATCTTTTACATATTCTGGGTACATATACCAACATTTTTGTAGATTTTTAGACATCTTTATTTTTGAACGTGCTCACTTGACATGGAACCACCTTTATATATATAATTGAAAATAGTACAATTGAGGTGCTTAATTACGAACAGGTACATGTGACTTTTCAAATTGACCCCTCAATTAATTTACAAAACAGCAATTTTAAGTGCCAACTCAAAAAGGCACGTATACCCCTTGGCAACTAAGCGACTCAATTGATATCGCTTTGAAAAAGCATAGTAATAAAATAATTAGCAGGGTTCAATGGATATATGATAGACATATATCAACATAAAATTAAATAGTTTTTTTTTGCTGAATAGATTACATAAAGCACATTCATTAGAAAAAAAATTATATTTTAACAAATTTTTAATAATAAAATCTAATTTACATGAAAATAAATTTTATTTTACATAACTTCCTATTGTTTTCAGAACTACAGATGGCGTTCGATGCTTTTGATCATCAAAAGAAAGGTATAGTGAGTACGGATATGATTGGAACAATGTTAGGTATGTTAGGTCATGAAATAAGAAGCAGTGTATTGGCAGAAGTTTTGGCAGAATTTGATCCTCATGGTATGTATACCAATTTTCGTATTTTTACAATATTTACGATATAAACAAATTTATAATTATAAAATATGATAAGTTCAAACTAATATATAGTCTGCTCTAGATAATTCGAAATCAAAGAGAAAATTTAGAATTATCAAATGTTTAATAAATCATATAAAATCCCGATTGTGTTAAAAACAGTCCTTTCATATTAGCATTAAAAACTCAATTTTTTGCTTAAAGTGTACTTTTGGGTTTTAAAAATAAGTTGCCATTCGCTTTATAGTGCAAAAAATATTTAAAGGTCTCTCCCGATGACTTTGCTACGATATCTCGCAGCGCTCTGCGAGCACAATCGATGACTCACTTGGCACGCTCCGATTTATTGCCCTTGTACTACTTATACCTCTATGAATAATAAGTAGCATTGTTACCGACAGTACATGGAGTGTTTCAGGTTTCACAAAAGACCAATAGATGGGGCATAAAGGACGCTCATGCTATAATGAAATCGTATTATTCAAGTAGTGTAACTGTCAGTGTACGTGCGCGTCGTTTTGCTCTCTCCGCCATTATAATATATATTTAGTTGTTATGAAGTTAGTTTTAACAATAAAATAACGAGTTATTGTACTAAGTTCTAAACAATATTTTAATGGTACACTGAGTATGACGATGAAGGTATAAATATTAATATCGTTAGCTTCAGTTTTTAAAAAGAAGATTCAAATAAATTATTTGTAAATTATGATTGTTTGTAGAATAAAAAAGTGCAATATTTGAATGTATCAGAATGATTACCCACATTGACTAATATCATAATATATCTGAATCAGTCGTAAAATATTGTAACGTATTGATCAAAAGTATAGTTGATTGATCATCATTTTGTGATTTTTTTTTCACGACTCAGTTAAAATTTATTTATTAAAACCAATGTTACATTATTGTAGTCCATTTAAATAATATTGTGGAATATTTTCATAAAAAAATATTGAAAAATACGGCAATGGCATCAATTATTCGGAAGCGTCTCAGAAAAAAGTTGAATTGCGGTGCCCCTCATAACTCGGTGCTGGATTATCTGAAATCAAAAAACCAAAGTTTGTTCGTCAGATAATTGTTTTTTCCAGGTAACGCTGGGAGGGATTTTCGCAATTTCTATTTTTCACTTTGCGGGAACACTTTACACGAAAAAACGGGAAAAACGCTTTAAAGTTTTGAACACTAAATAATTTGGAATAAAAAGTTCATAAGCGAGATTTATCGGCTTACCTCACACTGAATCATCGATGCCAGGTCCATAGAGGATGTTGCTGTCATCTATGATGTCTAAAGCATCTTTTTGCTCCTGTCTACGATGAATCCTGCCATCTCTAGTTTGATTTTCAACTTCCTGCTCTGCTCGGTTTATACGAATGTGATCAGTTGATCGCGCCCATTCATGAGCGCTTGATCCACTACTGATTCTCATGTCTTGCATGAAGGATAGTAGCGCAAAAGAACCTTCATTGAAGACACAGGCTGCCACATAGGCCGCAATCTCAACTATCACAGAGGTTCCGCTCAAGTGCTTTGGTGAGATTTGCCATATAAGTTGGTTCAAACTCTCATTGTTGTTTTGCGTGAAGCCTCCGACACATCGCTCCAGGAGAGCATCTTTGCTTAGATCTTCATAGGTAGGCTTGATGGTATCCAAAACATCATTTGGAAGAGCACTGTACGTGTGTTTCAACGAATCCAATCCATTAGCAGCTGCAGCTTTTTGCCATTCGCACCAGGAGTCCGCGCCGCTCGGACATTTTTCATGCTGTGGATTCTCGTCTGTCGAACTGTAGTAAAAGAACGTTGCCCAGATAGCATTCTTCATATTTTCCACGGAATCAGAGTAACGTCTAATAGCCAAACCGTAGTATACCGTCAGTTTGTCAATCATCTTAGCCGTAAGCCTCCCTTTACCAGACAGACTTTTTTTTTATCTTCTTTCCAGCCTTAGTTTCAGTATCTACAACGGTCTTCTTGACTATTTCACGGAGACGAGTGCCCATTCTTTTTTGAATATGGTATGAGCATGTTTATACTTGTTTTCAAACTTCTATAAAAGAAAGTAGGAGGAACGGTTCGGTATAATATAGGGAGCGTAGCAACTGCCAGGTAACAACAGCGCGCTCGAACCGAGCAGGTATGAAAATCCAACAGGTAGGGAAATATTCATAACACCTGCAATTTTGCTCCGATTGACTTGAAATTTTTAGACAATATTCTTGAGATACAACGCATTCAGTTTCAAAAAAAATTCGAAAAAAAAAATTTAAATACTTTACCCCCCCCCCCCCCTTAACATTTATTATGGTGGTACTCTCGGTACTGAAATAGTCAAAATATGTACACTGTTTTTTACATTCAATTGCTTATTTATTAACGAGGTGAACTTCGTTTAAATTATCGTATAACTAAACTAACACCAAATTGCAACTATACATTGAAATCAAACAAATGTATTCATCCTATTTATTTAAAAAAATTTAATACAGATTTAATGCTGATTTGACTCTGTTTTGGAGGATATATGCACATTTTTTGTGTTAAATTGATTAACTTTTAAACTTATAGGTACATACTCACAGTTTTTCAAAGTAATAAATGTCTGTCAAACATTTATCTATTACTACAAAAATTTTCCACCAAAACTGAACGGTCACTGCCGTAATATACGTACATTTTTGTTATTGCCCATAAGACTTCGTGTTAAACGCGCGATAATGAAAATGCTAATAACTTTTCTCTCACGTACTCTGGCTTCAGAAAAATGTATTTGAGTCTTACTAAAATCTGAACGGTAATTCTATAACTGAGAGTAGTACCTTAAATAATATATTCTTATTTTGAATACAATCAAAATATGTAAAAATTGATTTCAATCTGAATTCTAAAAAGTAGATCTCATCAATAATTGCATATTTCACTTCACTATTTCACTACAGAACTTGCCCAATCCATTTTTGTTATTTGTATATTTTATTATGAAAAAAAAAACTAGAATTTGACATTTAAATTGTTATGCTAAGGCAGTTTAGTATATGAAACATTGTATAATATTTGTTATTTTTATTGTTTAATAACTACTACAATTCAAAATGACTTTTTTTATTATGAAATAATAAAAATTATAAATAAATGTTTTCATCAATGGTGAAACATTTACAAATAAAGTTTTCTCAACACTTTTGATTACAATAACTTATTACACTTTTAAATGACAATATTTTTTATGCATTAATAACTATATATTATTGTTTATTTCAGTTATATTATTCTAATCACTTTCACGACGTAAACTAGCACATTTCCTTATTAATGACAAGTTACAACAAACCAGGATTATATATTTATTTTTGAAACTCACTGTAATATTTTGTAACTCTTTGTAAATGTATATAATTCTTATATTTCGTAAGTTTTTGTAATTTCGTTGTAACTTTTCAACTGAATTCAGATAATATCACAAAGAATTATTAAGAAAATTCCAAGAAGTTATACAAATTTGTAAAAAGTTACAATAAGTACAAAGAGTGGCAGAATTACAATATGGCAAATGTAATTTAAGTTTATGTGGATAATCAGGTAAAGGGGGTATCGAAGGAAATTTTTATCCTACTTACTTTATCAACCTGAGAATTCTAAAATTTTTACTTTTATTAAAAAATAAATAGATTTATGAAAAACTAGATCATTGCCCTTCGTTTTGTAATTATCTGCTACTGTGCAAAAGTTTCAAGCAAAGATTTTACGGTTGGCGTCAATGGTATTTAAGCTAAATTTGGCAATTAATCAGAGATCTACGAAAGGTGATCCAAAATATCGTTCAAATGCCATTTGTGTATGCAATGGTATTTTCACTTGAACTTAATACAGTTGTAGAATGATACAAAAGAAAGGACAATAATGTTCTGGTTTTTCATAATTCGGTTTATTTATTAATTATTGTTGTTTATTATTACGTTAAATTGTAGATGGATAATAATGAAGATAACAATCAAATATGCTGTGACTAGAATTTATTGTCAGACTATGCCTAAAGAGGTGTGCCTCGCTCGCAATCCTCGTGGCGACTGCCGAAAAGGCAATAGAACGGAAGTGACATATACACGATATAGTCAAATTGATATTCAAATTTTGATTACAGTAGTCCGAAACGTTACATTATATCATATAGTTAAATGAATTTCAGACATTCCGCCCACCTATCTTCGCAGAAGATACTAATTAACAATAGTAAAATGGCACTCATTCGTTTTTTTTTTTTACTAATTTAAGAGTAGATTCTAGTCTATAAATAATCAACAATTCATATAACTTTAACAATTGAAAGAATAAAATTAAGCAAAATTAAAACAATTAATATTAAATTCTAATCTTCTTGTCGCAAAATAATTAATTTAGTAACTGGTCTTCTCAATGTTGTACCAGCAGTGCGAACTGTGACGACTCTGGGCAAGCCATCGTCACCTGTATATACTTGTAAAATCCTCCCTAGTGGCCATTGTGCTGGTGGAGTAGTTTCACTGCGCAGGATGACCAGATCGCCAACTTGAACTGGTTTTTTAGGATTTCTCTATTTATCTCTTTTCTGTAGAGCTTGCAGGTACTCCTGAGACCAGCGTCGCCAGTAATTCTGCGTCATTTGCTGAATGATTTGCCAGCGTTTAGAGGCAGGAATGTTGACCTGTGTACAATCAGACTCTGGAACAATATAAGACGAGGAGTGAATAAGAAAATGCGCAGGAGTAAGTGGTTATAGGTCAGCGGGATCATCAGACATAGGCACAAGAGGACGAGAATTTAGGCACGATTCAATTTGACAGAGTAATGTGGCAAATTCTTCATACGTTAATTTATTCTCGCCAATAACACGACGTATGTGATATTTAGTGGATTTTAGAGGCGTTTCCGAAATGCCTCCAAAGTGAGGCGCAGCTGGAGGGTTAAAGCGCCATGCAGTCCCGTCTTTAGCCAATGTAGACGACAATTCTTGACAGTGCGTAGTTCCTTGCTTGTACATATCCTTGAGTTCCGAGTCAGCTCCCACAAACGTAGTTCCCTGGTCACTGAGTAGTAAGCTACAATGGCCTCGTCTACCAGTGAAACGTCGAAAGGCGGCCAGGAACGCTGCAGCTGTATAATCAGAGACTACTTCCAAATGAACAGCTCGAGTACTAAGGCAGACAAAAAACACAAATATATCCTTTATATGATTTATGACCTCTTCCTGGAGAGGTGCGAATATGAAATGGGCCAGCATAATCAACTCCCGCTTGGCTAAACGGTCGACTAGGCACAACTCTAGGAGATGGCAAATTGCCCATTTGTTGATAATTCTGCGTGGCTCTGTAACGAGTACAAGTAAGGCAATTGTGTATAGTCGACTTGACTCGCTGTCTTCCCTTAATCAACCAGTACTGATTCCTAAGTGTACATAATGTGAGTTGTACGCCTCCATGAAGAGTACGCGCATGACAATCTTGAATTACAAGTTCCGTAAATTTACCTTCATAAGGCAAGATAACAGGGTGTTTTTTATCAAAAGACAACAATGAATGTTTCAACCGTCCACCTACTAACAACAAACCTTGTTGTATAAATGGATTCAAACTTACTAGGCACGAAGTGTTTGGATGTGGCTTTTGCTGCCTTAATAAATGAAATTCCCTTGAAAAATGCAAATGTTGCACTAGATAAATCCAAGTATAACGAGCTCTAGAAATTTCTGTAGCAGACAAAACCCCTTTATAGTCGGCAATTTCAATTTTATACCAATTTTGTTCAAGTATTGATGACTGGCTATTAAGTTGATTAATTAATCTTACTTCTAGCGATATCTATGAATCTTAAAATGTATTGCATAACTCTCAATAATTTAGATAAAGAAGAACAATCATTTAACAATTTCCAAATAATTTGATCTTTCCTTTTAGCAAAATCCAATCCTACCACCGAGGAAACGAAAGAACATTGTACATTGGTAGAAAAACTTACGTTTGAGAAAGTCTGCAATAAAGAATGAGGCCAAGAGTCTTGCTCTTGGGACAACCAATTAGGTCCTTTCCACCAAATCTGTGCCTCCTTTAACTCAGACGGTTTAATTCCTCGAGAAACAAGATCCGTCAGGTTGTCTTCAGAGCAGACATGCGACCATCGGGCTTCAGGCACAAGATTGTGGATATCTGCGCAGCGATTGGCAACAAAGGTAGGCCATTTCGATGGAATTTCCTTCAACCAATGCAAGGTATCTAAAGAATCTGACCACAAAAATATTTGAGGTTTGTTAGCTGCAAATAAGGGCAGAATTCGATTAACTAGTTTGGCAAGTAAATGCGCAGCCGATAATTCCAATCGTGGTATACTTAGAGTATTTAATGGAGCTACTTTAGAATTAGATTGAAGCAAGGCAATCGAAATTGATGAATCTGTAATTGTTCTCAAGTAAAGCACGGCCCCATAAGCAGATTTAGAGGCATCTGCAAATCCATGAAGTTGAAGTGATATGAAACTGGGCATGAAGCCTATCCATCGAGGAATTTCTATTTTACTAAGACAAGGCAACTGATAATACCAATCTCTCCATTGGTCGGCTTCACTATCAGGCAAAGAATCATTCCAATCTAGCTTTAAGAGCCATAACTTCTACAAAAATATCTTAGCTGTAACTATGACAGGAGCTAGCAATCCCAGTGGATCAAATAATCTAGCAACTTTAGAAAGCACAAGTTTCTTTGTCCAATCACCCACAATTCTATCAATATTTATATCGAAATGAAACGAATCTTCTACTGGATGCCATTTAAGCCCTAATATTGCAAATGATAAATCAGTTTTTAATAAGATACTTGGTTCTGCAGTAAGAACATTACTAGGCAAGCAAATTAATAACGATGAATCATTTGAGAGCCATTTGCGTAGAGTGAAATGGCCCACCTTGCACAATTCTATCACTTCATTTTATTTAAACCTAGTATCTTCTAGGCAATGACTTCCTGACAAAACATCATTCATATAAATTTCATTTTTCAAAATTTCCGCGCCTAAAGGATACCTCTGCTTATCATCATCAGCTAGCTGTTTCATAGTCCTGTTTGCTAAAAATGGGCTACAACCTACTCCATACGTTACAGTTGATAACCTATAAATTTGAACTGGTTCAGAAGTATCAAAACGCCACAATATTAACTGCCAATGTTGGTCATCATCATGTACAATAATCTGTCTAAACATTTTTTCAACAGCAGCAACGAAAGCAATTTGTACTTACGCCAGGATTGAACGAGATAAGCTAAATCGGGTAATAAATTAGTACCGATATGAAGGCAATTATTTAAACTAGAACCATTTTTAGTTTTCAAGGAACCATTAAATACTGTGCGCAGTTTTGTAGTTGCGCTGCTCTAAATTTGAATTGCTTGACACCCCGTTCCTCCGTTGCATAGTCCCGTATTTACGCGCGGCCCCATGGCGTCATACAATTTCTTTTTCACCAACACAATTATAATAAAAATGATTTAGTATTAATTATCATACTTATTGACCTAAATATATATTATAGTATATGAAAAATAATTTAGATCAATAAGTATGATAATTGACGATGAAACGAACTTACCTTAAGGGGTCTACCCTAATTAGACGTGCAAAAAAATGACTATTTTCACGATTTTTTTTCATTGTTTTAAATTAGAAATATTAATATGTGAAGTATGAGGCTTGATAAATACAATCTTGAAATACATGAAAAAAATTTTTTTTTATTAATTTTTTTGTTTTTTATCGTATAAAAATGGAGGCCAAAAAAATATAAAAAAAAAAAGATGAGTGCGCCCTGTTGATGAAATCTCCGGAGTGGATTATCTGAAACAAAAAAAAAGGTTTTAAATTCAGTAAGATAATGACTGTGTCGCATATCATACGATTTTTGATTTTTTCAAAATTGGTAAAATGGCGGCCATATTTCGAAAAGTAACGAAAAATCACCTTTTTTTCATCAGTTTTTTTTTTTAAACCAATTTAACTCAAAATGCCAAAAATCGTATGATATGCGACATAGCTATCATCATGAAGAATATGTGGTAAAAATTTGGGAAGGATTGATGCAGTAGTTTCCGAGATTTTTTCAACAAGCCGTACAAAAATGTCATTTCGAGAAAAACGCGTTCAAAGTTTTTTTTTAACGAAAAAACGTGAAAATTTCTTACCTGCGCTTAATCAGCGATGCCTGCACCGTACATTATGCCTTCAGTTTCTTCATAATGTACCGTTTCATCCAAAATAGCCTTCTTTTGATTAATTCTGGCCTCCTTAGAGGCATCTCCACTGCGGCGGTTTGCAACTCGTACGCGAGTTAGATCTCGCTCAGCTACGAACTGCTCGGCGATATTGCCGATTTTGACGCCCATCACATCCAATATTTTCAATATTGACTTCAATCCTTCATTGAAAATACACGCAGCTATTTGACACGCGATTTCAACAGTTTTTTTCCCACTAAAGATGTGTTTAGGAACCATCGACCAGACGCAGTTGTTGAAAGACTCGTTGTTATTGTGCGTGTTTCCGCCGAGGCACCTTTCAAGAAGTTCTTGTTTTGTCCTCGTAGATTGGTTTTGAGAACTTCTTGAACATCTTCAGCGAGAGCAGGAGGATGTTTAAATTGTCGAACGGTGTTGTTTTCCACAGCTTTCTTATATTTACACCAGGATTCAGAACAGTATGAATGCTGTGGCTTGCTGTCGGTTGAAATCTTATGATAAAATCCTGCCCAGATCTCCCTGCGCATTTCTTCCACGGAATCAGGATGCCGTTGAATTGCTAAACCGTAATTTTTCGACAGTTCTTTCATTAATTTTATCGTTAAATCTTGAGTTTTAACAACAGGAACTTTTTTTACGCTGGTTTTTCTTTTTTTAGTGACAACTTTTTTTGCTGGAGTTTTTTTCTCGTCCTTCTTTGCAGCTTTTTTTGCTGGAGTTTTTTCCTCGTCCTTCTTTGCAGCTTTTCTTGCCTGTATAAGATTTTTTTTAGCTTCACTAGCACGTTTGAAAATTTTTTTTGCGACGTGTAACACACACTCTAACTTTTTAACGATCACTCCTTCACCATACGGGTGTGTATCGAGCAGTATTTTGAAAGTCTTCGTGTCACCGTCGCCGATGTAAAAACCATAACGCACAGAAAATTTTTTAAGAGATTCCAAAAACATTTGACATATACCGTCGACTTCCATTTTTCCGGCACTACCTGAGTAATTAGCACAGCAATTTTTTTGGTGCACTTCGTACCATGCTGCATATTCAATCGTGTCCTCTGTTCCTTTTCTTCTTTCACATCCTTTGTAGTAGCTTGATTTGATAACGACGTTCACAACTTTTTTACTGTGTTTATATATCAAAGAAACTATGTCAACAAGAGAAGAAAATCCTCTTTTTTGCCAGGAACCGTCTCCTGAAACGGTTAAAATATCTTCGGGTTCTCCGTGCTGAGCATTTAGGAGTTTTTCTTCTCTAACAGCCTTTAGCATCACTATATCGAAAACACTTTTCACAGCGATAGAGACCGAATAGATAATATGATAATAAACGGAGGAACTCATTCCAGATCCAAGTTCCATTAGGCCAATAAACATGTTTATACCACTCCATCCAATACCAATCAATCGCATAAAAAACACAAGGCGACGGTTGACTTCGTATCCAGTCGCAATCATCGGACACGAATTAATATATTTTTCTCCACACTTACAAGTAACATAAATTTTAAAACCGAGTCCTCGCTGTCCATACTTAGTAAATGTAACATCGTTATTACACACTTTACATTTCAAAAACTGTTGTAACGAAGAAAAAACCAGGTAAAAATGTATGATGCTGTACCCTAACGTTTGATCTACAGGCACGTCGAAACTCGTATCTTTCGTTTATACCACTCCATCCAATACCAATCAATCGCATAACAAACACAAGGCGACGGTTGACTTCGTATCCAGTCGCAATCATCGGACACGAATTAATATATTTTTCTCCACACTTACAAGTAACACAAATTTTAAAACCGAGTCCTCGCTGTCCATACTTAGTAAATGTAACATCGTTATAACACACTTTACATTTCAAAAACTGTTGTAACGAAGAAAAAACCAGGTAAAAATGTATGATGCTGTACCCTAACGTTTGATCTACAGGCACATCGAAACTCGTATCTTTCGACTTGTTCAGCTTCTCTGCAGATGCACTAGCATGACTTGTGTTTGCCTCATGGGCATTTGGAAGAACTCCATGAAATTTACGTTTTTTCGCTTTCGAACCTGGAAGTCTCCAGTTTTGTTTTTGATGGATAGTTTTCTTGTCCATCTCGGCAATCACGAGCACAGATGATTACGCTTACAGATTTCAAACACGACTAATATAGGTTGCTACTTACTTGAAATTCAAATATACAGGTATCTTTCGAAAAATAAGGGGTCACGAATGAATAGATTTGAGTAGGCATAGTATATACACGAAAGGTTTCAGCTGCTCACGTAAACAAAGGCAGGTAGACGATACCGCTCCGAACGGTCACTATTAGCGCGCTCAGGTAACTAAGTAAAAGTCCCTCAAAAGTACACTTAGACTGCTCGGATCTTTATGAAAATTTAATATGATACTTTCAAATATCTATACTTTCGAAAAATGGAATAAAAAAAAATCGATTTTTTGAAAATTGCAATTAGGGTAGACCCCTTAAGTGAAGTTTCATCGAAATTATACGAGATTCTTGTTCGAGTGATTAATTGTAGTACACCGAGATTCGGAGATAAAAGAAATAAAGATGCGTGCACACTCACTTCTTTCTTTCGTGACAGTACCTCATATCTTTTAGAGATAATTCAGAGTAATTGCTATTTAATATAACATAAATTAAGGGAGATTCTCGTAACTGCGGCCGTAAACAAACATACATTTCTTGATTTACAAAAATTATGCCAATCAACAATTACCGAACACTATTGTCTAATAGTATTATTTGATACAGTTGACATCAAAATATTTATAGATTCTTCTTTAGCATTTTTTATCCCGGCCGATAGAGCAAGAACTTTCTGTATAAACAATTCATTAAACATAGGATACGAAGGCTGAGCGGGACAAAATGGAACCACTAAAATACTGGTCGTTTTTTCGTTTATAATTTTTTGTAATACTCTAGATATTATGGTAAAAGGTGGCAATGCATAAAAATTAATATCGCTCCAATATAATGTAAATGAATCAACAGTTAAAGCATCAGGTTCTTTATACCATGAACAAAAATATTTGCATTTTGCATCAATGTGAGATGCAAAAAGATCAACACTCGGCAATTTAAAATAGCACTTAATTTGATAAAAAGCATAATTAGCCAGCACCCAATCGGTATCTATAATTTTAATTCTTAATTGGAAATCAGCTTTAATATTCATACGGCTTGGAATTCATGAAGCATATATCCATAATTGTCGTTCTTCTACCCACTTCCAAATGCACGCTGCTAATGAGTTATATTTAATAAATTGCGAACCACCTATACGATTTACATAAGAAATTGCAGTCGTGTTGTCAACCCTAAGGAGAATCTCACAATTTTCCAACGAATTCGCAAATGCTTTTAATACCAAGAAAATAGCCAATAATTCTAAATAATTAATAGAATTCAATTTTTCCTTATGTGCACGCTTTTCAGTACTACTTGGATCACTCAGATTTGTGATCCAAGGACACCTTGTAATTTATTAATTAAATTACACGAGCCAGTGTCAAGCGACGGACATGTAAGCGGAGCTGGATCGAAGAGATGGAAATTAAGGAATAATAAATTACACCACGATTTAATTTGAATTAATATAAAATCACTAATTATTCAACTGTAAAGAGCCTAGCAAAATATATACAAAATTGCTAGTAACTAATCTAAATTAGAAACAAAATTCACGGTCGCCATGTACACTCGCGAGTAAGTATTACGCAAGTGGAAGAATCTACGCGCGACCGGCTCCGTCGAAGGCTCGTTAGCGAAGAAAGTCGCGATTTGGATCTCGCGTGAAAAAAGGGGGCGGGAGGGAATAAGCACGAAGCTATTGTCCCCCGAACTTTCTCGAAGCGCGGAGAATGTGGGTGCGATGCGGGAAAAGAGACGGAGTATTCTTTCCTCGCTTAGCCGTCGGTTGAGTTGGCGAACGCTCGACTTTTAAATATAATTCGAGCGCGTTAGACGGCGCGAACACCTTACAATTCCAAAATCCATGAATACTCTCATTATTACACGATGCTCTTCACCCTGTTAGAGATTCATCTGTGCATATTTCTAATTTAAATTTGTAATGTCGAATTACTCTATAAGATGATGGTCAATTTGATTTCCACCATAATAAATCATTCATTGTCTTATCTGATAAACTCATTTTCCTATCAAAATCACCTTGAGCGTTCTTCCATAGCACGAGATTTGTTAAATTCAAAATTTTTCGTATATAACATTCCATACCCTATTCCAGGACAACATGCAATTGATAAACCGAAAAGTTGAGCATAATCTCTTATTTTGCATAATTTATTCGGTTTGAATGATTGAATTTTTTCTAAAATTTTAGATCTCTTTTCATTGATCGGTTCCAAAGAAAATCTAAGAAAATCTATTATAAATCCAAGATATTGTCATTTATTTGAAGGAACTAAACTACTTTTGCTGAAATGTATGATAAAACTGCAAAAAAAAAACAAATACTGCAAAAAAATATAGTTTTATGTAAGTTTTCTGAACCACTTTCATATCTAATTGTATAGAGAAGAAAATCATCTAAATAAGTGTTAGACCGTAAACAAATTGATGTTAAACAAGAAATTACTGGATTTAAAATTTTTGTGAATATAAATGGGCTAAGTGACAATCCAAAAGGTAAAGATCAGAATTGACGTAATTTTCCACTGAAATAAAATATTAACTAATAAAAATGCATTTTTAGATCTAAAGTACACATGAAACCTTCCCGATTTAATGTATTTCAAACTGTGCGTATGTCTTCCATTTTAAAATAAACCGTAACAATGAACTTTTTTAATTCTTTAAGATTTAATATAAAACGATTTGAGCCACCAGACTTTTTTCTAAAAAAATACGAAGAAATAAAATGACCCTCTTCACTTTCACAAAGCTCAACCGCTCCAATATTAATTAAATCTTTTATTGAATCCAATAATGCTTGTTGTTCATGAATACAACGTGTGGGTTCTGTTGGAATAAATTTTTGAACGACCGGAAAATCAAATTTTATTAAATAACCTTTTATACAACTGAGTATGAAAGAATTATCGGTAATAGATTTTATTTCTATTATTGCTTGTGAAGGGTTTCCGATCGAGTACGATAAAAGTATTGTGTTCGAGTTATTCTCTTTGCATTCGCAGTAGTTACAAAACCTTTTCTCGGAACTACTTTCTTCGAAAATTTTGTTTGATTGTGATTTAAATGAATTTTATTTACTGGCTGACGTAAAAAATTTCTGTTTTTAAAAGCAGGTGCTTTAGCTGATATTGCTTTTAAATCATTACCAGTTTTCTCCATACTTTTTGCCTCCTTAATTTTTTCTTATAAAGTTGTGCCAAATAAAAAATTATCCGATCTAGCTTTTTGTAACACTAATTTTAAATTCCGGATTATTGTAGGAATAATGCAGGATTTTCTTCCTGATAGTTGATAATAGTGCAACTTAGAAAGTAATTTACCCGTATCAGATAGTGTTTCAAGCAAAAAAGTACGGTCAATATTCTTATTTGTCAACAATGATGAAATCGCTAATCCCAAAGCTGTCAAAGACGAACCCGCTAAATTTCGAGTGTGCACAAAATGAGCATCGCGCTTATTAGCCTGCTCTATCAATAATGTAAACAATTCTGGATTTAGTTTTTGTGCACATAGGTTGGATTTACAATCATATTTTTCTAAAAGCTTGGTTTTAGTATCTTTTTCTAAATCGTTATCCAAGTATTCCATCGAACTATAAGTTCGGAACGAAGCCGACTTTTCACTTCTTTTGGTTTACTTGTATCCTGTCAAGAACACGCAACGCTTCTTCGTCCAGCTCGATGACATCTCGATCTTCAGTCGCCATTGATCATATTGGTTCGACCGCGAACGTCAGAACCTCAACCGAACTCTGAATGCCGCTTATAGAAACAGCAGGCACCGGTGATTGATCGTCATCTAAAAATGAGTTCAATGCTCTGAACATGCCTTGCCTCCCGTGAAAGATCGTCAGGCTAATTAGGTGCAGTGCATGTTTCACCTCTCGGAAGAGATTCACTGCTCTCATCTGCAATAGCAGGACTAATCAACGCCTCATTAACAGTCAAAGGTCGACCTGTTGATACCACCTGATGTTGATCTTGTGGAAGCTCCGGTGCTGAAGATATTGCTGCTTGCTCAGAGAACGCACCAGATCGCCTCCCGAAAAGCGATGTCGCAAATGCGGTCTCGTAGGGGTGGCCCGAGGCTACGAGTTCCCTAATAGGCATAAACCACCCCGATTTCGTGCCGCGTCGGTAAAAATGCGAGAGCACAATAGCGCGAGACGCCACGGAAATCCTTCCGCAGTCAAATAAAGAGAGAAGAAAAGATACCCCTTTTTATTGTGGTTCTTGCAAATCACCTTCCATGCATGTTTTTTTTAAATGATTATTACTCAAAATTTTCTTTTACTTCTACACTATTATTTTCTTTTGGATTTTAGACTTTGGATTGTTTTTTACTTATGGAGCGAGAGCTGTAGATGCCGAGCTGGTACTCCACCGGCTAGCAGCGTCTGGGGGAGGGGTGTGTGATGGGTAATTACACCTCGTCACATGCGCTCTCTTACATATATAAAGTATGTATTAATATCTACAGCTGTTACAGGCATCTTCAGCGGCGACAGGAGAACAAGAGGAAGCCTATGAAAGGTGAGAGAAAAAGAGATAGTATAGGTAGGTTACGGAGGGCGCGAACTGCGACTACTTTCGAGTACAGACGCTTTGGCTACCGAGCAGAGCTGAGGACGATATTTTGCGAGCGCGTGCGAGCCTGCCTGGTGTAACGGCTGCGGTGCGAGAGGACAACGCGGAGATCGTGATTGTGCGAAGCGGTAGCGTCTATATGTTGTGGGCAAAGAGTGCGAGCTTCGCTGAAGACGGGGCAACTGAACTGGCAGCTTCCTCGAGAGCGAGCATGACTCGACGCCGAGGAATTAATGTGAATGTTATCTCGGCATCACGGCTCTCCTATTTCTTTCTCGCTCGTTCACTCGGGATCTTCTAGCTCCGATTCAGTTGAATATATATATTTAATATTACTTTACTGAACCATTCTTGACTACTTCTTTCCCACGATACTCATGCTCGCAGAGCATTGATATATCGCGGGTTTGCTTAAGGGGGTAGTTTGCTATAGGTCACGAAAAAAAGCGTTTTTTCAGCGATTTTTTTGAAAGGAAAGGAAATGATTGCTGTAAACGAAATTTTGAGAACATAATGTACTATATTTTAGCTTTAAAAAACAATTTTTATTATTAATAATATTAAAATTTCTTCAAGTTATGACCATTTTGCCGGAGCGCCTGGAGTCTGCACTTTCTAATTGGTGCCGGTGATGGAGGTCGTGCGGTGCGTCTGAAACAGTCGAGACAAATTTTTTTTTAATTTTTATAAGTTTCTTTTCTATATCAACTCAAAAAATACCGAAGAAGTTGTCAAATTCCTAATTTTTTCAAAGCTTGAAAAAAAAATCACTTTTAAAAAAAAAAATTCACTTTAAGTTGCAAAAAAAGTAGTTTAAATAATACTTTTGTCCAACTTTTTTAGTTCAAATAGAAGATAATTTAATACTGAAGCTAGATCACATTGATTTTTTTCGATCGGACGTATATTCTTTTTGCTATCACCGGTACCGTTTTCTAAAAATCGTAAAAATGAAAACTCGAGAAAACGCGCTTTAAAGTTTTTGGTCCAAAAAAATATAAGTTTTTGGGTACTTACAGTAATTAGAGGTTAATCAGCTATCCCTGGGCCATACATTAGTCCTTTCTCTTCTTCAAAAAAACTCGTTTTGGCTGAGGGTTTCCAATCTTCGGGCTGTACGAGCCTTCTTGCTAGAAAATGGTGCGCGCCGGTTCTCCCGTATTCTGCGCTCAGCATCGACGGCGTCAGCAAAATTTTTGCACTGCTGCCCGATGATGATATTGAGGAGCTGCATGGTGGAAAGTACAGCAGAGTAGCCCTCGTTAAAAATGCCTGCAGCCATATATGTTGCAATTTCGACGATTTTATAGCCGGAATTCAAATGTGTCGGACTTAGGCGCCACACAATCGAATTGAACGATTCGGTGGAATTTTGAGTGTGGCCGCCTAAGCACCGCCTCATTAAATCGTCATTAGAGAGCTCTTCATAAATTGGACGAATGTGCTTCTCCACGGTTTCATCGATTAATCTCGCCGGATGTTTGTAAGATGCAAGATTATTCGCCGCTTGAGCCTTGTGCCATTCGCACCAACTCTCGGCGCCTTCTGGACAATTTTCATGCCGACGATTTTCATCCGTGGAACAGAAGTGGTCTAATATTGCTATAATAGCTTTCTTCATACCTTTCACTAAATCAATATTTCGACGAATTGCCAGACCGTAGTATATCGTCAATTTCTTGATTACACTCTCCGTTAGCCGCGTCTTTCCTCCGAGTTTCTCGGTTTTTCGTTTATTACGTAAACGAGTACTCATACGCTTTTGCACGTGTCCAACACACTCATTTTTTGTCACTGTGCACTCGTCCCAGTAAGGATTGCTATTTAAGATTCCAGTAAAAGTTTTGGAGTCCCCGTCGTCGATATAATTAGTGTACATAACTCCGAATTTCTCGACGGATCTCGAAAATATCTCCATTATGGAATCCACCTCCATCTTCCCTGCCGAACCTGCATGATTTGAGGAGCATGAGTCTTTATGATTCTCATACCACTCCTCGAATGCGTCTTCGTCCAAAGTATTTTTACTTATGGCACACAAATGACAATATCCACTTTTTACAATGAGATCGATTACTTTTTTACTGTAGTATCCGATGTGCATTGTTACACCATACAAGGAAGTATAATCGCGCTTTTTCCACGATCCATCGCCCGAAATCTTCAAATGATTCGCAGGTCTTTCATGTTCAACATTTTTTTCTTTTTCTTCCTTGACGGTTTTTTCGCAGGTGCTCTTGAACATTGTCTTCGATGCTGCGTGCAAATGCTCAACGATTTGTTGGTAAGTAGATTTTGCAAAACCTGCAGACATATCCCTAAGGCCGCAGAATACGTTTATCCCTTCTCGTCCGATACCAAGAAGCCTCATAACAAAAACAATTCGTCTGTTGATTTCGTAGCCGGTATTTATCAATGGTCCTGACTGGATTTCGCGTCGACCACACATACACTGCCAATTGAATTATCAGAAGATGGGTTATCGCTTGGTCTTTTAAAGGAACAAAATGTTTCTCTCAATTCTAAATGGTCTCACATGGAGCGGGATTTCTCGCTCTTACGAGATAAGCTTACTGACATTGAAGTAATTATAGAGAACTGCCAGAATAACAATAACAATAATAATAAAATGTGTTGTAAATGTAAATATAACTGTGATGTACCTGACGATGTCGGGTATAAATACGTGATAGATAGAGTCAGGCCTACTAATGTGGCCTCGAATGATAGAAGTATGAACCCAGATAGGACTGAAATGTTAATGTATTAGGCTAATAATTTCCAGGTAGGTACCTCGCGGGCGACAAAGAGGAGGCGTACTTGTACCGGCTGTCCCAGAAGGAATACTGATGTTCCTCTTTCGTTGGGTGTGGATGCGGGCAAGGAGAGCAGGGAAATTATGGTTACAAATATTTATGAAGGGAGTGAAAATAAGTATGCTGATGTAGCTTTCCTTGCAACGGTCTTATCCTCTTTATCGAGGGACAGTATTCTTAGTATTCGACCTGTTCGGCCGGGCGGATAGGATCCTTCCTTGTCGACTGCCGGAATGTTTATGCGCAGACGATAACAATGGATAGTTTGCGTCTCGGATGATAACTTAGCAACACAAATCATGCAGGCAAAAAGAGCTGCCAAATTTACCGGCCTACGCACGTAGGACTTACGCACCTCGTCACTTGCCTAGGAAACGGTGGACAATGTGATATCAGATAAGATTTTAATTAAAGAACATCTGCTTAGAGACTTTTAGCACAAATACCTTGAACTAAAAAGAAATGGCAGTACGATGGGCTTTAGATATATCTGGCTCAGAGATGGCCGTTTTATAAAAGAGTGGCGTGATGGGCGGGCTACCCATGCCGTTTCCTCCGTTGAGGACTAGCGTGAAATCTACGGTAAAATCGACAGCTGCGCCCCCGTCGTGGACATCGACAAAGCATTTCGAGTTGATAATACCTTGAGTGGGAATCAATGGGTTTAAATGTAGGTTTTAGGGTAGGATTTAATACGACCTACTTAAATAATTATCTAAAGATGTTTCGCCGACATCTCATGGCTAGTCCAAACTATCACCTTTTTGGCGTGGCTGAGACGCGCTTTAGTACAACGTGCGGGGACAATGATATTCAGATCACCGGGTATTCCATCATAAGGCAAGATAGCATTGAACGCGGCGGTGTGGTGGTCCTGTATATGCCCAACTAGTTTAACGCGACTAATCTATGTACCTCGAAAACCGGGCAGGACGAGGGCCAGCCCCTCGTACTGGAATGTTTAATGTGCAGTATGTAGCTGGGATCATCACCTCCCATTTTTGTGCCAGTCATCTACCGCCCTCCTGACATCTCGTTCACGGACAGGTCCAACTTAGTTGATGATCTATTCAGTCGAGTGCCTTTCAGCATAAGATTGTTATAGACGACTTTAATGCCAACTTTCTGACGAATGTGGGCGATTCTGAATTCGTTAGACTACTGGCGTGTGATCTGAATATTAAATTTGTGGACCATAGCCCGACTTACCACGTCAAATCATCTCAGACGTGGATTGATGCAATTTTTGTAAACGATGATAATGGTGTTCGGGTCGCGGGCATCTTTGCACCTAATTTTCGCAACAGCCACAACATCATATACGTTGTTCTTGACCTTAATTTTCAGACATCTATACAACCTGCCCCTGTAGGCTTTACATATCGCAATTTGAAAGCCATAAGACTGGCGGACCTAATCAAACAGTTGACATCGTGTGATTGGTCTGGCATTGATCTCTGCCTTCAGACCAACGTGGATGTAGAGGTAGAGTACCTTACCACTAACCTGGTCAGTGTCATTGACCACCTGGCACCACTTAAGCACTATACCCCCAAGAAAAACAGCCATTCTCCCTGGGCGGATGACTCCCTAAAACGACAGATACGTAAGGCCAAGACGCTGGGTCATCGTATGCAGCGATCCCATGACCCTGAAGTTCGGTGGGAGTATCTTAATTTGGTTACTCTTATCAAGGAGAGATAAAAAATTCTTCCTGACGTTTACCTCCAGAATCGTATATTCGAGGCCCTTAATAACAAAAAGAACGTCTGGAGAGAGTTGCGTGGTCTCGGGCTCCTGCAAAAACCCAGTGATGATCTTTCTGGGTTCGCAGCAGAAGAGGGCAACACTCATTTTACTGGTGTCTCCATTTCTAGCAGCGAGTCTGAGGAGGACTGACAATGTATCCTTGCGTCGGCAAGTGATAGAGGCTTTAAATTTAAAGAAGTGACTGCAGTTGACGTTACACTTGCGCTCGCGCACTTTTCATCCCAGGAAAAGGGCAAAGATGGGGTACCGTAGAGTGCGGCTGCGAAGCCTCTTCCTTTTATTGCTCAACTTTTTGCGCTCATCTGTAACTCATCACTCTCTCGCGGGATCTTCCCAGAGACCTGGAAATGGTCCAACTTGGTCTCACTTAAAAAGGCAAATACTCCATCCGCTTTCACTGACTTCCGTCCTATTGCGATTTTGTGCTTTTCATCGAAGGTCCTGGAACAGATCGTGCATGGCCAAGTGTATGAGTATTTAGTATCAAAGAAGCTTTTGGACCCCATCCAAACGCTATAGCCATCTCTCATTTAAATTACTGCTCCCTGATCTACCTTGACGTGCCTATTAAACTTAAATCCCGGCTCCAAAATTTGCAGAACTCCTGTGTGAGGTATATATGTGGTGCTAGGCGAGACGAGCATATCACGCCCTATAGGGATCAGCTTGGCTGGTTGAATGTTGAGGGAAGAAGGGCGTCTTTTATTACGGTGCTACTATGTAAGCCAGTTTGTATGGGGCAACCATCGTACCTCGCGGCCCTTTTCCATAAAAATCAGAATAGATTGTCATCCCGTTGGGAGGATGCAAGAGAGCTCTTTGTCCCGGGGTCGTGCAAAGTCACATGTATCAATTCTTTTCGCATTTCGGGTGCGCGGCTCTGGAACCCTATCCCCCGTAGCATAAGGTGCCTTCCCTCACGCGGTCACTTTAAAGCGAGGATTCGATTGTACCTTCTGCAAACCCATGGTGTTCGTCCTTTTTTAAAAAACTTCCTCTAGGATTCGTGCTTGTTCAGTACCAATTGTTGTATAGTCTCGTGCTCGTTTAGCCTAATTCCTCGCCTGTGACTGCGCTGTACTGTTGTATTTATTTATTTGTGGTTATTGACAAGCATCACGTGAGAGAGTAAGAAAGACTGAGATAAATTAAATATTTATGTAATCGGAAGATTAGGAAACCTGAGACTACCGTAATAAGTTTAGATGTAAAATTATGATGAAATATGTATTACATATTGTATTATTATTTTTTGCACTAACAGAAATGAAACTCTTATCCATCTATCTAAAGTACTTTAATATTTTATGCAATTTAAGAATAATAATAAGTATGAAAAAATTAACAACTATAGTTCTTCGTAGTTAATACAAACCGGACTAAAGAAAGTAAGTATTGTTGAAAAATCTAACGAATTGAATCCTTTGAATTGCCCTTATTACAAATCTAAAACTTCAACCCCATTCTCTTTTTGCAGGTACTAGACAATAACAAAAAAGCACATATAAAAAAAAATTTCATACGCATTTCAGTGAATTTATAAGATTATCTGAAGGATATTTATGCCTTTTGATAAATATATTTCAAGAATGATGCTAAATAATGCATTGTGTCTGATGTTTGCATATGCTGATTCATGGATTACATTAGAATTAGAGTCTACATCAAGTTCTATTAATAAATAAGAGTGTAAAGACAACAATGGAAGAAAATGATATTAATTTGAATGATGTAATTCTGGATTCGCTAAATATGGAATGTATAGAAAAAAGTTGTGGTGCAAAAATGAAAACAGAGAAGACTTTACTAATCTGTTGATGGTTAAAATTGTTTATTGTGGGCAGAAAATTCCTTATTGACAAATGAAACAGACAGTTTTCTATTCCAACTTAAAGGAAAGTGATAAATATTCTATGTTGATAAAGATGATGATGGCAACACTGACGCAGATATCAATGTATTTATATCTCCAGAGAGTAGTTATATCTTATAAATGATTAACCCTTGCAAAACCTTGATTCTGAAATATCAGGTCGAAGTAAGAGTACATAAACACGGTAAAATAATAGAAAAGGTATTATTTTTCTGGATCAAAGATTTTGCCTTACTTACACTTTTCTAAGAATTTTGAATTCACCTTAGAAGGAATTTTTTGGTAAACTTAAGAACGTATTATACCTACAGATTTTTCATCTATATTGTTATATGTTAACAGAGGCGAGTAATTAAAATATTGAAAATTACGTAGGTAAAAAATGTAATCTGTTTTTAACACCTTCGCTGCCAACAATATATAAGGATTCTCTTTCCCACAGACTTATGGCGTTTTTACTATAGTTTTTTATTGTAATTTCAATTAGTGCTTATAATGAAATATACGTCATAGAGTAGTCTGAAAAATATATAAAATTATTTTAACATAAAATTTAATTTTTCAATAAATATTATGTACAGCCCTAAAACTTGACTGCAAAAAGTAGTAACCTTTATTATTTACACATTCGATGAAATAAGATTTCTTGCTAAATAAACAATATGTAAAAAATCCTACAAATATCATACAGAATTTCAGTAATTATATTAAAGAATTTATCTTTTTTGGGCCCTACATACATTCTTCGATTTATTTAACAAAAACAATTACAATTTTCTTAAAATAAATTAATATTATACGTAATTTACGGTATAAAAATGTTATACTGAACTTTAAAATTTGCCATATAAGAGCGAAATCCTAATACAATTTTAGTAATGCTTTGGCGGCGCCGATTATACAGCGCAGAAAGGCACGAGTTCATTCTCCGCAATTCCTGAAGAGGAGGTAGAACACTGCGCGTTACTTTCCTGGTCAGAGTATTGCAAGCACCCGACCCTCTCCCTCTCCTCCGAGTACAAGCATAGGCTTTCCGCTTGAGATACTCTGTTAGCAATACTTGCAAAACCTCATACCTTTCTTAAATAATATCACAGTCATCTAATAATAAATAATGAAAATTGTTAAAATATAAGTTTGTTTAAAATCATTTTTCTCCCCTTTTCAACCCTCATTTCATATCTCTACGATCCCTGACAAAACCCACTTAATCCGCTGAAATTAATCGTTCGGGTAGGAGGAAGTGCATTCCTGTGCAGGTAGAAAAAAGCAACGAAAAAAAAAAACAGGTTAGTAGTGAGCGAGTATACAATTCCATTCATAAATTTAGAAGAAAGCGAGTTAGACGAAAAAGATTTATTTAAGCAAACCCTAGATATAAAAGTATCAGGTAAATGCAAAGAGTCCGAGCAAGGCTGCGCACCATTACCGCAGCCCGATGGAACGTAGAGGGTCAAAAAAGCACAAATTATGTCGATTAATGACCTCACATCCAACATATGAGTTTAATAAGACTCATAAAAACCTATGAACACCTACAATCCCTCCAATCCTTACAAAAAGATGTGGAAAGCCGCTAAACAAAAATTCTCAGAGTACTAGTTCTCAAATTGAAGGACAAAAGAGCCTTCAATCAAATTCTAATTCTAATCAAATTGAAAATCAACAGAATTTTCAATCAAATTCTTATAAAATTGTAAATCTACAGTATTTCCAAACTAATTCTACTTCTAATCAAATAAATAATGCAAAGAATCTTCAATCCAATTCTAATTTTTCTAATCAAATTGAAAATTCACAGAATATTACATCCAATTCTACTTCTTCTAATCAAATAAAGATCCAAAGAATTTTCAATACAATCCTACTACTTCAAATCAAATTGAAAATCCACAGCATTTGCAATTTAATTCTAATCAGATTGGAAATCCAAAGAATTTGCGTCGGAATTGTAATGTCCAATACAGTTATTGTAAAATTGAATATCCACATAATTTTCAGTTAAACTCTAACCAAATTGAAAATCCGTAGAATACCCAATCAATCTCTTACCAAATTGAAAATCCATAGAATTTTCAATCCAACATTTATCAAACTGAAAATCCACAGAATTTTTAATCTAATTCCCAAATGGAAAATCCAAAGAATTTTCAATCGAACTCTAATCAAATCGAAAATCCAAAGAATTTTCAACCCAAAAATCAGAACAGAACTCATTTAGAATCTTCAATTCAAGGCGAACCCATAGAGTGTTCAAACGGCTATCCCCAAAAAGCAAAATTCTATATGTACCTTTTCTGCTTATAAAATTAAAGTAAATAAAATAGGACTGAGAATAAACTTTATTTACCAAAAAACAAAAAAAAAATAAAAAATAAATATTTAAGACAAAAAAATTAATGTCACAATTCTTAAGCTCCCATTTACATTATTATTCCAATAAAAAAGACGAGAATTAACCCTATTACCTCCAATCCTGACCACAGCACGCTTAACAGCCAAAGCTCCGCTCTCTCACACTCCCAAAACTCCAACGACGAGAACTAGATGTAGGAGAGAACGATGCCAGATAGAATTTGTGCTTTCCAAAAATTACTAAATGCAGCTCTACAAATACAATAATATATTGCAGCATAGACAAGAAATTAAACGATTAACTAAAGATTAACTTAAAATTATTATTATTTAAAGAATGAGATTAAGAAATTGAGAGATTTAAATATTAACTACATTAATATTTAAATTCACATGCAAAATTTGAGTCAATAAAAACAGAGTTGAGAAAAACTTTAAATTACTTTTGCTTTTATTTAAAGAGGTAACGAATAAACAATGCACATTATCGTAGAACTTTTGAAAATGTAAAAACAATATAGCAGGTAAAAGGTATTTTGAAGGGTAAGAAATTAGGAAGCCCGGCAGCTGAGACAAGTGTATTGTAGGTGGGGCACAAAGTCCCCGAAGGGCGCACCAGGGCAGTAAAAAATACGCTTCGCCTCGACCATTTATTACGGGAAGAAAAAGCCGAAATCGAAAGGCTTATAGACAGTTTTAATGATAAATTTTACCTAGAGGGCGAAAAACTTTCCACTACCTCTATCGTTAAACTCACAATACCTACCATGGACGAAATCCCAGTAACTACGAAACAATACAGACTGCCATCCATGCACAAGGAGGAAATCCAAAGGCAGATGGCCGATCTCCTCAATAACCGAATAATCGAGCCTTCAATTAGACAATTAGTAATAACAATTCGTCATAACAATGTAGTCGCGTATGTATCGCGATTTCTCATGGACGTTGAGCAACGGTGGGACACGTTTCCGGCCGTATCCCTTTGGAAAAATATGTACGATAGTGACGGACCATAGTCCCCTAGTGTAGTGACAAACACACAAAGATCTAAACTCTAAAATCACACGGTGGTGGTTGATGCTCGCAGAATATGATTTCAAGGTTCTATACACGCCGGGTAAGACAAACGTAGCTGACGCGCTTTGTCGAAATCCCGTACAAAGGGTTTTGTCTATCGAGCAAGTGGCAGCAGAAAAAGACGTTGTATGTCAAACTCATCAAACGCAAACCCCCACGGAAAAAAACATGAACACAGCATCGTGACATGGGATGACGACGCACGCGTGAATGGTAAGAAAGTAGAAACACAACAGCAGGGAAACACAAAGACATTTGCACCAACATTAGCATCCGTTCGAGAAAGTAGTAATGCAGGAGGGGGAGACTAGCCCGACCCACGCCGCATCGGAACCCTTAGACGAGCGTAGTGGGAAGGAGAGAGAAAAGGCGCATGAGGGCAGCTGCGAGCCGACATACTGTGGCGATGAAAACGAGGAATGTTTTCTAACCGAGGATGAACATTTACAGCCTCCCGCGAGTACCCCTTTTTACGGAATAACTTGCAGGGAAAAGTTATTTATGAGTAGGGACAACTTCCTTTATTTTGTTACAACTCAGAGCGAGCCGTGCGACGAAGGAGCTAGACAATTAAAATGCAGGGAAGCTTCCGCTGTTTAAGGATATAGAGTTAGAGGTATCCAATATAGTAAAAGTTAACACTAAAATACATATTGCCATACCTTTATGCGACGATGAAATTGTCGAGCAAACTATAATAAGTCAGAACATTGATATTCTATGTAGAAATTTGATTAATTTATTAATAGATGTACAGATACAGTCAGTAAGTGTAGCAAAAACAGACCGAATCGAGAACTTAGAATGTAAATTTGTTATTAATAAACTACGAAGCCTATTTGCTAATAATAATATCAAATTAATAGTGTGTTTAGGTTTAATTAAGTACCCTTTACAGGAGTATCGGAATTGAATAATTCAGGAAGCTCATTGCTCAGTAATAGGCGGATACAGGGGGTAACAAATTCCTATCAACGCATTAAGAATCACTTTTATTGGGAGGATCTTAAGGATGACGTGCAGAATTTTATTCGCATATGTTTAGATTGTCAATTAAAAAAATTAGTTAGAGTAAGAACACGATTCCCTATGGTAATTACTGACTCGCCGGCAACTTGCATGAACAAATTAGCTATATATATTAGCAAATTAGATATAGTTGGGCAACTGATAATAACATCGTGCGGAAATGAGTATGTGTTAATCTTTCAGGACTTACTATCAAAACTCGCAATTGCTGAACCACCGCGGCGCGTTCTCACATAGAAAAGACAAACCATGGGGCGAAATAAAATTATTAGACTAGATATCGGAGGAAGAATGTAAAAGAATGCATGTGTATTGAGCGTATAAGATTCGCGATGCAATGATCAGTAACTTAAAAATAAATTGGACTTCTGTGCATTCAATGATTCTGTGAGAAAAGTCGAGCAATTAGGGGACTATAGTAACTCGGGGACATATTAGGACCCCTAACGGGCTGTGTAACGATAACTTTGAAAGAATATCAGGCATCGGTAAATGTAAATTCAAATGAGGTATGTAGCAATGTTTGCGGCGTAGGACGCAATAATATGAAAATATACACACATACAATCAGGCAGACAACCTTCTGCAACCTATACCAATGCTAACGTATACGTATATATTTGGATATTCTATGACAAATTTTTCTGATAATTTATAAAGAATATGCTCAATCTCAATAACCGCGACAAACAACGAATGTTAAGCGACTTGGGATTGAAACATGCGGGGAACTACGCCAAGCAAATCTAAGCATGTTTAGACGACATTAAAAATATTCAAAAAAGCATGCTAAGATTAATGTAGCAAGAACAAAAACAAGTACATAGATAAATTCTTTTCTTTATAGCTTTTGACGCATTACACTTCTTAAGCTGATGGATATTAATCAGGTGATGGTAGAGTGGATCGGAAAACTCTTGTACCCGCGGACAGGCGATGTACCAAAATTCTACACTAAAGGCTTTGCAAGTCTATTTTGCGAAGGTTGCTATCACCAATTCATGGAAGACTCAGCGCGATTATATTTAAAAAAGGATTTTATTCGCATACATTAAAAATCAAATTACCTTCAAACTGTAGAATTTGCGGTACCTTACACTGATTAGAAGATTCCGCGACCTGCGGTACCTTGTGTCATTGTTTATATCGTGCACATAGACATGCATTCGGAGAGCACATCTCACACATAGAAATCGGGCGGACCTTGGACACAGTGACCTCAGACAGCAGAATAATTAGCAATTATGAACGTTTTTATTATATTGGCTCTTCAACTCGAACCATTTGACAACGACACACGAAACAACAAGGACTCATGCACACTGATTACATTAACGCGGCCGCCTTAACAGAGATCGCCGCAATAAAACTTTTATTTGTACAGGAACACATAATAGTCCAAATTGAAATACCGTTACTCGATCAAACAAATTTCACGGTATAGAGACTAGTTGCGGTGCCGGTATTCGATCCTATAGAATTTCCAAACAATAAAGCCTTGCTAATACGATCAACAGGGGTAATTATGGTCATTCAACCGGGTTGAAATTCACACTTCTTTCTAAGCACGACCGAAATAAACGAGTGTAAAAGATTTCGGAATCTGAGGGTATGTAGCTCGCAAGTATCCCTCATTACTTCCAGCGAGTGCGAGATTACTTTGCTCAGAAAACCTTCCTATCGCGCGCTATACTGGTGCAAAATTAAAGTAATCACGGGACCTAGTTTTTATATGGTAAAAACCGCGGATCCGTCGCGCTGTATTTATACGGCATATGATACTCTAAATGTGACGGCATATTGTCACGGAAAATGTACGTACGACTTTCGAGGGAATCAGAGAGTTGAAATTACCCACAAACTGTCATATAATAATCAATAATAGATTCTATTATGCAACGGCTGCACCGCCCGGTGCGATCACCGACTTTTTTCTACCAAAGGTTCATCCGAGCCTGATTAGTACGATATTTGCGCAGGTCTACTCTAATGGAACCATCAATAGTATAAAAATAGATAATAATACCCACGTGAATTGGTACGGTTTAGTCATTAGAATTCTAATTTGCGGTACTTATGCACTTATGTATTGGTCATAAATCGCACACGTAAAATCGCAAAAACCCCGATGCCTGAACCCCCGTACGTACCGATGCGGCTGCTAGATCAGCACATAATTTAGAACTTTCGAGCGCTAGAACGCATATATGCGAATCTACGTCACCTACCGCAATAGGTACGGACGCCTCCAACGCGCGGCACCCCGCCGATACCCACCGATCTACCACCACCGCCACCGCAGCACTATGGGCGCAAATGAGAAAATTTGTGTCAAAATAAAATAGCGCCTCGTAAAAATTATTGACAAAACCAAAGTATGATGAAGGAGCACCACGCGTGGGTATAACCTCAAATACCTAAGAAATCGAGTATTATCAACATACCAATTGATATATGGGAGAATTATTGAAGAGTGAGCGCTTGAAGTGCAGATAATGACTTTAAGCATGTAATTTGATTTTCCAATTGCCTTAAGGCACGTTTGCGGTGGATTTTTTTGGAAAAATCATTTTTTTTTATTTCATTATTCGATAGCAATACTATCTAGAAATATTTTAAAACTCATACAATTAGTTCCTTCGGCCGGGAACAGGCAGAAAAGAGGCAGCATCTACCGCGTTTGAGCGCGCGCGTTCGGCTGCTCCTGCAGTGGCCGGCGTTGCGCTGCCGCTGCCCCCCTCTCCATTTTTAATCCTAGTCCTGCTCCTATCCCCCTTCGTAAATAGCAGTTTTGGCGGCCATTTACCTAATTCAGTGCCCGCTCAGTCATCCCAAGCGTCGCGTCGTTGTGAAATTGAACCGTTGTGAAAAAGTAGTATTTTTACTATGTGTGATCGAAAGGGCAGCAGAGAGAACGAAAATAAGCCAGGCCGATCAAGAAAACGCTCGTTTCACGGGAATTGGCATACTTCTGATGCTGATTCAAGTTTAACTAGTACTTCTGCAAAAAAAATTCATAATGGTGATCCTGATTTTCAAGTTGCAGTCGATCCAACTATGCTATACTGTATAGTCTCTTATAGTGTATTCTTGGCCTTACAGAACATTGTGATTTGTAAAACATGCAAAAGTGAAGTGCGTTTTTCGAAATTGAATCAGAAAGGTTTAGGCTTTGATTTAAATGTGGCGTGTAAATGTGAAAATGACGTTCGCATTCCATCGAGTCCAAAAATTAGCTCTGGTTACGAAATAAACAGAAGATTTGCTTTCGTAATGAGGCTTCTTGGCATAGGTATTCAGGGTCTGGATCATTTTTGTGGATTGATGGATTTGTGTACTGGATTTAGTGAAAATGAATATTATGATATTGTTAATCACATTCACATAGCAGCCAAATCAGTAGCATTATTAGCTTTTAAAAAAGCTGTAAATGAGGAGAAAAAAGCAAACGCGGCGGCTGGCAAGATTGAAAATCGGCTCACAGTCTCCGGAGATGGTTCATGGCCAAAAAGAGGTTTTTCGTCGTTACTTGGCTTAGTCAGTTTGATAGGCAAATATACAAATAAAGTTTTAGATCTCGAAGTGAAGTCAAAGTTTTGCAGAGCATGTGAAACCTACGATGGTCACCATAATACTCCTGAATTTGAAGCTTGGTTTGAAGGTCATGAACAAGATTGCACAGCTAATCATGAAGGTAGTTCTGGAATGATGGAATCGAATGGAATTCTGGACATGTTCAAAAGATCCATTGAACTTTATAAAGCTATTTATGAATATTATATAGGTGACAGTGACACCAAAACCTTCAAAAATGTAATCGATGAAAAACCTTATGGAGACGAAGTAATTGTAAAGAAGAAAGAATGCGTTTTACACGTGAAAAAAAGGATGTTTCGGAGAGCCAAAAAGGCTAAGAAGCAGTTAACTCAGTTAAAAAAGCTAAAAAAGCTATAGAAGAAGCTACCTTGAAAAAATCAGGCGCGAAAAAATCGACATCCAAAAAAAAGCCGATACTCCAAAAACTTTGGCTTTAACTGGTAAAGTTATGTCCGAATTATCCGCTTTTTATGGCATTGCTGTTCTGAATCATCCTGACTCACCCGAAGAAATGAAAAAAGCTATTTGGGCCACAATCTACCATAGAAGCTCGACCGACGACAATCCATAGCACCAATACTGCCCAGACGATTCTTGGTGTAAGTATCCTTTAGCAGCAGCACAGAATAAACTGAGTACTTTTAAGCATCCTCCCGCTTTTGACAACGATACTCAAGCAGTACTTAAACCAATTTATGAAGACCTCACTAGTGAAGATTTATTAGAAAGATGCACTGGCGCAAACACTCAGAACAATAATTAAAGTTTTAATTCTTGTGTTTGGGCCATGGCTCCAAAACACACTTTTTGTGGGAAAAAAATCGTTGAAATAGCAGCTTATACAGCAGCATGCACTTTTAATGAAGGCTTGAGTACAGTATTAAAAATAATGAGTGTTATGGGCGTAACAATAGGCAGTGAGGCTCAAAAATACGCTGAGAAAGTCAATGCAACGCGTGTGCGGAAAGCCGAACGGGTTGCTTCGCAGGCTTCAAAAGAAAGCAGGGTGGCCCGCAGAAATGCTAGAATACGAGAAAATGATGCTTACGAAGAAGCTGAAGGAGTTATATATGAAGCTGGCATCGCTGATTGAGTGTAAGACTCTTTTTTTCTCAAATTTTCATAAAAAAAAACTTTGAACGCGTTTTTCTCGAAACAACGCTTTTCAACTCTATCGACAGGATTTAAAAAAAAACTACTGCACCGATTCAGTTGAAATTTGAACAGCTTACTCCTGACATATGTTCTTTTTGTATGATCTAGGATTATAACGATCAATAAATTTTTCAAAAAGTTATAAACAATTTATGTTGCAAAAAAAGAGCCAAAAAATTAAAAAGTCCGCCATTTTGTTTTTTTCCGGTAAAAATGAAATATCCTAGACTATTCAATAGCCAAAACTATAAGTTTTAAGAATCTTTTTAGTTTTTTGATTTCAGATGATCCGTTGGTGAGATATCGTATCGACAGTCAAACAAAAGAACAATTTTGAGGCGGTCATTTTGTCAAGAAAAATCCGTAAAAAAAAAAAATAATTTTTTTATATCTTTAAAATGTGTATTTTAATATGTAAAAAGTTTGAACAATAAAGATTATTTTTTGTATGAAATAAAAATTATTGAATAAATAGGGCAAACCCACCGCAAACCTGCCTTAAGAAAGTATCATAACCTCAAATAGGTATTATACTTTTATAACGTAGGAATTTTCGTCATATGCACTAATATATGGAATATTAATGAGGAAGTAAACACTTGAATGCAGATAATATTTTCATTCAAATAAACTGATTTTTCCATTTCGTCGGAACCCGATCATAACCTCTGAAGCGGGTATTTTTTATTTTATGATATGCGAATTCCCATCACATGCACTGATATGAAAAGATTTACGAGGAAGTTAACAGTTGAAGTGAAGACACTATTTTTGATCTAATAACTTGACTCTCATTTTGTCAAAAACCTATCATAACCTCGAATACAACTATATTTGCTCTTATAAAACGTGAGCTTTCGTAGAACGAAGTAATATTTAACATGTTTATGAGCAAGTAAATAGGTGCAGAAAATATTTCTCAATCAATAAATTAATTTTCCTGTCTGGTCGGAAAATTATTAGAACCTCAAAAAGGGTACTTTTTCCTCTAATAATCGTAAGTTTTTGTAATATGTACTAACATTTGAAAGATTTATCTGGTAAGTATTCGGTCAGAAATTATCTTAATCATAGAAAATCTCTCTCTCTATCTCTCTCTCTCTCTCTCTCTCTCTCTCTCTCTCTCTCTCTCTCTCTCTCTCTCTCTTTATATCGCTCACGATAAGTTGATTCTCCTATTTTGTCGAGAACATATCATAACCTCTAAGGTAACTGCATTTGCTTTTATAAAATGTAAATTTCCATACTATCGGCTGAATACGTGAGGTGCAGAAAATAGTTTCCAACGAATAAGTTGATTTTCTTATGTGGTTGACAACTTACCATAACCTAATAAGGTACCTATTTGCCCTACAACGCGTAATTTTTTATAAACGCGTCTGATATTGAAAAGATTTATGAGGACGTAAATGATTGAGGCTGAGAATATTTTTTTTAAACAAGAAAGTTTATTTTCTCATTTTGTCTATAGTTACAAAATGTTATATGATATTTAGCGTTATAATACTAGACAATTTAATTTAGATTCCAATACTTTAATGAATTTCGATTAAATAATTTTTAAAAATATAAATTTTCTTTTATGATGCCAACAATGTATTGTTTCATATTCAAATTAATGTTAAAATACTATAAAATAAGAAATAAACCAACTGAAGAAACTTAACACAGCTTTAAGTAAACCTAATAACCTTAAAGTTATAATTAACTTGGTATTATATTTTGATGTCAAATAGGTTAATTTTTGTAGGGTGACTTATTATAAAAATAAATTCCAATAAACAATAATATAAACGAGAGAAAACTTTTTTTTTCAGAATTTATTGGAGTTAAAATCAGAGATTTAATAGCTACACAGAATCGCTGCAGTTTTTCCACCTGCTACATGATTTTGATACACCTGACCATTGGATTGGACTTTATGGCGGTTTATTTTGTTCGCTGGACATATCATTTTCAAATAATTGTAGGAATTTTAATAAGAATATCCCAGTAATCCCAGTCTTAGAAAGCCAAAATATTTTTATGTATCCTAATTTTATAAAAAATTTTGGCTTTATAGGGCTACTTTTTATTGGTATTATTTTTTATTAAAACCCTCAGACTAGTTTTGAAGTTCAGTGTCTAAAGAACAAAATAAGTTGTCATAAAGTCAGATCCGATGATCAGATAGTTTTAGTTAACATGGAAAACTCGACATTTACTTAAATTATTTCAAATATTATTGAATTATATTAAATATTGAATGATATTAAATAATCATTTTTTTGTAAAAAAAAATTTTAAATTGTCATACTTTGTTTTGATTTTTCATAGAATAGTTCTCTAAATTTGGTTTCAATTACTGCCAACACTTCAGTTAAGTCAAGCTTAGAAAAGAGTTAGTGCTTAATGAGATAATCATTTCAATTCAATTATTATATTTTTTTATTCTATGTACTTTTAGTCATACTCTCAAATATTATCTAATTATATACCAATGATTTATTTATGAGTATCAATTTATTTTACAAATAGAGCTAATATTTATTTATTTTTTGAATTCGTTATTACATTTCAAATTCTGTATTAAAGATTTTCTTATCATATCTTTTAGAATGTAAGTGACTTTAGAATGTATGACTTGGTTTGATATCAACGGTATGCAACTTTGTTTATTGGTTACAATAGTATCAATAAATAAACATTAAGTCGTTTTTCACGGGAAAAAATAAATTTCTCATTTACATTTATTGTAAGCAATTTTCGTCGCTCACAATGGGTAGGTAAGTATCCTTTATACAAATTTTTCGTGTATAAATATACTTTTGTAGGTTTGTGATTATAAACATAAAACAGAATGATATTTTTAGAAGTAATTCATAGTTGTTTCAATATGTATATTGACGTAATGATCAGTATGTTACAGTATTGAACTTCTAAAATTGATTATAACAATTTTTGTATAGATTATAAATTAAATATGTACACATTTACCACAAATGTTTACAAATGTTGCTTTCCCAAAGCGTGGGTTTCTAACAATGAATTTTTTAAATTATTAATATTAACCCTGGTAGAAATTTATCCTGTCTCCTTTACAGATCTATGTATAATAGTCCCGTACTGTGTAGATATTTGTAGGCAAACTAGATAGTTACTATGAAGACGTGTAACGGTTGTCGCTTCTAGTTTCCCGCATTATTTTCCCAGATACAACTAGATAAGATTAAGGTTATTTTTTTTAAAGTGAAGAATAATTTATTAAGTAATGTTTTGATTCATATGTATTTACATGTTTTTGTTCACCTTATATCAATTTAAATCAATGTTAATAACGTCCAAAGTGTGAGGTTATCAAGTTTTAAATGCAATGAGATTTCTGATTTATAAAATAAATTACATATGTTACAAGTATATTTTAACCTGTTGAACAACTAAAAGTAGTAAATAATCTCTATATCTAAATAACTACATGAAGTTTTAGTGCATACGATTCATTTTGTTTATATAAAATCAACTGCCTTTTGTTTGATTTCACTTTATCCTAAATACAGGATTAAATTCAAAACCTGCATCTTTTTTACAAGGAAAACTATTACTATTGTTGTTATAAAGTACATATTCTAAAATTTTAAAAAATTGTTTGATTAAATCAGACAATTCTTTTACTAAAGTCAAAATACAGACTCTGACTGTATTATCAGATACAGTAAAATAAAAGTTAATAATAGTCTATAAATTATTCATAAAATTGAATGTAATAAATTGGCATATACTATTAATAGTTGTGAATTGCATGTAAGTCGCTCTTTACGAAACAATTTAATCAGTCATAATCATATAATATGTGGTCATTGTTTGTTTTTCTTATACAAAAAAAATTATTTCCAAATTTTCACTTTTTAGGTTAAAAATGCTTTTCTTGACTTCTCTTACTTGTAACTGGTACAAATAAGACTGTAATTATTATCATCATAAATTAGAACTAGCATATTTAGCTTATGTTTTAGCTATGATTACATTAGCTATGATTACATACAAGTTATATACGCTAAAGAATATAGCCTCACAAATTTTACATGTGTTTATTATTATCAAGGAATCCACGTAGATCTGTACAGGTTTATCGAGTTGTGTGTAGTCTAGTACTATCTAGTTTGCCTACATAGGTCTTTATAGCTTATACAGGCGCCATGATAAGATTTTTGCCGGGGAATGAATTTCAATGTTTATTGGCTTCTTGAGTCAGAAAAATTATTTTTTTAAATCTTCGTATGTACGGATGTGTGTGTATTTGTGCATGTGTGTATATATGTATGTATGTATGTAACTCATTGGCATAACATATAGCAGATTACATTTTAAAGTGTTTCGAATAATATCAAGAACTTTATATTTTTTATATTTTTGTAAATTTCCAATATATTTTTTAAAAATTTTCAATATTATCTTAATTTTCGATATTTTTTAGAGTATTGGGAACCTGGAACAAATAAAATCTATTTATATACTCTTATTTACTTTTGATTTATGTTATTAAGTATTCTGGAGTTATCATGGAGAAAAACACTGATTCAAAGATCACAATTAAAGGAGAATCTCTATCTTTTTATATTTACACAATTGTCGTTGTAATAGCAGGCAATATTGAAAATCAATCTGTGAAAGTGATTCCAAATTTTCAGTTTTACATGCATTTTTCATAGAAATCATTAAACTTAACTAAATCGTTATATTTAAGATATATTCGAGAAAGCATTCTGCTACTCCAGTTAGCATGGAATCTCCGTTAGAAATTTTTTTTGCATTTCCCAGGTTAATATAAGCTATATTTCTACGTTCGATTAAGATTTATAACAATATAACTATTCTTACGATAGTTGTTGTTAATGACCAACAGCCATTTTCACATTTCTATGTCACTTTTTTCGTAAAGATGTTAAATATTTAGTATGATTATGTTAATCTTTACAGTATCAAGAATTCACTTTAATGGCTCAAAATTTAAACAATACTTCAGACATGATCAATACATGATAAAGGGTATGATCTTTGTTTATTTTCTTTTAGGAGTTATGGTATTTCATCAGAATGCTGAAAGTTTAGTTGGCTACAAGTTTAGAAAATTTTAATTTTGAATTGAAAGTATACGGTACATAATAGCAATATTTCAGTATGCATTAATAGCAGAAAAAAGACACATGGATATATTTCAGAAAATCTTCGATCATATACAATGAAATCAGTACCAAAATCCAAAATATTATAGATATCTGAATTACAAAAAATAAATGTCCGAATTAATAGACAGAGGACTATCTTTGACTATTTTTAGCTATTCGAAAATTAAAATGTCGGAATTCCCTGTTTTTTTACTAGATATCTTAACTTTCCTAAGTGTTTGTGTAGAAATTTTTCCAAAATTATAACATCTGCTTCTATGCTCGTTCTTTCTATTTATACTTCTACCTTTTCATAATTAGGAAGTTTCATTTTATTACTTCAAAACATTATATTCTGTTTCATCATATCTGAAAAAATATTCATCTGAAAATTTAGTATTCTGATTAAGTGATATATAATACAATATCCCCACCATTCTTTGAGGAATCATGTACTCCAAATCTTGTCAAGCGTTACTTTAAAGTACTTGAGAAAAATGTGTTCTTGGAGGATTCAGGTTTATATTTTACATGGTTATTCACTCATTATGTTACCTTTTGCAAGAAAAAACGAAAACTTCCTAGAAGTGAAGTTGGACGTCCCAAAAGAAAAACGCGAAGTAGTCGGCGTGGTGGTAGAAAACCCGTATCTCTTAGTGAAGCTTCAAGAAGTACACTCTACAGAAAAGCTAAAGAAATTATTATTTTTGCTGAGCATAATCTTGCAGTTTTAGAATTAGCGGTACGTCTGCACAAAACTGAAAATGCTTGCGAAGAATTAAATTGCAATAAAGATGATCTTGAAATCGGAATATCTGCTCACTCACTAGATTCAGGATTATCATATTATCTTGAAAATGACTATAGCAAAAGGAACTGGAGATCACTCTGCATGGATACGCGATCTAGAGGGGTTAAAATTTACCCTTCTTATGAAGTTATATCTGAAGCAGTGGATGAATGTCGTCCAGAAAACTATACAGCTTCTGAACTTGAAATCACAGTACCATTACAGAGTCTCCTCAATAAAACTTCTGAAAGATTATGCTTTGCTGTTGCGAAAGATTAAGATTAAGAAGATTTAATGCAATTAAAATTAATTGCTACAGTAGGCTTTGATAGCTCATCAGGACACACAAATGCTGAACATAAATGTGAAAATTCTGATAACAACTGCTCAAATGCTCAACAATCATTATTCGTTTCTAGCGTATTAATTTGCATGCTACATAGCGATTCAAACAAATTTTCATGAATAAATCCAACACCTCAAAGTGAACGATTCTGCCGACCCAAGCATATCGCATTAGAAAAAGAAACCGACAAATTAATTGCCATGGAATATGCAACGGTGCACTCTGAAATACAAGCGCTTAAGTCATAATTCCTTATGTCAAATAGAAAAAGAGTAGAAATCAGTTTCGAAGTTTATAAAACGATGTATGATGGTAAGTGCCTTACCGCAATTGTAGGCAATAAACCCACAAGTCGTTGCCTCATTTGTACACGAACAAGCCGCACATTCAACAAGATTAACATTTAACCCAGATGACTACTTTGATCCTATTATATCAAATCTGAAGTATGAACTTGGTTTACTGCACTGTTAAATAAAAAGCTTCGAGCATTTATTGCATATTTCTTATCGAAAATCACTACGATTATGGGATGTAGCAAAAGATAAAAAAGTACGTTATCCTAATTATATTCTATACTATAAAATATATTGTATTACGAGTTATCTGGGTTACTTAGGAACAAGCGTAGGTTACGTGGATTTTTGATAAAGAAATAGCTTGCTCGCAAAACCTGTCTACTGACTTACGAGGGTATACATTTCCTAGATTTCTTCAAGAAGAAGCTCGCTCTAATCGTATTAATTTTACTACGTGTTTGAGTTTGTTTGATAATTTGGCTTTCAGGGTCTCTCTAGTGTACTCCAAATGCGGGTTATTAAGAGGAGACCTAAGTGAAATTTCAACCTAGTGATAGTTAATCAGTGTGGAGACAAATGCAATGGTTTTATATGTAGTTTTTCCGTAAATTTTCCGCCATTTAGAAAAAAAATTTTTTGTTTCTGATTTTTAATTTTTGATCCATTGCACCGTCACTTTAATCCATACGTTAAGTTATTCAAAATCATCCCAGGAACCTGTAAAAAAAATTTCAGCTCGAAAGCTGAAAAACTGTGGGGCTCGACATATTTTTACTGCACCCGCATTTGACGCGCAGCGGCGCGTCACGGGCTCGCCGACTCCGGTTGGTATTGTATGTAACTGATTATTGTTATTAGTATGAACTGCAAATTCCTCTCATGCGGACGACGATTTCAATTATCAATTTAACTTTTTATAATATACAACTTTATTATAGAGAGAATACTCGAATACGACGTAAATGATATTGCCTTCAAAATATAGTAAATGCTACTCGTAATAGGAATAATGGTATGCAACCTATAATATGCATTGTGTAAATTATTATTGAATGATTATTGTCGTTATATAGGTTTATTTACAGAGAGCCCCAATACATAGGCAATTATAGTTTTATATTATCAATTCATTTCGATGAAATGAAAATAACAAAAAATTATACGTAAGCCTTATCATATCTGATTATTGTACTCTCATAAGCAGATATATTATATATGATCATTACATACACAAAATCTCATTATAACCACAGTATTATTATTTATAGACACTATCTACAGCTATGAATAACCATATACTATACAATAGAATGAAGAATGTGAAATGCATTACGTAAAGTCGAACTCAGAAACGATATAATATCAAACTTATTTTAATGCTTCTGTATAGATGTTAGGACATCCCTGCACCATACATAACACGGTCGTTCTCGAGCAGATTTTTTTCTTGTCTACTTTTAGCCAAAGCTATGCTTCTCCGGGCCATTTTATATGTTTCACTTGTATTTAGTACGCGCCTATTGTGTTTACGCTCGTCAAAGCTTTGCGCTACCGACGGTGTGTATTCTCCGATTGCCGACCCCACTTGCTTCATAAGTTCTGTGATGTTTTTATTTACTCCCAAATTGTACTCACTAATGACAATGGAAGCTACAAATTTTACTCGCGCCTTGGACACAAACACCTCCTTCGAGCACTTATTCCAAATTACGCTGTGTAAACTTTCGTTGGCAAATTGCATCAAACATCTAGCACATATTGTAAGTAATGCTTCGTCAGTTAGTCGTTCGAATAGAGAGAAAACTTTTTCAACGCATAGATCATTCAATGGCGTCCTTACATTATTTATGTGAGGGTCCGGCTGCTTGTTTTTTGCCAGTTCAGATTTGTAGAAACACCAAGACGAAGAACGTTTAGGACATTTCGAATCTTGAGGATTCTTGAGGAAGCATATATTGCATCTTTTATCGCCTGTTTTTATTATGAGGAATTTATATGGTTTCTGATACGTTCACGCACATTAGAATCATAATGTTCATATACAATACAATCGAGTGTCTATTTACCTGAACGTCACTGTTATTTCTGTATATAGCTTTCTTATAGTATTCGACAAGCTTTCTAATGGTCGTTCCCTTCAACTGACCGTGCCTTCTCCCTCCCAAAGTGACTTTACGTGATTTCTCTTATTTTACAATTGTTGTAAGACCATTGTATAATCTGTATGAATTAGATAAATGATAATTGTTCATGAATGTTATATAATACTGTTCATTACATGTTTTCCGTATTCTTTATCATTCAGTAAGTATAAATTATTATTTATTATTATGAGTATTATTTTTTTTTTTTTTTTTTTACTCGCAAAAATCATTATGGACACCATCCCCTGAGCTCCTGCACTCTGGGGTGGTAGTGTGGGACTCCACTGGCGCGCTGTCCATCCTCAACTGATGTCCGTGCTCAATGCCGGATTACAGCCGAGGCGGGCTCGCCGCCGTGTCCTACCCACTAAAAACGAGTGTGCCGCGAACGCCCCCCACCCGGTACCGCTTTCGCATTACTTCGAGTGGGGGGCCGCCTGTCTTTTTCTTCTTTCGTCCTCAGTCAGTCCTGCCAAGTTTCGTTTGTCTTGTCTTTTCGTCAGCCTGGCCCGTCGGCCAAGCATCCGTCTTCCCGTTTCGCGCGGAGGACCTTTTCGATATATAATTCTACCGCGTCCCACTTGTCTTTGCTCTCCAACATCATTGCAACAATGTTGGCTGGCACTGTCGGCCCCGTAATGGTCTCCAGTCTTCGTCGTTCTTCGGTCCAGTGCGGGCACACGAAAAACGTGTGTTCCGCGTCGTCTTTGTTGTGTCCGCAGTAAGTATACGCCGGCTTTCTAACCTTCCCCATTCTGTGTAAGTATTGTCTGCAGTATCCATGCCTAGACAAGAACTGAGTGAGGTAAAAACTCACCTCCCCGAATTGCCTGCCCAGCCACGCAGCCAGTTCCGGTATTAGTTCGTAGGTCCATCGTGCCTGTTGCTGTCGACGTGGTTGTGGTCGTTGCCTCTCACCCAGCCATTCGTCCTGCCACGCCGTCATTGTCCGTTCCCGTTCTTCTGTCGCTGCGTGGGCCCTCCCGAACTCGTGGCTCCGCTCGTATATCCGCTTTCGCTCCTGCGCAAGCAGATATACGGGGATAACTCCGGCGATAACGAATATCGCTGCCCTTGAAACCGTTCTGTACGCGCTCGCTATTCGAAGTGCTCCCTTGCGCTGCACCGCCGCTATGCACTTTCTATACTTTTCCTTGCTCATGGCATCGGCCCAGACCTCCGCTCCGTAGAGGAGAATGGAGTTCGTGGTTGACATGAGCAGTCTGCGCGTTGCAGGTCGTGGCCCGCGCACGTTGGCCATGAGCCTGCTTAATTCGGCTACCCGTTCGCCGCCCTATTCGCCGTGATTCGCAGATGAACAGCGAAGGTCAGCTTATTGTCTAGGGTCACCCCCAGATACTTAGCCGCCGGACGCGTCCTCACCACCGCGTCACCTACCGTTATGTCCATTGCTGTCTGGATTCGTTTCCTAGTCAGCAATACTACTTCCGTCTTATCTAAAGCTAGCCGCAGTCCGTGCTCACGCATCCAGCGAAGTATGCGCCGCGTGGCCACGGTCAGCTGGAACTGGGCAGTATCTACGTCGCGCGCAACTATTACCACCGCTACATCGTCCGCGCACCCCGATCGGCATCTGGAGTCTCAGCATTGCGTCATATAATACTAACCAGAAATCCGAACCCAAAATCGACCCCTGCGCCACGCCGGCCGTGACAGGTCTGACTTTGAGTCCTTCGTCCGTTTCGTACAAAAGCTTTCTGTCACTCAGATAATCCTCAATCCATCGCAAGGCATAGTCTGGCACCCCAAAGGCTCGAAGAGCCGCCAGGATGTCGACACATCTCGCGGAATTGAAGGCGTTCTTAACATCAAGCGTTGCCAGCACGACTATCGGTCTAGCCGCATGACACGCCTCATCTGTTCTAGCGACCGACGCTGTTACTTCGCCTGAAACCGTGCTGGTTATCGGAAAGATCGCCTGCTTCCCGAATCGCTCCCTGGATCATTGGCCTAAGAAGCAGCTCAGCTGTTTTCCCCATCGTATCGAGCAGACTAAGAGGTCTGTAAGCGGATGGAGAATTTGGGTCCCCTTTATTTTTATCGATGAGAACCAATCGCGCCCTCTTCCAGCGGTAGCTGAATACCCCCTCTACCAAACATGTATTGTACATTTCAAGCAGTATCTATGGCCTACACTTCGCGATTATCTTTATTGCTTCTACTGGTATTCCGTCCGGTCCTGGTGCCTTTCCGCCCTTCAGGGAGGAGGTAGCTACCAAAAGCTCCCCCTCCGTGAACAGCGGGATATCGTTCGCGCGTATGTCGGTGTATTCCGCGTGGTCCCTAAGTGGATGGGTTGGAAAGAGCCCGTCAATTACCGTTTCGATTTTTCGCGTGCTCATCACCGAATTGGCCGCTCGTGCTTTCAGTTTTTGGGTTACTATCTTATAGCCCATCCCCCAAGGGTCACCGTCGACGTCCTCGCAAAGTTGTCTCCAGAAACGAAGCTTGCTGTGCCTGATCGCGTAGCGAAGCTGCTTCCGTGCCACCCTATACTGCTGCATGAGATCGTCGCTTCCTTCCCGGAGTCGCGCACGCTGTGCCACCCGTCTGCGCGCATGGCACTCTTTCCTGAGTGTCGCGATATCGTCGGTCCACCAGTATACCGCACGGTTCGCTTGAAGCAGGCACAAGTTGACCTAAAATGTGTCCGAAATCGGCTAACGCAGAAAGTTTCTGTATCATCTGGGGATAAAAAATCTGTATAAATGCAAATCCTAGCTGCTCGGTTTCGCAAGTTATGGCCATTTTTCTATTTTAAGTACAGTTCGCTCGTGAGAGGAAGAGTCAGCCACTTTTGTATGGTCATTTTGTATGGACACAGTCATTTTTCTAAATTCTATTTTTGAAAAATTTTTACATACATGAACTAAAAATTGTTCAAATTTGTTTTTTTTTTTCTCAAATTTACATGTAATTTTGTCAACGGCTCTCTGAATAATGCTGCTTTTCCAATTTTTTACTTTATTCATTATGTGCAGTTTTATGCAGAATTTAAGATATTTTAATATAATTTGCGTCATAAATGATGAAAAAAATATGCATTGTCTACTTTTTTATTTATATATAATTCATACATATCTATAAATCCACCTTTAGCGAGACCCAGGATCAACGACGAGGACGTAGTGGATGAATGACCCCATGTTTTTTTTGTTTTTTTTTGGTATTTTTTTTCTTTTTTTTTGGTTTTTATCTTTTACTACAAAACTTTTAAATGAAAACAGAATTAAAATAAAAATAAATAATTAAATAATAATACTTTAAAGGTGAAGGGATGAAAATTCAACTACTGCCTTAAATAAATTTGATAAGTAAGCATCATGATGGATACTGCTGACTTTATAACGTTCCCAAAACTTCAAAAACTCATGGTGTATTGATTCACCACTTTGTTCTGACCAATACCCTAATCCATTATTCTTTTCTATAAACTTTAAACTTTCTTTAACGTGTGAAATTAGAACATGAATTTTTAAAGTTTCAGAAAGATTATCAATACTGTTTAAAGCGTTCTTTAACTCGTTGATATGAGCATCAAGAGAAGGCCCTACTTTTCCAGAGGTAAAACAGCAATTTACTACTTTATTCATTGCTTTATAAGCTGTGATATAGGGCATTATTTTATATATACCTACATCTCCGTAAATATCTTTATCATTAAGCATATCCGCATTTTTCAGTAACTTTCTACACGCGTTCCCTTCAAATGCATCTCCATGATAATTTTTAGATATTAAATTTAATTTTTTTGGCCACAATAAAGCTTTTTTTTCGCCTAATAAAGGAACTAATCCTTTCCAAAATAAATGATTAACAAAACCCTGCTGCACATGTAACTCAGGAATCACACACTTCTGAAGTACGTAAGTGTCGTCGCTTTCATCGAAAAGAGGAGAATTTATAGTGCTATGACATTCTTTGCTATATTTTTTATCTTTCCCTGCAAGGCAGTATTTTTCATAATCTGCTCTTAAGTTTCCATATGTTTTTAGTTCAGTATTATTCTCCATTCCAATTTGATGATATGAACTACTAGCATTATCGCTGCTGTTGGAATCGAGTTTACTCCTTAAATCGTGTAGAGAAACAAAACAATATGGACAAGGGTAGGCTGACGTAGCAGTTTGTTGTCCATTCACAATCAATAAAAGTTTAAAATCTGCAACAAACTTGAAAGGAATATTATTTATATTAGTTATGTCAAATAAAGTTTTCATATTAGCATGTGTTTCTTTTATATCAGGAGTTATGCATAAAAGTATCAAACCATCGACACTGGTGAGCTTACCTTTTTTACTTATGCTGCCACCTTCAGTATACAATTTTCTTTTTTTATTTTCATTCAAATCCTCAGGATTGTATTGGAAATTTTCATCATTATAAGTCTCTTCTAGAGAGCTGTCTTCAACAGGAGAGTAGTTTTCGGGAAGGATAGTTAAGCTTATTTTGAAAAAGCCTTGACCACTATCAGCCATGACTTTAACAATTACATTTCCTTGCAAATTTCTTTTTTCAATGATACGATCAAGTAGTTCTTCGGCGTCCGCATAAACGACAGGTCGCAGTGCTTTATTGGTCGACTTTTCACATTCAAATTCATATACTCCTGTTTTGTATACATCTCTTAGCGAATTCGACATTTCCGTCATGTGCTTCGAGTAATCTACAGGAATAGATTTTCGTCCCACATGACATCTTATAAAATTTGTAATTTTTTTCATCTTACTACTAGAAGCTCCTATTTTAACTTTTAAATTATCTAAAGATTCTTCATCAAACGAAACATTTTTATTTGCAACTGGATTTATTTTTATTCTTATTTGTCGACCACCAGTAGAAACATTTACATCAGAATTTTTGAATTTTCCACTCGTATCTGCATGAGAAACAAATTTCTTCTTTATGATACTAGAAAGAAGTTGCTCTTGACTTTTTTCAGGAAGTTTTTCGACTATTTTCATTACATTACTATTTACATTATTACAAGTATGCGATTTTCCTTTACCAATTTCTTGAAAACACGTACTACATAACTTTATCGATTCTGTAGATGTAAGCTTTTGTTTCAAAGAAAGTGACTCTAATTTTTGAGATTCGTAATATCCAGCAGTAATGTCAATTTCCTTGCTCACATCTTTGAACTTACCTTTTCCTCTCTTATTCTTAACATGCCCTGTAAATCTGGCAGTCAAACAAATGTAGCAATTACAGACACTTTCAGTTAAACGAGTTATTTTTGGTAATATAATTTCGTTATATTTAGGCATATTTTGCAATTGTCTGTTAAAAATATCTTTATCAATTTCGAGAAGAGTTACAGAACAAGATTTACATATACTCAAGGGATATTTCTCATCAGTCAAATCATAATCTTTTGATATATACTGTTTTATAAGATGTTCAGTGTTTTTATTTATTAAAAACTTTTGAGGATTTACAGTTCCTAATACAATTTTTTTCCCACATGGGCCGCATACTTTTTTTCTGTTGTCATTATGACAACTTTTGGAAGGCATTTTAAAACCTAAAGATTATTTAATAAAATAATATTATTTTATTATTAAATAAAGATTATTTAATAAAATAATCTTAAATGTAGCAACCAATTCGTGACGTTAAAATTTTTTTATCGCAGTTTTATTACTACAGATATCCTCTTATACATATAGTTTAAAGATACCAATTTCTATAAAGGGTTGTGAAAAAAGGTATGCGACATCTAGCGGAGAAATGTGAACTAAATTTATCAAAGAAAATAATTTTTTTAAATTAGTCAGTTAAGCTGTTTTTATATTACACTAAGAAAGCGAAGAAAATTGGAAAAGCAGCATTATTCAGAGAGCCGTTGACAAAATTACATGTAAATTTGAGAAAAAAAATCACATTTGAACAATTTTTAGTTCATGTATGTAAGAATTTTTCAATAATAGAGTTTAGAAAAATGACTGTGTCCATACAAAATGACTATACAAAAGTGGCTGACTCTTCCTCTCACGAGCGAACTGCACTTAAAATAGAAAAATGGCCATAACTTGCGAAACCGAGCAGCTAGGATTTGCATTTATACAGATTTTTTATCCCCAGATGATACAGAAACTTTCTGCGTTAGCCGATTTCGGACACATTTTAGGTCAACTTGTGCCTGCTTCAAGCGAACCGTGACCGGTTGTCGTCTATTTCTCGTGCACGTCCGTAGCCTAGCGGCGTTGCACGCTTTCGCTATCACTCTCGTCGTTCTTTCTACCAGCACTTCCGCTCTTTCACGGCCTACTGGTACACGCGGAATTCTTGCAGAGGGAGGTTCCGCATCCATTACCACCTCTACCAATTTCTCGCGGTCCATACGTCTGACGTTCCATCGCGGAAAGTGCTCGCTTCGTCTTGACGTGTTTGTCCTTTCGTCCGCGCCCCCTATCTCGAATCGGATGTACTGATGGTCACTACCGTTCTCGTCGTCAGTTACGTGCCAGTTCCGAATATTCCTAGCCAGCCCTTCGCTTGAAAACGTTACGTCTGGTATGGATCGGCCAAATCCAGGCCTAACATACGTTGGTGTCGAGCCTACATTTAGCGTCGTCAGTCCAAGCCTTGCCGTTGCGTCGAGTATGAGCTGTCCCCGTCCGTTCGTCATGGGCATCCCCCATTCAATCGCTCTGGCGTTGAAATCCCCGCCAACCACGATACTGCCAGTTATTCCCCGTAGCGCGTCTTCTAACGTCAGCTGTCAAACTGGGTGAGAGGTATACGCTCACGAACGTAACGGTCCCAACTCTTGCCCACGCGAAGTCCTCTCCGGCCCCCCTGTCCGAGGTCACATGGTCCGCGCGTACCCAGATCGCGGCTGTACCACTGTCGCTTGGCACCCACGACAGGGTATTCTCGTGTTTGTACAATTCCGACAAAAGCATGACGTCCACATTCCACTCCGCGATGAACTGCGGGAGGAGGTCGTGGGCGAGTCTGCTTATGTGCATATTCCCTTGGAGTACGCAGATCATCTCGAAGGATGTAACTTGCATGCCTTAAGGGCTTCTCTGAATACTGTGCAGGTACCTGTTCCTGGAAAATGGTTTCGAGCTGCGATGTCGATACCCTTCTCCACGCACAGGAAACAGGTGAGCCTGTTATCTGGTTTGGCTGAGCATGCTGCTGCCTTGTGGCCTTCTTTGCCACATTTCCAGCAACATTTGCTCCTGTCTATTCCTTTGCACAGTTTTTTCAGGTGCCCGTACCCGAGGCATTTGTGGCATCGAGTTACTGTCACCCGTTGTCTAATTCGGCAGTTGTTGATCCAGCCGACTCTCATTTTACCTTTCTTTAGCATAATGGCGGCCGCGCTGCGATCTAGTTCAGCTAGAGCCATTTTCTGCCCTCTGCTATTCGGATCAAACATGGTTATTTTGATCTCTGTCTCACAATCAGTTTCTCGCTTGATTGCATCCCACACTTCGACTTCTGTTGCCGTACAGTCTAGGTCTAGGATTTCAACTGTCGGTCTGTCTGTCATGTCTTTGACACTTCCCATTCCCTTGACGGCCTCCTTGATGGCATCACGGAACGGCTGTGTATCGGTCGTCCCGTGCTCCAAGATAAGGAGGACGCCACCCTTTTCCGTCGTACGTATCTTGCGTATTTTTGTACCTGTCGCGTCTGGGTCCACACCTTTCTTTAAGGTGCTTACAATATCGGCGTACGTCTTGCCCTCCGTCGGCTGTACCAGTATTGCGTCGCGTCTCGTTCTGAGAGCGGGGAGGCCACCCCGGGGTCCGGATGGCGGGCCGAGCCTCTGGGTAGCCTCGCTCCCGCGCTGTTTTGTCTTTGGCGCAGTTAGTCTTGCCGTGTCCCCGCTACTAGTACCGGGTCCGGCGGAGGCCTTAGGGACGTCCAAATACCTGTTGCCATGCGCCGGCGACAGATTTCGTCTTTTTATTTGGGGTTTCTTCATCTTGTGAAGTAACCCTGTCTCTCTTCCTTTCGGATCTAGGCAGTCGATTGTTTGTGGCCTTCTTGCCACCCTGCGATCCACCGGGACCTTGCTCCGAGGCAGTTTTTGCCTGAGGCAAGGTCTCTGATCTACCCTGAGCCTCACTGCACATCTCAGTCAGGAGCTGGACCATGCCGTGTAGTAGGGGTATACCTTTTTTGATAGCCCATCCTGCACCCTTGTGCTGGTTGCAGACATAATCTGACAATGCTTTCAGCATCATCGTCATTCCCTCCAGGGCGGCTCCCATCTGTTCTGGGCAGTTGCGTTGCAGTTCTTCTGCCATTTTCTCACCTCTTACATTGAGGTTCTTCTCTTTACCTTGGATCTCAAGGAGCCTCTTTTTCGTCTCCTCCCAATCCCGCTTTTCATTTCGTCGTTTTTCGGATGAGGGTGTCCCCTGCGGTGTTTGTTGCCCGCGGAGGACATTCTCTTCCTGCCCATTCATTGCCATTTCATTTTCTTTTCCTGCCTCACCTTCCGTTTCTTTTCTTTTTTGGTTATCCATAAGTTTTTTAAGTGCTCCGGAATACCAGGCCGTCTCCGAACGCGGTTACCTCATGGGGTGGGGGTGTGAACGCGGTTATAGCTACCCCCATTGCTATAACCGTTTGGGGCTCGTGACGGGAAACTTACAACCGAAACAGCCTGCGCACGTACACCCAATCATTGGCATCCTGGCACTCCCGCGGGTGCGACGCGTTGACGTCGGGAGATACCACGCTACGCACGTTTCATGCATCATGCAGCACATCCCTTGCGGGCAGCGTCAACATGCTCGTTACGTAGCGTGACCCTTGTATTAGTGTCGGTTGAGGTGTAGTGTATGTGTAATAGTGTCCTGTTTGTAGTGGTGAGAAATATTGTGTGGTGAATGTTTCCCGAGTGAGATTGCGGCAGTATCCCGGCCGCTACGTTGCCGCCGCTGTCCGTCGCACCTTCGCATTTTCCTAAACCTTTCTTTCTTTTTCTGGGCGATACCCGTCTATAGGGCCCCCGACTCTATCATACTTTTTTGTTCGTTCGCTTCCGGGCGATACCCGTCTATAGGGCCCCCGTAACACTTGCTTCGAGGCGATACCCGTTCATAGGGCCCCTGCACAGACATTTTTCTATCATACTGTTTAGGATCACGCATCAGGGAGAAGGATGCCTCGGACGCCGCGGAGATGGGTCTCCGTTCTCTCATGTTCGTTGGATGTTGTCTGTATATTAGTGTAGTATGTTGTCGTGTACTTGGTTACCGTTTAGTCGCCTTCTTATGAGTATTATTATTATTATTATTATTATTATTATTATTACTATTGTTGTTGTTGTTATTGGTGTTGTTGTTATTATTACTATTATTTCTATTCTTGTCGATTAAAATTTATAATTATACGTGTATTTACGTATAATTTAATTACACGATTCCTTTTTTCTATACTCTATTAGGTATTTAGTTTCCAAATCTGTATAAATTTTGCATAAATTACAGAAAAATGAATTTCACCATTTTCTTACGTGGTTGATGCATTCTTCTTTTGCAAACGGATATTCACAGTCATAAATATTTAGACTGGAGAGGTGGTTGAACGTCTTAGCATCTCCGTCTGAACGCATCGTCGTCAACCGGAAACCATAATCCATTGAGCGTTTCCATATAATCTCAGCTTTCGACGTTTCCATAGCTCCAGAGAATCCTGAGTAATTTATTTGGCAAATTTTCGCATCCCATTGTAACCAAAAGAAAAACCCAGGAGAATCTTTGCCCGAATCTTCTATGGCCTGAGCACACGCATGCCAGAATTTTGATACTACTTCAAAATCAATAACAAATCCTGACAACAAATCAATAACACTCCCAAAACCATGTTTTGACTTGTAACATCGAGTGGACCAAGAACCATCATAGCTTACACCGGCATTTATACATACATATTCCGGTTCATCTTCCTTTACATGCTCTTCAACAATCTCGGCTCGATTTTCAGGAACTGTTTTATCCGGATGTGTCGAATTTTCCATCTCTGTATCATAACACTCACTGTTTTTTTCGGAATCTTTTTCGGTTAGATGTTGTCTTTCTTCAGTCTTATCGATGCCACTCGTTTAACCCTTCAGATCCACTTTTTCATAGGTGTGTATTACAATAATTCGGCACTCGTCTAAAAATTATTTGAGTCAATTTCTCGACGCTACTTTCAAGTAATTTCGAATATCCATCGAACGCTGTTTCCGAAAATGACTCCATACTCGTGATCATCGCGGCATAGCCCTTGGCAATATAACTAAACGCGGTGCTCAAACGTAAATTTACGTCGAATCCTGGTCTTGTCGATCTCCCCTTTTCAACTCGTTTAGATGTATAGACTTCGGATTTCTCAGTTTGCAAGTCTCTTATCTCGCAATGATCGCAATTTAGAATGATTTTATGTGCGAAACCACGTCGCTCATCAGACAATGCAAATCTAGGAGCAGGCTCTCCGCAATCGAATTATTCTGCGAAATCTAATAAGATATATTTACATTCATGTTTATATTCTATACCTCATATCTCCTCAGAGATCCTTACAAATGTCCGCAAAAACGTCACCGCCAAGTGCCCTACCACTGACATTTATGTTAGAAAAACCAGGGCTGGCGATGTCCTTGTGGAGCTGGACAAAAACAGCAATGACCAGGATTTGGGGACTGTAGGAGACTCCATCAGGAAGGCAATGGGCCAGTCGGGGGTCGAAAAGAACCTCACACCTAAGACGAATGTGGAAGTCAGAGACTTAGACAGCCTCACCACCAAAGAAGAGGTAGAGACGGCGATCAAGAAGGCCTCTGAAAAAGCAGGAGTCACAACGGGTGAGGTCAGTGTCTGTCGAACACCAGGGAGCAGCGTCTGGCTATCGTAGAGATGGACCAGGAAAAGGCAGAGTTCCGCCTTGCGAAGAACCGCCTAAAAGTCGGGTTATTGAACTGCCGACTGAGGAGATGGCAGCGGCTTGAGCGGTGCTTCAGATCTCTGGGCTACGGACATCAAGCGCGTGATTGCCGTAGACCAGACCGAAGCAAGGCCTGCTATAAACGTGGCGCGGAGGGCCACAAAGGAGCAACCTTCATGGCTACCGAGGTGAAGTGCGTCCTGTGCGCTGACCTGAAAGTAGACCAAGCACAGCTGGGCCACACGCCGGACTCAAGGCAGTGTAGAGCGTTTCGCGAAACGCTTAATAATACCAAAGCCAAGCGTTAATGATGGACCGGATAACGGTCCTTCAAGCGAACCTCCACAAAGCCGAATTAGCCAACAGCCTTCTGACTCATTATACATGTGAGAAGAAGGCTGATGTGCTACTAATCAGCGAGCAGTACTGCAACTGGGACAAGCCTACCTGGTACCCAGATACACTTGGCACAGCGGCATTCTTCGTGAATCTACAGACGATCAGAGTGGACGAAATCGGAACTGAGAGAGGTTTTGTTTGGGTGAGAAGCAGAGCCGTAACTTACGTGAACTGCTATTATACCCCATACGTTCCCATCGATGACTTCAAGCGGAGCATGGACGAGCTGGAAGACGCGATTCGCGAGATGCATTATACCCCAAACGTTCCCATCCATGACTTCAAGCGGATCATGGACGAGCTGGAAGACGCGATTCCCGAGATGCAAGGCGAAATCGTGGTCGCATTGGAGTGGGGTATGCCAGAGCCGGACAGCAGAGGAAATGCCGTCATGGAGATGGTATTCACGCTCGGCCTGATAGTTCTCAACGATGGGAACACGCCGACATTCAGAAGGGTAGGGTATATTGGAACGATTCCCGACGTGTCTTTCGTATCCGAAAATCTTGCGCATAGAGCGTCAGATTGTAGGGTACTTGAGGATTACAACGGAAGCGATCACCAATACATCACCTTTCAGCTGCGCGAAACATCCCAATCGCGGGCAAGAGTCGCGGCAAAGCCACCCCGATGAATCCTGCCAAAGTTGAACATCGACAAATTAGTCGAGGTACTGCTCGAAGGACAGCAGAACTTCACTACGACAAGCGCTACCGAAAGCAGAGACGGAGCGGAGACTCTCGTGCGGGAGACCATGGGTCTCATTCACCGAGCCTGCGTCGCATCCATGCCGCGCAAGGGATTGCGACATGGAAAACGTTAAGCTTATTGGTGGACTGACGAAAACGCGCAACTGAGGGCGGAAGCGAACCGCCTCAGAAAAAGAACGCAGAGATCGCGAGACAAACTGAAGGCAGCATTGGTGTCAGCGCAGCACAAAGCGGCGCGCCGACGGTTCCGACACGAGATCAACCCGAATCGTGGGCACTTTGTTTCCATCGCATCCGTCAAGGCAGGACCAGGAGGAAACCGCTGAAGTGTGGGAGATTCCCCTATTCTCCATCCGGAGAGCTGCAGATCGCCGCTAAAATGATGCGGAGCAGAAAGGCCCCTGGGCCCGACGGGTTATCAGCTGAGATATTAAAGGTCATCGCGGTGAGAGCACCGTCTCTCTTGCTGAACATGTCCAACGCGTGCTTGAAGACGGGTGTCTTTGGCACCCCCTGGAAGGTTGCGCGCCTCGTGCTGATCGGCAAAGGAAAGGGAGGTGATCCCCGGCTTCCGTCGTCTAACAGACCACTGTGCATGTTGGACTACGCAGGGAAGCTCTACGAGCGGTTGCTCAAGCCACGGTTACAGGACGCTGTGCGGGCTGCTGGCGATTTAGCTGGCAACCAGTACAGCTTCAGAAAATTGCGATCTACGGTGGACGCTATGCGGGAGGTAGTACAGCGTGGCAGAAAGGCGTGGACCGGAAATCATTTTTCCAGGATCATTGCACTCCTGGTCACGATAACAATCAGTTGCATTCTACGGCCGTATGCGACTGCGCGGTCGGGCCGGCCCAAATCGAATTTCCTTCGTTCATACTGAAATTAATACTATAAGGAAAATGTAAAAAATGTTGAGCTAATATCATCCATGCGTAGCTCTGGAATCCTACGAAAAGTGCATCAACTCTTCGATGAGCGTGCGCTTTCTCACCAAGGTATACCAGACACAAAAGAGAAATAGAAAATGTCAAAATGAAGGTATTGTTATGTAAATTTGGTGAAATAAAACCCCACTTTAATTCGAGTTATTCACGGAATTTGAAAATTCTTTTTTTACGTTTCAAATATGTTTTGTCTCTTTGAAGGTTTGAGGTTTTAAGCTTAGGTTTTCAAGTTTATGGGTTTAGGGATGTATGGGTTAATAGGTTCGAAGATTTATGGGTCCTGTGGAGAAAGCGAGAGAGAGAGATAGATAGATAGATAGATATACGATTTATTTCTCATTGTTTGGTAAACAATTACATTACATGGAATTGTTATATCGTTATTAGTACATCAAAATCTTGGATTACTATCACAGGTCGTCAGTATATAATATAAGCATGATTGCTTCACATTATGTCATTAACTAATATCACAGTATGACGATAGATATGTCACATTTTTCATAACAATTTCTAGAGTCTCATTCATTCTTGTTTACTCGTACATCCATCACGTCACAATTTAAAAGAGAGAGAGAGAACGAGAGAGAGAGCGAGTAAGAGAGTGAAAGAGAGATCGATGTAGAGAGAGAGAGAAAGATGGAGAGTAAGAGAGCGAGAGAGAGAGAGAGAGTGAGAGCAAGAGAGAGATCGAGAGAGAGAGAGAGAGAGAGCGAGAGAGATAGATAGATATAATAATATTTTGTAAATATTTACAAGAAAGTTTTATCAGTCTTTTAAAATTTCATATCACGTCGTTAACTTAACTAAAATAAATTGCACATATGTGAAGTCAGGTACATAAAGTATTGCACTTTGTTGTCAGATATAAAATTCCTAAATGATTTGTATTATACCTATCAGTCATTTTAATAAAATTACATACATACATTAGCAATCGCTTTCAATCATACTAATAAACACATGCATACTTTCTAGAATTGTTTTTGTCAATTAATAAGTAAAAGAAAAAAAGAATAAAAGGAGAAAAATAAGTAAAATATAAGCAAATATACCAATAAATTAAATGGTTGTGTTAAAATAATGTAAAAACTTATATTTTTTACATTATTATTATTATGGCACACCCCAATACTCTAGTTTCAGATAACATATCCAGTAGCATGACACAGGAAGAAGAGCTTGATACAGACTCTAGTAGTAGCAGTAGCAGTAGCAGTAGTACTAGTAGCAATACTGATACAGGCGTTGAAGAAGAAGAAGAAGAAAATAACGAAAGTAAGTTTGTATAAATATTTTTTATAATTTTTCAAAATCAACATTTTGTAATCAATCATACAAATGGATATTTACAGCACGGTGAAGGAGTACGACCTGACTTTATCGTAGAAAATGGGCCGATAACAAGCTCGAAATAGCTGTACATTAGCTTTATTGAATGGACAAATGTGTTTTCAATCGTTTCACTGAACATGCTGGCCGATGTCGTGAAAAAAGATTACCCAAAGGTATCATAGTTGATGGATATAGTCCGTCCCAAGACGACGAAAATCTTAAAGGTACAATACTGTATCATGGCTATTTTTGGCGTGGATGTCCTCGCTATTACCCAATAAATAGAGACATAGCTTTGACAAGTGGTGAATTGATGGATGATTATGTAATACACAAAAAGAAATGGTTCGCTATGAAGAATATTTCAATATGCAAGTTGGTAGTACGGTTGGGGGTATCTTTGGTGGGGGTCCCGACATTGGTGGGGTTTGATGCATTTACATTGGCTCTCCCTACCAACGAGGTCATGGTGTCATTGATTCATTCCTGGCTGGTATATTTTGACGGATTCTCCCACTCTTTACCCGTGGAGCCAAGGCTGTTGGGAAGGAGGCTGTGTGTGCTAGAATGATCATTATGTCTGACATCGGCACGCTAAATACACCAATCAGAGAATCATTCCGCAACCGTATGAGAGAATCTGGTGAAACTCTGAAGAGAAAGACTGAGGAAAAACTAGACAAGCTGATGGAGGGGTCAGGATATAAAATGCGACGCCACGTCGATCCTTTTCAGTTGCAATTGCTCAGCGGACCTGTCACACTCCGCAGAGGCAGAAAAAGAGTAACAAGACAGAGGAAAAAGGTATCAATACTCAAGTCATGCGGTGTGAAAAAAGGTAAAGTTAAGAAGAAGAAGAAAAAGCTAACAAAGAAGAAGAGGAAGACTAATAAAAGAACAACAAGAGATATTTTTGATAGTTAAAGATGGCCTTTTTACACACCCATTCATGTGAATGTCTAAAGTCGGAGCTACTCTTGATTGAAATTCCTCCGACCCAAACGACGATCGAAGGCTCTCACTGGATACATTATAAACCAATATCATCGTTAACAGATGACTCGCCAATAGAATTCGTTATACCTGTTAATAATGAAGAATACATTGATCTTGCACACACAATGCTCAAACTACGTATTCGTCTAACCTATGATGTCCCTACAGCTGATTTACCTACGAATCCAGCACCTCCAATAAACAAAGTTGGTCCCGTTAATAACTTAATGCATTCATTATTTAATCAAGTGGGTGTATTTTTCAATCAAAAACCTGTGTCACCACCAACCAATGCGTACGCTTAACGAGCTTATATTGAAACACTGCTTAATTATGGACCTGCTGCAAAACAATCTCATTTGACGACTGTCTTATGTTGTGAAAATACTACTGCGAATATGGACGATGTGGCAGATGCTAATGAGGGACTTGTACAACGATGAAAATTTCTATCAGCGGGAAGAGGTATCGACTTAAAAGGTCATATTCACGGTAGCGTTTTTAACCAAGAAAAGTTGCTAATAAACGGTGTTGAGGTAAGAGTGCGTTTAGTAAAAGGTCGCAATAATTTTATCCTCATAGATTCTACAGGATATTTTTCTTTACATATCGAGGAAGCTAATCTTTTCGTTAGACGTGTAAAAATTACTCCTGGTGTATTACTCGCGCACGCTAAAGCCCTTTCAAAGACAACTGCTAAATATCCTCAAACGAGAGTAGAAATCAAGGCTATTTCCATGCATAGTGGCATTCACGGTGAAACCTTGGATAACTTTATATTAGGTCAGATATCAAAAAGAATTATTATTGGTTTTGTTAATAATAAAGCTTTTAATGGGGATCGAGAACTTAACCCTTTTAACTTTCAACATTTTAATATCAATTTTCTATGCTTATACGCTGACGATGTACAAATACCTTCAAAACCTGTGCAACCCGATTTTAATATAACAAATAAGTTGTACGTTGACGTTTATCACACCTTATTTTCGGGGACAGGTATACATTATCTCAATGAGGGTAATCAAATCACACGTGAAGCATATCCTTACGGTTATTGTCTATTTGTTTTTGATTTGACACATGACTTGTCGGCTAACGATTGCACTCACTGGAATATGATTAAACACGGTAGTATTAGAATAGACATAAGGTTCAATAATCCTTTGACTGACACAAAAATTTGCAGCGTATGCGCAGAATACGACAATATTTTAGAGATTGATGCGTCACCTTAAGTTGTTGTTGACTTTAGCGGTTGAAATTGTTACACGTAGATGTCGCTGTTGGTTTTATATAACTTTGATTCCGTCGTTCACGCGTCAGTCAGTTTCAAATCTTAATCGCCAACACAAGCTATAAAAGACAATGGACTTGGTCATAGATATTCAGTATTTTAAGAGTATTAAAAATACGTACCACTGTACCGAAGAAAGTCGCCGTGGTCGCTGTAAACGGTGATTTTACTGGTCATTGATTGTAGCACCAACGGCTCTTATAGACAACTTAAGTGATAATATTCGGAAACAAAATAACAGGTTAACTCAAAATCATCATGGTTTTGATTATTTTGAAGGTGAAGCGTCTTTGAGAGTGCTTTATAATAATATTCTGAACGATATTACCAAAAGTGCACATAAATATAAAATAAGAGGAAACGAAAAATGGCTAATATTACACAGAATGATAACTCGGGAAGCTATCCTCGACGACGAAGAGCGTACAGTAAGAAAAGAAAACGAGAAATTGAAACAAATAGTCGTACTTCAGCGTCAGGACTTACAAAGCTTACAAAAAACCGTAAATGAGGGGATTGATGATACAAATAAATTAATATTAAAATCCAACAACGTGCGTAGGCATTTGAGTGCAGTAACTAAAACGGTCATGGTCAATTTTAGAAAAGTCGATATAGCGTTTCGGGAAAGGGATGATAAAATTGCCGAGCTTACCTGTTTATTCAGTGCACTTAAATTGAAGTAATAATCAAATATAAGATTAAAAGAAATCAGCCTATTTTCTTACGAACACGCCTTCACTCACGCTTATTATAATTTTAAATTAAAAAATTCACAAGTTGCATTATTTCGTCAAGATGTCGAGAAATAAAAGATTATCGGGTGCGTTGCTTACGGATATAGAAACAACAGCCCCAGAAAGTAGTCTAGATCAGGATAGAAAAAACATAGGGATTGGAAGAAAGCAGTATCGGAGGAATTAAAATTTTTAGATGAGAGACAAGACGAGCTCACGAATAAAGTAGAGAACTTGGTAAAAAGTCCTGAGGATTTAGGATCGCCGACACTACGCACTACAAGAATAGAGGCTATTAACACCGATTTAACGGCTCGCATAAATGCGCTGTCAGATCTAATACAAAAGATACAAATAGAAAATGCAGCGGAAAAAAACGCGGGGACGAGTACGAGGAAAAAATAAATACTCTCAAAAATCGCGTCGGTGTCCTAGAGGGAGTAAACGATACGTTGATTGCAAAAAACACAGAACTATATACGAAGTTGGAAAACCTAAATAAACAGGTCGCGGAGAACAGCGGTTGTGTGAAACTAAAATATTATGTAAATGCACGGGTTGATGAGATGTGCGCGAAAAGCGAGGAAATGGGTAAAAACGTAGAAGAATTAACAAAGAAAAATCGCTTGACGCAAACTGGCCCTGCGAATACCGGCAATAATGATGATGTGGCACGTAAAGTAAAATTAGCCATTCCAAAATTTAAGGGTCTACAATCGGAGAGGCCGATGAAATTTATGTTCGAATTAGAAAATTATTTCTCATTAATAAAACCCGACGAAGGGGATATTTTATATATTGTTTCACAGGCACTAGCAGATGATGCACATAATTGGTGGTATTTACAGGAGAGCGAGGTCAATAATTATGAAGAATTTTTAATAAGATTTAAAGAGAGATATTGGAACACGGACGTGCAAAGGGCGGCCAAACGAAAAGTAGAATTTGGGCAGTGGTATGCGTCCACGTCCATGAATCGAGTAAATTATGCCATTTACGTGTTTGGGTTGATTAAGGAACTCGAGTTAAAATACACGGAGGAAGAGGTTGTGTTAAAAATAAGCGACCGCTTTGATAGGGGGGTCCGCTTAGCTATAATGGGCCAACAGGTGAAAAATAAAAATAAATTATTAAAGATCTTAGTCGAATTCGATTGCGATGATAATCGGTCAAAGAATGAACGCACGGCCGGAAATCAATCGGAAAATAAAGAAAAACTCTAGCAGCCCGACAAACTTCCAAGATCAGGCGTCTAATAATTATAACTTCCGCGGTAATCATTCGGGAAATTACGATAATAAAAAACCGTGGCAAAATAAAACCATAAACGCAACGCAAAAAGATGGTTTTTCGGATAATGAGGTAAATTGCAATACGAATTTTAAGCAAGGACGGAATTTTGAAAATCGGAACGCTAAAGGGTGGAAGAATAAAAATGATACTTTTCAGGAGATTAACGTGCTAGATATCGATATAGAAGGGAAACAGGAAATTTTGGTATCAGGAAACGAGTAGTAGTTGCGTCTTGTGCATCGGAATCAGCGTTACAACGAGAAAAACGGGACGCAACTAAAACGCTTAAAATAGCCTCGATTATAGAGGACCCCCGGGAAACACTATTACAAGATATTGAATCAGCGGGAGAGAACATTGAAATTATGTGCTGTCCGGAAATCGACGTAAGCGCGTATAATATTGGGATAAAAGTTTTAATCGACACCGGCAGTGAGGTTACCGCTATCTCAGAGGAGTTTTATTACGCGAATATCGCGGTATTTAAAAAATGTCCTACGCTACCAATAAGTGTTAAAATAATTAAGGGTGCGACGGGGGGCAAATCAGCGCGATTAAAATGTCAAATTATGCTCACAATTAACATAGGGGGTTTGGATACTTAATTAATCTTGATTGTAGTTCCTAAATTAATAAAACCTTGTATTGTAGGGTATGATACAATTAAAGCTTTAAAAATGTTAATAGACACGGTTAACGATCAAATACTATTTTAAATAAACCACGAAGATGGTATTATCAAATATAGAGATAAACGGTTCGCATTGAACGAATACATGTCTCTGCGTATTGAACAAATGAGCGAGTACCTCGAAAATGAGGGCGACTCGAATGAATATTTCGACGAGAATAACGTAGACTACAGGGATTGTCGCGAAAAATCATATGATATCACTATAAGTGAAATCGACGATAAAATGAAATCGTGTGATAACTTAACTTAATTACAAAAAGAAATTTAAAAACATTGATAATAAAATATATATAAGTATTTGAAAAAAAATCCGGTCTATTAACTACTTACGAACACGAATTGATATTAAAAGATGACACTCCTTTCTATACAAAACCCTATCCCATTCCTCTAGCATACAAGGAGCAAGTAAAAATGGAAATAAATAGGATGTTAGAATTGGGATTATTAGGCGCTCGAATAGCCCATATAACAACCCGGTCGCGGGGGTAAAAAAGAAGGACGGTTGCGTACGATTATGTCTAGACGCGCGAAAATTAAATGCACGGCTAGTAGACGATTATGAAGGGCCGCCGGGAATAGATGAAGTATTGCAGAGATGCGCGGGAAAACCGGTAACCAGCACTTCCGATTTTACGTGCAGTTACTGGCAAGTAAGACTGGCGGAATGATGTAAAAAATACACAGCGTTTAAGTGCGAAAATCGTATTTTCGAGCACAATGTCGTTCCTTTTGGCGTGAAGACCAGTGGTTCGGCATTAATAAGGGGTAATAATTAATAAGCCCAGACTATGTAAGATTTTGATGATTTTCTGGTATTGTTTGTCGACGATATGGTAATTAAATCAAAAGACTTTGAGTCACACTTAAATCATTTAGCTTCACTCATAGAGAGCGTCTCTTGTCGCACAACCTAAGATTAAATTTTAAAAAATCAACCTTTATATGTAAAGAAATAGAGTTCTTGGAACATTTTATTTCAGCACAGGGAATTCGGCCGGATCCGTAAAAAATTAGAGCAATAAAAAACTTTAAACGACCTCGAATCGTACGCGAATTGCAGAGTTTACTAGGGTTTGTAAATTTCTACACGAAATTCGTAAAAAATTATTCTGAACACACAAAGCCTCTCCTAGAACTGTTAAAAAAGGAGGTAGGTTTTCACTGGACTACGGATTAGCAAAAAGCATTTGATGATATAAAAATATATTTGATGAACATATCATTTTAAAATACGCTGATCTGAAGCGCCCATACGTTCTCACGACGGATTCCAGCGTTTTTGCATGCGCAGCCGTTTTATCACAATTGAATGATAAAGGGGAGGAGGAGGTCGTGTGTTACGTCAGTAGAATCCTAAAAGGGAGCGAGTGCGCGTATTTCACAACAGAAAAAGAGATGGTGGCGCTCGTGTGGGCTTTAAAAAAGCTAGACTAATTTTTGAGGGGGGCAGTCAAGATTTTTGTTAGAACGGATCACGAGGCTCTTACTTTTTTGAAAACGTGTAAATATAACAACACGAGATTGCAAAGATGGAACCTCGCGATTCAAGACTTTGAAATCGATTCGGAATATTTGCCGGGAAAAGCTAACGCGGTAGCGGATTATTTAAGCCGAGTCACTGATCTCGAACCTAACAAGGTAGAAAAGTCGGAAATTATCATAGCCGCAATAGCTAAGCCAGTGCCCAGCCGAGCACTAATCATGGACTCGTGGGAGCGCGCAAAGTATATAAGATGGTTTTCGAACATTTTTACGGCAAAAATTTAAGAAAAAGGGTTTCGGTAATCTTAAAAACATGTGATACGTGTCAAAAACCAAAGCATTTAACACAATAATATGACGAAATAATGCAACCAATTCTCGTACACAAGCCACGAGAATTGTTGTCCATAGACTTTTTTGGGCCTGTACCGACATCTACGGGAGGGGTAAAATATATTCTTACAACTATAGATGTTTTTAGCAAATACGTGGTATTTTATCCACTTAAAAAAGCAAACACGGTATCTACAATTAGAAAAATATTTGAAGGCTATGTACCAACATATGGGAAACCGGAAGCAATAATATCTGACCACGGAACACAATTCACGAGTAAAAAATGGGTTGATACGCTTAAAAAGAAGAAAATTCGCATAATGTATTCATCTATTAGACACCCCCAGAGCAATATAATTGAACGTGTACACCGCGAATTGGGGCGATTCCTACGGACGTTTTGAAAGATAAGCATAGCGGGTGGGCTCGATATATAAGAATAATCCAAAACATAATTAATGAAATCCCGCATGAAACGACAAATCAACCACCCGTATTACTGCATTTAGGCCTCAAACCCACGAGAATTTGGGAAAAGTATATAAAATACCGCAGATGGATGAAAGTATCGCACGCGAACATACAATCTCGTTGGCTCGAGAATAGGCGCATAATATATTAAGAAATGGGGCTGCGAAAAAGAACGTAAATAAAACACATGTTAGATTTAAGAGCGGCAGGGAAGTGCTAGTTAAAGCTCTAAATGTATCAGACGCCGAAAACCGTAAAATAGCAAAATTATTCGATATATTTGAAGGACCACATATTGTCCAGCAAGACGTAGGTCTCGATACTTACTCATTGTACGACCACGTTATGAAAAAGGAACGTTTACATAACTTAAGACCATAAAGGAACATTTACATAACTTAAGACCATACAGGAACATTTACATAACTTAAGACCATAAAGGAACATTTACATAACTTAAGACCATAAAGGAACATTTACATAACTTAAGACCATATTACCGCGAAAAAATTTTAATAAATTCGAATGTATGATTGCTCAATCATCAGTATCACAAAAAGCACTATAAAATGTAGTATGTAAATAAGCAACCGTAAAACGAGCTTACACCGCACGGGCACGGTTTTAGGATCTCTTTGTATCCAAAACAAATAAAAAAATTTTTTTTCGCGCCGAGCAAAAAAATGTTATTGAGGGCACATGGGATACAAAATAAATTATTGTAAAACATATTGAAAAATATAATGTAAAAGATATGCATAAGGTAAACACAAAAATTTTAAAATGAAAGAGGCACCGTGAATTTGGCACATGTAATTAATAATAAAAGAAAACTATGCATATTTTAAATAATACAAGTGTTATGGCGTATAAGTTAAGAAACAAATATTTCATTATTTAAATAAAGCAGTAAAAAGAAGCACCATGAATTAGGCCAAACTCGTAATTATAAAAACACAACAAGCTTTATTTAAATAAGAAACAAAATATACCATTCAAACGGATAAAATAATCTTTTATTTGTCATTATTTAAATCGCCTCGCAATAGTGAGGTATGCTATTTGCTCATACACACACCATTTGAATGTTATAGAGCCTCAGAGGCAACTAAAATAAAAGAGAATCGTAGAAAAAGAAAAAAAACAAACAAAAAAAAAACATGCCCGTGAAGACCACTGCGAGAATCCGAGTTCCACGAAATAGACGGCAGTTTCGAAGAATCAAAACAAAGGGGGTCCCCACGACGATCGAAGAAGAATGGAAAATTTCAGAAAAACACCTGATCGTAGGACGCGTGCGAATTTTGGCAAGGGGGAGAGGAAAACCGACCTTATAAGTACAGTAAAGACAGAGCTTATGAGTAGAGTACAGGGGCACCCAACGGCAAGGACGAGCCGGCCCCGCACTCCACCAGCGAAGGGGTGAAAGGGTATGCGCCAGGTGCTCTACCCGAACATCACCCACAGGATGAGGCCTGGAGGCTAGAGGCGCGGATCATGATCCTCGAGAAGGAGATCGCTACCGAACGCGCTCTAGTTACCCAGCTACAACAACATAAAGAGTCGCCAGAGCTGGCGGACACTTTGGTGAAGTACCGCGTAGCTAACACGCCACAGGGGCTGCTGCAGCTGGACGTCGAGAAGGACGAGGTGGACCAAATCCTGGAGGACTTGGCGGCGCACTGCGGGGATGTAAAAGGCCTCTACGAGGTTGCCTCGAAGAATTCGACGAATGGCTACAACAGTTACCCGATTAAAGGGGATGTTTTTGTTGTTGTTGATATTCCCTTGTTAATATTAAGTGGTTGTGTTTATGTTTTAGAATAAATAAGACAACCCAATTTCTACTTGTGCATGTGTGTTTTATTTTATGTTTGGCGAGCGAGCGGGAGCCGTCAATGTACTGGAAAAATGAATATTTTTTGCATCCATACGAAAAGAAAAAATTTTCATTTGGGGGGCACTGTGACGGCCGGGAATTTTACAATTTAATTATGGATATAAGGTTAACAACGTATGTATTGCCGCACATTATGATCGAGCGAAGCATGCGAATACGCGCCAAGGATAGCTGTACTAGCCGAAATGTACGAATTATGAGTGGAAAAGAGGGGAGAGATTTATGAGAGAGTAGTGGGAACGAACAGCAGGGTTCGCGGCGCGCGGCGCAGCGCGAGTATGTAAGGACCCGCGAGCGGGGGGCTCGAGATCACTTTTCTTGGAAACTCCGGGGACGTATGTCTAGCCAGACTAACGCTCCCTTGATAAACGGGAAAAGTAGACTCGGTGCTCGTGGCTGGAGCTAACGCGCTCAGGCTCACGATCACTAGTCCCCCATAACGACTCTCTCCCTCTCCAATTAACACATTGTAATATTATCACAGGTAAAATAAACTAACATTAAACCTCGAAATCATTTTATTTCCTAAAAAACCCTATACCCTCTTGGAAGGGCCGAACCCTCCTTGGTACCTATCGAAGGCCAACGCACTACCCAAGTCCCATTAAGGAGAGCGCACTCTTGAGCGGTCAGCGTGCCACTCGAGTGTAGGCTCTTTGGGGTTTTTCATCGAAAGAAGTAGAGATGCTCTTTCAAGGGTTTTGCCTCTCACCTCGCTAGAGCACCAGCGCGCGCTCTTGCCGGATCGAGATAAATCAAAACATAGGGAAACGGCATTGACGGAGCCCCTAACTAGGCAGCTCCGTGAACACAGAAGGGAGAAAGTCTCGGGATATAGGAAACGGTTAGACGAGAGCGAAACATAATTTGCTTTGGAGGACTTTCTCTGGTCCAAACGCGAACCGCGTATACATAAAAAATACTTTTCTCATAATCAAAACGGCTAAGTCCGTCACAGTATATTGTTTAAAATCTTGGTTGTGTACACGAGGTTCTGAAAATTGTGAAAAGAAGATTGGATTTTGTAATGAACTGTCTGCAAATCTTGAAGAGTCTTTCGGCAATCCGATCGCATACTGTAGTTGTATTCCCAGCAGACCAAATGCCACGTCGGTGGATGAAACCGACAACGTTTGTGGTAAACACTGACAATGACAAGAGACCTGGTATGCACTGGATCGCTATATACGTTGATAAATCTTGGAATGCTTTGTAGTTTGATAGTTTTGGATTACCACCATTTATACAAGACCTTATAATCACTTAGGAAAAAATTGTAAACAATTTCGTTGGAATGTAACGTCATTACAGAGTTACTCGTCCGATGTATGTGGCCAATTTTGTATCATGTTCTTATATTACATGAGCGCGGGTTTGGGTTTCCAGAAATTTCTAAATAATTTTTCTACCGACTTGAAGAAAAATGATACTATAGCCAGACGCATTGTAAAATATAAAAACAATGCTGATAGAAATTTTATTGACAGAGGGGTCTGTATTGTCAGATGTTTACAAAACTGCAGCTATAAAATATGATTATTGTAACATGATATCATTTGTCTGATGTAACATTATTTCGTTCGTATCAAGTTTCAAGACGTTTCTGGATAATTTTTCTACTACCTTTGTGAGACATGACACTCTCACCAAAACATTGTTGCTTTATTTCAACACGTCATCTGACGCAACATTCCTCAGTCTTCTCGGAATGTAAGTATTTATTGTTATCTGATATCCCCTCCCTCCTTTTAGAATATTTACACTTTCCACCTCTACTCCTAGTTTGAAATATATATTAAGAGCTAGTATGATGATACTTTTGCAACAGTCATTTCTGACCACTTGAAGAGGAACGACAACATGGCTAACCAACCACGAAGCATTCGTCATCCGCAGCAGATATTCAGCACGTTATATGGACTAAATAAGTCCTTCACCAAGAATATTATCGTTGTCTTAGAACACGATAGTTACACGGACGAATATTACCGACCAACTGTACGACTGTTGTCTTCTGGCTCTGACGGAATAGCGGTTTCAATCGGTGATTGGCAAGAATTTAAAGGTAGTTTTGTTGATTTTATCAAGTATTTCCGTGGGGATGCTGATGAATTAAGGGATCTAAAGATTTACGGTAAAGGTAGATTTTAAAATTTACACATAGTCATGAAGATAAAGCTATCGAAATCGAGGAGGAGACCTGGAAAATCTATTGCATGTAAACGTTTTCGGCATAGTTGTATTATGAAGAAAGTAACTTTTGACTGTTTCATTGAATACGTAGAAAATTGTATTGATGCTCACCTCGAATATTTAAATTCTATAGCGGGTAGTGTAAGCTGCGTTGCGGATGAAGTTATTGAATATATTGTGAATAAAAGTAGTCTTATGCATGAAGCGCAACTACAAGTGTTTGTACGTAGTATTGTTAAAGACGTTGTTAATACAATTGACGATAATGTAATTAGTTTTATAACCACCGGCGTTCAAACTCGTTCAAAGGAATTGAATAAGCAGTTGGGGTCATCTTAGGTCAAGGTCAATTTTGAATTTTGACGGCCTATAGTGAGGTAACAACTACTTCCATTATCTATACCATAATCCAAGATTCTGCATAGTGGGTGCATGTGCACGTGTATGAGATGATCATCTCGCGTAAGCTCCATGTCTCGAATGCTTTGTATGATTTTTCACTATTATGGATATTCTTTACTAGTATCGAAGATTCTTCATCGTGGTTGTACGTGCTCGTGTGCAAGATGATCATCTAGAGTATGGTACAGATGTCTCGGATGCTGCGTATGATTTTCCACTATTGTCGATAATCTTTACTGCTATCGAAGATTTCTTATTGTGGGTGTATATGCGCTTACGCGAGATGATCATGTCGGGAGTAGTTCAGATGTCCGGATGCTGCGTATGGTTTTTCAATATTATCCATATTCTTTAGTAGTATCGAAGATTCTTCATAGTGGATTTACGTGAATGTATTTTTGAATTGTTCACCTCGAGTGTGATCCGGATGTCCCGGATATTATGTATGATTTTTTACTATTATCAATATTCCTTACTTCTATCGATCATTCATATATATAATGTGTGTACGTGCACGTGTGCGAGATTATCATCTCGGCTGTATTCCAGATGTCCCGGATGGTGCGTAAGAATTTTTACTACTATCGATATTTTCTACTATAATAGATATTCGTTATAGTGGTTATACGTGTATATATGCGAGATGGTAATCTCGATCAACTTAGGTGTGGTCCAGATATCCCGCATGCGGCCAATTATTTTACACAATTATTGATATTCTTTACTACTATAGATAGCTATTTATAAAGTTTGTACGTGCACATGGGCGACCTCATCATCTTGTGTTTGGTTCAGAGGACCCTGCTACTGCGTATGTTTCTTTCCATTGTAGATGATTGTCTCAGACTTGGCCCAGATGTCTCGGATGTTGTGTATGATTTTTTATAATTATCTATATTCTTTACTAGTATCGAAGATTGTTTATAGTGGATGTACGTTCACTTGTTCGAGATATTCAATGTCGAGTGTGGTCCAGATGTCCCGGATGCTATGTATGGTTGTTCACAATTATAGCTATTTTTTACTACTACTGAAGATTCTTTATATAGCGGGTATACGTGCATGTGTTCGAGATGATCATCTCGGGTGTGGTCCAGTCGTCCGGGATACTGCTTATGATATTTGACTATTATCGATATCCCTTACTACAATCGAAGATTCTCTATAGTGTGTGTACGTGCACGAGTGCAAGATGATCATCTCAGGTGTGGTCCAGATGTCTCGGATGCTTCGTATAATTTTTCACTATTACTGATATTCTTTACTACCGTTTAAGATTCTGTATAGTGTGTGTTCGGGCACGTATCTCACCACATATATTCACTACGCCGACCATCACCAGGCTTCCAACTACCGATCGCTATTATAATATTATTACATTTTTATAGACATGCACGAATTATGTACAAACGATTTGCTATAATTGTAACACGTACCCCGGTTGGGTGCGGTCAACCAGTAATGAATAATCGACTTATAATGTGTCTTGTCGAGAGAGCGACGGGCACGCCTCGACTGCTGAAATCCTTGTGTGCCCGCACGCCTCGCGCTTCTCGAAATTTCGAGTATCCCTTCAACTTACACACACCAAACGACTCGCACATATTTATCGGTGCTTACACAAGACTACTCAGATATCTCTACTGTTACAATATGTAATGCATATATATTATATGTATTCTATAGTTTTTAAGAATACTCTTTTAGAATCCGACCTCCGTTTTCTTACAATTACATCTAATTTTTAATATGGTGACTCAAAGTCCAATATTACACAATTTACATTATATTCTTAGCCGAGTAGTTCGTCTAGAAAAATGAGTAAGTTGCCTTTTTTATATCACCGAGTTAGGGGCTAAAGCATTAGGATTTTCTTAGTTACACTACCTATAATAATGATAAATAGGTTTTAAGTTGATGTCGATTGATCATCTGGGGATCTTCTCTTGTAAGAAATAAATTTGCCACGACTTCAAATCCTCCATATAATCAATGATGTAAATTGTTAATAATTTCGTTCATTAAACCTGCTGTTTATCGATCTGTATTATTTGTGCATTATAATTATTTTTAATAACACGCATCGATTTTTCTTGCACTAATGTACATGAAAATATAAAAATCTGACTACAATATATGATACTTTTTTTTCATCTCATGCACATGATTTAAGCCAGTTAATTCCACTGAGCGACATCCGAGCATACCGTACAGAAGATCTAGTATAACTATAAATATTGTCGTTTAAACAAATGATCATCAATTGCAATTAAAGGCAATCTACTATTTCGACGTCCCTTACAAAGACTGGCACGTATTAGATTTCTCAAAAAATACTAGTTCTTGTCAGAAATCTCCTACAAAGTTGGCAGTTTTTGATATTTTAGACAAAAACTATAATTTTCTTAGTGAATCAAAGAAAGTGTTAGTATTAATTAAAGAATCTAAAAAGTGCTAGTTTTTTTTATAAGAGACCTATGAGATGAACTATATATTTTTAGGAAATCTGAAATATACTTGTCTTCGTAAGGAACGTCGATTTATTCTCGAATACCTACCTCCACTATTGCACTCACAACACTATGTGATGTTCTCTAATTATGTCAAAAATCTTACTAAAGTTTTAATTTTCTTTGCCAAATGAGAGATAATGTTTATTAATAGGTGAAGGCCCACTTTAACAAATTAATTATAAATACTCAAATTATCTTTTTGTTAGTTACTGATTAATTTTTTTTAGGAAGAAAAGAAATAAGGTTTGATACATTTTGTAACCTAGCAGCAAGATTCTTAGAAGATGATGCTGATACTGAAGCTGTCCAGGCAGAATTGCGGGAGGCTTTTCGTCTTTATGATAAAGAGGGAAATGGATATATAACAACAGAAGTATTTAGAGATATTCTACATGAATTAGATGACAATTTGACACCTGAAGAGCTTGATATGATGATCGATGAAATCGACGCTGACGGATCAGGAACGTTGGATTTTGATGGTAAGATTTATGAAATAAAAACCATAGTTTTAAATATTTCACTTAAAATAAAAGAAACATATTTAAAAACTGAATAATTTATGATAGTAATATTGTTTAAATCTTTTGAATTTCAATATCTTTAGGATCTTGAATTTTTTAAAAATTCGATTTCGTTTATTGCTTTTTTTTTAACAGAGTATACTGAAACGAACCTGAATTTAAATTACGCATTACAAAGAATTTAATTTTGTTGGTCTAAAGTACAAAACAATATGTATTCCTTTCTATACACTTGTATTTAAAGGTACCTTTAGAGCTCATTAAAGATACCTTTATACACTAAAAACGTTTTTTTTTTGTGAAATAAGAATTCATTTATTTAAGGCAATCAATCTACAAGTATTGCTTCCTCAAAGAGGAAACTTTGTGAAAGTAAAGAAAAGTTTTGAAAAATTCATGTTAGAAACATGTTTGGGACATCAAGAAAATACTCTTTTATAGTCCAGTAAACATAGGATTTAACCCATTACAAACTGCAACAAATCCATTTTTTTTTAGTAGTAGAGACATTATCTGAATAACATACTTAAAATCCAGTAAACTCCAGTCCGGTAATAATAGAAATTATAAACAAATTAAAGTTTTTTATAAACAGCTGATGATTTTTAAAAGACAATGTAGACTAAAGGATTTTTAGAATCGCTGATTTAAAAAATGCAGACAAATTGTTTAAATTCAAAATGGCGGATTCAAAATGGTGGCTAATAACTAGTGAAATAATTTAAATTGGCACAAATACTTTTGTAAAAACGTTTTTGGGATCACTGATTTCAAATTTCAAGATGAAAAATCGAAATTCAAAATGACGGATACAAAATGGCGGATAGAAACTGAAAAAGCAGTTTTAAGTTGCACAAAGGCTCGTAAATAAATATTTTTCAGGTCAAATTTTTTAAATTTTAATACAAGAAATTAAAATATAAAATGACGGATCAAAAATGGTGCATCTAATTTGGATAAAAGCTTACTTTTGAAATGATTTATATCTATAAAGGTTGTCAGATTCATTCTTACTTAAAGTTTAATAATATGACGTAAAATGGTAATGTTACCATAGTGGAATTCAGAAAGAAAATTCGGAAGAGGTGGGGAGTTATGATGAAATTAATGTACACTCATATTATTTTGACTGATTTTAAGCATGCTCCGGGTGAAATTTTAAAAATGATACTGCAGCTGTAGGTCAAGATGCGAGACTAGTCGCTTTATATAACAATGAGATTGGACAATTTATTTAGTAAAATAATCCATAGTCATTGAAGAATTTCTTATTGTATTTTTACAATGATGGCAAGGCTAATCTCATAAGATTTTAATTGGAGAATCTACAATATTAGATAAGTAAACTTTCATTCAAATCTCAACTCTATTTCCGTTTAAATATCGCTGTTTCGGATCGGCTATTTCATCTGGAAATATAGAATTTCATGCAGAGCAGGCTAAGTGAAGTGGTCAAAATTGGAACTATTGAGTGACCCCTCATATCGTCGCTTAACATAGCGAATAACAATAATAATTGGAGCATTCTTAATTCCATCGCAATTTCACCTCAAATTTTCTTCTCTGATTCGCTATCTAAATTTTGCCATTTAATGTCGGATTAATAAAAAAAAAATTTAAAAATAAGCTTTTTCCGGAATGCGACACATCATTTTTGATTGATCATTTTATATTCTAAGTTTGCACGTTAAATTAAAAGAAAAAGAGCAGAAGAAACATCAACGTGAAAGTCAGCAGTTAAAGCGGAATTTTTGTTACATCTACCCCAAGATTATTAAAGCGTACATCTTTAGCGTTATATAAAAAAAAAAAAAAAAAATGGCGGGGACTGAAGTTTCCCCGTCACCTGATGAAGAAGAAATATTGTTTAAATGTCATCCAAATGCGAAAGTGAGTGTTGTGGTTTGCATAATATGTGAAAGTGTTTATCACAAAATCTGATTTTAAAAGAGTAAAATATGGAACCGATATAAGCAGTGATTTAGTTGTTTGTCCAAATCACGAACAACTTGACCTAACCTACAAAGAAGACACAGAATCATTCAATTTGACGGCAAAAAAAATAATCGCACAAGGGAAACTATATGAAAAAGAAAAGGCATAAAGCGAAATACTCCAAAATGTTTGTCTAACAGTTGCGGATAACAATATAGAAAAAAACAGTCTCACCATATGCAGCCACGAGGAAGACGAATATACAAATGTACAAGCTAAAATTGTCTTACTAAGAAAACTAATTGATGAAATGCAAGATAAGAATGTCATATTAAGATAATTATATGAAAACGTTAAAGGACAGTTAAAACGAAAAAATAATGAAAGTATCAAAACAAAAACTGTTGCAGACATCGCTAAAACTAACCAAAAATATAAAGAGAGAGTACCAAATATAATAATCACAGCCAGAAACCACATAGGAATAAATAAATGCAAAAAGTAGTTTTGCGTAAATTACAAAATGAAATAATGTTACCAGTCAAAAAAATTCAAGGGAATGATGATGGATCTATGATAATTAAATGTATTGATAAGAACAGTGTAGATAAAATGCAAGAAAAACTAATACAAAAAATTGGTGCAAATTATCTTGTAGAGCAAGAAGAGCTTAAAAATCCAAGAATGAAAATAATAGGAATTGAGAGTGAAATGACAATGGAAGAAATGGAAGCCGACATAAATGAAAGAAATTTTATTAACAGCGATCTTTTGTATACAATGATCCATAAATATAAGAATAAAAACAACAATATATGCTGTGCAATATTGGAAACTACACCGGAAACATACACTATTATTAGGAAAAATAATAAAAAAAATTTTATAGGACATCAATACTGTAAAGCATTTGATAATCTAAACATAAATCCTTGTTTTAAATGTGACAGGATGGCATGTAATATCTACATATCTACGATGTACAGGAGACCATCTAACATCAAATTGTAATATGCAAAATGAACTAAAATGTTCTAATTATTATTACACTAATTCAAAGTACAATACATGAAGAGACACGAAACATCTACCTACAGACACGATAAAATGCGAGTATTTAAAGAACCAGATTAAAAAAGTAATAAATAAAACTGAGTACCCAATAGAACCAGTAATCCCTAAATTTCTAGGATATAAAGGTACAATAACTTATCCAAAGAAAAAAAAACAATAAAGCAAGAACAGCTGACTCACGAGAATTATCAGATGATTTACAAGAATTACCATCGGATACTCGAGAGTTAATAAATGAAAGTTAATCATATTACAACACACGATACGACATAGAAATGGAAGACGCAGGTCAAACGGAAGTTGTAATCAAAGAAGAGTCTTCTCAACAACTAAATGAGGATATTTCAACAAGTGAATATACTGACTCTGAACTCAAAACTGAAACAATACATAATAGTGTAAAAAATTTTAATGAATGGTTGTTAACGAGGCTACACTAAATATAATACATGTCAACATTAGAAGCTTAAATCACAATTTAAATAAATTAGAGATTTTGATATGAAGTTTACTTAGAAAGCAAAATATTATAATTTGTACAGAAACCTGACAATTGAAGTGCCCTTTTAATTTAAGCGTAGATGCATATGATATGCATTATAATAATGGTAAAATTAACGAAAATGAAGGAGCAGTGATTTATGTTAAGCATGGTCTGGAGCATGAAATTAGCGCGGTAATTAACGGTATTATAAATATTATGAGTATACTTATAAGAGAAAAGGATAATAGTATTATAAAAATTAGTGCAATATATAGATCTCAGGATGTGCAAAAGCAAATATTTATTGAAAAATTAAAATTATATTTATTAGAAAATAAGAAAGTACAGAACCATCTCATTATAGGGGATTTCAATATTGATACATTAAGTCTGGAAAAAGATAATATAGAATAGCTAACTAATTATTTAGAAAATGAATATTTTCCAAATTTTCATAGAATTACGAGGCATAATGACTATGGAGGTGGAACTTGCATATACAATGTATTCGCTAAATCAAAAAATATAAAGATAGAAGCACACAAGATTATTAATAATATTACAGATCATTATCCTCTATTTTTGCAAGTCAATAACGAGTTAAAATATAAAAATGTGTATATATAAATTTAAACGGAACAACTAGAAATAAAAGCCCAGAGCTACCTAAAGTTTTTTTAGAAATGGGTAAAAAAAAGTAATATATAACGCAACAAAATATTTTAATCAATTACCAAATGAGTTGAAAAACTTAAATTATAGTATGGAAAATATAAAGACCAAAATAAAAAAATGGGTGATATTTAATGTATAATAATATTATTTAATATATTAAGACAATCATTTATTATTGATAGTTTTTAGATGTTAGTTTTTAATTTTTAGTTTTAGTTTGCAATTTAAAATGATATTAACTTATAATATTATTCTTAATTGCAATTAATTATTAAGGTTTAGTTATTGTTATTGTTTTGGATTTTAAACACGTATTTTAAAATTTACAAGCAAATATATGATATAATATTAAGATTAACTAGAATTGTGTACAGGTAGTTAAACTACCTCCTGCAATCCTTGATGCTTGCCGCAATGTAAAGCATCAAGGTACGCTGTACCTGGTTGAACAATAATAATAATAATTGTTTAAATAAACGAGAGAATTGGCCCATATCTATCATTCTAAACTTAATAGCTAATTTTTTTTTAATAAATTCTATTAATTTCCCATTTTTACCACAAATTAGTAAATCATCAACAAAACTTGTCAAATAAACTTTTTCGTTATTTATTTTCAAGATCAATTTTTCTAAATACTCATCCAAGCACTCATATCATTCTCGTGAACTTTTGCGTAGTCCGTACAAAGCCTTTTCGAGTTTACACACTCTCCCCGTATTGTCGTCGTAACCTTGAGGTTGTTTCACATACACTTCGGACTTTACATTTCCATTTAGGAACGCTGATTCCATATTCATTTGATCTATTTCAAGTTCGTTTTGTACACAATAATTTAACAATATTTTTAAGGTCTGAGTTCTCGCAACTGGCGAATAAATATCGTCTAAGATTTCTCTTTATTGAAATCCTCTTACTACAACTCTAGTTTTAAATTTGTTGTCAGCCTTTTTTGTATAACCCCATTCTCGCGCATCGAGCACGTGATGTGCTCAGGTGGGCAGATGTACATGTGTGTATGTGTCGTGCGCTCTAGCCTAGTATCGTTGTGCGCGTGCTTTACACGCCAGTGCTATACTATATAATATGTACATAATTTAACAATAATAATAATATATTTTCATGGAACGTGGTGCAGGACTGCGGTTTCCCGAGGGCAATTGAACACCAACAGGATTTGAAGTATAATAGTGTAACCAAAAGTATTTATTTCAACTATGGTGTGTACTAATAAGAATAATAGTCAAGCCTGGTAGAAAGCGATCCACGCGATTTACAAGCACAAAGCAAAGTCAAGCTTTAGCCGAAATACTCAGATAGATTCCCCTGTTTTCCTCATTATTGCCGTTTGTATATAATTGTAGAATATGAAGATCTACTTAAATATTTTATAAGGTGAAAATCCCAAAATAATCTCACTTTTACCCCTCTCCAAGAAAAATTGGAGGTTGCGAGAGGATGGTGGTTTCGATTAAAATTTATATTCAGTGGTCTAGCGACACACGGGTGGTGAATATCGTGCGTCGACATTCTCGGCGCTCGCCGGCCGCCACTGATAAACCACGTGGTGATATACGTTTTTATTGTTTTAGCGAGCAAAAAATATTGGTTCTTTTATAATATTTGAAATAGTTTGTAATTGCTATATGCACTATGGGCTTTTAATAGTTTCTTATTCTTTATTCATTTGTAATTAATTTAAAATGTTTTTTAGAGGTGCCATAACTTTAGTAATTATTGCTGTTAGATCGTTGGTTTCTTCGAGACTGTAAATAAATTATCTAGGTGCGTTGATATTTGTAATTATAATATATATGTATATATATATATATATATATATATATATATATATATATATATATATATATATATATATATATATATATATATATATATTTCTTATACAACACTCAAAATTTTCATATGAAAATACGCCACAACATTGTAACAAATATTATTGTTAATTGGGAACGCTTTAAAGATTTTATAAAAGGAAATAGCTATTATGAAACAATTTCAAACTCTAATGATTATTATAAATATATGTATAAAAATTCTGTTTATGGAAATGAAATTGAAGTTAAAAGCTTCACAGAAATGTATAATGTACATATAATTATAAATTCAAATAATTCTAAAGTACCTTTTTCTTTTGGAAATAGTTCAAGTAACTTAAAATTAGTCCTATTACTTAGTGGTGAATTAGATAACGGACATTATGATATAATAGAATATAATAACAACGGAATTAAATCTGAAATTAAGAAATTTAATAATAATAACTTTATTCGAAAAAGGAAAATTGATAATTAATCTATTAACAATATTTTGAGTAAAAAACCAAAACTAACACAATATATTTACAATATTACATTAAAATAAAAAACAAAATTAAAATAAATATATATGTTCAAAAATACAATACTTAAAACTAAATATAAATAAATGTGAGTATGAGTTACATATATTTATTTATAAATGAATTAAATAAAACATAAATTTGAATAAATTTCTTATAATTTATTTACACCTCCAAAGGAACGATAGATTCACTTCTAAATACATAAATTTGAATGTATAAAAAAGCTTAATTAACAAAACAAAAAAACGCGCCAATCTATTTACCTCCCGGGTGTTGTGGAAAAATAGAAAACCTTCATAAAAACAAAAAAATTCATGATGCTTTGGGGGTTGGCGAGCGAAGCGAGCAGGGGGCTACCAACCTAGTATGTATATATATATATATATATATATATATATATATATATATATATATATATATATATATATATATATATATATATATATATATATATATATATATATATATATATATATATATATATATATATATATATATATATATTATAATTACACACACACACACACATACACACACACACACACATATCTCTCTCTCTCTCTCTCTCTCTCTCTCTCTCTCTCTCTATTGGAGTATTTTATGGGGCTGCTGCTTTACAAAGCGGTTGTCATGCGGCAGCCACCGTATCTTACTGCCCTCTTTGAAAAAGCCAGGCCAGGACTTCAAGTAGGGGTGGTATGAAAGAGCTCTCGGTTCCGGGGTCGCGCACCGATAAGGGCCTTTTCTCATTCAGAGTTGAAGGTGCGCACCTCTGGAATTCGCTCCCGAGCAGTGTGAGGTGCCTGCCATCTTTTTGTAAATTTAAAACGGCGTTTAGCAGGCACCTTAAGCAATTACATGGTGAAGAGTATGTACAGAGATGAGTCGAACATTTATTTAAGCTTTTTATTTATTTGAATTATTTATTTATTTAATTTATTTATTTATTTAAACTTATTTATTTATTTATTTAATTTATTTATTTATTTAAATTTATTTATTTATTTATTTAATTTAATTATTTATCTGGTTTATTTATTTATTCGACGTATTTATTTATTAATTTATTTATTTATTTATTTAATTTAATTATTTATCTGGTTTATTTATTTATTCGACGTATTTATTTATTAATTTATTTATTTATTTATTAAATATGTTTAGTGTTAGTTAGGTGTGAATGTATTTATTAGCGTGATTGTTAAAGTGTTATGAATGAGTGTGTTTTAAATTTAGACGTGATAGTATACGCAAAGATTTAGCAAAGTATGTGTATGTATTCTTTTATATTTATATGTTATCTCTATTGTATTTATTTTTTATTCTATGTATTATTATTTTTTGACGAAGCGTTTTCTGTGATATCTGACTGTGACTAGTTCATTAAATTTAAATTTTATAAACTGACGAACTGATAAAGTGAATTATTATTTTAATAAGAAATATGCAATAAGTGAAAGTTAAGATAACAATTATATTAAATCGACTGATATTTTTAATTATAATTATAACTACATGTACATGAAATTGTAAGATTTTGTCTTTTGATGAATAAAAAGTATATCTATCTATCTATATCTCTCTCTCTCTCTCTCTCTCTCTCTCTCTCTCTCTCTCTCTCTCTCTCTCTCTCTCTCTCTCTCTCTCTCTCTCTCTCTCTCTCTCTCGTTGCACACTACTCTCCCTCTTACTCTCTCATTCTCCTCTCCTCCGTTGTGTCTATGAGAGAGAGAGAGAGAGAGAGAGAGAGAGATAGATAGATAGATATAATATTTATTTGTAAATATTTACAAAACATTTGATACATGTCATATTCACTTAAAATTTAATATCATATTGTTACTTAACCTAAAATAATTGCACATATGCGACGTCAGGTACATAAAGTATTGCACTTCGTTGTCAAATAAGTCATGATCTTGGGGCCTGCGGCGGCTCAGTCGGTAGAGTGTCGGATTCCCACGCCGGTGACCCGGGTTCGAATCCTAGTCTCTGCCGATTGATACAAGCACCTCTGTAAAAATTACATGTGCTTTGTTTACAAACACACCGCAGACCCCCGTCGTCGATTAGCACCACATGGAAGCACAAACATGGCGACGTTAAATAATAATAAAAAAAAAAAAAAAGTCATGATCTCTGCATCGTTCTTATTATATCTATCAGTCATTGGATAAATTACATACATACATTAACAGTCGTTTTCATTCATACTAATAAATACATGCATACTCATACTAATAAATACATGCATACTCTTTAAAATTGTTTTGTTGATTGATTAAAAATAAAATAAATAAATAAAAATACATAAATATATCAATGAATTTGAATTAACAATACAAGATAAGTTATCACAAAAAATTAAACAAATACTAAAATAGAAAAATCAACAATGACTATTAATCCAAGCATGCAAAATATTTATTGACCGCCACCTTGAAGACTTTCAATGATGGTAACGTTCGTATATGTGAAGGGAGTGAATTCCACAAATGCGCACCTTGTACTTGTAAAGATCTTACTCCAGTTTCAGTACGCATCTGCGGAATAGAGAGTTCTTTAACCTCACCCCTTATAGGGCGTTTCGATTCGTTCTTTTTGAAAAGCGGCTCGAGATAGACTGGCTCCCTTGTCCGAAGAACCTTGTAGATAGTTATGGCCATAAAAACGGCTCTTCGAGAGTCCACCCGAGTCCACTGTAATTGCTCCCTGTAAGGGGTGATGTGCTCATCCTTCCTAGCACCAATCACGTATCGCACACACGAGTTTTGCAGTCTTTGCAGCCGGCTACGAAGTTCGAGTGACGCATCCAGATACACTAGAGAGCAGTAGTCGAGATGCGGAAAAACAAAGGACATTGCTAAGTGCTTGCGCAGATCCTGAGTGGTATACTTTCTAAAAAATCTCAAATTATACAGTACTCTATTAACCTTTTTTGCGACCATGTCCACGTATGGCTTCCACGTGAGTTTAGAATCAAGTATAACACCCAGGCTTGTGACGGTCGGCGAGAAAGGAACAGAGACCCCATCTCCCAGACTGATTTCCGGCAAACCTTGTGACTCAAGACTATTTATGTATTTACAAGAGCCGAAAATGATAGCTTTAGTCTTGGTCTTATTCAGTCTGAGTAATGCACCCTCTGCCCAATCAGTAACCGCTTGCGCAGCACAATCCAATATCTCCACCCCTTCGTCGATGCTGTCAGGGTGGATCTGGATGTAGATCTGAAGGTCGTCGGCGTATAATATATGTCTCACTCGTCGCGGGTCGTCCATTTTTAATTCTTTATTAAGCTCGACTAACAGTTCTTTTATGTCATTGATGTACATACAGAAGAGCAGGGGCCCTAACACAGATCCCTGGGGCACTCCAAGATTCGTTGACAACCAAGGTGACTTGGTGTCAGAGCGTTCAACGACAGCTTGTTTTCTCCCTAAAATGTACGATTTAATCCAGATTAAAGCACGCCTGGAGAACCCCAAAGCTCGCAGCTTTGCTAAAAGCTTTGCTGGCGAGATTGTGTCAAAAGCCCTGCTGTAGTCAAACAGTAACAGTAAAGTCACCAGTCTCTTGTCAACTCCTGTCCTTACATCGTCTGTCAGTTTGAGTAAAGCAGTCTGTGTCGAGTTGTTCTTCTTGTAGCCAGATTGCATAGGGTCAAGTTGCTTAGTTTCAGTCATGTACTGCAGGATCTGGTCATGAGCGATTTTCTCCAGAACCTTAGAAAGAAAGCACAGCAGTGCAATAGGACGAAAGTCCGACGCCAACGATGGTGTAGTACACTTGCCCAGCGGCACGACTCGTGCTTTCTTCCATAGGTCCGGAAATACGCCCTTTTTCAGAGAAGAGATGAACAAGTTCACCACGTGTTGCCCAATGACCGGCAATGACTTTGCCACCACACTCTGCGGGATGTCATCCTCGCCCCTTGCGAGGAAAAATGCGCCACCGCAAGTATAACATCTGCCAGCCCGATAGGTTTGAATTTAAACCCATCATCACTGAGGTGGGATCCTCATTTGTTGAGATTGAGACTCCCGCAAAATGGGTGTTAAGTTCCTCCGCCGTGAACCCGCGCAACCCTCCTCTGGTTTTGGGTAGGAGTCCCAAATTGCGCAATTCCTTCCAGATATCACTCTGCTGTTTACCCAGCAGTTTTCCTTGGTAATACGATATCCGTGCTTGCTCCCTTCTAAATAAAGATTCATTGCGCAATTTAACGAACTCACTGTGAAATCGCCCATCGCCAGTCCTTTTGCATCGTCTGTACGTGGCGTCTCGTTTTTTGTTTAATTGATAAATTTCATCATCAATCCAGGGTGGACTGCTTTTGCGAGGGTTGACTCGCTTCAATGGAGCTAAGATGTTAATCGCATTTAATAAGTTGGAATTAAGGCAGTCCAACGCTGTATTTAAGTCGACATCTTGTTCGTAAAAAACTGACCAATCATAGCTAGATAAAAGCGACTGCAACTCCTGTGGATCTAAACTTTTGTAGTCCCTATATGTGAAAGGAGTATCACACAAAGTAGGAGCTCGGACGTTTATGGCCAAATCGATGACGTTGTGTTTGCTAGGCCTTGTCGGGTCGAAGTTGTTGCTGTCGCCTACTGTATCGTTGCAGTCCACTAGTATAGCGTCTAGCCATGTGTGCGACGTGTCGGTATGATGAGTCGCTCCATGCTGGACGATCTGAAGTGACAGTTCAGCAGCAAGTTTGCGAACAAACTTCGCATCATCACCGTCAGCCAATAAATCCGCATTCAGATCACCTATTATGATTTTGTGACTGTAAGCGTCACAATACTCTCTCAGCTTGTCGACAAGATCCTAGTTCTTCAGAAATGCGATAGAGGGGGCCCGGTAGATGACCGCGACTAAAACAGGCTCCTTGCTTCTATGCTGTATCTCACACATGATGTATTCAGACTGATTGGGTTTATCTGGTCCATCAGTGTCTGACACAGCAAAAATGTTGACCCTATAATTGTCGCGGACATAAAGCGCCACACCCCCACCATGGACATTTCTATCCTGCTGCACAATCGAGTAACCATCGATCTGAATGGAATCATCGGACTTCTCACCGTCCAGCCACGTTTCGGCTAGACCGAATAGATGATAGGATTGGTTTCCGCTTAGAAGTTCGCGGATTTCCTCAATGTAATGCCTGATGGAATTGGCATTGAAAAAACCCGCTCTCAAATTCACTCCCTTGTCATCCGTCTTGCGAGCATTATCTACACCTAGTCAATCCGATTTATTCGCAGATGTTGAACATTGCTTGTCGCTGTTGTGACAAGTACTGTTTTTATGTGTGAGTGTTACGTGATTAGTTATTTGTGTTAGGTGTGCGTTCGTGTTATTTTCCTTACTATCTCCATTATTATTATTGGTATTGCAGTTGTCATTACTGTCTATGTTTGTGTCGTGAGTTTTAGTTTCTATACTAATACTTCTGATGTTATATAATTTTACAATTATCGATAGATCGGAAGCTGAAGTAAACGTATGAGCTCGTAGTCTCTTTCTCCATCTGATGAGAAACTTGCCATGCCTGTGCCATACGAACTGAAAACCGAGTTTTTTAGCTATAACCTTAAGACTTTTGAACTCGGTATAAACAGGAGTGCTCAAGGATTCATTAATAAAAATGTTCGTGTGAAACAGACCTCTTGCCAGCCCCACGCTCAGACGAGAGGGATCAATATCAGCTGTATTAAAGCGCGTAAACGCAGCCTTAGCGCACATAATTTCATTAACTAATCTATTGCTCGCGAGACGGACAAGCAAAGGTGGCGGTCTTGTAGGCGATTTGTCATTCGCACTCGCAGTAACATTCATTCCGAGTTCAGCTCCTGTTCTGGAGGTGCGACCCCTCATTGTAGGGGGAGCTAGTGGCCTAACATTAATAATATCATCTTTTTGAAGAGTGGGCAGAACAGTGCTGAGGACAATATGAGCTACCTCAACAGGATCAGCTTCAGCTCTAGAGCAGTCCACTATTCCTGAGACTATGAGCTCAATATTCCCCGCACTGCTGCTGCCCCCTCTTCTCTCTTGGCTATCACTGCTTCCGCCAAAGGCAGGTGCCGAACCAAGATTCGACGCAGGTTCATCAGCTGAATCCAAGTTTAATTCTATGTTGTTGTCATCGTCATTACCTTGAAGGTTGCGCGTTCGACGCCGATGAACCTGCGTGCGAATCCTTCCTGAGTCAGAAATCCGTGATTTTTCCAAATCACGGGCGATTGGCTCAGGGGTCGCACTTAAATTATATACATTTAACTTATTTTCTAAAGCCAGCAATTTCTCGGTTAGTTCTATGTTTTTGTTTTCTAAGAAGGTTTGTCTGACCTTGAACTCCTCCAGCAGGGAGTTTTGATCGACAATTATTTTTTCCATAACGCCTAAGTTCAATTTTAGAACTCCAACATCTTCTATCAGCGCCGGTACTGATCGTAATAAAGTCAGGTTCTCTTTGATCTCAGACGCTATGGGCACGACCTTCTCCATAATAACCGAGACATTGCTGGTACAGTCTTCAATTCTCGAGTCTTATTCTACTCTCTTCATCAGAGAGAGAGAGAGAGAGAGAGAGAGAGAGAGAGAGAGAGAGAGAGAGAGAGAGAGAGAGAGAGAGAGAGAGAGAGAGAGAGAGAGAAATTTTACATAGAATTTTACATTTTATAGTCACACTTTATCAGTTTCTTAAAATTACATATCACGTCGTTACTTAACTAAAATAAATTGCACATATGTGAAGTCAGGTACATAAAGTATTGCACTTTGTTGTCAGTTATAAAATTTGTGTTTTCTAAATCGTACTTATTATACCTATCAGTCGCTTCAATAAAATTACATACATACATTAACAATCGCTTCAATTCATACGAATAAATACATGCATACTTTTTTAGAATTGTTTTGTCAAATTAATAATTAAAAGAAAATATAAATAAAATACACAAATAAATCAATAAATTAGAATTTTAACGATACAAAATAAATTAACACAAAAGAATTAAACAAATGAAAAGAAGGGGAAAAAATAAACATCATCAAAACAACTAATCTAAGCATGCTAGGTATTTCTTGACCACCACCTTAAAGGCCATTAATGATGGTAGCGTACGAATGGCAAGAGGGAGTTAATTCCACAAATGCGCACCTTGCACTTGGAAAGATCTTCGTCCTATTTCAGTGCGCATGTGTGTTACTGAGAGTTCTTTTGCATCACCCCTTACATGCTTCGATTTGTTCTTCATAAAAAGCGACTCGAGATAGACTGGCTCTTTAACCCGTAGGATTTTATACATTGTTATAGCCATGAAAACGGCTTTTCGAGAGTCCACCCGACTCCATTCTAATTGTTCCCTGTAGGGGGTGATGTGTTCGTCCCTCCTAGCACCTAAAACGTATCGCACACATGAGTTTTGCAGTCTTTGCAGCCGACTATGAAGTTCAAGTGATGCATCCAGATACACCAGAGAGCAGTAGTCGAGATGCGGGAAAACAAGGGCCATTGCTAAGTGCTTGCGCAGGTCCTGAGTGGTATACCTTCTAAAAAATCTCAAGTTATACAACACTCTGTTGACCTTTTTAGCAACCATGTCAACGTGTGTTGTCCACGTCAGTTTAGAATAAAGTATAACACCCAGACCCAGACTGATCTTTGGCATACCTTGTGACTCAAGACTGTTTATATATTTACAGGAGCCGAAAATAATAGCTTTATTCTTGGTCTCATTCAGTCTGAGTGATGCGCCATCCGCCCACCCGGTAACCGATTGCGCAGCACGACCCAGGATCTCCACTCCCTCGTTCACGCTATTAGGGTGCATCTGGATGTAGATCTGAAGATCGTCTGCGTATAATATATGTTTAACACGTCGCGGGTCGTCCTTTTTGAATTCTTTATTAAGCTCAAGAAACAATTCTTTTATGTCGTTGATGTAAAGACAGAAAAGCAAGGGCCCTAATACGGAACCCTGGGGCACTCCAAGGTTTGTTGACAACCAAGGTGACTTGGTGTCAAAGCGTTCAATAACAGCTTGCTTTCTACCTAAAATGTATGATTTAATCCAAATTAGTGCATGCCTGGAGAACCCCGGAGTTCGCAGCTTTGCTAAGAGCTTAGCTGGCGAGATCGTGTCAAAAACCTTGCTGTAGTCAAACAGTAACAGTAAAGTCACAAGTCTCTTGTCAATTCCTGTCCTCACATCTTCCGCCAGTTTTAGTAAAGCAGTCTGCGTCGAGTTGTTCTTCTTGTAGCAAGACTGCATAGGGTCAAGTTGTTTGGTTTCAGTCATGTGATTTAGAATCTGGTCATGAGCAAATTTTTTCCAGGACCTTAGAAAGAAAGCACAGTAGTGCAATAGGACGAAAGTCCTACGTCGACGATGGTGTAGTACACTTGCCTAACGGCACCACTCTTGCTTTCTTCCATAGGTCCGGGAATACACCAGTTTCCAGGGAAGAATTGAACAAGTCACTACGTGTTGCCCAATGACCGGCAATGACTTCGCAACCATACTCTGCGGGATGTCATCCTCGCCCCTCACTTGTGAGGAGAAATGCGCGACTGCAAGTATAACATCCGCTAGCCCTATAGGTTCAAATTTAAAACCCTCATCACTGGCTGATGTCACTAAGTTGTCGATTACGGCACTATCCTCATCAGTTGATATTGAAACTCCCGCAAAGTGGGTATTAAGTTCCTCTGCCGTGAACCTGTGCAAACCTTCCCTGGATTTAGGTAGGAGACCCAGATTGCGCAACTCCTTCCAGATGTCACTCTGCTGTTTGCCTAGCAGCTTTCCTTGGTAATATGATATCCTGGCCTGTTCGGTCATTGATAAAGATTTATTGCGCAATTTTTTGAACTCTCTATAAAATTGCTCATCACCAGTTCTCTTGTACCGTCTATAAGTTGCGTCTCGTTTTTTATTTAAGGGGTTATATCCCCCTTATGCTCTAAAAAACAAGGCTTTGTTAATTATTTTTTTTAAAGGACATTTGAGATTAAAGGTATACAAATAATATAACATTGTTATTATATTAGGAGCGAGAGAGAGAGAGAGAGATTTATTTGTTTATTTCCACCCTGGGACTGAAATTGTCCCATAGGGCATAAAGAACAATATATACATTAGCAATATACAATATGTAATAATATAATAATATAATATATAACGTGATTGGTACGCTCGTAATAATAGTGTTTAACAATAGTATGTACAGGTTCGAACAATATTGGGTGTATAAAATAAAATAAGACATAAAGTAATCTGAACGACTCTTTGGCCGCAAAATATGACCCAATAACAATATAAAAATATAGAGATATATAAGTATAATTAAAGCTAAAATTAAAATTAAAGCAGCAATATGTACGTAACATTAAAGCTACTAGGAACCTTTATATTTAGAATTTTTGAGTTTACTTGTGTGCAGGATCAGACTGAACATCACAACTGTTGAGGTAACTAAGTAATAAGGATTTGATGGTTTGGAAAGAGGTAGTTTTGGGAGGCAGGGAGGTAATGTATTCTGGTAGGCTGTTCCAAAAATATGAGGCGGGTATTACGAAGGAATTAGCATATAAGGAAGTTTTGAAGTTACGGATGAGGAGGGGTTCAGTGGGGAGTCGAGCTGATCTACGCACATCACTATCTGCCGTGAGTATGAAGTTAGACTTCAAATAATCTGGACAACCAGTCTTAAGTACAGTAAACGTCAGCGCACCCATGAAGTACTCTCTTCGGGCCTTCACCGTGAGCCACCCTAGCCGTTTGCGATAGGGGGTAACATTAGCCATCCAGGGAATGGTACCAAAAACAAAGCGGGTGCATGCATTCTGCGCCCGCTGGAGCTTTAGGTTCTGTTCACCAGTTAGGTCATGGTAGACAAGGCAGGCATAATCAATGTGAGAGAGGATGAGTGAGTGCACAAGTGATTTACGGACACCAAATGAAAGAGCACGTTGATGAGGGCGTAGCTGTCTGAGGGTGCGAAAAACTTGCTGACAGATGTGTGACACTTGCCTTCCCCAATTAAGATCAGGAGTCAACCAGACACCCAAATTTCTTACTTCATTGACAAAAGAGATAGATAGATAGATAGATAGATATACTTTTTATTCGTCAGAAGACAAAATCTTACAATTTCATGTACATGTAGTTGTATTTATAATTAAAAAAAAAAAAAAAAAATGTCAGTCGGTTTAATATAATTGTTATCTTACTTTCACTTATTGCATATTTCTTATTAAAATAATAATTCGCTTTATCAGTTCATCAGTTTATAAAATCTAAATGCAATGAACTAGTCACAGTCAAATATCACATAAAACGCTTCGTCAAAAAAAAATAATAATACATAGAATAAAAAATAAATACAATAAAGATAACATATAAATAAGAAAACATACATATACTTTGCTAAATCTTTGCGTACACTATCACGTCCAAACTTAAAACACACTCATTCATAACACTTTAACAATCACGCTAATAAATACATTCACACTTAATTAACACTAAAAATATTTAATAAATAAATAAATAAAATAATAAATAAATACGTCGAATACATAAATAAACAAGATAAATAATTAAATTAAATAAATAAATAAATAAATTTAAATAAATAAATAAGTTAAATAAATAAATAAATAAGTTTTAATAAATAAATAAATTAAATAAATAAGTTTTAATAAATAAATAAATTAAATAAATAAGTTTTAATAAATAAATAAATTAAATAAATAAATAATTTAAATAAATAAAAAGCCTAAATATATAATCGACTCATTTTTATCTCTAAACATACTCCTCACCATGTAATTGTTTAAGGTGCCTGCTAAACGCCGTTTTAAATTTACAAAAAGATGGCAGGCACCTCACACTGCTCGGGAGCGAATTCCAGAGGTGCGCACCTTGAACTCTGAATGAAAAAAGGCCCTTATCGGTGCGCGACCCCGGAACCGAGAGCTGAGAGAGATGGGAGTGCCATTGACTGTGACCTTAGGTAAGAATTCTAAATCGATCAATGAAATGTTTAATGTGCTACCAAAGAGCATTGCTTTGGTTTTGGACAGATTTAGAGTGAGTCCATTGCAAGAGGCCCACTTGGCAATCGCAGCGCAATCCTCAGATACCTTGTTAATGGTGTCAATGAGATCATGGCGTTTGCAGCTTCTGTAAATTTGAGTGTCATCAGCGTAGATCATATGTCTGGTGAATTTCAGTACCATGGGGAGGTCATTGATGAAGATGGCGAACAATAGTGGGCCTAGGACGGAGCCCTGGGGAATGCCAGCCGAAGTATCAATCCAGTACGATATGCGGCCACCTTCATCAATAACAGCCTGGCATCTATCAGCAATATAAGAAATGAACCTCTGTATGCAGTGATCACTGATTCTAAATGATCAAAGTTTATGAATTAATATGTGATGGGAAATCGTATCAAACGCCTTGGAAAAATCAAATAAGACTAAGATCGTGAAACCAGAGCTATCCATTTCGAATCTTATGACATCAAGACCGCCGAGCAGAGCCGTCTGAGTACTGTGACCTGCTCTAAAGCCAGCTTGCCGTGGGATGAAAAGGTTGTGTTTCACAATGTGACACAGAAGTTGCTTAGGTAGAATCTTCTCTAGTAACTTAGAGCACTCAGACAACCTGGCAATGGGTCGTAGCTCAGATATGTCGGATGGAGCTGGTACTTTGGGAATAGGAGTAATAAGAGTCTGTTTCCAAAGCGCTGGATAAGATGCCTTGGTGACTGATAGATTGAAAATTGTGGTGAGTGTTTCGAGAATGGTGGGACATGATAGTGAGAGATGTTTAATAGTGATTGCATCAAGCCCGTAAGTCTTAGATTTGGCTGAGGCAAGTGCTTCAGAGATATCACTGGGGGTGATCTTATAGAAAGTTAGTACATGTATATGAGACGGAGCTGAGGGGAGAGGTGGTAGTGGGAGTACAGGAGATGATCTAGATGCGTTAGCGACGGATGCAAAATGATTATTGATATCATTGTGTGGAAAGAGCGAAAAAGACGAAGTTGATCGAGAGGATGTTATGCCTAGCCTGTTGAGAGAACTCCATAGACGATTTGAGCGTTGAGCTCTGGCTATTTCATTAGCATAATAAGCGTTTTTTGAGTTTCGAAGCTTTTGTAGGACCCTTGCACGCAGAGCTCGATATTCGGTAAGTTGCTGTCCCCTGTCACGTGCTCTCTTATAAGCTCTATCGCGTTCTTTCATGGCGGAGCGGATGTCAGATGAGACCCATGGTTTTCGGCGATTACATATATTAACGGAACGAAAAGGTGCAAATTTATTAAGGGAGCAAGTGTCAGCATTGTTAAATCGAGTGACTAATTGATTAATATTATTGTATTGTTTAACATCATTCAAATTATTGGATAAATCAGCGAGATTCTGAGCTCTGTTGAGACCACGGAGATCACGAGTTTTAATTTGACGAGAAATATTGCGCATAATACTAAAAGATATAGTCAATTCTATACTGTCGTGCCCATAGGTAAACGGAGCCTCTGATTTGCTATATCTTATGACCGCCGAAGACGAATGTACAATAAATAGGTCGAGCCATGTGTGAGATTGAAGACGTTGTGCGTTGATCGTATGGTGAGTTGGCCCAGAAGGAACAAGGTACAGAGCATTCGATCGAATGATGTCATACATGTATTTGGCTTCGTATAACGTAGTAGATAACATATTCACATTGAAATCACCCGTGATAACTATACTGTCGTAACGTGTGAAAAAAGCTGAGAGTTTGTGAAAAAATTCGTGCGGCATTGCTGTTTTTGGTGTCCTATAAACTACTGAAAATAAGAGTGATTTGCAATCATGGGTGATTTCTATTATAATATACTCTGGGACGCTGTCATCACGGACATCGGACGTGGCAAGAGTCTTAAACTTAAAGTTGTTCTTAATGTATATAGCGATTCCTCCACCTGCACGTCTTACGCGGTCATGCCGAATCAGGACATACCCGTCAATGGCCACAGATATGTCTTTGTCCTCACTAGACAGTTTTGATTCTGTGATGCCTACTATATGTTTGGGGTGAAGGTCAAGATATGCTTCTACTTCCTCGAAATGGGTTGTAAGACCATTGACGTTGGCATGCATGATTTCGACACCACCGAGGAGGACAGGGGGTGGGGAGTGTACCGTATTCGTATTAACCGATCTTAATTCTAAGAATTGTCGCTCGCGTTGGCACCTGTAGGAAAATGCGGTGAGACATTAGCACCTGACAGATCGGACATCTCAATAAGATCGCCGGACAAATTATTTAAGACCTGAGGGGCCCATTTGCTAGCTTCTATTATCGGCTGGCAAGCTAGTAAGTCATAATCACTATTGATCGGAATAAGAGGAGATGCATTATCTTTGCACATGTATACCACCAAGTTGATAACTCTGGGTCGTTTGTACCCTAATTTACTAGATTGCGATCTGGCTTTTAACAAAAGATTACATACATGCCTAGGGTACAAAGTTCGCAAAAATATCAACGAGTTGGAAGCGTGACCGAACACCATTGCTGCTGTGAATGATTTTACATTAAGCCGCGTGAAAACTGCGTGGTCACGAATATGAATAGATTTAAATTTTAATACTACGCTTCGAAAATTTCCGGAACGTGAAGTTAATGAATTACCATTATGCGGGTGCGTATTGGACTCTTGAGATCGAAAAACAGGAGCTGATTGTTGTCGATTGTCCAATGATGTGGCCGAAGTCCGCGGAAAATCCTCCGCTGACAAAATATCCCCAACAAGATTGGGCAAATTCAAGGCTCCCAGAACCTTTATGGCAATCTGGTGTGGGATAAGCAAAATGTCGAGTGGGATACCGGAGATGATAAGTTCCGCAGAATCAAAAGTAGCTGCAGGCGTTGGGGTTGCAGTGGTATTACCCAGCGAATGTCTGTTGGCAAGTGCTTCAACTTTCTGATTCAACTGTTGGAGTTGTGCATTTTGCGACTCAGCCGTTTGGACACATTTTTGTATTTGTGATTGATGGTCTTCGAGTCTTGTGTTAATCGCAGTCAAGTCATGTAGCCTTTCTTCAATTAGGTTCTCTTCTCTCGTGCAAAATTGTTCGAACTGCTTTTGTTGTGTTTCTTTTAATGCATTGAATTCTGCAGAAATCAGTTGCGTCTGCTGCAACATAAGTTGCTTCATCATATTTAGCATATCATCAGCATTCTCGGATTTTTCGATTTGTTTGGCGCTCGACGCAGTCGCTGTAGAGTAAGCCGGTAGTCCAAGCGCATGCAAATTCATGGTGGAGCTAGCGGCAGTCGACTGTTGCTGTAGTAACAGTGGGGGAACACACTGTTCTCCAGTAGTTGGTATTGCGAACGGTGTGAAGCGAGAGAGAGATGGAGATAGAGACGGAGATAGACACGAAGACGTGCCTGAGGCAGCCGTAGTGTTGTCGAGTCCAGCTGCGGTGGAGAGGGGAGAGGCGTCGGTGAGTGCGTCTGCTAGTGTGTAGGTAGGATAGGCATGAGAGCCGCCGGCCGCGTAGCTGTGTGTTGTTATTGTTGTGTGTGTATGCTCTACTGAGGAGACACCGGCTGTTTTATTACCAGCTGATAGCGACAAATGATGCTGCATAGAGCGATGCGGATTCGCATTATTATTAGCCAAGAGCGAATCCAAAAGTGCCGGGGCGTTTGTGTACTTGTTTAGGCGGAGATTTCTGAGGTCATCCGTACCGTCAGAGTTAGTAGCAGATAGTTTGCTTGGCGAAAGAGAAGTGTCTGCTATACGCTTTCGGCTATCAACACAACACGTCAGAGAGCCGTCTCCGTTGAACCACACTTCGCGTACACAGTTTCTGTGATAAAGAACTGCACATTTGTTGCACTGGGATGCTTCCAGATCGCCACGAGTTACGTAGGAAGAGCAGAAACCACATTTTTGAAGCCGAGCAGACATGTTAGAGACCGGTCGAAAACAAAACAAAACGTAAGGCGCAGCAGTCAAATGTATTTGAAGACTAGTCCTTGCGCGTGCGCAGAAAAAGCCTGATAAATAGACAAACCTCAAGTTTCTTGTGTTAAAGAATGGATAATCTTTGAGTATGACAAAGATATTGATGCTTTCGAACACACGAAATGAAAGCCAGCAAAGTGAGCCTTCACGTGACCGGTTTATGTGTTTATGCCGTGTTTGAAATAAAACTTAATACAGTTTAAAGACGGAGCACTATTAGAAGCGACTTCTCAACTCAAAAGGCAGAGAGAGAGAGAGAGAGAGAGAGCGCGAGAGAGAGAGCGAGAGAGAGAGAGAGCGAGAGAGAGAGCGAGAGAGAGACAGAGAGATTAATTGATTGATTGATTGATTGATTAATACCATTTATTGGGCCATCTATTGTTTGTATGGCACTTCTGAATTTTACATTACTAACAATATACAGTTGTAATAATATATTTAATAACAATTTATAAAATATGATCGCAAAAGTAACAATTTTGTATATTTGCAGCTTATATCTACATCATTTATATTAAACGGAGGTGTTTATAATAATATAATATATTACAGAAATTTAATAGTTATAGTAGATAATACCAATAATAGTTATAATAAACAATTATTTTTATAACTTTTATAATTTACGGGCGGTTTCCACTTAAATCAGATAGACTCGCCTTGTAGTAATAGAGAGTAAAGGGATGATTTCAACACCGTAAATGATAACGCTGACTTTACTTCATTTGGTAACTTTTCCCAGAATAACAACGTGGTAATTTAGTATGAATTTTTGAAACTGATAATATCCCATTGTGGAATTTTAAATAGCGAGGAATCTAATCATTCAGATCGTCTTGTTCCTTCATCTAAATCTTCGAAAAGTTTCCGAAGGTAACATGGCGAGGAGGTATCGAGTAATTTATACATTGTACACCCTAGGAAATATTTTCGTCTAGTTTCGGGTGTTAGTTAATTTAGTTCTTTATAGAAAGGCTTTAAAGCGACGTCTCGTTTTAGCCTATAAATAAAGCGAATAGTTCTATTCAAAATTCGCAAGAATTTTATATTTAGATATCCGGCTGCATCATTATATACTAGACAAGCATAGTCGAAATGTGTAATATACCATGAACTTTACTAGATATATGAGATATGTGCTGATTCCAGGATAGATCTTGATTAAAACATACGCCTAGGTTTTTTACGGACTTATCAATTTTTATAGTAGGATCTAGTGAAGATTTATCTAAGCGCATATGATTTTGGACAGAGCCAAAAATAATGAGTTTTGTCTTGGTGATGTTTAAGAGCAAACCGTGTTCTTTTGCCCAATTAACAACTGCAGCTACATCACGATTTATTTTTTCAATAGCTACATTTATTTCACTTAGCTTGCACCGGATAAAAATTTGCAAATCATCAGCAAATAACATACCTAGACAATGATTTAATACTTTTAGAAGTGAATTTATAAAGACTAAGAAGATGGTTGGTCCTGGAATCGAGCCCCGTGGTATTCCTGCTGTATTTGGTAAAAAATTTGAAGTCGATCCGTCGAGATTTATCACCGCTTGAGATCTATTTGTTAGATAAGAGTGAAGCCACTTTATTAATTCATTACTGAAATTTAACCCTTTGAGAATTTGAAGTAATTTTGTATGGTTTATACAGTCAAAAGCTGTTTTGTAATCAAAAAGTAACATTAAAGTAAACTCTCCCTCATTTATTCCCTGACGAATATCGTCTGAAATTTTTAGTAATGCTGATTGGGTACTATAGTTTTTACGGAATCCAGATTGAGAAGGTGACAAAAGAGCATTTGATTCTAGATGGTCTTTCAGTTGTTCATTTATAAGGGTGTCGAATATCTTGCTTAAGTGACATAAATTTGCAACAGGTCTAGTTTCCGATGGGGAACTGGGGTAAGTAACTTTGCTTAACGGAACTATTAATGACTTTCTCCAAATTTCGGGGTAAGTTGAGGTATTTATTGAAAGATTAAACAGTGTTGTTAGAAAAGGTATAAGAATGTTTGTGAAATTTTTAAAATAACTGAGAGAGAGACCATCGTAACTACAACCCTTTGCTTTATTTATGCACGATAGTATTGCTCGATGAACTTGAGTACTATCAATTTCATGAAAATTGAACCGAAGTATATTCGATTCATTATGAGTATGCAATATCGATTTTAGTTCTGCGTCTAAGCAGAGTGAATGGCGGAAAGTCACAGAAGAGTAGTAGCTTATTAACTCTGCAGATGAAAAAATATTCAATGGAGAATTTTTCCTATCTCTAACTAACCCTGATTTATCTAAAATTGACCAGATTTTATTCTTATCCCTAATGTTTCTTAGTGTCCCTAAGTAGTAAGATTCTCTGGCAGCTTTTATTTCAGTCTTGATCTCATGCCGCATTAGATTATACTCTAACATTAGTCTTTGGTTTTGATTTCTTTCTGCCCTTTTATATATTTGATCACGCAGTTTACATCTACTTTTGAGATCTTTAGATATCCACGGTGCTAATTGTTCGGTTATAACTCGCGTGCGAACTGGAGCATATTTATTTAATATGTCGATTGTAGAATTTCGAATTGAACTTAGCATAGTATCTACGTCGTTGCACGCAGAAGCCGAGAGTAGGAGATTTGTAATACTACGAGTTATATCTTTTTCTAGAAGATTGAAGGGGCAATTTCTAAAATCTCGGGATGTGATTTCTTTATTTCCTGGCTGAAATGAGCTAGTTGCATAGTCGATGATTAGTGAGTCATGACAGTTTATGAATGGAACTCGTGATTTTCTGTATTCGAGTACTTTGTCCGCACTGTAAGTTCGAATTATATCAAACCACGTATTTATATTTTCTTTATGGTGAGTTACACCAAATGGAGGTTAAAAATAAGAATTTTCTATAATAAAATTTTTTAAATGTTTAGAGTAGAATGAATCACTTAATAGGTCAGAGTTTAAATCACCTGATATTATAATATTCGAATAGAGTGGTGCAAACTTTAAAAGATCATCATATAAATTTGACAAAAGTCGACCGCTTGGAGGGCGATATACTGAAGCTAATAAGATACACGAGTTTTTATTAGGTCTAATTTCTAATAAGAGGTACTCTGGTGTATTTATGGTAGATATTTTTGGAGCATTTAATATTTTATACGTAAACGTATCTCGAATATAACAAGCAACTCCTCCACCCTCTACATATTGCAGGCCACCGACTTTTGAGGGTAGACCTCTGTCATTACGTAATAATAAGTAATTTTGGAGCTTACAGGATTTATCACAGTCGGAAGGGATCAGCCATGATTCAGAAATGGATAGGATATCTACTTGTTCATTTTTAAGAAAAATTTCAATTTCTCCAATATGGCCCTTCAATGAATTTGCATTTATTTGTGCTACTCTTACATAAGATTTACTCTTCATTTGGTTTGATATAATATTCGACTGTGATTGTCAAACTCACGTGCTCAGAAATTTTGTCTTTCCGAACAAATATACGCCCATTTCGGATAACAACTTGAGAACAATTTTTAGAATTAGTTACCCGCGACTGCGCTTGACGCTTAAGTTTGTACACATACGACGGTAATAATTCGCGTAAAAAGACTTTAGTGTTTTTGTAAATAGTAATGTCACATTCGGGAAACACAATTAAAGTTTTAATATCGCCCATTTTTGCTTTAGTCTCCAGAATATACTCTTTCATTTGCACCGCTTTAAATTTGATTATAAAAGCAAATGTGACCGATTTATCGATTTTGAGCACTTTGAGAGCCAGAAGCCGTATTTGACGTATTTTTGGCTGGTGCAAATGGTCTACAATGAAGTACGTCCTGGGTTAAGTGAAGCATATTTAAATGGGTTAACATACGCTTAACTAATTCGGTATATGGCATATCCGAAAGGGTATTCGGAATCCTACTAACTAGTATTTCAGCGGAGGGAGCACCAAAGGCATCAATACTTTTTATATTCTGAATTTCTCTATAAATATAATTATCATTAGCCTGAACATTTTTAACTTGTCCAGAAAGAGTTTCGATGTCTGTTGAGTGCTGCGAGAGTAGTTCGGCATGTTTCTCCACATCCAAATATAATTTTTCTAACTGTGAATTTACCGTGGATAATTTCTGCCATTCGATAATATATGATTTTTGCTACTTGTTTTTGACATTTGTTCAGACGGACTAAGATTATTCCAATCTGGTGGTAAGAGGTCAGATACATTTTGGTTTATTGATTCGATTTACTGCTTATTTTTATCTTTGTCTGAATGCTTTGCACTGTCCCGCCATTGTGAAAAATTTCCTGGTGCAAAATTTAACTGAGATGACATATTTTCCGACAAGTTTGACATTGAGTTTACAGGAGAAGGAAGATCAGACATATTCATTTCCACAGAATTTGAAGCGTTTTCACCAGAGCCACTCATGGAAAATTTGTCGCTGTTTGGTAGAGAGGGTGAAAAAATTATATTTTGCAAATTAAACAAGAAATTACAGCCTTAGATATATTTCTTTTACATTTTGCACACTTGACCATTTAAGTAAGACTATAGTGCTGTAATAAGCTTAAACTAATATGTACATTAAAATAATCTAATTTCTAACTGAAAAAAAAATAACGCAATAACTAAAATTTACATAAAAATTGAAAAATATTCAAGAAGATGCAATTTTAATTTGAAAGTCATGTAAAGGTCATCTAAATGTTGTCTTTACGATAAAGTTATCTTAAAGTTAAATTGAAGACAACCACAAAATAACTGAACGACATGTTAACTGGGTTGAGACTTTCCGATGCTAACTGGGGTTTGACGCACGTGGATGAGGTACACTAAAACTGTTACCCCGCTACACGCAAAACGGCACTAAGAAGTTTTACCCGAACAAGGTGAAAACATTCCTTGAAAATGGTCTAGCCTTGCACCGGCGCACGAGAATAATCGATAATAAAACGTACAATTTGTATGATCGCACATTTAATTATAGTCACCCTAGCACAAAACAATCACTCAACGTATTTGATGAGTAGATGTGACGCGCTGAGACAATCTGCTATACGAAGAGCCCTGCTGCCTCTGATGTGTAGTACGGGAAGCACGGTGGTTTGTGCCGTTTGTGGAGCGATGCCGCGATGAAAAGGATGGTCAGACAGATGGTCAGCTCCGTCTTCACTGCTACATGAAGATGGACGTCGACCACTAGATAACCACAAACGTTTACGTAGCAAACAAATTCGGGCATACCTGGCTCAAATTAACAAGCCGTGCCAATATGCTCGTAGTACGCAAGAGCCAGCGAGATCCCGACTTGCCTGCAATAAGAATTTACATTCGGGGAGTGTAAAAATATGTTATAAATCGGGTTCGAAAGTAAGCGTAACGGCTAAACGTGCGATTTGTATGAACTCACCAGAGAGAGTGGAAGAGGGAGAGAGAGAGAGAGAGAGAGAGAAGGCAGGTGAAAAGTGGCCAGCACTCGACAAGGGACGTATATGAAAGTCCAAAAGTAAGAGACCCGAGAACTAGACCTTTGCACATGTATTGCAAAGGTCGAGCCACTAATTCTTTGGTGTATAAAAGGAGCCATTATAAGGAATAACATTTTATTGAGATAAAATTTGGGTTCTCAGTTAAAATGAGATAAGATAATATATAATTAAGATTATCTCAGTTATATATTATCATCTTATATTTATTTATTTGTAAAAATGGTATTACATTATATATATTTAAAATCACTGAAAATTCATTGGCACTTGCAAGGAGTTTCTACGACTTGCAGGAAGCGGTTTTTGAAGAGGCTTCAGGAAGTTGTTTCTGGTACCTAAAAATGATGTCTAGCATCCGTAGTTTTATCTCATAGGCTCTTGGGGTCAAGATATGACCTTTTGTATTAAAAATACACATTATTTCAGTAAAAAGTGATACCTATACTTCGTATCATAAGTCTGCAAGATTCTTTGCTAGAGAATTGATGTAACAAGATACTAAAATTGACTAAAGGAGCTTTAATTTAAATTTCTTTTCATATAAAAATATTATTCAGTTGCAACGATGTGAACAATCAAAAATGATGACGAAAAATACATGGAAAAGTACTCAATTTAAAAAGATGAAAATCCTCCTTTTTTATGCGTGTTAGCTTTCTCACACTAAACTACTTATTCGCTAAACTACTTGCAGCTGAAGCATACAGAATTCTTGTTGAGACTTAAGGTGATCATGCTCTATTGGAAATAACATTCAGAGATTAGTTTAGACGCTTCAAAAATAATGATTTGGATATTGAAGATAAAGAACTCTGGTGTACCGAGAAAATTAGAAGACGAAGAATTGGAGGCATTACTTTGTGAAGACTCATGTCAAACGCTAGTTGAATTTGTTTCATTAGGAGTTGATCACACAACAATTTCGAAGCGTTTATTAAAATTTTAAAGTATTAGAAATGATTCAGAAGCAAGGACATTGGATGCCGTACGAGTTGAAGCCGAGAGACGTCGAACGGCGTCTTTGCACATGTGAATGGCGGCTCCAACGGCAGAAAAGGAAAGATTTCTTGCATCGTATCGTGACGGGCGATGAAAAATGGATATACTACGAGAACCCTAAACGTAGAAAATCGTGGGGTAAACCCGGCCGTGCAAAAACATCGTCGGCAAAGCCGAATATCCATGGTTTCAAGCTTCTGCTCTGCATTTGGTGGGATCAGATGATTCATCGAAGATAATTTTTTAATTTTTTTTTTATGTTCTACAAAACGGCAACAATTTATGTATTAATAAATTATTTATTTTGAAAATAAGAACATTTTTGAAAAAGTTTTTCCTAAACATCATTTCTAAACATCTTTCCTCGAAAGCCAGGAACCAGAGAACGAAGCAATCAATAACCGGGCACGATTGTGCGGACAGTTCATCGATACGACCATCGCGAAAAACATTAAGGATGGCACACACACCGGTGAACCAAAAGATCACCGACTGACCGCACTACTGTTAGCCACAGAAGTTCACAGAAACCTGGAACAGTCACTGCGTGGATCAGCTGAGAACGTCGAAGTAGTAAACGACCACCCCATCGACAGAAACAACACGAACACACCTGTGGAAACCAGAACGCTGAGTGAAGAAACGATAACGTTAGTGTTATCCCAAGAAAATTCTTTCCAGTTGATCCAGGAAAAAAGATCGCTCAGACAGCAACTCAACGACCCGAAGAGAGAACAAGTGCTGTCCAGTACAAGGCATAAGAAAGGCAGACGTTCTGCGAACGTCCAGGATAGGTACAGGTTATTCGGCGACACGTAAGTGGACGAACGTATAGACGCTCTGGCACACCCACCCACGGCGAGTGGAACCTGGGAAGGATGGGGAGAGGGGACTAGTAGTCGAGGATCGACTACAACCGGTAGTCGTCGAGAAATCCGACCAACCTATGAGCGGCTAAGTGACCAGTCGTCTAGTCCAGAAGGACGTACGATTTCATCGACAACTCCCTTAGTCGAAGCTGGAGCAACGACGTGAAGAACGAAAGCGTTTCTGCAAACGAGCATGCCCTCTCGCAAAGGGGAGGACAACTTAAATGAGATACGAAGCAACGACGATAAACTCTGATGCCCAGCCACAATCAAATAGGTCTTCTCCCGAAGGAGAGACCGATGTGAACAAACCGCCCCGTACAGGCTCGAGATTCACTGCAGAGGAGTAGTAGCGAAATACAAAGAGGGAGGGAGAGAGAGAGAGAGAGAGAGAGAGAGAGAGAGAGAGAGGGAGAAGCTTCGTCGCCGACTCTTCATTCTCGTCGCTACGATTATCTGTAGATTTAGAGGTAAGGGTTAGCCCTTTGGAGAGCGCGCTTGCGCAAAGGGCCACATTACAAGTAGTGTTCCGTGCCCTATTATTTTATTAACAACGAATTGCCGACGAGGAAGAGGTTCACGCGCTACCGAATACCTCTCGTTCCTGCGGCGTGTTCAGCAACGGTCGTACCGAACACGCATTTGAAGCTCGACCTGCGTCACTGTTGTTGTTGCCATTGCTATTGTTCGTTATCCATTGTTATTATTTCTGTTAGTAATCTGTTATTATCCATTTATCATAGTTGTTATCTTATTTTTGACTGACAATATATAGTTTATTTTTATTGTTAAGTTTTTGCGTTATTATTCAATCCCAACCCGCCTAATCAACGAATCGAGTTAGGCCGGTAATCGAAGCTATATTTCATTCGCGTTACGATAAAGCAGCCATCGCGTTTTCGCGGCACTTCAGGTCGCGAAAACTAGTACATGGAGGAAACTCCGCACAAAGTCGAGTCCTGGAGGACTCGACGTGAACGTGGGAGACCATCTCAGCTAAGCCAAGTTAAGGCTACTCGGTGCATGCCAGCAGGTCACGCTTAATTGTTAATTTGTTTATTTAACGAATAAAGCACCCCGCCACAGTTTAAATGTAAATAAGATTGCACACAAAATTTGTATTCGCAAAGTGAGAGTGTGGGGCCACGCACATGTGTAGAGCCGACCCTGGAAAAATCACAGTGACGAGATGTTCTGCATTCTCAGTGCCGGAAGTTTCACACTGTTGCTAGTCACAGTGCCGAGAGATTTGACTGTATTTATATTAAATATAATCAGATTCCCTTAATTCCTAACCATCTAAAATTTTGTGAATGATTTGTTATCATAGATTTCCGAGATATGCCTGTTTAAACTAACAAGGAGAGTGCAATCTGTGTGGGAAGCGATTTTCTATCAACCTCAAGGAGGTGGTTTCTGATACCTAAAAATGAAGCCTATCACCCGTACTCTTTTCCAATGGGCCCCTGCTCTCGAGATATGAAGTATTTTGCTTCAAATATGCGTTATTTTAATGAAAAAATATATCTATTTTTTTGATAATAACTCTACAAGCTTTTATGATATAAAAATTGGCCCGAAAGATAATTAAAATACGTGAAATGAGCTACAATATATACTTTGTTTTGTATCAAATTATTATTCTAATCCAAAGTTATTAACAACTGAAGATGATGATTTAAAATGCAGAAAATTCATCGAATTAAAGAGTTAAAATTCAACGAATATTCATACATTTTTAATCATCATCTTTAGTTGTTAATATGTTGATTTTGCTGCAGTACTTTATTAAAAAAAAAATCTGCAGCTAAAACACACAGAAATCTTGTTGAGACTTACGGTGACCATGCTCTATCGGAAACAACATGCAGAGATTGGTTTAGATGATTCAAAAATAATGATTTTGATATTGAAGATAAGGAACGCTCTGGTGCGCCTAAAAGTTTGAAGACGAAGAATTGGAGGCATTACTTTGTGAAGACTCATGTCAGACGCTAGTTGAACTTGCAAAATCATTAGGAGTTGATCACACAACAGTTCTGAAGCATTTGAAAGCATTAGGAATTATTCAGAAGCAAGGACATTGGGTGCTGTACGAGTTGAAGCCGAGAGACGTCGAACGGTGTCTATTCACATGTGAACAGCTGCTTCAACGACACAAAAGGAAAGGTTTCTTGCATCGTATCGCGACGGGTGATAAAAAATAGATACACTACGATAACCGTAAGCGTAGAAAATCGTGGAATAAACCCGGCCACGTATGAACATCGTCGGCGAAGCCGAATATCCAAGGTTTCAAGTTTCTGTTCTGCATTTGGTGGGATCAGCTGGGTGTAGTTTATTATGAGCTTCTCAAACCGGATGAAAGTATCACAGGAGATGACTATCGACTACAATTGATGCGTTTGAGCCAAGCATTGAAGGAAAAACGGCCGCTGTACGCGAAGAGACACGACAAAGTGATTTTGCAGCATGACATCGCTCAGCCGCATGTTGCAAAATCAGCGAAAACCTGCTTGGAAATGTTTAAATGAGAAGTCCTGCCCCACCCGCCGTATTCACCCGACATTACTGCTTCTGATTATCACTTGTTCCGATCGACGGCAAATGGCCTGGCTGAGCAGAACTTTCATTCTTATGAAGATGACAAAAAATGGGTTGACTCTTGGATATTCTCAAAAGATGTGTCGTTTTACCGACGTTGAATTCAAATGCTGCCAGAAGGATGGGAAAAAGTAGTGGCTAGCGATGAACAATACTTTGAGTGACATGTTTTATTACTAATTTTTTAAAATAAAGCATTAATTTTCACGAAGAAACAGCGAGAACTTATTCAACATCCCAATATATTATACCTTTAAATTATAAATAAATGTTGTGATGTAATTTTTATTTGTTTGGTGTCATGTACTTAAAAATAAAATTTTAAGAACCATTATATAAACAAAAATAAAAAGCTAAAGATTTTAAATTATTATTTTACTAGTGCTACAATTTTAAAGTTTCGCACATGTTCCATTTCAAATATCAGTATAGCTGGTATAGCATGTCTTGTATAGGACGATGTCTATTTTACCGACTGAGCGATAATTACATGTTTACTTTTATGATTAAATCAGGAAAGTTTTATAGTTTTATATGTAATTTGACTGTTAGAAGGAGTAGATTTCTTTGTGTCTTCTTTTCGCAAAACCAGCATATACAATCAACAGACTAAGAGTAAACAATACTTTTTTTAGAGAAATGTAGAATATGAAGCCACGTTACCAATTGTCTGGTTAATTACACAATTCTGAAATGTATGTCTTTAATTGTTGAACATGTTTAAATTGTTTACACTTTGCAAGTATTCTTTTTTATAAATTTTACTTTAGTGGCATAAATATTTTCAGGTTATATGAGTGTAAGATGACATATTTAATGTCAAAATAGTTACTTCAATAAATAGAAAAAGTCAGAAAAAGTAGATTTGACGCAGGTAAGGTATTCAAATATATTAGTAAACGAATTGACTCTTTTAAGGAATATAAGCTCAGCACGCTGTTACTCAACTTTGTATTTTCAGCTCCTGCGCTTAGCCTACTGAGTACCCAAATCAATGAAATAAGATTTTAGAGGGTAAATACATACTCTTTTTATGTATAACAATGTGACAGTGGTGAACATTAACATTCATAAGTTGCAGGTAAATAGATAAATGATTGAGCATACTATTTTTGTGAATATTTATGTTTAAACATATTTTTTTCAAAACTTAATTATCATAACCTACTTTGTAAGGGTTGCGCAACAGTTCTTCGTGACTTCGCTCTTTAACTGTCTTAATTTTAGCATGAAATGTTCATAAAAAAGAATGTATACCAATCCATCATAACCCCTTGCACACAGTGATAATCAAACACATGTCTGTTTTTAAAGGTTTCTTCAAAGTGGCTACTTCAAAGGGTGGCGAATCTGAATAAAACAAGTCTTAAATGTCATCTTTTTCTATATTATATCATGTTTCTTAGAAAAAATACTTGTTAAATTAAATTAAAGGATTTTAGTGTTTACTTTATCTTCTTCCTTAAATTGCAATATACTTGTCATTTTTATTTTTCACCACAGTTTTAAATAGAATAAATAATTTCATATTGGAACAATTTATAAAGTTTGAGGAAGCTAAGTGCCAATGAATTCGCAGCGTTTTCTTTAAATTGTATTAATTACAAACTGAAATTTAATTTTCGGCGGTCTGAGTATAACATTTTAGGTCCCTTCAGTAACTTGGTGTATATTTATATTCTTCAGTATGGAGAATCCGAATCTCTTGGTAACCAAGATTAAGAATGACAAGATTTGTTGTTAATAACGATTTGTGGTTAAAAATCACCACTTTCACGTTTTTCTCTATTAAATATGTATTTTATATAAATAAGCCATATTTTTATTTGGCTTTTCCTGTATGGAGAGTCCGAATTTCTTGATTTCCAAGCCCAAAAATGGCCCAATTTATGGTTATTTAAGATTTTTTGTAAATAAATCGCTATTTTTACGTTGTTCTTTATTAAGTATGTATTTTATAATAAAATCCATACTTTTATATTATTTTTCAGTATAAAGAATCCGAATTTATTCGTTACTAAAACCAGAAATGGTTAGATGTTATGCTATTTACCAGTTTTGTTAAAGAAAATCTTTAATCTTTAATCTTTAACCTTTATTTTATTAAATATGTTTTTAAATACATAAAACATACTATTATTTATATTTTGTAGTGTGAAGAATCCGATGTAGTAAAAAAATAGTGAATTTTTACTGACAATCGTAAATAACCTAAAATCTGATCATTCTTGGGCTTGGCAACCAACAAATTCGGATTCTCTATACTGATAAACAATATAAAAGTATGGCTTATTTATATAAAATACATATTTAACAAAAAAATAACGTAAAAATAGTAATTTTTGACAAAAAAAATCATAAATAACCGAAAAACTGGCCATTTTTGAACTTGCACGGTGGGCAGGAAGGAGCGATAGGTTTGACCAAAATGACGATAAAATCGGCTTGCGGGGCGGTATTCGGGCATGAATATACATCTCAAATCCGTTTGAATCGAAATCCGATCGGCTCCTGTTTTCGAGATATCGTCAATTTACGTATTTTAGCTAAATTATTGATGCAAGCGAATGAGTTGTACCTTAAGAATGCATGGAACTTCATTATATAATCAACGAGGATATACAAAATATGTAGATATCATGTATATGATATATAAGTATGATATATTGTGTATATACATGTAGACCTGGTTATCAAATAAATGGAATGATGTATATATATATTTATACATATATAAATATATAATTTAAATAAGAAGTCATTTATTTATCATATTTAGGCTGGTGCATTGGATGTATAAGTGCATTATATTGATGATACGTACTTTTCCACAACTTTTAATTTTGTTCAGAAAGTTATTATCAACGAAAAAAATCATATTTCTTTATATATTTCCTGAAGAAAATTGAACGACAGCCTTTTTTAGTTTTGTAATATAAGTAGGATCCTGAATAGAGTTGCTTTTGTTCCTTTCCCAAAGTTTCAAAAATTTTCTGTGCACTGATTCGCCAGCCTGCTCAGACCATAATCCTAGCCCATCATCATTGTCCAAATATGCAAGGCAGTCTTTTAAGTGGTTCAGAAGTACATGGATTTTTAACGATTCAGAGACTCCAGTGCTTTTAAAAGCTTCCGACGATGCAATCAAATTTTGATCCAAATCAACTCCGGAATTCGTTGTGGAAAAACAAGACTCAACGTCCTTGTTCATTTCTGTAAATACAAAGATGAAAGGCTCTATTTGACTATTTTCGACTTCCCCAGAAATATCAGGTGCTCGAAGTTTATCTGCTTCCTTCAGTAGTCGTCGGCAAGCATTTCCTTCAAAAGCTCTGCCCTGATAATTTTTTGAAATTAAACCCAATTTTGTTGGCCACAGTTTAGCTTTCTCTTCTCCTAAAAATAAAACTAGCCCATCCCAAAACAGATGATTGACAAATCCCTGCAGAATATGTAGTTCGGGGATTACACATTTTTGAATCATATAAACATCATCGTTCTCCTCAAAGAGAGGACGGTTAACTGTGCTATGACATTCCTTAGCCTTTTTTTTATCCTTGCGTAAGGATTCGAATTTTTCATAATCTTTCTTCAAATTTCAATAAGTTTTCAATTTCACAGAGTCATCATCGACCTCTTCAGAACTTGTATCTGTCTCTTTTTCTAAGGTACGTAACTCGTGTAATGTAACGAAACAATAAGGGCAAGGATAAGTTGATAATGCAGTTTGCTGACCAGTGGCCAGCAGTAAAACTTTAAAATCTGAAACGAATCTGAACGGTATATTGTTAAGTTGAGTTAATGAAACTAAAAGTTCAAGATTTTCACAAGTTTCTTTTATTAGAGGAACTACACACAGCAAATAAGTCTATTAACACTGATTAATTTAGCGTTTTTACTAGTACTTGCTTCATTACAATCAGTATCTGCGGCATAATCTTCTGTCAAAATTGACATACAAATTTTAAAAAAACCTTGCCCTCCGTCTGCCATTACTTTTATCTTGGGAAAACCAATCTGGTTTCGCTTGTCTATGACTGAGTCGAGTAGCTCTTCAGCATCTGCCCAAATTACAGGCCTATTTTCTTTTTTATCATTTGTAGTGTCGAACTGAAAAATATTATCCTTGTAAATGTCCTCTAACGTTTTAAATTTTTGGGATATGTTTTTCTCGTAGGATGTAGAAACGGAGTTTCTCCCTGCGCCGCTCCTTAAAAAATTTGTCATTTTTTTCATTTGATTGCATGCAGAATCAGTGTTCACTTGATAATTGTCCAAACTTTCAGCAGTAAAAAAAGCTTCCTTACTCGGTTTTGGATTCACAGTTACTCTAACTTTGGAGCCAAAAGTATTTAAAGTTATTTTTTCATTATTTTTATCACTGCTTGACCGTTTCCGCTTTAAAATAGAACTCGCAATTTGATTTTGTTGTCGTTCAGGTAGCTGCTCTACTATGTTCATTACATTTTTACCAGCAGCACTATCAGATGTAGAAGCAGTAGAGCATGCATGATATATGCCTTTACCTACTTTCTGAAAGCAAGTTTTGCAAATTTCAAATGAACTCCTTGAATCTTTTATACTCTTTTCGGTTTCTCTGACTCATCAGAAGTTCTAGTTTTTTTAGGCAAAATTACATCTTCATAGTTTGGCATACTCTGTAAAGGTCTTTTTTTTAAACATTTTTTTCTCGTTTACAAAGTGCAAGACGATAAGAGACGTAAATATTAATGGAAACTTCGAATTAGATAGATCAAAATCTTCATTTATGTATTTTCGAATCAGTCCTTCATGAGACATAGTTATCAAAAAATCTTGTGATCTTTCCTTTGAAACTTATTTTTCTACCACATGGCGCACAAATTTTCATTCTATTCTCCTCATGATTACACTTATGATCCATTTTAGAATGAATGGATTCATAATTCTTTACTGGAAGAGAAGATGCCATATTTATCCGTTAGCCTGCCAGTCAAACGTGATCTCTAACACGAAAAATATCAAAACTATCCAAAACACAACCAAGAAGCATCAAAAATCTGATTGTCTTATATGACAAAATCATCTCCATTATCATAGAAGAAAGCACGCAGCCACCTAGCGGTGAGAATCGAAGTTATAAATTTTATATGGAAATTTAGTGAAACCCAAAAATTTATAATTTATGTAATATAAATTTATAACACGATAAAGTTTGGATTTAGCTATATATATATATATATATATATATATATATATATATATATATATATATATATATATATATATATATGTGTGTGTGTGTGTGTGTGTGTGTATATATACAGGGTGTCAATTAAGTCCCGGGACGGCTGAATATTTTCTAAAGTACTGCTTTTCTGGAAGAGGTCAAGGTCATTCCTTAAGTAGCTTTGAACAAGGAACCCAACGGTGACCTTGGATTTGACCTTGAACCTCATTTTCAAGGTTGTTTCGAGGTCGACCTCATATTTTCAAATGGAAACCCTTATTTTTGATACCGGATTCGGAAGGAGCGAGAAATTTCAAGTATTAATTGTGACCTTCAATTTGACTTTGGACTTGACCTTGAAGGTCATTTGAAGGTCAACTGGTTTTTTTAATCGGAAATACCAGTAATAATACCGGAAACCGATAGAGCGAGAAATTTTACATTCTGTCCTTATTCTCACTTTTAGCGTTACCCAGAAACAACGACGTGGACGTAGTAAGATCTGTTTCCTTTGGGGTGCTTGATTAACAAAGTTTAATGGCAATAACATCGTGGATTTGAAGAAAATGAAATTTCGGTAGTAGATCCTAACTCAGCGACCCCAAAAATCCCCGAGTACTCATTTCCAGACAAAAATGTGCTGTTCCCAAGATTTTCATCCGCCATCTTTAATTCGCCATTTTGGATTTGGAAAAATCGAAATTTTAGTAGTAGATTCTAACTCAGCGACCCCAAAAACCCCCAAGTAAAATATTTCAAGACAGAATAGTCACTTAAAAGGAATGTTTACAAAAGAAAATGATTGTTAGATAAAATAAACGTTTGTTAAAATTGTTTCCAAACTCATTTCAAGTTTGTAAATAGATAAAGACAAAGATTGATGTCAGGAATTTATCATTACAGTTTATGAGTTAGCGGTTCCTGAATTTAAGAGCTCTTGCTAATCAAGCATTTAAAAAAAACAGAATTTATTAGATATTTTGCGTTGTTCCTGGATTGTACTTCCGGCTGATAGTTTTCGAACAAAATAAGTTTTCGAGTTCAAATTGGTAGTTCAAATTCGTAGGTATTTAAGTACTCACAATTTATTTTATCTAAAAATTCCTTTTGGAAAAACTCGTTTTCCTTTGCAACTGATAAGTTTTTCTTTTGGTTTCAATTTGTGTACTATTCTTATCTAATTAAAAAAATGGCGTATGCTAAACTTTCGGAGCGAGAACGGATAAGTTTGTTGGTGATGCGTGGTTGGGGAGATCGAGTTCGATCTTACCTTGAAGTGCGTACACTATTCAATAACAATTTCCGTAATCAAGATAGACAAACGCCTATTTCAAAATCTACAGTCGAAAGGACTGTACGGCGCTTCGCAGAATTTGGGACTATTAGTGATCTTCAGAGAACTGGTCGCCCAACATCTGTTGCAACTGAGGAGAAGCAGATTGAAATTGCTCAAGCGTTTATTGAAAATCCGCATCTCAGTTTACATAGAGCTGGGCATGAGCATGACGTTTCTCATGAATGCGTACGAAAAATTCTGAAAAGCATTCATTTTCATCCTTATAAAATCCATTTGGTACATGAGCTTAATGAAGATGATCCGGTTCGTCGGCTCGAGATTTGCGAAACTATGATGAATAGAATAGACGCAGAGGCTAATTTTTTATACAATATAGTTTTTTCGGATGAGGCTACTTTCACTTTAAATGGTGAGGTTAATAGACAAAATTGCAGATATTGGTCTGACTCAAATCCTGCGTGGATGTTGGAAAACCACACACAATATCCACAAAAGGTGAATGTGTGGGCTGGTATCTTTAACGATACTCTCGTAGGCCCTTTCTTTATCGACGGTAATCTCACTGCAGCTTTATACGAACAGTTACTAAGGGATCAAATAATACCACGAATTAGAGAGATAGCAGGTGATGATTACGATGTAACTTGGTTTCAGCAGGATGGAGCAGCCGCTCATTTTGGTCGAGACGTTCGAACATATTTGGATGTTCAGTTTCCTCGTAGATGGATTGGAAGGAGGGGTGAAATCGAGTGGCCGGCTAGATCTCCGGATCTGACACCACTCGATTACTTTCTCTGGGGTTACCGCAAGAGTAAAGTTTATGCCACTAAACCAAACAATTTAGAGGATCTGCGCAATCGGATTATGCAAGAGGCTGCTAGAATTGATAGAGCAATGATTCGCGATGCTGTTACTCATTTTTACAATCGTCTAGCTTTCTGTCAAGAAGTTGAAGGTTTTCAGTTTGAGCATCTCCGTTAAACTTTGAACCTTTGAGTGAGAGGCAAGGGGACTCACGTTAATCAAGCACTCCAATCGTGAGAGGCGCGGGGACTCACTAATCAAGCACCCCAATCGTGAGAGGCAAGGGGACTCACGTTAATCAAGCACCCCAATCGTGAGAGGCAAGGGGACTCACGTTAATCAAGCACCCCAATCGTGAGAGGCAAGGGGACTCACGTTAATCAAGCACCCCAAAGGAAACAGATCTTACTACGTCCACGTCGTTGTTTCTGGGTAACGCTAAAAGTGAGAATAAGGACTGAATGTAAAATTTCTCGCTCTATCGGTTTCCGGTATTATTACTGGGATTTCCGATTAAAAAAACCAGTTGACCTTCAAATGACCTTCAAGGTCAAGTCCAAAGTCAAATTGAAGGTCACAATTACATCCCTTGTTCAACACATCCATACTTGAAATTTCTCGCTCCTTCCGAATCGAGTATCAAAAATAAGAGTTTCCATTTGAAAATATGAGTTTGACCTCGAAACAACCTTGAAAATTAGGTTCAAGGTCAAATCCAAGGTCACCGTCGGGTACTCCGTAAAGATTTACCTAGGGTATGACCTTTGTTTGTTTTGTTTTACCACTGAACTCGCGAGATTTTTAAGAAGTTATTATTTGACCTCTATTTGACCTCTAGGGGTTACCTCAACCCCATATCTCAATACATATCCGGATGTCAAATTTTCCGCTCTTTCCGATTCCGCTATAAAAAATAGGGGTTCCCGTTTGAAAAAATGAGGTTGACCTCAAATTAACCTTGAAAATGAGGTTCAAGGTCAAATCCAAGGTCACCGTTGGGTTCCTTGTTCAAAGTTACTTAAGGAATGACCTTGACCTCTTCCAGAAAAGCAGTACTTTAGAAAATATTCAGCCGTCCCGGGACTTAATTAACACCCTGTATATATATATATATATATATATATATATATATATATATATATATATATATATATATATATATATATATATCTATATCTCTATATCTCTATATATAAAAATACTTGTCCTGACTGACTGACTGACTGATTCATCAATGCCCAGCCAAAACCACTCATCCGATTAACTTGAAAATTTGTGAGTACCTTCTACCCACATAGTAGGTGCTCACTAAGAAACGGTTTTTTGAAATTCCACCCCCAGGGGATGGAAAGGGTTAAAATGTGTTTTTTCGATTTTTTACTATATTTCTGCGGGAAAAGGAGATTTCGAGACGGTTCTCGCGGCAAAAAGTCTGGAATAACAGCAGGAAAAAAGCAATTTCTGGGTTTTTCGGAATTTCACCCCCAGGGGGTGAAATGCGTCGAATATGCATTTTTCGTTTTTTCACTATATTTCTGTGGGGAAAGAGATTTCAGGATGGTTATTGCGGCATTATATCTGGAATATCATTACTTAGAAAAAAATTTCTTAGCTTTTTAAATTTCACCCCCAGGGGGTGAAATTCGTCAAATGTGCACTTTTTCCAGCTGTACTATATTTATGTGGGGGAAAGAGATTTCAGGATGGTTCTTGCGGCATCATATCTGGCACGACATTAAGAAAAAAACAATTCGAAAAAATCACACCCTCCGTGCGTGCAAACGGTTGAAACGTTTCTTCCATTTCTTACTAAATTTTCGTAGAGAAAAAATTTCAGTATAACAGAACGAGACTGTTTCCGTGTCGTAACTTTCGAAATGATAATACGAAGGGAACGTGCAGTGTTGATATCTCTCATGAATTTTAAAGTATGTAATACCGATAAAGAGCCGCTAGATGGCTACGCTGAGCTTCAACCACAAGAGAAATAATCGAGTCTCATTATATATAGAGGCAATGAAGCCTTGAAAAGGCATTAGGAGTCTGAGAACTCTAGCCTATTGTGAGTAATATCACGGTTTTCCTGCGTTGTCACGATGATTGTGGAAATATTGAGCATAAATGGCGTTATGACGCCACATAAAGCAGTTCCCATGCTGGCGGATGGTGCTTGCCTCTTCAATGCAATATCTTTTCATCTGTGCGACACTCAAGCTTTGTCTCGGGAGATTCGTATTCAGATTGTAGATCATATTGTTAACAATTGGCAATATTTTTCGATCATGTCTCATGATGATATAGGAAATAATTATAGAAATTCTGAGGAATACTCGATCGATATGTTAAAACATTCCACTTATGGAAGTTAATGCGAGTTAGTAGCTGCTGCACAAATATTTGGTTTCACTTTTGAGGTATATCGCAATGGACATCTGTATGAAAGATTCGGTGTAGAAGGAAGTCCCATTAAGAGACTTCGTTTCACATTAGACTTATCAAACGGACATTTTGATGTTTATTTACCTTGCAATGACGCTACAACTGTTCAAAATATTTCTGATAAAATACCGAGTCCCGCAAAGCGTATGGAAATTTCTGATCCAATATCCAGTTCTGCTAAGCGTAATAAGAAACGTCGTGCAAGATTCACAAATAACGTAAGGAAAAATCAACTCAAAAGAGCCGCTAAAAAATATCAGATGAATCATCCGGAAGTTCATAGAGTCGCTGCTTCTTCTTATCAGCAAAATCATCCGGAAGCTCATAGAGCCGCTGCTTCTTCTTACCAGCAAAAACATCCGGAAGCTCATAGAGCCGCTGCTTCTTCTTACCAGCAAAATCATTCGGAAGTTCATAGAGCCGCTGCTTCTTCTTACCAGCAAAATCATCCGGAAGTTCATAGAGCCGCTGCTTCTTCTTACCAGCAAAATCATCCGGAAGTTCATAGAGCCGCTGTTAGTGTTTATGAACAAAGCCATCCAGGATTACGCTCAGAAAGGCGCTTACTTCCATGGAAGATTAAAGCTTTTTCCGGAATGAAATACGATCCAGAGATATCACATGAAACCGATAAAACTGTATCCATCGGCACTATGAGTCACAAATGCAAACAATGTGGCGCTTTAAAGTATAAAACTGAGCCACCCTGAATGTGCTGCACTGCCGGCAAAGTGCAACTGCCACCTACTTTGCGTCTTCCCGAACCACTTTTCAGATTGATCATGGGCTCTCACCCGGACCATGTACATTTCATGGACAGGATTAGAAAATATAATAGCTGTTTCCAAATGACATCTTTCGGAGCCAAACAAATCAAGGAACATGGATTTATGCCTACTTTCAAAGTACATGGTCAAGTGTATCATTTAATTGGTGGTCTACAACCTTTGCCCCAACAAAATCCTCAATTTCTACAGATTTATTTTGTTGGAGAGGATGAAAGAGAGGTACGTATAAGATCTGGTCACATCCCTGACGTACGCCAGGATCTGGGAAAACAACTGCAGACGATGTTGCATCGTTATAACTCCTACATAAAGGATTTGAAGACTACTCTCGAAAAAAATACCTCAAAATTGTAAAAACTTCGAAGTTGTAATTCATGCTGATAGGAAGCCAGCCAATGCTCATCGTGGCCGATATAGTGCTCCAGCAGCAAGTGAAGTTGCATTGGTCATAGTTGGGCAGCAGTTTGAAAAAAGGGATATTGTATTACAAAGTCATGATGATAAGTTACAAAAAATAAATGAGGTGCATCGTTCGTATGATGCCTTACAGTATCCTTTACTGTTATGCCGGGGTGAGGACGGTTACTCTGTAGATGTTTATCAGATCGATCCAAAAACAAATTTACCTCTTAAAAAAACAGTATCTGCAATGAATTTCTATTCATACCGCATCATGATCCGAGAAACAGAGATCAACCATTTTCTGTACTGTCGATCTCTCTTTAATCAATTCTTAGTAGATATGTACGCGAAAATTGAAACAGAACGATTAAACTTTATTCGGAACAACCAGGCGCAACTTAGAGTAGACAATTATATGCACCTAAAAGATGCTATTGGAAGACAAGATACCGATGTCGCCGAACTAGGTCAGATGGTAGTACTTCCATCGTCTTTTACTGGATCACCACGGTATATGCATGAAAAGGCCCAGGATGCTGTGACGTACGTCCGCAATTTTGATCGTCCGGACTTATTTATAACATTTACGTGTAAACCCCGATGGAGCGACATTACAGAAGCATTACTACATGGCCAAAAGTCTTACGACCGGCATAATATCATAGCTGGGGTCTTCCACTTGAAAGTGAAATCGCTTATACGAGGGTAGTTCAATAAGTCTTTAGAATGACCAACAGATGGCGCGCGAATCGCTCCAAATCATCTGTTTTCAGTCAGCACCACTCCCGACTAGATATATGGTGCAGTCACAGTCCACATATTCTGAGTTTACGTGTTTTTATAACCAATTGAAAAAAAAAAATTGCTTGTTACGAAAAATGGAAAAAAACGAGTTCAGAGCGGTAATTAAACATTTTCATTTAAAGGGTTTAACTCCATATGAGATAAAAAATGAATTGGACTCAGTTCATGGCACATCTGCCCCTGCCTTAGCAACGGTTTATAACTGGGTAAATGAATTTAAGCGTGGTCGTACATCAATAAGTGACGAACCACGTTCAGGAAGGCCCGTAGAAGCAACTACTCCCGAAATCATCAATAAAATCCACGATATGGTGTTGAAGGATAGAAGATTAAAAGTGTGTGAGTTAGCTGAGGCCACAAGGATATTTATAGGTGCAGTTGTTTCAATTCTACATGAAAAATTAGGCATGAAAAAGCTATCGGCAAGATGGGTGCCGCGTTTGCTCTCAGCTGAGAATAAACGCAATAGAGTGGTCGCCTCTGAGGCTCTTTTGGCGCGCATAAGTCGGAATCCTGAGGAATTTTTTCGTCGATTTGTGACTGTGGATGAAACATGGATACACCACTACACTCCTGAGACAAAGGAGCAATCCAAACAGTGGATTTCCACTGGCGAACCAGCTCCAAAGAAGGCAAAGACCGTAAAGTCAGCTGGTAAGGTTATGGCTACAGTTTTTTGGGATGCACGTGGAATTATACTTATTGACTACTTGGAAAAGGGTAAAACAATTACTGGTGAGTATTATTCATCATTATTATAGCAGCTGAAAGAAGAAATTAAAAAAAAACGACCACATTTGGCGAGAAAAAAAATTCTCTTTCATCACGCCAACGCCCGAGTCCACACATGCTTCGTTTCAATGGCTAAAATTGAAGAACTAAAATTCAAATTGGTCGAACACCCACCGTATTCACCAGATTTAGCCCCCAGTGACTTTTTCTTATTTCCAAACTTGAAAAAATGGCTCGGTGGACAGAGATTTACGGACAACGAAGACGTCATTGCCTCTGTAAGTGCTTATTTTGAGGAACTTCCGAAAACGCACTTTTCTGAAGGATTAAAAAAACTTAAAAAGCGATTGACCAAGTGTATAGAGCTCCAAGGAGATTATGTTGAAAAATAAAAAAAAATGTACCCAAAAAAAATTGTTTTTATACTTTATTCTAAAGACTTATTGAACTACCCGCGTAGCATTATTAACGAAGGGTGAATTATTTGGAGAAAAGAAATGTTACATGTATTCTGTTGAATGGCAGAAGCGAGGTTTACCTCACATACATATTTTATTGTGGCTTAAACTACGTTTCACTCCAGATCAGATAGATGATGTTATTAGCGCAGAAATACCAGACCCAGACGAAGATCCTCTTCTTTATGAAATCGTCAAGGCCAACATGATCCACGGACCTTGCGGTAGCTTAAATAACAAGTCGCCTTGCATGAAAGAAGGTTGTTGCAGCAAAAAATTTCCTAAAGAATTTCTGCAAGAAACTCAAACAGGAGATGATGGATACCCAAAATAGCGACGTAGGAAACCGGAAGATGGTGGTTTTATTGTTGAAATCAATGGCATCACCATTGATAACCGCTGGGTCGTACCATACAATCCTGTTCTTTCGCGGATTTTTGAAGCTCATATCAATGTGGAATACTGCAACTCTGTTAAATCGATAAAGTATGTTTGTAAATATATCACCAAAGGCAGTGATCAGGCTGTATTCGCTATAGAAGATAAAAAAGACGAAGTTAAAATTTATGAAAGTGGTCGATATATCAGTAGTTCCGAGGCAGTATGGAGAATCTTAAGTTTCCCTATTCTTGAAAGATTTCCAACAGTCTTTCACCTCGCTGTTCATTTAGAAAATGGTCAACGCGTCTACTTCGATCAAAAAGATTCTAATCGCATGAGGAATATCATAAATCATCCTCCTAAAACTACACTTCTTGCATTTTTTGAATTATGCCAGGTAGATAGTTTTGCAAGAACGCTTCTTTACGTTGAAGTTCCATCTTATTACACATGGAAGAAAAATAAATTTGAAAGAAGAAAACGTGGGGATGATGTCAGTGGCTGGCCTGAAGTAAAGAAAGATACGGCTCTAGGTAGAGTATATACCATCCACCCTAATAACTCTGAGTGTTATTATCTACGCCTTTTGCTTCACGAAGTTCGAGGTCCAAAATCTTTTTTGGAATTGAAAACTGTTGATGGCATTGTACAACCTACATTTCAGGCAGCGTGTAAAGCCTTAGGTTTATTAGAAGACGAAAAACATTGGGATGCAACTTTGGAAGAAGCAGTACTTTGTGACTCTCCACTCAGATTGGGAAATTTGTTTGCGGTTATGTTATTATTTTGTCATTTATCTGATGCTTCAAGTCTTTGGGAAAAGTACAAAGATCATCTTTCAGAAGATATTCGGCGTGAAATGGAAGCTCACTTACAAGATGGGATCATCAACTCAATGTTGAGTAAAATTTATAATAAATGCTTAGTTTGTCTGGAAGATAGTTTGTTGTCAATGGGTGGTCAATGTCTGCAGCAATATGGTCTGCCTCAGCCATCTAGAGATGAGTTATCTCTACAAAACAGAGACTATATTCGAGAAATCAGTTACGATACGAATGCTCTGGAACAAATTACAACTGATAGCGAAATTTTACTGAACGATGAACAGTCTCACGTTTACAGAATAATTTTAGAAAGCGTCGAGAAAAATAACGGTCAAATGTTTTTCCTTGATGCTTCTGGAGGAACCGGTAAAACATTCCTCATTAATCTTTTACTTTCGAAATAAGAAAACACAACCGTATAGCCTTAGCTATTGCTTCTTCAGGAATTGCAGCTACATTGGTGCAAGGAGGTAAAACGGCTCATTCTACTTTTAAATTACCTTTGAACTTAAATAAGCTCCAGACACCAATTTGTAACATTTCAAAACAGTCTAATATGGCACAAGTTTTGAAAGAGTGTAAGTTAATAGTTTGGGATGAATGCACAATGGCCCATAAAGGTAGATTTGAGGCTCTCAATAGAACATTGCAAGATATAAGGGGAAATGATAGATTGATGGGGGGAGTCACTATTCTATTAGCTGGAGATTTCCGGCAAACATTGCCTGTTGTACCTAGAGGTACACGTGCGGATGAAGTGAATTCTTGCATAAAGAAGTCATATTTATGGCCTCATATTCAAAAACTTTCTCTGCACACAAATATGAGAGTTTATTTAAATAATGATGAATTTGCCGGAATTTTCGCAGAAACACTACTCCAAATAGGCAACGGAACTTTCCCGTCCGTAGAAGATGAGATTGTTATTCCATCAAATTTATGTACGGTAGTCACCACATTATCAGAAATTATTTCCAAGATATATCCTGATGTGAATAATATAAAAGATAAACCCATAGATTGGTTGTGCGAGCGAGCTATTTTAACGCCAAAAAATGATAAAGCAGCTACCATTAATGAGCTACTCTTGAATGCTTTTGAAGAACAGATTGCTGAATATAAATCATTTGATTCTGTTATTGAAACCGATGATGCTGTCCACTACCCTGTTGAATTTTTAAATAGTTTGATTCCACCCGGGTTTCCACCTTATAGATTGAACCTCAAAGTTGGAGCGCCTATAATGTTGCTGAGAAATCTTTGTCCTCCTAAATTGTGTAACGGAACTAGACTACAAATAAAAACTCTTCGTAAAAATGTTATAGAAGCTACAATAATCACTGGAAGTGCTCGCGGGGAATCAGTTTTTATTCCGCGAATACCTCTAATCCCATCAGACTATTCGTTTGAGTTTAAGAGAATACAGTTTCGAATAAAGTTGTGCTTTGCCATGACCATCAACAAATCTCAAGGGCAGTCATTAAAATGGCTGGCATCGACTTGATAGAAAACTGTTTCTCTCACGAACAGTTTTATGTGGGATGTTCTAGGGTAGACTCCGCCAGTAATCTGGTAATATTAGCTCCAAAAGGCAACGTCGCTAACGTAGTTTACAGAGAAGTTTTAGACTAAGACATTTTTTATTGATTTATTATTACAAATGAAACAGAAAATCATAATTATATGATTGAATGAATTCTATTAACAAATTAATTCCAGACACTCAAATGGTGGGCGAAGCCGCGACGGGGGACGCTAGTATATATAGTAACGAGCCGCGTATAATTCACGAACGGGAAGACGCGAAAGGGACATGAGACGCCATCTCATACCCGCGCGCTGCAATAGGTGGGAAGACGAGAGCGAGAAGGTGCGGGGGGCTACGGCGGCGGAGAGGAAGACACTACCGCTCGACTCCTCACGCCGTGCGCCTCGCCACTCAAGAGAGACGCAGCCGATTTAAAATAATAAAAATTTAAAAATTAACGTAAAGTAAAAAAAATTAGAAAATTAAAATTTTTGTGGTTTTTTGGTGATTTTGAAACTTTAACGTACGAAATAGGTCGAGCACCCGAGCGCGAGGCGAGCAAAAATTGAGCACGAAGCTCAAACACACCGAAGTGTGTAAAAGTGTATGCGAGAAGGCAAGCTGAGTGTATTGAACACTATATACAGGAATAGTAATATTTCAATCACCACTTTGCTCTGACTCGCAACCTTAAGAAAGATAAAATTGTAGTACATGATTATAATTAATAAAAAGGTCGAGCGTAATTACGAATAATTATAAGCATTCAGAGCAAAAAGCAATCAATCACGGTAGTGAAGTGTGTGTAAATTCAGTTCAGCCGCAGAGACACCCGCGCCTGCTCAGCGATTCTGTGGTTGACCCATCATCATAGTTAAGCAGCGTTAGACGCGGTCGTACTCATAGCGGCGAAAAATTTATTCTGCATTATTTGAAATTGCTATTGTAAAAATTAATTTTTTTTCGATCTGGTGGCTGTTTATACAATAAACAATTATCACAAGAAGAAAGATTTTATTTGAGTTTTGAGATTTTTTTGTGGAAGGTGGCTATACAGCGTTGGTCGCAGTGAGTACTTGGATGGGTGACCGCCTGAGAACACCACGCCTTATGATAATTTATTATTTGTCAAGATTTGTTTTTCTTTGCAGTAGTACTGTTTATTAATTATTAATAAACAATATATTCGGAAAATATGATTTTTTTTGGATTCTTAAAATTTTTAAGAGGAATAAAATTCATTTCCGATTTTCTTTTCTTTATTTTAGAAAATTATTTTTCTGCAAAATTATTATTTATAGAACACTAATAAACAATAGGTTCGGAAAGTCAGATTCTTTTTGGATTTTTGAAATTTTTAAGAGGAATAAAATCCATTTTTGATTTTCTTTGCTTTATTTTCGAAAGTTAGTTTTCTGTAAAATTGTTGTTTATCGAACACTAATAAACATTGGTTTCAAAAATATAAAATTTTTTTTTATTGAATTTTTAGTTTGTTTTTAAATAATTTAGTATGTCGAACTGTTCAATTGGGAACTTGTTATTCTTCGTAATTATTGTTTATTCAACAATTTTAGGATTTTGGTTCTTTTTATTATTTTAGAAAATTGTATTTCGGTAAAATTGGTGTTTGTCGATCATAAACAATAAAATAGAAAAATTCAAAATCCGGATTATGCTTTTTAATAAATACAACTAGTTAGGCTAACTTGGAAGAATTTTACAGAAGGAATATTCATAATAAGTTTCGATATTTTAGAAAATGGGAGAAATTTGTTTATGAATAAGCTGTTTTTTTTTAAAAATAGAAAATTTAAAAAAAAATTAAATTTCTTCCGGAAGACCAATAGGAATATAAAAATCCAATTTTCTTCGAAACTTAAATATTAAAGCGCTCCTTTCAAAATTTTTGAAAAGCGAAATGAAAAATAAGTCAACAGTTTTTCTTTATTATTAATCAAATAATTGGAGAAAAAAAACCCGATAGTTTCGGTTTGGAAAATCGAATATTTCCGAATTTTTAGATTTCTTTTGGGGAAATTAATTTTTCTGTTATTGAAGAAGCAGCTCGATTCAGAAATAATCATAACAGAAAAATTAGGAGAAACAAAGACTGAGCTTATTTTTCGATTCTAAACAATTAACGAAAAATTTGACGCACACTTCCGTGTTATAAAATGATATTTGAACTCAGAAGAGTTTAGTGACGAACAAAAAGATTATTTTTTATATTTATTTTTACGAAAAGAATACCCGTGATTGATTGAACCGACAAGGCGAATAGATAGCGAAAACTGCGAAATCGAATACTCAGCTACAACAAGGAAAATATGATTTCAGAATTTTCCTTGTGCCACCGTATTATTATACCCTCGCACACACTAGCGAAATCTGGAATCTTGCGAAGCGAAAAATAGGTAAGCAAGAAAGAAGACAGATAAAGCGACAGCTGAAGATCAGTATAATTCAGAGGATATTTCTTACAAGATGTCAGACGCTACAGTCTCGTATGTAGAAGAGTGAATTATGGAGTTAAGTGGCCAAAAGATAGAGGAAACACTATCACTATCAGCTGAAGCTGTCGACAGAAGGTCATCACTTCGCTCGCGCACACAGATTGGAAAAATGGTTGCTAGGTAACTACTCGGTTTACGACTTTGAAGCAACTCAAGAGCCAGAAACGGATGCCATCAATGGCCGAGCCCGATTGCGCCGGCAATTTATCGATGCCGCCATTGCAGCGGAGGTCGAGGAGGACACGCACACAGGTAACGCAAAAGACCACATACTTGCCGTGTTACTCTCTGACTCAGAAATTCACAAAAATCTGGAACTAACACTGCGTGGTCCTCCCGAGAACTCTACCCGAGGACGAGATCATTCAGAAAGGGTCGATCACACCGCTGCATCTGGAGAAACAGGAGCACAGAGTGAAGAAATGATAACACTGGTATCAGCGAATCGAAATCAATTCCAAATACCAAAAGATGTATCTTTCACGCTGGCAGAATTAATTCACGAAACGCGATCTCTCAGAGGGCAGTTTGAAAACCTGAAGAAAGATCAAATCCTGTCCAGTACGAGGCATGAAGATAATCGGCGATCGGTGAACTTCCAAGACACTTACACGCTATTGGAAGACACACAAACAGAAGATAGTGAGGGTAGACCGACACACCAACCCACGGCGAACCACGCCTGGGGGGGGGGGGCGAGTCGTATGCCAACAACCGGCAATCAGAGACAAAGTTGCACAACCGAGAAACGAAAAGAGAATAGGCCTAGCGACGAACGGCAGAGAAGCTAACCCAGATCACTCGGCAGACCGCTTAAGTGCCAACCAAAGACACTTCTACACAACTGGCGAGGGACGACGGAACCAGGGTACATCAAGCCCAAGACCCTGGTCGGAGACCCTCGGCCAAACGACAAGGTGTAGTGACAACCCAAGAGACGTTGGTCAAGTAGTTAGGAAGTGGAACATCAAATTCTCTGGAAAAAAGGACCAGAGCATTGATGCTTTCCTCGCCAGAATCGAAGACTGTAACACACTGGCCAACCTATCTGATGAAAAACTCCTGGCAGCACTCTCAGAACTGTTCACAGATATAGCATCACCCTGGTATCGAAATAACAACATGAAATGGAGAACTTGGAGAGATTTCACAACTTCGGCCAGACATTGGTATGGCACGAGTCGCCAATATCAATAGCGGCTGCAAAACGAGGCATTTATGCGGACGCAGGGTCCTGATGAGATGGTTCGAGACTACCTCACATGCCTGATAGGGATTATGATTAAGCTATCCCCACGGCTTGAGGAGACGTCCGAACTGGACCTGTTGCACCGAAATATGCGATCAGACCTGCAGAAGCTTGTCAGGAGGTCCAACATAATAAGCGTAGAAACGCTACTAGACGCGGCAACGAATGCAGAGCAAATACTAGAGAAAGAAAGAGCGTACCGTCTGCCACTAGCACTAGAAGCGTCACTACTTCCCGAACTGGCTTATAAACCAGTCATCGGACAAAAGAAGCAGAAAACTGAAATTTCTGCTGTATCGACAGAGGAGGCGAAACCTGTCATGCCAGACTTCACGGCCATGTTCGCCAAGATGTTGGATGAGAAGCTGAAACATCTCCAACAGCCGAGAATGAACGAGAACTCTCAGTCCAGAAGGACGCAAGGGAAGGGGGGAATCCCAAAGAGGTCATCAAACTCCAGACAGCAAAGCAAATCTCTTCCAAGGAAAGGGGGAGAGCAGCACCAGTCGGAGCGCCCCGGCGCACCGCCGAGACGACCTAAGCAACGGTTTGACCCAATCCAACCGTTAAAGTGTTATGGCTCTGGAGAATTGGGCTTCATGAAGAAGTGTTGTCCCAAATGCTCGGGAAACGAAAAGAGGAATGGCGATTAAGGACCGCAGCCATTCCTAAATCCATTACGGTCCACGCAGCGACGATCTCCATCGAAGCCGAAGCGGCGATGGGGAATGCGGACATGAACAAGCCCCAAAGCGACCTTTCGTCTGAAGGCGAAGTCGATTTGGAGGGGCGTCGGAGCGGTACCCTCTTAAGAAAAGGAGAGGAAACAGTTCCAACAAAGAGACTCGCGACGCATCCAGAAGGATGCACGGTCTCTACGGCCCCAACCCCAATTGGCCCGGAAGTGCCAAAGGGGAGAATAGATGTCCAGCCGCGTCCAGACAAATCCTCACCCGAAGGCGAGATCGTACAAAACGGGCAGATAATCTTCAACCTCTCGGAAGAGAGCAAAGAGAACCAAAGTCAGCGAAGACCAAAGAATAATCTAGAAGGACAATCAACCCGAACGAGAGCAACCTTCCCCGACGGAGATGATAAATCAAAAGGAACGTCTGTGGCAGCACAAATAACCGAAGCTGAAGCGGCGGCAACAAACTCTGACACACGACAACAAACCCCCAGGTTTTATCCCGAAGATGAGATCAACGAGACCGGGCCATCTCTTCCAGGCTCGAAGTCCACCGGAGTGGACGGAGATTTCACGATTCGAGCCCTGTACGACAATGGAGCGTCCAGCACCGTAATGGGAGCAGTCAGCTTACAGATAGCCAGCGCATTTGGAAAAGATCTCTCGACCGAGTATGCGGGAAGAGTGAAACTACCTATTGGACCGTTCCGCCCACTGGTAGATCACGTGACACTCCCCATAATAGTCTCAGGAGAAACGCGGGACGTACGCGTGGGTATCGTCCCACACCTAGAGGACGAATGTTACGTAGGTGTGAACTTCATGAAGAAGTTTAAGGCGATACTTGACCCAGATGAAGACGTATTGTATTTAAAGGGCACCCAAGCGAAAGTACAGTTGGAGGTAGCTAGTTTGGACGCTGGCGTAGCCGCCATATCATCGGTCGCTATTGCCGATATCACGGATTCGCAATGCCAAGAGCTAGAGAGTCTCCTAGATGAATCGCTGCAAGGCCAAAGAGGCACTTGTGGCTTAATGTGTGACATCAAACATCATATAGCTATTGAATCAGCCAAGCCCATAAAGCAAAAGTATTACCCGGTCTCAGAAAAAATAGAACAGGAAATGCACCGGCACGTAAAGGAGATGCTAGATCAAGGAATAATCGAACCATCTAATAGTGGTTAGTCGAGCCCAGTAGTCATGGTAAAGAAAAAGAACGGCACCTACAGGTTCTGCGTTGACTATCGCAAGGTCAACGCGCAGACGAAGCCCGATGCGTATCATCTACCCTTCATGCATGATATATTGCGGAAATTGAGAAGGGCAAGATACATATCGACGATTGACATCAGGAGTGCTTACCATCATATACCAGTCAGCGAATCTTCTCGGCCAATTACGGCCTTTACCGTGTCGAGAAAATGGCTGTTCCACTTACTAAGAATGCCGTTCGGTTTATCTTACGCGGGCGCAACGTTTCAAAGATTGATCCATATGGTAATTGGTCCAGATTTAGAATCATATGTTCTTGCATATCTGGATGATATTATCATAATATCGGAAACATTTGAAGAACAAAAACGCCTGCTAAAATTGGTCCTTGCGAAGTTGAAAGCCGCAGGACTAATTGTCAACAGAGAGAAATGCGTGTTTTGAAAACCAGAAGCCAGATATTTGGGAGTTTTGGTAAAACGAGACGGGGTCAGACTAGACCCAGAAAAGATTGAACCGGTGATGAGTTACCCGACTCCCAAAAATTTGAAACAATTGAGGCGTTTTCCGGGTATGTCTTCATGGTATAGAAGATTCATGAAGGACTACGCAACGTTGGCCGAGCCTTTGACTCGACTTTTAAAGAAAAACCAAAAGTACGAATGGCTCGCAGACCAACAAATCGCATTTGACAAGCTGAAGGCGCTGATCGCCTCAGCCCCTGTTCTACAGAGCCCTCTGCCGGATAAACAATACGTAGTCAACACTGACGCTAGCAACACCGGAATTGGTGCAGTACTCCTCCAGGAAACGCAAGAGAGAGAGAGAGAGAGAGCGTGTAGTGCCGAAACTGGCCATTATTGGGTCTTGGATCCATGAGAACTTTTATTCAGCACACCATAAACTATAACATATTTCATTTTCAGACGATTTGACTGGTTGCTGATTTCCATTTACTTTGTGCGTGGGCCTTGCAAGTGCATTCCGGTGGTCACTATAGTAGCCATCGTGCCGCAAAGCTTTAAACATATAACTATTGAAAATAGAGATAATAAGCAGCGTTGTGAGGAAAATTGCCTAAAAAATTCGATTTTAAGAGATATTTTACATAGGGATCAATGAAAACTAAATTTATTGTATGATTTTTCACTTTGCTTAACAAGAAGCCTTATTAGTGGTCGTGTGCGTCCCAGAGCCAGAGTAAAATAGAGAAGTACATTAAAACTGGGTAAAATCTAGTTTGCTCAAATAGGTTATTGTTCTATAGAGTTGTTGCGTGTAGAGGTTTTGCACGCAGAGCTTTTGCGTGTAAAGTTTTTGCGTATAGAGTTTTTGCGTGTAAATATTATGCGTGTAGAGTTTTCGCGTGCAAAGCTTTTGCGTGTATAGTTTTTGCGTGTAGAGTTTACAATTTGACATAATTCCAACGAAAACTGCGTAGAATTTGTACGTATAGAATTTGTGCCTGTAGAATTTCTTATTGTCGTAAAATTCAACAATAAACATGTATAGAATATTATTCTGTAGAGTTTTTCATTCGACACCATTTCCAACAAAAATTACACGTAGAGTTGTGCTGTGTAGTATTTTTGCGTGTAGGATTTTTCATTCGACAGAATTTTCAACAATAATTACATGTAGAGTTTTGTTATGTACGAGTAGTATTTTGCGTACAGAGTTTTACAATCGGCATATTTCGAACTAAAATTAGGTGTAGAGAATTGTTGTGCAGAATTTTACCGTGTACAATTTTTCCGTGTAGAATAATAGCACCGTGTAGAGTTTGAATGTGTAGAGTTTGCATAGTCCCATTGGTCGGGATAAATCACTTTAGATCAAGCAATTTTTATCATTAATCATTCATTCATTTCATTATATTACGTTGTTTTGCATTTATATAAGTTATACATCACAAAAGTATGCCAAAACATTAAAAAATAATTTTGTATACAATTTTCTTTTTCCGTATTGCATAAAAATACTTCTTTAGTGTAACGTAGTTTATAACGACCAAAAAATACACGTCCATTTATTAAGGATAAAATTAATTTATATATGAGTACTAACAATTTATATAAATATGGATATGATAAAACTAATAAGCTGAACACTAAAGCACGTTGTTCAAATGACTGTTAAGCTAGAAATCAATATAAAAAATTACTTGGTTTAAAATAGTTTATCGCGACCAAATATGCGCAAGAATTTATAAAGGTTTAAATGAATTTATATATGGGTTTTGACAACTTATATAAGTATAAATATGTTATAACTGTTAAATTAATTGCAAAACCACATAATATTAAAAATCAATAAACTGAAAATAGTAATAAAAAATTACATGGTCTACAGCATTATACTTTGAGAGATTCTACATAACTTTTAACTTTCACAATTCCACCTCTAATAATGATTTTAATTTAATTCCTAATGCAGCAGATTAGTCATCTGGGGCTAAATTACTTGTTTTGCCCTGCCCCTCTAATCTATCAATTTTTACCTAAGTAATAGAATACTTATTCTTAGAATCTTCAAGAAACTTCTTGAAAAGAACGCAATAGTGGCGTAAGGTTTACTCAAGTGACTTATTATCATTTATTGAAACAAAAAAGTCTCACTCGATCTTCACCAAAATTTTACAATATAATCTTTGAATCAAAAACTATAATTTAAACGCAAATTAAATGATTTGCCATGTTTCATTAAACAGCAGTACAAAATTTATCTGATGGAATTTTGTAAGACAAATTAATAAATTTATACTGCTATTCAATGGAGCATGGAACGTCATCCAATTGGAGTTTAAATTATAGTTTTTCGTTCAAAGAATATACTGTAAAATTTTAGTGAAGATAGAGCAAAATGTTTTTTCTTTATATCGATTTTAATAAGTCACTTAAATAAACCTCACGCCATTATTGGGCCCTTCCAAGTCGATTTTTGAAGATTCTAGGTAAAAGTATTCTTTCTCTTGGATCAAAGTTGATAGGTTAGAAGGGAAAGACAAATCAAATAATTCAAGTTTCAGATGACCAATGTGCTGCATCAAGAATCGGCGTGAAAGCAATATTAGAGGTGGAATAGTGAAAGTAAAAAGTTTTGTTGAATATCTCATATACCTTATTAAGATCCATATCTAATTTCATTTAAGGTGGTGCTAAACCCCCTATCACCGTCAAATGCGGGGAATAACTGATTTCATTTATTTTTCAATTTTGGGAGAATATCTCTCTGGAAACTTGTTGTTTTTGATTAGATCAACAACCTTTCATAAAGACATTTGCTAAAAATTGAAAATTAAATGAGAATAGTAGTTCCTCGTATTTTTTAGTATCACCTTAAATCTTTATAAATGTATGCATATAATTGGTGGCGATAAATTACTTTAGGTCAAGTAATTTTATATCATGACTATTAACTCATTAATCATTAATATTGAGCGATTTCACGTTTAGATAATTATTATCAACCTATCTATACGTCTATAAATTGTTAAAACCCATATATAAATTTATTTAAACCTGTGCTTATGCATGTGTATAATTGGTCGTGATAAACTACTTTATACCAAGTAATTTTTTATCTTGATTTCTAGCTTGTGACTCATTTATACAAAGTGCTTTTGTATTTAGTTTATAAGTATTAGCATATCCATGCTTATATAAATTGTTAGCACACATATATAAATTTATTTAAACCTTAATAAATACAAGCGTATTTTTGGTCGTTATAAACTGCGTTACACCAAAGAAGTATTTTTATGTAAAACTGAACAAAAAGTTTTGTTTAAAAAATTATTTTTTATTCTTTTAGCATATTTTTGTGATGTATTTTTTTTGTGAAGAATTTTGGAGTTTGTTTCAGTTTTTAGTGTAATCGCAGATGTTCTCATGTACAAGACGTGCACGGTAAATATATTATTTGCGGAAGCAAGTCATCGTGGACCTTGTTTCAAAATTGTTATTTCCTGCCAATGCGGTAAATGAGAAATAATCTCCAGTCATTTTGTAGCGAATGCATATGAAATAAATCGGCGAATAGTATTTGTGATGAGACTTTTAGGCATTGGTAAGGATGGTTTAAAATTATTTTGTAGCCTCATGGATATAGGCAAGGGGATAAATAATAATGCATATTACTTGATTTTGGAGCACATTTATGATGCGGCAAAAGTAGTTTTCTTTCAGTTTCGCAAAAAAGTCGTGAAAGAAGAACAAGCGGGGAATGAGAAAAACGAAAGGCCTATAAACAATTTTAAGGTTTCTGGTGACGGATCTTGAGAGTAACGTGGCTTTTCTTCACTATATGGATTCGTTTCGCTTATAGGTTATTATACTGGAAAATTGATAGATATTATCGTAAAAGGAAAGTTCTGTCAAGCTTGTGTGAATTGGAAATCATGAATAGGTACAGAAGAATTTGCTGCATGGTAATAGAATCACGAGGATGAGTGTGCCGTAAATCATGAGGATCTTCTGGGGAAATAGAGGTGGACGCTGTAAAAGAAATATTTTTAAGATTCGAGAAGGATCGCGACCCGAAAGGAGCGCGAAAACGCGAAGTCCAATTCAATTGCAACGCGAATGTAATATAACTTTGTTTGTTCGTCTAGCTCGATACGGGGAGTAGGCGGATCCGATTAATTAACAACAGCAAGATTTAACGATAAAAATAATCTATATATTATTAATGTAATAAAAGGTAAATTACAAATGAAAAACAACAGTTAAATATTAATGACTAAATGAATAATAATAATAATAACAACGTCGCATGCGTGTTCAGCACTACCGTTGCTGAGCACGCCGCAGTAACGAGAGAGGAATTCGAACGCGCACAGGCCTCCCTTTCATTGGCAATTGGGGGCCCTTTTATTCGTAGGGCACGGCACACTTCATAGTGTGGCCCCTTCGCGTAAGCGCGTTTTTTCCCAGCGCTAGCCCTTACCTCTATCAAATAGAGTATGTTATTGAAGGACGAAATGCCGCTTTTGGAACCTCTCTCTCTCTCTCTCTCTCTCTCTCTTTCTCTCTCTCTCTCTCTCTCTCTCTCTCTCCCTCCCTCCCTCCCTCCATCCCTCCCTCCCTCCCTTACATTTTGACAATTCCATTAAGCAATATGAATATATTTATTGTTAGTAATGCGTATGCTATTTATATTTTTTATTATTACATATTGACTATATCCTGTTGACGAAAGCTGATAAGCAAGATTTTATGAAGATTAACTGTGCAATTTTTTATATGAATCAGTACGTTATTATGTATATTATTGTATTCCTTTTTGATGATAATCACAATAAAAAGTATATCTATCAATATATCTGTAATATATCTATCTATCTCCTTCTCGCTTGCCGCTGCCTCTTCTGCTTCGCTGTTCGAGGCTTCTCCCCTGGCATGGCGGGCGCGCCTTCTATTTCTTCTCTGCTGGTGATGGAGGAGTGTTTACATCCACCAGTGGCTTTTATTACCCACGCACGCGAGAATCACCGATAAAAATTAACTAGCGAGCACGAGCCCGGATTTTCTGAGGCGTAGAAGAAGGTGCCAAAATGGCATCGACAGTCTCTACAGCGTGGTGCACGGCACGGAAGCTATATCGATAATGACCTTTCTCCACGGCCGAAACGGCGTGCACCGTCTCGCTTCTGCTGCGTACCTATTGAAGCGCGCAGCTGGCAGATAGCATCACTTTACCTATTCTTGCTCCGCGCTGCATTGCTCGTGAGTTATTCGCGGCTCGTTACATTATATAAATAAGTAAGAACTGCGTTTAGCTCGCTCTTCGCGCTCGCACTGTTAAAGTCACGATGCGTTTGAATGTAGTAAATATATAAGATTGGCATTTAATTTAAGAGAGTAATTAAGATAAAAGATTTTTAAATTCTGTCTAGCTTTCTTATTTTCGTAAGAAAGTATACTTTAGACTTAATGTAAGTGCGTTAGGTTGTATTTATATACTATTGAGCTGCTGATGTTTACCAACCAATCGAGCTAATATGTTGTGGGAATTCTTTTTGCGTCTGATTAATCAACCATCTTTTAGCCTGATCCTCTGTATTGTTTTAAAATGTAGTCACTTTATATGCGATATTTGTATGTATTTCTAATAATAATATTGGTTGCACTAAGATATCTCAGTGAAATTTGAACCCATCAAGACCAAATTTGTTGGTAACTCCTCTCATTTAATAAGTATATGTTCTGTTGTGTATACAATTTTTTAAACTAAACTTTTTTATTATTTTAGTGAAAATGAAATCTTGAGAATGTTTAGTGTAAAAGAAAGGTGTATTTATTTTAATTCAAAGGTAAAACTTAATTTTTAGGTTTAATATGATAGGGGAGAACGGGGTAATGCCGGTTACTGGCTAATTCTGGTTACTCTTATTTTCAATAATCTAAACATTTTTAGGTAATAATTCGAATAGAATATCAAAATCAACATAAAATGCAATTAATCTAGTATTCAGACAACCTTATATTCAGTATTATTATGGAATTATACGCAATTAAAGTTTAGGTCTACATTTCTTATAAGAAATCTGGTCTATAAAATAAGCTTTTATACATATTATTTGTTACTATATGCATCTATTTTATGCAACTTTATTAATTTGATCAATCTAAGAATACGAATTAGTGAAAAGAAAGAATATAAACCTATAAATATATAATTGTTTTTTTGTCATTTCAATTTAAATTACTAAGCAGAATTGGGGTAATACCGGTCACAATGTTATTTATATGACGCCCCCGAAAGTGAGGCTATTTTGCATAAGTGTTTTTTATTGAACAATGGTTATGTGTTACATATTTCATTATGTAAGTGCGAATAATATTGCGACTGATCATATGAAGGTTCATATAATTGATTTAACGAAATGTTTTACCTATAAAAGTAACTTTTTAATAGTGACCGGAATTGTACCAAGGCTGACCGCTATTACCCTTTGATGCGGAGTAAATCCAGTCAAAATGATTCTTTTTATGTGTCGTCTTATAGCTTCGATATCTTACATTTGTATATTAAACCAATAAGAAATATTTAAAGTCAAAGGTTTGAACTAACATAATAATTATTTAAAATTAATAAAAAACAATTTTAAAGTAGAAATAACAAGCACTTTTGTTTAGGTGGCCGGCAATACCTCATTCTCGTCTAGATGTATTTTACCTATTAATTCAAAATATTTGGTTAATAAAAAACAATTCTTGCGTATGTTATAAACAATTTTGAAGTATATGTTGTGTAAAGTATAAGGTATACCAAAGCTTTGAATTTCCATAGTTAAAAATATTGTTAAAAGACGAGTAAAATTTGCATTACATATATATTAGTATATATATACATAGTAAATGGTTTATATAGTAAGGGATTTAATTGTAAAGTTATTTTGTAATATAATAGGTTTTTACAGTGAATTGTGTAACAGGTTATTGATGGAAAAATACTATAAGAATAGGGATACATGTACATATATCTGTAAAATGGCGGAAAATACGTAAATAATTGAATAAAGGTTTTTTTCTTATCTTATCACAAACTACAAAAAGCACATATTTTTCATGCATTAAGGATAGGGAAAGGACTCTTTCTTAGAGTTAATAAGGTATGATTTTTTTTGACATAAAAAGTGAACGATAAATTTTAATTTCTATAGATAAGAAAAAACCTTATTCAATTATTTACGTATTATATATATATATATATATATAATATTCGAAGTAATTATTATTGGTTTTAAAAAATGTAGATTGAGTATTATATATTTATATTTCAAAACTAACTACAAAATCACAAACTACAAAAAGCACATATTTTTCATACATTAAGGATAGGGAAAGGACTCTTTCTTAGAGTTAATAAGGTATGTTTTTTTTTTGACATAAAAAGTGAACGATAAATTTTAATTTCTATAGATAAGAAAAAACCTTATTCAATTATTTACGTATTTTCCACCTTTTAACAGATCCCAGCTGGATGTTACCAGTATTTTAGGTGTGACGATCTGTATTTATTTAGTTATAAATTAATAAATTGTTATGATAATCATGGCTTGCCTGTCTCGGACCGAGCGGTTGCACGGACAAGCTTTTATTATTTTATAGCGTGGCAACTAAGAAGAGTAGGGCGCGATGATAGGGACTGCTAGAGCTATGCTCTGACGGAAAAACGAGAATAATACTAAACTTTTAGTATAATAGTTCTTACCTTGTTTGTTGGAGAGCAGCAACGAATTTTGCAGAGGAGCAACGAATCTTGGAGAGCAGCAACAGAATTGTTTGTAATAAGTATTATACTATATGGATAATTTTATAGAATAGAATGATTTTATCACACAAGAAAATAATGTTTTGAAATACACTTTTAACAAGAATTTATTTATGAATTGTACACGTTGTGCCCACGATGGCATACAATAGTTTTATAATTTATTATACTAGAAAACTAAGAGAGCTTCCACGCAGTAAGCGATTGATAGTAAAACTGAGTCTACTCGCATGGGCCGCTGCTCGGTTTATAATCCCTAGCCATCGATGGGAAATTTTCGGCGGAGGCTACATATGCGTGACTTGCTTATCGCGTAATTAAGATAGCCCGCTCGGTGAGAAAAGTCGCGTTCTCTCCGCTTTTCTGGAAATTGAATTGCGTGATCTTACTATAATTTTAACGACTTTGTTTTTAAGTAATTAATTTCTAGAAAAGTAGAGCGCGATATTATTTTAGTATAATACGTCGAGAAATTTATTTCGATAAGATTTACTATGATAATGAGAAATGTCGTAATACGAAATATTATTTCGTTACATTCTCGAAGATTCAAAATAAAAATAATTCCAATTTGAATGAAATTTAAGTAAAAATCAATACAACATATATTTCCTTCAAGCGCAAGGATACGGTTACTACTCGTCGTTCATTCTTTCACTACCTACATATACTCAACTGATTATCTAATCAACGACAACTATCAAAGCCTCATTTTGATAATTCTTTTTTTTCCTTTTCTCTCTGTTTCCCTCCGTTGGTACACACGAAAACTTAATCTCGGCTCTGGGAAAGTTTGACAGTTGCAAGCCAGCGGAGAATTTTCTCAGGGCTTAGATAAGCAAGCAGAGTGAAGTAAACACTCAAAAAGGCCAACGGCTCCGATAGCAATTAGAGATCCTGGGCCAGAAAACAATAACACTGCACGTGTTCGCACAGAGAGAAGGGGCCTCTTAGAAGAACGGCTCGAGCGACGCACGTCTCGAGTGGACGACAGTGCGGCAATAAATAATAAGCCGAGCCAACTAGTAGGGGCTTTCCGCTCTTCATCTATCGCCCCCGCTTACGATTGACCACCCGAAAGAGTAAACACGCCGGGGCTGCAATCTATGCATGCAGCCGAAGAAAACCCGTTAACTATGCACATGTACTGAGAACTTTTTGCACCCAGAAAGTTCCATTGCTATACTACGTTCTCTACCTTTTACCCTTTTAAATTAAATAATATACTTATTTTAAATATTTGTATCGACAATTATCTGATTCTATTTTTCATTCAATTTAAACAATTATTATTGTAATGTGTCAATTAATGCTATTTTTCCACTCTCATTGTACTGTAGCAATTTCAAGTACATTTAATCAAAATACATAAAATAATAAATGAATATCGTTATTTAATGACGTATATTTGTTCACGTAACTTGTGATTAATATTTTGGCGATAGTAACATTCTCTGCTTCTTAAGAGGATTTAAATTAAAAAAAAATAGGTAGTTTTATAATATCGTTATTTAATGACGTATCTTTGTCCACGTAATTTTTCATTAATAGTTTTGCCTCAATAACATTCTGCACATCTTGAGACGATTAGAATTAAAACCAATTAGGTAGTTTTATAATAATTCAAAAATAAATAACGTTATATTCAGTTCATTTAGTTATATTCAGCGTATACATTTGTTACATTAGGTTGTATTAAATATTACAAACTATTATTATCTATGATCAAGATCGATAATTTCAATATTATTTTATGATCTATGTGCATATTAAAAGAAAACAGGAAACTTAAGAAAGAGAGAATAAAAGCATCATTATTCTGTAAGTTATTACTTTAAAAATTAGCCCAAATCAGTGCAGGTTACTACGGAATCATATGAAATAAACTGTGACGTAGTAATATATCACTAAAAAGCCAGTCAACAGGACCTACGCGAGCCTAGCTACACCCGAGCTCAAAGAAAAAACTAATTATTTATTTATTATCAGAGGATATTTCACGCGTTTGTTGAGGTACACGAGGAGAAGGGGCAGAGCGCACGGACACAAAAGATCTGCTAAAGAAACCACTCGCGCGAGAACACGGGGCACGATGCACCGTGTATAGACGGTACACTGCGCACTGCACTGTCAACCTGCACTGCACCAAGAAGCTAGAAGAACATGTAGAAGCAGCTAGAAGATCCTGTCGAAGAAGACGTACCACCGACTCACCAACCCGCAGCACAGCTAATCAGTACGAGCTATATATATATATATATATATATATATATATATATAGGTATATACGCCGCACACCGCCTTGTGTCTCGAGCAAAACGTGCGGTTGCATACAGCCAGTATACCTACATACATATGTGTGTGCGGGCCGCGCTGTATAGTATACGCGGCTCTAGTAGCTTCACCGCTGGCTCTGTAGGCTGGCTACCTCTCTCGGCCATTCCTTCTTACCATCGGCGTCGTTTCTCTCTCTCTCTCTCTCTCTCTCTCTCTCTCTCTCTCTCTCTCTCTCTCTCTCTCTCTCTCTCTCTCGGCCCCTGCTGGCTCCTCTCGCGCGGCTGCCGCTTGAAGCCGTATGCTCTTTATTCGAGCGCTCGTTCGGTGCCGGTCTGCCGCTTTACGACTTCCCGGCGTTGGCTGTCGACGGCTCTCCTTCCCCGGCCGTTTCTGTGTGCGTACGCGAGGTCGGGACGAGCTAGTATCAGTGCGTGCACATGTGTGGTGTACAGGCGCGGTCGAGCACGACCACGTCTACGTATGTGTCGTCTACCCGTCACCTAGCTCGTACTGATTAGCTGTGCTGCGGGTTGGTGAGTCGGTGGTACGTCTTCTTCGACAGGATCTTCTAGCTATATATATATATATACGCCGCACACCGCCTTGTGTCTCGAGCAAAACGTGCGGTTGCATACAGCCAGTATATATATATATATATATATATATATATATATATATATATATATATATATATATATATATATATATATACGTATGTACCTGTATATACGCCTGTATATACGCCTGTATACCGGCGCACACATTGTAACCCATATACGTACATTAAATATTTTGAATCACGCGCCCATGTACGTAGGATAATACGCGCGTGCACCACCATGTCAATAGCAAATCGTTCAAGGCTGGCTGCCTTGATAAGGGCTCTGATTGGCCCTGACCTTCCGCAATAACAGTAATGCTGACTACGCTGGTGGAAAAATCAGCAATTAGTCAAACGACACTCTCTCTCTTTCCCTACCTATGATATAGGAGAGAAGAAGACAGAAGATGGATGAAGACGGAAAGACCATAAGGTCGAGGGAAAACGATTTCCACCATCATGCCAATCGCAACTCTATAAAATTTAGCTGGTATGCCGCGGCCAGAAGTACATGTGTCCGGGAGTGTCGTCAAGGTTAAATTCTAAGAATATTACTTTGTAATGGTATACAAAGTGTCTCGTACCTTTGCGTATACGAAGGAAATGTAAATGATAATGGTTAATTCTCGGTATTATCCATTATTACTGAATATACACCTATTGTATAACTATATTTTAAAACTAATATTAGAATTGTCTTTTTATATAATTCAGAATTAACTAAAAGCGTTTTGTAATAATATAGAAAAATAATCTAGCATAGTAGCCCGACTCAACATGTTGTTAAATACGTTTTTACTGTATAATTCACATTGAAAGAGTATTGCACAAACTAATAGATTGCAGTCATTTTCGTACGCTAATATTGTTTTAGAACTAAAATGTAAACTCAAGTCCGTAACTTTGTAACAGTTAAATATAATTAACTACCTAGGGCCTGCGTAGCTCAGTTGGTTAAGACGCACGCCTTAGCTAGCAGAGATACGCTCAGATCGAGGATTTTTTCTCTCTGTTTCCTGCCGGAAGGGAACTTAGACTGTGCACTGATCCTGGCGGAGGTTTTTTCCTACAGGTTTTTCCTCCGTCACAGGTTATCAGCATAGGTAGAAATCTACTAATAATAATTAACATTACAAGAGCTATATAAGGGCATCTTCTCTCTCTCTCTCTCTCTCTCTCTCTCTCTCTCTCTCTCTCTCTCTCTCTCTCTCTCTCTCTCTCTCTCTCTCCCTCCCTCTCTTTCTCTCTCTGTCTTTCTCTGGGTCCTCTCGGGGTGGGTTTTTGTTTTTATTCGTTGAGCTACTATGCTGTATAATTTTATGTTATTTGTCGCTCAGGGGCTCCTTATTTATTCAAACATTCAAACAGGATGAAATATATTATTAAAACCAAAAAATACGCCTTGAGGTTGGCAAAATGAAGTATCAGATAGAAATTTTTTTTAAAATTATTTTTTAAATATGTTTACTGCACATTGCTCTGCTTTGGTTATTTGGGTTTAGAGTTTAGGACTTATGCTTTTATTATTAAAATTATTTATTTTCAAAAGGCTCAGCTCGGGGTACTTGAGTTTAGGGATTTGGGTTTAGAACGTATGGTTTAATTATTAAAAAATTATAATTGCAAAATTCTCCGCTTGTGGTAGTTGGGGTTAGGGTTTAGATTTATGATTTTATTATGAAAATTTGTATTGCAAATTACTCAGTTTGGGTTTAATGTTAATTATTCTAATATATAAATTTGTTTACTGCCGATTGCTCATTTTTAATAGCAAAATTTTTTAATTGCAAAATGCTCAGCTTGGGGTCGTTAGGGTTTAAATATTATAAGCTAAAAAATGAAAAATAATACGTTAGTTTTTCGTTGATGTTCATGAGGAAAGTATATACGCTAAAGTAGAGTGAGATTTCATTCTACTTAAAAGTGAAAGATATCCACTCTATTTTTAGAGTTAAAAATCCACTCTAAGTAGAGTGATTTATTTCACTCCAACGAGTTTAGCGTGTAAGTAAATCGTTCATACGTAACATCTCTATCCAGATTTATAAGAAATAAGTCATAACAAATAATTATATCCATTATTTCATTAATCTTCAAATACCTTTTCAATCGATCTTTCAAAATATCAGTGGAAAAGTTATAGAAGAAAAACAGTAATATTGCCGTTTATAAGTAATTTTATACTCTTTAAAACGCAAAATAAAGCGATCATAGCGCCCCCCTTGGTTCAATGAGTAAGACACTTGCCTACCGACACAAGACGCTCAAGCAGTCACGGCTTGATTCCTGCCGAAAATTCTCGAGAATATTTTCTGCGAGTTTTTGCCGAGAAAAGATCTCTAGTAAGCTGGTGGTGGGTTTCGCTCGACCGACATCGAACAACACAAGAAACAAGTATATATGATACAAATATAAAATACAAAATCACATATGCATTGTGACATCTCGGAGTCCCAAAAAAGAGGGAACACATGGCTATTAAATACAAAGAAAGAACTAAAATCATATTATTTCTAAAATACAAAAAGAATTTACGTTATCGATTTCAGAATATCGCAAAGTATCGTAAAAGCTGTGCGAAAATAAGCCGTACTGAAAGCCGCTGCAGCGAGCACAGTTCTACAAGCTCTCGGGTAAGCACGGAACAAATAAATTTAGTCATAGAAGATATCAGGTTCATGTAGAAGTCATGCGCGATATCATAACGTGATTATGTAATAAAACATTAAAAAGAACGCGATCGGGCAAGATAGGGCGTCGCGACAATCGTGAGTATTATAACGACAGCGAGCATAGTACAAGCAGTGAAGATAGGGTCCCGCGTAACGTGTGCCGCAGACAACGCCGTAGTGCACAAGCAAACGTGCAATTCCGTTCGGGGTAGTGACGTGCTATATCAATCCGAAAGAGTTGCGGTAGATGGATTCTGTCGATCGAGAGCTACCAGTCCCGGCCGGCACCAGTGAGAGAGTTTTGACACAGGCTCTCGGTCCTCGAGCCGATGCGACCATGCGCCAGATTGGAGTGTCCAATATCCCGCAAAAAACTCAAGTCACTCCCTCAAACATAGCAGACTCAATGTCCGCGAGCATCCAAGATGCATCGAACACGAGCCTCCTAGATGAAGCGATCGTGAGCCGTACAGGCGTACACGCCCGAGCCGCAGCGACCGCTAGCCGTCGAATAGCGAAGGCGACTCGGTCGAAAAGAAGTAGGATGAGTCCGAGTATCGGAATCGCAGCACGAGCTTTAGGCACGGTAGGCTTGCGAAAAAGAATGCGTCAATAATTAAAGCCGAGAATTGAGAAGCCCCATAACTAAGCGAATATCAGATTCCTTATCGTGAGACGGCAACCGCCAATCATTTTCTTGGACTGCTCTCAGTTAAAAGAGAGGCAAAGCAAATTTTACGCCTATTCCGGAGCAGGCGTATCTGTCGTAAAAATTTGACACCTCGGACCCGGTTACCCGATCGACATGCAAAAAATAATTGCAATCCAAGGAGTAACTTCAGGCACTTCGTTTACCTTAGGCCAAGCAACAATCAGACTACAAGGATTGCAATGCAATGTTCAAGTCGTACCAAACGAATTCCCCATACAAAATGCGGGAAAAATCGGCTGGGACATTATCGACTAGTATCAAGGCTGTGTCGATGCAACAACCTACAGCTTAAAACTCAATGCATTATTCATACCGTTCCTATCGGACGAGAAAGTGACAGTGCCGCCGAGAGTAAAAATGGTGATTAGTTCGCGTTTTAGGGATAATGACGTGAAAATAGGGTGAGTCCCATTAATGGATTTACATCCTGCTCTGCTTTTTGGAAATTTCGTTCCCGAAACTATCAACGGCCGAGTTTATGTTGAATACATAACTTAAGAGAAAACAAAGTAACAATTGCCTGTCGAGTAGTTGATCGACAGCTATGTGAAACGGTCGCAGAGAACCCACTATATCAAGCTGATTGATTGCAGATAGACATTCAAGCCAGAGAAGAAAGAGTTAACAAAATCATTGAGTTGGAGAATTTAGAGGGCTGCGATGAAGAGAAAATGGGTTACATAAGGAATATAGTGCAAGAGTACGCGGGAGTTTTTGGACCCAAGGGCATGCCACTGACCGCGACGCACCTAATTCAACACAAAATTGTCTTGAAGTCAAACAAGATGATACGTAACCATAGGTTCAGATTTCCTCCAGCCCTTAAGAAGCACATAATCGTGGTTCCTTCCAACTAAAATTACTCATCCTTACTCTGGATAGTATCAAAGAAGCCTAACGCCCAAAAAAATCACAAATTTAAGCTAGTTACGCACTTTAGGGAACTGAAGGACGAAACAGAGGGTAGTTGTCATCCCCTGACTATTACAAGCAAGGATATGATCTGATCTAAATGCATCCTGAATCAGCACACCTGACCGCTATACACCCGATGGTAGGCATGGGAAGCAGCTACTTGAGTACGACAGGATGGTTATGGGTTTAAAGGAGACAACTATAACCTTCACCAATGCAATGTCACTAGCCATGGCAGGGCTCCAGGGTGAGAAAGTAGAGATCTACTTTGATGATTTCATGGTGTTCAGTCAAACTTTCGACCAGCACAAAATTTGCCTACGCAGAGTACTCAAAAGAATGCTAGAAGCAAACCTAACAGTAGAGCCAAAAAAGTGCCAATTTCTGAAGAAAGAGGCTCTAGTCCTGGGACATATCGTGGAAGGAGGCGAAATCAAGACCGATCCTACAAAAATAAAGGCAATGCTGGAGTATCTTGAACCAATAGACGAGTCGAAGGTCAAGCAGGTTCTCGGTCTGTTCAGCTACTACAGACGCTTCATAAAAAATTTCAGGAACGTCGCACGCCTACTATTCAGATTGCTGCAGAAAGGAGTCGAGTTTATATGGGGCTCAGAAGAGTAGGAGGTGTTTAACTCTCTCAAGAATACGTTATGCTCCAAGTAAATCTTAAAAGCTCCAGCCATATCACAGCCATTCATCGTTTCCACAGATAGCAGCGACTGGGTTCTGTGCGCCATTTTGTCCCAGGGCGTGCTGGGCCGAGACCAATTATACGCGTATGCGTCGCGATGCCTCAAAGGCAGCGAACTCAGGTATCCGATGTACGACAAGGAACTGTTAGCGGTGGCTTACGCAAAGGAGCAGTCCGATATTAGCTTTACGGTAGGAAATTTACGGTCATAACCTATCACGAACCACTCAAACATTTCCATACATGCAAGCAGCCGAACTTGCGTTTCAACTGCTTCAACGCGCACCGTAAAAATACAAGGCATACATGGGGATAAAGAGATTAAATGCCGCGCGTCTGGATTAGACGACACGGAAAGTTACGAACCCGATCAGAGCAATCGAAGAGATCGAGCGTTAATCTATAAGACCGGAGAAATTTTGGCAATTAAAACATTAAAGACGATTTTTACCTAGGTCAAATTTCACAAGACATCTTTCACGGAGATGGGATACCACAAATATGATGGTTCACAGAATCATATCGCAGGAATGTATTTACCGTGAGCCATATCGATCGAGTACGTTTTTCTTGCGTCCTCAGCAGCACAACGCTAAAAAATTCAGGTAACTGCGAATACTCACTGAACAAAAGCGAACGGGCGAGAATAGAGCGAATTTTAGCTCAATCGATCTATTTTAGTAAAGGCGAATCAATAGCGCCAATAGCCGCGGGCGACGAAAACCAACCAGAATTTGATGAGTCGATTAAATCGAAAATTTCTTAATCATCATCGTCCTCTGAGTGAGTACCGCCAGTCATCAAAGAAACGCCTATAGGGAGCGCAACCACAAGCTACGCAATGTGTAAAACGTATGCAAGTCAAGACTGAATGTTACTAAAATTGTTCTAGCAAAGTGAGTAACGTAACGAAATGGTCGGGGAGTCGAGCATGGGTGGAAATAAGAACTCGAAAAAAACTCGATATATGGATCAAGCCGCTGCAAACTCTCAATTTTCCCCAAAAAGAGCTGAATTCGATGGAAAGCGTAAGTGTATAGAAGCGCCCGCGATAGTAGCAAGCAGTCTGAGTGAAATATTTAACTCGCCAAAACAGTTTACAAAGAGGGTTATCCCCGCTGCACACACCTATAACGCCAATCAACCAGGCAATGGTAATCTCAACCTCTCCTGCTTCTTCAGTCTCATAAAAAACCCCACCTGAAACCAACGCTAATAACTCGAATCCGACTCCAAACCACACCCCAAATTCTCCCATAGGTGCAAGATGGCCGTAACCAAACGTAAAATTTCGCGCGAAATTAGTCGTGGATTTTGCCTTCTCTATAAGAGAAACATATAAACGGTAAAAATGGCGTTCAGATAACCGTGACGGATATCAAATAGAGTATCGCCTCAGATCCGGGATCGACAAACCCTACCACCGCCGAACCGACCGAAAACCTAGAGAAGCTAGTTACCGAAGAAAGTAAAGATAATACAGGCCTAAAACTATCCCGGTCATATTAACACCAAATAGAGTATCGATCGCAGATCCATTAAAGTTGCCAGTGCTAATGGAGATTGAGGGTGCAGGCGTACACTCGTCAGCCAGCTCGGGTAATGTGGTTACACACACATGCATCCGTAAGAAGTATTGCACCGCGCGTCTCATGAACTGCACCGGTTCGATGATATCCCGGGATGGCCTCCTGGCAACTGTTTATTTTTCTTTCTAATAAAATTATTCAACCTCGGAAAATCGGCAAATGAACTGAGAAAGCGATTACTCGTCTCAAAAGCGCTAAAATCGTGCGGTGAACCAACCGAATCCGAGGCGATATTAAAATCCTACGCCGAATACGGAACCATGGATTGCGCGTACCTATTCACGCAAGAATTTAACGAAAACGTATGCATTCATTTATTCATTACGAGTCTCTAGATGGTAATAGAAGTTATTGCCACATGGTAGCAAACAGTTCAAATCTTTATATACATCTAAACTTGATAGACCAGCATTTTACCCCATACATACGGGTAAATGCGCTACCAAATTCGAGAAAATCTCAGAGACGCTCACATAATACGCCGCGGTTGAGCGATGGTGAGGAATCGTACCTCAGATCCCCAATCTTAGGGAGAAGGAAGCGCGCTGGCCGGAAAACAGGTAACTAGTCAGAGCGGCTCAGCCGTGACGGGAACGGCCTGTCCGGGAAGCGCAAAAATATGCCGAACGACGGCGCCGAGACAGGACCAGAGACCTCGTCCATCCAGGAGCCCGAAAGCCCCGGCAATTTCGCACAAATGCAAGTGCCCGAGTACGACAACCAGAACATCAACGAAGTATCGGATCGAGAGTCACTAGCAAAACGAAATTTAGGCTGCGCAAACTTGTTGCAAGACAACGATTCGCCTATAAATCTTGCGATAACGTTGCAAGCTAGCAGGACCAACAGAAACGAGACAGCCGACACCGGCAATGTCACCACCGTGGCTATATTAAAATCGATAATTTGAAACTGTATGTAGTCGCGAAGGTGCCTGCCCCGCAAGAAACCGCTGTGGGCAAGCCCTGAAGGCCAAGAGTCTTTGTACATCTACAATCGCTGAAAGATTTAGATACAGACAAAACTTAATTTATTTAATCTCGGTCGACAAATTCATAACAACCGAGGCACAGGAAGCCCTCACTGAACGCCGTTATCTGAATCCCGATGAATTATCTAGTAATTAGTTCAAATTAAGCAAAATAAATATAACGGAAACTAAGGATATACAATTAATCGGAGTTTAGGTGAAAGAACAAGATGAAAGAAAAAATGTTTGCTTACGCTAAAAAACGTCATTGTAGCTAAAGAAATAAAGAGTTTCGTGATAATGATTTCGCGATGAAAGAGTTTACGAAAAATTTTCGGAATTACGAAATGCAACACCTGCGCATATCACCCCTAAACAAATGCTTCATTCGAAAGGATTCAACATACTCTCACGGAATACCTAAGAAAATACGTAACCGATATCGAGCGTTGGGACGAGTGGACCGCGATTTGTCAGCATGCATATAACTGCATCGAACACGAGAGTACACCTCACATTAGCTGATGTTCGGGACCAAACCTAGGACTTCACCCAGCTTCCCCAACGGCAAGGACTTTCTAACCTCGAGGGCAAAATGTCAGGGCTCGCAGCTGCTACCCGGTTACTAGCAAATAGATCGACGTTGAGCGATACCGCACATATATTATACAGAAGCATAGAACTGTTGAGAGATAGAGAATCCGATGTAATTTAATTTAGACGCGGAAGTGCTAACAGACGCTATTTAAGAAGCGGTTGGGAGGCTTCGAACATAGCGCTATACATTTTGCCCTAGCATCAATACTTTGCGATCAGCGAATCAAATCGCACCTACTTGCCTATACCGAGCGAGAGGAAACCGAAGCTGAGGAACATCGAAAAGTTACTAATATCAATTAACCCAGAACCCATATGCGAGATTTTCGAAAACGTAGAATAATGCGATATAAAATTAAAAAAGCTACGCGGCACGTTCTGGCGGTGATTTTGTAAGACGAATGTGTGGGTATTCTCCACTCCGATGCGCGAAAATATTTCCATACAGTGCCTGGGATCCAAACAGATTATATCAGAGATAGCAGGAACTGGACTACTTGAACTACGGCCGATTTGCTCAGCGCATACAGCGAACGCTCATTTGGCGGCATGGCAAGCGATCATTGCCTGTGTTGAGACGTCGGTATTTTGGTCCGTAAAAATTAATGCGTCAGCGAAATTCGCCGGACTAAACAAGCCAATCGCGAGCACCGTCGATTTACAGGAGATACTAAATACCGAGGCCGCTGAACGCGTAGAAAGCCTGTACGAAGTAAAAACCCTCAAAAACGGAGTAGGACTACGCGACATTGCTAACTAAGCGCACGAGGTAGCCCGTCGCAAAACATCCGAATTCGAGGTAAAAAATATCAGTTCCACGGCATCGACATTTGTCTAGACTTTTGAAAGCACGTTGTCAGTGTCCATAATCCCAATGATCCCAAAATCTTTGTGTTATTTGAGTCATGCGACGCCATCGTTTCAATGGTGACTCTTTTTCCTCCGTAATTCGAGTTTCTGTAATTAAAAATGCGGAGCGTCCAATTAAAAAATGTACTGGAGTCAACACGAATAGTTCAGAAGCATCATCAGATAGGGGAGTAAGAGGTCTAGAGTTTAGACAGGCTTCTATCTACCGTAACAGAGTAACAAATTTCTCGTATGTGAGAATCGTATCACCCACTACTCGCTTCAGGTGATGCTTAACGGATTTTACCGCAGCTTCCGAAATTCCTCCGAAGTGAGGAGCGCCAGAAGGACTAAACGTCCAAGAAGTGCCTTCTTTCCCTAATGACTCACTTATGTATTCACTAAATGAGGATCCTGTAGAATATATTCTCCTCAACTCGGCGTCAGCTCCTACAAAATCCGTTCCTTGATCATTTCTTGTAGCTACAACTCGTTTGAAAGCCTCTAGAAAAGACTCTGTATTATTTCCAGAGACGATCTCTAAATGCACAGCCTTTGTGCTTAAACAGACGAAAACGATAAAATACCCTTTATATGATTTGTACCCTCTGTGCCTAGAAGTGCCAAGCGAGTAAGGACCTCCGTAATCGACACCCGAATTTAAAAAAGGAGGAGCTGGCTCTACTCTTTTACGTGGTAAATCACCCATTAGCTGATAGGATTTTGATGCTTGGAAGCGTTTACAAGGGATGCAATTCTGAATTGCTGCTTTAACAGCAAGTTTACCTCTAATAATCCAAATCATGCGGCGTATACAAGTTAAAATTAACTGTGTTCCACCGTGCAAGCTTATCTGATGATGATGCTTATTCAACAGTGTCGTAAGACGAGATTCCGATGGAAGAATATTCGGAAATTTTTCATCTTTGCTTAAAATCGAATGTTTCAAGCGTCCGCCCACTCCAATCAATCCACTTACAAGAATTGGATTAAGATTCTTTAAGGTATGACAAAATAGCGATATTTGAGAGCTCTGTCTCCTTTTTCAAGATTATTAATTCTTTTTTAAAAGAAACAGCTTGAGTTAAATAACTCCAAATCATTTTAGCTTGACGAATTTCAACTTCATTAAGATTTATATTAGATGGCAATGGAAAATTCAGAAGAACAACAGAAATTCGATTCGAGAAAGTGACCTTTTTAAGCATGAAGCGTACATATTACGTAAATTGTAATTCGAACCAATTTCGCGAGAGAAGAGTAATTCTCAATTAAATTCAAAACCTCCTTACCTGTCTCGACTAATACCGTTGTCTCTGTACAATCTACATTTGCATTCTGTTCTACTTTGCTACTCTGCTCATCGAGAACTATATCTAGATCATTTGAACGTATCCAGGGTAAATTATTCTCTCTTAACCTTTTTGGCCCATGCCACCATAAATCATTCGCCATCAAATCGTCTACAGCTGAAGCTCTCTAAGACACACCTACAGGATTATCAGCAGAATTTATATAGTGCCAATAAGCGTCGGGCAATAAAGTGGAAACATCCGAGCTCCTGTTTGCAATAAATGCTGGCCATCTTGCCGGAATATCACGGAGCCAATAGAGCACGTCCTTGAAATCTGACCATAGATGAACAACGAAATCTTTTATTCCCATATTATCAACAAAATGATATTAAAATAAAAACAATCTTTCTTCGAATCCCATGCGATCGCTACAACTCAAAATCTAAGACCTATTTTAAGATTAGCCTCTGAAGCTAGCATATTTTCCGGCAACCAATCAAGTAATTGCGAAATCTATTTAAAGAGAAATCTCCAGAAAGAACATCATCCATATAAATTTCTTCTTCAAGAATATGACGTGCTAGTGGAAAATTACTTCCCTCGTCCTGAACGTCACCCAGGAATTACCAACACAAATGAGGATCCGAATTACCGATTCCGATGCGCTCCTTACAAAGTATTGCCTATACGGCTGCGTGTTGTCGCGCCTATCGACGCACGAGAGGAAAAATTCCGGAGATGGGACCGACTGCATCAATCAACGGTCGGCAATAGATCTGTTCCTATTTCCGCTCTCTCCCTGTATATCAAATTCTATCCACCGTTCATCTTCGATGTTCCCACTTTCGTCTAATTTCCCTCTCTTCTCATCTCCCGGTATTATCGGTATTCATTGCATTACAATATCAATTGCAAAGATTCTTCTTATGAGAAACGATGACTTTATATCATAATGTCCAGAACACAGTTCAAATTATTTAACTTCGACCAAATAAAAATATGAAGAAGTACACAGACATTAACAGAAAAGTATTACATATGTCAACCAGGAGGATCAACTACACTTGGACTATTAAAATTTACGAATACTGTTTAAGCGATGGAAAAGAAAATTCACTAAAAATATAACGACACGATGATCTAGATCTGAAACCACAAATCAAGACTCGATACTCTATCAAGATTTCATCGCTTCGTAACATTAGGTTTATATTATAATTTGAAACTAGGAATATTAAATAATTTAAGTCTCGCAATGACTTTTCTCGGTGTTTGAATAACCCTAATCTTATTTAAGGATAGTATACCTATAAATCATGAAAAAATCGAATTTTTATTTAGAATATACTTTTGATTTGAGAGCTATAAATAACTTAAAAATAAAGTTTTAGTTATGAATAAAGCAATAAAAAAATTTGTACAGGCTTCAAGTGATTATTTTTAAATTACTATCTCTTTCAAAATTCGCGCATTTTTTGTCGCATTTTTTGCCGTACTGCGTTGAAAAAGTGCAACCCAATTCGATGTTCTTGTATGTTTACTTCCAAAGCTGTTAAGAAGTGTAAGTATTTACAAGATCATAAAAAATATTAAGAATGGATTAATGTAATACATTTATTCAATCAGATAAGTCATCTTATTTTATCAATAGATAATATAATTTTTTAATTTATTACTTTGTGATATTTTTGTTTCAGTAAATCAGCATACCACCAAGGAAAAGAAAGATCCCAATCAATTGCTCATGAGAAAAAAATAATTTTTATCCAAGGGATAACACCTAGAAAGATATTAAAATCTATTACTGTTATGTAAACTACTTTTACTTCTAAGCGTATGATTTTACTATTGGATACTTAAGTAACATTAATTTCTATCAGATTACAATTGGCACGCACTGTATGATTGAGATGATTAAATCATGTTTTGTGTTTGAGAACAGCTGCTGAAGTGGATCAGAATGTTATAATATGAACTGAGATGTAATGTTTGAAGATATTGTAACATTAGTGAAGTGTAACTTTAAATGCAATTTTCTCATAATTATGTTTTCAGAGCTTGTGCATAACCTAAAGACTAAACCGATGCATGGATTTTGATGATCCAGGTCTTAAAATATTCCTTTTGAATGCTAGTTTGGACTGAAGCAATTTAGAAACATCTAAGAATTGATTATCATGTAGGTACTCCAGTCTAAGTATGAAAAAATGACAATTTTAATAAAAATGATATTTATTTTGGCATTCAGCTCTCCAAAAAATTCAAATAAATTAAAGTTCAGTTCTCTAACTAGCTTTAGTCCAAAACAATATTCAAGAGGAACACTTTAAGACCAGCATGACCAAAATCAATGCATTGCTTGAGTCCGTAGAGTACGTGCAGGCAGATTGAAATCTTCAAAAAAATACTATAGGTATCTGTCAGAAACACCATGCTTCCAATTAGCTATGAAGAAAAGCAATCTAACCTTAAAGTGTCATGCCAAAATTAACACTTATATATGCAGAAGGTTGTTGGTGTAGAAAAATAAATTTTTGCAGTATGCAAACAAATAATATAACAAATATGCAGTATGCAACCAATTATTATAAGAAATTAGCAGTATGCAATTGAACAATATTCGAAATGTCCCTACCTTGACACTATAAGTAGAAAAAAACCTTGTTTTTAAGCTAGCGAGTGCAATTACTCTATAAATCCATCCAGTTGACACTGACTAGATCAGTAATCGAGTATGGCTTCAAGAAAAATTACAATATCCAATGTGTGACGTGTATTTCACGTCCCAATAATATTAAATACGGGCAGTCAATCGCGACCCAGTCGCCCGTCACCAGAGCCGAGCATTTCTCAAATTTAATTAGTATTGTTATTAATGGGGTATTGTTATTATTTGTTGAGGGAATGAGGATAAGGAGTCGCGACCGAGGAGGGCCGCAGACCGGCACACACACGCACACACCCATACCAGCGGCACCAGCTGATCGCCGCAGCGACGACTGCTTGGAGCGAGCAACGGCGACGAGTATACACACACAGGCACAGCACCAACATCACTGCACACTGTACGCGCGACTCTCTCTCTCTCGATTGCTCTTTCTTCCTCGCCTCTCGAGGATGATGAGCCGCTGCCCGCGCACACACATACACACACGCGCGCGCGGCCGCCCTCTCTCCCGATGCACGCAGACGCGGGAGGAGAGAGGATTCACAGCGGCAGCGGCGGCTTCCTCGAGGCACACCATCTCGGCTGTAGCCAAGAGAGAGAGAGAGAGAGAGATACCGACTCGGCTGTCGGTAGAGGGGAGAGCTAGCAGCCGCCGCGCCGCGAGCCGCATGAAGCTGCCGGCCTCTCCTAGCGTAGGCCGACGCGCGCACGTCGCCGCTGCCAACTGTGTTGGTCCGGCGGCGATATAACCGAAAGCGCCCGATATAGATATACACGCCGGGTTGCCCGCGCGTGTATATCTAGCAATTCATAATTGCCCGCGCTGCGTAAGCAGGGCGGTATTAGCGAGGCGAGCCAATGAGGAGTAGCGACTCAAATCACCGCGGACTTGGCCTTGATTTTTGCATCTAGGGAAAATCAAGGCCAATCACCGTAAAGGAAAGGGCGGAAGCAACAGGAGTTTGAGCTGAAGTTGCGCGAGAAGAAAAGCCAAAATTTTGGAAGAGATTTCCGCCCTCTCCGGTTTTGAGCACTGACTGCCCGGCCTTCAAGAGCGATAGTCGACAAAATTTTGGATTGCCGTCCGAGAAGGGAGACCGCGTGGGGAAACCTGTAAAGGAGAAAATCCCGGCGAGCGATAGATTTTGGAGAAACTTAATTGGCGGCCTGTGACCTGCTAGGACGAACACCGCGGACGCGCCTGATTAACCACGGTGAGTGGGCTGTAATTGCCGAGCTTCCCTCGGCACTTGCAAGCAAATTATATCATTATTGTACTTCGCCGCCATGTGCTCGGGGCACATAGAAAATTAAAGCCGTGGTGGTGTGACACCGATATATAAAATCAGTGCGGGTCGGACCAGTAGCGAATTTACACCTTATTGTGGGGAAATTTCCGCGACTCAGGAAGACGGGAGACGTGGTGAATGTGATAGTCGCGAGGGACGCGTGATACGGCTAGCGTAGCCATTTTTGTGTATAGCGACCACGTAGATGTAAGCGATATTGTAACTTGCGACCGGTAGTGTTACCCGACGAGGAGAAATAAAGTTATATATATATTTAAAGTAAAATTTGTGGGAAATTATTATAAATTGTGAATTCCTGATTTTTCCTATTCACGGAACTTCCTCTGGGAAAAGGGGGCTCGTGACGAGTTAGCCGCGCTTTACCTGGCGCCCATTAATTGAGAAATATTGGTAAAGTGTCGAGACAATGGTAAGCATCACAAATGTAGTGGTTTCTGGATTTCCAACAAGAATGCCATGTTACAAATGACGTACCAACGGGGGCTCAGTGACTCAGGAAAAAACAGGAAAAATAGCAAAATAAATTAATTAAGAGAGTTCGGGAAAAATCAGAAAAATTTTTTTTACACAGTGCCGAGCCAGCGAAAGTGCAGCGACTAAAACGTTTTTTTTTGTGTCGTATGAAAATTTAAGTGAAGTGGAAAAATTAATTTTTGTGTGTAAGGAATTTATAAGTAGGACTTAGAAAATTTTTCACTTGAGCTATTGGGTTATAAATGGGACTTTAAAATTTTTTTTTCACTTGAGCTATTGGGTTCTAAATTGGACTTAGAAAATTTTCACTTGGGGTAATCGACTAATAAATTTTTCGACTTCGAGAATTTTCCGGGAAAATTTTTGGATATTTTTGAGAATTTTCCGAAATTATTTTTTGAAAATTTTTCGATTTCGAAAGTTTTTCGGAAGAATTTTTGGATATTTTTGAGAATTTTCCGAAATTATTTTTTGAAAGTTTTTCGATTTCGAGAATTTTCCGGAAAAATTTTTGGATATTTTTGAGAATTTTCCGAAATTATTTTTTGAAAATTTTTCGATTTTGAGAATTTTCCGGAAATTTTTTTTGGAAATTTTTGAGAATTTTCCGAAATTATTTTTTGAAAGTTTTTCGATTTTGAGAATTTTCCGGAAAATTTTTTTGGATATTTTTGAGAATTTCCCGAAATTATTTTTTGAAAATTTTTCGATTTTGAGAATTTTCCGGAAAATTTTTTTTGGATATTTTTGTGAATTTATCCGAAATTACTTTTTGAAAATTTTTGATTTTCAGAATTTTCCGAAAAATTTTTTTTTTATGTGAGGAATGTTCTAAAGGAAGGAAGAGTGTTTTTGAGATTTTGAGAATTTTCGAAGATATTTTTTTTTGAAGGGTTTTTGTTGAAAATTTTTTTTTGGATTTGAGAGTTTTTTTTGATATTCTTGAAAATTTTTCGAAAATTTCTGAGCGATTTATTGAGGGCTTTCACAGGTTGGGTGTGTAGTGAAGAAAATTTTCGTTTCAATTGAGACCTTTCGTAGGATTCTTTTGAGTATTGAAAATTTTCGGTTATTGGAGGAAGCTTGTAGCGATATATAAAGAAAATAGCGAATTACCAGTGTAAGCGGAAGGCTGCGGCGACGCACTGAATATAATAACGATACATAGAGAAGGTGGGGAAAATAGGAGACAAATTCAGAAAATCTTTGTTGGAGATTTGGTGAAATTTGAGTAATGAGCTAGAGTGATAGATAAATTAATTGGGTGTAATTTTCTGAATTCTGTCCTATTTTTCAAGTCTCCTCAACGACTTAAAGTAGTAGAGTAGGAGTCACACCACCGTATAGGGAAAATTCATTTTGCGAACACCTCCACAAAATATTATTGCTGTGCTACTACCCCCAAATCGATTAGTAAGAACGATTTATAATTAGTTAAGAGTAAAATTTTTGTAACAACTACTGGAAATTGGGTATAAAAATACAACAACTAAAGTTATTGTATTTATAGTATAACTACTGTGTCAAAGGAAAAATTGATTATTACATATATTTATATTTATTTAATTGTATTGGAAATTATTTACTGAAAATTGATTGCGACCAAGAAGAAACCTCAGATTATTACTTCAGATATAAACAAGAAGAGAAGACCAAGAACTACTGAAAACTGAATAGCGACTTTATTAGATTCGCGTCAGGGTATTTCAGCAGCTACTCATGAGCTAGGCAAACAAATTTCGAGTAGGCATTTTCAGCTAAAGGAACCGATAAAGAAGACCTCAAGAAAAGAAGCTATTATCTTTGTTTATCTCCTTTTGTCCCTTTAGCAAAAGTACATACGGTAATCTCCAGAGTAACATACATATATAAATATACATATTATTATTATAAATCATTATAAAAATTGAAAATTAGTGACACAGTAGTTAGGCAGGAAAATTGTCCCGTAAAAGAGTTAAGACTGATTCCTTTATTAGCGACCTCTCCATTCACGTGCACCAGGTATTGCAACTTAAATCCCCGTCTTTGAAAAGATTCCAAAGACCTGGGCGGGCCCTCCCAACATAGCGAATACTGCAGTAACTGTAGAGTGTAACTAGCGACCAAACCGCTGCTTTTGTTTTCGTCCCTTAGTGTACGAGTAGAGTACAAAATGAACACAAGACAAGCAGCAAAGAAGGATCCGCGCATACGCCAGCGAATGGCAGTATCAAGTAGAATAAATGGGATGGACCCGAGCGAACTTATAATAATTCTAGATCAGATGGGACTTAGCATATCTGGGACAACAGCCCAACTTAGAGACAGACTCTTGCGGGCAAGTATTAGGTCAGTGGAACAAGAGGCAGCAGTAAATTGGGATACAGTATGGGACGAAAGACCATGGGATCAAGTACCAGCAACATCGGCGGCCATAATGCGAGAGGAATCTTTTGAACAAATACCTCAGAAGAAGAAAAGAGGTAGGAAGCCTAAGAGAAGGACCAAAGAAGTAGAGTTGCAAAGCACGGAAACGGAGTATAGCCAAGAAGAGGGACAGGCAATCACGGAGCAGATTCAAGAAGTCACAACACAACAACAAACGACCGATGTACCAGTAGTTACGCTAGAAACGATAAGCAAAGCGACCACCACTATTACTACGACGACACCAGTTCGTACTCGGGGACCAACGGATAGCTTCGCGATGCAGATGGTGTCTGCAAGCACACGACCAAGAATGCAAACAGGGTTTCCACCGCAACTCTTGGCAATGAGCAGTCATACACAGTTGGCATATACTCCGGGACTAATGAAGATGATACCAACCGGCTACCAATGGAGGCTACCAGAGCCACTTTTCCATTATACAGGAAATCATCCATCACCGGATTCCAGTACGGGAACTCCCGCGGTACCAATGATCCAGAGACCAATACAATTGATTACATCAGCGTCAACGGCTTCGGAACCAACGTTACCTTCGATGCCAACCACCGCAGCGCCGTCGGTCACACGACCCCCTGCAATGGCACAAGCAACGAACGTCGGGGCCGGTCCGGGGACTAGTCAGAGGGGGCAACCCCTAGCAAGAAGTGACAATCCGACAGGAACATCACAAAGCCAAACGCCACTGCAGGGGATAAACCCGAATGACAGTATTCAATATATTGGACAAGTAAAACATAGAGACCCCATAACCAGTAACCCAAGAAATGGAAACTCAACAGATAGTAGCGACGTAAGCAACAAAGAAGAAGATAAGAACCGAGAAGAAGATGCCATTCAACGAGGGGCAGGACCATACGAACGGCTACTGCAGGAGTTTGAACATCTGAAAATGGCACAACATAGACCAATTCTCCTCCGAGAACCGGTATACGCGCCACAACCTCCAGTAGTCCCACCTCCGGTAGCACACCCACAAGATTACGTAGACACTCCGAGACCACCGAGGGGATCTCAAGAGAGAAGAGAGCGACCCAGAAATCACGAAGTGGCAGAGATTCGGAGTCCTAAGGTGAACACTGTTCGTAGGCCAACAGACCAGCAAACCGAAGCATCAAAACAGAGAAGAGGAGAACGAAAGCGACTGTCATCGAGTAGCTCGGAAAGTAGCGTACTAGACCGAAGATTAGTAAAGAAGAGAGATAGCCGTAAAATGAAAAACCGTAGACATAGGAGTTCGAGTAATAGTACCACAAGTAGCGACGGTAATACAACGTCATCAGACTCAGATAGCGACCACAATAAAAGAAGTACAAAACACAGGAGAGGCCACAAACGGAACCAGTCGATATCGACTAGCGATTCGGAATATGAAGATAAGAACATGAAACAAAAAAATAGGAAAAGTCATTCGAATGCAGAGATAGCGGGGAAGAATGTTAAAATATTGCAGAGCTGGAACCTAAAGTTCAATGGGGAAGATAAGGAGCCAGAGGAAATTTTGGACCGGCTGCAGGATTGCAAAGCAAGCCTAGCCATGAGCGATAGGGAGCTGTTGAATGCTTTACCATCGATCTTTTCGAAAAATGCTAGCAGATGGTATCGATCGAAGCGACCAGACTTAAAATCATGGAAAGACTTTAAAAAAGCATTCAGAAGGCAGTATTTGGGTCACAGAGATGAAGAAGACACGATGACGGACTTACGGAACAGATCGATGGCAAAAGGAGAAAAGATTGCCAATTATATATCCTGCGTAGAATACATTGTCGACCACTTTAAGCGACCCCCTTCCAGGAAAACAATAGTAAAACAGGCCTACAAGGGCTTGAGGAAAGACTATCGACACTTCATGGCGGGGAAAGAAATCAAGACGCTCAAGGATATAGAGAAACTAGGAAGAATTTGGGAAAAGGAGAAAGAACTAGATGACCGGTTTGAAGAGCCTCCACCAAAGGAGAAGATGAGCATACCAGGTGCAGCATACTCTGGGACACCCTCAGTCCGTAAGGTAGCGGCAGCCTACGAGAAATCGAACCCAGAAAGCGACACTAGCGACAGCACATCAGCGACAACCAAACCGGCGTGAAAGAGAAATTGGAATAGAAAAGCGAAGAAAAAACAAAAACAAATAAATGCGGTAGCCGCTGCCAAGGAGAATCAAAGGCCTGAGGCCAACGTACAAGCGACTCCAGTACAGCCAGCCTCACACAACGCGACCGCAACGATGACGCACAGCACACCGCTGAATCCACTGCGACCGAGTTTTGTGCCCGCTTGGCAATGGTCTCCTCCCCAGAATGTTAACTCGTTTCAGGGTAGAGGTGGTCAAGCCCAAGGATTCACCGGCCAAGGCGCCTATAATATGAGAGGAACTAGAGACCAAAATGGGCCTTCTGCCCAAAATATACCAGTATATGGTGCATGCTATACATGCCAGACGGTAGGGCACCGAGCAAGAGAATGTCCACAAAGGACATGCTACTTGTGTAGGGCTATGGGACACTATGCAAGCGAATGTCCCAATAGACAGCCGGCATGGCAGTCTTCTCCAAATAATCAGGCCATGGGAAACGGGATGCAGGGGAGGCAGAAGAGTCCCATACCTCCTCAGCAACCGCAAACGGGACGCAACTGGCAACAATAAAGGGAAACCAGCATAGCGCCCAACCGACCATACAGGAGAAGAGAATAGCGACCCCAGAGAACGCGAAAATGAGCAGCGACCAAGAGAGAAGTGGATCGATGAGAGTCGAGGCAGCTAAAAGTATTAAGTCCACATTGTCAGATGGGGAGACCCACCCAGTATGGAGCAATACTTCAAACAGCGGAGGATTAAATGGGACCTCACAAATAGCGACCACAAAACCATTAAGTAAAGAGAGTAGTGAGAGCAACAAAATTCGAGAAGAGAGAGAAAAATTAGAGAGTAGAAAGAGTAGAGAGAGCAACAACATTCGAGAAGAGAGAGAAAAAGTAGAGAGTAGAGAGAATAGTGAGAGCAACAAAATTCGAGAAGAGAGAAAAAAAGTAGAGAATAGAGAGAGTCGTGAGAGCAAAAGGGTGACCGAAAGAGTGACAACCTTACCGATCCTCGAAGGGTCCGACGTAACGGCGCTCAATCCAACAGCTGACGAGCAGAAGGATTTCGAGCACCTAGCCCTCGTACGAGAGGCGGTCGACCTTCTGGAAGGATCACAGGTGTCTACTCCCTCGTTGGAGGGCCCCTCCACCTTTGTTACAGACCCAGATGTTGGGGTGCCCACATCTAGTCTAGGGGGGGAGAGCAGCGTTCTACGTACGCCAGAGGCCGACCAACTTGAGGTTCCGGAACCAGGCGAAGTCGAAGTCGCAGGTATGAGCGCAGAGAACCGCATCTTCACGAAGGTAATACTAGGTGGTAGACCGTACAGAGCCCTAATTGATGGAGGAGCCACGGTCTCCCTAGTAGGACCAGAGATAGCGGCTAAGTTCAAGGACCGATTGCGACCAGCGAACTCTGTTATAAGAAGTGTGTTAGGTGGAACAAAGAAAGTATTGGGGTATCTGGACATCAACATGGAATTGGATGGCAGGTCCAGGAAGCTGACGGTAAGAGCCGTAGATCCTTGCGACCACGACATTTTACTTGGACAGGACTTTACCACCCCATGGGACGTTGATGTAAGATACGGCAGACGGATGTGGAGGACTAACGAGGGCCCGTGGAAGCAATCTTGGGACGACGAGGAAATCGAAGCGACCCCAGCATACGCCGAATGCGCCGGAATTACCGAGGCAGACGACGAGCAGCGGAAAGCCATAGAAGACCTAGTGACCAAGATACTACCTCCGCCATCGGAAAATTTAGGAACGACCACACTGACCGAACATCACATAGATGTACTCTCCGCAGCCGCCATCAAACATCGGCCAAGGAGAATGTCACCCAAACTTCTGCAAGTAGTACACGAAGAGATAGAGAAGATGTTTAGGAGTGGAGTAATAGAGCGATCGGCAAGTGAATGGAGTAGCGCCCCGGTAATCATCAAGAAGCCAGACGGGAGCTATAGATTTTGTATAGATTATCGCGACCTCAACAAAGTGACCCGGAAGGATGCATATCCTATCAGGAGCATGGATTCCATATTGGACAAATTGCGTAAAGCCAAATATCTGACCAAAATTGACCTCAAGCAAGCCTATTTTCAAGTACCGATGGAGCAAAGCAGCAAGAAATTTACAGCATTTGCAGTGCCGGGGTCAGGGCTTTGGCAATTTGTAAAAATACCCTTCGGACTAACGAATGCGCCCATGACCTTCCAACGCCTGATCGCTTCCAACGCCTGATCGATGCTTTGTTTGGCGTCCAGTATGAACCATATGTGTTTGGATACTTGGACGACATCATTATAGCGACCGAGACCTTTGAGGAACATCTCCAATGGTTGGAGCTGGTTCTCAAGAAGCTGGTCGAAGCAGGATTGGTAGTAAATCGGAAAAAGTGCGAATTCTGCTGCTCGAGAGTGACGTACTTAGGCTTCTTGCTTGATAAATATGGATTGCGACCAGATCCAGAAAAGGTATCGCCAGTGACAGAATATCCAGCGCCGAAGACCGTTAAGCAGCTGAGACGATTTCTGGGTATGGTAGGATGGTACTCGCGATTCATTGAGAACGACTCAGAGATGAAAATTCCGTTAGTGAAGTTACTAAGAAAGGGGCAAGAGTGGAAATGGGATAGCGACCAACAAGAGGCCTTTGAAGGTCTAAAGAAGGCGCTAACGATAGCTCCGGTCCTGGCAAGACCAGATTTTGGCAAAACCTTCACAGTCCAGAGTGATGCAAGCGGAGTGGCGATTGGGGCGGTTTTGACACAGGAAGGGGATGATGGAGAGCACCCCATCGTATATGTGAGTAGAGTACTCACGGCGGCTGAACGAAATTATACCACGTCCGAAAGAGAATGCCTGGCGTTATTATGGGCCATTAAGAAGCTGCGACCATACCTTGAAGGGTACGAATTCAAGGCCATCACCGACCATAGCGCCCTCCAATGGCTTCGTAATCTGAAGGACCCTACTGGACGACTAGCCCGTTGGGCACTTGAAATGCAGTAGTGGGACTTCGAAGTAATCCATCGGAAGGGCGCTCTGCTGAAAGTGCCTGATGCGTTGTCCAGGATGTATGAAGATGGAGGGGAAATAGCTGGATTTGAAGAGATACAGGACGAGCGATACGTAACGAGGTTGGAAGAAGTACAAAGACACCCACACCGATTCCCAGACTGGCGAATTGAAGATGGCATGTTGTACAAATTTCGTAGCGACCCCCTATTAGACCCAGTGACATCTCGAGAAGAAGGATGGAGACTGGTCGTCCCAGTAGAGTACCGTGAGAGAGTGATGACGGAGAGCCACGTACTACGCCGAACTACGTACTCACAGATAACGGGAAAGAGTTCATCAATAAGCACCTGACCGCCACGCTGAAGGAGTATGGAGTGACCCATGTGACCACGCCACCGTACCATCCGCAAGCCAATCCAGTGGAGAGAAGCAATCGAACCCTAAAGACCATGATAGCGACCTTCGTAAAACAAGACCATCGGAATTGGGATGCCCATCTTCATGAGTTTAGGCATGCAGTCAACACTGCCATGCAAGCGACCACCAAGGTATCACCAGCCTTCTTGAATTATGGACGACACCCAAGGCCGGTGAAGAGTTTACGAAGAGAAGTAGAGCCAAAGCGACCAATTATTAGTAGCGACCCTGAAGATTGGTTAGAGAGAGTAAGAAGACTTGATGCCCTACTATCGATTCTGCAAAGGAGCGACAAGCTAAATACTACAATCGTGGCAGGAAGGAGGCGACATTCCGGGTAGGAGACTTAGTAATGAGGGCAAACCACCACTTGTCAAACAAAGACAAGCGTTTTTCGGCTAAGTTAGCTGGCCGGTTTGACGGCCCGTTTGCCATCAAAGAAGTTAAGTCTCCGCTGGTATACGTGCTAAATATGGGTGAGGATAAAAGAATACCCGAGGTGCACGTGAGCGAATTGAAAAGATACATTCCCCCAAGGGGGAGAGCCCCGTAGTAGCGACCTCCTCTTTACAAGCGACCTTGAAGTGGTTATTTATCGAAGCGACCCATAGAAGGAGGGCAACCTGACGATCTAGCGACCACCATGCTAATAGTGACCCATCCGAGACCCTACGCATCAACGACCAAAAAGGGCATAACCTGAGAACTACTAGCGACCGAAACCTGGAGTGACGGAGGCATACCCATGCCCAGTAAGTTGTTAAAAGGCTTGTTATTTATTTATTTATTTGGAATTTTTTTATTTTTATGATTTCCCCTAGGGTCGCGCGATCTATGAGCGCGGTTGCTCTGTGGTCGGATTGGGAGTAGTAAGGTGGAGGTTTTAATACATTTTTTTGTTGTTTTCAGCTTGATTAGTTTAAGTGTATAGATGTATATATATATTGTTTTTTTGCAAAAGCTCTGGTGCCGAGGGTTGTTCGGGAATCGCGTTGATGGGATACAATGGCCCAATTAGAGTCTCGTTGATTATTGGAATAACCAGTCCACTTCTGGCGGTGTGTCCCGTTTAGGGGGGGAGAGTTTGTGACGTGTATTTCACGTCCCAATAATATTAAATACGGGCAGTCAATCGCGACCCAGTCGCCCGTCACCAGAGCCGAGCATTTCTCAAATTTAATTAGTATTGTTATTAATGGGGTATTGTTATTATTTGTTGAGGGAATGAGGATAAGGAGTCGCGACCGAGGAGGGCCGCAGACCGGCACACACACGCACACACCCATACCAGCGGCACCAGCTGATCGCCGCAGCGACGACTGCTTGGAGCGAGCAACGGCGACGAGTATACACACACAGGCACAGCACCAACATCACTGCACACTGTACGCGCGACTCTCTCTCTCTCGATTGCTCTTTCTTCCTCGCCTCTCGAGGATGATGAGCCGCTGCCCGCGCACACACATACACACACGCGCGCGCGGCCGCCCTCTCTCCCGATGCACGCAGACGCGGGAGGAGAGAGGATTCACAGCGGCAGCGGCGGCTTCCTCGAGGCACACCATCTCGGCTGTAGCCAAGAGAGAGAGAGAGAGAGAGAGATACCGACTCGGCTGTCGGTAGAGGGGAGAGCTAGCAGCCGCCGCGCCGCGAGCCGCATGAAGCTGCCGGCCTCTCCTAGCGTAGGCCGACGCGCGCACGTCGCCGCTGCCAACTGTGTTGGTCCGGCGGCGATATAACCGAAAGCGCCCGATATAGATATACACGCCGGGTTGCCCGCGCGTGTATATCTAGCAATTCATAATTGCCCGCGCTGCGTAAGCAGGGCGGTATTAGCGAGGCGAGCCAATGAGGAGTAGCGACTCAAATCACCGCGGACTTGGCCTTGATTTTTGCATCTAGGGAAAATCAAGGCCAATCACCGTAAAGGAAAGGGCGGAAGCAACAGGAGTTTGAGCTGAAGTTGCGCGAGAAGAAAAGCCAAAATTTTGGAAGAGATTTCCGCCCTCTTCGGTTTTGAGCACTGACTGCCCGGCCTTCAAGAGCGATAGTCGACAAAATTTTGGATTGCCGTCCGAGAAGGGAGACCGCGTGGGGAAACCTGTAAAGGAGAAAATCCCGGCGAGCGATAGATTTTGGAGAAACTTAATTGGCGGCCTGTGACCTGCTAGGACGAACACCGCGGACGCGCCTGATTAACCACGGTGAGTGGGCTGTAATTGCCGAGCTTCCCTCGGCACTTGCAAGCAAATTATATCATTATTGTACTTCGCCGCCATGTGCTCGGGGCACATAGAAAATTAAAGCCGTGGTGGTGTGACACCGATATATAAAATCAGTGCGGGTCGGACCAGTAGCGAATTTACACCTTATTGTGGGGAAATTTCCGCGACTCAGGAAGACGGGAGACGTGGTGAATGTGATAGTCGCGAGGGACGCGTGATACGGCTAGCGTAGCCATTTTTGTGTATAGCGACCACGTAGATGTAAGCGATATTGTAACTTGCGACCGGTAGTGTTGACGAGGAGTAAAGTTATATATATATTTAAAGTAAAATTTGTGGGAAATTATTATAAATTGTGAATTCCTGATTTTTCCTATTCATGGAACTTCCTCTGGGAAAAGGGGGCTCGTGACGAGTTAGCCGCGCTTTACCTGGCGCCCATTAATTGAGAAATATTGGTAAAGTGTCGAGACAATGGTAAGCATCACAAATGTAGTGGTTTCTGGATTTCCAACAAGAATGCCATGTTACAAATGTAAAAAGCAAAAAAAGCAAAAAGTAGTCCAATGATCCGTGAAACGCAGTTTTGGCGGGTTGTAAAGTGCAAAGGTCTGGCAATAAATCCAGAAAAATCAAGAAAATAAAAACAGACAGAGTACAAGCAAACAAGCAATACGCAAAATAAGCCTTAAAAATAATATACGTCGCTGGTCCTTGGGTTGACGACTGTAGTATGCAGCTTCCAATAGATGTATGCTCTCAAAACCTATTGAACCGCCTCGTCAAAAGTCAGTATGACTTATATGGCTTAATGCATTTCTATTATGCTTCAATAAATGTGAATAAATGCACTACTGTCTACAGCGGAGGTTCTATATAAGAAATCAACCTAAGTGTGCACTACATAAATGTCAGTATGACATTAATCAAGAAAAAAAATCAACATACCCGCTCGCTCTACTGGATCAGTCCTTCGTTTCCTATAATGTATCAAAAGTGCGAGTAACTACTTACATATTCTGCCAGTGACCAATAGTTATTGTCACCTGTCATATACGGCTACAATCATCAGCTGTTACATATACTACATAAAGATTTATACAAGATATTATCACGTACGCAAGCGAGCGTCCATGCCGCTGAACGCAGGTGTCCTGTGTCCAGTGGATAGCGCGCCTGCGATGCTGACGCTGCGCGATTCTTTTTTGTACACCGACTTTGCGGCGCACTGCGAGCGCATCTCTCGCCAGGTCGGCCTGAGCTGAGGACCAACACACACCTCTCTCTCGAATACAGCAATAAACGAATTCTCCCGAACTTCTCGCCTTATGCTTTCTTTCTCCATCACTTCAACCACCGAAGAACCACGGAGCTTAATTGCTCCGTGTAAATAATGCGAACTATGATCCCTACACACCCACGCACGGCAACTATCCTGTCCGTAACAAATTGGTATCCCTTGTGTGTTTTCACGTGTGTGGCACACGAGTGTATTGGACTATGATTTGACGACTTCATATCGGCGAATTCAAGAAGGAACGGGGTGATTTGATACATAATTTCAAGAAAAAAAATTTTACTGTGGAGCACCAAGCAGCCCCTCGAGCAGCCCTTTTGACCAGCCGAAGGAAAAGACAGGAAGGATAAGAGGCCCTGTCACTCTTTGAGATATTTGACTGGAAGGACGCACAGTGGCCCTTCTTGCTTGATCGCGCAGACAGGAGGGAAGTTATAGAGCCATTTTCTGAATGTCTGCGCTGGCTGTGGTCTGCATCTTCGTAAAAAATAATACACGAGTTTTGTGTCTGTAAGTAATAGTGAATTAATACAATTATTGTCCTCCGTGGGGTATTTCATGCCCGGACATTTACATATACACTATTACTAACGTGATAATGCAACAATTACGCCTAAAAAAAATTATAATTTGATCAATACGCGTTTAATCTTAAATTTACGTGATAAGAAATTGTGTCGAAAATAAAATGTCGTTAACAAACCTCTGGGTTATCAAACAAATCTGCTAGCATCTCGAGCTTGCACAGCGAGATGGAACTTTTCGTCGCAGACCCTGAATGGCAGGCTATTTTTACGGGTTTGTCTTTAGATAAAAGTGCGCAAATAGTTATGAAAGTGCTAAAACAGAGATATAGCGCACCCGCTGTTAAGAATTCATTTGATATGCGATGTGCAAACGCGGCGGCTACGCATCCCGGCCCGAGTATACTGAACATTTTAATTGTCGCGGGTAGTCTCAGTAGTCCCAGCGCCCATGTGACTACCAGTTTCTTTACTACGCATTTGATCATCCAAGCACTCACGGAAAGGCAATCTATAGCCACGCAAACGATGGTAACTGCGGTGCCTGTTCCCACACCCAGTGCGACCAAGGACGCGTTAGTGCAACATCATTCGTCAGCAAAAATTAAAAATTCTTTTGAGTATCCTAGCTATAATCAGAGAACTCAAACGTTGGCTTCTGCATCCGTATTTAACGCGAATAATCAAAGACACAATTTCTCATGTCATACAACTAATGCCAGCTTATTTCCATCGGTCATCGGTCGCTATACAAGGTCTGTCCCAAAAGTATCCGACCTACGTTCATATCTTCGCGCGGAGAGACTCAGGCGACCTCTGGAGGGTACGAACGTCACCAGCAACTCCTAACCTTCTCGTCAGTAGCCTAAGATACCGATGAAACGCCTTAGTTCCCGCGCAGCGTGTATTTGTTTACAACGACTTTTTTGCGTTCGTCGCAATTTGCTTATTGCTAAAAATGGCAGAACGAATCGAACAGCGAATTTGCATAAAATTTTTGCTTTAATCTCGGTAAAAGTTTTGCGGAAACTATTGAAATGTTGCAAAAGGCCTTTAAAGATGAGTGTATGGGCAAAACACAAATAAAAGAGTGGTATAGGCGGTTCAAAAGTGGCCGCACATCTGTTGACAGTGATCCTCGTTCTGGTCGACCTTCAACGGGAACATCGTCGGATAATGTCGAGCGTGTGCGTGTCGCAGTTGAACAAGATCGTCGTTTGACTGTGAGAGAACTGGAAGATGAACTTGGAATACCAAAAAGTACTGTTTGGCGAATTTTAACCGAGAATTTGGGAATGACTCGTGTGTGTGCAAAATTCATCCCGAATGCTCCAGCGCACGCATCAAACCTTGTGCAGCAGTATTTATTGAAACACAGTGTTGCGCAGCTCCGCCAGCCTCCATACAGTCCTGATATATCTCCCTGCGACTTTTGGCTGTTTCCTCGATTGAAAATGCCGCTTAAAGGACGTCGATTAGACAATAAACAGACTGTTGAAACTAATGCGACGAATGCACTAAAGGCGATTCCGAAGTCTGACTTTCAAGAGTGCTTTAATAAGTGGAAACATCGATATGAGAGCCTTGTTCAATCAAATGGGGACTACTTTGAAGGATGCCACCCCCCGGATGACGAAGAATAAATCAAGCGTCGAGAAATCGAGGTAGGTCGGATACTTTTGGGACAGACCTCGTATATGATTGAATGCATGAAGGAAGGAAGGAAGGAATGAAGGAAGGTAGGATGGAAGGAATGATTATGAGCAGTACATTGATCAAGTAAGTACCTGCGCATCGCTGTCTTAAATTTGCACAGCGCCTGCAGGTATTTAATACTTCGGGGGATAATATTCCAATGGTGCGCACCGCGAGCTTTAAAAGAGTAAAGGCCGACGTCGGTGTGCGACCCTGGAACTGATATATCTTTTACTTCACCCCTACTGGATGTTTTGGCCTCGTTCTTTTCAAAAAGCTCATTAAGATATGGTGGTTGCCCTATCCTTATGGCTTTATAAAGTAGTAATGCTGCAAAGTATGTTCTACGTTCTTTTAAATTTAACCAGTCCAGTTTCATTCTGAAAAGAGTAATATGTTCGTCCCTTCTGACGCCATAAATATATCTCACACATGAATTCGGCAGCCGCTGTAATTTGATCTGCAGTTCTCCGGACAAATCAAGATAAACGACCGAGCAGTAATCGAGATGGGGGACGATCAGTGCACCTGCGAGCTGCTTAGGCAGAACCTCGATAGTACACGATCTAAAAAAATTTAAGCCGTAAAGAGCGTGATTAACACGCTTAATGATATACTCTATTTGATGTTTCAATATCAGTTTCGAATCCATAACAACACCGAGGTTTGTGACCGTGTCAACAAATGGTACGAATACGCAATCTTCTAACTGAATGTCTGCTAGCTGCACATCACCTAGCAAAGCAATGTTATACACTGATCCGAAAATAATACCCTTAGTCTTATTGACATTGAGACGCAGGCCCGCAGACGCTGCCCACGTCGACACGGCTCGTGCTGCAGCTGTTAGGCGCATGATGCCCTCATCCAAGTCTGCGAGTTCGACTTGCATATAAATCTGCAGGTCATTCGCATAGAGAATGTGCTTGATGTGCCCAGAATCCAAGATGTCTGCTATGCCATTGATGTAGAGACTGAAAAGAAGGGGCCCCAAGACCGAGCCCTGTGGAACTCCGAGATTGTTTGTGAGCCTATCTGATTGACCAAGTGATTTGCTAATAACTTTTTATTCCCGACCCGTTATGTAAGATTTAATCCACAGGACCACTCTTCTAGAGAAACCCATTCTAATCAGTTTACGGAGCAGTTTTGTTGGTGAGATGGTATCAAAGGCGTTACTAAAATCAAGTAATAAAAGAATGGTTAGTAGCATCTTAATTTTTTTCTTATTTTCATCCGTAATGCCATGGATACTACCTCGTATATCCTCAGTTAATTTGAGTAGAGCTGTCTGAGTGCTGTGGTACAGTCGAACGCCAGTCTGGAGAGGATCGAGGACTTTTTTGGATGATAAATACTCAGTCATTTGAATGTGCACAATCTTCTCGAGGACCTTGGAAAGTAAGCTCAAGAGGGCTATCGGACGAAAGTTCGTAACCGATGAAGGAACTGTTGTTTTCTTTAGTGGCACCAAATGAGCCTTCTTCCATGTCTCCGGGAAGATACCACGTGAAAGGGATGCATTAAAAACCTTTGCGAGATGTATGCCTATGGCTGGAAGAGCCCTAGTTACTACTTTTTGCGGGATTCCATCCTCACCCAATGCTTGTGAAGAAAAATGAGAGACAGCAAGAGCGACGTTCACGGAGGAGATCTCTTTAAACCTAAAGCCCTTCTACAAGGCCGAGGCTATGATGCCATCCATCCCCCTCTCACCCTCATCTTGAGAAATCGAAACCCCAGCAAAGTAACAGTTGAGCTACTCAGGAGTAAAGCCGCGAAGATCCTCTTTCTGAGGAGGCAGCAACCCGAGGGCTCGCAACTCCTTCCAAATATCTTTTTTATCATTTAATGCTTCAAAAATTCTATTTTAAAGATAGAAGCTGCGAGCCTGTTCTGCATTTTTCTCTGCCTCGGAGGCAAGGTGTAAATACTCTTGCCAGAGTCTGTTATGCCTCGTCCTCTTGTACCGTTGACGTATAGCGTCATGTTTTTTGTACAGATATATAAGATCAGCATCATCCCATGGAGGCTTTACATTATTCTTAGGTGTAAAACTCTTTCGTGATGCTAATTTATCTATTGCCTTCATGAGATTGGAGCTGATACAAGCGAGTCTACCGTCAACGTCAACGGCCGAATAATCGAGCAGCGACCAATCACAGTTTTGAAGGACAGATAGTAATTGAGTATGATCTATGGATTTGTAGTCTTTATGGGTAAAAGAAAATGGTTTCGGAGATGTATTTGTATTGACACATCTATAATATTGTGGCGACTGGGAAAGGTCGCCATTCGATTGCCAGCACTCAGAACCACGTCATTGTCGTCAACTAGTATAACGTCAATGCATGTGTGAGACTCATCAGTGTGATGAGTTGGGCCATGTTCAACTATTTTTAGTGAGGGATCGTTTGATAAGTGCCTTACGAATTGCGCATCTGCCGACATTGATTGTAGGTTCGCATTAAGGTGTCCCATAATAATTTTGTGACTGAAATCACCTACACATGATGTGAGTTGCTCAACGAAATCTGTGCCTTTAATGAATGTAATGTGAGGCGGTGTCATTACTATCGCAACTGGAATAGGAGCTGAGCAACCCAGCTGTACACTGAAAATCAGATATTCCGGGATATCAGGAGTACCGAGCTGTGGTGCGGTCTTAGATCGAGCGAAAACCTTAGCCTTAAGAGAATTGTACATATAGAGGGCTACCCCACGACCATTCTCGTTGCCGGACTGTCTAAGTATAAAGAAACCATCAATGGCAACCTTCTCATCACCAATATCGCGATTTAGGCGCGACTCAGTAACCGCGAAGAGGCGGTAGGAGGGACGTTCACGAAGATATTTCTGGATTTGTACGAGATGCGCACGCAATGACGTCACATTTATAAATCCAGCTCTTAATCCCACGACGCTTGCCTCCCCAGCAATCGACCCTAGTCATTTCGAATTTGTCTCAGCATTATTAAGAAGCGCTAATGGTTCTTTACTCATTGATGTTTTACACGCTGTCACTTGACAAGTGGATGCTTTTTTCTGAGCTTCACACAATGACCGAGACGTAGGATTTTTGTCATACAATGATAAAATAGAATAAAGATCAGCAGCGGTCGAGAAGAAACGGGATATATCACCATCTCGCTTCTTGACCATGAACTTGCCTTGCCTATGCCATATATACTTAAAATTGAGTCCTTGGGTAACAGATTTCAAACTACGGAATTTTAAGAAAAGCTCTTTATTTAAATATTCATTTATAAATATTTTGCCATTTGTAAGACAATCAGCAATGTTCTCGTTAAAAAGCGACATGTTGACATCCCGCATGCAGAACCGGGTAAAATTTCCTTTCGCGCGCATTCTGTCAATGACTAGTGCACTGCTGGAAAGGTTAAGTAACCAAGGAGAATGCCGGTTTGTAGTGCTAGTCGCTGCTAGAGATGCCCATGCCGCTGCTTGTGACAAGCGAAGTAGACGGATGCACATAATGTCTTCACGTCTAAGGAAAAGAAGATCCGTGGCGAGAATAGCATAGGCAACGTCGTCGAAGTGACTGATATCCCCCTCAAAAATACTAGATATAATAATGCTGCTGCACACGCCCCGCCCCATTACCAACCCAGACGAAGCCCACGTATTTCGCTCTTGAGACTCGTGTGATTTATTGGTTACAGTATTACTGGAAGTGTCAGTACTATCATGAGTCTCATTAGCAACTACTTTAGCAGGACTATTGCAAGAAATTAACGTATTGAGAAAAGTATAATATAATATACTTCTATATAACTATAAATTGTTTGATCTAATTTAACCATGCACATTACCTGAATTTATATTATTATCTAATGTATCTTGTAGGAACAGCAATTTCTCAGTTAGCACTGCATTTTCATTTTCGAATAAGGTTTGATCCATCCGAAACTCCTCCAGCAAGGAGTTCTGATCTGCCATTTTTCTCTCCATGACACTCAATATTTCTTTAAGATCATCGAAATCCATTATCAATGCCGGGATTGCTTTTACCATTTAGAGATCTTCAGCAAGCTTGGAGTTGACCTCAGACATTACAGTTCCTACTTTAGTTGTAATTACTGAAATGTTGTTGGTACAATCACGAATCTTATCTAACCTAATTTTGTTTTCTTCTGTGGTGAGATCAGCGTAGTCAGTTGTATTGTTGTTGGCTCCGTCGATGATTGAGTTCTTTAAAGTAATCGTGCTACCAGTAGGCCGGTACCCCTGCTCAGCTGCAATCCGTCGTGCGCCTGTGTTGGCCGGAGTTTAGACATGCAGAGGTAGACGCGAGTAGCTGGCATGTACAGTACTCAATGTATTATTCTTCCCATCCCGCTCCCGCTGGCTTAGCGATAAGGCGCTGAGTGTCTCTTCCGCACTGGTGTCCGTGCTTGAGAGGGACGGAGGCTGATGAGAGCGGAGCAGCAGCTGTGGCGAAAAGCTGTTAGTAGTGAGAGGCGTCTGTGTAATGATGATCGCCTGTTTCTGCGGATTCGATGGTGCACGTGTGTGTTTCCGTCCTTGCTCGGGCTTTGCGGTGGGCTTGTTGTTGTCGCCCGCTCCACTGTTAATTTCTTCTCTCTCTTCCGTGCTGGTGCGAGGTTTACAGTGTGAGGTCGGCTGCTTAATGCTGGTATTGGCTCTGTTACTGATATTAATGTAATGGATATATTTGAGAACAGTGCCACTACGTGTTTTCTGTACAGGTTAATAAATAATACCGTTCAGCGGACACTAAAACGCCCACTAACAGATGTCACAAAACATCCAGAACTATAGCGTTTTATTAAAAAACACTGAAACTGAGCTGTCCAGAACACACACCGCACGCAAAGAGAGAGAAAGAGAGAGAGAGAGAGAGAGAGAGAGAGAGAGAGAGAGAGAGTATGAAAGACGTGGAAGCGATCCGAGCGCGATAGTCATGACGCGTCACGTAGGGCTAGGTCAAGGCCGGCGCTCGCGTGCGCAAGCAGTTCCGTTTCGCTCTCCGAGCTGACTATACATCCTGCGCGAAAAATGGACGAATCTCATACGACAGCCGACACGGGAGCGGGCCTACAACTTCGGCCAAGACACACAGCGGGGGATCAACAAGGCCGGGATATCATCTCCTTTGTATGTCAGATATCCATCTTTCTCCTCTATGCGATACAAACAAGCCAATCTCCTGCTATCTTGCCATCTGCCGGTATGCATCACAAGACGCCGCGGGTGTTATGTTAACTGTATCTGTTTTAACGTTAATAAACCCATGTTTTAGTTTGAATGTAACGGGTGTTATTCTTGAAACTCTCTCCACCTTTGGACTTCTGCCGCCTACGCGAGCGCGTATATTGCGCGCATTACAAGTGACCAACCGGGTCCCAACATAAAAGACATCGCGACCTTCAGTCGCGCATACTGATCGGATACGCGAGCGGATCGGCGTACATTATACCTACAGCTGTTCCTATATATTCAGCGAGAAGCTGTGCGTAGTTTGTAGAGCCGCCGACCCACATAGCTATCAAACCATCACATTCTTCATTCTATTTGGTAAAATAGCGTAAAAATGATAAAACTTTATTTTTAATGTATTACTTTCACTATAAAGAAATATTTTATTGTGCTGGGATTATTTCTATGCTTTCTATTTACGAGTAAAGAGCACTTTTTTGCAATAAATTTTTTTTCTATTTTTCGGTAAAAAATTACCAGCAAGCTACCTTAAACGATGATATCTGGCAATTATACGATGGAAAATTTTGAAAAAAATTGAGGACATTAGGAATACGAGAAGAATATTCTAAAAATTTTCAGAATGGTACCTTTTTACTATTTCAGGAGTTCTTTCTTTGTCCAGTTTATAACGAACTTTGTATTTCAAGTTCTTTTGGGTTATGCTTTTTTTCAAATGTTTTTTATCGATTATATCTAGAGAACGGCGCGGTCATTTTTTCCAACCAAGGCTCATTTTTTCCATTTTTTGAGATTCATCGACCCGCTTTTTTTTACAATGATTTCTCCATTTGACGACATTCTGAAATCGATAAGGTAAATTATTTTGGTATTTTATAAATAATTTGACCACTACAGTGTAACTGCATTTGAAAGATTATAAAATTTCCTATTTTCTTCCACGCAAATTTTTTATAAACTATTTTTCTTCTTTTATTATACACAAGAGAGTAATTTTTGTTTAAACGGCGATTTCTTCGAAGCATATGATGGATGATGTTTAAAATATAAAGGTTTAATATATCGATCTGTAATCCGATACCTGGTGAAGGGTGATGCCCGTATATGTAGTTAAAAAAATTGAGCTGAAAAAGGTATTTTTCTACTATCTCTTGGCTAAACTCTTTGCCCAGACTATAAGGTCTTTTATCTTTCAAGATATTTCAGGTTATATTTTTATTTAATTGTGATTACTTATATCTAGAAACTGTCGCGGTAATTTTTTTATTGTATTTCGTAGTTAGTCATTTATCGACTATGGATTTTGACAAACATATTTTATATGTATAACTTTTATCGTAAACATAAATACGAACCGTTAAAAATTTGATTTTATTAGTATTAAATTTAATTTGCATCCTTGAACCATTATAAATTATTATAATTGTGCTTGTGTAGAAAACTGTATAAATATAGAAAATGTGTGGAAAATTAAAAGTAAATTATTATTAAGCTAAAAATTATTCAATATTACTTAACAAAAAATTACGTTTATCATAGAATAAAAATAACCGTCTAAGCCTGACGATCTAAATACTTCTAAGGAGATATGGAAAACTGTAATAAAAATAAAATAAATATTGAATTTAAGCTGAAAAAATGTTGTTGAATTACTTTTTGAAAAAATAATAAATGATACAAAAGCACAGCTTTTTGTGCTATTAAGTATAAAGAGATATAACAAAATTAATTTTTTAGAACAAAAAATTTCATATTGGAACAATTAATTTAGTTTGAGGAAACTAAGCGCCAATGAATTGGCAGCGGTTTTTCTTTCACTATCAAAAAACCGTTGCCAATTCATTGGCACTTAGTTTCCGACGACCTTATTAATTGTTTCTATATGTATTTATTTCTTCTGTTTACTTCTGCGTTGAAAAGTCAAACCGACAAGTCCTTTTTTATTAATGGCGAGATACATTTAAACTTTTAAATTACCATTTAAATATATGCAAAAGTATAATCTGTATTGTGAAAAAATATTTGAATTGCATAATAACTGAAAAAGTTTTTACATTTCACATTAAATTTTTTACAATTAACAATAAATTTTGTAATACTATAAAATTGTTTATTCAATTTTATGGAGTCGATTTGCACTCTAGTTAGAGTGAATTTTGCACTCTAAAGAGCGAGAGAAGAATCTTTGGATTTGGAGAAGGAATTATGAATTTTGTATTTTTATTAGCGAATTCATGATCAGCGACTCCAGAAACACCTAGTTAGCAAGTTTCAAGCAAATATAGTAGATTTGATAAAAATAAAAAAAACATTTTCAATATTAAAGTTTGTGTTTTAATATTAATGATATTTTAAAATACGAAAATCGTTATAAAACAAAAACGAATCGGGGAATCTTTATTTATTTGTTCTGATTTCGTACGTTTTAAAAAAAAAGCAAATAAGAATTCGATTCTTTTATAGAAAATGATCGCAACGTTCATAAGATATAAGCAATCAAGATTAAAAAAAAAAAACTGAAAAATTTTAAAAGATAAAAGACCTAATAGTCGGGACTAAGAGCTCAGCTAAGATACAGTAGAAAGCCACCTTTTCTAAAAGAAGGAAGATAGCTTATATAAATTTCGCGTCAGAGAAGATAGGTAATTGCATGCTCTTTCAAATGCATTTACACTGAAGCGATCATATTATTTCTAACATGCCGAAATAATTTACCTCATTGATTTCAGAATATCTTAAAATTTCTTCTTAATTCCGAATCTTTATTATAAAACGGGAAAAATGAGCCTCAGTTGGCAAAAAATGACGGCAACGTTCTCGAGATATAAGCGATCAAAATAATTTCTTTTAAAAATATAACCTCAAATATCTTGATTAATAAAAATCGTCATGATTTGAGCAAAGAACTTAGCCAAGAGATAGTTAAAAGCTACCTTTTTGGAAATTTTCAAAGAGAATAATGCCGTTTTACTCAAGCTTTCGTTCGACATAGAAAATCGTTTTTTTTTTATAAAATTATTTTTTTTCGAAAGCAGAAAAGTATTAAGACTCAAAAATGTTATTTAATATTCTTCTTTATATTGATAATCACCTTAAACTTTTAGAATGAATTTCCATGATATATTTCCGAGATATAAACATTTCAAAAAATTACGGTTGCATGTATAGCAAAAAGAAATTTTGGGTCAGAAAAGATAGTTAATCGTCAGCTCTTTCAAATGCATTTTATTCGAATTGGTTATATTAATTTTAACCTTCAAAGAAACCTAAGAAACTAAAACCCAAAAATTTGAAAATTGAAAAAAGAAAACAAAAAAGCATCGAAAAATAAATAATTTATTCGTCAGCCCCCTTCGTACGTCTAAAACAAAAAAAATAGAAATTTGTTTTAGTTAGATACCACAGGATTCTATAGGAAACTTTATTAATATATCAAATGAAACACTGTATTTCTGTGACATTCAATGCTGTGTATAGGTACAAATTTTGTACGAATTCTGTGCGGATTCAGTCTGTACCTATATACAATATATTTTGTAAGAATTTCAAAATGGAATACAGCACAGTTTCCGTAGAGATTCTGGTGCAATTTAGCATGAATTGAAATACGGAGTCGCGCATGATATCTGTAGGTATTATATATCCAACTTCATTTTGTATACCAATACAGATTTCAATAACGTTTACCTACGGATTTTGTACGGGTTCTGCGCGGGTTTTAATACAGATTTCTGCATTATTTATGTACAGATTCTATATCGATTTCCGTGCTCTATACCATAAGAGACTTTAGTAATATTTCTCTCAAATTTTTGTACGGATTTAAATGCAGAGTTTTGCATGATTTCTTTACGGATTCAGTATCAATATCTATGTTCTAAAGTAGTACGGATTTCCATACAGATTTCATTCAGATTTCTGTGCCGATTCCATGGTGCATTTTCGGACCTATTCCATAGGATTCGCATATGAATTTCATAAAACTTTCGCACTAATTCTGATACGGATTTCTGTACAGAATTCATGCGGTTATTTTCAACAAGATATTCTTTACAAGATTTGAAACAAAAAGAGATATTAAAAATATGAACATACAGTACATCATTTTTTAGTAAAACATTTTAAAAGTTAAAAATTAAAACGAAACTGACTGTTAATAATTCATAAGTTCTTACCTTAAGAGTTTATCATACTTAGACGATTAATAAGGACCGTGCTGATTCAAAATCTTCCCATGAAACTTTAAATTAAATTCAAAAGCTGTTCATTGAATTTAAATTTCTTTTTAAGTATTTTTGGACAACTATACATCAAAAAGGTATATTTTTACATTTACTAACGAGGGGTGATCACAGAGTCCGGGTCACCGATTTTGATGAAACTTTAGGAATCATTTTCTGGTACCTAAAAACGTAGCCCAATACTTGAGGTTTTATTCCATGGGCCTTTGTACAGTAGATACGGCGTATTTCATTAACGTTGATAGTATATCTATATATATGTGTTTTTTAGCATTACTTGTATGAGCAATGCTAATCTTTTTTGGCACTATCTCAGACTTAAAGTCTCATAAGATAAAACTACGGATACTTGGCTCCATTTTTAGGTTTCAAAAGTCGATCCCCAAAGTTTCATATAAATCCAAGACCCGGATTCTATGGTCTTCCCTTATAAGTTATAATAGTGCTGAAAAGTTAAAGACCCTTAAAAAATTGTACATTTAAATGCATGTATAATAGTTTATATTTAAAAATCTGTAACTTTGAAAGGGGATATCTCAAAATAATTTCAAAGAAAAACAAATTAAAACAAATTCTCTTTAAAATGCTGACGCAATATTTTTTTCCTATTCCGTTCATTTCGAGTACAGGCGATTAAAAAGAACTTTGAAAAGTGTACGAATTAAATCAATGAAGATTTTCATTTATCCCTCAGAGCCTGCTTCAATGACCTATATTTTTCTCTGAACAAATATGAAAAAAGTAATCGTATTTTAAAATCTTGAAAACAATTAAATTATCGTTAATTTGCTTTAAAAAGTTATTTTACGATTTTCCATTCCAAACTTACGAGTTTATTAACACGACCGGTCGCGCTAAACTCAAAATGTTGCACTAAACTACTCTACGTCTAAATATCGGTCGCGCTAAACTACATTACACCCATATATTTATATATACATATATATATATATATATATATATATATATATATATATATATATATATATATATCAAAATTTGGAAAAAAATTCTGACGTTTTTTCAGAATTCTGTATGCAGTACTTCTGAATTTTTGAAAATTGTGTATACAGAATTTTTTATTTCTTCTTCAGATTCAGAATTCAGAATTTTTAGAAAAAATATTATCTCTATTATAATATTATCTTATTCCAAATTCAGAATTTAAGAAAATCAATTATTTATTAATATTTTTGCATTTTTACTCTCACGAACTTACGTGAGGATACGAACGCGTGCTTGCATACGTAAAAAGGATGAGGCATCATAAAACTATGTTTATACACATAAAAATGTATTTTAATTATAAATTTATAATTGCATTAGAAAATATGTAGGGGAGAACGGGGTTAAACCTATCGGGTGGGTCAAACTGATCACTTACTTTTGAGAAATATTAAGTTCATTGAATCGTGAAAATATTTTTATATTCTTTAGATTGTATCTTTCAAATTAATAAATGTTAAAAACTAAATATACAATAGATTTCTATAAAGATATTCACATCTATAGATTATAGCTACTTTTCTTATAAGAAATGATTGTAATAAAACCATTATTACAATTATTTAATTTAATTATTGGAGATTTTAAGTACGAGACAAGAAAAATATAGCATTTAAATTTAAAATTAAATTTTTTTATTTGCCTAGTGATATTTATTATTTATTAAATGAATCTTAAAATTGTGTAGTGAAATAGGGTCATTTCGATCAGTGTGTATTTAAATGGGGGAAGCGCGAAAAGAGGTTAGGATTACCGTATATTTTCATGAGGTGATAAAACGTTTATAAATGCTCGTTTTTTACTTTGCTAGTGAAAAATATTCCCTTACACATTAAAATCTAACATTACGTGCATGAGAAGTATACATTTAAGGGAAATTTAACTTTATTTTACGTTTTGTCTAACTGCTCTGAAGTAACCCGTCTTGTACGATTAACACTGAAAAAACGATTATATTTTATTTTCATAATAAACTACGAGGTTTATGTATCTCTGTCAATTAAGACTATTAAAATTGAAAACATATAAGTTTGAACTTATTCTTAAACATATCAAAAGCAAAGAAATGCTAATTGGTAATTTTTCTATTTATAACATTTCTTTCTAAGAGATCGATCTGACCCCGTTCTACCCTATACTTGTACAAGAATTATATGTATAAAAGAATATTAGGTAAACTATTCATCAGAATATACCTAAATTCTTATTGTAATACATTATATGTATCGTAAAACATTATATGTTTTATACTTTGATGAATAAATATGGTAAAATGCATGTAATCAAAACATTCCTGCACTGTATGATACTCCTTCATTCCGTAGAAGAGATTCTTCTTGCCTATTTTCTGCCAGGCTCCTAACTCGACGAGATTTTTTATATTTTTCGCTTCTTATTACGACGCATTTCTGTAGTCTTGTTTGGTCCAATTTTTTCTGCTTTGAAAGCGTAATGTAGACAAGCGGTAGGATTAGCTGTTTCATGAATTCTGATTCCATTCTCGCACATCCTAAATTATATTCGCTAATAGCTGTTGAAGCTGCTATTTTGACTCTCTTTTCAGATACGAATATCTCTTTTAGTCAATTATTCCAAATGATGCTGTGTAAACTTTCGTTAGCATTTTGTGTGAGACAACGCGCACAGCGTGTGAGCAATGAATCATCAGTTAACCTCTCATACAATGGGAGAATTTTCTCTAGTCACAGTTCATTAATTGGGGTATTTATACTATCCTAACGAGGACCTGGATCCTTTTTTTTGCTTTGGCTCTTCGGTAAGAGCATCAAGATGATGGTCATTTTGGACAATAATCGTGCTGAGGTATGTCGTCGATAGAGGCGCTGTGATCAACTGCCAATATTGCTTTTGTCATTTCCTATTGATATAAAACGCTTATTGCATACAACTATGGAGAATTTTCCAAAACTTTTGTTTTACTAATACGAAACGTTCTCTATGAGAAAGATGAGAATATTCGGAATGATTTAGAAATCCTGAATTATTAAGAAAGATGAGAATATACTGAAGTATATACATACCTGAATATTACCTTTATTCCTTTATATAGCTTTTTAAAATATTCTGGAAGGTTTTTTTATCGTCTTTCGTTTCAAAACTGCATGACCCCCACCCTCTAAAGTAACTTTGCGATTCTTTTCCTCTTTCGCAATATTTGATATTCCTGTATATAGTCTGTAAGTGACAAAAAATAATAATGTTTGAAAATATGTGAATAATATTGCAAATTTATTTTTATAGTAATTTTGAAAACGCAGTTCACCTTTTCGACATCTGATTTATATATTCCTCTTTTTATAACTCATACTCTGATCCGTACATTTTCGGTGTTGATAAGTGATTGAATGTTTTGGAGTCCCCGTCTGAGAGCATCATAGTATATAGGAATCCATATTTTTCTGAGCGTTTCCATATTTGTTCAGCAACTGTGATCTCCATAGTCCCAGAAGATCTACTATGACTAATGGAACATTGATCAACATGTCCTTGGAACCAAAAATAAAATTTAGGGGAGTCTTCGCCTAACTCAACAGCTACTGAAGCGTATGTCTGATAAGTTAGACGCGATGGCTTTTTCCAACCGATATGTAAACACGACATGTTTATATATACCTAAAAGTAGTAACGTATGATACAAGAAAATTAGCTATTCTTTGTTTTTTTATTCTTTTTCTCTTTCTCATATGTATAAATATGAATATGTATATATATATATATATATATATATATATATATATATACATATATATATATATATATATATATATCTCGGAAATTCTGAATTTGAAACAAGATAATTCTTTTTTTAAACATCTTGAATTTCAAATTTGAAAGAATAATTTAGAAATTCTGTATACAGAATTTTCAAAAGTTCAGAAATTCTGCATACAGATTTCTGAGAGAAAATCAGAATATATATATATATATATATTCTGATTTTCTCTCAGAAATCTGTATGCAGAATTTCTGAACTTTTGAAAATTCTGTATACAGAATTTCTAAATTATTCTTTCAAATTTGAAATTCAAGATGTTTAAAAAAAGAATTATCTTGTTTCAAATTCAGAATTTCCGAAAATAAATTATTTATAATTATATCTGCAATTTTACTTTTACACACTTACGCGCGCATACGAGCATATACGTGTATGTAAAAAGAATGAAGCAACATACAATAAGTTTATGCACATAAATATGTACTTCGATTATAAATATATAATTATATTGAAAAGTACTTATGTAGTCAGTAAGTAATTTATCAGAATATACATAGAATTCAGAATTTCTACATTTGTTAAATTATGCGTTTTTAATATAAATATATATATATATATATATATATATATATATATATATATATATATATATATATATATATATATATATATATATATATATATATATATATATATATATATATATATATATATATATATATATATATATATATATTTAAAACGCATAATTTAACAAATATAGAAATTCTGTATTCTATATATATATATATATATATATATATATATATATATATATATATATATATATATATATATATATATATATATATATATATATATATATATATATATATATATATATATATATATATATATATATATATATATATATATATATATAGAATACAGAATTTCTATATTTGTTAAATTATGCGTTTTAAATATATATATATATATATATATATATATATATATATATATATATATATATATATATATATATATATATATATATATATATATATATATATATATATATATATATATATATATATATATATATATATATATATATATATATATATATATATATATATATATATATATATATATATATATATTTAAAACGCATAATTTAACAAATATAGAAATTCTGTATTCTATATATATATATATATATATATATATATATATATATATATATATATATATATATATATATATATATATATATATATATATATATATATATATATATATATATAAAACGCATAATTTAACAAATTTAGAAATTCTGAATTCTATGTATATTCTGATAAATTACTTATATATAGAAAAATTCTGATTTTCTGATTTGCTGTTGTTCGGCGATTGCCACTGAAACGCCGATACTGCTTAGCGCGGAGGAATTCGTGTGGAGGAAATCAAGATGAATTTAGGTCTAGCACATATCAAATTTTTACCTTAAAAAGACCTTTGATTCCTTTTTTGGTGCATCCAAAATCGTTTTATATAACCGAAGTTATCATATAGCCCGTACAATAAAGGTACGTTTTCGAAAATCATCAGGTTGGCACCTCTGAAACTTATAACTCTAAAGCATTTTAACTTCAGAAAACATAGTTCAAACATCCTAGAAAACAAAGCACTTGGTTTGGTTTTGTGTCGGACGAATGGACGAATAGCATGACTGTGAATTTTTTTTCTAGCACGTCTTTTCCACCTAAACTAAACGACATACTGTTATGTCCTGAACTCCCAAAAATATGAGAATTCAGTACATGTATGGTATAATCTGGTACTCTCACTACCAGCAACCTGTCTAATATTTTGTATAGATTGTTAAAATTAAATTCTCCTTACTTTTAATCTCTACTGTATCTATGTATCTGCTTTCTGGAGTGCAGCCAAGTTGTGGGTTGATAAATGATATGTTTCCAATATTCAAATTCACAAATAAAATTTTTATTTATTTATTAATTTGTATGAATTATTATAATTGTAAATATTGAATCGATCTTTAATTGATTTGTAGAATACTTGGTTAATGACAATGTTACTATTTTTGTTAACTTTTAATATTTCAAAAGAACCAATATTATGATCTTTTTTCAATTCTCCAGGTTTTGGCTCATTTACTAACCAAACTTTATCACCTATTTTAAAATCCACTGGATTTAAGAATCTACCATAATATTTTTTTGATTTTTCTTTTGATAATATTAAATTTTCTCGTGGCGAAGCAGCAATTTCTTTTATATTTGTAATTACATTTTCTATATAATTATTAATAGTTGGAATTTGTTCAGATTTTTTTAGAGATTCAGTAGATGGTAATCTAGGAGGATAAGCAAAAACAAGCTCATGGGAAGTAAGTTTATGACTTCTATTTATAGATATATTATGGTGAAATTGAGCTAGTTCTAATAAACTATCCAATTCAAGTTTCTTAGTCGAAAATGTTTTCAAATATTCACACAGGGAATGATGAGCTCTTTCTAAAGAACCATTAGATTCAGGCAAAAAGAAAGTAGTTTCGGTTTTTGAAAATTTGAATCTATGTGCGATAGCCTTTAACATTTTGCTAGTAAAGTTTGCTCCTTTATCTGTTAGTACTATTTTTGGTGAACTAAAAGTACATATGCATCTTTTTATAAAAGCATCAGCCACTGATTCTGCAGTTTTATTTTTAAGTGCTATAGGGACTAGAGATTTTGATAATTGATCCTGAATTGCTAAAACATATTTATTAACATTTTTTGTTAAATTTAAAAGTCCAACTATATCCATAGCAATTTTATCAAATGTTTTAACAGGTGTGTCGGTAATAACCATAGATCGTTATGTTTTAACCCGTATCAATTTATTCCTTTTGCAAACTTCACAGGATTTTATTTTATTTTGAACGTCTAATTTTAAATTTTCCCAAAAATATTTATTTTGTATTCGATTATACGTTCGGTTAACCCCAGAGTGTCCTCCTATACTTGTAGAATGATTTAATTCAAATATTCTATCTCTGTCTCCCATTTCTACGTACTCTGTAATATTTAAACAGATTGTTACTTTGATTTGTGTGTTCTTAAGGGGTAACACCACTCTAGCGGCCCGAAAAAATGCCTAATTTGTACGATTTTTTACAAGAGTAGGAAAGAAGGGATCAAATTTCTTTTTTGAAGGTTTACTATACATATATTGAGGTACAAAAATATATTTTTTTTACATTTAAATACAAAATGGCGGCTATACAGCGAATCTTGTGAGAAGCCTTTTTCTCAAACCTCCAAACGGGAGAACACTTTTCTCGGAAAGTATGACACCTGGAACAAAAAACCAAAGAGATTCTTAATCTATATAACGTTATCTTTGGAAGTACGTAGGGTTTTTTTTTATTTCAATTTTTGTAGAAATGGCGCACTTCTAAAAAAAAGTCGATTTTTCTCAAAAAAAAAAACGATGTAAATTGTTTATAAAAAAAAATTACATTCAATCGAGAAACGGCTACGTGCTTCTTTAGAAAATCTATTTATGAAGCTACAGTAAAAATTTCAATCCAATCCATGCAATAATTTTCGAGTAATCTGTTCGAGTAATTTGCACAATTTATTCTAACTTGTAATAATAGAAACGTGCTAATAAAATTGACTTGTGGTATACTTGCTAATATAAGTTTGTCTGTTTGTAAAATCGATTGTCTGTATTTAATAGAAATATGGATAAAACATAGATATAAATTTTACTGTATATTTTATAGATTTATACGTGTTAGTTGTATTTTCTATTTGCTTCAGCCGTGAGACGGCCTACTGTGGGCCTTATGAACGAACTATGCTAATAGATACTACATTCGAACTTATTCTTGAGACGCGTAGTCTGAATATATATCCTTGCCGAATTTCATAAATTTTATAATATTTACGTAATTTTCATAAATATAATTCTTTTAAACGCACTTAACAACGTAATTGTGTAAGTTACAAAATCTTACAAAATGCTTTCACGAGCATTTTTCATTCATTCGATTAATAACTTATGCGTAGGTATTTTGCAAGTGCATTCTTTGCTGCCGCGGTGTGACACGAATTTGTTTATTTCTTGCGTATACAATCAAAAGATACGTCACACTACGTAACATAGGTATCGCGTACTTCCTCCCGCTCTCCGGCACTGTATAGGCATGAGCTCACTTACGAAATATTTGAAAACTCATCTACAAATCTTCTGAAAACCTTGTTTGACATCGTATTCTACTAAATGAAGGATCGAAGAATATGAATATGTAGGAGGCTGCAAAAACAATTTAATTGAAATTAAGTTGATTATGCACTCAATGCTTGATATATTTTTTGTAAATAAGACGATCCTGAAAAGAAAATTTAATTTTGATGTGTATTTTCTGTAAAAAAACGAAATTTTCATATAATTTTATTGACGAATACAGTAGGTCCAAATCATCTCCTTAAATATTGGAGGAAATTCACTACAGACCTTACGCTCACTTTTAATGACTAATCGCACTGAACGCTACTTAACTTTAACGAAATTTCATGCTTTTAAACATATTAGTAAAATAAAATTTTACACTGTAACACTCATCTAACCAAGCGAACACAAACAAGTGAGAATTTTTCAGCAATTTCTTTATTAAAAGAGTACATTATTCGTAAAAAGAATGTTATTAAAAAGTGCTTTCCACAGAAAATATGTGTATTGTTATAGAAAAAATGTATATTTTTTTTATCTTTATATGTACCTAAATTTTCCTTCTCTACGTTCTTTTTATTATATTTTTTTCACTCACGTGGTAACTGATGGTTGATAGTATTAACTTAACGAAATGTAAAGAAAAAATTGCAATCTGTTTGTGCAATTAGCAGCATGTTTGAAATGCTAAAACTTGAAACATGTCTTTGTTTGTTCGTCCCAAAAATCTTATGTAAGAAATAAATAATTATACCCCCATACCCCTTTAGTATGCTTACGTAAGTATCACACAGCCCCTAGTCATATTTCAGTGAGTAACTGATTTTTTAAGTGACCCAATATTGACGAGAATTCTAGTGATTGCTCTAGTAGCCAGAAAATTGTGTATACAACCTATATCTGCGAAATAAACCGATGTAACCTGACGCAGGTTTCCCTGGCTTAACCCTATTATTGACGTTAAACATTAAAGTTTTTTCAGATTATATATAATTATATTTATACAATCTTATATGATTTTCAGAGTTTATGGAAGCAATGACGAAATAGTATTACTACAAAGTTGATACTACTGAAGAGTTAAGTGGAATAAAAACAGATAACTGTTATAGTATTTTCATTGTATAGACTTATTTATATTTAAGCTATTATGAAATAAAAAAATGATTGTCAGATTTATACATTGTGTTACATAAAACATTTACTTTCTCACTTCAAAAAGTTAGCATTAGAAACTTGGTAGACGGAAATAAGATTTAGCTGTAGAGTTAAAGGACCGTATTTGTTATTATACCAAGATACAACAGGTAAGTTCTACATGCTGTTTAGAAAAAAGCTATAATTAGCCAGTGATACTGCTCACTGCTTTGGCACTAAGTTTTCTCAATGATATATCTATTATACTTTAAATAATATGTACATATATATGTTATCGACAAAAGCCTAAATCCGGCTATTTGCGAATGATCAAAACCCAAAGTGCGTGAAACTTTATGCAATTCGGGTTTTGCCTAAAATTGATTGTGTAATTCGGGTTCTGCCTAATATTGATTAGGAAATTCAGGTAAAAACCTTTTTGTGCAATGAAAAATGTTTTTTGCAATTCAAAATGTCATTGTTCTGCTACGTGCTGTAATAAATAATCACTTAGTTACTTATATAAATACTAACAATGAGAGAGCACACCCTCCGGGAAATGAAAATCGGTCAGACTTTAGTAGGTGTTTCCGGTACCCAAACATGAAGCCTAGTACCCGTAATTCATTCTAATGGATCCTTGTTCTCGAGATATGAGGTCATTTACTCGAAATATGCATTATTTTAATAAAAGAAGATACCTATACTTCTAACCATAACTCTACAATTTTTTATTCTGGAAAAATAATCGAAAAGATAATGAAAAGTGTGAAAAATGAGCTTTAATTTTAGTTCTGTTAGGTATAAAAATATTAATCTAATCAAAAGTTATTAACAATTGAAGATGGTTACTGAAAATTCATGGAAAATCAACGTAAATTACAATTGAAAATAACTTTTGATCAGATTAATATTTTTATACGTAACAGAGCTCAAATTAAAGGTCTTTTTGCCTACTTTTATTATATTTTGAGTTATTTGTCCATAATAAAAACTTGTAGAGTTATAGTTAGAAGAACGAATATCTCTTTTCATTAAAATAACAAATATATCAAGTAAATTACCTCGCATGTCGAGAACAAGGATCGATTAGTATGAATTACGGGTACTAGGCTTCATTTGCAGGTACCAGAAAACATCCCCCAAAGTCTGACCGAATTTCGTTATCCGGAGGATTTGCCTTCTCCTTGTAAGTTTATATATACAAACATATATATATATATATATATATATATATATATATATATATATATATATATATATATATATATATATATATATATATATATATATATATATATATATATATATATATATATATATATATATATTGTAACGAAATGAGCGCCAGATACGAGCGTTCGCACTATAGGCAACGCGCGCGCGCCGAGGGTAGGTACCCAAAGAGAACGCGCCTGGGGGCGCGGCGCTGGCCGCGCTGACGCCTCGAGCGAGACAGAATTGATCGAGTGTTCGACCCGCGCGCGTCAATCACAAGAGCCTTCCGCCGACATCTTTCCCTAGCAGGACATCTAGCACGCGGAGCGACCTGTTGCCGCGGCGACAAAGCACGAGGATAAAGTGACGGCGGTATATCCCCGTTGTGCCGATAGTGTGAAGGCATGCCTGAGAAAAGAATGGAAAGAAGGCGGAGGAGACAGCGAGAGAGAGAGAGAGAGAGCGAACGAGAGAGTGAGTGAGATATAAGACGAGCATTCGACACCGCCGGACTCGAGGTAAAGGCTAGCCCGCGCGAGTATATTCATACACACATTACGAGCCGCGAACGGCGTACAGGGCTGCCCATCGCGGGCACCGCGCCCTAGAGTACGCCGAGGTGCCGTGACACCGGACGCGCGTGCGGCCCATCGCGAGGGCAACGCGTCCAGCAGCGAGCGAGCTGGGCGCGCACCGTCGCTTGGCCTGCGAGACTTTCATAACCCAGTTGATGTTAATTGTTCAATTCACCGTTGTTTATTCCATTGTACATATTCAGTGTATTATTGTTGCTAATTTATTAATTGTCAAATATAGTCTATTCTGTTATCAAAAGATTGACCCGCGTAAATCAATTTTCCCCACGACCCACCTTCTCCCCGACCGAGTTAGGCAAACGCGGAAAGTAAGCATATTGGCGCTTTCCGACAAGTAACTTCCCGCGCTTTCGCGCTCCTTATAGGTCGCGAAAATCCGTGCATCGAGGCGACTCCGCACGGAGCTGAATTCACCGGGATTCAGCGAATTTTGTAGCAGGACAGACAGAGCAGCGGCAGCCAGGCAGAAGCTCAGCGGCGTTGCGCCGCTGGCTCAATCCAGGTAGGGGCAAAGGCGTACGCCAGCACGCGTTGCGTGCTGTGCTAACTTTACACGCTAGAAGCTCGGCCGAAGGCTTATTAGCCAGGGGCAATTGTTATAAACAATTGTCCCGCCTGTTACAATATATATATATATATATATATATATATATATATATATATATATATATATATATATATATATATATATATATATATATATATATATATATATATATATATATATATATATATATATATATATATATATATATGTATGTATATAAATATATATTGTTATAAATTATATGAGTGCAAAAATTTTTCATAAACTTGTGTTATTAAATGTACCGTTTATTATTCTAAATTAATTCAATGTAACTCATATTTCTTCTACATTGATTAATTTAAATTCATATTTTACCTGAATGAAGTCACCTATTTTGATTTACAACTAGTGATACTAGGTAAAACCCGAATTGCCTAATCAATTTTAGGCAAAACCCAAAAAGTCTAAAATTATTTTAGTCAATTCGGGTTTTCCTTAAATTTCCACACATTTCGGATTTTGTCTCGACGTTTCGCAAATTGCCGGATTTCGGCTTTTGTCGGTAATATATATACCAAAAAGCGCAGTAGTTTGTTATAATAGAAGTAGATAGGGGTCGAAGTAGCGAGACAGACTGCGGATCGTCATAGCGAGGAACGAGGTATGTGGAGGCATGTTGATGTTGGGGAGTATGGGTCGGTATAACGAGGTTGTGTCTGAAAGTGTGTATGTGGAGGGGAGAGGGTATGTGTATTTTTAGAATGCTCGCGCGAGGGTGAGAGCAGGGTGGGTGGTGGTAAGGATGAGGAGGAGGAGGAGAAGGATCAGGAGGAAGAGGAAGAGGAGGTGGAAAAGTGGGTGGCAAGAAGGAGGGAGGATGTGCGTAGAGGAGTGGTGGGGATGAGAGAGTGGACATTTTTAGAATGCTTACGCGAGCGAGAGCAGGGTTGAGGGATGTGAGGAAGAGGACGATCGTGTAAGGTGGAGGAGTGGGTGTCAAGGAGGTGAGTGGTGGTGCAGGTAAATAAATGAGAATTTAATAAATAAATAAAAAATTGAATAAACAAATAAGAAATAAATAAATAAATAAATAAATAAATAAATATATATATATATATATATATATATATATATATATATATATATATATATATATATATTTATATAGGTATTTTTTGCAAAGCTTGCCCCGCGTGCGTGTCGAGCATCGCGTCGCCGCCTTTCCACGTGCATTTTGCCGCCGCATGTTAGTTGAATTTGCGTCCCTGAGAATTAGCTTCTTCCCCATCCGATAATTTACCGTTTCCCACCGTACCGCGTGCTCACCGTAGTTAGTCAATTGTATAAGTAATTCTATGTGTCGGTAGAACACTTGTAAAATCGTGCTGCGAATTCGCGCAGCTGGCGCTTAATAACTTGTATCTAAAATGAATAAACTACAAGTGTTCAAAATATTACCCTAAATTCCTGTGTACGATTTATTTAAAGTATCGAATAAAACTAATGTTAAAGTCTGCATGTGTGCGCAATAATCTTGGCTGGATTAGCTTAAATTATTGTTATAAAATTGGCGCCCAACATGTCATAAAATTGGCGCCCAACGTGTTATAAAATTGACGCAGCAACGTGGGGCCGATAAAAATTCCGGTGAAATTTTAATTAAAATTAAAGTTAAAAATTAACATTAAATTACTAAATTAAATTTAAATTTAAATAAAATCAATTCGTGATTAATAATTCGTAGAATACGACAGTGCAGGTGAATTTAAACATAAAGTGGCACCTGTTATATATAGTTGGAAGTTTCGCGAGTGATATACACGCGGCCGCGACGAGACGCTCGACAACGCCGCGACGGCTTGTAGCTGGCCATTTTTGCATGTGCGCCGCGAGATAGTCTCGCAGGCAGCAATCTTTTTTTTTCGTTGGCGTCAGGCGGTAGGCCACGCTAGCATTACTTGGCATGAATAATTTATGCTGATTATTTTGCATTTTGCACATTGGCATAAATACAATAAAATATATCTCCAAATTTATGCGTATGTCCTAAATAATTAGGATTGTATAAATACAAATTTAGTGTAATAAACAGTGAGTGAGTGAGTGGTGAAGTTTCAACATAAAAATTTTTTTCGAGTATTAATTGTAAAAATTATTTAAATAAAATTCGTGATAAGTATCAACAATTTCGAAAATTTTTGTGTAATATCAAAACGATAATTTTAGAAGGTAGTTGAAAAATAATTTTTGGAAACACGTGTTCATTAGATACAGTATAGACACTACAATCTACTTTAAAATTTGTTTTAAAATCAGTTTAATTAAAATCTTTTTGACTCAATTGTTATTCTATTTGTTTAACGATATTAAATAATAGTATAACAAATAAAATTTTGTTTTGATTAAAAATATTTACAGAAATTAGTAAATGTGATTAGCAATAGTACATAGCTGGATCAATTATATTCAGATTTAAATACATTTTTCTTACAAACACACGCAGTGGAAATTATTATCAATTAAATAGACGTTGAATAGATACTTTTATTTTTATTTTTATTTTAAGTTAGAATATTCACAACATAAATTTAATAAATTAATATTAATCACCATTACTATAATATTAGTATATTCACATAATAATAGTATATTCACATAATACTAGTATATTCGTATAATAATAGTATAATAATAGTATATTCACATAATATTAGTATATTCGTATAATAATAATATATTCGTAAATTGCCACGACTTTACGAAAACTTTTCTGGAACTTGAATAAAAGCATAAGTTTAGAAACCTCACTCACTCGAAAATAAAAGGTAACATTTTATTACTATTATATGTTCATAATTTTATATTTTACGCACATTTACCCTATTTTATGTATTTTATGCACAATTTCGTAATATATATTATTTATTCTCTCCGTCTATCGCTACTATAAATTCCCACCTTCCGATCAATAACATTTTACACCTATTCACCATGAATCCTATAATCACAATAGTGATTTAATCGTTGCAAAGTGTATTTATCAAAAATAAGTGAATAGTTTTTACCCCTTCGATAAATTTTGTTCGTTTTTTTACGAATAGATAATACCTAATCTACTTTCGTACACTTTGTATAAAATTTCGTATAAAACTTTTTTTTTAATATTGAGTTCATAATCTATATATGGGAAAAAGTAATGGCGGAGGAAGGGTCTCCTTCGTCCGAAGACGATGACATAGTCTTTAATTGTCACCCAAACGCTAAAGTTGGAGTTGTTGTGTGTGTTATATGTGAAAACGTATATCACAAATCTGACTTCAAAAGAAAAAAAGGAGTATACCATTTAGGAAAAGTATTAGTTGTTTGCCCAAATCATGATAAGTTGGACCTAACCTACAAAGACAGTGATAGTGACGGAAAATGAAGTATTACGGCAAAAAATATAATCGCTTCTATTAAATTGCATGAAAAAGAAAGAGCACAGAGTGAAATATTAAAAAATGTTTCTATAACAGTAGCAGAAAAAAATATTGAAAGAAACAATCTTACTATATGTGGACATGAGGAAGATGAATTTACAAATCTACAAGCTGAAATTATCCTGTTGAGAAAACTTGTAAACGAAATGCAAGACAAAAACACCATCTTAAAAGAAGCATACGAATGTGTTAAAGAACAATTAAAAGAAAAAAACAACGAAAAAATAAAGTCTGCAACTTTTGCGGATGTCACCAAATCAAACCAAAAGTATAAAGAGCGAGTTCCTAACATAATAGTCACTGCCAAAAATCACATAGGAAAAAAGAAGTTACAAAAAGTTGTTCTGAATAAATTACAAAATAAAATAATCTTACCAATTAGAAGAATTCAGGAAAATGAGGATGGTACTATGACTATCAAATGTACTGATAAAGGTAATGCAGAAAAAGTGCAAGAAAAATTGGTGGAAAAAATAGGTAATGAATATACAATAGAACAAGAAGATTTGAAAAACCCAAGATTAAAAATCATTGGAATTGAAAGTGAACTAAATATAGAAGAAATGGAAGCAGACATTAATGAAAGGAACTTTCCAAACAGTGATCATTTCTGTACAGTGATACATGTATATAAAAATAATAACAGTAAGACTTTTGGTGCAATATTGGAAGCTACTCCAGACACTTATTCTGTTATTAGGAAAAACAATAGTAAAATTTTCATAGGTCATCAGTGCTGTAGATTATTAGATGATCTCAACATAAACCATTGTTTCAAATGTGGTAGGATAGGGCATAGTGCAAAAAAGTGTAGGAATGAACTAACATGCTTAAGATGTGCAGGAAAACATGCAACAAAAGATTGCAGACAAGTAAATCAAATAAAATGTTCCAATTGCACGTTTTTTAACACAAAGTACAACACACAAAGAGACACTAATCATATAGTTACAGATACAGAAAAATGTGTATAAAAAAAATCTTATAAAAAAAATAACAAGAAAAACAGAATATCCAATAGAGCCAGTAGTACATAAATTTTTAGGATACAATGGCTCAATTAATATTCAAAATCACATTGTTATAACAGCAACTAACACACAGGAAAAATCTACAGCAACATCTAACACACAAGACTTAACAGCTGAAGCACAAAGTTTGATATCTAACTTACAAGATTAATCAAATTAAAGTTAACTACATTATCGACGAACAGTAAAACATAAGAAGATGGAAGATACGAATCAAGAAGACGCGGGAGTTCAAAAACCTTCGGCACAACAAACACAAGACATAATTACAAGGAGTGATTCTAGTTATGAATGCAAAGCGGAATTCATACATGATACTATAGAAAACTTTAATAATAATGTTGTTAATAATAATAGTCTAAATATAATGCATGTCAATATTAGAAGTTTGAATTGCAATGTAAATAAATTAATGATTCTGGTACAAAGCTTATTAATTAAGCCAAATATAATAATATGTACTGAAACGTGGCAGCTAAAGTGCCCTTCTGATTTAAGCTTGGATGGTTTTGACATGCACTATAACTATGGTAAAATCAATCAAAATGATGGTGTTGTGATATACATAAAAAAAGGGCTACAATATGAGGTTTGTATAGAACCTGATAGTGTACTAAACATTGTCAGTATAGTTCTAAAACAAAGTGATAATAGTTTAATAAAAATTAGTGCATTATATAGATCTCATGATGTGCAAAAGCGAATGTTTATTGAAAAATTAAATATATATATATTAGAGAATAAGAAAGTACAAAATCATTTTATTATTGGAGATTTTAATATCGATATATTAAGTTCAGGAAAAGAGGGTATAGAATATCTAAACAATTATCTAAAAAATGAGTATTTACCATATTTTCGTTCAATTACTAGAAGTAATGATATAGGGGGAGGAACCCTGTATAGATAATTTTTTTATTAAAGCCAAAAATATAGAAGTACAAGCACATAAGATTATGTACAATATTACAGATCACTACCCTTTATTCGTACAAATTAATAATGAGATAAAAACTAGAGATGTAAATATGAATAAGATGACCAGCTACATTGATTATAAAAAATTAGAAAAGTTATGCATACAAACAAATTGGAATAATACTAAATCGGATGACGTTAACATATATTTCAATAACTTACTAGAAAAAGTTAAGATTAACATCCAAAAATCTACTAAAAATAAAAAAAACAATACAAGAAGTAAAGCGAGATCAACTTGGATAACCCAGGGACTGATAAAATCATGTAACGTTAAAGAGAAACTATTTAAAATATGGAGAAAAGATCCAAATAATCTAGTACTAAAGAAAAAGTACACTGATTACGCTAACAAACTACATAATCTAATTGAATATACGAAATTTAAATATGAGAAAAGTAAGGTAGAAAGTATAAGTTCAGATAGTAGAAAGCTCTGGAAGTATACAAAAGACAAAATTGGTATACAAAACCGAAAAGAAAAACAAGTAGATAAATTGATAGAAGGCAATAATATAATTAATAATAGCTCGGATATTGCCAACCATTTTAACGAATTTTTCAATTCCGTTGGTACAAACATTACAAAAAATATTATTAAAAAAGACAATAAGTCCAAAAAAAATAAGATTAAGAATAATGTCAAATCAATTATCCTAGCACCAACAGACGTAGAGGAAGTAACCAAAACAATCTCATATCTTAAAAACAAAACAGGGGGTTTAGATAATATAAATGCTTACGTAATTAAAAGAATGTGTAATTACATACGAGAGCCGTTAACTAATATAATTAACCTAAGCATAAAAACCGGAATATGTCCAAACCATTTTAAATGTGCTGAAATTATACCGATTTACAAATCTGGTGAAACAACAAAAGCTACTAATTATAGACCAATCTCACTAATATCAAACTTTGCAAAAATTTTTGAAAAAATTTTACATAGTAGATTGCTTAATTTTCTTGACAAATATAAAATTATTTCAAACAGGCAATTTGGATTTAGAAAAGGAATAGGTACGACACAGGCATTAGATAAGGTAACAGAATTTATATATAAAGCTCTAGATCAAAGTAAACCCATTATAGCAACTTTCTTAGATCTTGCAAAAGCATTTGACACAGTTGATCACGCAATATTAATTGAAAAACTAGAGAAATATGGCATAAGGGGCATTGCTCTGCAATTGATAAAAAGCTATCTTTATAATAGAAAACAAATAGTCAAAATCAAGAATACTAGAAGTGACACACTAATTGTAAAATCCGGTGTACCACAAGGCACCATTCTAGGACCACTATTATTTATTATATATATTAATGATATTTTTGATTTAATGCCAGACGGTTTTATCAACTCATATGCTGATGATACCGTCATACTATGTATGGCAGAAAATTAGGAAAAAGCTATAAACTTAATGAACAATCATTTGTATGCAGTGAATGAATGGTTAGCATTCAATCAACTGGCATTAAACGTTGACAAAACAGTTTATATAACGTTCGTAAACTATAATGATAAAATACCAAATAATGTAGAAATAAGAATACAAGATAAATCGTTAAGAAGAGTACAAAGTTGCAAATATTTAGGGGTTACTATTGACATGAATATGAAATGGAAAGAACATATACAAAGTGTTGTACAACGCACTAAATACCTTGTTTATTTATTTGCTAAATTAAATAAAGTAATGGACAAACATTCTCTGGTTATCATATATTATGGTTTGTTTAACAGTCTGGCTAGTTATGGAATTTTAGTATGGGGTTCAGCGTATTATAATGCTATGAAACCACTATGCCAACTGCAGAATAGATTAATAAAGATAATAAGAAGTAACTCAAAAAGACAGATGGATTCTATTTTAAAAGTTAAAAAAATTTATGTACTACAAACATTATTAAATAATTACAATTTGCTTAGAGAAAAGTTTATAAAATCAAAAAGCAAAACTAGGAACAAAAACCTAGAACTACCTGAAATCAATCTTGAAATAGGGAAAAAAAAGTAATATATATAATGCTACGAAATATTTTAACCAATTACCAAACGAACTCAAAAATATCAAGCATAGTAAGGAAAATATAAAAATCAAAATAAAAAAATGGGTGATATTGAATGTACAATTAAGAGATTTAGTTCAATAACGTTAATAGTTTTATAAGTATTTAGTTGTAAGTTATTTTTATAAAGTAATTTAATTAATATTAAATAATATTAATTTTAATTACACATAATTTTTAAGTTTTTGTAACTAGGGTCGTGTACAGGTAGTTAAACTACCTCCTGCGATCCTTGATGCTTGCCCTAATGTAAAGCATCAAGGTACATTGTACCTGGTTAATAATAATAATAATAATCTTGGAAATTGTAACTTATATAGTATATTAGTAGTAAATATTCGTATTAAAATTCGAAATAAATATTTCGTATAAATATTTATATCGTATAGTCGAATAAATATTTTGTGTAAAAGTTTAATTTACTATTTGGATCTGGTTAAAGGAATTGTAAAATTTTCTACTTTTATGGTAATTAATTGTAAATTTAAATTAAAAGTTCGATCATTTTGAAATTTTGTTTTTTTTGTTATTACCTACAAAATTTTTTTATTTTTTTTGTAATTAGTTAGCAACCCATGATTACATTTGCAATATTCTTTAATTTTGCAATACATTTTTATTTTTTTTTGTAAACAACGCTAGCTTACAATAATCCACCTTCGTTAAAATAAGTTTAGCATATTATTTTGAATTCGTAATATTCCACCTATCGACCACACATCCCTCAGCCCATATAGAACATAAACAATACCACGTCCCTATCGATCCCTACTCGACTACAAATTGCCAGTAGTTGAGTTTTACCTTGTGTATCCCTACCGCATGCACGCAGAAATACTTGTATGGAATTTTCGTTTAGTGATCTTGCTTTTGCTTGTTAATTATATTATTTTTCGTTGTTGTTTGGTCGCATCTTCAATTCCATTTAACAAAATTTCCCAGTCTTCTTAAATAATAGTAATTTGAGAAGTTGTACGAACAAAAAGATTATCATCGTGTTTGTTGTTAAATATCTTAAATTAATAAAGTTCGTCTGGATCTATATTTGTCTGTTTAAAGAAAAACTCCTAGTAATATTTATTGTTTTTTTATTTATATTGAAATCATAAGAAAGTAAAAATTTTATTTTTCCCTCGTAAAAGAAATTTTTTTCAGGAAAACAACGCGAATTTTCTTCTTAGTATTAGTTTTTTTGTAACTCCTTCACCCAATATCGATCGAAACCCACCATCTACCTTTTTACCCAATATATTCCTGCTTGCATACCTCATACCCGCATACGCTTATACAATCGTAATATTTCGCTTCAACTTTTGTTGCTTTACACACTGCTTATTAAAAATTTATTTTTCCTATTGTTGTTTGCCGTCGCTTGATTTAAAACAAAAAATTTTTTTTTCTCATTCTATTTGCTTGAGTTTTTGTTGTTTTTTTTGCTTTGTTCCTCTATTCGTTGTTTTTGTTTTTTTTTTAACTTTTATAAACAGCATTAAGCTGTGAAATTAGAAAAAAAACAACATCTGAGAAATTCGGTAGGATAGCAAACAAAAGTGAGTTAACTCGTAACTTCACGAAACGTACCTCCCCCCTATATAGCTTAATTACCTGAGATGGACCCGTCAAAGATTAAACAAATCAATTTAGAGAGGACTCGTATAACATAACTGTTTAATACTTACTCGGATGAATTGGTTGCAAATAGTCTACGACGATCAAGGCTCAATACAGAGGGCATACGAGCACAACGGCTTATCCGATTAGTACGATTTGACCTGCGAAGGCTATTCGGTAACCAAGGGGCTACGTGGGACCCAGAAATAGATAATGCCACTGAACGAGGGAAAGAATCCCCGTCGTTGGATACCGAAGATATTCTCGAAGAAGCAGAGAAAACCTCAGATAGGACGAAAGATAATAGTAGGAGTACCTTCATTGAAACAGCCTTGAATGAGGGCTACGAGGGGTTACCATTAAATAAAGGGTCGACACTCGTTCATAGTACCCCGAATACTGGGACGGGACATATCCCGCCAGGACCTGAACAACCAGAAACATCTGTAGAACCTATAGGGCGTCAAGGAGCCCATCAACAAACTACTCTCAGCTTCCAAGAATTGTCCACTTTTGTCGAATCAGGTGAACCGAAAAACAGTACAGATGACGATGGCACTACACCGACTACAGCATCAAATCCGGTAGGGGCAACGGGGGGCGGGGCTATACAAGAACAGCAACTATGGGGCAGAGATTCATTAAGGGAAAACCCAAATCATCTGACAGTCGGTAACAATGTAGATCCGGCCTCGACAATCCAAAACCTGCAGTATTCGCAGGCAAATCTAAATCATCCGATAGGCGGTAACAATGTGGATCCGGTTTCGAGAAACTACAACTTACAATATTTGCAGGCGAATTTAAATCTCGGGGGGGGGGGGGGGGGCTCAACTTCCACCGTTACAGGCAGCTGGTATGCAAGAACATACCAGAGGGGCAATGGGAAACATTTCGCCGAATTCCCCGTCCATAGCTGCACCATTAAGCAACTCTACGCTATATACCTATAATCCACCAATGAAACTAACACAAGATACATATCCTACCGTACAAACCCCCCAACTTTTACAAATAGTGAACTATCCTACCGTACAAACACCTCAATATCCACAAATACCGACCAACCCTATCGTCCACCCCTCACAGCCTACACAAATAACTAATTACCCTACCTACCAAACCCCCAACCCCCAAAAATGTCACCATACCCTACCATCCAAACCTCCCAACCCTCACAAATACCTACCTACCACACCGCCCAAACCTCCCAACCCCCACAAATAATATTATACCCTAGCATCCAAGGGCCCCAACCTCCACAGATGCCGATCTACCCGACCATCCAGATTCCCCAACAGTCACAAATACCGAACTACCCTACCGTCCAAACCTTCCAACCTACACAGGTACCGAACGACCCTATCGTCCAAACTCCCCAACCTCCACAAATACCGACCTACCCGACCATCCAGATTCCCCAACAGTCACAAATACCGAACTACCCTACCGTCCAAACCTCCCAACCTACACAGATACCGAACGACCCTACCGTCCAAACTCTCCAACCTCCACAAATACCGACCTACCCGATACCAATATACCCCACTTTTCACACGCACCAACCCGCACAAACAAATACTATCCCTACCGTACAAACATCCCTACCCACACCAATGTACCCACCCCATACCAATCAAAAATCTCATCCGCTACACCAACAGACTCGGACTGCCGCCCAAATTTACCAACATTCGTATACACCCACGAACCAGTTAGCACAAAACTCGCAACCACAAACATCAATGTACCATACCCCGCAATCTACACAACCATTACAATCAGCACCACGCCCTACCGACCAATTTAACCATCACCAAGAGGCAGTGAACCATATATCCACCCATCAAACCATACCACCTCATTACACGCAAATTCCATCGGATTCGAACTCGCAAAATTTGAATTTATCGCAACGAAGTACTGCACCCATCTCACAGACATGGAACCGCTCACTTCCTTGCCAAGATGTCCACAATAACGGCTCGGACAGGTTCCAAACATTGCCAAGCAATACAATATATCCCGATAATTCGTCGTACACAGCAAATGCAGTAACTTCTACAAATAACCCACATTTACCACCTAACCTCGTAGGCTATCCATTAATGAACCCTAACACTCAAGCCCCAATACCTAGTAAGCGATATTGGTATTACCCCTTCGCACAGTTTCCCCTTGAGCCTGGTATTCCCCAAGGAGGATACTCTTACAATACATCGAACACCTTGCCATACGGTCAAATGCTTCTTGACAATCCTGAGCGAGTACATCCTCAGAACTCGAATAACGATTCCTCGTTCCATCGCGAAACTAGAGTAGCCAGTCTGATACAAAAGTATAATGTAAGCTTTAATGGAGAACCAAAAGCAGATCTAGGGGAATTACTCTCCCGAATAGAAGATTGCCGGAGAAGCTGTAACATGTCCGATCGGGACATCTTGAAAATGATTCCCATTATTTTCAAAGACCAAGCTTTGTATTGGGCACGCCCGTTGCTACAAAACTGGCGAACGTTGGAGAAATTAAAAAAATGCCATAAGACAACAATATGGCAGACCGGATTTCGAATTACAATTAGAAGATGATATTAGGTCAAGATCGCAAGGGCCCGAAGAATCAATTGCTACGTTCATCGCAAATATCCGAGCATTGATGAATCAATGCATCCCTCGATGACCCTCATAGCTCAATTGAATAGAACTTATCGCAACCTACATGAGGATTATTTCACCAAGATAAATAGATATCAATTCAATACCTTTGAAGAACTGCAGGCCTTGGGACAACAAGAAGAGATGCGAAGGGATCGGAAGAAGAAATATAGACTCCCACCGCCACCTGAACATTCGATGTGTCCTCAACTAGTTTAACGACCACCCCCAAGAAAAAACCGCATTGCCGCTATCGAAACGGTACAATAATACATCGATGCAACAGACGAAGAAGACACTAACGAAGTTGCAGCTGTCGACAACATTGTAAAAACAAAAACAGGCCAATTGGTCGAATTCGCACGGTAACAAGATGTCGAACACACATCAGGCATATCGAAACAAAAAAACTGGAACAAAGGCAGTAATAACAAAACCCCCCTACCGCCTCCCCGAAAACCCCAAAACACGAAACCTACCATCAATAACAAGCCCACCCAAACCCTAAAATTAAGTAAGGAAAATCCGACAACTGGAAAAGTATACCCATGTTGGGTTTGCAAAGACACAGGCCATTGGGCAGCAGACTGACCCAAAAAAACAGGGAACATCTGCTATAAATATGGTATTCGTTACGTAACGATACGTACGTGCTCAAGATGTAGACCAAATGCGGGAAACGAGCAAATAGGGAACAGTAAGAGCCAGGTTAACCTCTAAACTCGGGCAGGCCCAAATACCCACGCCAAAAACAACATCGAAAGCTTCAGGCGTAGTCAATTCAGGTTCTGGAGAGAACATACCGATGCCTATTGGTCCAGTTGGAAGCTATGATAATCGTCTGTACCTCAATATCGATATAGCAGAAAAAGTCTTCCCTGCACTCGTAGATAATGGAGCAGTTGCCTCCTTCATAAGGATAGAAGCGGTGAGACAGATAGGGACTGAGATAATACCCCAGACCGGATACATGATGATGCGAAACGGCGAATTAGAAAAAATCGAAGGTATTACAAAATTTACATTCCACCTCGAAGGTAAGGAAACACCCGCGGCCATCAGTCTTGTTACTGCTGAAAATGACGATAGACCACGAACACCGAAATTGGCACAAGGACAAAGGAATACAAAGGAATAGTGAGAAAATTTCATCCGATAAATCAGGATCCGGGAGCAATCATGGCAATGACAGTAATCAGTGGTACCTTCGACTTATCGGGGAAACAACAACAAATACTAGATAAACTTATATTCGATCTCACCATTCCACCACGGGACAAAACCCCTGGAGTAGCTAAGATAAAACCTCATGAAATAATTGTAGAAGGTTGTAGTCCGATAAAACAACGTATTCGTAGAATCTCTCCCAAACTTTAAGCCGCTGCACACGCTAAGGTTGATCGTCTCCTAGCAGAGGGAATTATCGAACCCTCAGAAAGCGCTTGGAGTAGTTGTTCCGTAATTATACCAAAATCGGATGGTAAAATAAGGTTTTGTATCGACTACCGAGTACTAGACAATCTAAGAAACACCAAATTCCTCTCGAAAATAGACTTAAGTCACGCGTATCACCAGATCCCTCTTGCAACAAATAATGAAGAGTACACAGCATTTGGATTACCTGGCAAAGGGCTATTTCAGTTCACAAGAGTTCCGTATGGCGTCTCGAACGCCCGCGCAAGTTTTCAAACCGCCATAGACGACCTCTTTGGTCCAGAATGGCAACCCCATGTTTTCGTATACATGGATGACATAATCATAGAAACAAACACGTTCGAAGAGCATCTATATTGGCTGGAAAAAGTGTTGAAAAAACTGCGAGATGTCAATTTAGAAATAAACCGAGAAAAGTCAGAGTACTGCTGCTCGGAAGTTAAATACCTGGGTTACGTCGTCAACAGGGAAGGACTCCAAACAGACCCAGACAAGATTGCCCCTATTCTAAACTATGCCCCACCTCGAAACCTAAAGCAACTTCGCCGATTCCTCGATATGGTAGCATGGTATGCTCGCTTTATTAAAAACCTTGCTGAAATAAAAATCCCCCTTACCGAACTGTTGAAGAAAAATGTCCCTTGGACCTGGGAGGAAGATCAACAACCCTTCGACAAACTGTTGATACTTCTGACCGAAGCCCCAGTCTTAGCCCGATCAGACCCCAACCTACCGTTCTGCCTACAAACAGATAGCAGCAGCTACGCTCTAGGGCCAGTGCTTACCTAAATAATCCAGGGAAAAGAATACCCCACCGCCTACGCCAGTAGGACCTTAGCAAAAGCGGAACGTAACTACACAGTAACAGAACAAGAATGTCTGGCTGTAATATGGACAGTAGACAAATTTCGAGGATATCTCCTAGGAGAAAAATTTACTGTCATTACCGACCACAATAGCCTCACCTGGCTGCAAAATTTAAAAAACCCAGCTGGCAGGTTAGCCAGATGGGCCACAGCTATTCAAGATTACAATATGGAAATCATACACAGTAAGGGAGCACTCCATAAAGTACCTTATGCGCTATCTCGTTCGTTTCATGAGGTTTGCTGCTTAGCAGCAACGGGATTGCTAGACGCGGATAACTGATATACCAATCGCATAAAAATGGTAAATAATAATTAAGAAAAATATCCAGATTGGAAAATCATAAACAATTGCTTATACAAGCATCGTCCAAACCCCCTTATCGACTCAATCGTACCCGACTTAGATAGTTGGAAACTCGTAGTTCCCGAACTCGATAGAGAGAGAGCTATGTTCGAATGTCGTAACAACCTCCAATCAGGTCATTTGGGAGTCGATAAAACTTATCATCGACTGATCCAATCGTATTTCTGGCCGAGAATGAAAAGGGATGTTATTCGTTATATAAAAGAGTGCCCTGCCTGCCAGATGTATAAAGTCCCACAACAGGCACCAATGGGACTTATGACCCAAAGAAAAAAGAAGGACCTTGGGAAATCGTAGCAGCTGACGTCATGGGCCCATTGCCAACTGGCAAAGGGCAATATCGTTATGTCGTAGTATTTCAAGACTTATTCACGAAATACACCGAAATCAGACCTCTTCAGAATGCTAACGCTAAGTGCATCTTAAAAGCTTTCGAGAAATTGATAGTATTTCGTTGGGGATGTCCTAAATACCTTCTAACCGATAATGGAACGGAATTCCCGAACAAACTTATGACGTCAAAGTTTGATGAACTGGGTATTATCCAAACGACGATAGCCCCATACCAAGCAAATCCTGTCGAGCGTAGTAATCGTACAATTAAACAGATGATCTCTATCTTCGTAAAACAAGATAATCGCAACAGGGACATCCATTTAAATGAATTCGCATTGGCCGTCAATACTTCAGTCCATGCGTCAACGTTGTTGACTCCATCATTTCTGAATTTTGGTAGGAACCCACGGCTACCTAAAACCCTCAAACAATTCCTTGAAAAGTTTGCAAAAACTTTGATAAGGTAAGTGAAAGACAAGCTCAGTATTATAATAAAAATCGTAGAAACATCACTTTTAACATGAGAGACCTTGTACTTCGTCGAAACCACGTGTTATCCTCGGCAGCAGACAACATTACGGCGAAACTAGCCCCAAAGTTCGTGGGTCCGTTAAAAGTAGAAAAAGTCTTATCGCCTGTCGTGTATCAGCTGCAGGAAGTAAATAGTCAAAAAAAAATCGAAAGTGCATATTTCAGACCTGAAACCTTACTCTGTCCCCTCTAAACAACCTATTCCTTCAACAGGTAACAGCACCGGTAGCTACAATGCAAGGAATAGGAAAGGTTCGAGGATACAAGCTGCCACACCAGATCACCAGCCGCATCGGTCTTTTTTGTATCAGCTCCGTGCGAATATAAAACCGCTTGTTCCGCTCGCGAATATATATATATATATATATATATATATATATATATATGGGACATTCTTAGTCAACAAAGCCACCCAATTCGTGTCCAGGCTTAAAATTTAGCTTAATATACCTACTTTCTATTACTGAGTGGCCTTTGTTGAAAATTTCAAAATGGTGGGCTGGTGCAGCTCTAACAATACACCGATATCACCACGGAATATCAGTTAAATGTTCTTAAAACTTGCAGGAGCAAAGAAAAAATTAGTAAAATGGTTATTTGCATGTAGTTTTTCCCGCTGAACACGAATCCACCGTTAGTTTTGGTCTATGGGTCCACCTTTCGTCCATAACCTCAAAGAACAGTCAAACAATGCAGTTTTACGTGGCTGAGACTCGAAATAGTGGTAAAAAAATTAGGGACAAAGCTTATTCGTATGTATTTTTTTCCGCTGAATACGAATCCACCGTTAGTTTTGGTCTCTAGGTCCACCTTTCGTCCATAACCTGAAAGAACAGTCAAATAATGCAGTTTTACGTGGCTGAGACTCGAAATAGTGGTCAAAAAATTAAGGACAAAGCTTATTCGTATGTATTTTTTCCCGCTGAACACGAATCCACCGTTAGTTTTGGTCTATGGGTCCACCTTTCGTCCATAACCTCAAAGAACAGTCAAACAATGCAGTTTTACGTGGCTGAGACTCGAAATAGTGGTAAAAAAATTAGGGACAAAGCTTATTCGTATGTATTTTTTTCCGCTGAATAAGAATCCACCGTTAGTTTTGGTCTCTAGGTCCACCTTTCGTCCATAACCTGAAAGAACAGTCAAATAATGCAGTTTTACGTGGCTGAGACTCGAAATAGTGGTCAAAAAATTAAGGACAAAGCTTATTCGTGTGTATTTTTTTCTGCTGAATACGAATCCACCGTTAGTTTTGGTCTCTGGATCCACCTTTCGTCCATAACCTTAACAAACAGTCAAACAATGCAGTTTTACGTGGCTGAGACTCGAAATAGTGGTAAAAAAATTAGGGACAAAGCTTATTCGTATGTATTTTTTTCCGCTGAATACGAATCCACCGTTAGTTTTGGTCTCTAGGTCCACCTTTCGTCCATAACCTGAAAGAACAGTCAAATAATGCAGTTTTACGTGGCTGAGACTCGAAATAGTGGTAAAAAAATTAAGGACAAAGCTTATTCGTATGTATTTTTTTCCGCTGAATACGAATCCACCGTTAGTTTTGGTCTCTGGGTCCACCTTTCGTCCATAACCTTAACAAACAGTCAAATAATGCAGTTTTACGTGGCTGAGACTCGAAATAGTGGTCAAAAAATTAGGGACAAAGCTTATTCGCATTTTTTTCCCGCTGAATACGAATGCACTGTTAGTTTTGGTTTATGGGGCCACCTTTCGTCCATAACCTCAAAGAAACAGTCAAAAAATGCAGTTTTACGTGGCTGAGACTGTAAATAGTGTACAAAAAAAGCTCATCACCATTCTTCCTTGGGTTTCCGGTTTTTAACAGAGGAATACAATGCTGTTCTCGGTTTTAACCTTGACTCAAAAGCTCATTTTCAAGGGCATTTCAAGGACAACTGTTCAAAGACAAGGTCAAATTGTTTAAATTTTGACACTATTTTAGCTATTATTTTGACAGGAATGTCATGTTTATGATGATATTGCGTCCTTCTACAAGAAGCTTTGTAATAGTAAAATTTTCAATTACATAAAAAACCGCGTTATCATGTTTTGAGGTTATGGAGTTTGAAAATCGTGTGTTTATAAAATCTCCATATGAATTTGTGTTTTATTGTTTAGTTGAGTATAGCTGAGTAAATCTTACTTATAGTGGAGTAAAACATACAGATTCTATATTTCAAACATTATATTATGCATATTGGAACAATAAACGATTTTAGAGAAGGTACGTGCCAATGCATCGATAGCGGTATTTTCATTAAGATTATTCCGGATTTAAAAGAGTTATTCTTTTCTTAGAAGATTTTTGGATATTATTAGATTTTTCGTTTTTCGCACTATTTTGCTAATGGTTCTTAAAAAATCATTTTTTTTTTGTTTCTGAAGGATCAAATACTAAGCATTTTCTGCATAAAATTCTACTCCGTTGGTAGCATTAGAAAAGTCGTTTAATAACTACCGTTTTTGGTTGTTGAATAGTAAACGAGTGGTCTTTTAAAATTTTGGGTACTGCTAATGCCGTTGAGAATCTTTTATTCAAGTGTCGTGTTGATTTATCATGGTCTACCTTACTATAAATAAAAATTTGTATGTTTTCGAAATGTTTGCTTGCCCAATGAAAAAGGGCTTCTGGAGTCAAAATCGCTTCAGATGGTTTAGGTAGAAGACTTGCTCGGTAAGCCTCTCTTTTAAATATAGCTCCTAAACCATCATATCCACTTTTACCGTGTGCTGTTACGCAATAATGCCATTCCGCTTCGATTCCAAAATCTTCTTTATGGTTGATGAGATTAGCGATCTGGAATCGGTTTTTTAAATGTTGCTTTGCACCATCTGTGACGTATATCAATTTTTTAACATTTTTAATAGTTTTTTCTATTTCTGGAATAAATTGCTTTTGAATTGTAAAGACGGTAGAAGTATAGTGTTTTAAACTATCTGAGAGGAAGATGGAACTTTTATGTTTAATTTAGAGTTTTCTTTATAACAATAGATAATTGGGAATACTGTACATTACTGATTGTTGAAGTGAAATGCTTGCGAAGCATCTTGAACTACATATGAATAATTCTCAGAATAATCGAACATAACAAGTACTTCTCCTTTATTTAAATTCTGTTTTGTTGACTGCTGTTTCGCTATGAATGAATGCGGTTTAAGAGTCTGTAGCTTGTCACAAAATTGATTTACAAAGTTAGAAACTTCACTCGTAACTGTTTTGAAAGTCGACCTATCAGTTGCTGTCCATACACTATATTGTACCTGATCGATAAAGGCACTATTTAAAATTTCAAGTAATGTCGTAGAAAAAAATTAAATATCTGGACATTTATGACATTGATCTAGGTAGAAATCGGGCGTAGGTGTCTTGCACACAATTGATTTCAAACAATCATGCTAATCACAAATTGGATTTTCAGTTTCTTTTGTTAAACTGTTAATTTTAATTGCATCAAGCATCAATTTACAGTTCTGATGAATCGTACATTCACATACTGAGTGAGTTCCTCTTGCTCCAGCCAAAATACAATGTTGCGGTCGGAGTTTTGCAAAAACACTGATACTCACTGGATGATCTGAGTAAGTCTTTTTTAACAATGTATACAGTTCTTTGAGATCCATTAACAATAACCGTTTTTGCACTTTAATACGCTCACCATCAACTTTAACTGAACACGTGTCTTTGACTCCTGGCATCATTCTACCAACAGTATCGTCATTATAGAAATCATTAATTAATGTAATTGTAGCATTTGGTATAGTTTTACCAGCTCTTGCTGTAACATCGGCCGGAACACCACTTGCTGATCGTAATTCTTTAGCATTTTAGCTAAAGTTCGGGAAGTATCAAACTCTTTTGAAATTCGTCTTATACTCCAAGATTCTCGCGCAATAGTGAGGATTCTGAGCTTCATGAGATCATTACCTTCCAAACTTGAGAATTTATCTTTTAATCCTTGCAGAAGTTCTTCCAATTCAAGTAACCTGGTAGATGAAGCATCTTTTTCAGTAGTTAAGGAAGTATTTGGGCACTCAGTACCTTGGTCTGCCGAGGTATCATCACATTCCATACTACTGATATCATTGGAATCGTCTATATTCATACAGCTATCAGATCGATTCAATGAACGTTTTAATCTACAATCATTACATACCATGGCAGTTACTGGTAAATTAGGCTTCTCCTGCAGTAATGCTTTTGATATTGTTCTTAAATTTGAACCCTTATAATTAGGTACGCCTTCATCGTTATAAGGATTGATGCACCTATCTGTACGGATTTTTTTTGCCATGATGTTAAAACTGCCCTTAAAAGGACTGTTGGGCAAGACCGGGAAGGAACTCCCTTGAACTGTTCTTAGAAGGACTGTTGAAAAGTTGATTACTACAAATGATTCGAGAGCTTGACAACTATCCTGAAAAGGACTGTTACACAAGCAGTTACGGAACGAGAAGAAATTTCCTTCAACTATGCTTAGAATTAAACAAATACGATTGGGAACATAGTATTTAATTAAATATTGATTATTGTGTTAAATTTATTTTTCGAAAAGTAGCCCCTACATCTAACTGCAAAATTAAAAATACATAAGCCCACACAAACATTTTCTAAAAACACGGGATTCGGACTCCATAACCTCAAAACATGATTATAACGCCTTTTTTATGAAATTGAAAATTTTACAATTACAAAGCTTCCTGTAGAAGGACGCAATGCCATCATAAACATGACATCCCTGTCAAAATAATAGCTAAAATAGTGTCAAATTTAAACAATTTGACCTCGTCTTTGAACAGTTGTCCTTGAAATGCCCTTGAAAATGAGCTTTTGAGTCAAGGTTAAAACCGAGAACAGCATTGTATTCCTCTGTTAAAAACCAAGAAAGAATGATGATGAGCTTTTTTTGTACACTATTTCGAGTCTCATCCACGTAAAACTGCATTGTTTGACTGTTCTTTGAGGTTATGGACGAAAGGCGGACCCAGAGACCAAAACTATCGGTAGATTCGTATTCAGCGGGAAAAAATCCATGCGAATAAGCATGTCACTAATTTTTTTACCACTATTTCAAGTCTCAGCCACGTAAAACTGCATTGTTTGACTGTTCTTTGATGTTATGGACGAAAGGTGTATCCAGAGACAACAACTAACGGTGGATTCGTAATCAGCGGAAAAAAATACTTGCGAATAAGCTTTGTCCCTAATTTTTCGACCGCTATTTCGAGTCTCAGCCACGTAAACTGCATTTATTGATTGTTTTTTGATGTTATGGACGAAAGGCGGCCCCATAGACCAAAACTAACGGTGGATTCGTGTTCAGCGGGAAAAAATACATGCAAATAACCTTTTTACTAATTTTTTCTGCAAATTTTAAGAACATTTAACTGATATTCCGTGGTGATATCGGTGTATTGTAATGGAGAGTAGATATATTAAGCTAAATTTTAAGCCCAGATACGAATTTTTTTGAGCCTCTGATTTTTGGACAGAGGGGGTGGCTTTTTTGACATATATATATGGGATATTCTTAGTCAAAAAAGCCACCCCCTCTGTCCAAAAATCAGAGGCTCAAAAAAATTCGTATCCGGGCTTAAAATTTATATTATTATATATATATATATATATATATATATATATATATATATAAACTTGTACCGTGTGTTCGGACTAGCTTGTATCGTCGAAGGAGGCCACACCGGATTTGAATAAAAGAGTAAGTTGCACAGAATATTATTGTGCTCAATAGACACATATATATATATATATATATATATATATATATATATATATATATATATATATATATATATATATATATTATGACAATAATTTTAGCTAATTGCGCCGCACATGCAGACTTTAACATAGTTTTATTCGAGGATTGAAATAAATCGTACACGGGAATGTAGGATAATACTATGAACACTTGGTTTTCTTCAATCTAAATACAAGAGTTGAGCGCCAGCTGCGCGAATTCGCAACACGATTTTACAAGTATTCTACCGACACATAAAATTACTTATACAATAAACTATGGTGAGCACGCGGTACGGTGGGAAACGGTAAATGGTCGGGAGGGGAAGAAGCTACTTCTCAGGGACGCGAATTCAAGTAATATCCGGCGACGAAATACACGTGGAAAGGCGGCGACGCGATGCTCGTCACGCACGCGGCGCAAGCTTTACAAAAAATTACCTATATAAATATATATGTACATATGGTGTGGCCTCCTTCGACGATACAAGTTGGTCGGCACACACGGTAAACGGTTGATATATATATATCTATATTCGCGATCGGAACGAGCGGTTTTGTATTCGCACGGAGCTTATACAGGAAAACGAAGCATCGGTGTACGTGGCTCAGTACGAAGTGGACTCGTCCCTTCGTTCCGCGGCGCTACCGAGATACAAAACTTTATTTTACCGTCCGATTTCGGCACAATTACGGGACAACTACTCCAAGCGCTTTCTGAGAGTTCGATAATTCCCTCTGCTAGGAGGCGATCAATTTCACCGTGGGCAGCGGCTAAAAGTTTTGGAGAGATTCTACGAATACGTTGTTTTATCGGACTACAACGTTCTACAATTATTTCATGAGGTTTTATCTTCGCTACTCCAGGAGTTGCGTCCGGTGGTGGGATGATGTCGTGGCCATGATTGCTCCCGGATCCTGATTTTTCGGGTGAAATTTTCTCACTATTCCTTTGTCCGTGCACCAAGTTCGGTGTTCGTGGTCTATCGTCATCTTCAGCAGTGACATTAGGTCCATGCCCAGTATGACGTCGTAGGACATTGTTTTTGATACTCTGATGGCCACGGGTGTTTCTTTACTTTCGAGGTGGAATGTAAATTTTGTAATACCTTCGATTTTTTCTAATTCGCCGTTTGGCATCATCATGTATCCGGTCTGGGGTATTATCTCAGTCCCTATCTGTCTCACCGCTTCTATCCCTATGAAGCAGGCAACTGCTCCATTATCTACGAGTGCAGGGAAGACTTTTCCTGCTATATCGATATTGAGGTACAGACGATTATCATAGCCTCCTACTGGACGAATAGGCATCGGTATGTTCTCTCCAGAACCTGAGTTGACTAAGCCTGAAGCTTTCGATGTTGTTTTTGGCGTCGGTATTTGGGCGTGCCCGAGTTTAGAGGTTAACCTGGCTCTTACTGTTTCCCTCTTTGATTGTTTCCCGCATTTGGTCTACATCTTGGGCACGTACGTATCGTTACGTAACGAATACCACATTTATAGCAAATGTTCCCTGTCTTTTTGGGACAGTCTGCTGCCCAATGGCCGGTGTCTTTGCAAACCCAACATGGGTATACTTTTCGAGTTGTCGGATTTTCCTTACTTAATTTTAGGGGTTGGGTGGACTTGTTATTGACGGTAGGTTTCGTGTTTTGGGGTTTTCGGGGAGGCGGTAGGGGGTTTTGTTATTACTGCCTTTGTTCCAGTTTTTTTGTTTCGATATGCCTGATGTGTGTTCGACATCTTGTTACCGTGCGAATTCGACCAATTGGCCTGTTTTTGTTTTTACGATGTTGTCGACAGCTGCAACTTCATTAGTGTCTTCTTCGTCTGTTGAATCGCTGTATTGTTGAACCGTTTCGATAGCGGCAATGCGGCTTTTTCTCGGGGGTGGTCGATAAGCTAATTGACGGCACGCATCTCTTCTTGTTGTCCCCAGGCCTGCAATTCTTCAAACGTATTGAATTGATATCTATTTATCTTGGTGAAATAATCCTCATGTAAGTTGCGATAAGTTCTATCCAATTAAGCTATGAGAGTCATTGGGGGGATGAATTGATTCATCAATGCCCGGATATTTGCGATGAACGTAGCGATTGATTCTTCAAAGCTTGCGCCGCGTGCGTGTCGAGCATCACGTCGCCGCCTTTCCACGTGTATTTCGCCGCCGTATGTTATTTGAATTCGCGTTCCTAAGAATTAGCTTCTTCTCCTCCCGATCATTGACCGTTTCCCACCGTACCGCGTGCTCACCGTAGTTAGTTAATTGTATAAGTAATTCTATGCGTCGGTAGAACACTTGTAAAATCGTGCTGCGAATTCGCGCAGCTGGCGCTCAATAACTTGTATCTAAATTAAATAAACCACAAGTGTTCATAATATAACCCTAAATTCCTGTGTACGATTTATTTAAAGTCTCGAATAAATCTAATGTTAAAGCCTGCATGTGCGGCGCAATAATCTTGGCTGGATTAGCTAAAATTATTCTTATAATATATATTTATTTGATCATTTAGTGTATACATTTGAATCATAAAAAATATGTGTGTGTAAATCATCTGCTCTCTTGCCAATCCACGTAAACGTTATCCAGGTAGAACTTCTTCATCAGCTTGGCGTTGTGTAGCGCACATGCAGCTTTGTATGCTCCGTTGTGATTGGTGCAGACCGTTACCAATTTTGGTTGATCTACACTAGGATAGTCGTATTCGGTGAGGTCTTCGATTTTTAATCTGAAGCGTTCCAACCACTCCTTCCATATCGCACCTCTGACGAATATTCTCCTGGCATCATTCAAAGCTTCTCGAAGAATATTCTCGATTTCAGTGTATTCGTGGTCTCCACGAAAGTGTATTCCGGAGCTCCAAGGTATACCGTGATATTTGTGTTCCAATCACGTGTTCTTCAATCTGTACTGACGGAGAGTGTGATCCACGGAAACGGTTCCTTGCACAGGCACACCAGTGGCTCCGAATCATCATGCAGCGGTATGTTGGCTAACTCCTTGAGGATGAAATCGTCGACGGGCTGCTTGAACCCTTGCATGTCCACCACGTACTCCATTTCGAGGATAAATGAGCTCTCTGCTTGCAAGAGCAGTCCTTTATACCTCCATCAAATTGACAAATTCAGACAAGTTTCTTCACATCCCCACTCACAGGATTTTACTGAACTATACGATCGTGCAAGGTCAGGCAGTAGGCCGATGTTTCCTCGGGGAAATTATTTTTCGCCTCGAACTCTAGACGAACGTCCACGGGTGCGCTCTTCAGCGACTCGTTTTGTTTCGAGCAATTGATGACTATCAGTGGTAGGAAGGTGATGTAGTGCCGTTTCTTCAGCATAGACTCCACATTTTTCTCGTAGTACGCACTCTGGAAGTGGGTATACATGTCATAGAGCATGGCGTACTGATTGCGTAGAATGTCCAGATTCAAGTTTCATACGGATAGTATTGCGAGTTGAGAAAGAGTTTCATGTTGCTCAGGTTGCTCTTATCGAAGCTGCTGGCGTTGATTGTTCTCTGCCCCTTACGTCTCGTTTGCAATCCCACGACGACGTAGCGAGGCTTCTCCATCTGATTGGACGTCTTCACTGTCCAGACGTGCTTCGATATTGCCGGAAGTAGCGGATACTCGCACAATTCCCAGCTGCAGAAACTCATGACGATGGATCTATCCTTCTCTATGTAGTTTAGCAGACGGATTTTGTACGCATCGGGCGCCAGCACATATGGCATGAGCCACTCGATTTTGTTAAGCACGATCTTGAACTCCTCGTAGACGTCTTGATCGCCGACTCGTGTTAGTGTTTGTACAACGGCATTCAGATTGTTGCTCGATCTCGTGAGTATTAGCTCGTGCTTGACGTTCACTACGATTTTGCGTGCACTTTATCTTCTTCCACCAGCTGTGGAGACTCTCAAGCCTAGACTTCTTCGAAACTGAACGTTTCGCCGTGTTAAGGCAGTATTCTACTTTGAACGCCCGAAAAAAAGGGTATTTTTGTGAATTTTTTTTTAGATTATTATTAAATATATTAATTTAAGGTTTGTAAATCATAAAGAATACACTTTTAAAACTGCGGTTAAAGTGTGCGGTATTAACAAAATCTCGATAATGGTTGACCTGAAACAGAAAAATTAAATAGTGTTAGGTTCAGTATAACTTCAGTAACCCATGGAACTAAAATTTTTAATATACATGTAAAAATAACAAAATGGCGGCTTAAATAATAATCGTTATTTTTTTTCGCTGGTATTGGCAAAAAAAAATATAGTTAAAATGAAAATTTTTATATAATTCTAGTTCCATGGGTTAATATAAGTGTACAAAATATGTGTTTAATATTTCATAAGAATCGGTTCAGTAGTTTTTGAGATTTCGTTAATACGGGGTGTAAAACGTTGTTTTGAGAAAAATGCGATTAAAGTTTTTTTAAGTCGGATAAGCTCGCTAAGATAGATACGTTCGCAGGATGGAAAAGTACAGCTAGACTGCTCGGATCGTCTTAAAATTTTAGTATTATATTCTTACATACATATACTTTTGAAAAATGTAAAATAAAATCGATTTTTTTAAAGTTCCGAAGTAGAATACTGCCTTAATGCTCTGACAGCTCGCTGACGACTGATCGCGGATCGACATGTCGAGCCGCTTATATAGCCGCGACCGACTCGCGAGTTGTAGACGACACCCATTCTCAGATTCGCTTCAGATGTAATCTGATCGTTATGATTTCTCCTAGAAAGTTGACCAAATTTCCGTCCTGGTCAACTATGCGCACTCGCAGATAATTGATGCTCTTGACGACGATTGGAAGGTAAATGACCTACGATGGCACTTCCAGAAAGAACTCGTGTATGGCGTGAACTCTTCGATCGTTTATGTAGACCCCAGAGATGATGTTGCACTCGACGCGTAGAACGTTGATCTTGAGAATGGCTACAGGAAGGTCTGAGCCGTGAGAGACATTCTCCGATAACACGTGCTGTGTGAATCTCAGTAGTGAACCTATCGAGTCTTGAGGTCGAAAGTCGATGGGGTGACTGCACTTGATAACACTGCGCAGCGTGGAAGCTGCGCACCCTTGGAAGCTAGAGTTTCGCAAAGGTAGCTCTCTATGTCTTCGATCTCGTAGCTGCCCGTTGACAGAGTAACTTCCTCTCCACCAATGTAAAACTTGTTGTTACATAAGTCGATGTTGGGAATCGAATTTGGGGAGAGTTCAATTGGTGGAAAATACTGAGTTTCGCGTATGAACGAAGTTCCGGATAGACTCAACGTCTGCTCTATGAGTGCTCGACTCGTAATGAATCGATTGTCGCTCTCACGTGGCTTTATATAGGCGATCCAGCTTCTCGCAGAGAAATCGCAGACAGAGGTGGCCACGTGGAATTCCGAGAATTCTAGCGTATTTTACGATATCAGCATCCGTAGACGCTCACGGCAATCTCACTTCGAGGATCTCTTTTTTATTTTTAATTCTCAAACCACTTCCCGTATGAAGTTTCAGATGGAGACCGAGTCCCGTTTTATGAGGTTTCAGATAGAGACCCTTACGGAGAGCTATATCATCGATCTTTTGATTGTATCTCTGTGTCTCCTGCCACTGACGTTTGGCCGTACTCGCATCGTTCACCGCATTAGCTATACCGACGGCTCCTCCGGGTAATGCACTAGTTGCACTCAAGCCAGCGAACAGCGGGGTGAGAAAAGGTAAGAATCCACCTATTTTTTTCGAGATAGGAAGAATTCGTGTAATTTTCACGTTACGTATTCCACCAGCCTTCTTGACAGCATCCCGAGCGCTCTTCAGAGCGGAGCGAATGACGTCGCGAGCACTTTTACTTCGAACCACGGACTTGGAGTCAGTCTTGATCACCTTGGCTAGTGTAGTAGTAGATGGACTCTTCTTCTTCCTCTTCAAGCGCATGCTGAACTTGGACTTTAGCTTCATAGCGTTGGTTACAGTGTAAGCGGCTGCCTTCTCACCTATACCGGAGTCTTTGGCCAAAACTCTTCGCCAAGCTTTGTCAGCTAGAACTCTGTCTGCAGCGTTTCTAGCGTCCACGTTCTCATGATTCTGAGAATATGCTATATCGTGCTCCTTGCAGACTGCGTCTAGAGGGTTGATACCGGGATTACCTCGAGCAAGTCGGTTTTCTAATTTAGTGCGGGGGCCTTAGTACTAATTCTCTTCGAAGGTCAACTGACGACTGACCGTTGAGATATATAAGCACCCTATTTATAGGCAGATGCTCAGTCATCAATGAGACAGTCCACAGTGCACATGGATTTCAAGGAACAAACGGTCAAGCTTCCGGTAGCGAACTTCGACGCTATCGTAGAGCGGGAGAAGGGGAGGGAGAAGCGACACGGGGACCTACTGCCTGACAGCGTACGAGTCGTCTTCTGTGGTCCATCCAACTGCGGCAAGACGAACAGTCTGCCAGCTCTCATAACTCATCCCAATGGGTTGAGGTTCGAAAACGTGTACGTCTACTCCAAATCACTCAATCAACCAAAATATCGACTGCTGGGGGAACTCTTGGAGCCCATAGATGGCGTGCCGTATTTCGCTTTCAGAGATCACGACGAAGTCATTTCTCCGGATGATGCACTACCCAATTCGATCATGATATTCGACGACGTGGCTTGCGAGAAGCAAGACAACGTGAGAGCGTTCTTCTGCAGTGGTAGACACAAGCAAGTAGATTGTTTCTATCTCTGTCAGTCGTACGGATACATCCCCAAACACCTCGTGATAGACAACGTCAATCTGCTGACTCTACTCAGACAAGATGACGCTAATCTGAGACACGTGTACGACGACCACGTAAATACCGACATAACGTACGCGCAATTCATAGAACTGTGCTCTTCGTGCTGGAGAGACGATAAGTACGGATTCGTCGTGATAGATAAGGACAGACCGATCAATACCGGCGATATAGAAAGGGCTTCGACTGTTTTGCTATAAATATCTGAGACTCCATCTGCAGAGAGATCAGTATACTGCCGATAAAGCACGGTAAAGAGAGCGTTGTGAAAGCATTGAACGAAACATTCAAGCCCATCGTCAATCTACTACAGACTCTTCCACGTCATGGAGACTAGCAATAAAAACATCCAGCACGAGATGTAGCGTTTGATTCCCAAAGAGGGGATCGATCATTTGATGCCCAAAAATGAGAAATTCGATGATACTCTCAAGTTTCACGATACTTCGTTCGAAACTGCTAACGCCGACACCGAAGGCGATGAGGAGGATGAAAAAACGTCAGATACAGCCACCAAGTATTTACATATGTTTAAACAAAATCATCAAAAGTATCTGGACAACGTGTACGGAGTTCGCAAGCACGACGATGCACTCATGACTGGCAACTCGCCTATTCGCTTCGAGCGCGATAACGTTGACGTTAATGCCAACAAATGTCCCAAAACCAAGGGTTTGCTGAAGCTGTTGTTCAGAAAAGAACCCGACAGACAATTCATCAATCCAAGTGATATGGAGAATTATCGAGAGATCGTCGAATCTACGAGTGTTCATAAAAAATCTTACAGTGAGGATCAGCACATTCGTAGTAATCTGAGGAGCAAAAAATACAATGAGTTTATTGTCCCACTTTTCAATGTTTCCTCAAGTTCAAAGAGAAAATCCGTGGGTGGAACCGAACTCCTACCTCCATACAAAATTGCTAGAAGAGATACGAGGATGGAATACTTGTACTGGACGACCCCAACAAACTCGTAGATCGCCTTCGTTTACTCGTGGCCGAGAGATCGGCGGGTAACCCGAGTAACACTAATGAGATTCACTCCATCGTAGAGAAGCTGCGCGAGGGAGGCTATATATACTGAGGTACGCAACGGTAATCCAGTTTCAACATGAGCGTCGACGTGTTCGGACGTAATCAAGGTGGCTCTGAAAGTAAACGGAGACCACCCGGCGTTGGATACAAAGTCATAGCTGATGGTGAGTTCGAGTTGGAAAACAAGAGACTGTGCAACGTTGTCAACCCTCAACAGTTGAAGGACGCCGTCAATTTGAACACTCTGCAACGCTTGGTTAAGTCGGAACTTCGCAACGTGTACCTGGTTACGAATCGTTTGAGATCTGACCTCGACAATGCAAAATCGGAGCTCGAAGGTTTCAAGGACAAATATGGAAAGAAGATGAGAGAGATCAACGAAACTATACAGACGCTATGTTACGATATGTTATTCAAAATCTCGCTGTCGAATGTTGAAGTAGATAAGTGACTCGAAGAAGAAGAAGTATGACGACAATGACCCATCAGAGACTGGTGGAACAACTTCACAAACCGGCACGACGTAACTATCCACGTCGAAAGTTCCAAGTGCGCGGATTGGACGAGACCTTGCAAGCGGATCTAGTGGAGATGCAACTCTATGCTCGAAAAAGCAATGGACACAAATACACGCTCACAATAATCGATACTTTCTCCAAGTACGCGTGGGCTGTTTCAGTCAAGCGGAAAAAAGGCGAAGATGTCGCAGCAGCCATGCAGTCAGTGTTGCGTCAAGGTCCAGTGCCTACGAATCTGCACACCGATGCAGGCAAGGAGTTCTACAACAAGATTTTCCAGAATCTCATGAAGCAGTACAAGATCAATCTCTACTCGAACAACAGCAATCTCAAGGCTTCCATATACGAACGCTTGAATCATACTCTCAAGAACAAGATGTGAATGCAGTTCAGCTTACAGGGCACCCACAAATGGCTGAAAGTCTTACCCGACCTGGTGGCTGCTTATAACGATACGAAGCATCGAACTGTTGGTATGAAGCTGAAGGACGTCTCTGCTGCCAACGGAGCTGGAGTGTTAAAGCGATTCGATCGAGAGAAGCGTGTAGCAAAGATGAAGGCGAAATTCAAGGTCGACGACAGAGTGCGCGTAAGTAAGGCTAAACAAGTGTTCGAAAAGGGATACACGCCAAACTGGTCCACGGAAATATTCACACACTCCAAAGCCATATATCCCGACGTGTACCTGGTGGAGAAAGTCCTGAAGAAACGAGGAAATCGTTTCTACGCCAAGTGGTTGGGATTCGACAGTTCCCACAACAACTGGATCGTTAAGTCACGTAAAGTTGTCGATTTTTTCGAAAATCGAATTTTTCGCAATATTCAAGTACATTTTTCAATGCGTCCATTTTTTTTAACTTGAACCTGCAAAATGTGCCGAAAATGTTCCAGAATGACGGGAAAAAGGGGAAGTTCTGTGTATAGGGCTCTATCATATGAATTAAAACTGTTATTCTTATCGATATTTCAGTGTATTTTTCTGCTTTTTAATCATTTTCAAATCCTTACATAATTGTTAATTTTTTATCTACTTTAATGCATCTGCAATTTTTATTTTCCTTCAAATGACAAAAATTTAGATTTTTAGGACTACCAAATCGATCAGAAATTGACAGAGATACCTATAATAATTAACTATGGTCGGGTACATTTTTAAATATATGCTTAATATTTGAAATCTAAAACTGGATATAAATATGTTAAATATGAACAAAATTACAGTTATTAATTCTATATTAAAAACAATTATCTATTTTAAGTTAAGTATTATATATATACATCGTTAAGTGATTAATATTATATTAAAGTCCTTCATTTTTATAAAATATGATGTATTAATATCTAATCATTGGTAATTATTTGTAAAAAAAAAATATTCAAAAATTTCCACAAATAACTCTTTTAAAAATATGTATAAAACTATTTTAATCTATAAAACACTTTAACATTTTTTATTTAAATTACTCGCGCTTCTCCCTTGTTTAAATTACTTGTGATTTTAAAGTGCGTTCTATTGTAAAAAATATTATAAATAAACGATAAATCTTATATTATATTAAAGTGCTTCCATTTTTTCTCCTGTTCGCCGGTTCTCCGGTTCTCCGGTCTCCTGAAGTCACATTTTCTATATTCCCTAATTTTATTAGAATTAAAGTGATCTCTTTGAAATTCTTATCTCATTTGAACCTCATTTACAGTGCATTAACTTGCGTGACAATATCGACTTAAGGGTAACAATTTCAGACCTGTCTCACAGATCATCGAAGCGAACAGCGCCCGTCCACTGAAACCCTTAAAGTCAACAAAGTAACAACAAGTTTGTAGCACAAAAAGCTCAAATGTAAAACAGTATACATCTAAATTTAAAGAAATTTTTGACACATAAATAATACATAAACAGCACAGCTTTTTCATTCAGTCAGCTGTGGCACACTGAACTGTAAACCCCATCCTTTGACAGAAAAACAAAATTATAAATATCAATAGAATTAATGGTCTAGGCAATGTATATATATATATATATATATATATTTGACACATAAATATTTTGACACATAAATAATACATAAACAGCACAGCTTTTTCATTCAGTCAGCTGTGGCACACTGAACTGTAAACCCCATCCTTTGACAGAAAAACAAAATTATAAATATCAATAGAATTAATGGTCTAGGCAATGTATATATATATATATATATATATATATATATATATATATATATATATATATATATATATATATATATATATATATATATATATATATGTGCCGAAAATGTTCCAGAATGACGGGAAAAAGGGGAAGTTCTGTGTATAGGGCTCTATCATATGAATTAAAACTGTTATTCTTATCGATATATATACATTGCCTAGACCATTAATTCTATTGATATTTATAATTTTGTTTTTCTGTCAAAGGATGGGGTTTACAGTTCAGTGTGCCACAGCTGACTGAATGAAAAAGCTGTGCTGTTTATGTATTATTTATGTGTCAAAAATTTCTTTAAATTTAGATGTATACTGTTTTACATTTGAGCTTTTTGTGCTACAAACTTGTTGTTACTTTGTTGACTTTAAGGATTTCAGTGGACGGGCGCTGTTCGCTTCGATGATCTGTGAGACAGGTCTGAAATTGTTACCCTTAAGTCGATATTGTCACGCAAGTTAATGCACTGTAAATGAGGTTCAAATGAGATAAGAATTTCAAAGAGATCACTTTAATTCTAATGAAATTAGGGAATATAGAAAATGTGACTTCAGGAGACCGGAGAACCGGAGAACCGGCGAACAGGAGAAAAAATGGAAGCACTTTAATATAATATAAGATTTATCCATTATTTATAATATTTTTTACAATAGAACGCACTTTAAAATCACAAGTAATTTAAACAAGGGAGAAGCGCGAGTAATTTAAATAAAAAATGTTAAAGTGTTTTATAGATTAAAATAGTTTTATACATATTTTTAAAAGAGTTATTTGTGGAAATTTTTGAATATTTTTTTTTTACAAATAATTACCAATGATTAGATATTAATACATCATATTTTATAAAAATGAAGGACTTTAATATAATATTAATCACTTAACGATGTATATATATAATACTTAACTTAAAATAGATAATTGTTTTTAATATAGAATTAATAACTGTAATTTTGTTCATATTTAACATATTTATATCCAGTTTTAGATTTCAAATATTAAGCATATATTTAAAAATGTACCCGACCATAGTTAATTATTATAGGTATCTCTGTCAATTTCTGATCGATTTGGTAGTCCTAAAAATCTAAATTTTTGTCATTTGAAGGAAAATAAAAATTGCAGATGCATTAAAGTAGATAAAAAATTAACAATTATGTAAGGATTTGAAAATGATTAAAAAGCAGAAAAATACACTGAAATATCGATAAGAATAACAGTTTTAATTCATATGATAGAGCCCTATACACAGAACTTCCCCTTTTTCCCGTCATTCTGGAACATTTTCGGCACATATATATATATATTATATATATATATATATATATATATATATATATATATATATATATATATATATATATATATATATATATATATACATTGCCTAGACCATTAATTCTATTGATATTTATAATTTTGTTTTTCTGTCAAAGGATGGGGTTTACAGTTCAGTGTGCCACAGCTGACTGAATGAAAAAGCTGTGCTGTTTATGTATTATTTATGTGTCAAAAATTTCTTTAAATTTAGATGTATACTGTTTTACATTTGAGCTTTTTGTGCTACAAACTTGTTGTTACTTTGTTGACTTTAAGGGTTTCAGTGGACGGGCGCTGTTCGCTTCGATGATCTGTGAGACAGGTCTGAAATTGTTACCCTTAAGTCGATATTGTCACGCAAGTTAATGCACTGTAAATGAGGTTCAAATGAGATAAGAATTTCAAAGAGATCACTTTAATTCTAATAAAATTAGGGAATATAGAAAATGTGACTTCAGGAGACCGGAGAACCGGAGAACCGGCGAACAGGAGAAAAAATGGAAGCACTTTAATATAATATAAGATTTATCGTTTATTTATAATATTTTTTACAATAGAACGCACTTTAAAATCACAAGTAATTTAAACAAGGGAGAAGCGCGAGTAATTTAAATAAAAAATGTTAAAGTGTTTTATAGATTAAAATAGTTTTATACATATTTTTAAAAGAGTTATTTGTGGAAATTTTTGAATATTTTTTTTTTACAAATAATTACCAATGATTAGATATTAATACATCATATTTTATAAAAATGAAGGACTTTAATATAATATTAATCACTTAACGATGTATATATATAATACTTAACTTAAAATAGATAATTGTTTTTAATATAGAATTAATAACTGTAATTTTGTTCATATTTAACATATTTATATCCAGTTTTAGATTTCAAATATTAAGCATATATTTAAAAATGTACCCGACCATAGTTAATTATTATAGGTATCTCTGTCAATTTCTGATCGATTTGGTAGTCCTAAAAATCTAAATTTTTGTCATTTGAAGGAAAATAAAAATTGCAGATGCATTAAAGTAGATAAAAAATTAACAATTATGTAAGGATTTGAAAATGATTAAAAAGCAGAAAAATACACTGAAATATCGATAAGAATAACAGTTTTAATTCATATGATAGAGCCCTATACACAGAACTTCCCCTTTTTCCCGTCATTCTGGAACATTTTCGGCACATTTTGCAGGTTCAAGTTAAAAAAAATGGACGCATTGAAAAATGTACTTGAATATTGCGAAAAATTCGATTTTCGAAAAAATCGACAACTTTACATGACTTAACGATCCAGTTGTTGTGGGAACTGTCGAATCCCAACCACTTGGCGTAGAAACGATTTCCTCGTTTCTTCAGGACTTTCTCCACCAGGTACACGTCGGGATATATGGCTTTGGAGTGTGTGAATATTTCCGTGGACCAGTTTGGCGTGTATCCCTTTTCGAACACTTGTTTAGCCTTACTTACGCGCACTCTGTCGTCGACCTTGAATTTCGCCTTCATCTTTGCTACACGCTTCTCTCGATCGAATCGCTTTAACACTCCAGCTCCGTTGGCAGCAGAGACGTCCTTCAGCTTCATACCAACAGTTCGATGCTTCGTATCGTTATAAGCAGCCACCAGGTCGGGTAAGACTTTCAGCCATTTGTGGGTGCCCTGTAAGCTGAACTGCATTCACATCTTGTTCTTGAGAGTATGATTCAAGCGTTCGTATATGGAAGCCTTGAGATTGCTGTTGTTCGAGTAGAGATTGATCTTGTACTGCTTCATGAGATTCTGGAAAATCTTGTTGTAGAACTCCTTGCCTGCATCGGTGTGCAGATTCGTAGGCACTGGACCTTGACGCAACACTGACTGCATGGCTGCTGCGACATCTTCGCCTTTTTTCCGCTTGACTGAAACAGCCCACGCGTACTTGGAGAAAGTATCGATTATTGTGAGCGTGTATTTGTGTCCATTGCTTTTTCGAGCATAGAGTTGCATCTCCACTAGATCCGCTTGCAAGGTCTCGTCCAATCCGCGCACTTGGAACTTTCGACGTGGATAGTTACGTCGTGCCGGTTTGTGAAGTTGTTCCACCAGTCTCTGATGGGTCATTGTCGTCATACTTCTTCTTCTTCGAGTCACTTATCTACTTCAACATTCGACAGCGAGATTTTGAATAACATATCGTAACATAGCGTCTGTATAGTTTCGTTGATCTCTCTCATCTTCTTTCCATATTTGTCCTTGAAACCTTCGAGCTCCGATTTTGCATTGTCGAGGTCAGATCTCAAACGATTCGTAACCAGGTACACGTTGCGAAGTTCCGACTTAACCAAGCGTTGCAGAGTGTTCAAATTGACGGCGTCCTTCAACTGTTGAGGGTTGACAACGTTGCACAGTCTCTTGTTTTCCAACTCGAACTCACCATCAGCTATGACTTTGTATCCAACGCCGGGTGGTCTCCGTTTACTTTCAGAGCCACCTTGATTACGTCCGAACACGTCGACGCTCATGTTGAAACTGGATTACCGTTGCGTACCTCAGTATATATAGCCTCCCTCGCGCAGCTTCTCTACGATGGAGTGAATCTCGTTAGTGTTACTCGGGTTACCCGCCGATCTCTCGGCCACGAGTAAACGAAGGCGATCTACGAGTTTGTTGGGGTCGTCCAGTACAAGTATTCCATCCTCGTATCTCTTCTAGCAATTTTGTATGGAGGTAGGAGTTCGGTTCCACCCACGGATTTTCTCTTTGAACTTGAGGAAACTATATTAAAGTCCTTCATTTTTATAAAATATGATGTATTGATATCTAATCATTGGTAATTATTTGTAAAAAAAAAATATTCAAAAATTTCCACAAATAACTCTTTTAAAAATATGTATAAAACTATTTTAATCTATAAAACACTTTAACATTTTTTATTTAAATTACTCGCGCTTCTCCCTTGTTTAAATTACTTGTGATTTTAAAGTGCGTTCTATTGTAAAAAATATTATAAATAAACGATAAATCTTATATTATATTAAAGTGCTTCCATTTTTTCTCCTGTTCGCCGGTTCTCCGGTTCTCCGGTCTCCTGAAGTCACATTTTCTATATTCCCTAATTTTATTAGAATTAAAGTGATCTCTTTGAAATTCTTATCTCATTTGAACCTCATTTACAGTGCATTAACTTGCGTGACAATATCGACTTAAGGGTAACAATTTCAGACCTGTCTCACAGATCATCGAAGCGAACAGCGCCCGTCCACTGAAACCCTTAAAGTCAACAAAGTAACAACAAGTTTGTAGCACAAAAAGCTCAAATGTAAAACAGTATACATCTAAATTTAAAGAAATTTTTGACACATAAATAATACATAAACAGCACAGCTTTTTCATTCAGTCAGCTGTGGCACACTGAACTGTAAACCCCATCCTTTGACAGAAAAACAAAATTATAAATATCAATAGAATTAATGGTCTAGGCAATGTATATATATATATATATATGTGTGTGTGTCATTCTTAGTCATAAAAGCCACCCTCTCTGTCCAAAAATCAGAGGCTCAAAAAAATTCGTGTCCGAGCTTAAAATTTAGCTTAATATATCTACTTTCCATTACAGAGTGGCCTTTTTGAAAAATTCAAAATTGTGGGTTGGTGCAGCTCTCACAATACACCGATATCACCACGGAACACGGAATATCAGTTAAATGTTCTTAAAACTTGCAGGGGCAAAGAAAAAATCAGTAAAAAGGTTATTTGCATGTATTTTTTCCCGCTGAACACGAATCCACCGTTAGTTTTGGTTTACGGGGTCACCTTTCGTCCATAACCTCAAAGAACAGTAAAAAAATGCAGTTTTACGTGGCTGAGACTGGAAATAGTGTACAAAAAAAGCTCATCATCATTCTTCGTTGGTTTTTAACAGAGGAATACAATGCTGTTCTCGGTTTTAACCTTGACTTAAAAGCTCATTTTGAAGGTCATTTCAAGCACAACTGTTCAAAGACAAGGTCAAATTGTTTAAATTTGACACTATTTTAGCTATTATTTTGACAGGAATGTCATGTTTATAATGATATTGCGTCCTACAAGAAGCTTTGTAATAGTAAAATTTTCAATATCATAAACAACTGCGTTATAATCATGTTTTGAGGTTATGGAGTTTGAAAATCGTGTGTTTATACAATCTCCATATGAATGTGTGTTTTATTGTTTAGTTGAGTATAGCTGAGTAAATCTTACTTACAGTGGAGTAAAACATACAGATTCTATATTTCAAACATTATACTCGTATTATGCATATTGGAACGATAAACGATTTTAGAGAAGGTACGTGACAATGCATCGTTAGCGGTATTTTCATTAAGATTATTCCGGATTTAAAAGAGTTATTCTTTTCTTAGAAGATTTTTGGATATTATTAGATTTTTCGTATTTTGCACTATTTTGGTAATGGTTCTTAAAAAATCATTTTTATTTTTTTTTGTTTCTGAAGTATCAAATACTAAGCATTTTCTGCATAGAATTCTACTCCTTTGGTAGCAATAGAAAATAGTTTAATAACTACCGTTTTTGGTTGTTGAATAGTAAACGAGTGGTTTTTTTAAATTTCGGGTGCTGCTTATGCCGTTGAGAATCTTTTATTCAAGTGTCGTGTTGATTTATCATGGTCTACCTTACTATAAATAAAAATTTGTATGTTTTCGAAATGTTTGCTTGCCCAATGAAAAAGGGCTTCTGGAGTCAGAATCGCTTCAGATGGTTTAGCTAGAAGACTTGCTCGGTAAGCCTCTCTTTTAAATATATTCCGCTTCGATTCCAAAATCTTCTTTATGGTTGATGAGATTAGCGATCTGGAATCGGTTTTTGAAATGTTGCTTTGAACCATCAGAAAGGCATATCAATTTTTTAACATTTTTAATAGTTTTTTTTATTTCTGGAATCAATTGCTAAATTTTAAGCCCGGACACGAATTTTTTTGAGCCTCTGATTTTTGCACAGGGGAGGTGGCTTTTTTTACTAAGAATGTCCCATATATATATATATATAACTTGCACAGAATTTCCGACGCGTAGTCGGCTATTGCACTGCGATTCTTTGAATGAAAAATGATATTATAAAATTCAAAAAAATTTATGGTCTAAAATTTTTCTTATTTATCAACCTTTCTGCTTCGAGCGTGAGGGCAGACTGAGAAATGGAACCGCTGTCTCGGCTATTTATGCAAGTCGTGGCGCATGCGCAGATTGCGTATTTCTATATATCAGCACAATACTTAAATATAAGAAAAATCCAGCAAATTCATTGTTACGCATGCGTAGACTGCAAGCATATAACAATATATATATATTATTATATATATATATATATATATATATATATAGCCTGCACAGCATCTCCAAAGCGTAGTTGGCTATTGCACTGCAATTCTTTGAACGAAAAATGGTATTATAAAATACAATACAAATTATGGTCTAAAATTTTCTTACTCATCAACCTTTCTGCTTCGAAGGGTGAGGGCAGACTGAGAAATGGAACCGCTGTCCCGGCTATTTATGTAAGTCGTGGCGCATGCGCAGATTGCATATTTCTATATATCAGCACAATACTTCAACAAGTATAAGAAAAATCCAGCAAATTCATTCATACGTAAGCGTAGACTGCAAGCATATAACAATATAATATATATATATATGTATGTATATATATATATATATATATATATATATATATATATATATATATATATATATATATATATATATATATATATATATATATATATAACCTGCACAGCATTTCCAACGCGTAGTCGGCTATTGCACTGCGATTCTTTGAACGAAAAATGATATTAGAAAATTCATTTAAATTTATGTTCTAAAATTTTTCTTTTTCATCGACTTTTCTGCTTCAAAGGGTGATGGCAGACTGCGTATTTCTATATATCAGCACAATACTTAAATAAATATAAGAAAAATCCAGCAAATTCATTGTTACCCATGCGTAGACTGCAAGCATATAACAATATATATATATATATATATATATATATATATATATATATATATACGATAAGTTCTATAAACAAATCCTAGGTGCTCCTATGGGGTTTTGCACTAGCCCGCTTTTTGCCGACAAAAATTTTACGAACTTTTAATATGTACAATAATGAATTGCAATTTACAATTGAGATTGAGAAGGATAATAAAATATGTTTTTTAGACATGGAAATTATTAGAAAAGAGAATGACTATGCCATCACAAATTGGTACAGGAAACCTACAGCATCTGGACGATATATAAATATTCTCTCTCATCGCCCCTTATCTAAAAAAATTGCAATTATTTATAATCTCGTTGGCAAAAGTATCAATTTGTCTGACCCGATTTTTCATGAAGATAATCTGAACATTATAAGTTTTTTCCGAGTCAATAATGGCTATCCGCTAAAATTAATAATGTTCTGCAGCTGATATATATATATATATATATATATATATATATATATATATATTATATATATATAAAACCCCATAGGAGCACCTAGGATTTGTTTGTAGAACTTATCGTTGAATTAAAGCAACAACGAATCTAGAAGTAAATTTACCCCTTCAAAAAATTCCTGTTTTGATAGAGGAACAATATTTTTTATATACTTCCACTTTTTTTCAAGAGCTTGTAAAATAAAAGTATGTGGTAAATTACAATGCATGTGGTAAATTAGAATGCTCTTATTTTACCTTCAGCATCTGGACGATATATAAATTTTCTCTCTCATCGCCCCATATCTAAAAAAATTGCAATTATTTATTTTTTATTTTTTTCCTAGTTAATAATGGCTATCAGCTAAAATTTATCGATAAACATATTAAAAAAGACTTCATCACATTAAAAATTTTGACAATTTTACTAATAATAATGCAAAAAAGCGTGCTATATTTAAGTATCCGAAAATGGTCCTTCCCTTTGTAAAAAACGCTACATTTAAAATTAACAAAAAATGAAGAAAGTATAATGTTATTCCGATTAACAAAACTATCCGCAAATTCAACTATATGATTAAGTTAGGGAAAGATAAGCTTGACAAATTTGATAATAGTAATGTTATTTACAAAATAGATTGCCAACAGTGTCCTGCCACTTACATTGGGAAGACTACTAGACGGTTACATAAAAGAAAAAACTAGCATAAAAATGATGTAAAAAATGAAAAGAGTTTTTCGGCACTTGCCAATCTTGCTAGTTCTTTATCTCACACTATAAATTTTGACAACATTAAAATTCTTGATCGGGAAAGTAACATTAATAAACTCTCATTTTCGGAAATGTTAAAAAATATTTATAAGAGCTCTCTAAACTTAGTAAGAAAACATTTTAAATAATACTTTTTTAAAATTAAAATAAAATTTTTTGTTTTCCTTATTATATTAATTTATTAATATATATTATTATTTATATAACTATTTCATATTACAACTAGCTTGTTTTTGGTTGTTCTATGGCCTTTTTTCATTTTGTTGCTCGTTCTTATATTATAAAATTGAACGTTGACACAGAGAATTGTATTAGTTCACTATAATAAGAGAGAAGGTTGTTTGAGTCTTTCTCGCGAGAGGCTTTGAGATGGCAGGGCGGGATCCAGGAATCATGTGGTTGGTGGAGGTGGCGCAGCGCACATGGCTGGCCGGCGCACTCGCTTAACTCGCGCGCGCCGAGCCTCTCTGTGGCCGTGCCACCTCTTCACACCTCATGGTACTCTGGATTTCTTTCAGCCCGACCTGCGATCTGGGAGCCTTTATACCCTTCTCCAAGTGATTGGAGATCACGGGGGGCTAGTTCGTTTGTATTTTAATTGCTCCCTCAGTGGTTTCTGGACGTGCCGCGCGAAAACATTATGCGCTGGCTAATAAATATAGAGACGCTTTTGTCTCCTTGTGTGGGTCACTCAGGGTGCAAGTTTTACAGTGTATTGTGTTTTATGTGAGTAAAAGTATTAGTTGTGTTATATTCTATTAATTTAATAATATTAGGTTTAAAAATTTCATAGTTTGTTTATTTTTTGTGTTTCAAGGCTGTGCCTTTTTTATTGGTTTTGCTTGTTGTGATAAGAGATCGTAATCATGAAACCGTAATTTTGTTATATTAGGTATGTTGTTATGTTTAGTTTATATAACAATTAATTGTTAGTGCGAAGATATCAATTATCGTATTGTGTATTTTCTTTTTGTAGCCTGAAGAGGGGAATAATAAAATCTCCCGAAACGTCGCTAATGTGAAATAAATTAGTGGGTTAGTTCCTAGAGATCACTAGATTTTTTATTCATCTAGTCTTCTGTAACCAAATATTGTATAAATCTTTCAGGTCATACAGCATCATTCGATCTTGAATTACTTTTGGAGGTTGACCTGCAACTTTTACTGTAATACATTCTTTTGTGCCATTGCATTACAAACTATTTGTATTATCTAAATAAAAATCTTCGATTTATTTTCTCATTTGAGGCGTATATCGCAGATAAGTTTTTCTTGAACGTCGACCTAGCATACCTAAAAAGTTGTATCAAATGTTTACATGTTTCATAGTACAAAATCTAGAGTACTGAAAATTAGTACATAATATTATAATTTTAAAAAATTTGATAAATGTATAATTCAAATCATTACTAAAATTACTATCGTAAAAATAATTTGCTTTGTTCCTAATAAAAAGAGTTCCATTCGAGCATCATTTTGGTAATGATTTTGTCTCAAGTGTCTTTTTATGGAAGAAATTAGTTTACAGTCAAACGAAATACATCCCCCATAAATATATTTCTTATAAAAGCAATGTTTGAAAAATCGTATAAAAATAATATTTATTGTCAAGGAATCCTTTATGAATCTTTATGAAAAAAATTAAGAAAAAATGTATGCTAATATAAATATCTAAATATGGTTTTGGCTTTCTCGGAACGAGAAAGCTTTGTTTTTATTAAGGAGGTAGAGTACCTACGAGTTTCTTTCAATATTTTCACCCAAAAATATGTAAAAAACAAATGTTTTTTATGATTTAAAAAAGGCAATTTAAAGATAGACGTTATTTATTCAACAATTTTTTACCTAAATATTTTGAACGTTAAATGCGGTTATAATATATATAATTCCTGTAAATTCTAGGTATGGAAATATATTTTTCAAATAAAAAAATTTGGATTTTTCGGTGATTTTAGGTAGTGACTTTAGGTACTCTAACCACTTGAGTTTTGAAGTAAACTCATAAAACTCATATGTGCAAAATTATTCTGCTATATATTATTAAACATTTAAAATTTTTTTTTTCCAATTATTCAAATATTATTTTTAATTTAGTTGTAAATATATAAATAACAGATTGTGACGTGTATTTCGCATCCCAATGTTATTAAAACGCGGGTAGTCATTCGCAACCAAATCACCCGTCACCAGAGCCGAGCATTTTATATTAAATAATTATTGTTATTAATGGGGGGAATTGTTATTTTATTTTGTTGAGGGAATGAGAATAAGGAGAGTCGCGACCGAGGAAAGCCGCAGACTGGCACACACACGCACACATCCACACAACGACCCCAGCTGATCGCGCCGCAGCAAAGACTGCTCGGAGCGAGCACCGACATCGAGCCCGATACACGCACACGCATGGCACCACTACCATCACACTGTACGCGCGACCCTCTCTCTCTCGCTTGCTCTTTCTTCCTCGCCTCTCGCGAATGATGAGCCACTGCCCGCGCACACATACACACACACACGCGCGCGCGACCACCCTCTCTCCCGATGCACGCAGACGCGGGAGGATAGAGGATTCACAGCAGCAGCGGCGGCTTCCTCGAGGCACACCATCTCGGCTGTAGCCACGAGAGAGAGAGAGAGATACCGACACGGCTATCGACAGCATGGGGAGAGCTAGCAGTCGCCGCGCCGCGAGCCGCATCAAGCTACCGGTCTATCGTAGCGTAGACCGACGCGCGCACGTCGCCGCTGCCAACTGTGATGGTCCGGCGGCGACAAAACCGAAAGCGCCCGATATAGATATACACGCCGGGTTGCCCGCGCGTGTATATTTAGCGATTCATATTGCCCGCGCTTCGTGGGCAGGGCGGCAATCGCGGAGCGGACCAATGGAAATTAGCGACTCAAATTTCCGCAGACTTAGCCTTAATTTTCGCATTTAGGGAAAATCAAGGCCAATCACCGAGAAGAAAGGGGCGGAAGAAACAAGTGTGTGGGCTGAAGGTAGTCAAGAAGAAGAACTGAAAATTTGGAAGAGATTTTGGGCATTGCCTGCCTGCCCGTTAGAGAATACAGACGTACGTTGCGAGCACCTATCGAGTCTTATTATAAAATCGACGGACCTATAGTAGCGAGGATAGAATCGGAGGAAGTACTAGCGACCAGGAGTACAAGGAGCTCCGCTAGGCGACCACAATTAGCGACGGTGAGTGGTCTGTAATTGTCGAGCTTCCCTCGGCACTTATAGATAAAGTTATAATTTAATATATATAGCACATTGCCGCCATGTGCTCGGGGGTAATGGAGTAAACTCGTTGGTGGTATGACACCGTCGTTTAGACTCAGTGCGTGCCGGGTCCGTTGAAGATTACGAATTGTAGTGTGGAAAAAGAGGGATATTACGCGATATTCGGAAAACTCAGGAAACGCGGTGATTTGGTCGCCGCGGAAGACGCGTGCGTGGGCTAGCGTAGCCATATTTGTTTAGCGACCGGTGAATTGTGCGAATCTTGTAAATTTGGCGACCCTACATATTATGATTTATAATAAAGCCTAGGTACTTAAAGAGTGAGATTAGTCTAATTATTATATGAGAATATATTCCTGATTTTCCACTTCACGGAACTTCCTCTGGGGAAAGGGACTCGTGCAGGGCTAGCCGCACTTTACCTGGCGCCCATTATTATTGATAAATTCGGTAAAGTACTGAGCAAAAGTTATAAATAAATAGAGTAACGAAATCCCACGTTACATGGTATCTATTATACTTACCAATATTTTCTCTTGCCTTTTTATCTTCGTTGAACATGTAGAAAGTACATTGGACGTACTTTTTAACCTTAGCAAATTTCCAATTTTCAGGTAACAGAGTCAATAAGGAAATCTTTTCATTGAAAGTTGTTGACGAAGCCTGATACTTTTCTTGAATATTTGCAATAATGCTTTTGAACCAAGAACATTCATTAGACATTTGTTTAATATTGCTAATCTTTGGGAATTCCACTGCATGCACATGCTCAAATGCTTCTGACATTTGATTTACAATGTCCTGTACAATTTCCACACCTTTCTCAAATGTCCGGTCATCGGTCAACTTTTGACGCTTGAACGAAGGTATACCAAAAGTATCAAGGATGTCATCAAGACGTCTTTTTTTCTGACTGTCTGATTGAAATTCTGAAGCTGATGAACTTTAAGTATATTCTGATGTGTTACTTGCAGTGATACTTTGCTGAGAATCAATAACACCTGATGGACTGGCAGTAGCCGGTACAGACGCCGAAACAGTTTGTGAAGATAGATTATATTTTGAAATATCAGAATCTAGTCGGGTACTGCAAACATTACACATTTTGTTTTCCAAAGAAAATGTCATTCTATACATATTTTGTAAATAATCTATAAACTCTTGTTTTAAGCAGACTAATTCACTATCAACTTTGTTTCTATGTTTTTTAAATAGATCTATACAATACTTGAGATTATCTTAAAAATTTTGAATTTCTCTCGAGAACTTCTTCTTACACTTTGTACAGATTTTTTTGCCTGGTATAATGATAAGATTACATATTTTTTTAATTTGTTCTGCAAATTCTAAATCAATGGTTCTCAAAGCAGATGTTACTGCTATAGTATGCTCACTCCAAGGATCACAACACTTTGTCTCAGATGCTGAATAATACAGGACATAGTTTCTGTAATGGTAATCACAAATAGATTTATTTTCGATTTCTTTTAATCCAGGTACTCTGAAATAAAGAAGTTATCAGATCTTCGTTTGATAGAGTATTATTTTCGTGCATACTGCAGCTGTCTGCATTTGCCATTTTTAACTAATTATTTGCTGTACATAACTAAATGACAATGTTAAATTAAAAACAAAACCTTTTCAAACTATTGCAAGTCGGCCGTTATATATTTAGGTTATGACTACAAGCGCAATCTGAAAACCAAGACTAAAATCAGGTGACACGAAATAGAGCCGTGGAGTGGGTTATGAGCATATTAGAGGTGCAGTCACATGGGCAAAAAAGTTTCGCCGGGGCCTTTCTACATTCAACCCCGGAACACGTTTCGATACATAACAAGTGCGTAGCATGCATACACTTGTAAATAAAACTGAGTTGCCAACATCGAATTCTGTATTCAGTGGTTCATAAAAATGTATTATTTTCAAGCTTTAGGCCGTTGGCAACCAAAAATATAAGATACTATGTACAAAAATTTAGCATTGATAGTATATATATATATATATGAGGTATAAGCGCTAGTATATCTATATATACCTCATATATACTGATATACTATCAATGCTAGATTTGTATACATAGTACCTTATATTTTTGGCTGCCAACGGCCTTAAAGGCTCTTACAGACACAAAGAATAAGAGCTAGTAATAAGAAATATGAGAAAGTAAGGGGAAATAAGAGGTAACAGCGAGGAATAAGCAAGGAATAAGCTGCCTATTCCTCGCTTGCTTCTCGCTATTCCCCCTTGTTTCCTCTTATTTCATCTTATTTCTTATTCCCGGCTCTTATTCTTTTTGAATGCAAGAGCCTTAACCATTGAAACACAAGACAGTTTTATGAACTATTGAATACAAAATTCGAGATTGCAACACAGTTTTATTTACAAGTGTATGCATGCTACGGGCTAAGACGCACTTGTTACGTCGCAATGCGTTCTAGGACTGAATGTAGAAAAACCCCCGGAACCGAACATTTTTTCTTCCCTCAGAAGCGCGAGTAATTTAAATAAAAAACGGTAAAGTGTTTTATAGATTAAAATAGTTTTATACATATTATTAAAACAATTTTTTGAATATTTTTTTTTACAAATAATTACGAATGATTAGATATTAATACATAATATTTTATAAAAATGAAGGACTTTAATATAATATTAAACACTTAACGATGTATATAGAATACTTAACTTAAAATAGATAATTGTTTTTAATATAGAATTAATAACTGTAATTTTGTTTATATTTTACATATTTATATCCAGTTTTAGATTTAAAATATTAAGCATATATTTAAAAATGTACCCGACCATAGCTAATTATCGTAGGTGAAGAACGCAAATTTCGTAAATATAATAATATTTCCTCGGGGCCGTCACAACGAACAGCTGATTCTTCTTGCACTCAGAGAACTTCTTCGTCGGCAGGAAGCCTCCACCAGCGATCTTATTGAGTTTAGCGAGATCCACTGTCCCCCTGAAGAGAAGAAGAAGTATTATTATTATTGTTATTACCGATGGTTTGGAGTATCAGGATGTCGTCGTCGAGTTATACGTACCTCTGATGTATTTCAGCTTCTCCTGGGAGACTCTCGCTCTAGGTCTAGTGCTCCGTTCGGGACCTCTTGCTCTCTGACTCTCCGTTGTCGGACTGATACCAGCTCGTAGACGAGCGACTTCGACAAGTCGAGCACACAGAGATTGATGTAGATGGGCTTCCTGATGTCGATTTCGGTGTGTGTTATCTCTACAGGGTCAAGGTTCTCATCGAAGATGGAGCAGCTATGGAAGTTGGTTCTGGCTATGAGCACTTCGGCGCCATACCTCCCACCCCACTTTTTGACAAGCTTCACATCTATGTGTTGCGCTGGTTTTCCATCGACTTGCCGTACACCGCGTTGTTGAGTAGCTTGTAGAGGAGTTTCTCGAACTCGTTCTTGGCGTTGTTTCTCTTCTCGCTGTTCAAGTCGATGTACGGCCTGAGCCACGGCTTCTGCCTGAATTTCAAGGCTTTATCTACAGTTTTCAAGCGAAGTCCGTGCTTGAGAGCCTGTTTCAGACTGCGGTAGTGGATGACGTAGTTCTTCTTGTTGTAAAGCGTTGTCATCAGCTTCTTCTCCTTCGAGCCTGGAGCAGCCATGTGTTCGGGGCACAAGGGCAGATCCTTGTGATCGTCGTGGATCTCCTCGGGATACTCAAGGTCCACCTCGGGTATGTATCCCTTTGCAGCGTCGTCAGCCACTTGGAAGAAGTTGGGCGATTCGTACTTAAGGTCAACCCACTTGAAGCCACCGTAGGGAAGGTACTTTCACATCGCCCATCCGGAGAGATTGTTGACGTTGTAGTAGAGAAAGTACTTCTTCTCCTGGGAATCGTCGTACCTCTCTACCATGTATTTGGCTTATACCAGCCCTGATGCCCTACTCAACGAACATCAACATGTCGATGTCTGTCAGCAGCTCCAGCTCGATGTTCGTGTATTTGAGCATGGCGTCCCACGTCAAGCCAGAGGTGGCATAGTAGTGCACGGAATCCAGGCCATAAGCTGCCATGCAGTTGTCTCTGAAATTCTCAAAGACGTCGGCTAGCAGGAGTATGTCCGTCTTCAAGTAGAAGTCGGAGTACTCGCCGAGTGTGGCGGTGTGGAAGGCATCCCACACGATCTTGGCGTGCTCGTAATCCTCCTGGGAGATGTTGCAGTCGTTCAGTTTGCCGTAGAACTGTACCTTGGTTGGCAACTCCCTGTCCTTGAGCTTGTCGATGTCGGTGACGTAGTCATAAGGGAAGACCCCCTTCCTCTTGAGCAACTCTGTCTGCAACTCTATAGCTGCTTAGTTGATCTCGAATTCCTCTCCAACGATACTCAGATTCTCGAGATAGGATGCGGGCCTCTCCAAGGAGCAGGCCATGAAAAGGTATGAGTCAATGAAGCGGCAATGGGTGTCGCTGTCCTTGATGAACTTGGTGAAGGAGATGTAGCGCTCCTTGGTCTGAGGAATGAGGTACACTCGACCCTCGAAGCATTTGGCTAATTCTTTGATGAAGAGGTGGGAGTCGTAGCCGCTGAGGTTGTGGAAGACCACGGATATGGTCCTCGAATCGTTGTACTTGAGGTTGCATCTGTTGTGCGCAGAACCCCGGTACTTGAAACAAATAAATGGGTAAGGTTAGGTACAGCTAATAATAATAATAATAATAATGTTAATAATAATAATCAGATACATTTTGGTATACATACCTCCCCGTGAAGTGGCAGTGATCCTTGACTACTAGCTTCTTCGACCAATCTTCAACGGTAAACGGCTCCTTACAGATGTGGCAGAGAGTCGCTCTGTCGAACTCCGCTTTTTCTAACGCTGTCAGGGGATTCATCGGTATCGGATTTCTGTATATATCCTCCAATTCTTCGGCAAGTGCTCGCAGGTTCTTGACGAACCACTCAGCAGGGTCTTGCGATCCTTCGTCCTCATGCCTGTAGCACGTGTACTCGGAGCGAGTATCATCGTAGCTACATTTTACGTAGTAGCCTACGCTGAATGGCTCATGCTGCTGGTATGCACGATCGTTCTCGTCCTCAATGGGTTTTAGCAGACACTCGAAGTCTGCGTAGATGACGAGTGGTACTTGCTCCTTGTGTCTAAAGTTCTTGAATCTAAGGATATTGCCGTACTTGGTGGGTAGCTAAACCTTGCACTTGTTAACCTCTGCGCAATCGACATCGTGAGCTTTCAATTTGTCCCGAGTCCAGAAGACGTAGAGACATCGATCGCAGATGTATGGTTTACACTTTTTGTTTGATATTTGAGATCTCACTACTCTAGATAATTTCTTTATCCAGACGTAATGGAATATTGGCACTATTTCGTCATCATCATCGTTATCGGTCGGGTCAGCATCTTCGTTCACGTAGTATTCTTCTACGAGGAGAAGGTTAACGTATCTGTCCTCCCCCTTCTTTGACTTAATGAGGTGACACGGGGACACGTCGAATTTGTTACCCCTCTTCTTGATTATGTACACGTTGACGGACATCTTATTCTGCTGTTCGAAATTAGCGATATCCATAGGTTTCACAGGGAAATCGATACCCTTGAATTTCAATTCACGTTCGAATGGCTTATTTAGCAACTCTATCTGCATCATTCTGGAGGATGGAACTTCGATAATACTGCCCACTTGAAGCATTGATTGTCGTCGTTTTGCACATTGATACAAGCACGTTAGGTCTTTATAAACTCTGGGAGCTCTATATACGAGTTCCCTCTCATAGGATTCAACTTGTTCACGTTTACAATCAAATTTAAAATGGAGCGCAGGCTCCAACTAGAATCTCGCTCCTCGAATTCCTCCATGTCTCGTTCGATGGGTTGTTGAATGTTGACAGTGAACCGCTCACTCAAGTTTGTCGTCTGGTATATCGACGCACTCTTGGTATTGCAATACTTGATTTCCGTGGTTTCGGCGTCGTTCTTGACAATGGCGTAGTCTCCTGCCAACATCTCCTGAAACTTGAACTGTGATGTAAGTTCGAACGAGCGGTGGAGTACCTACATCGACTTGTAAAATTTACGAAATTTCGACCATGCACACGCACCTGCGCAGACTTGCCGCAGGTGGTAGTGGTGGGGGGTATACTCGAGAAAGGTATACAAGCGACGACGAAAACCAAAAAAATCAGTTTTAATCGAGATGGAGTACGTGGTGGACGTCCAAGGCTTCACGAGGCCTCTGGACGACTTCGACTACAAGGAGTTCGTCGTGGTCCGTCTGGAGGAAGAGGCCCTGCCATCGGTCTATTTGTTCCAGCCGCCGTCGAATTGGGAATACTTACCTGACAAGTTCAAGAGCGAGAACAAATGACTGGAGCTCAACTACCACGTGATACCCTGGTCCTCGGGTGACATCTATGACGAAGTCTACGGTACGGTCCAAAACGTCCTTCGGAACGCGAGCAAAGTCTACGTCAAAGGTCTCGAGAAGAAGAGGTGGTTGGAGCGAGTGGTGATGCAGAACCTGCACAACCTGGAGGATTTGGGGTGTCCTTCGCTGCAGAAGCTCCAGGAAACCGTACCACCACCAATATCCTGTGCACGCACACACATCCTGTTGGAAACCGGTCTGCGCAGCCCACAACGTTAAGATACTGAAGACGTGGCTGCTCGAGCATCGAACCACTGACGATATAGGCAGAGACGAAGTCGATCACGCTAGAACTGAATGCATTCCTTCCTCATCCCCCCTCCGAGATTATTTTAACAATATAGAATGTTTCTTGTAATAAATAAATAAACGAATAAATATAAAGTAAATAAATAAAAATATTAATATATAAAAAAAATGAAAAAAAGAGAGATAAATGGAGAGGTTCGTATGCGAGATACGAATACGTCCCTCACTACGAATCCGTTCTCGGTAAAAGGCGTATTCATAACGATACAATTGGAAGTGCTTCATAGGCCAACGGCGATGATGGGAGCCCCCGCAATCTTTCTAAAAAATAATAAATTAAAGCTAGCGCATTGTGTAGTATGAAATTAATCGATAAATAGCTCATTCGAAGAGTCAGACCTCTCAGGTCCTGGGTTCAAAGCCAACATCGGGATTTTTAAAAAATTTTTTTTCTTTCTCTTGTTTTGCTCTGCACTCGTTTAGCGATTTTTATATTAAAATATAAATAAATATTAATAATAGCACTATACTTGATGTGTGTATATATATATATATATATATATATATATATATATATATATATATATATATATATATATATATGTACGGGTGTCAATTAAGTCCCGGGACGGCTGAATATTTTCTAAAGTACTGCTTTTCTGGAAGATGTCAAGGTCATTCCTTAAGTAACTTTGAACAAGGAACCCAACGGTGACCTTGGATTTGACCTTGAACCTCATTTTCAAGGTTAATTTGAGGTCAACCTCATTTTTTCAAACGAGAACCGCTATTTTTTATAGCGGAATCGGAAAGAGCGGAAAATTTTACATCCGGATATGTATTGAGATATGGGGTTGAGGTAACCCCTAGAGGTCAAATAGAGGTCAAATAATAACTTCTTAAAAATCTCGCGAGTTCAGTGGTAAAACAAAACAAACAAAGGTCATACCCTAGGTAAATCTTTACGGAGTACCCGACGGTGACCTTGGATTTGACCTTGAACCTAATTTTCAAGGTTGTTTCGAGGTCAACCTCATTTTTTCAAACGGGAACCCCTATTTTTTATAGCGGAATCGGAAAGAGCGGAAAATTTTACATCCGGATATGTATTGAGATATGGGGTTGAGGTAACCCCTAGAGGTCAAATAGAGGTCAAATAATAACTTCTTAAAAATCTCGCGAGTTCAGTGGTAAAACAAAACAAACAAAGGTCATACCCTAGGTAAATCTTTACGGAGTACCCGACGGTGACCTTGGATTTGACCTTGGACCTAATTTTCAAGGTTGTTTCGAGGTCAAACTCATATTTTCAAATGGAAACTCTTATTTTTGATACCCGATTCGGAAGGAGCGAGAAATTTCAAGTATGGATGTGTTGAACAAGGGATGTAATTGTGACCTTCAATTTGACTTTGGACTTGACCTTGAAGGTCATTTGAAGGTCAACTGGTTTTTTTAATCGGAAATCCCAGTAATAATACCGGAAACCGATAGAGCGAGAAATTTTACATTCAGTCCTTATTCTCACTTTTAGCGTTACCCAGAAACAACGACGTGGACGTAGTAAGATCTGTTTCCTTTGGGGTGCTTGATTAACGTGAGTCCCCTTGCCTCTCACGATTGGGGTGCTTGATTAACGTGAGTCCCCTTGCCTCTCACGATTGGGGTGCTTGATTAGTGAGTCCCCGCGCCTCTCACGATTGGAGTGCTTGATTAACGTGAGTCCCCTTGCCTCTCACTCAAAGGTTCAAAGGTTAACGGAGATGCTCAAACTGAAAACCTTCAACTTCTTGACAGAAAGCTAGACGATTGTAAAAATGAGTAACAGCATCGCGAATCATGGCTCTATCAATTCTATCAGCCTCTTGCATAATCCGATTGCGCAGATCCTCTAAATTGTTTGGTAGTGGCATAAACTTTACTCTTGAGGTAACCCCAGAGAAAGTAATCGAGTGGTGTCACATCCGGAGATCTAGCCGGCCACTCGATTTCACCCCTCCTTCCAATCCATCTACGAGGAAACTGAACATCCAAATATGCTCGAACGTCTCGACCAAAATGAGCGGCTGCTCCATTCTGCTGAAACCATGTTACATCGTAATCATCACCTGCTATCTCTCTAATTCGTGGTATTATTTGATCCCTTAGTAACTGTTCGTATAAAGCTGCAGTGAGATTACCGTCGATAAAGAAAGGGCCTACGAGAGTATCGTTAAAGATACCAGCCCACATATTCACCTTTTGTGGATATTGTGTGTGGTTTTTCAACATTCATGCAGGATTTGAGTCAGACCAATATCTGCAATTTTGTCTATTAACCTCACCATTTAAAGTGAAAGTAGCCTCATCCGAAAAAACTATATTGTATAAAAAATTAGGCTCTGCGTCTATTCTATTCATCATCGTTTCGCAAAACTCGAGCCGACGATCCGGATCATCTTCATTAAGCTCCTGTACCAAATGAATTTTATAAGGATGAAAATGAATGCTTTTCAGAATTTTTCGTACGCATTCATGAGAAACGTCATGCTCATGCCCAGCTCTATGTAAACTGAGATGCGGATTTTCAATAAACGCTTGAGCAATTTCAATCTGCTTCTCCTCAGTTGCAACAGATGTTGGGCGACCAGTTCTCTGAAGATCACTAATAGTCCCAAATTCTGCGAAGCGCCCTACAGTCCTTTCGACTGTAGATTTTAAAATAGGCGTTTGTCCATCTTGATTACGGAAATTGTTATTGAACAGTGTGCGCACTTCAAGGTGAGATCGAACTCGATCTCCCCAACCACGCATCATCAACAAACTTATCCGTTCTCGCTCCGAAAGTTTAGCATACGCCATTTTTTTAATTAGATAAGAATAGTACACAAATTGAAACCAAAAGAAAAATTTATCAGTTGCAAAGGAAAACGAGTTTTTCCAAAAGGAATTTTTAGATAAAATAAATTGTGAGTACTTAAATACCTACGAATTTGAACTACCAATTTGAACTCTAAAACTTATTTTGTTCGAAAACTATCAGCCGGAAGTACAATCCAGGAACAACGCAAAATATCTAATAAATTCTGTTTTTTTTAATGCTTAATTAGCAAGAGTCCTTAAATTCAGGAACCGCTAACTCATAAACTGTAATGATAAATTTCTGACATCAATCTTTGTCTTTACCTATTTACAAACTTGAAATGAGTTTGGAAACAATTTTAACAAATGTTTATTTTATCTACCAATCATTTTCTTTTGTAAACATTCCTTTTAAGTGACTATTCTGTCTTGAAATATTTTACTTGGGGGTTTTTGGGGTCGCTGAGTTAGAGTCTACTACCAAAATTTCGATTTTTCCAAATCCAAAATGGCGAATTCAAGATGGCGGATGAAAATCTTGGGAACAGCACATTTTTGTCTGGAAATGAGTACTCGGGGATTTTTGGGGTCGCTGAGTTAGGATCTACTACCGAAATTTCATTTTCTTCAAATCCAAGATGTTATTGCCATTAAACTTTGGACCTCTAAGGGAGAGGCAAGGGGACTCACGTTAATCAAGCACCCCAAAGGAAACAGATCTTACTACGTCCACGTCGTTGTTTCTGGGTAACGCTAAAAGTGAGAATAAGGACTGAATGTAAAATTTCTCGCTGGATCGGTTTCCGGTATTATTACTGGGATTTCCGATTAAAAAAACCAGTTGACCTTCAAATGACCTTCAAGGTCAAGTCCAAAGTCAAATTGAAGGTCACAATTACATCCCTTGTTCAACACATCCATACTTGAAATTTCTCGCTCCTTCCGAATCCGGTATCAAAAATAAGGGTTTCCATTTGAAAATATGAAGTCGACCTCTAATCAACCTTGAAAATGAGGTTCAAGGTCAAATCCAACGTCACCGTCGGATACCCCGTAAAGATTTACCTAGGGTATGACCTTTGTTTGTTTTGTTTTACCACTGAACTCGCGAGATTTTTAAGAAGTCATTATTTGACCTCTATTTGACCTCTAGGGGTGACCTCAACCCCATACCTCAATACATATCCGGATGTAAAATTTTTCGCTCTTTCCGATTCCGCTATAAAAAATAGGGGTTCCCGTTTGAAAAAATGAAGTTGACCTTAAAATAATCTTGAAAATGAGGTTCAAGGTCAAATCCAAGGTCACCGTTGGGTTCCTTGTTCAAAGTTACTTAAGGAATGACCTTGACATCTTCCAGAAAAGCAGTACTTTAGAAAATATTCAGCCGTCCCGGGACTTAATTGACACCCTGTATGTATACATATATAAAATGAAATATACTCACCCTGCCTTGATAGATATATATGAATACATATATATGTATACATATATAAAATGAAATACACTCACCCTGCCCTTTGCCTTGCGTAGCTTGGTTTTTGCCCTGCACACTGCAAATGGCGGCAATAGCAGCTTCATGATAAGCCTAGTCTTCCTCTGCAAACAGGGATCCCCCACATGAGCAGCTAGTCCGCAGCCACAGGACTTTTTATTTCTTCCAATCTTACCACTAGCTAGGCTGGATGAAAAGTGACTTTTGCCTCCTACAGGCTTTCTTTTATAAGCAAGGAGAGCCGACGCTGATTGGCTGTAAGCCGCTTTAGACAAACTCGAGATGTAAAGCCAAACCTACATACTCGGCATCGGCACCTACAAGCTCGATACAGATCGAATCCATGCTGTCTGCGAGTTTAACATGCTCTCCCCATTCCATATGCCTAAGCCATCCCCAACCCACAATACGATTGTCGTTATCTTTGTTATCGATTCATTTCAACATCCTCTGTCGATTGGTAAAGTTGAATTTCCAAAATTTTCGATTTTGAGGTTAGAAATTCGTCTTTTTGCTCGAAACTTTACAAAGACAAGGTCTTCAGATAAAATGTACAAAATTTTGAGCCGCTATGGGGCACTACTTTGACTCGTTTTACATATAGACAGAAGAAAAAAATTATTTTGAAGATAGTAATTCGTTTTTTCCTCGAAACTCGACAAAGGAAAGGGTTTCAAGTAAAATGGACAAAATGTTGACCCCCTTGTATGGGGGTACTACTTTGACTCCTTCTACATATAGGCAGAAGAAAAAATTTTTTTTGAGGTTAGGAATTCGTTTTTTGCTTATATGTCAGCTGGATAATTTAAATTTCCCACTATTTTTTACTTCTTATGTTGGTAATTAAAATTCTAATATTTAAATTTTAATTTTCTCACCGCATGGACTCTAGTGGTAGGTTGTTAACACAGGGTTACCAACTTCCAGTCAATATTCAAAATTATAATAAATTATAATAAATGATAAATTAATTTCAAAATTTGAATTCGCCGCCAGCTTCAAACGTCCTCTAGCGTCGGTAATCAGAGATATTAATATTTAACATTTAAATTTCCCGCCACTTGGTCGGTAAGGTAGAATTCTTAGTTAACGTTTGAGATAGACTGATGGGTTACCAATATAAATGATAATTTTAATTTCCTGCCATATTGCAGCGCTATCTACCGCCACAAGTTCGAATGTTGAATTTCAAAATTCAAATTTCCCGCCATTTGTCGGTAAGGTAGAGTTCTCGGTTAACTTTTGAGATAGACTGTTGGGTTAAGGGGACGCCGGATATCTCTGTCCTTATCTAATTGAGTTTTCATTCATAAATTTAAGAGAAATAATTTTTCTGAAAAAATAATAGTTGTCCCCGCTTCGTTTTATAGTAATCTAAATGTATGCCCAAGCTGGTTTCCTATAATTGTTTTCCTTTCGAGAAAACTTTGACAAACTTAGTATGTAAAGGTTAATCTCCAAGTAGTTGGCCCTCATAGTGTGTCAAAGTTTTCCCGAAAACAAAACAATCATATGAACCCAGCTTGGACATATATTTAGATTACTATAAAACGAAGCGGGGACAACTATTATTTTTTCAGAAAAATTATTTCTCTTAAATTTATGAATGAAAACTCAATTAGATAAGGACAGAGATATCCGGAGTCCCCTTAATGTAAACATTCAAATTTCCCGTCACTCGGTCGGTATGGTAGAGTTCTGGGGTTACCTGTCGAGGTCGGTACTTGGGTTACCCAGTCGGTAATGTAGATCCTTAGGTTATCCCGGACACGAACCCTGGGCCGATAAGGTAGGAACCTGAAGTGAACCAGAACCCGCATAGCTCATCTACTGCGAATGATGGCGTTCACGATGTGTATCATATATACGTATATAGCTGTATACATGTATCGTTATTTTGGGAGAAATAAATGCTAAGGTTCAGTTGATGAAATAAGAAGACTGATAATTAATAGTTTTCCTTTGTTTATCAAAAAATTAAAGACGTTCTATTTACAATATACAGTTTTAAATATACGTGAATGTATATAAAACTAACCGTTAGATTGTGAGTTATTTAAAAAGTCCGGATGAATATTTTCATCAAAAATAGTTTGTGCTATCTCGATTGAATACAAATTTAATAATTCGTTGTACAAAATATTGTTATACACTGATATTAATTCTAAATATACCATGTCAAAATTTTTTATAATATTTTTTAGCATCGGAGCTTTTCCCTGAATTACGGAGATTATTAAATCTTCAATGTTTTTCTTTTGAAAGTCCGTTATTGGAATAATATTTTTTTTGTAACACAAGTACGATTTTCGCGCTTTTCTGTACCTATTAAGCGGGCCTAAAGGACCATTTTTCAGACCGGCGGGCGTTAATACGCATAAGCGGGTCCAAAAGTAAATAAGCGGGCGCAAAAGTAATAAGCGGGTGCAAAAGTAATAAGTGGACGCAAAAGTAATAAGCGGGCGCAAAAGATATTTATCGAAAACAATTGATTTTACACCATAAGATGTGGTAAAGAGAATGTCTATATCTTGCAAGTTGAGTCGCTCGTGTTGGATGTAACTATTTGATTCAAAGTATTTTGTAATAATATTCAACTTATTTTGAATTTCTTTCCACGTTCCTGCATTTTATTCACTAACACCTCAGCATCATTTTTTCTTTTTAACATTACTTGAGCCATATTAGCTGTATTTTGTCGCGCAATTTTTTAATACAAACCTATAAGTTTTGATCGTAGATTTATGTATCCGTATTTTTCGTGTGAAATAATCTTGAAACTATCTGTTGGTTAAAGCACTCACGTAAAGAATGTATGGATACGTTCGTGTACCAGTGTCACGTAGAATGGTTCAGGAGTCATGAATGTACCCGGTTGAGAAGCTGAGGTTGACTGGTATCATATAGCGTGGCGTCCGTCCTATAAAATCCCTGCGTATCTACGCCTACAACGACATGGTCGCGTGGCGAGCACATCTGTATGCTATAAAGTATATTCTGAAAACTCGAATTTCGGAATCTGATTTTCAGTTCTATGTAAAAAAGGTATATATTACTCAGCGGCGAAGGCGGATGGTTGCGAGTATCTGTTTGTAATAAAGATGTTACACCCAAGTATTTCTTGCAACTCCGCTTCGGAAGTTCAATGCTCGTAATTTGAAATCTCTTTTTCAGTTTCACACGGTCAGCTTAGCGAGGATGGCAAAATGGAGAAAATTTGGAAGAGACCATACAAAGACTTAAAAGAAAAGTCTCGGGAAAGCACAGATACTTGTTAATCAGCTCGTGTATGCGACAGATCGAACATATACTTTTAGCAATGGAGCAGAGTCGTCGTGAATTTTTATTAAGAAAAGCGGTTTCGCGTTCCGTCGGGTTGGCATCCGTGAAATTTCCGAATATTCGTTATCGAAGACGGTCTTCACATACGCACTGAAAGTGAATTAATCGAAGATATAACGCGACTTGTGGTGCATGTTCCTTATATGATGGTGAGCCGGTTATACCAAATGTTTTTAAAACATATTGATGTGGCTGTTAATGTGACTGCAGAGGTTATATTATGAAAGGGCTGAAGCTTTACAGGATCTTTTTGATCAGTACGTGAAACAACATAAGTACAATATCTTTTAATTTTTAAATGTACGCTTGCGTACGTGAGTTGGTATGAGTATGTATGTGTGTGCGTACGTGCGCGTGTGTCTGTATGTGTTCATGCGTGAGTCGGTATGAGTATGTATGTGTGCGTATGTACGTGTGTGTCTGTATGTGTTTGTGTGTGTGTGTGTGTCTGTATGTGTGTGTGTGTATGCATCCGTACTTGCAGATGTGAGTGTGTATATGTGTGTGTGTGTCTGTGTGTATGTATATATGTGTTTATATGTGTCTATGTATGTGTGCCTGTGTGTATGTATATATGTGTGTATATGTGTCTATGTGTGTGTGTGTGTGTACGCGTGTATGTACCTGTGTATATCTACGTGTGTATCCATTTAAAAGAAAAAGTGTCATTTTAGCAATAATTTCGTTTTTTAGATGGTGAAATACTGCTTCAGCTCGCTGATGAGAATGAGGTGGAAAATGACCAGAGTGGGCATGCATTGGTAACTCAAGTCGAGGACGTTGTAGTTGTGACCGAAGAAGAGGGGTATACGAGCTCTGAAGAAGAGAAGTCGGTAGACAGCGGTACTCACGACGAGGAGGATGGAGCTGGAGATCACCACACGATGAAGAGATAGAACCCATCGCAGGACCATCGGAAGATGCGTTTATAAATAACGATGCTGCGCTTCAACAAGCTGTAAATGAAGGTATGTAAAGTAATTAGATGTAATATTAAAAAAATTGTATAAATCGTTTTAAATGTAAACATTTAAAAATTAAACATTATTAAATCACACATTTTTAACTTTACATATTTTTTAAATTTTATACAATTTTAACTTTATAAATTTTTAACTAATGCACATTATTAAAAATGTTATTCAACTTTAAATTGAAAAACCTTTGGTTTTTAATAACTGGAACGAGTTTCCTGTATCCAACATTATACATCAACTTGGATTTTCTTCGGTGATGCATCGATCCATTCTCTTTTGACTAGAACTACAATTATCGTTTTTGGCTTTAATAAAAATAAATATCTTTTACTCTGATGTAAAAAAAAAATTAGTTTATTTGTACAAAATTTAAAACATACCTTCAAGTCTTTTAAATTCTGTTTTTTTTCAATTAGCTCGTCAGTTTCTTTCACTTATATTGCATTAGTTTTCTTTCAATAATAATACAATGGTACTGAAACAGATTCCATTTTTAGTTTTGAGAGTTTTTAAAAGAAACAAAGAAAAGTACTATTCGCGATTATCAAGAGTTGAAAACTGACTGCCAGATCGTGAAGAAACCCGTAATATATACATATCTCAAGTTGCGGTAGAGTACATGATACCTTATTTGATCTACAACATAGTAGGGGGTCATACTACTCGAACGCTCTAAACGAATTAGGACTCTTAAACGACCGCAGAGGAGTCTTCCAAATAATCTTACTGCCTCCTATTTATAAGCATAACAAGTACAGGTCATGAGTTGGGACGCACCACACTAGCGCCGCAGTCTTCTACACTAGAAGATGGGAGGGGAAATTTCGCGGATGTATTTACCCCGACGACGAAAATCAGTACATGTATCTCCGTAAATACGTTCACAGTGTGTATGCGCAATCGGTTTAACGTTTCAACAAATACTTACGCCGCTGACCATTTCACTCAGTTTACATTCAACGATGAACGAGTCTGCGTCTCTAGACGAGAGGCATCAGAGTTCTCGGGGCCACCGTCGTCGTCTAAAAGAAACCAGCTAGAAGAAAGTTCAGAGCCATTTAAAAAAAAAACATATTGCTCTTTTAGAAGCGCTCAGACATTCCGACAAGGATCAACGTATCACGCTATTACGTACGGCCGATAAAAAACTCATAAAATATATCTGTAAATATGCGTTAAATGTGTTAGAAGGTGTTGTATCTTGTACAAAATTGTAAAAAAATAAGCTAATAAAGTATAAAAATACTTTGACAAATATGCTAGTAAATCAGTTCGAAAAAACTCTTGGAGAGGAAAAAGCGCGTTATTGTTCAAAAAGGTGGAAGCTTTCTACCGTCTTACTATTTAATTACGGAATTTAATTAAAATTATTATAAATAAGGAAGAGCTGCGCAGTACTGTCCATCATAGTTATTTTCCTGTCTAACTATTTTCATCTAACAATTTATGCCCTACTGAAAAAAAATATTTTTCTATAAACATATTATCGTGAATAGGGTGTCTTTGGTCAGCGAGCTGTCATTGATTTAAAAATCAATTTTTATCTATAAAATTAAATCAAATCTATACATATGAAATATTAAATAATTGTTTTCTTTTTCTTTCATCGTAAATAATACATAAGACACAAAAACGATATCATTTTTTAAAATGACACATTTAAAATTTTTACTGCTATTTAACATATACTAGTTTACAAATCCTATTATTAAAATAGCATAAAAATGATAATTTGTCCATGCTATATTATAGATAGGTACAGATTCAATACTGCAAAAATAAATTATGTCATTATTAAATCATTTTTAAAAAATCACAAAATAATACTATTTTTGATACAACATTATCTTTCAAGTTTTTGGATTGAAAATAATTCTGTTTATCTGAAAAACAGAAAAGGATAAAGACTTGAAAAGAAATTCTTCTCCATATTCCTATCCACCTCAATTTTTTTGAAAATTTTTCATCTTATATTTCCCACATCACCGTTTAAACAAAAAACGATATTTCCGTGTATAACAAAAAAGGTAAATAGCTTATTTGGAATTTCATGTCGAAAAGTAGGTAATTTTAGGCTCTTTGAAATGCATTTAAACTGAATTGATAATATTATTTCAAACATACCCAAAAAACACGAAAAACTAAAACTCAAAACTCTAAAAACCGATTGAAAACTATAAACACATCCAAAAACAAAAAAGATTATTTTTCAGTCCCTTTCTTAAAAAATTATGCTCTGAAACATTAAATTTGACCGTGAATATTCAGAGGTATACTCACCCATATCCACACTCACATACACACACACGCACACACACGCACACACACGCATATATATATATATATATATATATATATATATATATATATATATATATATATATATATATATATATATAGATAGTATTTTAGTAGTGTTACAGAACTGTTCTCTACTGATTGTTACTGAAATTTGAAGTGACAAAACTGTTTATACTCGCGAAATTTGAAATTCCCAGATCTTTTGCAGAATATGTTTAATGAGTCATAACATATAGTTTACAAATCAACCGTCAGGATGGTCTATTAGTAGATACGGGTCGAAATAGTGAGACAGACTGCGGGTCGTTATAGCGAGGAACGAGGTATGTGGAGGCATGTTGATGTAAGGGAGTATGGGTCCGAGTATGTAAGAGAGTGTGTGTACTTTTAGAATGATTGCGCGGAGGCGCGAGCAGGGTGGGTATTGGTAAGGAGGAGGAGTATGAGAAGGAGGAGTAGGAGGGGGAGGAGGTGGACGAGTGGATGGTCAGGAGGAGGGAGGATGTGCGTGGAGGAGTGGTGGGGATGAGAGTGTGGATATTTTTAGAATGCTCACGCGAGCGAGAGCAGGGCTGAGGGATGCGAGGAAGAGGACGAGCATTCAAGGAGGAGGAGTGGGTAGCATGGAGGAGGGTGGTGGTGCGGGTAAATAAAAGAGAATTAAATAAATAAATAAATAAATAAATAAATAAATAAAAATTGAATAAACAAATAAGAAATAAATAAAATTTGAATGAATAAATACAAAATGAAATAAAAAGATTTTTTAATAAATCAAACGAAAATTTAATTTTTCTTTAAAAAATACTAAATAGTTCAAATTATATTATGATTTATTTGAGGAGAATGGTAGAGACAGGGTGACAAATTAGAACGTCGAGTATGTGTTAAAAGTATAGTTATTCACACAGTTGTTTGTACATGTTATTGAATACATATAAAATTTACATCAAATACTTAGGTTGACAGGTTTGTACACACGTAATACACATATTTTTATTGTTTTTATACACTCTTTTTATGTTTAGTAATATGGTTAAATGATAGTACACTTAGTCCTCTCATTATCGGTGGTACCATGTGAAAATATCGAACAAACCATATTAATAGAGTATCCATGAGACATATAAAACAAAAAATCGATGCAATAGTCCCAACACACATAAGAATAGATGCTCTGCAGTTGCTGGATGTTTCATTCGTAGATAGTGCAATTTCTTCGTAGTCTATCAATATGGTGCGGGTTGGCTGGTAGGAGTCCGTAGCTATCGAAGAAAACGGCACGTTCATTGGAATCGACGTAGATCGCAACCCAATGCGAGCCTGGTTTGGAGCTTTCATCGAGATTAACTACAAGGGCAGAGGGCCTCCCTTCTCCCTTCAAATACATACTCCAATATCGGGGTAGACAGTTTTAGTCGAAGACTCACGCATATTTCATATATACATTCATTTAAATATTTCGGGTAAACAGCTTAAGACTAAACACCAAGGATTAAAAATCTAAATAAATTATTCAAGTAAACAATCTATCTTACAATAAACAATTCTTGGAAATTCGAATAGACAATCCAGATAATCAAAAGTAATTATATTTCAGTTATATTGTATCGATTAGTTAAAGGCTATTTCTTGTGTACATTAGAATAAACAAATTATTTGAATAAATAAAAAATATAAATAAATATATTCTCAATTTTCATGAACCTAAATCAAACACATACATATACATATATATATATATAATAAGCGCACCTCGTCCCTACTATCTTGGAGCGTACAGCGTTTATCATAATATTAACGTATTAACAAATGCACCTCGGTCCTACTATCTAGGACTGTACAGCATTTGTTAAATACACACATATATATATATATATATATATATATATATATATATATATATATATATAAATAAATATGCCTCGTCCCTACTATCTAGAAGCATATAGCGGTTACTAAAAAGATACATAAAATATTTTTCATAACATTTGAACTTCACTTACTAATCTGCTCTTATAAGTGTACATTAAATACTACGGAATAAGTATTACGAATTCTAAAGGTGACTGTTCTTTCAAATAAAATAAAGTGCGGCAAAGTATGTATGTCTCTGATCAATATTTAATCAGGTCAGTTTCAATATATAAGGAATGATGTGCTCATCCCTACTGACCCCGCAAATTCAACCTCACACACGAATTCTGCAGTCGTTGTAGTTTAGTCTGTAGTTCCTGGGACACATCAAGATAGACAACTGAGCAGTAGTCGAGGTGAGGGACAATCAATGCACTTATATACTGCTTCCGCACAGCCTCGGTGGTGCAGGATATTACATATTTTAACCAATTAAGAGTGCGATTAACGCGCTTGGTGACGTATTCTACGTGCTGTTTACATGTCAGCTTTGAATCCATAACAACACAGAAGTTCGTCACTGTGTCAACGAAGTGCATGAATACGCCATTCTCCACCTCAATGCCTGGTAATTGTAATTCTCTTAAAAAGTTAACATTATTAACAGAACCAAAATTAATAGCCTTCGGTTTATTGACATTAAAGCAGAGACCGGCAGATGACCATGCTGACGTAGCCCGCGCTGCCGCTGTTAAGCACACGATGCTCTCATGTAAGACCGTCAGTTCAACTTGCATGTAAATCTGTAGATCGTCAGAGTATAGTAAGTGTTTGATGCGTGTGAGGTAAAATTTTTCCGCCAGGTCATTAATGTATAGACTGAAAAGAAGGGGTACCAAGACCAAACCCTGTGGAAGTCCAATATTGGTTGTGAGCCAATCCGACTGGCCCTTAGTTCTGGTGACAGCATTTTATTGCCACCAAGTGAGCTATTTTCCAGTTCCCCAGAAAAACGACACATGAAAACGAAGAATTGAATAATTTAGCTAGATCCGTACCAATAGCAGAAAGAGCTCTGGCTACTACCCTTTGCGGAATGCCATCCTTTCTCAGCCCCTGTGATGAGAAGTGAGAGACAGCGAGAACCACGTCCGTTGAGGAAACCTCCTTAAAAATGAAGCCCTCCACAGAAGCCGAGGCAACGATGTCACCCAACTTCCTCTCACACTCACTCCGCGAGACCGACACACCAGCAAAGTGAGAGTTAAGCTCTTCCGTGGTAAATCATAAAAATGATAAAAATATTTTTATCTGTTTTTTACAAATTTAAAATATTAAAAATTGTAATTCGTTAACAAAAGCAAACTTAAAGTAATCGTAAAACGCGCTAATCGAAAGTAAATTACATGAATTTTGCCGATATATGTATATTTTAGCCATATTAAAAAAATAGAGTGACAAGAATAATACTTTCCAATCTTTTCAAACTTAGAAAATTCAAAATCGCAATTCTTTAACGAAAACAAACATTAAAGATATTGTAAGTTACACCAATCGAAAGAAAATTACGTCGCATTTTCGAACTTATGCATCTTAATGACATTATCACGCATAAAACAGTAAAAAGAGAATTTTTGTTTCTTAAAATTTATTTTAAGCTCAATATTTTTCAAAAGAAGCAATTAGTTTTGACCATTTAGCTTTATAATCTAATCAGTTCTATGTTGGATGATATCAGATATACCTGCAAAATTTCAGCTCGAAATACCCTGGTCTTCAATAGTTATGGTGACCACAAAATTTGACCACATACGTACACACAGACACATACACATACGCACACACACACACATTCACACATTTACACATACACATACACTTACGCACACACACACACACACACACACACACACACATAGATACACACACACTTATACGTAAAACACATAGAAGACGAAGAAGAAAACCGCTGCTAACTGCTTCAGCACAATGCTTTCTCAGAGAGACTTATTGCATACACATTTATTGATTTTTTACTTTGATAAAAGTGATTTTAGGAATAATCGACAATATTATTAAGAACGTTATTGATAATGCTACGCTCTTAAAGTAAATAAAAATAGTGAATTATTGGCTCAGAAATTTAATCAGTTCTATGGTGAGTTATTTTTTATAAACCTATATTTCAATAAAATATACAAATTCGTTTATAAGTTATGCTGATCACAAATTGTGATTATATAAGATGCATATTTAACATTGAAAATCGTGTTTCGATAACAAAAATAACTTAATGGGACAGTCTTGGGTTAAACAAAAAAAAGACTGTTTTTCATGAGTTCACAAAATTTCTATGTTTAAAAGTAATCATCCTGAAAATTTCTATGTTATCGAAACATAATAATATCTGAAATGTTACCTTTGTAGAACCTCAAAATCTTGATCCTACATATCACAATAAATCATTTTTTTCAATACCTTATTTATTATAAGAACATGGATCCTCACGCGATTCAAGGTGACATGATGAACGAAAATTTTTTTCGATGGTTATTAGACTCCTTTTGACATGTATTACAAAAAGAGCGGAGCACTTTTTCGTTAATATTATTTGTATCATTTTTTTAGAGATTCAGTCGTTTTTTTTTATTTTAATTTTTAATATTTTTTAAAATATTGATTGGATTTATGAAAAAGAATAGTAAAAAAAAATAATGAAAAAGTGCTCCGCTCTTTTTGTAATACATGTCAAAATGAGTCAAATAACCATAGAAAAAAAATTCGTTCATCATGTCACCTCGAATTGTGTGAGGATCAAAGTTCCTTTAATAGTTTCCAAAAATATTACCTCAAATATCTTGAAAATAAAAAATTGCATATTCTATTCCTTATTCTGGCGTTATTCCTCGGTGTGTGTTTTATTTTGGAAAGGAGAGAAGTTATTGATCTTACCTTGGGAAGATCGATAACTTATCTCATTTCCAAGATATTGCATATTCTGGTTAAATAGCTCAGCCAAAACTGCCAACAGATAGTGGAAACCTTTTCCATCTTAATTTATTTATAAAGATAATCTATCATATGTTTCCAAAATATCGCCGTTTAAAGAAAAATTACGTTTTCGTGTATAACAGAATAAGGAAAATTGCTTATAAGAAAATTTCGTATCGAGAAAGATAGGTAATTTTATTCTCTTTCAAATGCATTTACACTCAAGTGATCGTATTATTTCTGCATACCAAATTATTTAACTACATTGATTTCAGAACAACGTAAAATAGAAACATCCTTGTAAAACAAAAACGAGACGATGAATTTTTAAATTTCTTGTTTATTCCGAATCCTTATTAAGAAATGCAAAAAATTAGGTCCAGTTAGAAAAAAATGACCGCGCCATTCTCGAGATATAAGCGAGCAAAAAAAGTTTTAACAAAAACATTACATAAAATATCTTGAAAAATAAAAGTCCTCATGATCTGGGCAAATAACTTAGCCAAGAGATAGTTAAAAACTACCTTTTTGGAAATTTTCAAAAAGAGTAATGCCGTTTTACTCAAGTTATCGTATGACATAGAAAATTGATTTTTCTTTCATGATTATTTTTTTTTTCGAAAGCAAAAAGTATTAAGACTCAAAAATTTGACTAAATATTCTCCTCCATATTCCTAATCATCTCAATTTTTTTCAATAAATTTCCATGATATATTTCTGAAATATAACCATTCAAACAAAAATGACGTTTTTGTGTATAACAAAAGAAGGAAATAATCTTATCAAATTCATCAATGTTATTTTTTAATACATTAATTTTCATGGAAATAAGTGAAATTAAGATTCACTCCGTATTATAAGTTTTATATGTGTAAGTATCGTAAAATTATTAAAAACAAATTGAAATATTAATAATATGTAGAAATTAAAGAGTAGACTATAACCATCAGTCGTCATCATGGCGTCGGGAGGAGGTGGACTACCTCCCGAACCTTCTGATATAAACTCAGAACCAGCATATACATGCCATCCAAAAAATAAAGTTACAACAGTGATTTGTGTAGTGTGTGATAATATTTATCATAAAAGTGACTTTGACAAATATAAAGACAAAATATACGCAGGGAAAGCACTTGTGGTTTGTCCTGCACACGTGGAGCTTGTTCTAACCTTAAAAGACAATAAAATAAAATTAGATGAAAATGCTAGAATTTTAATTGCTCAGATAAAAAGTGCAAAAGAAGAGAAAATAAAGCACAAAATCTTAAATGAATTAAATGTTATATCTGAAAATACACAAAAATCTGGAACGAATGAAAAACTAGATGCCACGTTACTGTCAGAAAATTCTGAACTAGAAAATCTTAATATCGAAAATCAATTACTTAAACAATTAAATAGTGAATTAATGGACAAGAATACTTTGTTAAAAAGATTATTGAAAAAAGAGAAGAATGAAGATGAATTTGAAAAAGTGCAACTAAACCAAAAAACATATGCTGAGGTATTAATTAATAAATCAGTAAATAAAAAGAAAAGAGTTCCAGCAATAATTGTAGAAAATAAAAAAAAAAGACAAAAATCCTAAAGATTTTTCAAAAAAAGTGTGCAATTATTTAATAGATGATAAAAATATTCAAACTAAATATGTGAAATCAATTAATGATAATGAATTATTGATTAAAAGCTTGGACGAAAGAAGTGCTAAAACTACTTTTGATGTTTTAACAAAAAAGTTATCTAATAATTATAATGTTGTGTATGAAAAAATTGAATCGCCAAAGATGAAAATAGTTGGAGTGGATCCCACACAAATGAACCAAGCTGAACTCGAAAATGATATAAATCGAAGAAATTTTAGTGAATATCAAGACAAATGTAAGATATTACACATAAATGAAATTACGACTACTAACAAGTTAAGCCTAATAATAGAAGTACCAAGAGATTTATACAAACGTATAAGAGACAACCAAAATAAAATTTTTATTGGTTATCAAAGTTGCAGAGTCTGGGATTTAATAAATATCAAGCCCTGCAATAAGTGTGGAAGATTTGGGCATAATCCTCGTAACTGTGAAAATGAGCTTTGTTGCATAAATTGTGCTGGAACACACATATCTTCACAATGTGATAATCTGTCCAATAAAGTATGTATCAATTGTTTTTATAGCAAAACTAAATATAAAACAAATTTAGAGGTTAACCATGTAGTTAATGATACGGAGAAATGTACAATATTTAAGAAAAAACTTAATAGATACATAAGTATGACAGATTATCCTATGAATCCTACTATACCAAGATACATGGGTAATGTAGAAAATTACAAAAAAAACACTACGACAATGAACTCAACTAAACCAAGAATGAAGAGTGCAATACTCAGCAAAAATGCAACGCTTAGCAAGAATGCACCACTCAGCGCTAGTATACTATCATTAACAAGCCCAAGCACAAGCAGAAATAAAAGTAAATAATGGAGCAACATCTAGATCTCATAGAAGAATTCCAAAAAGAAGTAATTCAAGAGGAAATATCATATCTTGATCTAAAAACTCTTAATAAAAATTTGAATATAAAAGACAGCCTTATACTGTATGTTAATATTAGAAGTCTAAATGCTAACTATACAAAATTAGAAATTTTTATCAAGAGCTTGAGGATCAAACCTTATATAATTGTATGCTCAGAAACATGGTGCTTACATAACTGTCAATATTTTGCTATACAAGGTTATAATTTATATTATAATAATAGCAAAATAAATCAAAATGATGGAGTAGTTGTATATATAAAAGATTGCGTAACAGAAATAACCGAAACAATTGAAATTGGTAAATTGAAAATATTAAATACAAGAATAACACTAAATAGAGGTATTTCTCTTGAAATATCAACATTATATAGATGTCATAATCTATCATGTACTGAACTCATTTCCAACTTAAAATCATATATGAACGGCAAAAAAAATATAAAAAATCATTTAATTATTGGTGATTTTAACATTGACATTATGAAAGAAGATCATAACAGTCAGGAACTTTTAAATAATATGCTTGAAAAGGGTTTTTACCCTGGGTTTATATATACAACTAGACCAAATGATTTTTTTTTTTTTTTTTTTTTTTATTAACGTCGCCATGTTTATGCTTCCATGTGGTGCTAATCGACGACGGGGGTCTGCGGTGTGTTTGTAAACAAAGCACATGTAATTTTTACAGTGGTGCTTGTATCAATCGGCAGAGACTAGGATTCGAACCCGGGTCACCGGCGTGGGAATCCGACACTGTACCGACTGAGCCGCCGCAGGCCCCAGACCAAATGATAATAGTGGAGAAGGCACATGCATTGATAACATATATATAAAAACCAAATCTCTAGACACTAAATCCTTCAAACTTTTAATACCATTTACAGATCATTATCCATTATTTATAAAAATAAACAATTCACAAACATTAAATAAAGAAAATATTTGCTATAAGTATGATTACATTAAACTACGCAGAGTAGCTGCTATGAAAAATTGGAATATAATTGAATCAATGCATGATCCTGAAGAAGCTACAACAACTTTAATAACTGAAATACAAGACTGTTTAGAAAAATCTAAATATGTGTTCAAAAATACAAAAAATAATAAGAATAAACCAAGAAAGGATTGGATCACTAAAGCTATTATGATCTCATGTGAAAGAAAAGGACAATTATATTTCAAAATGCGTAATGAACCTAATAATGAAAGAATAAAATTAGAATATAGGAATTACACAAAGAGTCTTGATAAAATTATTAAAGAAGCTAAAACTAAGCATGAAAGAAATTTAATAATAAAAAGTAGAAATAATTCCAAACAACTATGGAAACATATAAAAAGTAAACTGGGTACTAAATCGCAAAATAATAATACAATTAATAAAATAATAATGAATAACGATGAAATAATAGATGACCCTACAAAAATTGCCAATCAAATGAACTCATATTTTTGCAAAATAGGAATGAATTTAAGTAATAAAATTAATATTCCGCAGGGTAAGATATTAAAACTACCACCCACGAATTGCAACTCTATTTTTATAAAACCAACTAATAATTTTGAAATTTTACAAATAATTGAAAATATGAAAATAAAAAATGGTGGTGTTGATAAAATCCCAACAAAAGCTTTGAAAATACTATCAAATCTAATCGTAAATGCATTAACTCATATATTTAATATATGTCTAGAAAAATCAATATGGCCTGAATCATTGAAAACGGCTGAGGTAGTACCTATCTTTAAAGCTGGAAACAAAATGGAAATATCAAATTATAGGCCCATATCCTTAATCTCAAATATAGCAAAAGTTCTAGAAAAAATTGTTTTTGTAAGATTACAAGAATTTTTTGATAAATTTAAACTATTAACTCACAATCAATATGGATTTGTAAAAAATAAAGGTACTAAAGATGCTCTTAGTTATATAACGAAAGAAATATATAGCAATTTAGACAAAAGCAAACCAATAGCAATCACATTCCTAGACTTAGCTAAGGCGTTTGATACTGTAAACCATTCTATCTTATTAGATAAATTATATAATTATGGTATAAGAGGTAAAGCACATAAACTAATAATGAATTATCTAAGCAATAGGAGACAAAAAGTTAGAATTGGAATAACAGAAAGTCAATATGAAACAATAGACACAGGTGTTCCCCAGGGTACTATACTAGGACCACTTCTATTCATAATTTACGTTAATGATTTATTAATAAATAGAACTGACAGCACTATCTCATATGCTGATGATACAGCAATTATAGCATCTGATGATACCTGGGAAAAAGTTGAAAATAAAATGAATAAGTACTTGGATGATATAGCTAATTGGTTAGCTCTGAACAAACTATCTTTAAATATAAATAAAACAACCTACATAACATTTGGCAATTACTGTGATAGTGTTCCTAAAGATATGAACATAAATATACAGGGTACTAAAATTTGTAGGGTAGAATATTGTAATTATCTAGGTATTGTATTTGATTACAATCTAAAATGGGACAGACATATTGAATATATAATAAAGAAAACAAAATATATATTATTTATACTTTACAAAATGTCAAAATACATGCAATCTGATACACTTAAGATAATATACTATGCATTTTTTTATAGTATAATTACTTATGGAAATATAGCTTGGGGTGGTGCATACAGAAACAATCTGGAGTTACTTCAAAAGACTCAGAATAGAATCCTAAAAATTGTTAATAAAAATAGTTTCAATCAGGACAACCCATTAAATTTAAAACAAATTTTTGCTTATGAATGCGTATCGTATCATTATAATGAACTCAAGAATTTATACTTAACGTCTAAAAGCAAAACCAGAAATAAACTTATTATACCACCAAAATGTTCAAAAGCTGTAAGTGATAAGAGTAATCACATTAGAGCAATACAAGTTTATAACTGCTTCCCAACAATTAATATAAATCTTAAAATACTAGACATATCAAAGATTTATAATAAGAAAAAATTAAAAAAATGGATAAGTACGAATATATTATAAACATCAACAAGTCACTGTTACTTTATCCAAGACAAATATGTACTTGGACACTTAGGTTTTAAGTTAGTTTTTAGTTTTACTTAGATTGTAAGTTAATTATTAAGTTATTATACACACCGGACCTATGTACAGGTAGCTCTGACTACCTCTATAGGATGTGGGTTACTCCAGATATAATTGATATATATCTGGAGATTAACTACAACATGTATTACGATGTATTACTCTGGTTAAATAAATAAAATAAATAAACCTCATCTAACTACCCCATTAATATGAAATGTAATATATTGAATAGTAATATCCATGAGTTTCCAGCCATATGGTCCGTAAATACCCTTGGAATCTTAAGGATAATGGATTATGGCTTCGAACAGTCTTCGCTCTATCTCTAGCCGTATAAAGGACATAATAGCCCCCTCCAATTATGGATAATTGTAAAATTTAAACATATTAGACATATTAAAAAACCCTTAAACATATTAGATTTTGACGGATTCTATTATATGCAGATTATGTAAAATTGCTTAAGATCATATGTTCGCCAATGGATGCATCAGCATTATAAAATGATATCCAATTTGTATGTACACTCTACGGAAAGTTCTTCTGACTCGAGATGTTTGTATTTTATGAAAATACTACAACTTCATTGTACTGAATGCATGGATTCGTTAAGGGAGTACAACCGGTTGGTAACTAGTCAAATAAGTACACATTTTATTTCTTGCTTATTTGTGAGATATACTTAATAACAGAAGTTGCATAAATCAACTTACCCCAAACTATGATTATACACTCTCATTAAGTAATTCTATTTGTCATAATCATCAATAAAAAGTATCACATGGAAGATGATTTAATTCATTTTGTTAGGTTAAGTGTAAATATTTAAATTTCCTTTATTTATTACTACGCTCACAGGCTTCAAATCATTATTTACAAACACTCAAATTATTATTTAGTTTTTTAACTAATATTCGATCAAATTTAAGCGAATTCTGAACCGTCAGTGTTATACATGACAATTAAGAATTGAAGAGAAAGCTGAGCAATTTATGAGAATTGAAATGTTTATAACTCTTTTCTCACGCTCCAAAAGTTCACCAAAATTTAACTCAGTCATTGTTTAACTAAAATCATCTCCTACGCTAAATTTCAGATTTTTCTGAACCATTTATCTCTTACCGGTAGTACTACCTTAAATACAAATTTTGAAGAATATTAATGAGTGTATATTGATTTCTCAAAGAGAAACTTTGTTGTGGTAAATTTTTATTTGTGTTTTGTAACCTATAAATATGTTTTATGAGTATCATATGCTACCCAATCGCTAGACACAACAAACCCCCACCACAGTGCCTTCCCCCACTACTCCCTTCTACTCCCACCCATAACCGATCTCCCACTTTCATTTACCCCCACTAACTTTTTAGTCGTGTCCCTATCCCTACACGCTTTACCCCCCCCCCCCTCCATTTAAATTATCAACTTTACCACGACTTTTTGAGTATGAATGATAAACAGTGGATTAAAAGAATATTTTTTAATTTCATCTTTTTTGTAAGGAAGAAAGTTCGAATAAAGAAAATATTTTTAATATAAAAAATTTTAATTTCATAATTCTAAATTTTGCAAGCAAGAAAGTTTAAATTATAAATATGTTGTTTTTTAGTATAAAAATTTTTTAATCTCGTAATATTATAATATTGCAAGTAAGTAAAGCTGTATACAGAAAAGACAAGGAGATTAGGTAAATAAATACAAGGTTAGTACAGTTTAATTCATTTATTCAATCTTAATCGTATACTTAATATATCAATGATACTATTCAAATATGTCGATAACAGTATTTTTTCTAAATGGGCTTCCACCCTTGGTTTCGCTCGCTCGTACTTGTAGAGCACTCGTGATAAGATCGAACAAATCATCGTCCGCTAAATTTACAATATCTTTTACGATATTCGGTGTATAATTCGTAATCTGCGCTTCATAAGAGAACTTTTATTCCAAATGTATTCTAAAGTTTCACGTACGATACAATTTACAATATCTGATACAGATTTCAGATACTCCAGACGCGCGTCTATAGATTTTGTCAAGTAGTCGTCCAAACAATCAAAGGTAACTTTTTTCATAATTATGTTATGACAGTACCGCTTACTCAGACCAGGTGTCGTCAGTCTTATATCCTCTTCGATTTCGATTGCTTTATCTTGATGATTGCCTGTAAATTTCAACGTCCATACGGAGCTGTAAACCTTCTGATTCATCAGATCGTCAGACAGTCCACGGAAGTATTTTACAATGTCACCAAAACTGCTTTTAAACTCCATCCAATTAACGTAAAAAAAAGCGATCCCGTCGTAGTCAGAACCCAGCAGCCGAACTACGGGCTCGTAATGAACGTCTTCAATGTCGCTGTACACTAAACCAACCATCATCTTCTCCGTATACCACTTATTGAGGCAGTACAAAGTGTTCAATATCTTATGTGGATGGTGACGGTTTCGTTGTTGATCAGCCATGTTGCCTCTTTCTCTCTCTCTCTCCTACACTGTTCTCTATTGGCGGCTAGAAGTGACTGTCGTTAAACCGACTCGACACTTCCTCTTAATGTAATGTAATGTACCATTAAAGAAGGTCCAGAAGAGGTTGAAATTGCAACATGTGACACTAGATGTTGGTGTTCCGAGAAAAGAATCAGGGACAAAGTGTAACACGGGAATGACGATACTTTAGGCGCAGCTTTATGAGTAAATGGAACGATAAGATATCAAGCTCGCGTTACAAAATGACATTTTAGAACTGCAGTTTTGCAAACATCTGACATTGCATCCGCCGTTTTCAATGAAACTTTTGTGAGTGTTTTTATATCGTACATAGTGCCATCACGCTATCATTTTTCTGCAAGTCGTCAGAAAAATTTCCAAGAAATTTATCGAAACCCAAACCATCGCTCATGTAACGTAAAAACATAATACAATATTGACCGCACACGTCTGAAGACGGGCTTTGGAGCGAGATATTATTCCAGTGAAATTTCTTAAAATTTTTCCGCAAACGGTTTATATGATCCGGTATACTTGGTGGCGATCCGAAATTATGGAAATACAACGCTTCGCAATACTTATTAACGTATGTAGCAACCCAGTACATGCCAGGTCTCGTATGATCGTCAGTATTTACAACAAACGCGGTCGGTCTCGTCCACCGTTTGGGAATTTGATCTGCTGGAAATACACCGACAGTATGCGAACGGATTCGAGAAAGGTTTTTCAATATTTGAAGCCTATCCATTACAAATCTCGGTAGGGTTCTTACAATTTTTAAAAACACGCGTAGACTACTGCGACTTTAGTCGATGAACGTTATTCAAAGCGCAACAGTATTTTTTGTAACAAGGTTTGACAACGTGATGAATGCAATACACGTCGGGCGATAACTGATTAAAAGTCGGGCATTCTCTTTTGTATTCTAAATTGAAAATTTTATGAGCTATAATTTTATGCATAACTAGCCATTTATCGTTGCCTCTAACATATATTTTTCGCACGCCTTTCGAAAATTCTCTTAAAATTTTCTGAACAATCGATAAAGGTACCTCTCTGTCAAAATAGTCAAGTCCATGATGATGCTGGGTGAGCCAATCGTTCTGTTTCCGAATGTACTCACTTAATTGATCAACCGATGTTATTGGAGTCACTAACCATTGGCCACTGAAGTTGTTATTCAGAGCTACTACGGCAAGTTCCTGTGGTATATTTTTATATTTCGTGCCTTTAAAAAACTGAATATCAGTTATCACATCCATGTTTTATATAGCAAAGCTTTTGACAGCGATCGCAAATAGAAAGAAACTGACGAGCGAAATGCGTCAGTAGTGGGCGTATATATAGATCAAAGTGCAACACCATCTACACGACGTTATCTCAACCGCTAAAGTCGACGATGATTTGACGTGCTGCGTCAATTTCTAAAATATGATCATATTCTACATATACGATATAATTTACCGTGTTTCTTAAAGCCTCACAAAAATGCACATCCAATCTAACGTTACCGTGTTTAATCAAATTCCAATGACTACAGTCGTTAACCGATAAATCGAGAGTTAAATCAAGTGCAAATACGCAGTAACTGTACGGGTATGCTTCGCGCATTATTTGATTACCTTCGTTAAGAAAGTGTATACCTGTACCAAAAAATAATGTGCGGTACGCATCCACGTATAAACTTTTGGCTCTAAAGACGAGTTGCAGCGGTTTGGAGGGAACTTGTACACCATCAACGTACAAACATAGAAAGTTTATATACAAATGTTCAAAGTTAAATGGATTAAGTCCTCGATTGCCGCTAAAAGCTTTGTTATTTACAAAACCGATAATGAGTCTTTTCGATAGTTGACCCAATATGATATTATCCAAAGTTTCGCCATGTATACCGCTATGCATCGTAATAGCTTTAACCTCTTCACGCGTGAGAGGATATTTGGCAGTTGTTTTTGAAAGAGATTGAGCGTGAGCCAACAATACACATGGACTAATCTTTACGCGTCTGACTAAGAGGTTTGCCTCCTCGATATGTATTGAAAAATATCCTGTAGGATTCATTAGAGAAAAACTATCGCGAGACTTGACTAGACGCACTCTTACCTCGGCACTGTTTATCAAGAGATTTTCTTGATTAAATACATCACAGTGAAGATGACCAATCATGTCGACGGAATTTGTAGCCGATAACAATTTCCGTCGTCGAACAAGCCCTTGATTCTCAGTTCCAACATCGTCCATATTTTCCCACTGTATCCGAAACCAATTTGATTGTTAAAGTATGCTTCGTAGCGATCCATCTAATTGACTCTCTTGAAATGCAGTGTTACAGTGAGTGTCCCGTAATCGAATGGTATCGGTTTACTGCATTGGTCTCTTATATCAATCTCAATGTTCTGAAATGAGCCGAATAACAACGGTAAGTACATTGACGGGGAGAAATTGTTGATTTTTGTAGTACTATATTCGTCATTGTCGGTATTCATTGATATAGAGGAGCTCGTAGCCCGCGTTGGGGGCTTGCGCGCGCCCGCTCACGCGACCGTGAGCGCTATGACGAGGCTCGCTCTGTTCGGCTAATCAGCTCAGTGGTGACGCGACGGCCGGTCAATCAACTTTTCTCCCCGCGCCCAATCTGCTCGGTGGTGGCGCGGCGATCGTCCAATCAGCTTTTTCAGCCAATCTGCTTTTTTCGCCGCGGCCAATCAGTTTTTTACGCCGCGGCCAATCAACTCAGTGGTGGCTCAGCGATCGACCAATCAACTTTTGCCGCACGACGCGCCGCCACGAGCAATCAACTCGGTTTGGATAAATCATTTTTCCGCTAGTAGCGACATCTATGGGGGTGGGGTTTCGTTGAATTTCACTGTACCTCCTCGGGGCCCCAAAGCATGCAAATGCTCAAACCGTTTTAAACGTGCTTGTGCTGTGGTGAAGGCAGCAAGTACCTCGTCTGCAGTTGGCGATCGTATCGACGACGACGACGACCATGTCAAACCTTCGTCTTTGTAACGCCAATTGACGTAGAGGGTATCATCATTGACGGGCAATATACCATGGACCGCCACCTCTGCACTGGTAAGTAACCCCGTTAAGATTTTTGCACTCTTTACCACGACTGTTTTTTTTTAAATTCTTGCGTTGACCAAACTTTCCTCATAAATAATTCAGGCACAGTTTTGCGACAGACCTCGACCCGGCGTTAAAACAAATTTCGTCTTTGCTCAAACTTATACCCTCGACGCATTCCAGCTCTCTTACGTAGTCTTCTTTGTCCTCTTCCGTGATACACTCGGGCGACTATCCTGATGCAGCCATTTTTTTAGCAAAAATCTCGTTAATGTATTCAACAAAAACATCACCTTTGTTTTCTCCATGATCGTACTGTGTCATTTGTTACTGACAAATTTCATAAACATCCTTGACAATGAAGCCCAATGTGACGGCCGTTTTCCCCTCTTCTGACATCCATGCTCCTCGTAAAATACGTTCTTTAGGATCTTGATGAAGACAATCGCCTTGAATCAATTGCTCGCAATACGTCTGGCACAGTGATAATATCAATTTACCGTGAATTTGTACCGGAAACAGCGGGTGGTACAAATTTTGCGGCGATAGTATATCACACATAATCAGGTCGTTTACTCGTGAAATGTCGTTACACGAGCCAACCAACTGACTGCACTCCTCTCGACCGACATAAATTTTTGGGTGACCGACCGGATATTTATCGCGCTTGCAAATAAATGGATACAGTGAGCACACATCCACGTACTTAATCTTCTCCTGGTCCTGGTAATCAAACACTTCCACCGTAGTACCTGTACGACCACCGTAAAATGCATGTTCTGTGAGATTTCATTGTCGAACTTGCACTCCCATTTCTCGATCAGATGATAATTACCTGACTTTATCCTGCTACCATTTGCCAGTATTCTCTCGAATCTGTCGTCCATCGAATCACCGCTCGCCAAACCCGCATCTCGGTTTATTCTATAACATCGAGGACAGCCGTGCCAAAAGCAGTAGTGAAACTGGAGCACAATTCCCTCATAATTCTCAACGTCACGCGCTAAACTGTAGGCATCGACCACAATACCTAATGATAATCTTTACTCCCGACCTTGTCCTGCGTGTTTGATAGGGCGACAGAGAACACGCTTCTCCATCCAAGAGAGCCAATGCACAGCTTTCTCAGATTGATTGTCTGCCCACCTGTAACCGCGTGGTGCTACGACACCTATCAAATTTTTTGTCAAAAATTTGTTTCTAAACACACCCATACAAGAGAACGCTATAGGCGTACTCTCGACAAAAGGATCCACACCGAATTTCATAAACGTTTTGCGAAAAGCTAAGCATGCCAATCTCAAAATCGATACGTCCTATTTACAATATTTAGCAATTTCTCTTTGAAAATTGAAAGTGTATCTACTTTGTAACTGCTCATCGTACCACTTCGAAAATTTCTCTCTCCTTGGAGCTCATTGTGTCTGACGCATACGAGTCCAGAGATAGTAAAGGACCTTCGTATGACTGGTTTTCTGGTATATTGAACATGTGCTAAAAATAACCTTTCTCCATTTCAGGCAATCCGTACGATTTGGTTAAACTACTTAGAGGCATGTGAAAGTAATTTAAACTATCGATAAATTTCGTTTGTAAAATCTCCATTAAAATTATTTTGTAATCGTTCATCACCACGGACGGAATGACTCATTCTTCATTATGTCTCTCAACGACGTACTTGAATACAAATTGTGCATCGACTCCTTGCGATATTGCTGGCTTGATGCTAGTGCAAGATCTACAAGCTGTTTTACCGGTTCATCGTTAAACACGTATTCACGAATGCCGCAAAAGTCGCATTTGATCGATGTATCTTCATTCTCTATACAGTACGAGCATACTTGTTGAATGAGACACAAGTTTGAAGTATGAACTTTCTTCTCGTCGTCACCCAACACATATGTAGATTGCTGAGTTGCGAAATTGTAAAATAAAAATAAAACAGGCTTCACACGATCTTCTGTCTTTATTGGCTGTACGTATCACAGGTGTCCGATTGGTAATTGTAATTTACACGTTGTACGAAAAGCTATACCGCACTCATATGGTTTTCCATTCTTTATGCGAACTGTTTTAAAATAAAAGCGAAAAATTCTTATTCTACTGCACATATTACTAATATTATTGTAAGATCCTATTTTAAGATGATTGTAAAACACGTATCACCGAAAAAAATTCTTAAACAGTTATCGCATTTTATTAAATTTTCCGCCGTATTACACGTCGGCAACGACATGCACTTGTAGCACTTGTTGGAACCTATACTCCTCAACACGCCAATAATTTTTATTATATGGTATGCAATAGCCAGCGCTACAGCTAGCTCTAATGAGGCTTAATATCGGTTGGCAATGTTTTGAGCGTTCGTGATACATGATTCCTGATATATGAACTATACAGTCGTAAATGTCGATGACAAAGCGCGAACCGTCATAGAGCGGTGGAATTCCACGCGCAAACGTCGAAAAGTTATGGACTACTATGGCTGTACCGCGAGTGGTAAAAAAATCTTGAAACATACGAATTTCTGCAAATCCGCATCCTTCAATCGGCACCCGAACGTTCGCCAAATTTAAAATTTCCTCTGCAGCGCTTTTTTGAGCTCTTGATTGACTGTGTCGGATGAGGTTCCAATAGCGATGTACATCACCTGTGCATATTTGACCTCTAATAGCATAGGCATAGGCATCAGCTAGAGTGCGCGGTAGACAAAGATCATCATCATTATTGATTGTAAGAATAGATATTGTATGCACTGATTTTTCAGCCAAACGTACCCATTCACGTCCCGCGACACCACCAACAATTGCACAATTGATAGGCAGTCTGTCATTAATGTTTAATTCACTTGCACTTTGCACCGCACTAAATAACATTCACCAAAGATCTTCCACGACAATATCCCTAATAGATCTGTACGACAACCAGAGTGGACCGCGATTGAATTACTCCGAATTGATTGTTACTCCTATGAAATCGGTTGGTGCACCTCTGCTACAAAGACGTTGATGGAGATCTCGCACGCAACCTTCTATCCAATTGTAAATATCTGTTTTCGCCGGGGGCTGTAGCAGGATTCCTTCGATTTCTCTTCCTTCATATCCAAAACGACGGTAGAAGCGTACTGATTCGTTTTGAATTATGAATCGAGGTCGCACTCCTTCTCCAAATAATTACCTGTAAGATTAAACTTTTGTTAAACTACGTAAATACAAATCAAAAACAATCTGTATCTATTTGTACGATCTTACCTTCTTCGTCGTCGTCGTCGTCTGTGCTGCTGCCGCTATTGCTACTGCTACTGCTACTGCTACTGCTACTCGTACTGCTATTACAACTGCTACTGCTACTGGTGCTGATGCTGCTGCTGTTTAATCTTCTGCAATTTCTACGTATACCGCTCCTATTGATAAGATCATCGTGATAACTGTTGAAGATTGGAACACCACACTCTGCGACACATTATACGAATATGTGACTCTTTCTATTTGGTAATATTAAGAGCGTGCCGTAATATTTTTACTAAAAACGCAACACTAACACTGTCCATTTTTTTTACGAACTTGGTTTGTCGACTTTGACTGACCAAAAGATACTGACAAGATGCGCGCATGCATCTCGTTAAATATTGTGTACATGCAACATACATGATGGAGGGGATCTTAAATCGGGACCCAACACTATTTTCGCTGATTCTATTGATGATGAACGCTTTCACATAAACGATACTCAAACTAATATGCAGCTGCACTCATTACTCACGTACACGTGCATATATTATTTTTCCGTGAAAATGCTAGCTCTTCGTTTTTAATATAGGGCGAAGAGACTTCTTAGAATAACGAGTCGTGAGAGTCATACGATCTTCTCCTAAATCCCGTACGCTATAGCTTCATGTGTCCTTTGTCTGTGGCAGACGAGCCAAGAAAGTTGTGAGAGAGACTTTGTCAGCGTTATCAGATTTCGCGCTGATTCTGTTAATATTGAGAAATTTTCATACGCGTAGAGCATATTCCTCGAGCACGACTTCGCGTGTGTTGTAACGCATTGCATTCACCTATATCTGTTGAGGTGCTACATATGCATTTTTTTCGCAGAAAGTCTTCTTTGCGGAAGAGCAATTTTTATCCCAAACAATATTATCTCCAAGAGCACACGTGCGCGGTTAGTCTTGATGGTAGGAGAATTAAGAAAATAAAGGTAAGCAGCACAGTTTAGTAGCTTTCAAGCCTCTGACCTGTCAATATCGAGTTGTGCGATAAAAGTGAAGTCCCGCGAGCTAATTAAAATATACATTTTCGAATTATTAGTTGTCGCATATCAAAAAATAAATTATAGTAAAATTCTAAATTTATAATTTTTAAGTTATCCAATGAGCTGATCACACTATAAATTTTCGAGATATTTATTATCGGGTGTCAAAAAAAATGATAGGGAAAAATCTAAATACGCGGTTAACGAAGACTTACATCTAGCTACAAAAAGTGTAATCCCGCGAGCTGATCAAACTATAAATTTTGTGTAACTAAAAAATGTGGTCAGCTGCACGTGTTGCTATATGAGAATAACATTTTTAGCTGATCTGTCAAAGAGATGAATCATACCTATGAAGGATCGAGCACCAGTGGTTGTTCATCTCGCGCTGTGTACGGTACGCGTGTGTTATACACGGAATTTCTGATTCTTTTCACAATGTGACGGTGATCTACCTGTGAGTAGAACTGAAGAAGCATTTCGGGAGATACTGACAGTGTATGCACAAAATAATAGTGATACAGAATATTTTATTAACAATGAAAATATATTTCTGATACGCCAATAAGAATCAACGTCCGAAGTGTTATCAGTAGAATCGACTTCGAACTCCATTGTAGCAATCAACGTCCGAAGTGTTATCAGTAGAATCGACTTCGAACTCCATTGTAGCAGAACATCTCTGTCTATTAGACCAACTGACATATGAAGACGTATCCACTAGCAGTAGCAGTAGCAGTACCAGTAGTAGTGCGTCTTCCGAATTCCGTGGCTTTTCTTTAACTGAACACCCATCGAATACTTTATTTACGTTACGAAAATTGATAAAGGTAACAGAAGAAAATTTCAAAGAAAGGAAGAAAATAACACGCAGTGATGTTTGTGGTCACTGTAAAAAACTTTATTGGCGTCAACATAAGAAGCAGCGCAATAAGTGGCAATATTGCTGTAAGTGTCGTGTATGGATGTGCCCACAATGCGTACAAACCTTGAAGTGTTTGAGTAATAATTTATAAAATAATATTATCAGGAATACTTTAAACAATTTTAAATTTTTTTTATTTTCTGAAAAATGTGTGCTGCGTAAGGAAGAGGTGATTAGAACTGTTCTACAGATACGGCCGATAAAAACGGTTAGTTTTTTAGGCACTCGCCCCTATATGAAGTACCAAAGTTACTTCATATAGCCCAGGGCGAAAGCCTATTGGATTTGACCACGAAAGTGGTTGAATACAATATTTGATTTTTTTACTAATTCAAAAAATTTTTACAAAACAACCATTTACATAGTCTTTTAGAGGAGGAAATTCTCAACAAAAATCAATTTTTCCAAGTATTATAATTACTTTTTATAAGAGTTGTATAGTAAGTTAAACAAGAAGTACTGAAATCAAGGTTCCGTCCGTAACAGTTTCTAGCATACATGAAGTATACCCCTGTCAGCAACAATATTCCACTGCGAAACTATATTATTCACTCAAACATGATTAAATAGGACTTTTATATCATATCTGTACAAAAAAATAACCCAAGAATTGTAATATATGATACATGACAATGATAAAATGCTTTAGTCGCAAATCTAAAAAAAAACTAAAGAAATGAACATTTTATTTTTAATGCATTCAATATATTTTCTGTATACTTTAAACACATACAAAGACAATTTTGTTAGACACTCACCCATATATGGAGTAACAAAGTCACTCCATATATCTCCAGGCGAATGCATAATATTGGATTTGCCCATGAAAGTGTTTTTTCAACAATTAGACTGCCATATTTTTTAGTAACGTTCTATACCCAAAACACTTAGCTCATCTTGTAGAATGGGAAATTTTGAATAAATGTCAGTTATTAAAACTACCATCAAGTCTATATACAAATATTCTAAAAAAAATAAACAATAATACCAAAAATCTTGAATGAGTCTGACCCAGCAACTGGGCTACATGGAAAATGCCCTCGTATTCAACACTATACCTACGTATAACCACTTCTATCACTTAATTTCATAAAATATATACTGTATAAATCATATCTAATATAAAAAATATATGTATAAAAATATATATATGCATATAGATATGTAATGCAAGAAATACAAATAATAAAATAAATACCTACGCACAACCAATCTTTCTACTCAGCTTCATAAAATATATTTTTTTTTATTTTCATAAAATATATACTATATACATCATATTCCATGTAAATTATATACAAAAAATTTATATGTGTATAGATAAATAAATCAAAATGATGTAATAAGTACCTACACATAACCAACTCTATTACTCAGCTTCAAATATATACTGTATACGTATACTCTATGTCAACATATATATATATATATATATATATATATATAATCATATTCTGTGTAAATATATATATAACCCAAGAATAATTTAAGATAAAAATTTAACATTATACTCATATGGAAGGAAAATTCTTACTTTTATAGGCACTCGCCCTTACACAAAGTACCAAAGTTGCTTCATATTGCCCAGGGCCAAAGAGAATTTGACTACGAAGGTGGTTGACTCCAATATTTGATTATTTATTTAGTACATCTATTTAATCGTACAAAGATACCAATGTACTTAAAAAACCCCAAGCGCGTTATTGAATTATTCAATAAGTGGCTTGCATTTAATCTAAATAGCAAGCGATATAATATGGTATCCCATGGATTACTTCGAACAATTGAAAGCAACCCATGAAATACTTTCATGATATGCTTGTGATTTTTGCATAATATACGACTACCTTAACATATTAAAGTACTTGAGATATTAAACTGAGGATTTTCTTTTCTATTCTTGCATTAAACAATCCCTGCTAAAAATGTCCTATTAAAAACTATTCAGACCAATTTAAACTAATAAGATGTATTGTGATACAAAATAATTTTCTTATTCAAAAATACATCCTATTAAATCCGATTAGGGTACATTAATATTTATAATCTATTCGAATATGTATTAATTATTTATATTGGTGTACATATGGTAATACCTGACTAAAAATTCATATTAAAACCTATTATACTTTAAATTGGTTTTAAACAAACGTTTTTAGCAGCGATTTCATGTTTTTTTATTCGCGTACACATAATCACATTTCTTATTGAATTTCATAAAACATAAATTATATAAATCATATTTAAATATAAATATATTAATAAACAATATGTTATTTATAGAAATATATATTTAGTAAATAGACAACTTAAAAACCATAAATAATATTATATCTTACTTATAAACAAAAAAATTGTAAACAATTAACTTTTTACTTTTGATGCACAAAAATTAAGAAAAAAATATGCATTTGTATATATAAATATATATATAATCAAATAACTATTAATTCTGTTCTAATCGTGTACCCGGGTTCACTGAGAAGGTTCTTTGAGAATTAATAATTATTTTATGCCCATAACAACATTTCTTACCGAGTTTCATAACATACGAATTATAAATTATATATAATATTTTAGTACTATTCTTAATATTTATCAATTACTAAGATTTTATTACGTAAGTTTAACGGATATTGATTTTATTAGTCTTTACGACTAAAGAAATCAATGTACAAAAAAGTTTTTTATGTATAGATTATATTTAACTTCGATAAAGCGCAATCCAGCCAAGATAAAAATAAAGACGTACATAACCTCAAATCGCTGGAATTGTAACAATGGCTGTAGGCTCAGGCTTTAGCCCAGTACAATGCACCTCAGTCGGCCCAAAAATGTGTACTTCATCCACTCATCAAAACACCCATACGTCTCCGAGCGATTTGCGATCAAGCGCAATCCAGCCAAGATAAAAATAAAGACGTACATAACCTCAAATCGCTGGAATTGTAACAATGGCTGTAGGCTCAGGCTTTAGCCCAGTACAATGCACCTCAGTCGGCCCAAAAATGTGTACTTCATCCACTCATCGAAACCCCCATACATCTCCGAGCGATTTGCGATATCGTGCAATCCGGCCGAGATAAAAATAAAGACGTACATAACCTCAAACCGCTGGAATTGTAAGAAAGATATTCGGTTCAGGCTTTAGACCACTACAAATGCATCTGAGTCGGCCAAGAAAATTGTGCTTCATCCACTTATCCATACCCCCTTATGTCGACAACCGATTTGCGATAAAGTGCAATCTCGTCGAGATAAAAATAAAGACGTAGATAACCTCAAATCGTTCGAATCGTAAGAAAGACATTCGGTTCAGGCTTTAGCCCACTACAAATGCACCTCAATCGGTCAAAAAATGTGTACTTCATCCACACATCGACACCCGCATACATGTCCCAGCGATTTGCGATAACGTGCAATCCGGTCGAGATAAAAATAAAGACGTACATAACCTCAAATCGCTGGAATCGTAAGAAAGACATTCGGATCAGGCTTTAGACCACTACAAATGCACCTCAATCGGCCAAAAAATTTGTACTTCATCCACTCATCGACACCTCAATACGTGTCCCAGCGATTTGCGATAAAGTGCAATCTCGTCGAGATAAAAATAAATACGTAGATAACCTCAAATCGCTGGAATTGTAAGAAAGACATTCGGTTCAGGTTTTAGCCCACTACACTACAAATGCACCTCAATCTGCCAAAAAATTTGTACTTCATCCACTCATCGACACCCCCATACGTGTCCCAGCGATTTGCGATAACATGCAATCCGGTCGAGATAAAAATAAAGACGTACATACCTCAAATCGCTGGAATCGTAAGAAAGACATTCGGATCAGGCTTTAGACCACTACAAATGCACCTCAATCGGCCAAAAAATTTGTACTTCATCCACTCATCGACACCGCCATACGTGTCCTAGCGATTTTCGATAACGTGCAATCCGGTCGAGATAAAAATAAAGACGTACATAACCTCAAATCGCTGGAATCGTAAGAAAGACATTCGGTTCAGGCTTTAGCCCACTACAAATGCACCTGAGTCGGTCAAGAAAATTGTTGTTCATCCACTCATCGATACCCCCGTACCTCTCCGAGCGATTTGCGATAAAGTGCCATCCGGTCGAGATAAAAATACAGACGTACATACCCTCAAATCGCTGGGATTGTACCAAAGACTTTCGCCTCAGGCTTAAGCCTACTACAAATACATCTCAGGCAGCCAAAAAATGTATTGTTGATTCATTAAATTTCTTTTATTTATTATAATAATGATTAATGTATATCCCTCCTCTTCCTCTTCCATTTCCTCTTCCTCTTCCTCTTCCCCCACGGTGGTCCTCGGCAAAATTCAACCGAAACGTGTGGTACTTTGGATTTTCCTTTTGCGTATGATTTGAGGCCCTTTCACGAGCACATTTCAATAGAAACTAAAATCGAGGAATTAGCACTTTTTTTTAATTCAATTTTGATAATTTTTTATGGCTAGTCAATGACGAAAATTTTTTTTCATTGGTAATCTAGAAAATTTTATTTTTATTACAGTATTTAACAATTGAATTATACATTAACTTCATATGTACAGTACACTTTCTCGCAAATATATACAGAAATAATCACAATTTATGCTGCAATGAAAGCATAATAAGATTAATAAGTATAAGAACATTTCAAATGTGTTGTGAATTATATTCGCAGACTGTTCTTAATAATTTATTTGCATAATCTGGATGTATTTTTGATACTTTATACTTAGCCCATGTTTTGTAAAAATCACAATACACTGCTTCCGTAGCTTGCTCACTATAAAAGCCGAGACCGAGATTATGTTCAACACAAAATTCTTTTACATGAAAAAAAAACTGCCTGTACTTTCGTTGTTACAGATATACCTAAATATAGATACGCATCTTTTAACGCATCTATATATTCAACAAATTTCGGATTTAAAGAAACAGTAAAGCAAGAGTCAACAACGGTTTTGAACTTTTCAAATACATCCACATATTTCAAACAACCCATGTTACGGTTGGATCGCAAGAAATCGATATTATTTAACAATATCTTACAACTGTTTCCTTTAAAAGAAGGACTTCCGTGAGTCATTTCACGCGGAATACTGCAGTGCTCTGCCCAATCATTGGCTTCCTTTTCAAATTCTTGAATCACGTGTGAATACAATGTATTGGCAACCCCTAGTAACAATTGGAGTTCTGGCGGAGGAATTACATCTAAAATTAATCTATCCTTATATGTTTCGATAATGGGTGGGTGTATACAATTTTTGAAGTTTTTAGCATTATGTCTCTGTTTACCTACATCACACCATTCAATGTAATATTTGCGCACGTTACCTACAGTACGATATTCGCCAATGACGTGGAGACTGTTTTGTTTGCATAGCACCAACAACATGGATACATACTCGAGTGAGAAATTATACCGATAATAATATTCGCGAGTTTTAAATCTGTAGCAACGGTTCGTTCAAAATCATTAATCCCCAATTCCGACCATAGTTGTGTGACATTTTCATAATTTTCTTGAATGCATGGAGCTATACTTATAATAAACAATTTTTTTACACTAGAATTTTCTAATTTTTTTTTGCTGCTTCACCATCACTGTACAATTGTCGAGTGCGTTTTTTTGCATTCTCTTGTGGTAAACTATTAAGCGTCGATAGTATACTGAAGCAAACTTTTAAAAAACCGCCTCCACCATCAATACCAAATTTTAAATGCTTTGCCTCAATACCACGTGACTCCGTTACAAATTTAATCAGTTCTTTTAAATTAGTACAATACACTACATGCTCCGATCGAATAGGTGATCCAAAATGTGATTATTATCTAATAATTTTCTCTTTAGATCAGATTCAATAATTTTAGAATTTTTCGCTGCCACGCGAATAGCTGTTGCAATGCCACTAGTAACTTTGTAACTCAAATTAAATGTATTTCTAATATTTTGAAAGTCTTGTACAGTAAATAAAGTTTCTTTTGGTTTTTTTACTTTTCCTATTGTCACTTGAAGATGCTGCCCTCCTTGCTGTTGCGATAATTTCACTGGCTTTGACTCACCTTTCTCCTTAAGAACCTTTTTTAACAAATTGGAAGCTATCGGTTCTTTAGATTTCAAATCTGGTGAAGTAACACAGCTTGAAATTTTGCGTACTGCAGTAACTCTTCTACAAATATAACATAACTGGAGGTTTTCTTTTTTTTCTTCATTCAGCTGAGACTTACGTTGAGTTCCAAAAACATTATTGGGAATAACTTTGTCCTTGCCATTCTTTCTTGCTCGTTCACAAAAAAAAAAAAAAATTACACTTTGCACTTGCATTTGATCTTGTATCTTTCTTCAACCTATATTGCGAAAAATCTATTGGCGAGTATCTTTTTTTCGTCGAGATTTTTACGGTATAAATTGGACTTGCAAGATGCACACACTTCTTTTGGAAGGCACTCATTTTTTTCATCATAACTTTTAAACAGTTTACATATTTTATCTCTCAAAGCTGATGTTATGTCAATAATCCGTTTACTTTTATCCCAACAATGTAAGCAAATAACAGAGCGAGTTTTCTCATGAGTACGCGCGTGATTTTTTATAATAATCGCGATATGGTGTTAAATAGACTGCTACAAAAGGACTGACTGAATTATTGTACACTAACATCGTTGGAATTTTCAGATATACAAACACATGCTCGACAACACACTCACGAATATACGCGACACATATATACGCTTTGTTTACAAATGGTTTTGATCTTGACTGAAGGTATATTGCTATACACATTTTCATCTTTACAAGGTATTAGTGCCCAGTAGTAGTCAGTTTCAATTAATTTTTTAAAATACTTTGAAAGTATATGATTTATATTATATTTTTAACTTTTACCACGACAATATTTTCAACAGAAAAAAAATATTATTTTAAATTTATATTTATAATGTAACATCCACTTCTGTTCATATTTGCGAGAATGTGTACTGTAAATATGTAATTAACGTATAATTCAATTGTTAAACACTATAATAAATAGTATATTACGCATCTAGGGAGGTAAAGAATTGGCGAGAATTACTTCCCATGGTGCGTATACTATTTTTCCTCACACCAGCACCGAAAATACACATTTCTCTCCAGACGCCCGGGAGGAAAAGTGGTACTTTTGGTGCATGTGTGGGGAAAAATAAATTTTCTTGATTACCCATGAAAAAAATTTTCGTCATTGACTACCTATAAAAAATTTTCAAAATTGAATTAAAAAAAGTGCTCATTCCTCGATTTTAGTTTCTATTAAAATGTGGTCCTGACAGGACCTCAAATCATATGCAAAAGGAAAATCCAAAGTGGAAACACGTTTCGGTTGAATTTTACCGAGGACCACCGTGCCCCTCTGATATGCTCTACCATGTCCTCCCCTGCCGCGTCCTTTTCTACCTCGATCTCCTCCGTTATTATCTGGAACAATAATATAAAATTTGTTTTTTATCCCGTTATAATTTTATATTTAATTTTTATAAATATAATATCACTTTCGTACAATAATTATAAGTTATTTTAATTTTTAATTATTTTCAAGTGCAATAAGGATATTATGATTAGAAAACTTTAAAGAATATAAAAGAATTGTATTGAATTAACATTAAACATTAATTTACTACTGTATTTAAACGTAACTTCATAACTTTCTTTAAACTATTTTTTAATCATTTCAAAATTATTAAGTTTATTTCTTATTTTATCTTCATTTAGCTGCAATCTTCTGATAAGCTCATCCTGCTGCTGTAATGTATTACGCATCATTTTGGAGCTCCCCCAACACATTATTCATAAAAATATTCTGAAAAAAGAAAATTGTAAATTTATTGTAAATATTTTTTTTTTTTATTAATTTGAAATTATTTACTAACTATGAACGTTGACTTCGATCGCAATTTACATATATAGTCAGTATAACATCATAATATTATACGACTTATAAATAATGAATCATATATTGATTTAATAAATAACAAAATAGTTGTATGTATAATTGATCGAATATTCGCTGTAATTCAATTTATTTTTACTAATTTAATATACTTTATAAGATATTTATGATTGATTAAAGCCAATGTAATTGTTGGTGTATAGACTTTAAATATTTTATATACAGTTAACGCCATCTGGCGGTTTTACGAAGTACCTTCAATACCCATACACACATTTTTGTACATTCACACACTTAAAATAAAATTCTTTTTCTACTCCGTTAATGGCTTTTGTCACCGCCTTATTTTAATCCTCTCCAATCAGGTTATGGGCCCAGAGAACGTTAAAGGCAAGTAGAAAAATAATTTGTTAAGACATTCGTAGCAATAAAGCAAAAAATATATTTTGAAGGTTCGGTTTATAAAAGTCCTTAAAAAAGTGGACTCCGATTTAGTGTACCTAACCTAAAAATCAGACACGTGCGTAAAGTGTACTCCGAAATTGCTACGCCGGAAAAATATTTTCAAGTTCGAATAACTTGCCGCCAATTGAAAAGCTGAAAGACCAAGAAGACTACAATGACTGGAAATTCTCCATGCAAGCATACCTGGAGCATGGGGATCTATGGACCTGTATCACAGAGGGATCGACCAATGCAAGAAATATGGCACGAGCCAAATCAAAATTTATTCTTGCAGTCCATCAAAATAATTACTCTCACATCCGAACAGCATCAAATCCGAAGGATGTATGGGATGCTCTAAAAAATGCATTTGACGACTCAGGACTTACAAGAAAAGTTTTAAGAACATTAATAACCACTCAATTAAAAAATTGCAGCTCTACAGAAGATTATGTGAACATACTCTGTGATACGGCACAAACCAATACGGTTTACCAGAAGAGTACAAACCAATGATAATGGGACTTGAAAGCTCCGGACCTAAATTACTGGTGAGTCAATCAAGACCAAATTATTGCAAGACGTGCACTTGAATTCTGTCACAACCAATAGTGAAACTGCATCAGAAGATTCAATAAAATTAATCACAAGAATCATAATTAGAATCAAAACCAGCATCAAAAATCATTACGACGATACTTCAACTGCAACAATTACGGACATTTGTCAAAGCATTGCAGAACGAAAAAAAAGGGGTAATTTTGGAAACTCTAGACCTGCAGATACAGGAAATTCAAACCAAGATTACAAAGCATTCATCGCTTTCTACACAGCACATCAAGTCGAAAAGGATGATTGGTATCTGGACTCAGGAGCGACAGACCACATGTCACCCAACAGATACGCTTTCGAAACCTTCAGAAATATTGCATTCGTTCCAGTAACTACAGCAAATAGAAGCACCTTATCTGCAACAGGAATAGGAAATATTAAAATATATTTATTAGTAAATAACAAAAAGGAAATCATAATAATAAAAGACGTACTTTTTGTGGAAGGACTTGCTACAAATTGATATCAACTTCAAAATAAGATGATATAGGATACAAATTAAACAGCTGCAAAGGAAAATGCTCAATAAAAAATGAAAATGATGAGACGATAGCAACTGCTAGCAAGGTTAATAGGATTTGGAAGCTGAACACGTTCTCGAACACAGCCTTATCTACTATGTCTGCAAAACAGGATAGTGCTGAAGTATGGCACAGAAGGTTAGGTCACATGAATCGAAGAAACATGGTCAATCTAAACACAGGACTCGTCACAGGTTACAACGCTGAAAAGCCGGAAAATGAACCTTGTGAAATTTGTATCCAAGGAAAACAGATTAGGTTACAATTTCCAAAAGATGCAAAAAGAACGCAAGAGATACTTCAAATAATACACTCCGATTTGTGTGGCCCCACGAAGCAAAAATTGATTGGAGGAACCAGGTATATGTTGACTTTCATAGATGACTTCAGTAGAAAATTAACAGTTTACTTATCTTGAGGACTGGCACAGAATACGTCAACAATAATTTCAAGATTTTTCTGAGCAAATCGAACCATCGTCAAGAAAGTCAGAAGTATGCTGATCGATGCGATGCTCCTCACCCAGTTCTGGGCTGAAGCCGTCGCAACTGCTACTTACCTCATCAATAGATCACCGAGAAAGTATCTCATCACATCTACTCCAGAAGAAAAATGGTCTGGACAAAAATCCGATGTAGAACATCTCAGAATTTTTGGATGCTTAACCCTGACCAAAATTCCTGATCAGCAAAGAAGAAAATGGGATAAGAAATTAATCCGATGTACATTCCTTGGCTACTGCGAAGAATCCAAAGGCTACAGATTCATTAAATAAAAAACCTATAAAATATTAAAAGACAGAAATGTAGTTTACTTTGAAAATAAAAATGGACTGCATGCAATAATTGAAAACCCGAAAGAGAAAGACACCTCACCATAAAAGGAATTATTCATACCGCTAGTTCAAGAATCTGAACCAAATGGAGATCCCGAAATAATAGAGAATCAAGAAACTGGCGTACAAGAAGAAAATACAAGCAAGGAGAGTGAAGATTTCATTGATACAGAAGAAAATGGAGTGAAGGAGCCAACTCCAGAAAGACCTGTAAGAAGAAAGGAAAAATCAACAGTAAATTTAGTAACTACATCTACTCCTAGACGTTCAATGAGGAAACCTGTACCGAAAAGGTTCAATGATTACGTTACTTACCTGACCTTTAGTGAGGAAGAACCAACGACGTGGGAGGAAGCTCTGTATTCACCTGAAAAGAAAAACTGGAAAAAGGCAATCGACCAAGAATACAATTCACTAATAAAAAATAAAACATGGAAATTAGTAAGTTTACCGGAAGAAAAAAAAATCACAGGTACAAAATGGGTGTTTAAGAAAAAGAAGGATTCCACTGGATCAGTCAACAAATTCAAGCCTAGATTGGTAGCAAAAGGATTCACGCAACAGTATGGTTTAGATTACAATGATACTTACTCACCTGCCGTAAGGTATAGCATAATAAGATATTTGTTTGCACTTGCTACAAAATATAACCTCCAAATACACCATGTAGACGTTGAAACAGCCTTCCTCCATGGGGATCTCGAGGAAGAAATTTACATAAATCAACCAGTACCATATATAGACAAAAATAACAAAAATCTAGTATGTAAATTACAAAAGGCTCTATATGGACTGAAGCAGGGAAGCAGATCCTGGAACAGAAAATTGAATTCAGTTTTGAAAGAGATGAATTTAACACAATCAATAACTGATCAATGCGTCTATTACAGAATTCAAAATAATGAAATATTAATAATTGCAGTGTACGTGGACGATATGATGATTTTCTCAAGTCACGAAGACCTAAAAAGAGAAATAGTCGAAAGACTCAAGAAAAACTTTGACGTCAAGGACTTAGGAAAAGCAAATTTCTGCCTCGGAATGAACATTAAGCAATTGGAAGGAAAAGTATGTATAGATCAAAGCACTTACTTAGAAGAAATCATTTCAAGATTCAGAATGCAGGAATACAAGCCAGTGAACACTCCGATGGACGCAAACCAAAAGTTGAGTGAAGACTTGATTGAGCCCTGATTTGAATGAAACATTGGAAAATATCCCTTATCAAGAGGCATTAGGGGCAATGCTGTATGCCAGTCAAGTCACGAGACCAGACATATGTTATCCAGTCATCTCTTTAAGCACATAAAATAAAAATCACACAAAAACCCATTGGAAAGCAGCGAAGAGAGTCCTGCGATGCATACAAGGATCCGAAAACATAAACATTGAATAGAACAGATCTGAAAATAAACAAATGATAGGTTTTTGTGATGCAGATTGGGCAAACGATAAACAAGGTAGAAAATCCATATTTGGATATATCTTTTTATTCCAAGGAGGTCCAATCTTCGCGAAGAAACGCCAACAAACATTGGTCCTTCAAGGCATGAATGTACATCTCAAATCCGTTCGAATCGAAATCCGATCGGCTCCTGTTTTCGAGAGATCGTCAATTTATGTATTTTAGATAAATTATTGATACAAGCGAATGAGTTCTAGCTCAAGAATGCATGGAACTACCTTATATAATCAACAAGGATGTACGAAATATGTAGATATCATGTATATTACATATATTTATGATATGTTGTGTGTGTATATATATATATATAGATAATATTATTTGAGGGAATATTCAGCTATCCCCGAACTTTTGGGACACCCTACATGCATATATGTATACGTGTATATATATATATATATATATATATATATATATATATATATATATATATATATATATATATATATATATATATATATATATATATATAGCTGAATATTCCCTCAGATAATTTTCAAGGAGGTGAAGATTAGTTTTGTGTGTATATATGTGTGTATATATATATATATATACACACACACACACATATATGTAGCTAAATCCAAACTTTATCGTGTTATAAATTTATATTACATAAATTATAAATTTTTGAGTTACACTAAATTTCCATATAAAGATTTATAACTTCGATTCTCACCTCTAGGTGACTGCGTGCTTTCTTCTATGATAATAGAGTTGATTTTGTCATATAAGACGATCAGATTTTGGATGTTTCTTTGTTGCGTTTTGGATAGTTTTAATATTTACCGTGTTAGAGATTACGTTTGAGTGGCAGGCTAACGGATAAATATGGCATCTTCTCTTCCAGTAAAGAATTATGAATCCATTCATTCTAAAATGGATCATAAGTGTAATCATGAGGAGAATAGAATGAAAATTTGTGCACCATGTGGTAGAAAAATAAGTTTCAATGGAAAAAGATCACAAGATTTTTTGATAACTAAGTCTCATGAAGGACTGATTCGAAAATACATAAATGAAGATTTTGATCTATCTAATTCGAAGTTTCCAATTAAGTATTTGCGTCTCTTGTCGGATTGCACTTTATGAACGAGAAAAAAATGTTTAAAAAAAAAGACCTTAAAGAGTATGCCAAATTATGAAGATGTAATTTTGCCTAAAAAAACTAGAACTTCTGATGAGTGTAATTGTTACCTGTGCATAACAGCTCGCTCTATGATATCATCATCAAAAGTAAAAAAAGGTAAAGGAAACATACTGAATGTTTCCATTTGTATTGATGAATCGAACGGTCTTGATGGCATAAAAAAGAATCTGATCAGAGAAACCGAAAAAAGTATAAAGGATTCAAGGAGTTCATTTGAAATTTGCAAAACTTGTTTTCAGAAAGTAGGTAAAGGTATATATCATGCATGCGCTACTGCTTCTACATCTGATATTGCTGCTGGTAAAAATGTAATGAAAATAGTAGAGCAGCTACCTGAACGACAACAAAATCAAATTACGAGTTCAATTTTAAAGCGGAAACGGTCAAGCAGTGATAAAAATAATGAAAAAATAACTTTAAATACTTTTGGCTCCAAAATTAGAGTAACTGTGAATCCAAAACCGAATAAGGAAGTTTTTTTACTGCTGAAAGTTTGGACAATTATCAAGTAAACACTGATTCTACATGCAATCAAATGAAAAAAATGACAAATTTTTTAACGCTCGGCGCTGGGAGAAACTCTGTTCCTACATCCTACGAGAAAAACATATCCCAACAATTTAAAACGTTAGAGGTTATTTACAAGGATAATATTTTTCAGTTCGACACTGCAAATGATAAGAAAGAAAATAGGCTTGTCATTTGGACAGATGCTGAAGAGCTACTCGACTCAGTCATAGACAAGCGAAACCAGATTGGTATTCCCAAGATAAAAGTAATGGCAGACGGAGGGCAAGGATTTTTTAAAATTTGTATGTCAATTTTGACAGAAGATTATGCCGCAGATACTGATTGTAATGAAGCACGTACTAGTAAGAAAGCTAAATTAACCAGTGTTAATAGACTTATTTTGCTGTGTGTAGTTCCTCTAATAAAAGAAACTTATGAAAATCTTGAAATTTTAGTTTCATTAACTCAACTTAACAATATACCGTTCAGATTCGTTTCAGATTTTAAAGTTTTACTGCTGGTCACTGGTCAGCAAACTGCATCATCCACTTATCCTTGCCCTTATTGTTTCGTTACATTACACGAGTTACGTAACTTACAAAAAGAGACAGATACAAGTTCTGAAGAGGTAGATGATGACTCTGTGAAATTGAAAACTTATGGAGATTTGAAGAAAGATTATGAAAAATTCGAATCTTTACGCAAGGATAAAAAAGGGCTAAGGAATGTCATAGCACAGTTAACCATCCTCTCTTTGAAGAGAACGATGATGTTTATGTGATTCAAAAATGTGTAATCCCCGAACTACATATTCTGCAGGGATTTGTCAATCATCTGTTTTGGGATGGGCTAGTTTTATTTTTAGGAGAAGAGAAAGCTAAACTATGGCCAACAAAGTTGGGTTTAATTTCAAAAAATTATCAGGGCAGAGTTTTTGAGGGCAATGCTTGCCGACGACTACTGAAGGAAGCAGATAAACTTCGAGCAGCTGATATTTGTGGGGAAGTCGAAAATAGTCAAATAGAGCCTTTCATCTTTGCTTTTACAGAAATGAACAAGGTTGTAGAGTCTTGTTTTTCCACAACGAATTCCGGAGTTGATTTGGATCAAAATTTGATAGCATTGTCGGAAGCTTTTAAGAGCACTGGAGTCTCTGAATCGTTAAAAATTCATGTACTTCTGAACCACTTAAAAGACTGCCTTGCATATTTGGACAATGATGATGGGCTAGGACTATTATGGTCTGAGCAGGCTGGCGAATCAGTGCACAGAAAATTTTGGAAACTTTGGGAAAGGAACAAAAGCAACTCTATTCAGGATCCTACTTATATTACAAAACTAAAAAAGGCTGTCGTTCAATTTTCTTCAGGAAATATATAAAGAAATATGATTTTTTCGTTGACAATAACTTTCTGAACAAAATTACAAGTTGTGGAAAAGTACGTATTATCAATATAATACACTTACACATCCAATGCACCAGCCTAAATATGACTTCTTATTTAAATTATATATTTATATATGTATATATATGTGTATATATATATATATATATATACATATATATATATATATATATATATATATATATACATCATTCCATTTATTTGATAACCAGGTCTACATATATATACATCATTCCATTTATTTGATAACCAGGTCTACATATATATACATCATTCCATTTATTTGATAACCAGGTCTACATATATATACACAATATATCATACTTATATATAATAGACATGATATATACATATTTTGTATATCCTCGTTGATTATATAATGAAGTTCCATGCATTCTTAAGGTACAACTCATTCGCTTACATCAATAATTTAGCTAATATACGTAAATTGACGATATCTCGAAAACAGGAGCCGATCGGATTTTGATTCGAATGGATTTGAGATGTACATTGATGCCCGAATACCGGCCCGCAACCCGATTTTATCGTCATTTTGGTCAAACCTATCGCTCCTTCCTGCCCACCGTGAGCTCTAATCGACGGTGAAAGCAGCAGCGGGAGATCAGAGCACGCAGCTTCGACAGCAGTACAGCGCAGTTACATTCAACTTCACTTCAACTGGGTAACCTCACTCCAACTCATACTTCCTGCTGTTGGTTTTGCTAGCTTTTTAATTTTTCTGCTTTGCTTCTCTGTCCACAGCGTTTTTTGTTCTTTTTATTTTATTTTCTCTTTTAACTGACTCGAGAACAGTTATCACTACAGCAGACAGTCTCATCTTACACTGCAGCTGTCAAAAATAACACTCTCTCTCTATTTTGTACACACTCTGTTGTAAATATAAAAAGAAAATATAATAAAAATTATGCCCTATTTACACTCTTAATCTGTAATATCGCTACGGTTGAATCCTATTATGCCTGAACACGCTAGTTAGAATATTGTAGATGGATGTATGCTTTTTCCTGTTGAATATTGTTGCGGATTAGCTATGTGACTTATATTTGAAATGTATGCATAATTAATCTTAGGCTGAGCAGCGGATAAACTTATAGCCAAGCAGAGCGGACATTCATCAACGATATATAACACCTCAAAGAAAACCTGTTGAGAGGTTTTAGGGCAAAACTATTTCTTGCAGCTGATCCACTGGAACGAGAGCAGATTGCGAATGCGGAGCAGCCTCTGCTATACCATAGTAGTGTTTGCTTTCGACTCTTTAAAAAAGGTACTGTACTCTACACGTACCACTAGAACAAGAGTGAGGGCTCATATGTCATCGTGCGAGTGACAAGCCTCGACTCTGGATAATAAAGTATACTACAGCTGTTACTCGCATTATCTACTTATTTCGAATCCATGGTAACTCAAGGAGAGCTAAACACTATGGAGATGTTCACCGGTGTCTGAATTACAATTGCTGCGTATAAAGACATCTAACTTGCTACTTTTCTTGCTTTTTTCAATTTCTGCATGCGTTGGACGAGACTCGCAAACCTTTTCCTTCACTCTTCATAGCAACTTTACAATTGCTTAAAACACAATGCATAAATAGAGATTGTGAATAACAAATTCAGAATAGTGGTAAAATAGACTTGTAGATTAGTAAAATTTATTGGTCTTGTGCCAATCTCTGGGTAGAAAAATTATTTGAGGTTATACCTTAATTTAAATCATTTCTCACTCTTTCCACTTTTCTGCATAGTTTAATTGAAATGCTCTATCGATATTAACTTTGTAATTCGAAAAGCTTGAAACCTAAAGAAAAAGACCAAGGTTGGAGGTTTTTTTTGTTTTTGAGTTAAAAACAGATATAGGTGCATGTTTTGGATTAACGTATTGCTATTCAACAACTTTATTTAGTGCTTGATTGCGAATTGAAACGTTATTACATTCATTTTGTCTATTTATGTTGCTTTCTCACTACTTCTTAATTATTTATGGTTATCGACACAATTTGACTCTGTATGGCAGAACCTGTATGTCGCTTCATAAGGATTTTTTGATTTAGTCGCACACTAATAAAGGAGGTGTTCATTCTACTTTCAACAATACGATTTGTTTTACTTTTGCTTCGAACTACAAGATTTGTTTTCTTTGTTTTTTTTTTGTTTTTTTCTTTTATGGGCACATTTTATTGCAATTTTCGTGGCTTTTCTCATCTCTGCTTAGTGCAAAGGTTCAAACAGCTGCAACTTGGACAGTAGTCTTGGCAGCCAAGCTTCGAGAGACATTGAGCTATAGATTTCCCACAGCTGAAAGTTGAGCTCATAGGCCGGAGCTATTTAAGTGGCTAACCTCTTCTTCATCGGACTCAATAAATCTTGAGTTTTTCACATCTGCAAACAATATAAGTATAGTTTAGTCTAAGCAATTTAGTTAGCAAAATGAACCCGTCAATAGAGAAACAGCTTGATAGACAAACGAAAATAGGCAGCTTGTTCGAGAATTTCAAAAAGACAGGTCAAGCGCAAATGACACAAGGAGCTTGCACTACTCGCATGAAACATTTAGAGAAAGTTTGGAAGGACTTCGAAGCGGATCATGATCTTTTGCTAGATGACGAGGATGTAGACGCGAACGATAATTATTTAAAAAATAACGTTTTTGATCAAACGGAAGAGTTGTATCTGGATAGGTTAGGAAGATTCAACGAGTGTTTATTAAACTTTTCGATAAGGGATAATGCTGATCAGTAAACTCGAAATGCTCAAGCGGATGCCAGTATGGTTAATCAAACTAAACTTCCGCCAATAGAACTTCCTACTTTCTCGGGCGAAATCAAAGATTGGATTAGGTTTGGAGACGAATTCAATGAAATGGTAGTGAAACGGACTAATTTAGCAAACGTTTTTAAGATGCAATATCTGCGTAACGCTTTAAAGGGAGAGGTTGCAGAATTACTACGGGAGATTCCGGCAGCAGGAGAAATTTTTGAAAACGCGTGGAAAACGGTAAAGGTTTACTATGAGAATAATTAACTGTTGATCACAAAACTTTTATCGAAATTCTTCTCGATGAAAGGCATGGAAGGTGAATCAGTCAAGGATTCGTACAGGGGCTAAGAATGTTTTACAAGCCTTGAAAATGTTAGGTAGCCCTACAGATCAGTGGTATCATATAACTGTATTCTAGACGGTTACAAAACAAAATCGTGCTATTCAAAGAAAGTGGGAGAAAAAAATAGCTAAATCAGACACCCTGATGCAATTTCCTTCTTTCGATTCGCTAGACAAATTCCTAGAAGTAGAGCGCTTAGCACTGGTTCAGCGGGAAAGCGTCAAACAAGTTTCTCATATGAAAAGCTTTTCATAAGCTTCGGAAAATTCTTCGAACTCGTTCAAAAGTAAAAGTATTCAAAATAGGAACAGGGACTCAAAATCGATTCATCTTACCCAAGAAGGGAATAGAACACAAAGCTGTGCATTGTGTAATAAAGTGCACTTTATAATGAATTGTGAGGTCTTCAGAGCCGAAACTTCAATAGAAAGGAAAAGAATAATTGCTAGCATACATTTATGCTTCAACTGTTTAGCTAGTCATCAAGCTTCGAGTTGTAAAAATTCTAAGAGGTGTCAAAATTGCGCGGGCAAACATCATACGATGTTGTACTTCTCTAGCAACGATTTTTCACAAGCTAAATCAGCGGGATCTCAAAATGCGCCTACGGCTCATTGTGCATCTGAGATAGTTCAGAAAGCTGCTACTTCGCAGCACGTAGCTGCACTTGATTCTCAAGTCCTGCTTTTTGAAGCGGGCATAAATTCGGAAACCACTCTACTTGCTACAGCGTAGGTATACGCCCAGTTTAATGGCTGCAGCAGGCCAGTTCGAGCTTTAATAGATCAAGGGGCCCAATCCTCCTTTATTACGGAAAGGTTGTGTCAAGCTCTACGGTTGAAAAGGTAACCGGTCAGAGTTCCAATCACTGGCATTGGGGGGGACGAAGTATTTATGTTTAAAAGCAAAGTTAGCTTCAACATAAAATCTCGTTTTCCTTCGACATTTTGCTGTGATATTACAGCGTTTGTCATTCCTAAAGTAACAGCATACAATCCTGTTACTGCACAGATTTGGGATTGGGATCATCTTAAAGGATTAACGCTAGCTGATCCAAACTTCGGACAGCCAGGCAAAATTGATATTCTCTTAGGCGAAAAGGTACATGCGCAAATAGTGGAAGAAGGGCTTCGAAAAGGCGATCCCGAAAACTCTCCAATTGCAATACTTACATTACTCGGTTGGATCATTTCTGGTTCTACCACATCTCAAAATATTGAAATTCCTATGAAAACAAATAAAGGGTTTTCCTTGAATGATTTACTTCATGTTGGTCCAAATCTGTTGCCAGAATTGACGGATCTAATAACCAAATGGCCTTGTTTTTCTCACGTCTTTGTAGCAGATGTTGAAAAAATGTTTAATCAAATTCTCGTACATCCCGACAATCAGCACTTACAAGCTATCGTGTGGAGAGAGGAATCTTGGGAGGATCTTCAAACCCTCTTCTTAACGACAGTCACATTTGGCTTTATTTGCTCGACTTTTATCATGTGTAGAACTCTGCATCAATTAGCAGAAAATGAGGGGTCGCGATATCCATTAGGAATGCAAGTTATAAAGGAGAACATTTATGTAGACGACGTTTTGTCCGGGGAGCATTCTCTGGAGAAAGCCAGACGAAAACAAAACGACATTATTAATTTGTTGGCTGTGGGAGGTTTCAAATTGAGAAAATGGCTTTCCAACAAGGTAGAGTTAGTAGAATGGCTTCTAAGCGATATGCTAGCCTCAGAAAACTCATTGAGAATGAATCTAGGCTTTTCGGTACTAGGTATTAGTTGGTATCCAGCAGAGGACTGTTTTCGCTTCAAATTCGAGGTACTTCCGCTGCTGGACCCAATCACAAAACGCTCAGTTTTATCTAGAATAACCAAAATGTATGATTCTCTGGGATGGATTGCCCCAGTGATTGTAAGGGCCAAAATCTTTATGCAGTCGCTTTGGGCATTGTCTAAAGAATGGGACACGGTTTTACCAGTAGAACAGCAGACCTTTTGGAAAGAATGGTATTCTTCACTTAGCTCAGTTTATCTATCAATTTACAAATTACCTCTGTAGTGTGGGTGTACAAAATTTCCTTTTAAAAGAATCAGAAGTTATTAAAAAACTTTAGTATTTATGCAATTGGATACAGTGTCGAGTATTATTAGTTGTATTTAGATAAGTATTTCTTTTGATTTTTATTAACTATTCATTACATATAAAAAATTATTGTTGCTTTGTGTGAAATTTATTTAAATTTATTTCTAGATGAAAAAGGTAGTAGATGTAGGGAAAGAACAATTGTAACTGATCAAGTTTGAAAAATTCATTATAAATTAAACAACAACGTAGAGTGAACAACTTTTAACCAAAAGCATATTTACGAGTAGATTGCACTTTTAATTTAAATATAGGTATTACGACTTTTGAATTTTTTAATATCTTGTTAATATATCTTAGGCAATAGTGATCGACATTAGAGTGATATATTTTCAATACCTTGTAATATTGTTAGGAAATTTGTATCACGAAAATCGGTTTACTACAATTTATTATTGTTTGTAATCACTATGATATTACCTATTTTTGGTATTATACTTTTATTTATATAATATTAATGCATTTGTCAAACACAAAGTTTCATAAATAAATCTTTTATATATAGCTTACATTATTTTAACATTTTATTATCAAAAAATTTAATATAGTCTGCACACCCAGAAAAATAAATTCTGCAAAGCAAAATTTAACTTAATTCTATAGAAACTTACTGAAATATCAAAAAAATTTAAGATACATACCAAAGAAATATATATTAAGCATAACATTTGAATATAATTTGATTAATTCAATACTTATTGGAATACTTCAATACTTATTAGAAACATTAATCTCAAACATAATACATGATTCTTTAACATATTTTTTACAAAGTTCCCTAACAAATTTTTTTACATATATTATAATAGAGTATATTTTTACATATATTATTATAATATTTCAAAAATTTGATTTTTAAATACCACATGCTTAATAAATACAAAAAAAAATTTTAAATACTTTACCATATTCCAGAGGAATTGGTTCATTATTGGCACCAACGCCATTATTCCTCTGGTCACCACCATCATTGCCGTGGCCATCCGCAACAACATCATCAACCTGGTGATTATCCTGGCCATCCGCAACAACATCACCAGGGTGAATGCGTTGGCCATTAGCAGCTTCACCACTAGAATTTTCAATATTATTCTGGCCAACACCATTTTCTAACCATTAAAATTAAATTAAATAATAAATATAAAAATTTTTAATAACTACCCTGGTAGAAGTAAAAAAAAATAATGGCAAATAATTACAAATAATTACAAAAAATTACAAATAATAACAAATAATGACAAATAAATATCGATAATTTTAGTATGTATTCGGACTTTTTTATTTGTAATTATTTTTCGTTATTTGCTAATATTTGTCATTATTTGTTTTTATTTGAAATTATCGATGATTATCAATTGTAGTTCGTAGTTATTTGAAATTATTTTTATTACTTATGGCTGACCAAAAATTATGCTAGAAGGGCAATAAACGGGGCCAAAACTCATCTGAAATTAATAGAAAACTATCCAGAACTAGCTGTATACTATGGGGATGATGAACGGGAGATGATAGTTATACAAATTTTTCTTTAACGGGCCAGCGTCACCTTCAATTTCAATACAATAATAAATTGTATTTAATGTTTTTCAATAACTTAAATTATTTACATTAATTTTTTGTGTACAATGCTTTCATAAAAATCCATTTCCCACTGGGCCTAGCCTCTACTCGTAACTTAACTTACAATACATAAACTTCTTTTATATGTAATATAAAATGTTTTGTAAAAATGTAAATTTTAATAAAGAAATTTATTTTTAAATAAAAACCTTAAAATTATGTCTTCCTATAATCCCGCTTCATACATTCTAAAAAATTTCGCTTTATTTCTAAAAAAATTGAAGTATAATAATTAATAATCGTGATCAATAATATTTGATAAATTTTAATATAAACTAATGCTTATATATAATTAAATAATAACAAATAAAAAATAATGACAAATAATAGCAAATAATAAGAAAATAATAGCAAACAATAACAAATAATAGCAAATAATAATAAATAATAATAAATAATGGCAAATAATGGTAAATAATAACAATTAATAGCTAATATTAATAAATAATGGCAAATATTAACAAATAAATTTGTCCGAATTCATACTCAAAATATTCAATATTATTTGTTATTATTTAAATTTATTAGTTTTTATCACTCACTATTTGTAAATATTCAAATTTTTAACAAAACAATATAATATAAATAAATAATATAAATAATAAAAAAAAATTCAAATAGTTTTCTTATAATTACCATTATCATTGTCTGCCATTTCATTGAATTTTCAAATTTTATTATTTTAATAATAAATTTACCCACTTTTATCCAAAGAGCAAAAACATGAATTATAAACATATAAAAGGTGTATTACGTCGTTTTGTTTTCTGAATCTGAAAACAAAACGGAACGTTCCGCTATATGCCACTTTTGAAACGTTCCAAAATATATTTCGCTCGATCTGTTCGCAGTGCGGTATTGTTTTATCGACGCATCATCGACGACGATTCTGTCATCGCAGAACAACATATTATAGAAAAATTGAGTTTTCCTATTCCAAAAGTATTCGAGGTCGATCAAACATATATTTATCGATTCGTATAGGATAAGAAAACTCGATTTTTGTTATAGTTATCTAAGTTATGTTGTTTCGCAATGACAGAATCGTTTAGATGATGTGCTCCGTAGTTTTTAGTGTCTAAGTCTAATAAAAAATACATTGTACAAGGTGGTCGATGACAAAATCTAAGTGATGCGCTCCGTATTTTTTCGTGGCTAGATGTAAAAAATATTCGAAGACAGTATCTAGGTATATAGGGTGACTGATGATAAGGTCTAGGTGATGCGCACCGTAATTTTTAGTCTCTAGGTTTAAAATATACCCAAGTACGACATTTAGGAGTACAAGGTGACCGATAATCAAGTCTAGGTGATACGCTACATCATTTTAGTATTTAAGTATAAAAAGTACTCTCTATCTAGGTATACAGATTGGCCAATAACGAAGTCTAGGTGGTGCACACCGAAGTTTTTGACATCTAGCTGCGAGAAATATTCGAGTACGGCGTTTAAGAGTACAAGACGGTCGATGACGAGATCTAAATGATGTACTCCGTAATTTTTAATGCTAGGTGTAAAAAATACTCAAAGACGACGTTTATATGAATAGGGTGCTCATGAAGAAATATAGATAATGCGTACCATAATTTTTAGTGTATAAGTATAAAATATACTCAAGAAGGTGTCTAAGTCTACTGGGTTAATGTACTATTAATGTGTAAATAGTTGTGCAGTACAGCTAAACTTACTTCCGGGTCTTAAATCCTACGATATAATCCACAATATTTAATATTACTCGCAGAAAATAATATATTCACTATCAATCAAAATTGGATGTTCAATCCATATAGTCTATCTTCCCAAATATATCACAGTGTGCATTAAGATAAAGTCTTTTATTCATCGCCTGTGATTGGAAACAGCGTGAGTGACCAGAAGTGCATAATTATGGGGTAACACCACTCTAGGATTTAAAAAAAAAAATTTATTTTTTGATTTTTTTGCGGCTTAAAGAATACTTTAGGGTCACAAAAACAATATGCAATTGGTCCTATAGTATCAAATAATTTTTAAAAGGTTAAAATATCGATTTTGTGGCAGCGCCTCGGACCGCTCGCTGAACGCGCTAAATGAGAGCGCGCGGCACGTTCTGATTCATCGCTCTTGTATTGATTTCATCTATCGGAATAATAGGAGAACTTATTACTTGTGTACCTTAGTCCTTGAGGTTCCTTAGGCATCCTGCAGGGTGCGCTAACACTGAAATTAGCTTGTATCGGTGTGTATATGTGTTAGTTATTACAGCTGCAAAACGACGCCGTGCACACGCTTCAATTTGCATTTCTGCTGATTTTTCGTTTTTATACATTTATATATTACAAATTTCGTTGATTTTAAGTGAACAGTGTGAAAATTATAAACAATATGAGTAGTGAAAGACCAGTGTATAATGGCAAGAAATCGACGAAGGGTAAAAAGAGCAATTTGAAGAGACCGAAAATTTCGAAGCGGTAGCCAAATAACCGTTATGAAATGGAGAAGCCAAGCATCGAGGCGGCTGTCACATCGGCTCGAAAATTATCTGCCATCGATCTTGATGACTTTGAAGTAGATGAAGGCTTTGCTTATCGAATTCTGAATTTTTTAACCGTATTTACCGCTACATCGCAAGCTGTTGTGTGCAAAAAGTGCAAGTCAGATGTGACATTCACCGAGTGTGGAAAGCGTGGCTTGGGTTTCAAAATTGTTATTTCTTCACCATTCATTGAAAAAGCATACGACATTAATCGTAGAATGATTCTTGCTATGCGACTACTGAGAATAGGATTGAATGAAATAATAAAATTTTGCGCGTTCATGGAGCTCCCACGGCCAATTTTTCAATCATTTTACGATAAAGTTGTGCAGCAGATTGCTGTTGATGCAAAGAAGGTTTGTGAGCAGAGTATCAAAAATGCAGCTAAGGACGAGAAGCAAAAAGTGATGGAAAAGGAAACACAAGTGGTATTACTGTATCTAGCGATGGTTCGTGGCGCAAACGCGGCTTCACGTCCCTTTTCGGATTTGTATCACTTATTGGATGATGTACTGGCAAAGTGGTCGATATTTTAGTAAAATCTAAATATTGTAAGGCATGCGAATTTTGGGAAAAGAAAAGTGACACGGATGAGTAGAAGGGATGGCTCGAAACCCATGAAAACGAATGCCAATCGAACCATGACGGCTCGGTGGGGAAAATGGAAGTGGATGCCGTTATTGAGATGTTCCAGCGCTCAGAATCTTTACACCAACTTAAATATGCCAATTACATCGGGGACGGTGATTCAAAAACTTTTAAAGGTATCGTAGACTCGCAGCCTTATGAAAATTTGTCAGTAACGAAGAAAGAGTGCATCGACTGCGTGCAGAAACGGATGGGTACTCGCCTTCGAAATTTAAAGAAGAAAACGAAAGGTCTCGGAGGAAAGGGCAAGCTCACTGGTAAATTCAAAGATGAATTGTCAATTTATTATGGTCTAGCAATACGTAGAAATTATGATTCTATAAAAAATATGCGCAATGAAATCTACGCAATGCTAGACCATAAATTATCGACGGACGACAAATCGAAGGACGAGAGATGCCCGCGTGGCGAAGATTCGTCGTGCTCGTGGCAGAGGGCCCAGGCCACTGGAGATTTGAATTATAAACACAAGCCAGCAATGTCGCAAGAGATATTTGAAACAATTTCTCCTATTTATGCTGAATTGAGCAGCGACGATCTGCTGACTCGTTGCCTCGGCGGATATACGCAAAACAGCAACGAGAGGTTCAAGTCAATCGTGTGGTGTATGGCTCCGAAATCAGTCTCCAGTGGCAAGCACGTTCTTGACACTGCAGTATATATTGCCGCAGGCATCTGCAACGATGGCCTGTCAAGCATCATGAAGCTTATGCAGAAATCAGGCCTTAAAATAGGACCAAATTGTTTCAATTTCTGCATTGAAACTGATGTGCGGCGGATCAAGTTTTCCGAGCGGTCGCTCACAGATGCAGCCAAGACGGCCCGATTAGATTCAAAATCGATAAGAAAGGAAGAGGCAGAGGCAAATATTAATTTGGATGACCAAAGGTATGGTGCAGGCATCGCAGATTAGAGGTAAATAAAAAATATCGATGATTTAACTGCATGTAAAACTTTAAACGCGTTTTTCTCGAAACCGGTTTTTTCAAACTGGGAGAACAGATTACTTGTAAACTATTGCATGGATTGGATTGAAATTTTTACTGTAGTTTCGCAAATAGATTCTCTAAAGATGTACGTAGCCGTTTTTCGATTGAATGTAAATTTTTTTTTATAAACAATTTACATTGTTTTTTTTTCGAGAAAAATCGACTTTTCTCATAAGTGCGCCATTTCTACAAAAATTGAAATAAAAAAAACCCTACGTACTTCCAAAGTTAAAGGGTAACACCACTCTAGCGGCCCGAAAAAATGCCTCATTTGTACGATTTTTTACAAGAGTAGGAAAGAAAAGATCAAATTTATTTTTTGAGGGTTTACTCTATATATATATTTAGGTACAAAAATATATTTTTTTTACATTTAAATACAAAATGGCGGCTATACAGCAAATCTCGTGAGAAGACTTTTTTCAAACCTCCAAACGGGAGAACAATTTTCTCGGAAAGTATGAGACCTGGAACAAAAAACCAAAGAAATTCTTAATCTATATAACGTTAACTTTGGAAGTACGTACGGGTTTTTTTATTTCAATTTTTGTAAAAATGGCGCACTTCTGAAAAAAGTTGATTTTTCTCGAAAAATCGTTGTAAAAAAAACGATGTAAATTGTTTATAAAAAAAATGTACATTCAATCGAAAAACGGCTATGTACTTCGTTAGAGAATCTATTTGTGAAGGTACAGTATAAATTTCAATCCAATCCGTGCAATAGTTTACGAGTAATCTGATCTCCCAGTTTGACAAAGGCTTCTCACGAGATTCGCTGTATAGCCGCTATTTTGTATTTAAATGTAAAAAAAAATATATTTTTGTACCTCAATATATGTATAGTAAACCCTCAAAAAATAAATTTGATCTCTTCTTTCCCACTCTTGTAAAAAATCGTACAAATTAAGCATTTTTTCGGGCCGCTAGAGTGGTGTTACCCCGTAACTTCAAATGGATAACTTGAGAATATACCGAATTGAACTGGTGAAATTTTGTACCGCGAAGTTATCTATAATAACTTCGCGGTACAAAATTTCACCTGCCAACTTGGAGTACTCTAAAGTTAGCCATTCGATATCAATTCTACACTTCTAGTCGACAATACTACTTCATTTATTAATTTCTAATATTTATTAAAACATTTTAAGTTTTCATTCCCTTATTAATTTTTAATATTTATTAAAACATTTTAAGTTTTCATTCCCTTATTAATTTATAATATTTATTAAAACATTTTAAGTTTTCATTCACTTATTAATTTATAATATTTATTAAAATATTTTAAGTTTACTTAATATCAACAATTAACAGGATTACAATCATCCTAGGAGAAATAAGTACTTTTTATTAAATTTATATTTATATGAGAATCATTTGTGAGAGAATTTTATTTATAATAACCTGTTGATAATAATTAGTGAATCAACTATGAGCAATTTTATTTATAATAACCTTATAATAATATAATAGCCAGTAATTTCCTACAATATATAGTTCAATTTTATATATAGATAATTTTAAGTTTATTTAATAATAAAAATCAACAGCATTATATAATCTTACTAGAAAAGATAAGTACTTTTTTTAAACTTATATTTACATGAATCGACAGTGAACTAATTGTATTTATAATAACCTGTTGATAATAATGTGTGATTTGCAATAATATATAGTTAAATTTTAAAAACAAACACACACATACACATTAAATTAAACAAATTTTATATACATTCTTATAATACTAAAAATAAATATTATTATATATTTATCACGCTTACAAAAATAATTCTATAATCTCAATAAGATCAAATATTAGTTAAGTTTATACCAAAGTTTATAGTAAAGTTTAATAACAATAAATATGAATTCTTACGATTCTATTATTGTTAATATTAATAAAAATTTAATACCAAAATGGAAAAAGAAAATAACCCCGGATGGAAACTGCCTATTTCGAAGTCTTTCATTTGGATTATTTAATTCTCAGGACCAACATGTACTTAAAATATACTTTGGTAGCAACAGATGTTTTTTATCATTATAAAGATAAATATGATTATCGCCAAAGAATGAGTCAATTCGGTACAATGGGAACTGATTTTGAAATTGGTATATTTGTTAGAATTTACAATCGAACTGTAATTTTATATAAAAATGAAAATAATCAAATTAATTTTATATTTAGAATAAATAATAGTGATAATAACATTGAGAATTCTATACAGTTATTATTTTCAGGCAATATAACTGGAGGTCACATCGACTATATTCAAGACAATAATCTAGTTAATCTCACTTTAACTAAAAAATCAATTATTTGAATTATTTGAACTAAATCAAAAAGAAAATTTAAAATCAAATTGTAATACGAGTCCAAAAAATATTAAACAATTACCTCATTGTAAACAAAGAGAATATTTACAATCAAAATGTAATAAAAATCCAATAAACAGTGATCGTACAATTCAAGATAAATTAAATAACAGTGATAATTACATACTTAAAGAAAATAGTAACATTCAAACAATAATAAAACAAATTTCAACTACTGATTTAAACCAGAATACAATTCTTAAATCTACACAAAATCTGCAAAAAAATGAAAAAAAATTAAATCATATATCACAATATAATAAAGATGATACGCATAATATAGATATTATTCATAAAGAAAATGTAATCAAAGAAAAAAATAGCAATAATTTAATGGACACTACTTCAATGTCAAATACTATAAATAATAAAATTATTTCAGAAAATAAAAGATATTGTTTCAAATAAATTAATATAACATCAAGAATCAAATAAAACAGAAAAGCATAATAGTAAATGACAACTTAACGAAAAACAATCACTAGAAAAATATTATAATAATAAATTTAATTGTACGGTATTGATAGAAAATCTTAATAAATATCAAAATGAATGTCAAAATCAAAATGCATATTCCACAGATCAGAATAAAAAATAAAAAAAGAAGAATAATTATTACAAAAAACAAGATTTAAGTCACAATGAAAAATCATCTATACCTAATATAGTAAATAATCAAAATAACTTACATGAAACATTTCAAATAAAAAATAAATATATAAAAGAACAAATTAAGAAAGAGAATAAAAGAAAAAATTACGATGAAAAAAAAAATATTAAAAATTTAAATTCAAATCAAAAGTTACTGATCACTAACAAAATAAATGTCATTAATAAATATACAAAATACAAATTATGAAAGAGAAAAAAAGGAAAAATTATATGTAAAAAAGAATATAAAAATTTTTAATCCAAATCAAAAATAATCGATCACTAATGAAATAATTGTTGAATGATTTATTACAAAAAACAAAAAATACTATGGAAATACAAATAAATAACAATTCAGATATAGTAAATTACACAAATAAAATAAACTTAAATATAAAAGATGAGTTCAAATCAATTGAACTTTCAAATAAAATCGAAAATAACATTTTCGTAAATACAACACTAGATAAATTACTTTTAACAAAAAATATTTATCAAAGTATTTCTCAGATAATAAAACCTTGCTTTGTCATATTACCTAAACTTAAATACAACCCTCTTAGTAAAAATAATTCATTAAGCATAAAATATGAAACCACGAAGACAAATAAACAATTAAATACATAAAAAATAAAACCATGTTTTATACTATTAACAAAAATCGATGCATTAAGGCAGGTTTGCCGCGGATTTTCCCTATTTATTCAATAATTTTTATTTCATACAAAAAATAATCTTTATTGTTCAAACTTTTTACATATTAAAATACACATTTTGAAGATATAAAATTTTTTTTTTTTACGGATTTTTCTTGACAAAATGGCCGCCTCAAAATTATTTTTTGGTTTGACTGTCGACACGATATCTCACCAACGGATCATCTGAAATCAAAAAACTAAAAAGATTCTTAAAACTTATACGAGGGTAGTTCAATAAGTCTTTAGAATGACCAACAGATGGCGCGCGAATCGCTCCAAATCATCTGTTTTCAGTCAGCACCACTCCCGACTAGATATATGGTGCAGTCAGAGTCCACATCTTCTGAGTTTACGTGTTTTTATAACCAATTGAAAAAAAAAATTGCTTGTTAAGAAAAATGGAAAAAAACTAGTTCAGAGCGGTAATTAAACATTTTCATTTAAAGGGTTTAACTCCATATGAGATAAAAAATTAATTGGACTCAGTTCATGGCACATCTGCCCCTGCCTTAGCAACGGTTTATAACTGGGTAAATGAATTTAAGCGTGGTCGTACATCAATAAGTGACGAACCACGTTCAGGAAGGCCCGTAGAAGCAACTACTCTCGAAATCATCAATAAAATCCACGATATGGTGTTGAAGGATAGAAGATTAAAAGTGCGTGAGTTAGCTGAGGCCACAAGGATATCTATAGGTGCAGTTGTTTCAATTCTACATGAAAAATTAGGCATGAAAAAGCTATCGGCAAGATGGGTGCCGCGTTTGCTCTCAGCTGAGAATAAACGCAATAGAGTGGTCGCCTCTGATACACCACTACACTCCTGAGACAAAGGAACAATCCAAACAGTGGATTTCCACAGGCGAACCAGCTCCAAAGAAGGCAAAGACCGTAAAGTCAGCTGGTAAGGTTATGGCTACAGTTTTTTGGGATGCACGTGGAATTATACTTATTGACTACTTGGAAAAGGGTAAAACAATTACTGGTGAGTATTATGCATCATTATTAGAGCAGCTGAAAGAAGAAATTAAAAAAAAACGACCACATTTGGCGAGAAAAAAAATTCTCTTTCATCACGACAACGCCCGAGTTCACACATGCTTCGTTTCAATGGCTAAAATTGAAGAACTAAAATTCGAATTGGTCGAACACCCACCGTATTCACCAGATTTAGCCCCCAGTGACTTTTTCTTATTTCCAAACTTGAAAAAATGGCTCGGTGGACAGAGATTTACGGACAACGAAGATGTCATTGCCTCTGTAAGTGCTTATTTTGAGGAACTTCCGAAAACGCACTTTTCTGAAGGATTAAAAAAACTTAAAAAGCGATTGACCAAGTGTATAGAGCTCCAAGGAGATTATGTTGAAAAATAAAAAAAAATTTACCCAAAAAAAATTGTTTTTATACTTTATTCTAAAGACTTATTGAACTACCCTCGTAGTTTTGGCTATTGCATGATGTAGGATTATAACGATCAATAAATTTTTCAAAAAGTTATAAACAATTTATGTTGCAAAAAAAGAGCCAAAAAATTCAAAAGTCCGCCATTTTGTTTTTTTCAGGTAAAAATGAAATATCCTAGACTATGCAATAGCCAAAACTATAAGTTTTCAGAATCTTTTTAGTTTTTTGATTTCAGATGATCCGTTGGTGAGATATCGTGTTGACAGTCAAACAAAAAAATAATTTTGAGGCGGCCATTTTGTCAAGAAAAATCCGTAAAAAAAAAATTTATATCTTCAAAATGTGTATTTTAATATGTAAAAAGTTTGAACAATAAAGATTATTTTTTGTATGAAATAAAAATTATTGAATAAATATAGCAAATCCACGGCAAACCTGCCTTAATTAATAATATACAATATACAACCAATTATAATGAAACATTATTAAATGAATCTAAAAATAATCGAATATAAATTCTAAACGAAAAAAAACGTTATGGATAAATAATCGAACGACAATAATACTTTTGAAAACCAAATTATTGACGATTCTTATACAATTAATGATACTGAATTAAATTTAAATCCATTAACAGTTACTACGAATAATTTTAACGGAATGTTAATAAATTTGAACCTAACAAATATGAAAAAAAATTACTGTACAATTAAAGAATCAACAAAATGTAAAATTATAGAAGACATTAGAACCAATTTCAACATAAAAAAAATAAATAAAGATAACAAAATTTATTATAAAATTAAACATAATTCAAATACAATTATTAATTCTATAAAAACTAAACTAAGATTGTTTCGAACTTTTAACACCTATTGAACTACGGACTAATTTATTTGATATAAAAATAAAACAATTGAAATATAGAAACTTAGTAAGAAAATTACGCTTAAATGAAAATTTTCGAGATAATGAAAAAAGAAAAGGTGCTGAAAGAAGAAGAATTCTCCGAAAAAATATTAATTTTCCAAATAAAGAAAAAGAACATGATAAAATTAGGATAACAAAAACAAATTTAAACGTTAATGTAAACAGTATTATTGACACTGAACAAATAAATACAGAAAACAATTTTAATAATTATGATAAAATTATTAACATTTATTATAAATCAATAACTGAAGTACCAACACATATTTGTTCAAGTTGTGATGGCCTTTTCTTTAAAAGATCTATAACCAAATATAAACCAAAAAATGAAAACATATATATACAAAACATTAATATTTCTAAAATTTGCAAAATAAAAACCGAACAAAACGAAATCTTCTTTTCTTTGACTTGTAAAAGGTACCTACAAAAAATATGATACCTAAATTAGCTTAAATTAATGGTTTTGAATTTGATAAAATAGACGAAAATTTATTGGATTTAAATTTACAATGGAATGGATTTAATTACAATGGAAGAAAGATTTGTTTCACCTCCATTTCCATTTTTACAAATTCGAACTTTAGGAGTAGATAAATAATTTGGCCTCAAAGGAAATTGAGTACATGTTCCAGTTGATGTTAATTCATTTATATCCAAATTACCACAAAATCCAGACAATATTCAATTGATTCACATAAAACTATGTAGAAGATTAATAGATAAACATCATTGCGATTACCAAGTTATAAAACCATCAAAAATTTTACAGGGAATAAATTACCTATTAAAAAGTGATTTATACATGAAACATAAAATAACATTAGATGAAACTTGGCAGAAAAATATTGATATGTACATTAATGAAAATATAATGAAAGAAGTTACAAATATGAATAATGATATTGACAATAATGATGATTGGGAAAAAACTGAAGAAGATCCATTAAATCCAGGAAACATAGAAACAGTACTTTAAGATGAGTATATAAATAATGTTGGAATAAAATTGGCACCAGGAGAAAATAAAATTCCTATTTCAATCATCTATGATGATGACTTAATGTCATTAGCCTTTCCAAAAATTTATGGTGGAAAAATTAGATCTTACAAAAAAAACATCTACAAAAATAACATTAGCAAATATTGTTAAATCTGAAATACGCATTTACGATCGTTGATGTGCAAAAATATACCAGTAATATTTGTACATCATAGTAGAGTTAGATTAGAAAGATTGTTTTCACACATACAGATTAATTTAAGAATGAAAGGATAAACCAATAATTTAACTGTAAGTTATATTCTAAATAACGCTTTACTAAATAAATTAATACAAGATGATAATTGTTTTAGAATCTTAAAAAGTGACAGATCTAGTCCTTCCTTTTGGGAAGAAAAAAAAAGTTTTAATGGCAATGATTTGACAGCGAGAAAGACCAGAGTTATTTTTAACATTATCGGCAGCAGAAACACAATGGTTAGATTTAATTCGTATATTAGTAAAAATTCTAGGAAATAAAATTATTACAAATGAAGATGCAGAAAATTTATCTTGGTAAGAAAGAGCTAAATTAAAGAGCTAAATTCAATCAGATCCAGTTACTTGCGGTAGATATTTCGATCATAAAATAAGGTGTTTATTTAAATTATTACAGTCAGAATTTGGGCCATTTAAAAATAATCCTGTAATTGACATGTATCATAGAATTGAATTTCAGCACCGCGGTAGTCCTCATGTTCACGCCATGCTTTGGTTAAAAGATGCCCCGAAATACGATCCATATGATGCACAATCAAAAGATTCGGTTGAAAAATTTATTGATCAATATATTACTTGTGATTCTAAAAATGAACTAGCTAAAGATTTTATAAAATATCAAAGTCACAAACATGCTAAAAATTGTAAAAAAATTATAAATGGTATGACGATGTGTGGATTTACAATGTATCCTTACTCCTTACGGTTGTGTGACTTATGTCGCTAACTACATAAACAAATCTCAACGAGGTATGGCAAGTACACTTAAAGAATGTGCTGATTTAATAACAAAAGGTAATATGACAACTAAATAACAATTACGTACTATAGCTAATTGTTTCATAAATAAAAGTGAAATTTCAGCACAAGAAGTAATACGAGTATATCACATAATATCCATGCCATTGTCGAATTGTACACGGAATTCTATTTATATTAATACATCTCCTATAGAAAATCGTACGAAAGTAATAAAACAAAGATACGAACTATATAAACTTGATCCAGATTCTACAGATATAGTTGTACCTGGATTAATAAAACACTATCAACAAAAACCACTAGATTTAGAAACATTTGTTTAGCTGTTTTCGCAGCTGAATATGATTACATTAAAAACAAAAAAAAATAATAATAATAATATTAATACTGATTTTAATAATGACGATGCTTCGGATAATAATAATGAAAGTGAAGAAATGACGAGAGTAAAAATTATTCCATTGTTAAATCATTCTGGATACATAAAAAAGGATCGAAAACAAAAATTATTAGATATAGAAAATACAATATACATCAAGATGAATTAAATTACTATCGAGAACAATTAATGTTATATAAACCATGGCGAGAAAATTAACCGAATATTAATGATGCCAAAATGATATACAATAATAACAAAGAATTAATACATCAAAATAAAAATAAATATATATTCGACACTGACCAGATAATTAAAGCCATTTTACAATCATTACTTCGTTATTATATGAAAATGTATAAAGAAGAACCAGATTCATTATTTGTTTTACTTTGTGCGCCTACTGGAAAAGCAGCATTTAATATTTGTGGAATGACTCTTCATTCCGCATTTAGTTTACCGGTCAATCAAATTTCTATGAATCACTTAAATTCAGATACAGCAAATACAATTGCTGCTAAACTAAAAATTTTAAAATTAATTATCATCGATGAAATAAGTATGACAGGTCGACGAATGTTTGCACAAGTAAAAGATTATAACAAATATTTAGATCTAATGAGTTATTCGGAGGTATTTCACTTATTGTTTGTGGAGATTTTAATGAATTAAAGACTGTCCTAGATGGATGAATTTTTGAACCACAAAATTCAACTTTAGGTAATATACAAGGTGCTTACTTCTGATTAAATTTTAAAATTTATACATTAGTTAAAATAATGCGACAAAGAAACGATAAATTATTTGCTGAAGCACTAAATAATTTAGCTACTGCTTCAACACGTCCCATTGATGACGATTTGTTTAGATCACGTAGTATAAATAATATTCCCAATATTAACATACTTGAAAATTGTATAAGATTATTTAGCACAAATAATGCAGTAAATCATTATAATAATTAATTTTTAAATTCTTTAAATACAGAAGGATGTATTAGTGAATGTATAGACAACTGTATAGGAGAAGGAACTGAAGCTGCTAAGACTACATTATTAAGTAATGCAAAACAATTACCGGCTCAAAAAATGCAAGGTATACCTAATACATTATTATTAAAAATAACGGTAAGATATATTTTAACAAATAATATTGATACTGAAGATGTATTAACTAATGGAGCAAGTGGAAAATTAAGAAACATTACTTACGGACATTACATTTGTTCAAAAATAAAAAAAAATCAAAATACCATTACAAGTTTACATAGAATTCGATGATGATTACGTAGGAAAAAAAAATAAGGTCTCAATATTATGAAAAAATGAAAAGTACAAATATTCCAATGAATTGGACACCGATTGACAGAATTTCACGAGCCGTAAATATAACAAAATCAGCTGGATTACAAATAAACCGAAATCAATTTCCTCTACAACCTGCAGAAGCAATGACAATACATAAATCGCGAGGATCTACATATAAAAATGTATTCGTAAACATAAACCATATTAAAGACAAACGAATGTTATACGTAGCATTTAGTCGAGTAAATAGTGCTTCTGGATTGTATTTACAAGGACAATACATCCCCCCACAAAAAGATCCTGACAAAGTCGAAAACGAGATGTTTTGCTTACACAGAAAAAGTCCTTTATTATTAACATTAATCTTCGTAAGTGTTCACAATGACGCGATCATGGGATATTGTAATCCGATTGATAGTGAAAAAGGGGAGGAGGGGGAACCGAGCTCAGGGAAGGGCAGGGCAAAATTAAAAATTCACTTCTTATTTTGTTAACGAAGATGGTTTATTCAACACTCGTTGTAAAGCACAAAACAGAACTCGGACGAACAATCACCGCGATGTGCAGCGAGATGAACGAAATTAGTTTATTTAACACTGTTTGCAAAGCACAAAGCGAAACTCGGACGAACAATCACCACGATGTGCAGCGGGCTCCACACAGCTCGAAGCGCCGATGAATACTGACCCCTCGCTGAGCTGTAGCCGGCGCCCTGCGGCCCGCGCGGCGGCGCGCGCCATCTGGCGACCGTCGGAAGAGACTCCACCCTTTCGGAGTTGGCGCACAAACGCGCTTCTTGCACGAACAGTAAGTGATACAAAAAATTTAAACACATTGTCTTATATTTATCAAAATGTAAGAAGTTTAAATAAAAATATTGGTTATATCAAATCTGATAGAAATTTCATGAATAGCGACATAATATCACTTGTTGAAATGTGGACATTAGATAAAGATGTAATAGATATCGATAATTTTGTAATTATTTCTCGACAAAATTGTATAGAATCAAATAGAAAACCATATGGTTGTGTAACATACATTAACAAAAGAATTAATAACGAATCTAGAAAATGTTTCTATAATAGAACAATTTCTAAAAACAAAATTACGTGTCATTTACTGGAATCAATATTTATGACTATAGTATTAGTACTGTTTGCAAATCCTCTAAATATCCATCATTTCACTTAACAATGAATTTAATCAATGTTTTTCAAGAAATCAAAAACAAAATACTTCTAATATTATTTTTATAGGAGATTTTAACATAAACATTAAAAATGACAACGATAGTGAAACAGAAAATATAATCAATATAATGTTGGATTATAATTTAAGATTAGCAGTATCAAAATAATTGTGCAATTGATTTGAGCTTTAGTAATATTCCTTTGAACGTACATATTTTTTAAAGTATTTACAGCGATCATAAACCTTTATGGTTTGAATTACAAATATTTCATTGAAAATTGAGAGACAGGAAAATAATAATGGTGGGTGGTACTGCACGGTTCTTCCGTATTTATGTAATAATTTATATTAAATTATTTTTGAGAAAGCATACTGCCAAAGCAGTTGGTAGCGTTTTTTTCAAGTTTTTAGTCTTTTGACCTACAATAGTATATTATGACACTGTTGTGGGAGATGGTTTTCTACCTTGCTCGAGGGTTTTCGCACGAGCGAAGCGAGTGAGAAAATCGAGCAAGGTAGAAAAACACCTCCCACAACAGTCTCATACGATATTTTATAGCACAACAACCTCAAAATCGACAATAAAGTTGGCATTTTGAGGTTAGTGTGCTATAAAGATTTTTCTTACATTCTTTGTATATGTATTCATGGCAGCAACCTAGAAAACCTTAAGCTTTTTAGTTTGATCCAAAAAATAAATATTTTAAGTTAATTATTGCTTTCTCAAAGAGGAAACTTCGTGATGGTAAAGAATAGTTTTTATAAAAGCATGTCACAAACATGTTTTGAGACATAAGGAAACAAAATACATTATTTAAAAAAAATCTACGTATGAATCCGTGTTTTCGTGTGTGTGTGTGTGTGTGTATGTGTGTATGTGTTTGTGTGTGAGTTTGTGTGTGTGTGCCCACATAAATAGGACATTTATTTTTTAAGATATTGGACGTTATATATTTTTTTAAATTTGATTGCTTATTTCTTGGGAATTGCACGGTAATTTTTAACCAATGAAAGTTTGTGTTTTTCGTCCTTCGATCAAGAATTTAATCAAAAAGAATTTTGAAGATCGGTCGAATTATTTTTGTTTTATAATATTTTTTCATTTCTTATGATTATTATTCCACAAATTTTTGATCGCTGAATTTTTGCGTATTACAAGATAATCTTTTTTGATAAAGTAGTATACATTATATTCATAAATAAGATGTAATCAACAATTATGCCTTTGCAAAATTTATTATTGTGAATTGAAAAAAATGTAACTTGATATGCAAAAACTTTAAGTTTTTACACAATTTAAATATTTTTCACAATAATCTATGCTATACTTTTACATAGGACCAAAGAATATTTTATTTATTTCAGACCATAAATTGAGTTTAAACATAGTCAAAAATATTAACTTTTATTCATTCATAGTGTGACATCCCGTGTCACCAACGCCTCCCTCTAATATAAATATATAATAAGAAAATGTTCTATGTATGTACTTTTACGTCTATATATATATATATAACATACAAGATCATAAAAAAAAATTAATTTTTTTTAAATCTAAGAAAATATAGGCTGATTCTATGCTCTATAACACACATTTTTTCCAAGTAAAATTTTCTAGTATGAGTCAAAGGCAGCGAGATAATAATTATTGAAGAAAAGGTGCTTTTATTCTTTCAAACGTCTGCATCTCCTACGGTAATTATGAAAATAATTATTTTAACCAAGCATTCGAAATCGAAAGCTCTTCGAACAAGCTTCAAAATCCCACTTTTAGATTTATTGTGGGAATTTTTTTCACAAAAATGTGTGAACTAGAAAGAAGGCAAGAAAATTTTGATTTTTACTTACATTTATGTCTTGATAAAATATAAAAAAAATTGATTAATCGATTTGGAACAAAATCCTTCTTAAAGGATACGCAAAAAGCTACAAAATGAGCAGCCGGAGGATTTTGTAGGATAAATATAACCCTAGTAACAAAACTTTTAATTTTATGCAATTTTTTCTTTCGGTGGGCAAATAATTAATTATGGACGGCAGTATATATATATATATATATATGGGGAATTCTTTTTCAAATCAGCCACCCCCTGCTCATTTCAATTTTGGGGAAAATATTTTTTTGAGCACGCGAAAAAATTTGTCAATAATTCTAGTTTCTGATGCCGTTAAGTGTTTAAAAAAAGAAATTTCTAAACTCAAAAAAACTGTCTAAAGTGAGGCATCTCGAAAAAAATTTCCATTTTTTTGTCAAAAATGATCGAAAAAATTATACTTCCTCAATAATTTTGATCAAATTACTCATTAACAGTATTTTAGGGGTCGCTGAACAAGAATCCGATGTCAGATTTCAAATTCAAGATGTCTGATCCAAAATGGCGCACCTTAATTTCAAATTCCAGATATCTGAACCAAAATGGTGTGCAGATTATTATTGGCTGATTTAAAAAAAAAATCGTAAACGGAACTTTTTGATGTCTCTGATAACGAATTTGAGTTCAGGTTTCAAATTCAAGATGGCGGATCCGAGATGGCGGACATTACTTATTTATTGTCGATTGATTTATCCAAAATTTGGTATTAAAATATATTTATGGTAAAAAAATATTTATGTTCACTTATCTACCATCTGGGGAGGCGCTCGATACGGGACTAGTAAACCCTACACGAGTCTGTCTTCATATATGTCAACTCCGTCTGTCTATCCATCTGTCTGTAGGGTGTGACTTATCTATGTCAATTTCAGTCCATTTGTAGAGTGATTGTTTTTGTGTTTATAAATTTTAATAAAACTTTATAATGAATTACTTCTTTGATTGTGGTGACCAGTGATTTGCATTTTTTTCGTATCAATAGAAAATTTCTTAATCAAAACAATACTATTTTTCTCTAGTATAAAACAGTGGTTTTTCGAAATCTCAGGAACACTCTCGCAATTAAGATATCTTTGATTCAATTTTCGCCTCACTTTGTCTTGGAATACTTTATCAAAGTAGCAAATAGATATGTTATCGAAATGTTTTTTTGCCCAGTTGAATAGTGCTTGAGGAGTTAATATTGGTTCAGATGGTTTTGCCGTAAGGCTTGCCTTGTAGGCTGACTATTTGAAAGTAGCACCTATTCCATCATACATGCTTTTTCCATGTGAAGTTGCTGTGTAATGCCATTCTGCTTCAATATTAAAATCTTTTTTATGATTAATTAAATTGTTTATTTGAAATTTATTTTTAAAATGTTGCTCAGCCCCATCAGTACAATAATAAATTTTTTAAATTCTTTTAACCTTCTTTTTAATTTCTGGTATCAGTAGCGTTTGAATAGCATATACAGCGGCAGTGTCATGTTTCAGACTATCAGACAAAAAAACCATACTCAGATGGTTAACTTCATTATTTTCTTTGTAATAGAAAATCACTGGTACTACTGTACATTGGTTATTGTTGAAATAAAAAGCCTGGGATGCATCCTGACACACGTAAGCATAATTTTCTGAGAAATCAAACATTACAAGTACTTCATGTGGGCTAAGATTTTCTTTTTTTTCATTTATAAACAGAGTCTGCTGCTTTGCAATGTAAGAATAAACTTTCAGAGTCTTTAGCTTATTGTCTAGATCCAATAAATAATACTTAACACTCGATGTCTGTTCGGCTAATGTTGCTCCATCAGTAGTAGTCCACGATGAGTATGTAATATCAGAAATACAGGAATCATCTAATTGTTTACGTATTAGAGATATCATTTTCTCAGTTCCTGGACATTTATTACACTTGTCGATGTAACAGTCAGAAGTTGGATTAGAACAAACCATTCTTTCTATACAATCTTTATAATTAGAAAAAGGAGTACTTGCATTTTCAGACAATTGCTTCAGGTTTATGGCATCTAACATAAGATTAATATTTTGATGGATAGTACATACGCTTAGCGAATGCGTTCCAGATGCACCAGGAAGAATGCAATATTTTGGTCTGAGAAATGCAAATTTACTAAAAGTAATTTGGATTTTCGGGTGAGTCTCTTTAAAACAAGAATAGAGTTCTTGCATATTCAATAATAATAGACGTTTACTTTTTTCTTCTCTTGTGCCATCTTTATTTTTTACGGAAACAACGTCTTTCTTTGATTACATGATTCGACTGTACATATCGTTATTGTAAAATTCTTCAATATTTTTCACAGTTTCCTGGAAAAAACTGCAACCCGCTTTCGCAACAGTTTCACTTAAAACTCCATTCATCGACTTCAGCCATTTAGACTTTTCAACCAAATATCTTGAAGCATTAAACTCCTTACCAATCTTTCTCGTGCATCATGGACTTGGAGAGGATCGTTCCTGTCCAAACTTGCAAATTTAGTTTTAAGCCCATCTAGCATTTCCTCTAAATCAATTTCTCTTTGGGATCGAACTTCTGATTCCGGGGACGCTCTAGAATCAAGGTTTTCTTCATCATTGGATATACGAGAATCATCATTACACGAATCATCAGAATCACCTATATTGGCTTGAATAGATTCATCCTTATCATTTAAATTTAAATTACAAGCCTTTTTTCGACAAGCAGCACAAATTCTAGAGTCGGGATGTAAATTAGGGGATTGTTTTATTAGACCACTAGAAACCCTACGGAGATCTTTTCCATAATGACTCTTTTCACCGGGTTTCCTAAACAAATCCACGCATCTATCTGTTTTAAACTTATCGCACATCTTGATCAATATATTAATAAATATCCGAAGAAATAGCACCCAATATCTAAAAAAACATTATTCTAAAAAGGACTGTCGCTACTGATTTGAGAATAAAGGACCACAGAAATTTGTGGAAAATAGATCAACTATCCTAAAAAGGACTGTTGAATATAATCCACCAATTTTCGTTATCGAACCTGAAAATAAATCTCAATAACTATCCCAAAAAACAGTGCTATTGAGAGTAGCTTGAGGTTGAAGAGCACCCAAGATCTCAAAGAATATCGACTATCCAGAAAAAGACTGTCGCTACTGATTTGAGAATAATGGGCCACAAAAATTTATGGAAAATAGATCAACTATCCTAAAAACGAGTGTTGTATATAATCCACCAATTTTCGTTATTGAACCTGAAAATAAATCTCAGTAACTATCCCAAAAAGAACTGCTATTGAGAGTAAGCCGATATTGAAGAGCGCCCAAGATCTAAAAAAAAATCGACTATCCTGAAAAGGACTATCGCTACTGATTTGAGAATAAAGGACCACAAAAATTTATGGAAAATAGATCAACTATCCTAAAAAGGAGTGTTGAATATAAACCACCAATTTTCAAGTAAGGTACTGGGAAATGAGATCCACAGGGCGAACCAAAATTAGTAAATGTAGAGATCTAAGAATAATCTTTCAAAAATCTATCCATAATTAAAAAGGTATTTTGTATTTCTTAAATCTAACCTCAGTTCTGTGTTAAGTGAATATAAATATTTTTTGACCATAAATATATTTTAATACCAAATTTTGGATAAATGAATCGACGATAAATAAGTAATTGTGCCATCTTGGATCCGTCATCTTGAATTTGAAACCTGAACTCAAATTCGTTATCAGAGACATCAAAAAATTCCGTTTACAAAATTTTTTAAAAATCAGCCAATAATAAGAAAATATCTGCACACCATTTTGGTTCAGCAATCTGGAATTTGAAATTAAGGTCTGCCATTTTGGATCAGACATCTTGAATTTGAAATTCGAATTCGGAATCGTAATCAGTGATCCCAAAAATCACAACATACAGAATTTAGTAGAAATCGGTCAACATTAAAAAATACTATCCGCCATGTAGGATCCGCCATCTTGAATTTGAAATCAGACATCAGATTCTTGTTCAGCGACCCCTAAAATACTGTTAATGAGTAATTTGGTCAAAATTATTCAGGAATTATAATTTTTTCGATCATTTTTGACAAAAAAATGAAAATTTTTTGCGATATGCCTCACTTTAGACAGTTTTTTTTGAGGATAGAATTTTTTTTTAAACACCTGACCGTATTAAAAACTAGACTTCTTGAGAAATTTTTTTGTGTGCTCAAAAAAATTTTTTCCCCAAAATTGAAATGGGCTTAGGGGGTGGCTGATTTGAAAAAGAATTCCATATATATATATATATAATTTTTTACTTGCTCACGTAAAAAATTGAGCAAGTAAAAAATTTAAAAACTCTGAAACTTTAAGAAAATGATGTATTTTATAGCCAAAATATGTAAAAAAAATTCGAAGCCTTACCTCTATTGGTTCAGGATTTATGCCCAGCTGCAAAACATGATTATTTGCATAATTTTCATTTTTCTTAAAATGTATCTATTTTTATCTCAAGAACTGTAAAAGATAAAGTACTTTAGTTCGTGTGTTTTGGAAAGAGATTTTGATGTAAATCTGGTAGTATTTTCTGCATCACCAAAAGTGATGATTTTGATTTGTCCTAATTTCTGCCAAGACACCAATGAAATTTTAGGCTGAGCGCCACAAGCAATTTTGTTCAAAAAAACTTAAATTATAGTTTTAGATCTATATTTTAAGATTTAATAAGATTCAGAGTGGTAGTATAATTCAGTTACGAGAAAAAATAAATGAAATTAGCTTATTTTACCAAAGTTGAATCTTATGGGATTTAACATGTAAATTTGTTTCTCATAAAATACGCCAACTATTTTTATTTTATTCTCGTAACTGAGTTATAGTACCTATCTAAATCTTGTTTTATCTTAAAATATATATCTAAAACTATCATTGAAATTTTTTTCAACAATATTGCTTGTTGCATTCAACTTGAAACTTCATCGGTGTCTTGGTAGAAATTTTGATCTATCAAAATCATCAAATTTGGTAATGCAAAAAACACTAACATACTCTGCATCAAATTCTCTTTCCAAAACACATTGACTAAAGTATTTCATATTTTTTAGTTCTCGAGATAAAAATACACACATTTTAATAAAAATGAAAATAATGCAAATAATCATGTTTTTCAGCTTGGCATAAATCCTGAACCAATAAAGGTCAGGGGTTGAAATTTTTTTTACATATTTTGGCTATGAAATACCTCATTTTCTTAAAGTTTAGGAATAATAAAATTTTTCACTTGCTTACTTGACGCGAAATCACCCATATGTATATGTGTATACACACGCATATAAACACACTCAAATATTCTAACTCATTGAAAAACATATGCGGTTACTGCTGCGCATAAGAGAATTGCGCAGGCGAAGCATGACCTCAGCATTCTGCGCTTTTCGGTCAGGTCGACGACGCCGAAATTTGTTAGCCTCTCAGTGGAGAAGAGGTACTGACGTACATCACCTTCACACCCAATACGCGAGGTTATAAATACGTCGCACACAACTTTTCGTGGCCTTTTGTTTCATTAGAAGTGCGAAGGTGACCGTCAACCATTCTTGCCTGGCAAGTGACGGGGAGATCTGGAGCCGCGACACCGTCATCGAACAGCCGGCCGAAGTTTCAGGCGTAAGCAGCTCAAGCTCATCGACAAAAACTTATGTAAGTGCCCAAATACTGGTCTCAAGAAGTCAATATAAGTTCGATCTTAGAACCCTCGAATGTACGTTTTCTTTCTTGGCAGGAGGTAATTGGTGATTAAATACAGTTGCTACATCGCCATGCGACTACAGCATCTAGTGTAAGTACTCTAAGTACTCTGTAAGTATTAAAGTTATGACTATTTATTAATACTATGAAATACGTGAGCGTATGGTTAGTATGCTGTAGCGAGCTAAAATAAATACAATAACTTAACGATTCGGATGTCCGTCTGAAGGCGCAAATACCGCCGACTAAAGGTAGGAGCATACAGGAGAGATACCATCATCCTGCTAGAAAATGATGAACCTATAGAAACAATTGAAGAGCCCCCGTCGATACGAATTTTGGCGGCTGCCAACATAAATTTATGAGACGTCACAACCGCCAAAGAATCATAAACACATGCTTCATCAACATCCACGTACAGAAAAAGGAAGAAAAAATAAAAAGGGTCCGAAAAAGCCGAGGGAGCGAATAAAATGAAAAGAGATGAAAAAGAAAGCAAATAGACATGAACGATCAGCCTGGATTAATATTCGAGCCACTTTTAGGCACCCAATGTGATAAGTGCGTCAGAGATTAATTTTACGGCCAGGATTCCAGAGAAATAAGATGGAGACCATGCATCGAATGCCACCACTAATGGAACAGAACGTGGTGTGTAAAGATACTGCCATTTGTTTGCAAAACTTGCAAACAAAAGCAACCTTCGACATCCCACGAAAAGTATTTGCGACTACGGAAACCGCCTTCGCTACATCAGCTGCATCGTGAACAGATCAAATCAGCAAGCTAGATAAATTAATACATTAAGATTCAATCATTAATTAGTTATCATTATATATACTTCCAATGCTGCTGCAGATTGTCGAGAGCGGCAATCGACCGGGGGGAGAGGTGGGGGGGGGGGGGGGGTGACATCTTATATCACCAGCGCATCCCTCTAATATAAAATATAATAATAAAATGTTTTATGTATGGACGTGCATGTCTATATACGTATGAGTCAGGCCAACCAAAATGAACAAATCAGTGCGCATCAAGTTCTCAGTTTACTCTGCCGGATTATTGTATGAAAGTATATATAAGAAAAAGATCTCAAAACAAGTTTCAGCCCCTAAGGTCCCATGTGTAACCTATGGATGATCTATGTAGAATGGACCTAGTAGAATGTTTTGAATTTTCGAAAATGGACATAAAATAGTTATTTTCAAAAAATTCTAGAGAACGACCAACCGCACTACTTTGAACGTACTCAAAACGAGTTTCTTCTTCTTTTTATAATGTTTAAGGAAAGATTACACAGGACCACAATATGAAATCGGGGCGGAGCATTTCTGATCTCAATTGATCTTTATGGTTTTGGGATCGCTGATCACGACGCCGGTGTCTATATGACCCAGCACATCTAGTTCAAGGTCAAATGAAGGTCAAACCCCTTAAATCGATCGATATGATTTTTTTGACCCCGGATTCTGAATGAACGGAAAATTCAACATCTAGATACGCTTTGACCTTTTCGTCAAAGTGACCCTTAGAGGTACAAATCCTAAACCCTCAAACCCGAAAATCATAAAACCCATACACATAAACCTCAATTTCCTAAAGCCACAAATCTCGAAGCCACAAAAACCGTGCTATAAACCCACAAAGTACCAAAATTATATAACGTTAGAAACATAAACCCCAAACCGGGTTTGTGGGTTTGAAAGTTTCGGGTTAGGGAGTTTGGAGTTCATGGGTATAGGTTTATGGATTTGGGGTTTGGAGTTTACGGTTAGGGGGTTTGGGGTTTGTAGGCTAAAGTTTGGAAGTTTGTGGGATGGGTTTACGGATTTTTGTTTTAAGGCTATTTAAATAAGTCGAGTTTGATATATAAAGGTGAAAGGATTACATAATGACTAGAAATGAGTAGAAATGAGAGCCTCTTTAACAATATTCATAAATCCTAGAGTTCCCAGATTTTAAATACCCTTTTAAATCTTGCCTGAGTGGCCACACTTTTTTACTTGATGTTGATCTCGAGCATGACTGGTATATTTACAAAAAAACTAGATACTTTGTGCCACTTTGGTGACCTAATAAAATACAGGTTATTTTCAAATCTCAATTTAATTGCCAATTTTAAATATATATCGAATTTTAATTTTTCAAACTGAAAATGAAAACTATTGTATTTCTGTTTAAAGAATACTGAATGGCCAACCGGTAGAGGATACACATGTCCATTCTGAAGCAAGACAGCTTTAAAAGTCCTTGCTGATGAATCGATAAATAGTCGCCAGTCACTAGATTTCATACATTCAATACATCCAGATTCATTTATGCGTCCTGCAACAGAATTCAAAGGAACCAAACCAAACCCTTTGCTTTTGAGAAAAAATTCCGAAATGGACGATCTCGATCACAATAAAAACTGACTTTAGTACCTGGAACTAAACAATTCTTTTCTTCTAATCTTGAAGCTGAGAGTTCGCAAATCTCTTTCGGAAGACCTGCGTCCCCAACCAAGTCTCTTAGCTGATCTTGATTAAAACGGTGAATTTTATCTACGTGATTATAGCTTAAACTTAGTTTAGTGTTCAATAACAGTTCATCAACGAATTCAAATACATGGACGAAATCATAGCTCACGAAGACTAATACAAAGGTGGTCTAGCCCACCCTAAACCCATAAACCCTAAACCCATGAACCCTAAACCCATGAACCCTAAACCCATGAACCCTAAACCCATGAACCCTAAACCCATGAACCCTAAACCCATGAACCCTAAACCCATGAACCCTAAACCCATGAACCCTAAACCCATGAACCCTAAACCCATGAACCCTAAACCCATGAACCCTAAACCCATGAACCCTAAACCCATGAACCCTAAACCCATGAACCCTAAACCCATGAACCCTAAACCCATGAACCCTAAACCCATGAACCCTAAACCCATGAACCCTAAACCCATGAACCCTAAACCCATGAACCCTAAACCCATGAACCCTAAACCCATGAACCCTAAACCCATGAACCCTAAACCCATGAACCCTAAACCCATGAACCCTAAACCCATGAACCCTAAACCCATGAACCCTAAACCCATGAACCCTAAACCCATGAACCCTAAACCCATGAACCCTAAACCCATGAACCCTAAACCCATGAACCCTAAACCCATGAACCCTAAACCCATGAACCCTAAACCCATGAACCCTAAACCCATGAACCCTAAACCCATGAACCCTAAACCCATGAACCCTAAACCCATGAACCCTAAACCCATGAACCCTAAACCCATGAACCCTAAACCCATGAACCCTAAACCCATGAACCCTAAACCCATGAACCCTAAACCCATGAACCCTAAACCCATGAACCCTAAACCCATGAACCCTAAACCCATGAACCCTAAACCCATGAACCCTAAACCCATGAACCCTAAACCCATGAACCCTAAACCCATGAACCCTAAACCCATGAACCCTAAACCCATGAACCCTAAACCCATGAACCCTAAACCCATGAACCCTAAACCCATGAACCCTAAACCCATGAACCCTAAACCCATGAACCCTAAACCCATGAACCCTAAACCCATGAACCCTAAACCCATGAACCCTAAACCCATGAACCCTAAACCCATGAACCCTAAACCCATGAACCCTAAACCCATGAACCCTAAACCCATGAACCCTAAACCCATGAACCCTAAACCCATGAACCCTAAACCCATGAACCCTAAACCCATGAACCCTAAACCCATGAACCCTAAACCCATGAACCCTAAACCCATGAACCCTAAACCCATGAACCCTAAACCCATGAACCCTAAACCCATGAACCCTAAACCCATGAACCCTAAACCCATGAACCCTAAACCCATGAACCCTAAACCCATGAACCCTAAACCCATGAACCCTAAACCCATGAACCCTAAACCCATGAACCCTAAACCCATGAACCCTAAACCCATGAACCCTAAACCCATGAACCCTAAACCCATGAACCCTAAACCCATGAACCCTAAACCCATGAACCCTAAACCCATGAACCCTAAACCCATGAACCCTAAACCCATGAACCCTAAACCCATGAACCCTAAACCCATGAACCCTAAACCCATGAACCCTAAACCCATGAACCCTAAACCCATGAACCCTAAACCCATGAACCCTAAACCCATGAACCCTAAACCCATGAACCCTAAACCCATGAACCCTAAACCCATGAACCCTAAACCCATGAACCCTAAACCCATGAACCCTAAACCCATGAACCCTAAACCCATGAACCCTAAACCCATGAACCCTAAACCCATGAACCCTAAACCCATGAACCCTAAACCCATGAACCCTAAACCCATGAACCCTAAACCCATGAACCCTAAACCCATGAACCCTAAACCCATGAACCCTAAACCCATGAACCCTAAACCCATGAACCCTAAACCCATGAACCCTAAACCCATGAACCCTAAACCCATGAACCCTAAACCCATGAACCCTAAACCCATGAACCCTAAACCCATGAACCCTAAACCCATGAACCCTAAACCCATGAACCCTAAACCCATGAACCCTAAACCCATGAACCCTAAACCCATGAACCCTAAACCCATGAACCCTAAACCCATGAACCCTAAACCCATGAACCCTAAACCCATGAACCCTAAACCCATGAACCCTAAACCCATGAACCCTAAACCCATGAACCCTAAACCCATGAACCCTAAACCCATGAACCCTAAACCCATGAACCCTAAACCCATGAACCCTAAACCCATGAACCCTAAACCCATGAACCCTAAACCCATGAACCCTAAACCCATGAACCCTAAACCCATGAACCCTAAACCCATGAACCCTAAACCCATGAACCCTAAACCCATGAACCCTAAACCCATGAACCCTAAACCCATGAACCCTAAACCCATGAACCCTAAACCCATGAACCCTAAACCCATGAACCCTAAACCCATGAACCCTAAACCCATGAACCCTAAACCCATGAACCCTAAACCCATGAACCCTAAACCCATGAACCCTAAACCCATGAACCCTAAACCCATGAACCCTAAACCCATGAACCCTAAACCCATGAACCCTAAACCCATGAACCCTAAACCCATGAACCCTAAACCCATGAACCCTAAACCCATGAACCCTAAACCCATGAACCCTAAACCCATGAACCCTAAACCCATGAACCCTAAACCCATGAACCCTAAACCCATGAACCCTAAACCCATGAACCCTAAACCCATGAACCCTAAACCCATGAACCCTAAACCCATGAACCCTAAACCCATGAACCCTAAACCCATGAACCCTAAACCCATGAACCCTAAACCCATGAACCCTAAACCCATGAACCCTAAACCCATGAACCCTAAACCCATGAACCCTAAACCCATGAACCCTAAACCCATGAACCCTAAACCCATGAACCCTAAACCCATGAACCCTAAACCCATGAACCCTAAACCCATGAACCCTAAACCCATGAACCCTAAACCCATGAACCCTAAACCCATGAACCCTAAACCCATGAACCCTAAACCCATGAACCCTAAACCCATGAACCCTAAACCCATGAACCCTAAACCCATGAACCCTAAACCCATGAACCCTAAACCCATGAACCCTAAACCCATGAACCCTAAACCCATGAACCCTAAACCCATGAACCCTAAACCCATGAACCCTAAACCCATGAACCCTAAACCCATGAACCCTAAACCCATGAACCCTAAACCCATGAACCCTAAACCCATGAACCCTAAACCCATGAACCCTAAACCCATGAACCCTAAACCCATGAACCCTAAACCCATGAACCCTAAACCCATGAACCCTAAACCCATGAACCCTAAACCCATGAACCCTAAACCCATGAACCCTAAACCCATGAACCCTAAACCCATGAACCCTAAACCCATGAACCCTAAACCCATGAACCCTAAACCCATGAACCCTAAACCCATGAACCCTAAACCCATGAACCCTAAACCCATGAACCCTAAACCCATGAACCCTAAACCCATGAACCCTAAACCCATGAACCCTAAACCCATGAACCCTAAACCCATGAACCCTAAACCCATGAACCCTAAACCCATGAACCCTAAACCCATGAACCCTAAACCCATGAACCCTAAACCCATGAACCCTAAACCCATGAACCCTAAACCCATGAACCCTAAACCCATGAACCCTAAACCCATGAACCCTAAACCCATGAACCCTAAACCCATGAACCCTAAACCCATGAACCCTAAACCCATGAACCCTAAACCCATGAACCCTAAACCCATGAACCCTAAACCCATGAACCCTAAACCCATGAACCCTAAACCCATGAACCCTAAACCCATGAACCCTAAACCCATGAACCCTAAACCCATGAACCCTAAACCCATGAACCCTAAACCCATGAACCCTAAACCCATGAACCCTAAACCCATGAACCCTAAACCCATGAACCCTAAACCCATGAACCCTAAACCCATGAACCCTAAACCCATGAACCCTAAACCCATGAACCCTAAACCCATGAACCCTAAACCCATGAACCCTAAACCCATGAACCCTAAACCCATGAACCCTAAACCCATGAACCCTAAACCCATGAACCCTAAACCCATGAACCCTAAACCCATGAACCCTAAACCCATGAACCCTAAACCCATGAACCCTAAACCCATGAACCCTAAACCCATGAACCCTAAACCCATGAACCCTAAACCCATGAACCCTAAACCCATGAACCCTAAACCCATGAACCCTAAACCCATGAACCCTAAACCCATGAACCCTAAACCCATGAACCCTAAACCCATGAACCCTAAACCCATGAACCCTAAACCCATGAACCCTAAACCCATGAACCCTAAACCCATGAACCCTAAACCCATGAACCCTAAACCCATGAACCCTAAACCCATGAACCCTAAACCCATGAACCCTAAACCCATGAACCCTAAACCCATGAACCCTAAACCCATGAACCCTAAACCCATGAACCCTAAACCCATGAACCCTAAACCCATGAACCCTAAACCCATGAACCCTAAACCCATGAACCCTAAACCCATGAACCCTAAACCCATGAACCCTAAACCCATGAACCCTAAACCCATGAACCCTAAACCCATGAACCCTAAACCCATGAACCCTAAACCCATGAACCCTAAACCCATGAACCCTAAACCCATGAACCCTAAACCCATGAACCCTAAACCCATGAACCCTAAACCCATGAACCCTAAACCCATGAACCCTAAACCCATGAACCCTAAACCCATGAACCCTAAACCCATGAACCCTAAACCCATGAACCCTAAACCCATGAACCCTAAACCCATGAACCCTAAACCCATGAACCCTAAACCCATGAACCCTAAACCCATGAACCCTAAACCCATGAACCCTAAACCCATGAACCCTAAACCCATGAACCCTAAACCCATGAACCCTAAACCCATGAACCCTAAACCCATGAACCCTAAACCCATGAACCCTAAACCCATGAACCCTAAACCCATGAACCCTAAACCCATGAACCCTAAACCCATGAACCCTAAACCCATGAACCCTAAACCCATGAACCCTAAACCCATGAACCCTAAACCCATGAACCCTAAACCCATGAACCCTAAACCCATGAACCCTAAACCCATGAACCCTAAACCCATGAACCCTAAACCCATGAACCCTAAACCCATGAACCCTAAACCCATGAACCCTAAACCCATGAACCCTAAACCCATGAACCCTAAACCCATGAACCCTAAACCCATGAACCCTAAACCCATGAACCCTAAACCCATGAACCCTAAACCCATGAACCCTAAACCCATGAACCCTAAACCCATGAACCCTAAACCCATGAACCCTAAACCCATGAACCCTAAACCCATGAACCCTAAACCCATGAACCCTAAACCCATGAACCCTAAACCCATGAACCCTAAACCCATGAACCCTAAACCCATGAACCCTAAACCCATGAACCCTAAACCCATGAACCCTAAACCCATGAACCCTAAACCCATGAACCCTAAACCCATGAACCCTAAACCCATGAACCCTAAACCCATGAACCCTAAACCCATGAACCCTAAACCCATGAACCCTAAACCCATGAACCCTAAACCCATGAACCCTAAACCCATGAACCCTAAACCCATGAACCCTAAACCCATGAACCCTAAACCCATGAACCCTAAACCCATGAACCCTAAACCCATGAACCCTAAACCCATGAACCCTAAACCCATGAACCCTAAACCCATGAACCCTAAACCCATGAACCCTAAACCCATGAACCCTAAACCCATGAACCCTAAACCCATGAACCCTAAACCCATGAACCCTAAACCCATGAACCCTAAACCCATGAACCCTAAACCCATGAACCCTAAACCCATGAACCCTAAACCCATGAACCCTAAACCCATGAACCCTAAACCCATGAACCCTAAACCCATGAACCCTAAACCCATGAACCCTAAACCCATGAACCCTAAACCCATGAACCCTAAACCCATGAACCCTAAACCCATGAACCCTAAACCCATGAACCCTAAACCCATGAACCCTAAACCCATGAACCCTAAACCCATGAACCCTAAACCCATGAACCCTAAACCCATGAACCCTAAACCCATGAACCCTAAACCCATGAACCCTAAACCCATGAACCCTAAACCCATGAACCCTAAACCCATGAACCCTAAACCCATGAACCCTAAACCCATGAACCCTAAACCCATGAACCCTAAACCCATGAACCCTAAACCCATGAACCCTAAACCCATGAACCCTAAACCCATGAACCCTAAACCCATGAACCCTAAACCCATGAACCCTAAACCCATGAACCCTAAACCCATGAACCCTAAACCCATGAACCCTAAACCCATGAACCCTAAACCCATGAACCCTAAACCCATGAACCCTAAACCCATGAACCCTAAACCCATGAACCCTAAACCCATGAACCCTAAACCCATGAACCCTAAACCCATGAACCCTAAACCCATGAACCCTAAACCCATGAACCCTAAACCCATGAACCCTAAACCCATGAACCCTAAACCCATGAACCCTAAACCCATGAACCCTAAACCCATGAACCCTAAACCCATGAACCCTAAACCCATGAACCCTAAACCCATGAACCCTAAACCCATGAACCCTAAACCCATGAACCCTAAACCCATGAACCCTAAACCCATGAACCCTAAACCCATGAACCCTAAACCCATGAACCCTAAACCCATGAACCCTAAACCCATGAACCCCAAACCCATGAACCCCAAACCCATGAACCCCAAACCCATGAACCCCAAACCCATGAACCCCAAACCCATGAACCCCAAACCCATGAACCCCAAACCCATGAACCCCAAACCCATGAACCCCAAACCCATGAACCCCAAACCCATGAACCCCAAACCCATGAACCCCAAACCCATGAACCCCAAACCCATGAACCCCAAACCCATGAACCCCAAACCCATGAACCCCAAACCCATGAACCCCAAACCCATGAACCCCAAACCCATGAACCCCAAACCCATGAACCCCAAACCCATGAACCCCAAACCCATGAACCCCAAACCCATGAACCCCAAACCCATGAACCCCAAACCCATGAACCCCAAACCCATGAACCCCAAACCCATGAACCCCAAACCCATGAACCCCAAACCCATGAACCCCAAACCCATGAACCCCAAACCCATGAACCCCAAACCCATGAACCCCAAACCCATGAACCCCAAACCCATGAACCCCAAACCCATGAACCCCAAACCCATGAACCCCAAACCCATGAACCCCAAACCCATGAACCCCAAACCCATGAACCCCAAACCCATGAACCCCAAACCCATGAACCCCAAACCCATGAACCCCAAACCCATGAACCCCAAACCCATGAACCCCAAACCCATGAACCCCAAACCCATGAACCCCAAACCCATGAACCCCAAACCCATGAACCCCAAACCCATGAACCCCAAACCCATGAACCCCAAACCCATGAACCCCAAACCCATGAACCCCAAACCCATGAACCCCAAACCCATGAACCCCAAACCCATGAACCCCAAACCCATGAACCCCAAACCCATGAACCCCAAACCCATGAACCCCAAACCCATGAACCCCAAACCCATGAACCCCAAACCCATGAACCCCAAACCCATGAACCCCAAACCCATGAACCCCAAACCCATGAACCCCAAACCCATGAACCCCAAACCCATGAACCCCAAACCCATGAACCCCAAACCCATGAACCCCAAACCCATGAACCCCAAACCCATGAACCCCAAACCCATGAACCCCAAACCCATGAACCCCAAACCCATGAACCCCAAACCCATGAACCCCAAACCCATGAACCCCAAACCCATGAACCCCAAACCCATGAACCCCAAACCCATGAACCCCAAACCCATGAACCCCAAACCCATGAACCCCAAACCCATGAACCCCAAACCCATGAACCCCAAACCCATGAACCCCAAACCCATGAACCCCAAACCCATGAACCCCAAACCCATGAACCCCAAACCCATGAACCCCAAACCCATGAACCCCAAACCCATGAACCCCAAACCCATGAACCCCAAACCCATGAACCCCAAACCCATGAACCCCAAACCCATGAACCCCAAACCCATGAACCCCAAACCCATGAACCCCAAACCCATGAACCCCAAACCCATGAACCCCAAACCCATGAACCCCAAACCCATGAACCCCAAACCCATGAACCCCAAACCCATGAACCCCAAACCCATGAACCCCAAACCCATGAACCCCAAACCCATGAACCCCAAACCCATGAACCCCAAACCCATGAACCCCAAACCCATGAACCCCAAACCCATGAACCCCAAACCCATGAACCCCAAACCCATGAACCCCAAACCCATGAACCCCAAACCCATGAACCCCAAACCCATGAACCCCAAACCCATGAACCCCAAACCCATGAACCCCAAACCCATGAACCCCAAACCCATGAACCCCAAACCCATGAACCCCAAACCCATGAACCCCAAATCCATGAACCCCAAACCCATGAACCCCAAACCCATGAACCCCAAACCCATGAACCCCAAACCCATGAACCCCAAACCCATGAACCCCAAACCCATGAACCCCAAACCCATGAACCCCAAACCCATGAACCCCAAACCCATGAACCCCAAACCCATGAACCCCAAACCCATGAACCCCAAACCCATGAACCCCAAACCCATGAACCCCAAACCCATGAACCCTAAACCCATGAACCCTAAACCCATGAACCCCAAACCCATGAACCCTAAACCCATGAACCCTAAACCCATGAACCTTAAACCCATGAATTACTCATTCTATCATTATTTCTTTTCGCCTTCTCGGAGAATGTAGAGAGTTGGACCGGTCGCCTACGCAGTATCTGTTGACGGGACTAGTGACGATTTTATTGCTTATGTATTTGTAATAGATTATTTTCTAAATTTTCAGAATTTCTCTCCGGGCGAAAGCTACATATGCTACGCATTAACATTTTGTATATTTCAGTAAGCATCAGGGAAGTATACATATAGAAAGAGAGAGTAAAAAAGATACGAGAGCAGTTTGAGCGCTATAGCCGCGACACGTCTCGTAGAGTTGGGACAAGACAGGCCTCCACCCATACGATCAGTGTCGCTTCGTTCGTCTCGCACTTCGTTAGCTGCTGCTAATACCGCGCATATTGTTACCGACAACGCTAGCTATCGACACGAATCCTGTGTTGGGATGCGAAAACGATCCTAATTTACCGGCGGACAATTGTTGCGAGGATCAGCGCATAGTGGAGGGCCATCTTCGAGCGAGCAACTACGATGATACCAGGCCAGGATATCATGCTCTGTATGTCAATCTCTCGGTCTCTCTCTTACACGATATATGTGCGAGTCTAAACTTCCTGCTTAATTCCCTCCGCCGCTTCGCGCCATTCGATACCGCGTGATCACCTGTAATTATAAACTGCATATAAAATCCCGTACAAGTACGTTTTTAACTAACGTGTGTTTATTCTTCAAACTCTCCCTTTCATTTGATTGCCGCCGTCTATGGCATCGCAGGACATATACATGCTTCTTGCACGTGCATCGTTGAGTTGCAGTCAGCTTGCATGGACGCCGAAGCGTTTAGCCACAAAACCATCATAATTACTTAATATAATAGTAGTGCCTATAAGTAGGGCAGTGTAATTCCGTAAATCTGCAGTTATAATCTATAATTGATCATTAACTGGATATTATACTAACGTACGAGGGTAGTTCAATAAGTCTTTAGAATGACCAACAGATGGCGCGCGAATCGCTCCAAATCATCTGTTTTCAGTCAGCACCACTCCCGACTATATATGTGGTGCAGGCACAGTCCACATCTTCTGAGTTTACGTGTTTTTATAACCAATTGAAAAAAAAAAATGCTTGTTAAGAAAATAGGAAAAAACGAGTTCAGAGCGGTAATTAAACATTTTCATTTAAAGGGTTTAACTCCATATGAGATAAAAAATGAATTGGACTCAGTTCATGGCACATCTGCCCCTGCCTTAGCAATGGTTTATAACTGGGTAAATGAATTTAAGCGTGGTCGTACATCAATAAGTGACGAACCACGTTCAGGAAGGCCCGTAGAAGCAACTACTCCCGAAATCATCAATAAAATCCACGATATGGTGTTGAAGGATAGAAGATTAAAAGTGCGTGAGTTAGCTGAGGCCACAAGGATATCTATAGGTGCAGTTGTTTCAATTCTACATGAAAAATTAGGCATGAAAAAGCTATCGGCAAGATGGGTGCCGCGTTTGCTCTCAGCTGAGAATAAACGCAATAGAGTGGTCGCCTCTGAGGCTCTTTTGGCGCGCATAAGTCGGAATCCTGAGGAATTTTTTCGTCGATTTGTGACTGTGGATGAAACATGGATACACCACTACACTCCTGAGACAAAGGAACAATCCAAACAGTGGATTTCCACAGGCGAACCAGCTCCAAAGAAGGCAAAGACCGTAAAGTCAGCTGGTAAGGTTATGGCTACAGTTTTTTGGGATGCACGTGGAATTATACTTATTGATTACTTGGAAAAGGGTAAAACAATTACTGGTGAGTATTATGCATCATTATTAGAGCAGCTGAAAGAAGAAATTAAAAAAAAACGACCACATTTGGCGAGAAAAAAAATTCTCTTTCATCACGACAACGCCCGAGTTCACACATGCTTCGTTTCAATGGCTAAAATTGAAGAACTAAAATTCGAATTGGTCGAACACCCACCGTATTCACCAGATTTAGCCCCCAGTGACTTTTTCTTATTTCCAAACTTGAAAAAATGGCTCGGTGGACAGAGATTTACGGACAACGAAGACGTCATTGCCTCTGTAAGTGCTTATTTTGAGGAACTTCCGAAAACGCACTTTTCTGAAGGATTAAAAAAACTTAAAAAGCGATTGACCAAGTGTATAGAGCTCCAAAGAGATTATGTTGAAAAATAAAAAAAAATTTACCCAAAAAAAATTGTTTTTATACTTTATTTTAAAGACTTATTGAACTACCCTCGTAATATATAAGGAAGATTATTCAAGCAGAAACCTATCAAAACGTTCAATGAATGCTTTTAAAATGTGTTAAGTGGACAAGACACCTTTGGACCCTAAAAAAAATGTTTGTGGTGAGTCCATAAAACTTCTTGTAATTAGAAGCAAACATTCTGGAATATTTTTGACTATAAATACTTAATAGTACTTTTAATTTTGCCGTTATAGAACCTTAGAATCTTAATCCTACCCATCAAAATAAATTACCATCGTTAATACTCACACAAACATTTTTTTATTTATAGTATGACGTGCAATAGATCATACACCAAAGTTCCTACAATAAATTGAATATTAATAATTGTAATTTATTGTAATGTGTAGGATCAAGATTTTAAGGTTTTACCATAGCGAAATGAAAACTAATATTAAGTATTTATACTAGAAAAAAAATCGTAATGGTTGCTTTTATTTAAGAATTTTTATGGACTCACAAACAACAGTTTTTTCAGCGTCTAAAAGTATCTTGACCCGACCAGTTAAAAAAACGAAAAAAACAGCTATTTAAAATTGCAAAATAAGTATAGAATAACCGAAATACACAAAACAATAGTATATTGTGCAACTAGGGGAGAGAATGATGTATTTTTAGTGAGGGTGCCCTAAACAAATAAGAGTGCTGAAAATACCTCACCTGAGTCTGAAATAGCTTTTTTTCCCGTGTTACATACCGTATTTTTTTCAATAAAGGCATGACAGGGCCTTCTTTTATGCATGAAAGTTGGGTAGATGATCGCGTATTTAGAGTCGCGCACAACGCAGTTGAAAATTGTCGCATTTATAATTTTTACTCTTAATCGTACAGTTAAAATATTTGCACCTTTTCTTATTTCGATTTTAATTGAAACTCGCGCATGCGCCGTTACGCACTTGTGATTAGCAGCAAACTTCACACTTACGCTCATGAACAAATGTTAAACCTGAAAAATGGGTTCTAAGCTTATTTCTTACATTTTTCGCAATTTTTGAGAAGCGGAGAAAGAAGTTAGTTTTCCCCGCTCCACTTTTTTCCCGTTAAATGAATATTTTTTCACACTTTTTACGAACACGAAAAAAAATGAAAAAAAATTTTCATCCGTTAGTATTATCAAAAAGGGATATTTTAAGATGATAAAATATTTTTTACAATCAAGAACATTTTAACTAGATAACCTCAAAAAAGGCTTTTTTTGTTATGTTTAAAAAAAGCATATGAGTGGAGACCCATATATCCGGTTCTTTTTGCCACTTCAAGCTTTTCAATAAAAGAATTCAAGGTATTTTATGTAGCAAACAAAATGAGACCTGAAACCTTTAAATAAAATTAAAACTCGAGATTATATGAAGGTTTAAAGCACACCTAAAAATCGCGAAAATTAAAAAAAATGCTTTCCATGTTTGTACGATTAGAAATACCCCTTTACAAGTAAATCCTAATTTTATAATTTTTCTCTGAAAGTTCTGGAAAAGACCAGGACTATTTGGCAAATTTTTGAAATAGGCTTAAAAATGGCCAAAAAGAGCCCATTTTGAGACTTCAAATGGCCATACCTCAACTTCTTGGAAATCTTAAGGGCTATAATTTGGTGAAAGTGCTTTTTATTTTAGTAGTACAAGAGCATATATTTTTTTCATAATTTGTCGAAGTTTCGCCTCCACATCAAAAGTCCCCCTTCTAGCTGATTTACCCGTATATATATTTAAATTTTTTAAATTGAACTTATGCATAATATAGCATAGATCTTTTGCATACCAATTAACAATTTTTAATTTATAATAATAAAGTTTATAATACTATAATTGTTGATTAAAATGTTTGATTGGTCAAAATACCGCGTAATACCCAAGAAATAACAAAACAAAATTTTTTTGAAAAAGATAATATAAAAATCAACAAACGTTTTAAAACAAAAACGATGTGATCATTCTTGAAAATTTCTTTTGATTTCAAATTGTCATCAAGAAACGAAAATTATAAGTTTTATTGATAAAAATTTACTGTGTAATACCCGAGATATAATCAATTAAAAACTAACATTAAAATAACCCCGAATATCCCGAAAAATAAAATTTAAATAAATCTACCGTTTTGCAAATTTTCAGCAGGAATAATTACGGTTTACTTAAGTATCATTTGCCATGGAAAATTGATTGTTATACAAAATGATTTTTTTCTATACAAAATAAAAATAAAATGGTTCAAAAATTTGACTAAATATTGTACTTTATGTTACTGATCAACGAAAATTTTATTTATAAATTTCCATAAAATTTTTTCGATATATGCCATTAAAAAAAAAGATATTTCTTTGTTTATGATAAACGATTCCGATTCCGGCCGGATCCAGATAAAATCGTCCCTGTATTGAAGTTTCCTGCTCCGAGAAATCTTTATCATCTTTGATGATTTCTAGGAATGGCTTCGTAGTACAGGAAATTTCTTTTGTGTTTTATTTTGTTCCTTTTTATGGTGATTTTTCTCACATAAAAAGAAATTCAGATAGCAAAGATTTTATGCTTTAGATACGGTTTTATGTTGTCTATTTGAAGGTTGTCCCCTTTCTTCCTTCATTTGTAAAAAAATTAATCATAATGAATTTCAAGTGGTTATAATCTTTTATTAAAATGATATATTTTACTAGTGAGCATTAACGAAAACATAATTTGAAAATAAATGACACATTTTATATACACAAATGGCTTATTTATTTAATCAACTTTTATGATAACCAATATAACATAAAATCATAATTATTCTACAAAACTAATCACGCCGTGCTAGAGCGTACTTCCAACTAATATTTTTCCATTAACAATAATTTTTTTATCTTATTTTTACTATTTTAAATTTATTTTGTTATTTATTTTATATACCATTGTGCAAAAGTGAACAATTGTGGGTAAAAGAATATTTTATAATTGTATTCTACCATTATACATTTGATATTAACTAATAATACACCTCGGATTTATTATGGTTTCCGAATATAATTATTTTAGTAATTTTCGTACACATATAAATACATATTAAATAAATATGCGATGTATTATTATAAGGACATTTTAACGTTTCTATAATTAATTGTTTGTTAATATACTATACATTAACAAAACAAATATAGAATAATTATAAATTACTTTATATTATGTTACAATGTTTGCGTCCCGAATAGAAGACTAATGTAACGGATCGCAAAGTTTTTTTATAAACTGAAGAGTGGGTGGAATTATGGATGTAGCCAATCAAGTGATTCGAACAATAGGTCGCATCTTCTATTCGTGATCTACCTCCGAAAAACGCAGACTTTCGTTGAGGTAGGTCGAGGTAGGAAAAAGCACACACTTCTAGACATTCTCACCGACAGTGTTCTTGTATTCTTGTGTGCCTGAAACCATCTAATATAGTATAGCGAAAGAGATAGAAGTATGTGTCCTCCAATGATAATGCTTTTCAGGTAAGATGGGTCCGCCTACTACACGTGCCGATGTTGTAGGTGCATGAACTGTTCATGGCTACTGTTCTCTAGGTCATGTGTGGCTCCACATGCAGCAAGTCTGTATAATAGAAAATAATATTCAGTGAATTCTTCCCTCACTTTGGAAGATGCAATATTTTTCTCTCATTCTCTAGCTAACATTATCACAGTATAATGTTTGGATTCAGTTGAAAGACATCAATAGCCCCCCGCCCCGTGGTGTATCATCCAATGTCCCACATTAGCTGCTGCAGCGCAAGAGAGAGTGAGAGAGAGAGCGTCAGATTATAGGTGTCATAGACCCGTTGGTCTTATTTCCTTTTACATGAGAATGACTGTCGGGACTTTACTTTTTCGTATTAGTTAAATAGAAGCCATATTCTTCTATTGATGCGTCTTGCACTAGAGTTCCCGCGCGTTATGCCTTGGAAACTATCATCATGATGAATTTATGAATACGAGCATCATTTTCTTGTGTGAGCCTCGATCTCTACGCTAAAATATTTTTTTTCCTCCAAATTTTTATGAAAATTTCATTGTTATTTTGCAATTGTATTCTTCATGTGGCTATATTTTTTAGCATTCTTGCTCAAAAAAACGTATTATTTTACTCGAATTAAGTTGTTCTATAAAATTTTATAATTTATTTAATATAAATAATAAAATAGCATTAAATGACAAAATTTGTCATTTAACGCCTCCGCTCTCAATTGAATGTCGTGAGGTAAAACCTCATACGTTCATCCAATACTAGCTGCTTTTTATTTGTTCACATGAATATTGAATCTTTAAAAGCAATAATGATATAATGATTATACACAGAGAACAGAAAATCCGATCGTGACCATAATATTTCTTACATTGGTTATCAGTGTATAAATGTTTGCAATGTTATTTTATAATATTTTATATCTACGGTAGTTTCCGCTTACGATACAATAGACTCATTGTTATAAGTACCTCGCGTTAACTATAATTTCGAAAAGAATAATGTTTACAATATATATTTTCGTAAAATCAAATAAATCTTTAGTACGAGGGTAGTTCAATAAGTCTTTAGAATAAAGTATAAAAACAATTTTTTTTGGGTAAATTTTTTTTTATTTTTCAACATAATCTCCTTGGAGCTCTATACACTTGGTCAATCGCTTTTTAAGTTTTTTTTAATCCTTCAGAAAAGTGCGTTTTCGGAAGTTCCTCAAAATAAGCACTTACAGAGGCAATGACGTCTTCGTTGTCCGTAAATCTCTGTCCACCGAGCCATTTTTTCAAGTTTGGAAATAAGAAAAAGTCACTGGGGGCTAAATCTGGTGAATACGGTGGGTGTTCGACCAATTCGAATTTTAGTTCTTCAATTTTAGCCATTGAAACGAAGCATGTGTGAACTCGGGCGTTGTCGTGATGAAAGAGAATTTTTTTTCTCGCCAAATGTGGTCGTTTTTTTTTAATTTCTTCTTTCAGCTGCTCTAATAATGATGCATAATACTCACCAGTAATTGTTTTACCCTTTTCCAAGTAGTCAATAAGTATAATTCCACGTGCATCCCAAAAAACTGTAGCCATAACCTTACCAGCTGACTTTACGGTCTTTGCCTTCTTTGGAGCTGGTTCGCCTGTGGAAATCCACTGTTTGGATTGTTCCTTTGTCTCAGGAGTGTAGTGGTGTATCCATGTTTCATCCACAGTCACAAATCGACGAAAAAATTCCTCAGGATTCCGACTTATGCGCGCCAAAAGAGCCTCAGAGGCGACCACTCTATTGCGTTTATTCTCAGCTGAGAGCAAACGCGGCACCCATCTTGCCGATAGCTTTTTCATGCCTAATTTTTCATGTAGAATTGAAACAACTGCACCTATAGATATCCTTGTAGCCTCAGCTAACTCACGCACTTTTAATCTTCTATCCTTCAACACCATATCGTGGATTTTATTGATGATTTCGGGAGTAGTTGCTTCTACGGGCCTTCCTGAACGTGGTTCGTCACTTATTGATGTACGACCACGCTTAAATTCATTTACCCAGTTATAAACCGTTGCTAAGGCAGGGGCAGATGTGCCATGAACTGAGTCCAATTCATTTTTTATCTCGTATGGAGTTAAACCCTTTAAATGAAAATGTTTAATTACCGCTCTGAACTCGTTTTTTTTCATTTTTCTTAACAAGCAATTTTTTTTTTCAATTGGTTATAAAAACACGTAAACTCAGAAGATGTGGACTGTGACTGCACCATATATCTAGTCGGGAGTGGTGCTGACTGAAAACAGATGATTTGGAGCGATTCGCGCGCCATCTGTTGGTCATTCTAAAGACATATTGAACTACCCTCGTATGTATTCTCTAATAAAACATCGCAAACAAACATTTTTTGTTATTTCCAATTTACCATAGAATAAAATATTCTTACGCGTACTTTTATAATTGATACTTTACATTATTTATGATGTTGAACTAACATTACATTAATAATAATCGATTGTTGTGTCCGAATTCACATTTACAAAGTACAGTTCATGCAATATTTGAACTAACATATTAATTATTACATACAACTTTTTCCACATTTCCGTTGCTTTTACCCTCCTTTCTTTGTAACATAAATTTGAAATTTAACATAATACCTATTATATCTTTTTTTTTGGTTCGTAATTGTTCCTGTTTCTAAAATGAAATAATTATATTAACATGAATAATGTTTTCCTGGCATAGAAGCTCAATTTGTAGCTACATATCAGATATAAGTAATTCTTAATTGCATTTTAGTGGAATCTAAAAATAAAGTGTTATCTGAATGTAATAGTTTGACAAGTAAGGTGATTAAAAGCTTCAATGACAGGATAATAATGAAATTATAAATTACTTATATTTACAATTATTTTGTACAAATGTAATACCAACTAAAAAATATGGAATATTGACTTAGTAGAACGTTCACATTAATAATGTAACAATTTCTCTTTTGACTAACTTGAATGTTTCTGATTAAAAATTCTAAAAACATTCAAACACCTCATTCTTTGCAATTTATTCAGTCAGGTATTCATTTGTTCTTTCTAAGTTATGTTCGAATGATATAATTAATATATTTTGACATTAGTATAATTTTTGGTGGAAATGATGTTATGCAATGTTATTTTAAGTTAATTAAGTAACATTAAATGCTTTCAACTTTTCGTAAAAGTACCTGTATATCCATAAATCATTGATTTATGTTATTGAATTCATAAACTTAATTTTCCTTATTATGTGAATGTGTGATATTACATTATCAAAAGTACAACTTTATGTGTCTTGTTTCAAAATTTTGCATTTAATTTTATCTACTTCAAATAATAGAGAAAAGATCACTGCAATGAAATTATTTCTATACTCGAGCTTGATATTTGAATTCTTAAAGCTTATTCTAGTCTCGTCTTTGAAATATTAAGTAAACGTATCGTACAAAGTCTCTCCTGTTCCTCTTGTAACTATATCTTCCTTATATTTCCTTAAATATCAAATGTCTATCAACTTATACATTCTAATCGGAGAGTAATCAGAGTGTAATTTAAAAATTTTTATTTAAAAATCACTTTCTTTATATTTTCCAGTGTCTAACTTTTCATCTTCATGTGATTTAATTTCATTTTAACATTTAAATATCAAATGACCTTATATATTTTCTGTAATTTTCTTCTCTTATACGTTTCTTTCTTTCTTTTCTTAACATTACAGCTATAGTGTTATAATTAATTAAAACTCTTATAATTATTATAACTCGTTTTAATGATATACATTTTTGGTGCTTTTTTGTCATTTTTAAGTTTCATTCAATAAAATTGATTTGACTTATATATTGCTTCTATCACGAATTCAAAATCAAAATTATCCAAACTATTTTGTCGTTCACACCCCGCACAAATAAAACTAATCTAAATATCGCTTTTTTCTCGGTCTGAATAATATATCCAAAGTATTATTTAAGTTATGTTCTAATAAATCAAATTTATATAAAACTTCTTTCCCTTGCGATGGAAAAATACACTTAAATTTATTTAATTGATTGCTCTCTTTGCATCCAGAGTGATCAATTTCCTTCCGATACATCGATATTTTTGCCACCAGACGTTCAAGGTAATCCAAAACACGGCTTAGTTTATAACACTAAAATTAAATTTTTCCGAATACATCGCGTTTTTTGCGAACCGAATAACATTAGTAGCTTTCTTTTCGAATATAAACAGAATATTAGTAGCGAATACTCTGGAATATTTAGTAGTAGGATATTTTTTTTTTTTTTTTTTTTTAATTAACGTCGCCATGTTTGTGCTCTCATGTGGTGCTAATCGACGACGGGGGTCTGCGGTGTGTTTGTAAACAAAGCACATGTAATTTTTACAGAGGTGCTTGTATCAATCGGCAGAGACTAGGATTCGAACCCGGGACGCCGGCGTGGGAATCCGACACTCTACCGACTGAGTTCTAATTAAAATATTTTTAAAATATTAATGGAATATAAGTAGACTCCTGTTATAACATTACTAGAATATTACTATATTCTTGTTATAGTGTTATTATAATATAATCAGAAAATTAGTAGATTTATGTTAAAATATTATTAAAATATCGAAAGAATATAGTCATATTAGTATATTAGGTGAATTACTAATTTTTCTCTTAAATTGTTATAGTAATATTAGAAAATTAGAATATTTATGTTAAAAGGTTATTAAGCTAATAATAGAATATAATTAGGTTCCTATTAGAATATTATTGAAATATTAGCTTTTCATATAATCTTGATTTACAAATTTAACGGAATGTGAAACTTTTCTATAATTACTGAAACGTAAGACCGTGTGATTAAAATTTGTCTTTTTATACTGTATAAGCGGTTGCTTCATCAATTTATTAATTTGTTTCCTATAAATTGAAGGAAATCTTCTTAATACTGTGTAACGAGTCGCGTATAATTCACGGACGAGAGGACGCGAAACGGGCATGAGATGCCATCTCATGCCCACGCGCGGCAATAGGTGGAAATACGAGAGCGGAGAAGGAGCGGGGGGGGGGGGGGCACGCCTGGAGAGAGGAAGAACCACGCCCGCTCGACTTCTCACGCCGTGTGCCTCGGAAAGAAGGATGCTCCACCGTCATCTTGGCAGACGCCACCGAGGACGCCGATTATCAGCCGTTTGTTGGTGGTACGAAGGATAACGAGAGAGAAAGAGAGTGCAGTGCGAGGCTGTGACTGTGGAGTAGAGCGGAGACACTATCCCGTGTGCAGAGCAGCTGCACCGAGAATACAACGAGAGAAAGACGAGAGCATCGTCAGCAGCGGCGCATCGCTCCCTCCTACCGTCGCTCTATTATAATAGATATAAGGGTTAGCCCGCGGCAACCGCGGACGTACATCAGGGCCGCACTACGAATAGTGTGCCGTGCCCTCAAGATATAAGGACTCCGAACAGCCCACGGTAAAATGAGACCGCGCGCGATCACAACCCTCTCCAACTCCGGTGGCGTGTTGACTCCGCTCGACTTACGCGAAGTTTTACTTTTATTGTCTATTTTATATATATGTTAACGTAGTTGTACGAATTTTCAAATTATTTCAGAATATAGTAGTTTTGTTGTTCTTGTTATATCGTTGTGTCATTAATTAACCCGGACCCGCCTGCTTCTCATATCGAGTTAGGCCGACAATCAAAGCTAGATTGCTGTTCGCGTTGCGAAAAGATTAGTCTTCGCGTTCTCGCGCTCCTTCCAGGTCGCGAAAACCAGTGCGTCGAGGAAACTCGGCAGGAAACCGAATCCTCGTGAATTCGGCGTATATGTGGGGAAAGCCTGCACAGCTACATCGGGGTAAGGCTACAGCGGCGAGTCGCCGCGGACCGCCTCAAAGGTAAGAGCTGCGATAAGCCGCGGACACGCGTTGCGTGTGGCGCACACCAGTAGGATATTAGCTCGGCTAATAATTACATTATTATTAATGATTGAGCACCCGTTATAACTGATATTATAATTTTTTCCTATTTTAATGCATGTGCAATATTTAACAATTTGGTATCCGTCTCTAAATTTAACTGCTTTGTTTCAAGAATATTGGAATATTGAGAAATTTCTACAAATACTTTACAAAGAGAAGCTTTAAAATTTTGAATTGTTAATTCTGCAATACGGCAGATTATCAAAGTCAATAATAATATTACTGTTAACGAAAGTCTCTTTAAAACATTATTAATTTTTAGAAATAAATTTTCCATGATATCCGCTTTCCTAATATGTTATTTTCTCGTACATTCTGATAGTTCATCTGTTCTCTTATACTTTGCAAATGTCTTGAATTCATTATTCGATTCTTTTCCGCTATATCAAATATGATATTCCTACATGATTTATTTATACCTATTATTTTTGGAAAATAATTGTCTAAATTAGTCTCATACAAGTCCCTATACAGTATAATTAAATGATTTGTTAAGGTTTCGTAAATGTAAATATTATCAATATAATATTTGTTACAAATTATTTGTATTTCAGTTATATGTAAATTCTGATCATATGTATGTCGGCTTCTAAATATGTTTTTATCCGGTAAATATGTTAAAGTATTTCTGTAAGTTACATTCATATAAATTCATACTATTCTACAAATAATTATGATTTCTAGTCTTACTACTTATAATATGAAGGAGTACGTAGATTCCTATTAACTTAGTTTTTAAGAGTATAATGATACAAATTGCATAACTTATTCTTTTGACTGTATTCAAATCGTAATAGATCTCATGACTTTTAGATGCTCTAAATTCATTAAAACCAACAAAATAAATATCATCATTATTACATTCCAAATTTTTGAAACCATTGTCCTTTGATATCTTAGCTACAAATACTAAAAAGCTTTATTTAAGTCGAAATGCTTATTTTCTTACATTTCAAATTTTAAAATTTATAACATATTTCGTATGATATTAAATTGCCTCATTGCCCTCCGGTATGTTATCTATTATTATAATATTTTATGAAAGATATGTAAACTATTATTTAAATTTAAAGTAGAAATCAACAGTAGTTAAGTTCAAGGTATACATAAATAATTTTTTACTTTCTTCAGGGTGACAATCATTATCGCTTCCCTAAAATTAGTATTTTGTAGTATACAAACACTTTTTATGTACTCTCGATCATCTCTTGAGAAATATTTATGGTCGTTAAGAATCGAAAATTTATGTTGAGATAACTGAAGATAGTTATCGTCATAATTAATTTTTGCTTTTGTATTGTGGAAGAATTCACGTCTTAAAATACCCGCTTCTACGATTGAGAAATCAGAATTTGCAACATGTAATTTGATTACATTGTTTTTGAGTATTACGAAAATCTTGCCTAATTTTAAAATTGGATCAGACAATATACATTGTATCGCAAGAATCTCGTTTAAATTTATATGCATAAAAATCGAATTATCCGAAATTTTTATCAAGCTGAATTTTGAATCCGTAATATTAATGTTAACCACGGGTGAACTATTTATTTGATCAAAATCTATTGTTGTTAGGATTGTATTTTCAAAGTACTCGGGCAGTGACTTACTCCCATGTCCTTTATACCCGCCGTATAATAATTTTATTAATTCGAATAATCAGTGTTATTTTTTTTTTCAATATGTTACGACACATATTCACTAATTCAAAAAAAATTGAATTTTAATGTTTGGTAAGAAGTTAATATCCTTAGGTATTTCCATATAAATTTCACTGTCGATTGTCTGATTCAGAAAAACTGTTTGGTAGAAAATGTATATTGGCTGCTCAATTGCTTTTTATATTCTTGGGCGTCCTCTTTTCTGTTTTTCTCGCCACAATCTTCTAACGGATTTATCCAATCTTTAATACTACTTTTGTTGTATTTAGCACCAAAAACTAATTTTTCATTAAGGGGTCTACCCAATTTTTTTAAAGTAAATTTTCTAACTGTATTTTTGTGCGACCTTGACTTTACTACCTGAGCGCGTTGATCTGCGATTTTTCGTTAAAAAAAAATTTAACCGCGTTTTTCTCGAAACAAAGTTTTACGACGCCTTGTTGATAAAATCTCCGAAACTACTGAACCGATCCTTATGAAATTTGAACCACACATTCTTTACGACTATAGCTATAGCGCATACCAAGGACTATTTTAAATTTTGATTTTAACTATTTTTTTTTGCCAAGAACGGTAAAAAAACACGTTTTTCTTTTGAATATTATCGAAAAATGTCCGCTATTTTGTTATTATTGCATAAATAAAAAATCGTATGATATGCGCTATAGCCATTAACATATTGAATCTAAAACCGTTTGAGTTTTCTGTTGCAGATAATCCATCTTTGAGATTTCATCGACAGCACAGACCTACCATTTTTAGGGCATTTTTTATAACCATATTCGTGTATAAAAAGCGACTAAAATAAATAAAAATAACAACTTTCATATCAATAACTATAATATAAATCTATCAAAAAAATTCATGAAAATAGCCTTTTTTTGAACATCTAAATTGGGCAGACCCCTTAAGGGGGCAGGCCTGGGTTAAAATCTAAAAAAATAAAATTGCAGTTTTATTTATACAAAATTTTTTGGATGTGATTTAAAATGTGAGAAGTTTTTTTTATCAAAAGTAGGTAAAAAGACAAAGATTTTCACCGCTTAAAAACTCAAATATCTTGAATCTGTGGCTTGTACCAAGACAGTATCCAGCCATCGCTATAGTCTGAAAATTTTAGAGAATGTTTCTCATATATTTCCTCACAATATGAGCGCAGCACATTATTAACAAAGTCTATGTAGTAATAATTAAAAATATAAACCCTTAAATAATTAAATATTTTAATTAAATTTGAGGTTATATATTTTTAATACTTGCTATATAGACTTTTTTTATAATCTGCTGCGCTCATATTGTGAGGAAACATGTCAGAAACATCCTCTAAAATTTTTAGCTTATATCCTTAGCTGGATGTTTAAAAAGTCTACGAGGCAGACCTAAAAATAATAAAAAACATTATTTTGATATAATTGCATTTAAAGTTTGAAAACACAATAATCACATACAAACAATACTCACCTAAAGAAAAAAGTAGGAATGCTTTGTATTTTCTTGTTATATATTTCATTAATATATTTCACACTATTGCTTAGACAAACATATGTGATACGTCAATGATATGATCTCATGATAGCGCTGAAGAAAAAATTTGTTAATAACAGTGTCTCATTCTTATCAGTAAGAATAATGAATACAATATTTATCTTTTTTCGTCATAAAAGATAAGTATATTTTGAATTCTTATAGACGTAGCTGGTAGTTATTTTCCAGCTGAGAAGTTGGTTTCCTTGGTTAGCTAAAAACTAAATGAATAAAAATTTAATTTTGAAGTATTTTTTCAAAAAGATTATTATTTATTAATCATTCTGAAATTGGAGAAAATTATAGTTCTTAATATGCACCTGGTGCATAAGATGAATTATCTGGTAATCGCAGTTGAGCTTGTCTCCTTGATCGTCGAGCCTCTATTGTGCCGGAGAGTGTTTTCTCTCAGCATGGTAAACCTTTTGCTCGTCAGTTGTATTCACCCAATTCATGCAAGAGAGTCCAGGAATAATAACAAGTTCTTCCATAATCTTCAAATAGCTGGTTCGTCCATCATTAAAAAGTGACACTGCGATGTTTACTCCGATTTTCAAAACTGTTATATCACTAAATGATGTCTTGGGAACGAGCTTCCACACTGAGTTGTTAAAGCTCTCGTTGCTGTTCTGTGTGTGACCACCAAGACATCTCTTTAGTAGCTGAGGTTCTGTCAGATCTTCATAAATAGGTTCGATTTTCTTCATTATAGCAGGTGGAATACTACTTTTGTGTTTAAATTTCTTGAGTTTCTTGTTTGCCTTTACCTTCTGCCATTGACACCAACTGTTAGCTCCTTTTGGACACAGATCATGTTGACGATCAAGATCCATTGATATTCTATGGTAATACGTGGCCCAAATTGCATTTGACATACTTTGAATGCAGTCTTTGTGGGATCTTATCGCATTACTATAATATATTGTCAGCTGACCTATAACCTGATCTGTTAGTCTTCCTTTTCCTCCAATAGATTTTCCATCCTCAAGTTTCTGTCTACCTAAAGATTTTTTCAAATTTTGAAGCCTCGTTCCCATCCTCTTTTGTACATGGCCAACGCATTCCTTCTTCTTAACAATAAGTTCATTGGCATATGGCTTAGCATTTAGTACTGCATTATACAGTTTCGAATCACCATCACCAATATACTATGAGTACATAGCACCATGTTTTTCAAGAGAACGCTAAAAAATTTCCACAATACCGTCTACCTCCATTTTTCCAGCGTTGCCTTGATGATTTGACGTACACTGAGTTTGATGCTTTTCAATCCATTCTTCATAAGCTTGTGTGTCTTCTTTTCCTTCCCATAAAGAGCAACTCTTACAAAATTTTTTTTTATAGAAACATCAAGCACTTTTCCGGTAGAATTGCCTATTACACTAGAAACACCTTAGAGTGAGAAAAAACCTCTTTTTCTCCAAGAAGAATCTCCGGACACAGAAATTCCAGCACTATCTGAAGGTAAGATATTCATTTCTTCTATCGCACCATTACTCATGGAGCCTTTAGCAATCACTTCACACGCTTCACTTAATTAATCGTTGATATTGTCAAAATTGCTGTGCAACATTGTCTGTGACAAATCCTAAATTTCACAAAATGTTGAAAGTCTAGTATGTCCATGACCAAGAGCCCTTATAGCCAAAACAGATCTTGTATTAACTATATATGCATTACTTTATTTGACAATGAATCTACTTGAATTAATTGATGCAATTTTCGGATTTGCAGTTTTCCATGACGTATCTAGCAACATGCAATTTTTTGCAGTTCAGGAAATAGGATGTCAATGTCGATAATTCTATTCCTGATTCCACTGCCTTCATTTAAAATGTCCTGAATTTTTCTACTGGAAGTTGAATTTCTTGGCTTCTTTGGAGGAGGACCATCTTCTTTTCTTTCATAAAAAATCTTCTTTCTTTTTGTTGGTCGTCCTCAAGTAAGTTTACCAGGGCCAACCGATACTCTACCTTGAACATCCCTTGGTCTGGCACTCGAAGGCATTACACTTACACTTATACTGATTTGACACAAAAAATATATAAATATTTATACACAACCCACCATAAACAACTTTTCTTACACTTTTTATAAAAAAAAAACACTTATGCTCTTTAACACTTATACATACTTATATAATTATTCACTTACATACTTATATACTTATACGGTATTACACAATAATTATAAAGCCTTGAACAAGGCTGGTGAATGTAGGTTATAATTTAAAAATAATGTACAATATTTTTATACAAAAATAGCACAGATATTTTGAGAGGTTAATCTCAAAGTAAACAACATTAAAGAGCATTCACAACGTTCATACAGAAGTTGCGGATAGAGCATATCGGCGTTCTGGTCAGATATTGGTCGAAAGACAGTTCCAGAGGATCATTCCGGACTAACTTAGTGCATTGGCATTGAAACGATACCTAAGTGCCAAAAATCCCATGTAAATTTCATCTGGTGGAGAAATTTCAAAACAGAGAGAGAGTATAGTTTTTCAGTCAATTTCGCTATATATAGGTATACTGCACGTGTTACTCTCTGACACGTTCGAATTTTATGGAATATATATATATAAATAGACTCTTTGAATTTTTAATTATATAAACTTATTTAAATAGCATTTTTTACATAAAATTCACTAAATTAAAAAAATAGCTACTTTGAAATTTTAGCTATAATTCTGTAACAAAACTTAATATCATAAAATGGGTTGCAGGAGCTTATTGTACAAGAAATTTGTTATCAAAATATACAATAATAAAAAATTATTTTTTGACTTTTTAACCCAGGCCTGCCCCCTTAAATCGGACATCTCTACTTTCATAGTATTTCCCTTCTTCCGGTTTCAAAAATAAATATTCCGTTGGTCTATGACCAATCAATATAACTCGCTTTCCAAGCTGATCAAACTTAGGTCCAGTTTTTCTCTGTATTTCGATATATGCAGTGCAACCAAAACGTTTTAACTGCTCTAAGTTAAGTTTTACGTCTGGATTAAATTTTTGCAATGGAGTTCTATTATAATAATAAACGGTTGTATTTAAAGCTAAATCTCACATGATCCCAGGTAGGCGTGTATCATACATTAGAGCTCTAGTCTTTTTCTGAATTGTCTGATTAAAGTGCTCAGCAACACTATTATGCTCACGTGTGCCAGGGCTAGCCATTTTTAATTCCGCTTCAAACTTGTCAAGAACATCCAGTGTTCGTTGTTTTGTCCGCTTTTCTTGGACTCGTTTCGAGCTGCTTCCCACTACACAATGTAATCTTTGAGTTGGTCTATTGTCAACATATTGCCTGTGGTACATTTACTCAGAGATTGAATGTCTCTGACGTGGGGAAGATTTGCAACGATAGCTTCAAAGAAAGCATCCCTTGTTTCGATTTCGGACAAATCAGGTGTATTAGGTAATTTGTTATATAATTGAACTATATTATCAAACTTATACCATAAGGTAGAAGCCATCTATTTACTTGGATTATACATAATACTATGTAAATGATTTCTCAAACGGGCAGTAGTCAAATTAGTTTCATTTTCTTTTATGTGTTTGATTTTATCGAGCAATTTGACTGGATCACGAATTTTGATGACTTTAGAATGATACGATATGTCAATTCTATTGATAATAATGTCACGAACTCGAAATTTATTCTTTTAACTAACTTTTCCATATTTAAATTTCGAGCTGGTTCGACTGTCGAGTCTATGACATACAATAGATCACAAATGGTCAATTAGGAAGTTAAATAGTCCATAAAAGAATCCATATCTAAGTTAGGGGTTAATTTATATTCTCTACGTAAAACATTGTCGCGATTAGTTACTTATATCTGAATTTTATCTTGAACGTTCGTAGATTTCTTGTTTGAATCGGACTTAATTAGTTCTTCTTAAACTAATTTAGCTATGTACTCTCTACTCACGATCTCAGATAGATCACTTTGATCTAAAGTATTCTTAAAAGTCAATCTTATTACCGGATTCGATACATGTACTCAAACTGATCTGTTACCATCATCCTCATCCTCTCAGTGATCCTCCTGCTCCACTCATTTATTCACCTTTCTTTCTATCCAGGTTAGTCTATCATTTATAGAGTGTCTAAAGTCCATGAATAATTTGGCAACATGATCCATATTTTCATCGGCTTCTTTTGCCAATTCTTTGAGCTCTTTTTTGAAATTTCTTCCTGAACTCAGCATTATCTGTATCTAGCTTTTCAAACTTTTTGGTCATATCTGGAAGAATGTCAGAGTTATTTGAGGAATTGGAAGATTTATCATTTTCTTTAAAATTTTCTATTTGATCTAACTTATTTGTCCCCTACCTTTGACGGAATCTAGACAGATCCAAATTCAGTTTTACTTTATTGTTTGATTGAATAACTAGGGTGGATTTACCTTGCATCTGTAACCCAAGTGCAGCATTCAAGCTTTTGTCTAACTTAAAATGAGGACTATCAGACTGAGCAGCCGGCTCACCGTCAAGCTTGTTTTTCACAACATCATCAAGCTTAGAAGACCAAGCTTGCGTTGAGGCCACCTCTCCGATCTGCATTCTTCGAATTTCCCTCCCGACTGAACTCAATGTTTCCTCCTCGATGGTTGATGAGTCTATAATTAATTTTATAAGTAAGCAACTAATCTTTAACGAACAACAATCAAAGAATAGTTCTCGCACAGATGGCTATAATGCCAAAGGCAAATGTTTAGTTAACGAACAACAATTAAAAGTGCAATGCTACTGCCTGACTTGTCTCATAACAATATGTAATATAACAACACACACAATACAGCAGCAACAACATACACTACACTATATGTACTGTCCAACACTACAATTTGGATCTAATTTATATATACAACGAATGCTATTACAATTTAAATATGTACATATACATTAAGATAGGTTAATTTTCTTTCCGAGCTAACAAATATATTTTATACAAGCTTTTACCTGTCACGAGTTTCAACCCTCTGGATGTCATGAGGAACACCCTTTCCTCATCATCCATATCAGAAAATATGGACTCCTCAGGATACTATTCCGATACCCCAAGCTCTTAGTCTTGAAGCAGCAAGAATATTTTTAGATTCTTATTTATTAAAATCAAGCATGACAATTAACTGTTTTTCATTTTAATTTTAATCAAGCTATTTATTGCAATTTTATTTTTAATTTTTGATCAGACTGTTAATTTTTCTAAATTTATATTTTTAATTTTCAATCAAGCTATTATTCAAATAAATACGACAATTTTAATGAATAAATAACATAATTCAAACACTGAATTTGAGTATTGGTGAGTAAAAATCAAGCTATTATTATCTCACTCTTCGAAGCAATTGAATATTCTTTACTAGATATTTATGTAAATGTTCTAATTGGGGATTATAAATATCTGTCTAATATTTGTTATACCATCAAACTCGGTAAGTGTGAAGATAGTTATCGTCATCCAGGAAATATCAATCATTCTCAGTGGTTGACTAAAGCGAACAGAGTACTTCGATTGCATAGATCAACTAAAAGTCCTGACTTTAATCTTCGTCTACTTGCAGAGTTTGTTATAAAAGTTTATGCATCTTCGTGGTTGAACATTAAATTGAATAGTTCAATTATAGATGAAGCGATCAATCTCTATGAATTCATCTTTTTGGTATGTTGATAGATAATGACATAAATGTAGAAAAAATTGCTTTGAAAAAGATCTTCGAAGCAAAAACAACGCCACAAGATAAAAGAAAAGCACCTCGCATGTATAGTATCCCAAACGTCAATTTTAAAGCTAAAGTGAACCACAAAATGATCGATTGGTCAACATGCAAAAGCATCCGAGGTTCTATTGTACTCTAAGTGTATGACCGTGTGTGCGTGCATGTGATCATGTGCGTTTGTGTATGTGTGTGTAAGTGTGTGTGTGTGCGTACGTATGTTTCTGTGTGTATATGTGTGTATGTGTGTATATGTATGTGTGTGTATGTGTATGTCGTTCAAAAATTTTACGTGGATATTTGTCCTAGTACCTAATTTTTTGCTTTTTACAGCAGTTTCAAAATGATGGTATTAAAATTTTTTAAAGTAAATTATTATTCAATTCACTATTTTTAAACTTAAAATAAAACTATTATGTTTCTTAAAAAATATGTTTAAAGCGTTTTTTAAAAATTGTTTTTAAGCTTTAATAAATTTATTTTTCTATAATCTTTACCAAATATATGTTTTAAATATTTTCGGGAATTGATTTATTAAAAATATTTCTTATATTCTAAAATATTTTTAAAACATTATATTTTAAAATATAGCACAAAATGATTCAAACAATATTTATGAAAATAGTTTTTCGTAATCTAAATTGATATATTTTATCAATACGTATTATCATAAACGGTCATAAAATTTTTGTTAAAACGATTTTATCAAGAACATTGTAAGTCTTCGATGTTTAATATATTTTATGGTTTTAGGAGTCCAAATTTACTCTCACTATATGTTTCGTCGTGCCTGCGCACGCATGCATCCGTGTGTGTTCCGTATGTATGGATGAGTGGCATGCTAAAGCCCGTGCATACTTCCTAAACCGCAAAAGATTTATCGTTCTAAATTTTATATGGATCTTTGTCATAGATGCGTAATATTTTGCTTTCCACGACAATGTTTCAACATTTTGGTATTAAAATATTTTTAAATAAAATATTATTAATCAATTCACTATTTTAAAACTTAAAACCTAAAAATTGGTTATAAGCTTTAATACAAATATTTTTCTAAAATCTTCACGAAATATTTTTTAAAAATATTTTTAGGAATTAATTTAATAAAAATATTGCATAAAATATTGTTTGCAAACTAAACTTTTTTTTAATATATTCTGTTTTAACATATAACATTAAAATATATAAAGAATATTTTTAAAAATAGTTTTTTGTAACTAAATTAATATATTTTAGCAAGAGGGTGTACTTTGATCTTTGGATTTGCTGGCTCCTTTAGGTCGGCAGCGTGGTCGATTCTGCGATGGTTCTACCTCGTTTGGTGGGCCATTGGTTGTGAGTCGGGTTTTACAGTCTTGACGACGCATACTGTCTTGCGGGGTCGTCCCCATTTTACTTTCGGTGCGCCTCGCATAGTGACTTCGGATGGTGTTGCCCCCGCTGTAGTCACGATATGCTCTCTTTCGACGGATGAAGGTAGATTGCTCATATCCTTCGACTCATTCGGAGGTCGAGACGTTTCCGCATTTTGTTTTTCACGGGTGTTTGGCGGTTCTTCGGCTGGATCTTCATCGGGTATAAATGTTTTCAAGACTTTTGCTGGACTAGTTCTTCTACTTATCCCTTGGGGCCGAAGAGAATGTACGAGCTAGACCCGTGTACTGCTATCACAATGAAAGGTCCAGCATACTTGGGTGCCAGTTTCGCTGAGATGCATTGGGCTGCCGAGGACAGGACCCTATTTTGCTTACAGACGATATCTCCTAGCAGAAAAGCTGCCTCTCGACGCCGGCATCGTAATACCTCACTCGCCTGGCCCGTTCGGCCTTGGGACACAGTGCAGATTGTTCTTGCACTGCGCGCAGTCGTAGGATGTGCGCATTTTACGCCTGCAGCAATTCTTGTTGTACGATATCTGACGTGGAGCTCTCTTGTTTCCGTCTTACGTTTATTTAATTCTGTGTCGTTGTCGAAACGGAACGTCTTAGGTGCTCCGAACTGCATCAGGATCCTTTCGTGGATTTCCTTAATAAAAGTTCAAGCGTTCTCTTTCCAAGAGGAGATACACTCGACCCATCTAGTGAATAGATCTTGAAATAACAATATATATTCGTATCCCCCGTACTGCGTGGCAATTGTTCGGTGATATCAACTGATCGCATACCCAGTATCCCGTTGGGTGGTTTCTGAACTATATTGCACTGCTGGCATACCATGCAGTCGCGGACGTATTTCTGAACGTCTGCGTGACACCGAGCTATTGACCTCGCGAAAAGTAAGGGCGGTAGAAGAACCCGGACAAAGGTTCGGAAAGGCGCGCTCGCGTAAAAAAGGCGCAGTTCCGTATCTAGAAAATATGGAAAAGGCGCAAACATTCCGCCCGCCTTGGATTGACCGCAAGTTCAATACGAAATTAATCAAGCATAAGAACTGCATTGTAAATAAAGTAAATTTCTTTTATAATGGTACGTTGCGAATATAATTGAAACGATTTTAAATTAGCGTATCAGCACATAATTCTAGATTTTGTAGTGAGTGAGTTACAAACAATATTACTAATGTAAACCCCATTCTAAATATTTAAGTGAATAATAAGAGATAATAATTCTTCAAATTTCTTCGCTGACGCTCTTCTTGTTGGAGTGAATGCGAGCAACCATGCTCAATCCATCCGCACCGAAATACGGCCCAGAAATATCTTCAGAGTTCAACCTGAGTACGCTTAATGGCTCATCAATGTCTTCACATTTCTTTCCCAAAGCCCATCAAAATTGGGAGCGCGGGGGGAGGGGGGGGGGGGGGGAGATATAAATAAGCGATGAATTTCAGCATCATTACTTTTGAAGATTGTACCGCTATTGCTGTATACGACTTTGCACAATCGTCGGCGAGAGATGAATCTGCGATAAGCAGCGAGAAATGCAGAAGTAGTTAAATGCGACACCAATTCCAGATGGACACCTTTCACGACAAAACAGACAAATACAGCAACTTGAACCACTTTTACCCTCGACCGGAAGAAGCCAAAAAGGACCAATAAAATCGACGCCTGTGCAAGAGAGTGGTCTACATGTTCTTGTACGTATAACTGGCAAAGGGTCCATTTGCTGCTCTTGTGGGATAGCGTTGTGTCGAGTACACCTCACGAATTTTCGAATAACAGTTCGAATTATGCTTCGAGCATGAATTATCCGAAACTGGCGAGATAATTGACTTTGTACAAGCACGAGACCTCCATGTGAAGTAACAATATGAATTTTATTAATTATTAGCGTAGTTATGTGGTATTTTTTAGGTAAAATAATTGGGTGTTTTTCTGACTCAGATAAGAAAGCATTATGAAGTCTACTACCTACTCGAAGGAATCCATCAGTATCCAAAAAGCGAAATAATTTGCGAAGTGATCTTTGCTGCAGGACGCGACCTTTTACCGAAAGATACAAAATCCTCTTTTTGTACTAATTTTAGAAGAGTGCTTTGCCCCCGGTGCAGCGTTAGAGCAGAAAGGTAACCCTCTCTTCTGATCTCTTTCGATAATTTTGCATTTGAGCGCTACCGATGACCATAAGCTAATATTCTAATCAATTTATCGACAGATGAAAACTTTTCCAACGAGAGGGAATAATAAGTAATTTCTTGTGTCAACCAGATTTGACGTCGTTCCGTTTTTCGAGATTCCAATTTAGTTTGAAAAGATAATTCAGCTTCAGACAGTTACTCTATCTCGCTTTTTTGTAACCACTCTGATACTCTCCACCAAATTGACGACGTTCTCAACTGAGCTGGAGTACAGCTGCATGTTGCCAGATCCGCCGGGTTATTCGCCGACCTCACGTGCTACCATATCGCGGTAGGAATTGTCATGATGATCTCGCTTACCCAATTTGCAACAAAGGGTTTCCATCTAGATGCATGGTCTTGAAGCCAGGCTGAAACAACTTTCGAATCAAACCAACAGTGAATTTGCTCGGGCTGCTTCTCTAATTTAGGCAAGATAAATGCAATTTGCGAGCTAAAAGAGTGGCTCCACAGAGCTCGAGGTTGGGTAAACTAATGAATCTATTTTCAGAAGAAAAAACGAGAAATAATGTTGCAGCAAAGGCTCTTTCCGAAAAATCACAGAATTCGCGCAGTCGCCACGACGACTTGATTGTATCGAACCATTTCTGAATTTTAGTAATTTAGCGCGAACTACCACCGGAGAGAACCAACCTATGGGGTCGAAGAGCTTAGCCCCGTCTAATAAAATCGCGCGCTTAGTAATATTTGCCGGTATAGACGTAAGCTTGATTTTATAACCAAATGCATTTTCTTTTGGAATCCAACCTAACCCTAGCCTCGAAACTACGTCAGGCTGGCTTAACATTATTTCCTCTATTGCAGCATCACGTATGTTTAATTCAGATATCAAAACAGCGAGGCTAGCTGCCCCCTTTCCGACTGACATACCTGCGGACTTCAATATTTCGATCACCTCATCCTTAGCGGCTTCATGCACCGTGTCTCCTCCAGCGAAAAAATCGTCGGCATAATGATTTTTACGAAAAATTTTTGTACCTAAAGGAAATCGTCCTTCCTCGTCCTCAGCCAAATACAACATGCAAGCATTTGCTAGGAAGGGCGCGCTCGATGTACCATAAGTGACGGTGCTTAGGCGCCACGATTATATGGGCCCTTCAGGACAGTCGCGCCTTAAGATTCATTGCCAGTCGAGATCGTCTTGATGTATGAAAAACTGTCGAAGCACCTTAATTACATCCAGGAAAGGACCAGAGAAGAATAATAACCGTAAGATCCTACTGTAGATTTGGACCTGCATGTAGAACATAATTTAATGAAACGCCAAATGAATCATTCTGTGATGCGTTAAAAACAACCCGAATTTTCTTACTACCATCTTTTTTTATAACTGGATGATGTGCTAAATAAAAGAAACTGATCGATTTTAAACTTTTAAACTTGAGATTGATCGACACGTGATGAACAGCAACACTAGAGTCCTGCGAATCAGATGAGCCACTAGTGTTTTTAAACAGATTCCAGCCAAAGACAGAGCTAAATACTGTTGGTGATTCGGTTGATGTTGTATTCCTCCGTATCTCCGGCAACATTACTGCCGCATATACGGTCGAGTCGAAAATGCAAGCTACCCGGCTTGGAGTACAAAAGTGAGGGTCAGCAAGTTGGAGGTCCTATGTGTGCGACCAGTTTCGCTGAAGCACCTCCGAGCGTGGCAAAACATCCGAGAGTTTTTTAAGAACTAGTGTTGAAAACTTAAAAGAAGAATCAGAAAAATGTGCTGACTTTAGAGTTGCCTGAATTCTACTCCATGCTACTACTGCCTTATTAGTGCCCCCCACACCGGAAATAACAACATGCGCAGGATTTCTTTTTAAGGATAAAGTTTGAGCAATATGCTCCGAAATAATACACGCTTCTGCGCAAGGATTGAGTAAGGCTCTCACGGTCACTGTGGCTCCTTCCTCTGATTATAGTGCTACAAGCGCTGTGGCAAGCAGTCGATTATCACAGAATTGTGAAAAATTCTGCAAACGGTCCTTATCCCAAGCTTTTCCATCAAGATAACCAATTATAGCTACACCATACGAGTCTGCTTTAAAATATGTTCGGTTTTTGTCTTTTTCAGCAAGTGGAGAGATAAACAAGTCCATTTCTTTAAACGTATTCCAATAAGATTCAAGAATACCAGGCTAAGATCCAAATTCTACTTATTTATTCTAAATTTTTAATCAACTCCACAATCCTCTTATGTTTTTGGTACAAAATTTCAGCGTCTGTCATGATTCAATAATAATTTAAGGTACTTCAAAATACGGCTTGGTGAAATGCAACAAAAAAGAGGAGTATGTCAGCAAAGAATATTTGGACTCTATAATTTACTAAATTCCTGAATTAGGGTTATGCACACGAGAGGTAATTTTAATAAGACAATAAACTTAACGGAAAAAAACGAAAAGTAAAAGAAAAAAAGGTCAGCAAAACAAAACAAGGCTCGACGCATCGACAGAATGCGCACGTGAGTACGTATAACAAAAGGTATTACTTCACCTCTTGTCAGTAGAAACAGCCAAGAATTGCCGGCTGCTGGTGTGAAAGAGCGTGTGCAGAAAGCGACGCCGATAAGACGCTTCGTGCTATGTCCCGTTGCCTAATGTGTAGAAAGAGGGAAGAACTCTCAATATATTTTAAATATTAATCGTGTTATCTATATTAACAATTAATTTATTAATAAATAATCCGTTTTCTCACGTTTTCACAGACGTAAAGCTTAGGTTTACTTTGGAACTTTGCACAGTTCAGGTTTACGACTTCGAGCAGTGTTCGAAAGTGTAAATTTTATACTTCAGTTAGTAGATCACGTAACCAGCATACAGCGAGAATACGTAATTTCAAATTTACTCCCGGTTCCTTAATTTTCAAAATCCATGTCCTAGATTCGGTTCGGAGGACCATAAAAATGTTGACGCCTTTGCACATTCACTTAATAAATTTGTTGTCAACCAGCTAATATTGTATGAGGATCAGCAGAGCGAAGAGAGGTGACAAATAAAGAAGGTTTAGGTTGTATTTTATTCAACTTTAACTTATATTTATTCGTCTAAGAACTATAACTTGTTCTTGAGTCAATAATAAATAACAACTCCTAATCTAACAAACCTATAAATTTTAATTATAACGCGACGGGCACAGCGAACGTTAGTTGGTGGTATATATGACGAACAATAGAGTGTATCGCTCGACCGACGTAGCTAATCTAATCGAGTTAGTGACTATTCGACAATACGACACCGAGCTGATGACCCCGCGAAAAGTAAAGGCGGTAGAAATACCTGCGACAAAGTTCGGAAAGTCCCGCTCGCGTAAACAAGGCGCAGCCTTATCAGGAAAATACGGTAAAGGTGGAAACACAGGCGTATTCGGGGTATCTAATTAGGAATCAGCAGTCAGAATTTCAAAAAACAAAATGGTAGAGTGAGTAACTACAGTATTTACTCAATTTCATGTATATTTTTATAAAAATTGATAAAATGTGGAATACAGGGGCATTCAGGATTGCTGGTTACGAATCAGCAGTCAGAATCTAAAAAAATGGAGGAATCGGTAACTGTAGTATTTACGAGGTCTGTCCCAAAAGTATCCGACCTACCTCGATTTCTCGGCGCTTGATTTATTCTTCGTCATCCGGGGGGTGGCATCCTCTAAAGTAGTCCCCATTTGATTGAACAAGACGCTCATATCGATGTTTCCACTTATTAAAGCACTCTTGAAAGTCAGACTTCGGAATCGCCTTTAGTGCATTCGTCACATTAGTTTCAACAGTCTGTTTATTGTCGAATCGATGTCCTTTAAGCGGCATTTTCAATCGAGGTAACAGCCAAAAGTCGCAGGGAGCTATATCAGGACTGTATGAAGGCTGGCGGAGCTGCGCAACACTGTGTTTCAATAAATACTGCTGCACAAGGTTTGATGCGTGCGCTGGAGCATTGTCGTGATGAAGAAGCCAGTCACCGGTTTCCCAAAGTTGCAGTCGTTTTCTCCTGATTGCATTACGTAATCTTTTCAAAACTTCAACGTAGTACTCTTTATTGATTGTCTGGCTTGTAGGGGCATATTCGTGGTGCACAACGCCCTCATAATCGAAAAAAACAATCAACATTGACTTGATGAACGAGGATCACTGTCAACAGATGTGCGGCCACTTTTGAACCGCCTATACCACTCTTCTATTTGTGTTTTGCCCATACACTCATCTTTAAAGGCCTTTTGCAACATTTCAATAGTTTCCGCACAACTTTTACCGAGATTAAAGCAAACTATTATGCAAATTCGCTGTTCGGTTCGTTCTGCCATTTTTAGCAATAAGGAAATTGCGACGAACGCAAAAAAGTCGTTGTAAATAAATACACGCTGCGCGGGAACTAAGGCGTTTCATCGGTATCTCAGGCTACTGACGAGAAGGTTAGGAGTTGCTGGTGACGTTCGTACCCTCCAGAGGTCGCCTGAGTCTCTCCGCGCGAAGATATGAACGTAGGTCGGATACTTTTGGGACAGACCTCGTACATAATTTTATGCATATTTCGATAATAATTGCAGAAATTTGTTATACACACGGGGTATCGGGGTCGCTGATAGCGAATAAAAAGTCAGAATTATAAAAAAAGGGGGTTAGTAAGTAGCCCTGACTCAATGTTATGCATAAAATTTCATATACAGGCGTTTTCGGGATCACAGATTACAAATCAACAATCATAAATTAAAAAAAAAGCGGCGTAAATTACTATAGCGTTTATTCAATTTTGTGCATACTTCGCGTCAAAATTGATGAAATTTGGTATACACGGGTTTTCGGGATACTGGAAACAAATCAACACTCAGAATTTAAAATAATAAAAATGGGGGGTTAGTAACTGTAGCACTGACTCAATGTTATGCACATTTTCATAAAAATTGATAAAATTTCGTATACAGGCGTTTTCAGAATCGCAGATAACAAATCAACAGTCAGAAATTCAAAAAATAAAATAGCAGAGTAAATTACTATAGCGTTTATTCAATTTTATGCATACTTTGCATCAAAATTCGTGAAATTTCGTATACACGGGGTTTCGGGGTATTGCATGCGAATCAACAGTCAATATTTCTAAAAACAAACATTGCGGAATCAGTAACTATAGTATTTACTAAATTTTATGCATATTTTGATGAAAATGGATAAAATGTGGTATACAGGGTTATCGGGGTCGCTTATTACGAATCAGCAGTAAGAATTTTGCAGAGCACAATGGCAGCATCAGTGACTATAGTATTTACTCAATTTTATGCATATTTCGATAACAATTGATAAAATTTGGTATACAGGGATTTTTGCGATCGCTAATTACGAATCAGCAGTCAGAATTTCAAAAAACATAATGGCCGAGTCGATAACTACAGTATTTTTCCAATTTTATGTATATTTCGATAAAAATTTATGAAATTTGTTATACACGGATTGTGTGGGTCGCTGATTACGAGCCAGCAGTCAGCATTTTGAAAAGCAAAATGGCGAGTTTAGTGAATGTAGAATTGAGTCAATTTTATGCATATTTCGATAAAAATTGATAAAATGCGGCATACAGAGATTTTTGGGATCACAGATTATGAATCAAAAATCAGAATTTCGAAAAACAAATGGCGGTGTAAATTACTATAGTGTTTATTCCATTTTATGCATACATCGAATAAACATTCATGAAATTCATGAATCAGTAACTATAGAATATACTAAATTTTATGCATATTTCGATAAAAATTGATAAAAGCCGGTATACAGGAGTTTTCGGGATCGCAGATTATGAATCAAAATCTGTATTTCGAAAAACAAAATTTGGAGTAAATTACAATAGTGTTTATTTAATTTTATGCATACTTCGAATAAAGATTCATGATATTTGGTATACACGGGTTCTCGGGATCGCGGTTAGCGAGTCAACAACCAGAATTTCAAAAAATAAAAATGTCGGAATCAGTAACTATAGTATATACTCAATTGTATGCATATTTCGGTAAAAAATTAATCATTTTGTTATACAGGGGCTGTCGGGGTCGCGGATTACAAATCAGCAGTCTGAATTTCAAAAAACGAAATGGCGGATTCATTAACAACAGTATTTACTCAAATTTAAGCATATATTGATAAAATTGATAAAATTTGATATACAGGGGTTTTCGGGGTCACGGGTTGCGAATCAATAGTCAGAATTCGAATTAACATAATGGCGGAGTCGGCAATTACAATATTTACTCAATGCTATGCATATTTCGATACAAATTAATAAAATTTGTAATAAAGGAGTTTTTAAAATATCCTGTAGGCTGCTCTTACTTTTAAGTCTATATACACTATACTAATTACACTATGTACACTGTCTTTCGTCTAATTGTTTTAGTACATTGTTTTCGTTTTAGCAATGCTCCGCTTACTCATTGCAATCCGGGCATAGCCAAAACCTACTATAATCATATCGGGCCTACCACCGCACATGTTGTAGGTAAAACAGCTTTGCACACCTATAGCAGAAGTCCCTGTTCCGTCGAGGACGATCGACGAATGACGCGATGCGCAGGTTACGTCGCTGATTTAGTGTTATTTCGCGTTGATATCGCAGCCGCAACGTCTTAAATCTTTGTAATTTTTCTTCCGTCACGTATACATCGCGTTTGAACATCAATTCCATCAATTTTCTGTGTAGTTTCCAATAATTTTGTTTCAACCTTAATATCCGATGGAGTAGTATCTTCCTTTCTACAACCCTTTCGAGGTCATAATCATCATCTTCTTCTTCGACTTCTGGATTATATTCTTGGACTTCTTCCTCCTCTTCGTCCGTACTTACATTCATAAGATCGAAATCTGGGTTGACCACATCATCAAACACATTTTTCATTGTCTTGGCATCGCTGTCGATGCCCGAGTCACCCTCCATAGACTCCCTCTCTCCAACCTCTCCTCCCTGACCGATCAAGTTATCATCCGCACCATCGTCGATACCAGCTAATAAATCTTGTAAAGCTGCGGCTTCTTCGACGGCAGAAAAGAGCGGTGGTACCCCGTCCAATACATAGTCAATTAGTGCATCAACCCTCTCTACACCCATTTCAGCATCACCCGGTGCAACTTCATAATTAAAATCAATTGAACTGGACGGGCTTTCGGGATTCGGCGGTAGTAGTAACGCTTGTTCTTCTCGATATACAATTTCTATCGGAAATACTTCACCAGGATAAACATGCGGTGGTTGTGGTAATGGCAATGGTAACCCCGATTCCGCATTCAAATTTTTGCACGAAGAGTCACATGGCGGAGGTGAAACCGGCTCCAATTTTAACGTGCTAAATTTACAAATACCCTACGAACACTCAGATGGTGCCGGTGAAGCCGGCTCTACCCTTACGCCGATAATGATATTTTCCATTTTATATAAATAGATAGAGGTATTTTCTCTGCTATTCATATTCGGAGACTGACCACAAAATACAGCTTTTTTTTATTAACACCTAAAATTTCCACCACCACTTAATTTTATAAAAGCTGAATTTTGAATTCACATTTCATAGCTACTATGAACTTAACACCGCTAAGAAAAATATGAAACTTTTTTATTATCACATCCGTTTATTGGATACCGTCCGAGAGTTGTTTTACGCGAAGCATAACAAATTAATCGGAGACGTTTTCCTGTAAATGTGTACATCCGCCTATTTGGATTTCGTCTGGGATACGATAAAATGCTGCGGAAGAATATTAAAATCAGGCACCAAATTTTAATATTTTAGTAAGACCAGTCGTGAGAATTTTCAATTTTACTAAAATAAAATACGTATGTAGAATTTGAAGACACGTGCACACAAACACACATACTCGGTTAAACCTTATTATAAAAATTAAAAATATGATACTAATAAAATAATAGATGAAGTAATCAAAGTGGCATATCCTATTATGAGAATTTACAATTTTCGAAAATAGAAAACGTATGTAGAGTTTGAAAATATGTGCATACACACACACATGCGCGTGCATGCACACACACGCACATACACATACACATACACACACACACACACACACACACACTCACTCACACACACAGAAACACACATGCGCACGCACGCTTGTGTATGTGTGGTACGTAGTGTATATATAATAAATTACGTTTGTCATCATTTTTTCCTGAAAAGATTTGGATGTCAATGAATAGGGACAGTGTCAGTAATTGGGACTCACAACATATATACACTCATATATACATAAGTGTACATACATGTATTTATAAGTATATAAATTTTACCATTTTTCTGAAAATATTTGTACATAGATGTATTCGAATGAATTTTTACTATTTATCTTGAAAGATTGGTATACTGACGAATAGGAACACTGTATCAGTAATTTAATTGGTACTACATTACGGACGTACACATACATACAGACATAGGAATTTATAGAAGAACATAGATGTACGTAAAGGTATACAAAAATAATTGGTAATATGTATAGATCATTATTTCAAATTGGCACATATGTACACGAAATTTAAATAAGTTATTGCTATTATTTTATAAATAATTGATTGATTCAAGTATAAAACTGTATTAGGAGAGTAGTATCATCAGAAGGTATTTACCGCAACTTTTAAATTTATAAAAGTTGAGATCCCTTTTCGATGCACATTGCAATAAGGTAGAGTTGACAACCCTTTTCGCTACACATTTATAACTAGGTGTGACATATCACTATCGCTATCCCTTTACACGCCCAACGGCTCTTTTAATGGCTGATGGATCTTAATCCATTGCGAATGACGAACCTTATCGTTATCACTTTCACACATCCAAGGTTCTTCTCACTGACCAATGAAACTTAATTCCCCGCAAGTAAAACGCCTCTTTAAGAACGAATGTAATGGCGTTTCTCTTTTGATATTAAGCGTAATTACATAGGTGTTCTAACTATGACATCACATAATTATGTGTAAAGAGTGTATATATATATATATATATATATATATATATATATATATATATATATATATATGTATATATATATATATATATATATATATATATATATATATATATATATATATATATATATATATATACGTGAGTGGTACCATGTGAAGTGAGCATGTCCAAAAATAAAAATGTTTGAAACTACAAAAATGTCGGTATCTGTATCCAGAGTATGTAAAACAAATTTCACACCCTAAGATGTCATATGTCAAGGGTAATAGAAGGTTGAAAAATTTTTTTTTAATATTTTGAGATTTTGCGAACATTGTTTGATTTTTAACTAAAAAACTAGGGACTATTGAGAAAAATGTGTAGAAACATTTTTTGGTCGAAATAAGATAAGAAATATAAAATAAATTTTATTAGACCCTATTGTGATATTTTGTGATCTCATGCATTGTGATATATTGTCATATTAAAATTCTAGAAAATCGCCACTATTTTTCTGAAAATAAAAAATCTGAAAATTTAGTTTTTGATATTTCCTTTAATTCTAGACTAATTAGAATATATTTTCAAGTTTAATATAATTCTTTGCCGAATTTTTAAATACCGCACTTTTTTCGGTATTTTTTCTTTATAGACCCATGCTTTGTGATGTAATATTCAAATTCTCTCAAAGAAAAAAATCTTAAAATTTAATATTTCATGTCAGCTTTCATTCCAAACCTTATACAAAATGATCTCAAGCTATATATAATTCCTGCAGAGCTTTTAAATGGTGACTTCTTATTACAGTCGTACAATGGACATACCGAATAAAAGTGCGCTATTTAAAAATTCTGCAAATATTATATTAAGCTTGAGACCATATTTTAAATAGTCGGAAAATTTTCGGAAAACTGGTCAAAAAATCGGGTTTTTGGGACCGCCATTTTGAAAATTCTGAAATGCGCCACATAGCTATTGATTCTACATAAAAAACCCTAAATTTTGACCCTATACAAGTTTTTCTAAGTCTTTACCATTTTTGGGCAGAGCCGTGTGCGTTTTGGCATGGACTAACCCATATATATATATATATATATACACTCTTTACACATAATTATGTGATGTCAAAGTTACAACACCAACGTAATTACGCTGAATATCAAAAGAGAAACGCCATTACATCCGTTCTTAAAGAGGCGTTTTACTTGCTGGGAATTAAGTTTCAGTGGTCAGCGAGAAGAACCTTGGATGTGTGAAAGTGATAACGATAAGGTTCGTCATTCGCAATGGATTAAGATCCATCAGCCATTAAAAGAGCAGTTGGGCGTGTAAAGGGATAGCGATAGTGATAAGTCACACCTAGTTATAAATGTGTAGCGAAAAGGGTTGTCAACTCAGTCTAGAATGATAGGAAATATAAAAAACTAAATTTTAATTTTTTTATTTTGAGTATAATTATCGCGTTTTTCTAGAATCTTAATATCACAATGCATGAGATGACAAAATATCACAATAGGGTCTAATACATTTTCTTTTATATTTCTTACCATATTTTTACCAAAAAATGTTCCTACACTTTGTTCAAAAAAGTCTCTAGTTTTTGAGTTAAAAATCAAACAATGTTCGCAAAATCTGAAAATATTAAAAAAAAACGCATTTTTAAACCTTCAAGGGGTTAGTCCTGTGTAAACGCCTAAATTTTAACTATTTTTGTGCTATTTTATTTTTTGGAGGATAATAAAGAACAATCGTTTCAATTTTTTTATATGTTTTTAATGATATATATATGGATGGTTCCATGACAAGTGAGCATGTCCAAAAATAAAAATGTCTGTAACTCTACAAAAATGTTGGTATGTGTATATATATATTATATATATACAGGGTGTCAATTAAGTCCCGGGACGGCTGAATATTTTCTAAAGTACTGCTTTTCTGGAAGAGGTCAAGGTCATTCCTTAAGTAACTTTGAACAAGGAACCCAACGGTGACCTTGGATTTGACCTTGAACCTCATTTTCAAGGTTAATTTGAGGTCAACCTCATTTTTTCAAACGGGAACCCCTATTTTTTATAGCGGAATCGGAAAGAGCGGAAAATTTTACATCCGGATATGTATTGAGATATGGGGTTGAGGTAACCCCTAGAGGTCAAATAGAGGTCAAATAATGACTTCTTAAAAATCTCGCGAGTTCAGTGGTAAAACAAAACAAACAAAGGTCATACCCTAGGTAAATATTTACGGAGTACCCGACGGTGACCTTGGATTTGACCTTGAACCTCATTTTCAAGGTTGTTTCGAGGTCAACCTCATATTTTCAAATGGAAACCCTTATTTTTAATACCGGATTCGGAAGGAGCGAGAAATTTCAAGTATGGATGTGTTGAACAAGGGATGTAATTGTGACCTTCAATTTGACTTTGGACTTGACCTCGAAGGGCATTTGAAGGTCAACTGGTTTTTTTACTTGGGGGTTTTTGGGGTCGCTGAGTTAGAATCTACTACTAAAATTTCGATTTTTCCAAATCCAAAATGGCGAATTCAAGATGGCGGATGAAAATCTTGGGAACAGCACATTTTTGTCTGGAAATGAGTACTCGGGGATTTTTGGGGTCGCTGAGTTAGGATCTACTACCGAAATTTCATTTTCTTCAAATCCAAGATGTTATTGCCATTAAACTTTGGACCTCTAAGGGAGAGGCAAGGGGACTCACGTTAATCAAGCACCCCAAAGGAAACAGATCTTACTACGTCCACGTCGTTGTTTCTGGGTAACGCTAAAAGTGAGAATAAGGACTGAATGTAAAATTTCTCGCTCTATCGGTTTCTGGTATTATTACTGGGATTTCCGATTAAAAAACCAGTTGACCTTCAAATGACCTTCAAGGTCAAGTCCAAAGTCAAATTGAAGGTCACAATTACATCCCTTGTTCAACACATCCATACTTAAAATTTCTCGCTCCTTCCGAATCCGGTATCAAAAATAAGGGTTTCCATTTGAAAATATGAGGTCGACCTCGAAACAACCTTTAAAATGAGGTTCAAGGTCAAATCCAAGGTCACCGTCGGGTACCCCGTAAAGATTTACCTAGGGTATGACCTTTGTTTGTTTTGTTTTACCACTGAACTCGCGAGATTTTTAAGAAGTCATTATTTGACCTCTATTTGACCTCTAGGGGTTACCTCAACCCCATACCTCAATACATATCCGGATGTAAAATTTTCCGCTCTTTCCGATTCCGCTATAAAAAATAGGGGTTCCCGTTTGAAAAAATGAGGTTGACCTCAAAATAACCTGGAAAATGAGGTTCAAGGTCAAATCCAAGGTCACCGTTGGGTTCCTTGTTCAAAGTTACTTAAGGAATGACCTTGACCTCTTCCAGAAAAACAGTACTTTAGAAAATATTCAGCCGTCCCGGGACTTAATTGACACCCTGTATGTGTATACATACGTAAGTACACATGTGTAAGGTTTTCTAACTAAAATCTAAATTTAATCAATTCTAATACAAAAAAGCATAAAACACTTATTATTATTCATTAATTAATGAATTAGTTATAAATATATATGGGTCAATCCATGCCAAAACGCACACGGTTCTGCCCAAAATTGGTAAAGACTTAGAAAAACTTGTATAGGGTCAAAATTTAGGGTTTTTTATGTAGAATCAATAGCTATGTGGCGCTTTTCAAAATTTTCAAAATGGCTGTCCCAAAAATCCGATTTTCTGACCAGTTTTCCGAAAATTTTCCGATTAATCGTTCATAAAAATATAGAGAAAAGACGAAAATTGTGAGTAAAGGTCATTTTATATGTTTTCGGGTACGCTGAATCCGAATCCGCTGACCGTTTAACCTTACCACTGCAGGATTTGCTCTAACCTCAAAGAATACCTCAAAAACGCTCAAACAGGTATGATTATGGCTAGATAAAGGTTCGTGACGATGCATTTGTTCATTTCAAGGGTCGCGTATTTAAAATCCAATGTCCATTCAGCTCGTTCAGTTCACAAGTTGCCCCTAGCCTCAAAATATTTTTCAAAGACGCTCAAATAGGCATGATTACGGCCAGATTAAGGATGGTGACCATAAATTTATACGTTTTCGAGATCGCTGATTTTAAGTCTAAGGTCCGTTTAAAATTTCCTCGAACTTCTAGGTCATCGGTTAAAATCATTAAAACCTCATGATTATATTAACAAACAATAATCAGAATATTTTAAGCAATTGCAGGGAAGTTTAAAGCCAGGAGAAATTTTTGTGCTACCAGATTATTCAGAGAATTTTGCTTTCGTTGTTCAAAAAGCAGCTCAAGCTTTTCACTATAATAATAATCAAGCCACAGTATATACTGTAGTTTATTATTATCGAGATGAAGGTGAATTAAAACATGGAAATATAATCGTGATTTCTGAATCGAATACTCATGACTCTGCAGCGGTGTATGTGTGTAATTCGATGATAATTGATTACCTAAAGAAACAACACAAAGTTACAAAGATTATATACTTTTCTGATGGAGCAAAACAACATTTTAAAAATCGATGTAATCCAAAATTTATGTAATCATGAAAATGATTTTGGTATGAAAGCAGAATGGCATTTTTGCACGACGACTCACGGAAAAGGCCCACATGATGGCCTTGGTGCAACTTTTAAAATAGGAGCTAGGAACGCAAGCCTCCAAGCATCAGCAATCAACAGCATTTTAACAGCTAAGCAGCTTTATGAGTGGGCATGCCATTCAATAAAAAATATAAAGTTCTTTTATTATGCAAAAGTAACACATAGCAACACTCAAAGAAAATTAAAAAGACGATATGACGAGGCTCCTTCTGTTCCACAAATTTCAAGCAATCACTGTTTTATTCCACTACAAAACAAGAGTATTATTATCAGAAAATTTTCAAGTGATAAAAAGGAAGTTGTTGTAGAGATTTAAAGTATAACAGTCCATTTCTGGCCATGAACCTGCCCATTTGACCGTTTGTCAGGTATTTTTTGAGGTTAAAAACAAATTTTCAGCTGATGGAACTAAACGGACTTCGGATTTGAAATCAGTGACCCCAAATACGTATAAATATATGGTCACGATTCTTCATCTGGCCGTCATCATGCCCGCTGAGTATTTTTGAAGTACTTATTGAGGTTAGGGGCAAATTTTGGACTGAACGAGCTGAACGGACTTTGGATTTGAAATACGCGACCCTTGAAACGAACAAATGCATCGTCACGAACCTTTATCTAGCCATAGTCATGCCTGTTTGAGCGTTTTGAGGTATTTTTTTAGGTTAGAGCAAATCCTGGAGTGATAAGATTAAACGGTCAGCGGATTCGGATTCAGCGTACCCGAAAACATATAAAATGACCTTTACTCACAATTTTCGTCTTTTATCTATATTTTTATGAACGATTAATCGGAAAATTTTCGGAAAACTGGTCAAAAAATCGGGTTTTTGGGACCGCCATTTTGAAAATTTTGAAATGCGCCACATAGCTATTGATTCTACATAAAAAAACCCTAAATTTTGACCCTATACAAGTTTTTCTAAGTCTTTACCATTTTTGGGCAGAGCTGTGTGCGTTTTGGCATGGACTAACCCATATATATATATATATATATATATATATATATATATATATATATATATATATATATATATATATATATATATATACACTCTTTACACATAATTATGTGATGTCAAAGTTACAACACCAACCTAATTACGCTGAATATCAAAAGAGAAACGCCATTACATCCGTTCTTAAAGAGGCGTTTTACTTGCTGGGAATTAAGTTTCAGTGGTCAGCGAGAAGAACCTTGGATGTGTGAAAGTGATAACGATAAGGTTCGTCATTCGCAATGGATTAAGATCCATCAGCCATTAAAAGAGCAGTTGGGCGTGTAAAGGGATAGCGATAGTGATAAGTCACACCTAGTTATAAATGTGTAGCGAAAAGGGTTGTCAACTCTACTTTATTGCAATGTGCATCGAAAAGGGATCTCAACTTTTATAAATTTAAAAGTTGCGGTAAATACCTTCTGATGATACTACTCTCCTAATACAGTTTTATACTTGAATCAATCAATTATTTATAAAATAATAGCAATAACTTATTTAAATTTCGTGTACATATGTGCCAATTTGAAATAATGATCTATACATATTACCAATTATTTTTGTATACCTTTACGTACATCTATGTTCTTCTATAAATTCCTATGTCTGTATGTATGTGTACGTCCGTAATGTAGTACCAATTAAATTACTGATACAGTGTTCCTATTCGTCAGTATACCAATCTTTCAAGAAAAATAGTAAAAATTCATTCGAATACTTCTATATACATCTATGTACAGTTATGCATGCATGTACAAGTATGTAAAGGCATTCAAATATTTTCAGAAAAATGGTAAAATTTATATACTTATAAATACATGTATGTACACTTATGTATATATGAGTGTATATATGTTGTTAGTCCCAATTACTGACACTGTCCCTATTCATTGAGATCCAAATCTTTTCAGTAAAAAATGATGACAAATGTAATTTATTATATATACATGTACGTAGCACACATACACAAGCGCGCGCGCATATGTGTGTTTCTGTGTGCGTGTGAGTGAGTGTGTGTGTGTATGTGTATGTGTGTATGTGCGTGTGTGTGCGTGCGCGCGCAAGTGTGTGTGTGTATGCACATATTTTCAAACTCTACATACGTTTTCTATTTTCGAAAATTGCAAATTCTCATAATAGGATATGCCACTTTGATTACTTCATCTATTATTTTATTAGTATCATGTTTTGAATTTTTATAATAAGGTTTAACCGAGTATGTGTATTTGTGTGCACGTGTCTTAAAATTCTACATACGTATTTTATTTTAGTAAAATTGAAAATTCTCACGATTGGTCTTACTAAAATATGAAAACTTGGCGCCTGATTTTAATATTCTTCCGCAGCATTTTATCGTATCCCAGACGAAATCCAAATAGGCGGATGTACACATTTACAGGAAAACGTCTCCGATTAATTTCTTATGCTTCGCGTAAAACAACTCTCGGACGGTATCCAATAAACGGATGTGATAATAAAAAAGTTTCATATTTTTCTTAGCGGTGTTAAGTTAATAGTAGCTATGAAATGTAAATTCAAAATTCAGCTTTTGTAAAATTAAGTGTTGGTGGAAATTGTAGGTGTTAATAGAAAAAAGCTGTATTTTGTGGTCAGTCCGAATATAGACATATATATATATATATATATATATATATATATATATATAAATATAAATGGAATTGATGAATGGATATAGCTTCTTTTATATATATATATATATATATATATATATATGTCTTATATACTTATATGTAAGCTATATCCATTCATCAATTCCATTTTGTGCCACATATATTACAAACCAATGCGTACCGGATTTATGGTGCATTTTTGTGTTAAATATAAAGACACATGGCTTACCCATATTCTCGGAATTCGGTATGCAGGATAGACTCCCACAGTATGAAATGACATTTTTCGAAGTATTCGTAGAATTTCTTCATGTGCAGCATCAACTTTATTTCGAAGTCTACATATCCATGCTTTTAATCTGAAAGCGTCGTTAAGGGTCCAGCTGTATTGTAAATAGCATAGTTTGACAGATTACTGCATACGAGATTACTCACATTAAGACAGTTTTTGAAATAGTGGACAGCCGTTTCTACATTCGAAATTTATGATTTCTCGCGTTGTTACTTTACTAAGTAATTTTACCTTTTATTCACCATGCACGTAAATCTTACCAGCTCTCTTACAAATTGTTCGTAGACGTTTATACAGACTCTTTATCGAAGTATCTCCTTCGTACCAGTCTACTTACTGTTAATGCAAAGTCAGCCTACTGTTTTGTCTCGAAATATATTTCCGTAAAAATCTCGAGTTATAAATCGAGGACACAACCCAATGCAAATGAAATATCTGATATTTATGTCATGGAAAAATAGCAACTTCTTTAGGCACCACAACTTTTATTATCCTTGTACTGTCAATAAATTACTAAATCCATTTTCACTCTTCGATTGCTACGTGATGACTGATGCTCATATGTGTTGGGGTACAAACTTCTAGGGTAATACTTGCGCTACCCATCTCTCAACCTCTGTAATCAATAAGAATTTGTCGTGACGAGTCAATTTTCAATAAATTGTCGTACCCAGCATAAATTATACAATTCACAGCAACATCTAGCTGGTCATCAAATCTTACGTCAATTCTCGGACTACTTCTTTTGATTAAATTCCAAACAGTAACATCACTCGCTGATAAATCAGGAGTTAGATCGAATGCAAACAGACAATACCTGTTATCATAAGCCTCGCGTGTAATTGAATTACGACAATTCGGAAAATGTACACCTGTACCTGAAAATAGCTTATGGTAGGCATCGACGTACATGTTACTAGTTCTGAAATCAGGTTGCAGTTGACGGAATTTGTACGCCATCCACAAAGAAACACAGGAAATTTATATTAAAATTTTTAAAATTAGATGGATTGAGATCCTTGTCGCCATTGTAAGATCTATTTTCTACAAAATCAATAATAATTCTTTTCGGAAGTTGACCCGATATAATGTTATCTATTCTATCACTCGTGCAAACCATTGTGTAGAGGTACAGATTTAACATGCAAACGTGTAAGTGGGTATTTTTCTGTAACTTTCGATGACCTTTTTTCATGAGCCAACTAAATATTCGGGTTAATCTTTAAGCGTCGACCAAACAGATTAGCCTCCAGTATTTTAACGGAGTATGCAGCCGCAGAATCCATGAAAAACAAGCTATCGCGAGAGCGTACAAGTCGTACTCTCACCTAAACACCACCGATTAAAAGTCTATCGCAATTAAATACATCTCCGTGCAGTGATCAGATTAGATCTATTTTATTATCAACCATAAGTTCCGAAGTTTATTTAAGCCCTCTTTAACCCTCTTTGTATCGACCATTTCGAAGATACTCGGTATTTCCAGGGATGATCGGAAACCGTCGGTATTGGCTTGTACTATATCCAGTAAAAATTTTTAATTACCGTTTGAGTTGGTGGCAATTCATAAAGTGACAACTCCGACTTTAATGATTCAGAAGAATCCATGTGAATGAAAGCCATCTTACTATTCAGGTTTCAAAAATATCTCTTTTGGTCCGAACTCTTTTACCACCACTATTACTGCTAGATAGCTTTGATGCTGACTTCTTTTCGAGATTTTTCCTTTAAAGTGTTTCTACGTTTTCTTCTTATGAGATATACTTGCAGCCGCAGGCGTCGCGAGTGAATGCGGCTTCGGCGACTTGCGTGCCTTCTTATATCTGGACCCCTCCATTGTCATCATCCTGTCCAATACCGCATCAGCTTTACGTTTGAGAATACCCCCACTCTTTCGCACTCGTTTGCGAAATGACTCTTTGAGAGGTTCCACCTTATTCACAAGATATTTAAGAATATTCGCTCCAGTACGAATTACTTCCTTACCGGCAGCTTTCGCTCCTCGTTTAAGCATGGGTAAAGTACGCTGATACAAACCATTCAGATAACTACCGATCCCTTTACCTTGTTCATAGCGCTTATCGTCAACTCTGACGTAATTATTGCAATCACCATTACAGCCATTACCGATTTAATCGTCAAAAGAATAGTCATACTCAGACATTTTTAACTAATCCGTTTAAAGTGAAGGGTCACCGTCAGCGTACCGTAATCGTATGGAGTGGGCTCACCATGCTAGTCCTTTATATCTATTTCGATCGATTGGAACTAGGAAAACAGTAAGGGTAAGTACATTGGTGGGGAAAAGTTCTGAACTGCTCGTAACCGACGTGCATGAGTATCACCCTTTACATAATGTTGACAAATACTACTATACACCATTAGCACGCTCGGTAAACCATTAACGAGATTTGCAGGTCGATCACTGATGATACAGATTTCTCTCTTACCATCACAAGATAGAATTTTCTTATTTTTAAATCCGAACAGTCTAGAGAATTCCTCCGATAATGTGAATGTATAAATATAGTTTGTATCCACCACACTAAATTTCAAACAGTCGACGCTTTTTCACATTACTGAGACTGTTAATTTTTGACAAGAGGCTGTTAATTAGCGACATACACCAGGTTTCACAAGAGATAATGTTTCTTTATCATTTTCAAAACGCAAATCAATAATGAATAGGTGCTCTCGTTTAGATGTCTCGACACGAATGACCCCTTTCTTCGACGGACATGTGCTGAAAAGTGAGTGATATTTGAAACTCGATGAGTCCTTTACACTACTCACCGTGTATGAAAAAATTTTGGGGTAGCTGTGTATTAAAGTGAGTTTCACCATTCTCTGCGAATCCATATTTGATACTCGAGCTTGGCAAAACAACGTAAAAGTCATCCCTCATTGCAGATTCACCAAGTCTTTAGCAAGCACCCAAGAATTGAATTTTGCAGCATGCCCTTTCCAGCTGTCAAAATACTATTTTCTCTTTCCGCTACCTTTGCTCTGCAGTACCTCATCGAATTCAACAATATCAAGTGTGAGCTCAACAACATCGAGCTCAACAATATCAACAATATACGTGTCAAGTCTTTGCGTACCGTATTAAGCTATTCTTCGTAGAAGAAACAGTCAATTTTATCATCAGCAAGATCCTCCAGAAAGTAGACTTGTGCTTGTCGTAAAGCGTTGATACGAACAATTTTAAATAATTCCTGTGTCAAACCTCTCTCGTATGCTTTACCAAAGACAGTCTTGACACGATTGTGGCGAGCTAAATCATTGACTCTGCATTTAGGCTGGCGTAAATGTTTGATACAGTAGCGCCGCGCCAAATTTTGACGGGCTTCACCGGCATTATATAAATTTACACTGGATGGTGTAATTCTCATAACGCTGTGCCATGAATTATTGTACGATACCTTCCAAGACATCAATGTACCATTCTGTGCGTAAATGAGTAAAGTAGCGCCGTGAACGATTTTTCAAAGTTCTAATAAACCATTCAGCAACAGCTGCCTTAACGTCCAGATTTAGCACCGTACAGTAAATAATGTTAGTTTTCTTTAATCACCGACCAAGATGGAGTCGGGAGGTAAGAAGCCTCCTGACAAGTGTGAATTTTATTTCTCTTGTTGCAAAAAAAATCGTTTACAGTTACTTGTATTATCTGCGAAGAAGTATATCATTACAGTTGTTTGACACAGAGGTGCAACGGATACAAATTCATTAGCGATAAATTAATAATATGCCCAGAACATATGCAGCTCAACATAACCTCCAAAATTGAAGAAGAAAACCTGAGTGTTCTAGCTAGGTTGTTGATAGCACAAGTGAAACTTAAAACTTCAGAAGAAATAAGAAAGGATTTATTAACTGAAATTTCAAATAAAACGCAGGAATCAAATAATACAACAATTTACGAAGAGGATAATGAGAATGAATTGCTGAAAGCTGAAAATGCATTATTGAAACAATTGGTTAGTGAACTAAAAGAAAAAAATGATCTACTTAAAGAAAAGCTTAAAGACAACTAAAAGGAAAATGAAACCAAAAGTTATCTGTATTCAGAAGTCACAAGTTTTCCCAAACCACAGCAAAAAAAGTGACCAAAATAAAAGTAACTAAAATTAATAACGACGAAAATAGTAGCAATGTTAATATTAAGAAAAGTGTCATTAAAATTCTGACAAAAGAAAAAAATATACAAACTAAAAAAGTCTATTTAAATAACAAAGATGAATTGTTAATAAGTTGTTCAACTAATAATAGTGCAGAGTTAGCAGAATCTGTATTGAAAAGAGAGTTAGAAGGTATACTTAATATCAATAAAGAGGAACTAAATAACCCTAAAATAAAAATCGTGGGAATTGATAACTGTGATAACATGGAAATAGAAGAGTTAGAAAATGACATAAATTCAAGAAATTTCAGCAGTTTTGCAAGAAAAGGTCAAGTGCTGCATATGTATACAAATGATGCAAACAACAAGACTACCGTTCTGATGGAAGTTCCTGCAGAGATATATAAATATATCAAAGAAAATAATAGCAAAGTTTTAGTAGGGTATCAAAATTGTAAAACCTACGATTTAATGAACATTAGACCTTGCTATAACTGTGGCAGAAACGGCCACAGTGGAAAAAACTGTACAAATGACCCAACGTGCCTTAAATGCTCTGAAATGCATCAAACTAGTGAGTGTATAAATAATATTATAAAGTGCTTAAACTGTGAATATAGTAATTCAAATTATAATACTAATTATTCAACTAATCATTATGCCAATGACCATAATGTATGTAATATTCTGAAAAAAAAAAATTACAAGATATATAGACTCGACTGATTACCCGATGAAACCTTCTTTACCACCAGTGAATATGGATTACCATTCGAAGAAGGGAACGAAGAAGACTCAAGTACCATCAGATGTGAATCCTTCAACAAGTAATAGAAACCAGCAGCAACTCCAACAGAAACAGTACAAACAAAAATCGAAACAAGCTAGACAAGCACAATTATCTACATCACAGACAGTAAAAACGGCAAAAAGAAAACAAGAAAATAATAGTAAAAATGGATAATTTTGATTTTTTAGATAAGATAAAAAATGATTTAATACGCAAAGAAAAAATATGTGATAATATTTTTAATTTTAACAAAGTTATTAATAACAAAAAAGATTTAATAATACATATTAATGTTAGGAGTATGAATGCTAATTTTGATAAAGTTAAGATATTATTTGAAAGTCTAATAAATAAACCTTCTATTATTATATGCACTGAAGCTTTTGAACAAGTCAATTACAATTTATACGAATTAAAAGGATCTAAATATGAATATCAGAGTTACTATAATGATAGTAGGATAAATAGAAATGACGGAGTTATTGTTTTTATTGATAAAAGCTTGGTACAAAAAACTGGAGCTCAAAGCACTCAAAAATGTCTTATTCTCCATGATACTTTCTTGATAGCTTACGTACTGACATCGTCGCAAGGTGCATTACCAAAACACACTTGCCCAGATTATGGAACCAGGCGATGTATGATGCACAAAATCAACATGCCCAAAATCATCCTGCACAAAACCAGACACTTGCCGCAGCAGACGTCTTTCATCGATATATCGAGCCTTCCCTACCCTAGAATGGGAGGAGTTCTATGAAGAAAAACCTACAGTCGGTGGCCTCAGTCAGTCGAACATCGTCAAGAACGTAAAAAATTGAAGATGTCGGTAGGATAGTGCGGCAATGGAAACTCATCTTTTCTGGTGAAAAAGGCCTAAGCATCGAGGAATTTTTACAACGCATAGAAGAATCCCGTATTCTGGTTAGTCTCTCGGATGAAAACTTATTAAATTCAATGATAAAATTACTGGAAGGCGTATCACTACAAGCTCGCCAATCGCGACATAAATGGCACACGTGGACAGACTTTTGTCAAGCTGCCCGTCATTGTTTTGGAATTAACCACCGTTTTTAACGACAATTACTTCGTGAAGCACTAGCTCGCACACAAAGCCCAGAGGAGCCTGTTAGACTATATTGTCGGTCTATGCAGAATTTTGACCAAATTCGACGAACCTTGGATGGAATCCGAACAGCTCGATCTGTTGTACGATAATATGCTGTTTGAATTACAAGAAACATTCGATCGGGAGACAATAAAAGATGTCCATATTTTAATGAAAAACGCTAGGGAAGCAGTAAGTAAAATTAATGCTTCTTAGCTATATAAAACACCTCCAATGCTGGAGCAATCGCTGCTACTTGTGCTGGCATGCAGGGCGAGCAAGACTAATAAAACAGTAGTACAACGATATAAAAATGTTGTATCCTCTATTTCGACACCGCAGGTTGATATAGTCGGGACGATCGAAAAGAACCTCGACCAAAAATTCAAACAGTGGACAGCTTCAGCCAAACCCGTCACACAGGTAGCTGAAGCTACTACCGCCCTGATCAATAACTAAAGGACCTCTGTCCTCTCAGGAAACCCACCGCAGGTGATACAACCGATAGTGAAGTCTGTAGAACTAGAACAGGCAACTGTCGAGCCTGAGTCGTTGACCCAGACGGCTGTAAATCCCAATTATCAACACAGGTGACAGTCGAACCTGTAATATCGACAGTGGAGGCTGTAGAGCCTACAAATGGTACAGAGTCCAACCAAGATCCTGGGGAACCCCTTAAATCACATCCAAGGTGGTGGCTGCAACTTGGCGTCGGTGGATCTCGAGTGCAAGGCTAGATGGTTTCAGGGGCATCTCGCACGGCCCTCGGGCTAATACGATTGCAAATCGCAACGGCATACGGAAAATGCATAACTCCGTGGTCAGGGCAAAATGGCGAATGGTCAATTGATCGATGTCACTGCACAGGTCGAGTTACCTTTTGTGGTCGCCGGTATTAGGAAATATCTAATCGTGCTGATTGCCCCGGATCTCGACTATGACTACGATTTAGGTGCAGACTTTATATATGCTTATGACTAAGAAATTCACTCTCGATAGAATATGCTGTCTGTTGAAGGGATTGAAAAGTTAATCTTAGTAGAATTTGCCATGATGGTTTCAAATGAGATTATATCTCTCTCGTCCATATGCATAGCCGATCTCACGGATAATGAACGTAAAGGACTACAAGAGGTGCTTGACAAATTATTAACCGTAAATAGAAAAGAGATTGGGTGCACCGACTTCATTGAACATGCGATTAATGTAACTTTGCCTCAATCAATTATGCAGCATTACAACCGTGTTTCCAAGAAAATATAGAAGGAAATTCATGGGTGAGTACGTAAAATGATCGATGAGAGTATTATTGACCGTCCACAAGCGGCTCATCTAGCCCAGTCATTATGGTAAAAAAACCCTATGGTAGATATCGCTTTTGTATTGATTACCGTAAGCTCATTGCAGTCACCAGCTCAAGTGATTATTCATTGCCGTACATGGATTCAATTTTGTGTAAATTGTAGAGAGCTAGACATATTAGCTTTTGTATTGATTACCGTAAGCTCATTGCAGTCACCAGCTCAAGTGCTTATTCATTGCCGTACATGGATTCAATTTTGTGTAAATTATAGAGAGCTAGACATATTAGCTTTTGTATTGATTACCGTAAGCTCATTGCAGTCACCAGCTCAAGTGCTTATTCATTGCCGTACTTGGATTCAATTTTCTGTAAATTGTAGAGAGCTAGATATATTACTACGCTTGACTTAAGCAGTGCCTATCAACAAATAAAAGTAGAGTGTGATTGTAGACACTTGACTACATTTACAATTCCTGTGATGGGAGTATTCCAATTTACCCGTATGTCATATAGCGTAGTGAACGCACCTGCAACGTTTCAGATGTTAATAGACCGGATAATCGGTCCTGATCTTGAGCTGTATGCTTTTTCATCATCAGCGAATTCTCGAACATGTTTTGCAAAGGATACGTGACGCTGGTCTCACGATAAATAGCGTAGAAAGTCGCTTCCGCAAAGAAGAAGTAAGGTTTCTTGGAGTTTTGGTTAACAGAGACGGCTTCCGTCCTAATCCCGAGAAAATTGCACCTGTTGTCAATTATCCGGCTCTAAAGAACTTGAAAAAGAAACGCGAAAAAGTAAACCGTTAAAGTTTTAGTACATATTGTAAGGATACAAATTACCGTCAGAAAAAAATTGTTGATGACCGTGCCACCTAGAAACGTGTACGCCGCAAAGGTATTTCAATAAATATAGTATGGACAACAGTAATATCTTGTGTCACGTAGGAGATAGATTTTGAGGTTTTACAAGGGTGAAATTACAGATATTATCAAGTATTTATAGTAAAAAAAATCAGAATTTTTGCTTTTAAAAGTAATTTTTATCGGCCCATAAAAAAAAATTATTTTTCCGAGTTTAACTTGGACTGGCCCCCTTAAGGAGGCAGGCTTGGGTTAAACCCAAAAAAAGACTTTGTTTGATCAGTCAAGAAAACTTTGTAAGTTTAAAATCAATCATTCTAAAAATTTGTGTGCTATCAAAACATAATACTATCTTAAATTTTACCGTTGTAATACCCCAAAATCTTGATCCGACACGTCACAATAAATCATTATTTTTAATACCATATTTATTAATGAAACTTCCTCACACAATTCGAGGTGACATGATAAACGAAAATTTTTTTTTCGATGGTTATTCGACTCCCGTTTACATATATTACAAAATGAGCGAATCACATTTTCGTTAAAATTTTTTTTATTATTTTTTATCTGACATCCAATCAATTTTTTTAAAAAATATTTTTAATACTCTTTAAAAGTATTTTTTGGGTTTATCCCAGGCCTACCTCCTTAAAGCAGTTACGCACCTTTCTTGGCATGGCATCGTAGAATCATAAATTTTTAGAAAATTTTGCCACGATTGCTGAATTACTCACCGTACTGACTAAGAATAATGTCAAGTATGTATGGGGTACGGACTAGGAGAAATATTTTGAGCACTTGAAAACACTTATATCTACAGCACCCATGCTGAATAGTCAGTCGTTCGACCATCAGTTTACAATTCAAACTAATGAGAGCAACACAGATCTAGAGGCTGTTTTGACCCAGACAATTGATGAAGAAGAGTGTATGCTTAAGTTTGCAAATGGAACCATTAGTTCAGCTGAAAGAAATTACACAGTCACATAAGTGAATGTTTAGCTGTGCTATGGGCATTACGGAAGTTCAGACCATATGTACAGGGGTATACATTTAGAGTAATTACTGACCACAGTAGTATGACGTCGCTATGTAACCTTAAAAACCCCACTGATCACCTTGCTGAATGGGTATTAAAAATACAAGCCTATGATGCCAAAATCGATTATCGGGGTGGCATACTGAACAAAGTTCCAGATGTGCTATCACGCGTATACGAGGATGAAGTTAATTCTGCTACTAATTAATTCTGTACAAATGATTACAGAAACGACTGATACTTGGTACAAACGTATCTACCAAGAGATTATGGAAAAACTACCTGAATTTCCATGATAAAGCATCACGGGCGGTCGACTTCATCGATATAAGCTTGATTCCTGGAAACTGGTGGTTTCAAAAGAAAAGCAATTAGCTGCTCTTCAGGGATATCATGAAGAGCCAACAGCTGGTCACCTTCAACGTTAAAAAACGTACTTACGCATAGCTATATACTATTATTGGTCGTCTATCCATAAAGATGTCACGCGGTTTGCACGAAACTGTACTGTATGTCAGCAGTGTAAAGTTGAACAACTACGACCTGGTGGTCTTATGGAACGACGTACAATAATGCATCCTTGGGAGATTGTCGCTGCTGACGTCATAGAAACATATACCCGCAGTACGCACGGAATCGAATACGTGTTGATACTCATGGATATGTTCACCCGTTGGATCGAATGTATACCAATTCGAAAAGCTAATGGGAGAAGGATCCTACAGAAACTCAATTCTCATCTATTTTTACGATTTGGGACACCAGAGTATTGCCTGTCAATTTTGTGAGCGCCGCGAATCTCCGTAAAAAATTAAGTATTTAAACTTTGATTATCGTTCGCTTGATAATTAACGAACTGCTGGCGTTCACGGCGAAGAGGAAACGGAGTAAGTTGACACGTGGTTTTGTAACAATAAACAACAGAGATTTATTCTCTTTATAAAAGTAAAATTACAGGTGTACGTGTGACTAGTGGTTTAAACAATTATTAAATTAAATGCGTAGTGTGTAAAAGTGTGAGTGTGTGTGTGTAGCAATAATATGCTCGCTACCGCGAGATAGAAGCACGTGGTTACTATGTATACATACGGTTCCGTATGCAGTTTGGGACTTTAGTATCTCGAGGCGGCCGGAAGAGGAGAGCGAGCAACCCCGAGCGCTGGAGTTTTGTCCAGCGTCGGGGAGTTGCTGAGGTGAAACGGGGGAGACTCCTTTAACACGGAGAATCCCGGCTCCGCGTTCAAATTAGGCCGAACGGGGAATCCTCACGCTACGGTGCGATCTCGCAGTTGCGCGGAGTTGCATGCGCGCGCGTGTCAACGTTCAAAAGCGCGCGAAGACTGAAAGATTTTAAGCGATCCGAACACGTTATACATCGAAATTCCGGAATAACTTGTTGGAAAAATTCCTGAACGAACGGATAATGGCCACACTTTTACACTCCCTTGCCATCCACAAGCAGATCCCGTCGAATGTGTGAATCGTAATGTCAAGACTATGATAATGCCTCATATTAAAGGAAAACCCAGTCATTGGGATAACACCTTGATGAATGTATGTTCTCCTATAATGCAACTGTACAAAGAATACAGTTCTTGTACAAACTGTACAGGATTGAATCGGTATAAGCCCTGCTATGCTTAACTACGGGCGGCAGCCACTTCCTTCTAAAACACTACGTCTTGAGGAAGATAGATCAGCCGCTGAGTAGAAAGAAGCAAACATACTTCCGACTGGCAAATCCAAATGGAAAACTTGGACGATTTGTTCAAATTAACCGCTAAACATGTGGCTAAAGCAAAAGAGCGTCAAGCCAAGTACTATGATGCACAGCATCGAAATGTACAATTCGAAGTTGGAGATAGTCAAACTTACACCTAAATTCACTGATCCTTTCACCATAATGCAAAAGGCCTGCTCAAATATTTATTATCTGATTGACGAAGACAGGGAAGGTTATAGAAAATCACACGTTAAAAATTTTAAACTCTATAGAGACGAAGATCTGTCTGATTTGTTCACTACCTTCGACGGGGTGACGCCTCTTTAGAAGGAGATTCTTCAAAAGATAACGATGGATGCATAATTCGTGATCCACAAGCAAGTAACGCTCAGAACGAAGAGGGCAAAACTGTTGAACCTAGCGAGCGTAGAAAACCGGGTAGGCAGGGTAAGACTCGAGTAATTGTACACAGAAAAGTACAAATTGTACCGGCGAAAGTTTTGCCCGAAACAGCGGCCAGGACAAATGTAAGGCCAGTCCCGGCACAAGACCCTGCATCTTCAGCTGATTGCGAGGAACGCCGGCCCGGAGGTCCGAAGGGCGCTACAAAGAAACTTGTGGCGTCCGTTGAATTATTACTAGGCGCATACGTGCGTCACGTCGTAAATAAATAATTATTTCATTTTGCGAAAATTGTCGCTGACCACAAGAACTATGTCCATATATTTTTGTTCGAAATAAAACTAAAATTTAAAGAGAGAAAGAGAGAGAGAGAGAGAGAGAGCAAAGTTTTCTTTTTCTTTTCGTTTAATATTACTTCTTTACTTCTATTTTATTAATAATTTTGATTATTGAAAATAATTCCTTTTCTTAATTTTCTGTTTATTATACTTTTCCTTATAATGCATGTTTTTATTTTTCACCCGTATGGAGAGAGATGGAATGTATGAAGAGCTGGTATACCAGTTGGATACCCAGCATCTGAAGTTGGAGTATAACGGTTGCAGTTACTAAAATATTTTATTGGATATTTCAGAGTTACATCTCTCTCACAGTATATCACACATATATGTATTAACGACATTTCAATTTACAGCAACGATGGCGAGGGGAGAGAGAGAGAAGAAGAAAACACGTGTGAATGACTTACCGACAATGTAGAGTCCCGTGTCGCAGCGCGGGGGGAAAAGACGGGAGAATCGGAGAGACGATCGCTAGTCGCGACCGCGTAATGACGTTTTGCACTGAACGCAAGGTACAGGACGCGAATACGTACCACGAGAAAGCGCACGAGGCTGACGCCCTGTGGATCTTGATTGCGCTCATGCAACTACGACGAGCAAGCGTGCAGCCATGCGAAGCTGCCCATAATAGCGTGCATTCCTGCTACTAGCTGGGGATTCTGCGAGCGAGGACAGGAGCAACCGCGGTACCTGTTGATCTGCGAGTACTGGAACTGCCGCCTCTAACCCCATATAGGTATTTCATTTGCTTTCTCTCGCGCGCTCTCTCTCTCTCTCTCTCTCTCTCTCTCTCTCTCTCTCTCTCCCTCTCTGGAGTCGTCGCGCGTCTGCTAGGTGCACCTGCTCGTGTTTTGGCTCCTGCTTTTACACCGCACTCTGCTGCCTCCTGCGCCTGTGAGCCGGTCTGTTGTGGTGCCTGCACAGTGGAACATTCCAACCATAGCTGTGATAATAAATCACAGCTTCCACTGGTCCATCGGCACAGTTTTCAACATCCAAGCAACAACACCCGGCCAGGTGTTTTTTGAGGTTAAGAGAGGTGAATACGGCAGAGTGGCGGGAGCCAAGCACGAAGCATAATCCAGAGGTACCACTTCATTCTGGACACACAGCACGCAGCGCCATACTATCAAGGCGCCATCTGCCGACTCGAACTACAACTACGTGACCACCGAGGCGACACCTGCTGCATCCTAGACACACCATCAGTACCTTCCACGACTCATCTTTGTCGCCACTAACACCATGGTCGACAACTGCGCCATCTGCGGGGAGGTTCCTAGGAGCAGCAACTCGCTACGTAAGTGCTGCATATGCGATATTACTTACCATCCGGCGTGCAAGCCTCTTGCAGTGCTTACCCGCGTACAAAGGAACGCATTGCAGCTACATACTAAAGCGGTAGCGTGCCAGGCATGTATCGACTCGAAGAGGTCGATGTTCGAGTCGGCAGTCGCGCGCGCGACGAACGCCAGCAAAAATATGAGTGGGAAAGAGAAGGAGCTAGCCGCGTCCACTCCGGCCAATAAAAGGCCTGCAACAGCTGCTCGCACCAATCAGGCGAGCAAGGCCGCGCCCACCAACTCCTCACTCTCTCCGTTGCAGGGGCTAAGCCCCGCCCCCACCAGCAGCCTACTCCGGTTGGCCTCACAGTCTCCTGTGACGTCACTAGGCCCGCCCATTTCCAGTATAGGAGCAGAGCACAGTGGGGAATCCCCGAGTGACGTCACGGCCAAGAATGCGGACCGAGCTAATAATACTTCACAGTCCTCCTTCTCCAAAAATAACAGCAGTATTAATGATATAAATGCGTCAGTCATCCGTATGCTAGATAGTACCGCGTTAAAAAAGGGAACAACGGTCTCCTGCCTAGTGGAGTACGCGAATTCTACTTCAAGAAACATTGATAATGCACTTGCTAGACATTGCACCTCTATTGAAGGCAGATTGGAGGCAATTGTAAATAGGCTAAATACGTTACCAGCAATACATACTTTAGCACTTTCAATTGACTCTAAGCTGCAAAAAATTGAGGAAAAACTGTCGAAACAACACTCCCAGCTGGAGGAGATGAAAAAGGAGAAGCAAGTGCTTTATCAAGAAATAGATAACCTAAAAATTAAAAATAAAAAATTACATGATAATAACGTAGAAACGAACACTTTATTGACCAATACAGAGGTACATTACAATATGTTAATTGATAAAATCGATAATCTAGAGCAGACAAATCTCGAGTCACAGACTAAAATTGATAATCTTGTATTAAACACTTTTGAAAACGATTTCCTAAATTTAACAAACAAAATCAATAGAGTTGAACTTGACAACAAGGAAATAATAACAAAAATAGAAAAAATAATAACAAAAGAAGATTTTACCTCTGTATATACTACTACTATTGAGAAAATTGAAAGAAATGTTGAGAACATCCAAAAAGATAACAAACTCATACTAAATAAAATAGAATTCCAAAAAATCGCAGTACTACCCAGTACACAAAACAATACCGTTTCTCTTATAAGTACAAAAAAATGTAATACTGCTAATAATAATGCGTCTGCTACGAATAGTACCTTACTTGACAATTATAGTGATATAAGCGAAACAATTGACAATTGTGAAAGCAATAATGACGGGTTTATCCAGATTGTAAATAGTAGAAATAAAATGTCTAGGCGTTTGAACAATTATAATAACGACAATGCTAACGCTGCGGCATCACCTGCACGAAGCACGCGGGTGCAAAAGATTGATGGGGGGACAATGCACAGTAAAAACATTAAAAGCGGTAATACGGAGCTCATTATTTCAAACATTTTCGACGGTGATGTCTCTAAGCGTGTTGACGTCGCACACGCGATACTGTGCCGTGTCCTTCCATCAACACAAAAAATTGATATAATAGGCACACGCCTGCTTCGGTCACAAGAATCGACAGCTGCGGCATTAGCAGATACAAACAGCGAACGTAGAAGGTCACCGTGGGTTGTTACCCTTTCCAGCAGTGCGTTAGGCGAGAGAATAATGCGAGCCAAAAAGCTTATCACTGGCTTTCATGCTAGAGATGTCGACATTGCAGCTCTTGACCAGGACACAAGGGATGGGATTATAAATGGGAAAATTTTTATAAATGAATTGTTAACAAAAGAATGTTTTATTAAATATAGAAGTCTCAAGGCCCTTGCGATGAGACTTAATTTTAAATATGTTTGGCATAGAGGGGGCCGTTTCCTGGTGAAGAGGCGCGATGGCGATGTCTCTCATGAATTTTCATCTGCGGCTGATTTACAGACAATTGTGGCATCATATGCCATTAATCAACCATCTCAAACTGTAAATACTGAAAAAAAAACTGTTGATAATGAAATCGAGATTGATAATAATGTAATTCCGTCAACTGCTGCAAAAAATTGACTATCCGCAGACACTGCTGGGGGGGTTCACTGTAAGGGACTGAGGGCAGGTTTTGTCAATGTTACCTCACTGAAGGGGCACATTGGCATGATTAAACAACACCTTTCAGCTCGTCCTACCTACCATCTCTTTGGGGTTGCTGAGTCGCACCTTGACCCTGATGTTGGGAGTGATCTCATTCAGATCGATGACTACTCACTACTTAGACTTGATCGCAACAAACTAGGAGGCGGGCTAGTCCTGTACATTCATAACACTTTCAAGGCAAATTTACTAAGCAGTTCTCCAACAACACAGGAGGGCAGACCATTTATACCTGAATATTTAATGTGCAGTGTTCAGCAGGGCAGCCTTCCCCCCGTCTTTGTTGCTTTAATATACAGACCACCACACGTACCGTTTTTACAGGGCTCGGACTTAATAGACAAACTGACGATACATACTCAAGACTTTAGTCACAAAATTATTATGGGAGATCTGAATGCGAACCTACTCGGAACGTCAGCCGATGCGAAATTTGTTAGACGGTTGGCTGATGATCTTAACCTTCAAATAATTGATCATGGTGCGACTCATCATCTCACGGATTCTCACACGTGGATTGATGTGATCTTGACAGATAATAATGACGTTGTACTGAGCAGGGACAATCGGCCGGCGCCTTTTCCCAGTCATCATAACATCATAGAGGTCGAGATTGGGGTCGAAACTGCTGCATCCCCTGTAGTTGAATCATTCAGCTACAGGGATTTTAAGTCGATCCAGCAAGACGACCTCCTGTCTCGCCTAGCTGACTGTGATTGGTCGCGGATCGATGGTCCCGCGGCGAGTGTTGACAGTCAATTAGAGTGCCTCAGTGTCAACCTCATGGCTGTGATAGATAAAATTGCACCGTTAAAAGAATTCATACCGAAAAAGAAAACAAATCCACCATGGGTTGATGCTGAGCTAATACATCTTTACAAAAAACGTGACTCCGTACGAAGACGCTATTCGAGGACCAATGACGACAGACTGTGGCGGGAGTATCAGGGCCTTGCAGCTGAAGCTGAATTACGAACGAAGGAAACAAGGGAAAGATTTTTACAAAATAAAATTTCTGAAGCGATTAATAATAAGAAAGATATCTGGAAAGAACTCAAGGCTCTGGGCCTTCTGCCAAAGACAAGAGAGGAGCTTCATGGTTTCTCACCGGAAGAGCTCAATGCCCACTTTGCAGGGGTGTCGATCTCCCAAAATGAGGGTGATGAAGAACTTGACAGCGTCCTGACCACTGCCAGTGATGACGGTTTTGTTTTCCGAGAAGTCAGCTTCTCGGACGTGGTTCTGGCTGTTGCCCACTTCTCATCACAAGCCAGAGGGGAAGACGACATTCCCCAAAGTATAGTGGCTAAGGCTCTTCCGTTTGTGGGAGATCATATTGTTAAGATCTTTAACTCCTCTCTGTCCAGTGGCATTTTTCCGGGGGCTTGGAGGGGAGCTCGGTTGGTGCCTTTGAAGAAGAAACCTGTCCCATCTACGGTGTCAGATTTCCGACCAATTGCCCTGCTGAGTTTCCTTTCTAAGGTCCTTGAAAAAATCGTACACGACCAAATAACCAACTTCTTACGAGAAAATAATACTTTGGACCCGATGCAGACTGGTTTTCGACAGAATCACAGTACACAGACAGCACTACTGAAACTGACGGAGGACATAAGATCAGGCATTGACAACAACAAAAAACTATTGACTATTTTGTTAATGTTTGATTTTAGCAAAGCATTCGACACCATCTCACACACTAAACTGCTGCGTAAGCTGATGCGCATGGGATTCTCCAGGAGTGTTCTCCTGTGGCTTAAGTCATATATCATGGGGAGACGACAGAAAGTCGTCACAATCACAAACGGGGATTCAGGTTGGCTAACCACCAATCTTGGCGTTCCACAGGGCTCAGTCCTGGGACCCCTGCTTTTCAGCCTGTACATAAACGACTTACAAGACGCACTCGACTTAGATGGTGTCGAACACATACTTTACGCTGACGACTTGCAAACCTACACACAAGTGACCCTGAAGGGTCTTCGTGATGGTATCGGTCGCATGTCGGCTGTAGCACAAGCAGTGTCGAACTGGGCAACGTCAGCTGGCCTGCGCCTCAATGTCGGCAAGACAAAGGCGATCATTTTTGGATCTGATCACAACATCAAACAGGTTCAGAGCCTCGACTTGCAAGGCATTGAGATACAGACCGGCGTACACGTTCCCTTTGTCGATACAGTCACCAACCTCGGCGTGGTGATGGACGGAGGGTTGACATGGAAGCCGCAACTGAATGCGGTCAGTAGAAAGATAAATAGGGCTCTGTATAGCTTAAAACTTTTCCGTTCAAGCACCACAGAGATACTGAGGAAGCAGCTGGCATGTGCACTGGTACTACCTCACTTAGATTATTGCTCAGTGGTTCTTCTTGATGTGTCAGGGGAGCTCCAGACACGACTACAACGTCTGCAGAATGCATGTGTGAGATACATATGTGGTGTTAGGCGGGATGAGCATATCACCGCCTACAGGAAAAAACTGGACTGGTTAGATTTGAAGGTGAGGAGGGAGTATTTTATGGGGCTGCTGCTTTACAAAGCGGTTGTCATGCGGCAGCCACCGTATCTTACTGCACTCTTTGAAAAAAACCAGGCCAGGACTTCAAGTAGGGGTGGTATGAAAGAGCTCTCGGTTCCGGGGTCGCGCACCGATAAGGGCCTTTTTTCATTCAGAGTTCAAGGTGCGCACCTCTGGAATTCGCTCCCGAGCAGTGTGAGGTGCCTGCCATCTTTTTGTAAATTTAAAACGGCATTAAACAGGCACCTTAAGCAATTACATGGTGAGGAGTACGTTCAGAATAAAAGATGAGTCGAGTATTTATTTAGGCTATTTATTTATTTAAATTATTTATTTATTTAATTTATTTATTTATTAAACTTATTTATTTAATTTATTTATTTATTAAAACTTATTTATTTAATTTATTTATTTATTAAAACTTATTTATTTATTTATTTAACTTATTTATTTATTTAAATTTATTTATTTATTTATTTAATTTAATTATTTATCTTGTCTATTTATGTATTCGACGTATTTATTTATTAATTTATTTATTTATTTATTAAATATTTTTAGTGTTAATTAAGTGTGAATGTATTTATTAGCGTGATTGTTAAAGTGTTATGAATGAGTGTGTTTTAAGTTTGGACGTGATAGTGTACGCAAAGAGTTAGCAAAGTATATGTATGTATTCTTATTTATATGTTATCTTTATTGTATTTATATTTATTCTATGTATTATTATTTTTTTTTTTGACGAAGCGTTTTATGTGATATTTGACTGTGTTCATTGCATTTAGATTTTATAAACTGACGAACTGATAAAGTGAATTATTATTTTAACAAGAAATATGCAATAAGAGAAAGTAAGATAACAATTATATTAAACCGACTGTTATTTTTTAATTATAAATACAACTACATGTACATGAAATTGTAAGATTTTGTCTTCTGATGAATAAAAAGTATATCTATCTATCTATCTATCTCTCTCTCTCTCTCTCTCCTCATTTTCGATCGCAGGCAAAAAGTCATAACTGACAACAATGGGGAATCTGATTCGCTAACCACCAATCTGGGTGTGCCAAAGGGTTCAGTCCTGGGGCCCTTGCTACTCAGTCTTTATATCAATGACTTACAAGACGTACTGACTGGTGGTAATGTTAAACACTTGCTATACGCGGACGACTTGCAAACTTACACTCAAGTGACATGGCGAGATCTTCATGTGGGTATCAGACGCATGTCGGCTGTTGCGCAGGCAGTGTCGGAGTGGGCCGAAGCATCCGGACTGCGACTCAATGTCGGCAAAACAAAAGTGATCATTTTTGGCTCCGAGCACAACATCAATCGGCTGCAGGATTTTGATTTGCCCGGCATTGAGTTTCAGGAAGGTGTACATGTGCCTTTCTGTGACTCGGTCACAAACCTTGGTCTTGTAATGGAATCTAAACTCACGTGGAAACTGCAGGTTGATGCAGTTGGAAAAAAGGTAAATCGTGCTCTTTACAGCCTACGATTTTTTAGTTCATGCACAACTCAGGCGTTGAGAAAGCAGCTTGCATGTGCGCTGGTAGTGCCACATTTAGATTATTGTTCCGTTGTTCACTTTGATGTGTCTGATGAGCTCGAGACGAAGTTGCAACGATTGCAAAATTCATGTGTGAGATACATATGTGGTGTTAGAAGGGATGAGCACATCACTCCTCACAGGAAATATCTTGGCTGGCTTACAGTAAACAAAAGAAGAGCGTACTTTGCGGGGTTATTATTGTATAGAGCAATAAATATGGTATATATACTTTGGTAAAAACACAGCTAGGACTTCCAGTAGGAGCGGTGTGAAAGAGCTCTCAGTTCCGGGATCGCGGACTGATAAGGATCTCTACTCGTTTAGAGCCCAAGGCTCGCGATTCTGGAACTCCCTCCCCTGCAGTGTGAGGTATCTGCCGTCTTTATGTAAATTTAAAACGGCGTTAGGCAGGCATCTCAGTCAACTGCACGGTGATTAATTTGACATTTTTTCATGACGACAGAGTAATACATGGGTAGTTATTTATTTATTTATTCATCCATTCATTAATTTATTCATTCATTAATTTATTCATTCATTCATTCATTAATTCATTCATTCATTCATTCATTCATTCATCCATTCATTCATTCATTCATTCATCCATCCATTCATTCATTCATTCATTCATTCATCCATCCATCCATCCATCCATCCATCCATCCATCCATCCATCCATCCATCTATCCATCCATCCATCCGTTCGTCCGTCCGTCCGTCCGTCCGTCCGTCCATCCATCCATCCATCCATCCATCCATCCATCCATCCATCCATCCATCCATCCATCCATCCATCCATCCATCCATCCATCCATCCATCCATCCATCCATCCATCCATCCATCCATCCATCCGTCCGTCCGTCCGTCCATCCATCCATCCATCCATCCATCTACCCCCCCCCCTCTCTCTCTCTCTCTCTCTCTCTCTCTGTAAGATTTTGTCTTCTGACGAATAAAAAGTATATCTATCTATCTATCTATCTCTCGTACGACTCACGCGTTGTGATTAGTACACGACTGTGTACACTTTGGTTGATGTTAGAGTTATTACGCTGATAGAATACGCGTATTTTTGTTAATGTTAACTACGGCGTGTTTATTGATTCTTCTGTATATTATAAAATTATTTTGCCGCCGTGTATAAGAATCGAGGTCCTTCCTCATATCTCCATTCTTCTACGGTATTTTGGCCAATTTTTTTGAATTTTTCGTTAATTGACATGATTTATGCGCTATATTACGATATTTTGCGTTATTCTATTTTTGGCCTTTTTTTTAGAATTTATCGGTTTTTACCTGATTTGTGCGCTATTTTACGTTATTTTAGGTTATTCTATGTTTCTTTACATCTAAGAATCAGAACCTTTTCCATATATCCATTTTTCTACGTTATTTGCCCTATTTTTCAAAATTTTTCGTTATTTTTACGTTACTGATGAGCTACTTAACGTTAATTTACGTTAATTTATGTTACTTTATGTTACTTTATGTTACTATGCATTAATGTTAGTTTATATATAAGAATGGCAACTTCTTCATATCTCCATTTATACTTTCTTTATCGTGCATTTCGAACATTTTCTTTATTTTTATGTTATTTATGCGCCATTTTACGTGAATTTACGCTATTTCGAGTTATTCTATGATATTTTACATATAAGAATCGCAGCTTCTCCATATCGCCATTTTTCTACGTTCTTTTGGCCTCATTTTATCGAAGATATTGTCAAAATCTCCAGAGCGGAGCATTCCTTCCCGAAGGTATTCTCAAAATCTCCAGACTAGAGCGTTCTTTCTTGGACTTATTCTCAAAAACTCCGGAGCGCAAAATTTCAAGTCATAAGACTCATTGCTTCTTAAGAAAAAAATTAAAGTGTTAAAAAATGCATTTTGTTGGATAAAGATATCTTAAAAGACTTTTTATATTTTATTTTGATAGGTACAGTGAAAAATTTGTTAAGTCTAGAGATACTCGTAGAAGCCGACTAGCCTGAGTTTTATAACATTTTTTTTTGGACTAAAATGTTATGTATGTATGTATATATGTGAGTTCAAACACCAGTGGATGTAATCTAATCAATTTATGTAGAAAAACTTAATTTTCAGTTAACATTTAAACTTAAAGTATTTGTAATAGTTGTGAACTTCACAATCAAATTTTCCTTATAAAATATAACCTCATTTTGTCGAATCGATCAACAGATATTGAACTATGCATAATAATATAATATTTTATATGACATAACGGATGCATATTTCAGAAAGCTGAGTGCCAAATCAGTTGGTAGCGATTTTGGTATAAGTTCTATATCTTGATACTATTAATAATTTCGTAAACTTTTTACATTTTTAAACGCCCGTAAAACATAAAAGAATCAGAAAAAATTGAGAATATGACTGCTAATTACTTTAACGGAATGCTTTCTCATAGAGAGATCCTAATAGAGTTTGAAAATGTAATAATTTAAATTCACATTAAATAAATTGAGACTCAAGTTAACTTATTAGATACACGCGTTAAAGTATTGCCAGTCTGATATAATCTTAAATCCTAATTAAAATAATTGTCATCATAGTGTAGACAACACAAAAACTTCATAAAGTTATTTTTTGTTTAATATTGTTGATTAAAAACTTTAACATGTAATGGATGGGAGTTGGCAAGAGGGAAGAACTAGAGAGGTACAAGTTGGTGTTCACTCATTATTGGAAAGAGGAGCACCTGGCACTTTGGTGGTCGTCAGGAATCTGCCTGCTCGCTAGCAGTCGCATCGCGAGGACCGCGAGCGGTCCCGCGCGCGAAGATACAAGCTCTGCGCTTGTGCGTGTGGGAACGCTAGTGCAGCGACGAGCAAAGCTGACTGCACGTGTTGCTCGCATCCAAGGAGCTATTACGGAGAACTCTAAGCGCATCCATAACACGTCCTAGGCCGCGGGAGTGACTTCCAGGTAGCTTGAAAAAAAAAACTTCTGGGTTCCTCGAGCGCCGCGGTAGCGAGTGTGCGTATATTTTCACCTTTGAGAGTGTTTTTTGCTTCCTGTCCCTTTAGATGGCACTTTAGGTTATATCCAATGTTCTTATTTTCTTTCTATTGTGATATGTTTTTCTTTCATCAATTTTTTGTTTAGCAGCCGCTGCTGTTTTACAAAACGAATTATTTTTTCTGGCAGGTACTCTACCTTATAATCTTATATCATTCTAACGTATTTTACAAAATGTTATTTTAAAAAATTACAAATTTTGTTTACTCTTCAAGTATCTTTCTTCATATGTCTTGGGAATTTCGCCTGAATTTAGGGCAATACCCTTTTCGTTTCCTTGTTTTAACCTTAGCGTGTACGTCATTCCGAACGCTCGTGAAGGGATAATTTTATTGGAAGCGGCGTGGTGCCTTCGATATTTCTTGCAGCCTTGGCTTGGCGCGGGCCGACTAAATGTAAGAAAATATTTTACTTGGAGGGATTTTCTAGTCCCCTATTTAATAACTCGATTAATAAAACGACATTTTGCTGTTTGTGGGATAATCAAAAAGGATATTAACCCATGTAATATTACATTAAGGTATTCACCTTGAAAGTGATGGTTATAGTTTCAAATATTTTTATTACTGTTAAGGAGTCAATTTTAGCTACTTCTCTAAAATTTCCCAAATTTTCACTTTTCCAACTTTTAAACTTTCAAAAATTTCAAATTTTCAAAAAAAAATATTCCTTTAAAATATTCTAAATTTTTTAATTCTTCAAAGTTTACCACCTTTTCAAAATTTTCAAATTTCTCAAATTTTTAAAATTTATAATTTTCTACGTGGGGGGATGCTGGGGTATTTTTTGTGCGACGTATTATACGGTCGTTGTCGCGTTACTTTTTCGTTCCAGTTTTCTCGCCGCGTGTCTAAGCCTTGCGTGCATCTCCTCCTACTCTATACGCTTTTCGTTTTTCGAGCTCGCGCGGCGACGGTTCAGTATACATAATACCACCGTGATGATTATGGACGCTGTCAACAAACTTCTAAAGGTATAACCGAATGTCGATGTCGTAGAACTGAGATTTTTTATCTCGGTTTCTTATGTTTTGCGACGGGCTACCCAGCGTGCATAGGGAGTCGCATATTCCCGCTCCATTTTGGAGCGTTTCAATTTTGACTCTCAATCGAGATTAAGTACACTAAATTCTCTCTGTATCAGACCGGGTGTTCACTGAGCGATTGCAGATGTAAAAAGGAAGGTGGCTCTTGGCCTTCCAGTGAGGTCCATAGCGATTTTTCACGGGGCAGCCGCGCATTCGCAACCGCATACTGCTTTAAATTATCATTTTTAACGCAGCCGCGGTGACAGCATTGCCGGCGTCGGCAATTCTGTTGCTATTGGCGCCAGCTTTCACCAGTGTCGCGGGGTTTGGAGGCAATTCGCGGTCTTGCGACGAGTTTGAACCGACTAAATTCCCGTTAACTGGTGAACATTCTCGACCCGGTACGTAGTCGCCGCTCCGGTTATCGTTATCGGACACGTGCATCGGCGCAAAATTGTCGGCGTTTTTGGGCTCCTGGACGGAGGGGGTCTCTGGTGCAGTCTCGGTGCCGTCGTTCGGCGTGTTTTTTCATTTCCCGGTCTGGATGTTCCCGTTGCGGCTGGGCCGCTCACTCGGTTTATCTGTTCCCCAGCCGGCGCGCTTCCTTCTCCCTAACATTAGGGATCTGGGGCACGATTCCTCGCCATCGCATCGATTTTCCCGATTTTGAACGAGCATCTATCCGTAAGTAAGAGGTAAAATGCTGGTTTAACAGGTTTAGATGTATATAAAAATTTAAGTTGTTTGCTATCAGGTGGCAATAACTCCTAACTTAAAGACTTAGATAAGGTCGAGCGAGCCTCTAGTCTGATTAATAATAATGATATTCATAATAATGATAGTAAAAGATATATCTCTGTAAAAAGTACCAAAAAAGTCAATAATGACGCTAACATTAATAACCTAGATAGTTTTTGCAAAGAGAAACACACCGAGGTTCTAGGAAAGAGTGTCTGTCCGATCGGTGTAGATATTGTTCTCTGACGAATGGTATATATGGTGGTCAGGTTCCAGGAGAAATTATAATTTCCAATGTTTTTGAAGGTACGGTTGAACAAAGAATTGACGATGTCCATGCGATCCTTACCACGGTTTTGATATCCGTTGCGAGGAATGATATCTTATCGACACACCTGCTCCGATCAGAAAGACCAACTCATGCTTGTTCTTCGGGACATACCTCAGTATCTTGACCAGAATAGCCTAATTTATAGTAATAGCCCAAGTTATAGCCTAATTTATAGTAAAATATTCATTAATAAACTTCTTAGCAAAAGATATTTTTTACAATTTAATAGTGTTAAAGAACTAACTCGAGGATTAGGTTTTAAATATGTTTGGCATAGAGGCGGTCGTTTCCTAGTCAACATTCGAGACGGTGAACTTTCCCATGCTTTTACCTCAGCAGACGATCTGCATGCGATAATTGCGTCCTACGATAGTAGAGACGGTATAAATGTATTAAAGATGAATAAAAACAGTGATAATATTAATAATAGTAATGTTACTGAAGCACCGTGTAATAATAATGTTACAGAGGTACGGATAGCTGACGTACTTGACTAGGTGTAGATAACACGACAGAGTCAGAGAGCGAGAGACTGAAGGCAGGCATTTAATTGCGACCTCACTAAAGAAGTATATGCAGATGTTCCGACTGTTCCTTAAATCTGCAAGTCCCATCTATCACCTTTTCGACCTGGCTGAGTCGTATTTCGGGACTGAATTCGATGACGTTTGTGTTCAGATCAAGGGTTATTCCACGGTCAGACAAGACAGAAATACAAAAGGGGGAGGTGTAGTTCAGTATATACATAATATGTTTAAACTGTCTTATCTTCATCTCCACCTATCGAAGATGATGACAAACCAGGTATCCCTGAGTACATCATGTGCAGTATCCAAGAATGCAAAAATTCACCTATTGTTGGAAGAGGGCTCATTTGGTTCCGCTTAAAAAGAAAGCTATATACCATCAGCTGTTTTGGACTTCCATCCTATTGCCATTCTGAACTTTCTTTCTAAGGTCCTGGAAAAGATTGCCCATGATCAAATCACAGACTTTATTGTTCCGAAAAATTTTACATCCCCGACAAATCGGCTTTCGCAAAAATCACAGCACGCAAACAGCACTATTGAGTCTGTCAGAGACCATTCGGAAGGGTATCAATGATAAGAAATAGTTGCTTGCCATTTTACTGCTCTTCGATTTCAGCAAGGCGTTCGACACGATTTTCCCCTCAAAACTTCTTCGTAAGCTAATCAGAATGGAGTTTTCCAGGAATGTAGTCCTGTGGATCAAATCTTATGTCACAGGTCATAATCAGAAAGTGGTTAAAAAAATTAAATGGGGAGTCTGATTGGCTCACAACTAATCTGGGAGTACCGCAGGACTCGATCTTGGGGCCCCTTCTGTTCAGTCTTTGTATTCATGATCTAATTGATAGCTTAGCAAGTTTTGAATCTACAAAGGAGGAATTGTCAGAAGGTGTCGAACATTTGCTTTATGCTGACGACCTGCAGGTGCCGCGAGTAGTATCGGCTTGGGCCTCTGAGAACGACCTTTGTGTCTGGTGAACTTTAAACTAAGCTTCAGACATTATAAAACTCCTGTGTGAGATATATATGTGGTGCGAGAAGGGACGAGCATGCTACTCCCTACAGGAAGAAATTGGGCTGGTTGATCATAGAGGCAAGAAGGGAGTATTTTATGGCGATCCAGCTATATAAGGCTGTTCGAATGGGGCAACCGCCGAATTTTGCAACCCTTTTAAAAAAAACAGCCCAGAACATTAGTTAGGAATCCTAGAGAACTTGAAATTCCAAAGCCTCGTATTAATGTTGGTCTCAAAGATTTTAGCGCCCAAGGTGCGCGTCTTTGGTATTCAATTCCCCATAACATCAGGTACCTACCCTCACATACGATATTTAAGACTGCAATACGTAGACATATTTTCGATTATAGTGATGCCATTGCCTGTAACATCGTTATGACATATTAATGATAAGAAACAAACGAGAATTGTGCAATAATAATTATGATGGAATCAAATGATGAATTACTGCGATGACGACTTAGTGATATTTAATGAATAAAGTATTATATCAAATATTGTATTTAAATTGTACTTTTTCTATTTCTTTTTGATGTGCACAAAAATAAGCACTTATCTTATCTTATCTTATCTTATCTATTACCATCTGGGAGATCGTAATGAATGCATATGTTTGCGTTAAACTCTTGCATAAATAGGTACGCGCAGTGTACGATTCCGTATGCAGTTTGGGACTTTAGTATCGTTTTGGTTGATTCGTCGCACGTTTTTAGTGCATCTGAGGCGAGTAATTGCTTTCTCAACTCACTTGCCGATATTTTGAGGTTGAGCAACTTTATTAAGGAAAAAAGTGACAGTTCTCAGAAGGCCACGCCGGGATATCATCAGACCGGTACAGTTTCACGAAAGGCTCAGCGCAATGCTTTTTGCGGATGTATGTGTGAGTAAGCAATGTGAGTAAGTAATTCAGCAGGATTTCCTCGACATCTTCGAAAGGACCTGCGCCCTCAATCTCCGTTAGTATTGGCGACCATGGAGGATCTGCGATCAATACTCTGTTTGGTGTGTATATGACTGGGGAAGTTTTTAGGCCTGAATTCTGATTATCTCTTTCAGTAACGAGCTTCTCTTGGTTTTCGATCGTATCTGCGGCGGTGGGGCTTGTCGATCCCGGAACTGAGGCGATACTAGATTTGCTTTCCATCACGTTTATCTGAACGCCATTTTTCCCATTTATGTTTTTCTCCTCTATATCCGCGATTAATTTCGCGTGGAATTTTCCGTCTAACCATGGCCACCATTCTCCTATGGGAGAATTTATTTGTAAATCAGCTCTTTTTTGGCGAAAATTGAGAGTTTGCAGAGGCTCAATCCCTATATCGACTTCTCCTGAATTCTTATTTCCACCCATGCTCGACTCACCGTCGAATTTATTACGTTGCTCACCTGGCTCGAACAATTTTGGGAGTATTCGGTTTTGGCTCGCCTGCGTTTTACGCGTTACGTAGTTTGTGGTTGCGCTCTCTACGGGCTTTGCTTTGTTTACTGGTGGCACCCACTCAGACGACGACGATGATTCGGAGATTGTCGATGTCATCGACGCGTCAGATTCTGGTTGGTTTTCAGCGCCCGCGGCTATTGGCGCCATTGATTCGCCTTTAGTAAACTTGATAGATGCAGCTAAGATTTGCTCAATTCTCGACCGATCGGTTTTGTTCAGCGAGTATTCGTGATTTCATGATTTGTTAGCGTTGTGATACTTAAGGACGCAGGCAAAATATACTCGATCGATGTGGCTCTCGGTGAATACATTCCTGTGATATCATTTCGTAAATCACCGTATTTCTAGTACCTCGTTTCCGTGAAAGACGTCATGTGAATCATGGCCAAGGTAAAAATCACCATCAACGTTTCTAATGACCAAGATTTCTCGGGCCTTATAGATTAACGTTTGACCTTTTTGATTTTTCCGATCGGGTTCGTAACTTTCCATTTCATCTGATTCAGACCCGCGGCGTTTGGTGTTTTTATCTCCATCGATGCCTTGTTTTCTTACGGCGCGCATTCTAAACATTTTTCCTGGTGATATGTTTGCCTCTGCATCCAGGTTCAGCTTGTTTTTTTATCGGTAAGCTTGTAGAGTTTTATCCGCGGTAATTCAGTTTTGATTTCGCCCTCACCAACGACCGGATTTTACGATAGAGCATCCGCATTACTATTCTTCTTCCCGAGTTGATAGATTATTTCAAAATCGTAGCCTAGCAGGGCCACTTTCAGGCGGTTGAAGCGCAAGTCGGGCTGCTTGGATGTTGGATAATGTTTAAGCGGTTCGTGATCGGTTACGACCATAAATTTCCTGCAGTAAAGGTAATATCGGTACTAATCCTTCGCGTAAACCACCGTTAACAGTTCCTTGTCGTACGTCAGATATCTGAGTTCGCTGCCTTTGAGGCATCGCGATGCGTATGAGCAAGGTTGGTCACGGTTCAGCACGCTCTGGGACCAGATGGCACCCAGAACTCCGTCACTGCTATCTGTGGAGACAATGAATGTCTGTGACATCCTTGAAGCCTTTAAGATTTGATCGAAGCATAACACGTTCTTGAAGGAGTCAAATGTCTCCTGCTCTCCTGCGCCCCATATGAATTCAACGCCTTTCTGCAGTAATCTGAATAGTGGGTGGGCGATTTTGGCGAAATTTTTTATGATGTGCCTATAGTAGCGGAACAGACCGAGGGCCTGTTTGACCTTCGCCTCGTCTGTTGGTGCGGGGTACTCCAGCATTGCCTTTATTTTCCTTGAATCGGTCTTGATTTTGCCTCCTCCCAGGATGTGTCCCAAAACGAGAGCCTTTCTTTTCAGGAACTGGCACTTCCTTGGCTCTACTGTTAGGTTCGCTTCTAGCAGTCTTTTGAGTACTCTGCGTAGGCGAATGTTGTGCTGATCGAGGTTTTCGTTGAATAACATGAAGTCATCGAGGTAGATCTCGACTTCCTCACCCTGGAGGTCAGCCATAGCTAGTGACATTGCCTTGGTGTAGGTTATGGTTGCCTCCTTTAAATCCACAGCTATCCTGTCATACTCGAGTAGCTGGTTTAAATGCTTGCCGTCCTGTATATAGAACGCGGTGAGGTGTGCAGAATCAGGATTCATTATATAGTTCGTAATATAGTTTTCCGAAACTAGGTGCTCTAAAATGTTGCTTGTAAAGGTCAGGAGGTGGCAACCCTCTGTTTCATCATTCAGTACCCTAAAGTACGTAACTGCCCGAATTTCTTGTTTCCTTGGGCGTCAGGCTTTTTTTATATGATCCAGAGTGAAGATGAGTACTTTGAATTGGAAGAAACCACGATTTTTTGAGCTCGTAACTTGTCGAGTTCCCTTATCATGTGCTCCTTAAGGAATGGAGGAAATCTGGACACCTGATGGAGGTAACCTGTTGTTACGTATCGGCCTGTTTGACTTCAAGACGATTTTATGTTGAATTAACCCATTAACGCCGAGGTGATCCGAATTTTTACTCACTTTTCAACGTGTTTATTTATTATGTTATCGGACCAAAAAAATAATGCAATACCTCTATTCCTACGCGAAATTTGATGCTCTTTCAGAATCCGAGAAAAAAAAATATGGCCGATTTAAACGTAAAAAACGTGAAAATTTTTGAAAAAAAATTTTTTTTGCATTTTTTTCCCAATGATACCGTAAAGGTATCAACTTTCTACTATGATCAGAGGTGATCATGGCACTCAAACAATAAGAGAAATTTTTTTTCAGAAAAATTCATCGACACGTTTTTTCAAAATGGCGGCGAGAATGAAAAAATTTTATAAAAATCTTAATCTATTGTTCTCTAGAAAACTATAAACTTTAGAAAAAAATTTCTAAAAACAAAAATGTCTTAAAATTAGTCAAAAAATATTTGAAAATTTTTTCAGAATTTTTGGAGACAATTTTTAATTTTCAAAAATTTCAAAAAATCTAATTTTTCAAAAATACCTAAAAAATTTTTGAAAAAATTTGATAGTGTTCCTTGGCCAATTTTAAAACTTTTTTATTCTTAAAAATTTTTTCGTAGTCTATAAATTAAAGTCTATAAATTTAGAAAAAAAACTTTTTTTTTTTTTAAGAAAAACTATAAATTAAATATAGTTAGTTTTCAAGAAAAAGTTTTTTCTCTAAATTTATAGATTTTAATTTATAGAACTATATAACTAACTAACTATATTTAATTTATAGTTTTTCTTAAAAAAAAAAAGTTTTTTCTCTAAATTTATAGACTTTAATTTATAGACTACGAAAAATTTTTAAGAACAAAAAAGTCAGAACAAAGTAGGTATTTTTGAAAAATTGGATTTTTTGAAATTTTCGAAAATCAAAAATTGTCTCCAAAAATTCTGAAAAAGTTTGAGAGTATTCTTTGACTAATTTCAAGACATTTTTATGCTTAAAAATTTTTTCGTATTCTATAAATTAAAGTCTATAAATTTAGAGAAAAAGTTTTTCTTGAAAAAAAAAAAAGTTTTTTCTCTAAATTTATAGACTTTAATTTATAGAACTATATAACTAACTAACTATATTTAATTTATAATTTTTCTTAAAAAAAAAAAAGTTTTTTCTCTAAATTTATAGACTTTAATTTATAGACTACATTATAACATCCAATTCGAACATGTCGAATACATGTCCTAATAGTTTCCCCGACTCCACAGGCATAACTCTGGGTAAATGCAGGATGTGATTAGGTAGGATAATATAAAGGTATGGAAAAAATAGCTATGAGACACTTGCTACGCCAATAGACTGCCAAACATACAAAAATAATTTATCTAATCGATTTCAGAAAATTGTAAAATAGAAAAATCGGTTAGGTAAGGATGTGGCCAACTCGGGAATTGTCAAAAATTACGTAAAAAACTATTTTTAAATCTTGCTATATATCGATTCTATATATATATTAATCTTGTATTATTCTACACACGTCACTATGTATATGTACATATATATATATATATATATATATATATATATATATATATATATATATATATATATATATATATATATATATATATATATATATGATTTATACATTATAACGGGGTGCTCAATCAGTAATAACAATTAAATTATTAACCGAGCTAGTATTCTGCAGGCGTGCGACACACGCAACGCATGTGCGCGGCTTGTCGCAGCTCTTACCCCGCGCCGACTCGACGCTGTAGCCTTACCCCGATGTAGATGTGCAGGCTTTTCCCACGTATATACCGAATCCACGAGGATTCGACTTCGTGCGGAGATTCCTCGGCGCACTCGTTTTCGCGTCCTGGAAGGAGCACAAAAACGCGAAGACTAGTACTTTTGCAACGCGAAAAGCGATGTAGCCTTGCTTCGGCCTAACTCAATGCGAGGAACAGGCGGGTTCTGGTTAATTATTGGCACAATGATTTAACTAAAACAACAGAAGCTATATTCGCAAAATAAAATTCGCTCTATTGACAACAACAAAAAATTCAATAAAATCCCACATATGCTCAAATCGTCAGACACATATACCTCAAACTTTTCGGAAACAGCCAACCTGTTAGCTCAGAGTTTTGCAAATAATTCAAGTAATGATAATTATGATAAAAACTTTTTAAAGATTAAAACAGAAGCGGAAACGCAGCAAATTAACTTCGACGAAATTGAATCAAATGAAAGTTCAAATATTATTAATAAAGAATTAGTATTCTCAGAACTACAGAACACCCTCCGCTCCTGTAAAAACACCAGTGCTGGGACAGACAATATTCCAAACATCTTTTTAAAAAACCTCCCTACACCTGGACTAGAATACCTTTTAAATATTTTTAATAGTATATGGCAACGAAATATTTTCCCAAACAAATGGAGGGAAGCAATAGTAGTACCAGTGCTAAAACCAGGTAAAAACCCTTGTATGAAAGAAAGCTATAGACCAATAGCGTTAACCTCCTGTATGTGCAAGCTCATGGAAAAAATGGTCAATAATAGACTTAGGTGGTACCTAGATTCTAAAAATATACTCTTCCCCCACCAACATGGATTCAGACAATTACATTCAACTATGGATAGTATTGTTACCATAGATACAGCTGTATGCGATGCTTTCATAAATAATCAACATCTTGCTCTTGTAGCATTAGATATAGAAAAAGCATATGATATGCTTTGGAAATATAGGATCATCAAAATACTTGAAAAACATCAAATAAATGGAAATATGATCAACTTCGCCTCAAACTACTTAAAAAACAGATGTATCCGAGTAAGAGTGAACGGGCAGTACTCAGAATTATTTGAAACTCAAAATGGCGTCCCGCAAGGAGGGATAGTAAGTGTCACCTTTTTCTTATTAGCCATAAACGACATCACTCATTGTCTGCCACCTCCGATCAAATGCACAATTTACGCTGATGACGCATCGCTTATGGTTGCTGGAAAAAACATCAACTCCACTAAACAAATACTACAAAATGCGCTAAATGCTCTACAAACTTATGCAAATAACAATGGGTTCAAATTTTCCAAAACTAAAACCACAGTCACTGTATTTACAAAAACAAACAAAAATAAAGTTGAAATAGAATTATTTTTACATAACCAAAGGTTATCTGTTTTAAAAGTAGTTAAAATTCTTGGTATAAATTTTGACGAAAACCTAACATGGAAAACACACCTAAAAAATCTGAAAGACAACTGTAGTAGAAGATTAAACATACTAAAAATGTTAGCTTCAAAAAAGTGGGGAGCGGAACAAGCTATAATCATAAAAACTTATCAGGCTTTAATTCAATCAAAATTAGACTACGGTTCAATTGTGTACAATTCTGCTAAACCGAAACTCTTACAAATATTATCGCCTATACAAAATACTGCTGCTAGATTGGCTACCGGTGCTTTCCGCACCAGCCCCGTCGAAAGCACTATATGTGAAGCAAACCTTATCCCGCTTCAATATAGAAGAAAAATACTATGTCTAAACTATGCAATATCCGCCTCGGCTACACCTCCAAACATAATTCACAATTTAATTCAATCAAATCACTTTGAAATTCTTTATCATAAGAAAAATAATTACCCTAAACCTCTAAATGTTAGAATTAAAAACTATTTACATCTACTAAAGATGTCAATCCCGCAGATGCTGAGACGTCAATCTTCTGAATTCCCACAATGGACTAGAAATACTCCAAATATATTAAAATTAGATATTAGAAAATCAAATCTTGACCAAAATGAAATAAAAAGAATTTTCCAAACTAAAATTAGTTTTTATAAAAATTACGATCATATATACACAGATGCTTCAAAATCTAAACGAGGAACAGGATGTGCCATAATTCTTCCTAATAAAAATATTACATATAAACTTCCAGACGAACTATCAATTTTTAATAGTGAAGCCTATGCGATTCTACAAGCGCTCAAATTCATTAAGAACGCAAATATTATCAAAGCAATTATTTTCTCAGACTCAAATAGCGTTATATCAGCCATAGAAAACTGCTCTCAAAACAATTTTTTCATACAAAACATATTAGCACTGTACAATGAGATCAAACTTGCAAATGACTCATCCGAAATTGTTTTCGGCTGGGTACCATCTCATGTGGGCATTGAATTAAATGAAAAAGCTGACCTTCTAGCAAAAAAGGTAGCAGAAAATCATGAAAACTCTATACCTTTATTTCAATTACCACCATCAAACTTCAAAGAAGTACAAAAAAGTTTCAAAACTGCAATATACAACACTTGGAACGAAAATTGGTTACATCTAAAACCACAAAAACTTCATAAAATAAGAAAAAATGTTCATGAAATAAGTCCTTCGTCAGATTTCCCTAGACTGGAACAAGTGATCTTAAACAGGCTAAGAATCGGTCACACAAATTTTAGTCACATACATATGATAACAAAAGAAAACCCAAATTCCTGTGATTACTGTGGCAGTATACTGACAGTGCAGCATGTACTTATCGACTGTTCATCACTTCAAGAATCAAGAATAAAACATCATATATCTGAAGATCTAAACAAATGCCTTAACAATCAAATTTCATGTATAAATACTTTAGCCTTTCTGAAAGAAATTGACTTTTTACACCGTATTTAAATTTAAAACAAAATGTATTCCATAAAAACAACAAATAATGTTATTTTAAGTATCATATCGAAACAGTGAACTTCAAATTATTGTATTGTCAGAATAAAAATATGTAAGGATTTATTATGCATCAAACCTTGTAATAATCTGTAATGTCGCTAATGACCCTAAAGAGGTTGATGCGACTATAAATAAACAAACAAAAAAAATAAATAAATAAATATTCTACAATTACTTTAACATATAAACCGAGTCGATAATAAGAAATAAAGATCGCGTAGGTCGAGCGTCGCTGGACACGCCGCCGGAGTCGGAGAGGGTTGCGATCGTGCGCGGTCCCCCTTTACTTTGGGCTGTTCGGAGCCCTTGTGTCTTGAGAGCACGGCACACTAGTAGTAGTGTGGCCCTGTTAGACTTCCGAGGTGGCCGCGGGCTAGCCCTCTACTACATAGAGAGCGACGGTAGGAGGAGGTGACGTGCCACTGCTGACGATGCTCTCGCCTTCTTTTCCGTCCTGCAGCCCTGGTGTAGCTGCTCTGCACGCCGGATAATGGAATCTCTCTGCCACTCTGCTGTCACAGGCTCCCGCTTCGCTTTCTTTCTCTCTCCGTTCGTCGCACCACCAAAGCGGCAGATCGTCGGCGTCCTCGGTGGCGTCTTTTAAGATAGCCGTGGAGCCTCCTTCTTTGGGAGGCACAAGGCGTGAGGTATCGAGCGGTAGTCCCTTTTCTTCTCTCCGGCCACATCCCCTCCGATCTTTCTCCGCTCTCGTCTATCCACCTGTTGCCGCGCGCGGGCATGAGATGACGTCTCATGCCCCTTTTGCGTCTTCTCGTTCGCGAATTATACGCGATTCGTTACAACACACACACACACACACATATATATATATATATATATATATATATATATATATATATATATATATATATATATATAAAAGAAAAATGAAAGTATTAATTAAAAAAATTTTGGAAAAATCGCAATTTTTATTTGACGTATGACTTTTAAGATTTAATGAATTTTCCGTATTTAGATATGTTAAAAATTGTTTCAAATTTTAAGATTTTCTCAGACTGGCAATATTTAAACGCTTGTATCTAATGAATTAGTTTTAGCATTATTTTATATAAAGTGAATTTCAAATATAAAATTCTTAAACTCAATTTTTCAAGACTATCTTCGAGAAAGCATTTCACTAAAGCAGTTAGCAGCAGTTTTTTCATTAATATGAATGTATAAATGTTTATATTATTTCTAAAACTGCACGACGAAAAAATTTCAAAGGGATTCGTTGCATAATTCATCGCCTGAAACACTTATAAGCCTGACCGGTAATAAAAATATTAATTTGAAGACAATCAGTGTTTCTTAAAGTGTACATATATATATATATATATATATTTATATATTTTTATTTATATATATATATATATATATATGTTGTAACGAGTCGCGTATAATTCGTGTATAATTGGGACATGAGACGCCATATATATATATATATATATATATATATATATATATATATATATATATGGCGTCTCATGTCCCAATTATACACGAATTATACGCGACTCGTTACAACATATATATATATATATATATATATATATATATATATATATATATATATATATATATATATATATATATATATATATATATATATATATATATATATATATATATATATATATATATATGGCGTCTCATGTCCCAATTATACACGAATTATACGCGACTCGTTACAACATATATATATATATATATATATATATATATTCATTTTTCTTTCACGATATAGCTTTAAGGATGTGCAGGAGTTACAAAAAAATACAGAGAACTTAATAAAATTGAAAACTATAATTCTTTAGAGTATCGTAATGTTTCCTGCACTTTTTCAATATGTTATATCGCACATATTTTTAAGATATTTTAATTAGAAGTTCACATTATACATGGGTTCTTTGGAACTCGAGCCATAAAAACAGATTGACATAGGGTGCGATGTGTGTAAAAATGCAGAGGCAATAATGTAAATCTACATACTTATTAAGTGAATATTTTGAAAGCTGCATGCGACATCGCACCCAGTGACACTCCTGAACCTCGTTAAGGTGAGTATTAGATATAACAAATTATAAGGAAATTACGTCTTCTTTTTGAAAATATACATGTATTTAACATGTTTAACGTATTAAAGAAGAAAAAAATATTTGCATTTCTTAGTAAATTTTTGATAATTAACATTTCATTTTTCATTCCCTAAAATAGCATTAAGGTACTTCATAGATATATAAATTAGACGAAAATTGCGTCTATTTTATGAAAAAGTTCACATTTTTAATATATTTAATATTAAAATGAACTCCCAAAACGTTGGCTAAACAGAATAAAAACAGTTTGCTCGAAAAAATCAATAGAGTTATTATTTAATTAACTAATAATATTACGAACAATGGAATCATATTCCAATTTTTTATATTTTAATGACGTCAATAAAGATAAATATTTTACAGTTTTTAAAAGGTTCGAAATTTTCTGTTCAATGTTTCTTTATAAGAAAAATATCTTTATTTTGGCCTACTATGCGAAATTTTTTGTTATTTTTACATTATTTTGGCCTACTTTTCAAAATTTTTTGTTATTCTTACGCCATCTTGCGTTACTTAACGTTATTCTACATTATTTTACATGTAAGAATCGGATCTTCTCCATATCTCCCTTCTCTATGTTATTTTGGCCTACTTTTCAATTTTTTTTGTTATTTTTACGTTATTTCGGTCTACTTTTCAAAATTTCTTGTTATTTTTACGTTATTTTACATTATTCCACGTCATTCTACTTTATTTTAGATCTAAGAATCGGACCTTCTCAGTATATTCCTTTTTCTACGTTATTTTGGTCTGCTTTTCGTTATTTTTAGCGTTATTTTTGAATATATTAAGCCAAATAATTCAGACTTTTTCTATATCTCCGTTATGGTACATTATCATGGCCTATTTTTAAAATATTTTGTTATATTATCATTATTTATACGAGATTTAACGATATTTAATTTATCTTATGTTATCTTACGTTATTTAATGCTATTTTACGGTATTTCATGTTACTTGTACATTACTTTTCTTTACTTTATGGTTCTTTTAAAGGAGACTTGCTTTAATATTTGCCAAATGTTATATATATTAAGGTTCTAACAACAAATAATTAGTTCTAAATATTATTAGATTGCTGTCGCATGTTGCACCTGATTTAAAGTTAATTAAAGTATCGTTAAATCAGACTATTATCGTGAAAATAAATTTGTCAATAATTGTTAATTTTTAATCACTTATCAGTATTACGTTAATTTATAACTTTTCAATTATAATACTTAGGTAAATAAGTGTATTATTCTCGACATCCTTCAGTAACTGCTGTTTATCTATGAATTGCATAGTTGTTTATTATTTCTATGTTATCCTTATTATTTTGTATCGATGACGTATATTATTGGATGTATAGGTATTAGATATTGTATTATACTATAATGTTTAAAATTATTTTTAACGTTGAGTTGATTATTTCATTAATTCTGGTATTTTAATGTTCTGATAATCTCGAATATATATATATGCCCCCTGCGCGCTTTGAGCGCCCCGCTCTTTTACATAATGTATACATTTTCGTAATTATCGGAACCATAAAATACCGGAATTAATGAAATAATGAAAAATATTGTATTTAACTCAACGTTAAAAATAACTTAAGACATTATAATATATTATAATAACTAATACCTATACATCCAACAATTATTTGAAGTCGATTTCGCGGAGAGTCACTTATATATATCTTCCTATATTATATAATCGTAAGCATTATTAAGTCACTCCACCCCCTCCATTCCCCTCTTCTCCGCTCTCTCCATCCCTTCCCCCTCCAACCCCTCCACCCCCATCCACCCACCTCCACACCCCTCCTAGCACCTGCAAACCCCTCCACAACCATCCACATCCCCTTCACACCCCCTCCCTATAATAACGTTAAATTCTTTCAAGAACTACGTTACTTTTCTTATTTATTTACACTCAACCCCATATACTCCCTTCACGCTTCACCACACCCCACTATGCCCCTACACATCCCCTCCACATAATAACGTTAAATTGTTTAAAAAATTACGTTATTCTTTACTTATTTGCCCCTCCACCCCCTTCACTCCCACCACATCCATTCCACATCCTCTCCACAGCCCCTCAGCATTTCCCTCCATACGCCTCCACCTCCCTCCACGCCCCTCCACATTTTCTTCACTTTTAATGCATTACTTCCACATTGGTATTTACATCCCTTTCATATCCCCTCCACATCCCCTCCACATCCCCTACACATCCCCTCCGCATCCAATCCACCCCCTCCACATAATCGACATTGTATATCTATATTTTTCTATATTTTTTAACTAATTGACTGACAGTAAATCAATGTAAATCGAACGCACGCACTGACTACATAGTCTTAATATTTATTTTATTTCTTATTAAATTAAATAAAAAATGATGATATATCTTACGTAAAAATTATAGAATTCTAGTTCATGCACGTAAGAATCATGCACATTATAATTGTGCAGAATTTAGCATTGGTCGAATATAGATATATTGATCAATGTTAAACTGTACACAATTACAATTTGCAATTCTTATATTAAATATTACTACAGACACTCAGTTCTACAAGATTTATTAAAGTTTAAAAGTTGAATGGAGGTAGGTGAGCGGAGCGGGCAGGGGACCCTCCCCCCTCCCTAGTATGTATATATATATTTTTTTTGTCGATGGTTAGTCGACTCCTATTGACATGTATTACAAAAAGAGCGGAACACATTTTCGTTTACTAATTTTTTTATTATTCTTTTTCGTAGATCCAATCAATTTCTTAAAAAATACTAAAATTTTATTTTGAAAAATACGATAGGATCGCCGAAAGAAAACAATAAAATTCAAAATTTATTGAAAAAGCGATCCGCTCTTTTTGTAATACATGTCAAAAAGAGTCGCCTAACCGTCGAAAAAAAAATTCCTTCATCATGTCACCTCAAATCGTGTAAGGATCAAAGTTCCTTTAATAAGTAAGGTATTGGAAATAATGATTTATTGTGACGTGTAAGATCAAGATTTCGAGGTTATATAACGGTAAAATTATAGATATTATTGCATTTTGATAGCACAACAATTTTCAGAATGATTGCTTCTTCGTAAAAATTCTTGTGGACTCGTAAAAAAAATTTTTCTTTTGGATTGAACCCGGGCCTGCCCCTTAATACCCCTTTTGATTAATTAAACTCATTTTAAAACTTTAAATTCTGAAAAAAGTGGGTTTGATCCGTCGAACCATTACACAAAAAATCATAAAGATAGCTTCTTTCAGTACAAAAGCGACTGATACAGTCGCAAAATGGCATTTTATTAATATAGTCGTATTTAGCTTAAAACAAATTTAAATATATGAACTTAAAAAATCTGAAAAAATGTACGACCATTCTACCATATGTATGACCGCTTTCATCTCAAATCATGCGGGCCGACAACACCTATCTCTCCGAATCAGCTTAAATTATAGTATATTATTCTACTCGGAAAATAAGCGTATACGTATTTTTTGATTTTTCGATAACATCAAAATTGCATGTGTTATGCTTCTTTCAAAAATGACTCCTTAAATTTCGTTTCTCAAAAATCGAAAACTTTTTTCTTTTTAAATCGTTCTAATTCGTCTTTTTATGGATATTTGAAAATAATTCTGTACATATTCGATGCTGTTGGTGATACTCTTTCGATCTGCCAAGTTCAAAAATGTTGTTACAAAAAATCAAGGATGATATGGCATTTTTTATAAACAATGAAAAATGCTTTTTTCTCAAAAAAGCCATCTTTTTTTTTACTCAATTTTTTTTTATAGACAGCTGGTCTCAATACCTATATGGTCATATACATGACATTTGGAATATTTTTGTTTTTTAAGAGATATAAACGAAATAAGAAAAAAAATTAATGTTCCCCCATAGCACTGTCGTGCAAGAAAAAATCCTATGTATTTTTCCCTTTTTTATGATTTTTAGACATTTTATTGCTTTTTCTAACTTTCCTGCTAATACGATTCTTTGAGTTGATTTTCTTCTTCTTCTGTTTCTCTTTATTTAACAATTTTGTTAAACAATGAAGAGCAGTTCGACCTGTATAAGAATTTTTCTTTTTACCTACATTTCCATTGATGAATTGATGAATTGAGAATTGAATCACTGCCCAATTTTCAGCAAAATCACCATGCAGTACTGGATGACCTGAGTTAGCTGCAGCTATTTCTTTCTTTTCTTTTATACGAGGGTAGTTCAATAAGTCTTTAGAATAAAGTATAAAAACAATTTTTTTTGGGTAAATTTTTTTTTTATTTTCCAACATAATCTCCTTGGAGCTCTATACACTTGGTCAATCGCTTTTTAAGTTTTTTTAATCCTTCAGAAAAGTGCGTTTTCGGAAGTTCCTCAAAATAAGCACTTACAGAGGCAATGACGTCTTCGTTGTCCGTAAATCTCTGTCCACCGAGCCATTTTTTAAAGTTTGGAAATAAGAAAAAGTCACTGGGGGCTAAATCTGGTGAATACGGTGGGTGTTCGACCAATTCGAATTTTAGTTCTTCAATTTTAGCCATTGAAACGAAGCATGTGTGAACTCGGGCGTTGTCATGATGAAAGAGAATTTTTTTTCTCGCCAAATGTGGTCGTTTTTTTTAATTTCTTCTTTCAGCTGCTCTAATAATGATGCATAATACTCACCAGTAATTGTTTTACCCTTTTCCAAGTAGTCAATAAGTATAATTCCACGTGCATCCCAAAAAACTGTAGCCATAACCTTACCAGCTGACTTTACGGTCTTTGCCTTCTTTGGAGCTGGTTCGCCTGTGGAAATCCACTGTTTGGATTGTTCCTTTGTCTCAGGAGTGTAGTGGTGTATCCATGTTTCATCCACAGTCACAAATCGACGAAAAAATTCCTCAGGATTCCGACTTATGCGCGCCAAAAGAGCCTCAGAGGCGACCACTCAATAAGTATAATTCCACGTGCATCCCAAAAAACTGTAGCCATAACCTTACCAGCTGACTTTACGGTCTTTGCCTTCTTTGGAGCTGGTTCGCCTGTGGAAATCCACTGTTTGGATTGTTCCTTTGTCTCAGGAGTGTAGTGGTGTATCCATGTTTCATCCACAGTCACAAATCGACGAAAAAATTCCTCAGGATTCCGACTTATGCGCGCCAAAAGAGCCTCAGAGGCGACCACTCTATTGCGTTTATTCTCAGCTGAGAGCAAACGCGGCACCCATCTTGCCGATAGCTTTTTCATGCCTAATTTTTAATGTAGAATTGAAACAACTGCACCTATAGATATCCTTGTAGCCTCAGCTAACTCACGCACTTTTAATCTTCTATCCTTCAACACCATATCGTGGATTTTATTGATGATTTCGGGAGTAGTTGCTTCTACGGGCCTTCCTGAACGTGGTTCGTCACTTATTGATGTACGACCACGCTTAAATTCATTTACCCAGTTATAAACCGTTGCTAAGGCAGGGGCAGATGTGCCATGAACTGAGTCCAATTCATTTTTTATCTCGTATGGAGTTAAACCCTTTAAATGAAAATGTTTAATTACCGCTCTGAACTCGTTTTTTTTCATTTTTCTTAACAAGCAATTTTTTTTTTTCAATTGGTTATAAAAACACGTAAACTCAGAAGATGTGGACTGTGACTGCACCATATATCTAGTCGGGAGTGGTGCTGACTGAAAACAGATGATTTGGAGCGATTCGCGCGCCATCTGTTGGTCATTCTAAAGACTTATTGAACTACCCTCGTAGCTTTTCTTTGTATATTTTTAATATTTAAATGAACGCTTGTTTTGACTGTCCAAGAAGAAAGATCGCTAAAAAAATTGGAGATTGTTAATCTTTTCTTCACAAGATGGCCATTTTCCCACATAGCAAAAACAATCTCCTCATGTTCATTAGTTGTCTCTAATCCAAACAAACTTAGGTTGATATTTTCAAAACCTGGGCATAATGTACATTCTTGAAAAAGACACTTATCGGACAAATTGGAGCAAACAATTGCCGATAAAAGTGTAGAACGAACTCTATCGAGGTCTGAATGTTTGCCTCCTAGGAAATTATTTAGACTATTAACGTATAAATCAAAATTTGCACAGTAAATGCACAGACACACTTCCTTCGACGGGCTCAACATAACAAACTTTGGTTTTAATGTATAAAACTTTGTTATACCGATTTCCAGTTTGTTGAACAGTCACAACATCACATTTATTAGGGCTTTGACGTGTACAGTTAAAGTCATCGTTCAGAAAATATTCCATGGCAATTTTTGTAGACTTTTCGTCCAATGGATGACCAGTATACGCGTCAGGTTCAGAATATATTCCCTTAGTTGTTACAAGCATTCTTGCTTTGTCAATCATATAAACAGTTACTTCGGGAAATGCTGATAAAATACTAGATTTTGTTAATGACGAAGGAAGCAACGTTAAAATTTTAATTTTCTCATTGATACTGTCACAATTTTCAAGCGCTACTCGCAAGTTATTGAGCCATTCATTGCAGAAGCATTGAGTCAAATCATCATGTGATTCATCAATGCAAACATTGTATGCTTCTGACAATTTTGAGCTAGTTGCAGATGAGAATGAAGATACTAGTTCTGATTTTTTTCTAATAATGTATCTTTGTACAGATGAATCATCAATACCTCTCTTCTTTTTAAGTGGCGAAACATTACGAAAAGAACTTGAAATTAAGGTTTCGTTTAAATGCTCAATCCGCTCTGGGATGCTAGCTCGAAAATCATGGTCTTCAGTATCACTGTCCAAGTCAGTATAATTGTCTGAATGAATCGCATCAATTATTTCCTTTGGTTCAATATTTTTAACGTGTTCATAACAATTGAAGCATACATAATCCGAACTCTGCACTGCTTTGTTAGGAAAACTTTGTCGAAGAAGTTCTGCTAAATTCTCCAATTTTCTAAATTTAACAGTTGCATAATATGCGTTTTTTTGTGTGATCCAAAAAAGTTTGGACACTTGCGCCTCTTTGTTGAATAAATTTCAGCCATATTTCAAGAGAAATCTTAGTATGTATAAGTAATACTATATATATTAAGATAACTAGACCGGGTTCCTTAAATAAGCTAAAATAACTAACATTATTATTATCTACGTGATAGCAAAAGATGAGTTTTAGCCACCTTGCGGAGAATTCTAGTACCATGCGGTATACTCCTCTATGGTGTACACACACACATATATAAATAATCGTACACGTATTCGCCTAATGCACAGATTCTTGCTCTGCTATATACGTATAATCATTATACTTAGGGGTACATAAAATTTTTTTCTTATTTCGTTTAAATCTCTTAAAAAACAAAAATATTCCAAATGTCATGTATATGACCATATAGGTATTGAGACTAGCTATCTATAAAAAAAAATTGAGTCAAAAAAAAGATGGCTTTTTTGAGAAAAAAGCATTTTTCATTGCTTATAAAAAATGCCATATCATCCTTGATTTTTTGTAAAAAAATTTTTGAACTTGGCAGATCGAAAGAGTATCACCAACAGCATCGAATATGTACAGAATTATTTTCAAATATCCATAAAAAGACGAATTACAACGATTTAAAAAGAAAAAAGTTTTCGATGTTTGAGAAACGAAATTTGAGGAGTTATTTTTGAAAAAAGCATAACACATGCAATTTTGATGCTATCGAAAAATCAAAAAATACGTATACGCTTATTTTCCGAGTAGAATAATATACTATAATTTGAGCTTATTCTGAGAGATAGGTGCTGTCGGCCTGCATGATTTGAGATGAAATCGGTCGTATATATATTTATATTGTAACGAGGCGCGAAATTCGCAAAAATTAGCTGACGATGTGAGCAGGCATAGCGAATTGGTAGGCTGGCGTCAGCTGGAGGAAGCGTGCTTCGCCGTACGAACGCGGAAGAAAGCGCGGCTTTAGTCACGCCACCAGAGAAGAAAGGGTATTATCGCATGAGCTCTCGCGTCGTGCCCCTCGTCTGAGAAGAGGAACCGCCATTTTGTCTCTCCCCGCGCAGTCATCACAGGCTCAACAATACACGTACTTTTGTTTATCGTGGATTGTTCACGTGTGTGTGTAGAGAACTGTAACGGTTGGAGGCGTACGCCTTGTCACCTTGAAACAGCTAAAGAGAAGGAGAAGCAATGCAGTGACGAGAGAGGCTACGAGGCCCTGGCCAGCAGCGAACGAGAAAGAGAGAGGGAGAAAGGAGGAGACTAGCAACGATGCCGTCGCAACGTCCTCTTCGCTACGATTGTCCGTAGATTTAGAGGTAAGGGCTCGCCCTGGGGAAAACGCGCTTACACGAAGGACCACACTACGAATAGTGTGCCGTACCTTATTATTTTATCGGCAACAAATTGCCGACGAGTAAGAGATACGTGCGCGGCCGAATACCTCTCGTGCTCCGAAACGGGTTCGTTATTACTTTTGATTGAAAATATATAGTTTATTTAATTGACAAATCCTTGTGTCATCAAGTGAACCGGATCCACCTGCTCCCCAAACTGAACTAGGCCGATATAAAAAATCAGACTTTCGTTGTGTTGCGATAAAATATTTCTCGCGATTTCACGAGTATTTCAAGCCGCGAAATCTAGTGCATTGAGGAAACTCCGCAAAAACTCGAATTCTCGAGAACTCGAGGTGAACGAGGGTAAGAGGTGCAGATGTACTGAGTCGCGGCAACAGCAGCGTTGCGCTGCTGGCTCGAGCAGGTAAGCTAAGCGGCAAGCCGCTTGCACGTGAATGCGGTGCACGCTAGCAAATTATTTGCGGCACAGGTAAATTGTTTATTAACAATATAAGCACCCCGTTATACATGGCACCCAACAATACCACTAATTAATGACATAATTTGTTGAAAAATAAGCAATTACATGCATCACACGAATATGGTCTTGTATATGTGCGTACAGTATAGTTATATTGTGATAACCGGGTTCAGGTTTATTAAAATAACAACAAACTTTATTATACAAGAACACGATCTCAGGTCATATTTACTCTGGCAAATACACGAGAAAAAGAACCTCTCTACGAGCGTCAGCGACATACTTATATTGTCGTTTATCTGCGTTAACATGCATGGCATGAGATTGATATTGTAAGTTATGTGAACAGCGAAGAAATTAAAATTAAAATTAAAAATGTATTGCTGGTTCCTGAATTGGCACATACTCTCTTGTCACTGTGAAAATTGTAAAAAAATGGTTTTCGTATAGTTATTGAAAGTGGAAAAGGAATGATTGAAAAAAAAAAGAATCTGCTTGCTATAGCGGAAATTAATGAGATAGAATTGTGTGCTTTACATTTTTATTCAGATTCAGCATCTGCACATTTAAGTGATAGAATAGAGATTTGGCATCAAAGAATGGGAAATCTTCATTATGAATCGTTGAAATTGCTGCATCAGCATATTGACGGTATCAAGATCGGCGAGACTTAGCGCTCCTCGAAAATATGCAGTGTTTGTGTGGAAGGTAAACAAACGTAGTTACCACATAACCAGCATCGCACTGGAGCAACACGACCTTTGCAGCTCGTACATAGCGATGTCATGGAACCTATAAAGCCGTTTTCATATGATGGTAAGAAGTACATTTTTTCCTTCATAGATTACTACACGCGCTTCAAAGCTGTTTATCTGATAGAAAATGAATCAGATGTTTTTTAATATATGAAAGTATATGAAGCTATTGCAGCAGCTCATTTTAACTGTAAAATAAGTAGATTTCGCTGTGATAATGACCGCGAATATTCATCTAATGAGATAAAAGATTTTTTCAGAGAAAAAGGAATACAGTATGAACTGACCATAAGACAATTCTAATCGAACGCCATATTAACTGCAGTATACTCAATCAACAGAATGCCTACCATTATTTTGAAGAAAGAAGTTCCAGCTACCATGGGATATAAGTTTTTCGTTGTTTGGCATATCTGCACTTACCTACGGAATTAATCGCAGGAAAGTTGGATTCAAGGGTTAAAAAATGCTTTATGGTTGGATATTGTATAAATGGATACAGGCTATGGAGTCCTGAAGATAAGTGTATACTCTTAGGTAAAGATGTAAAATTTGATGAAACTCGATTTGAATTACCCGATAATGAATGGATACCGGTGATTCAAACTCAAACTGAGGAACTGACAGAATATACGCACGAACAAAGTATACCTTCATGGGGAAAATATGAATCAGCTGAGGAAATAATTGTGCCAGTTGAAAATCTAGAAAATAGATTATTAGTAAATGACGAAAATGAAGTTCGCAGAAGCACTCGTGTTAGAAGAGGGCGAGTCGGAATGAAAGACTATGCAGCACTTCCTCTCAATGCAAAAACATTTGTAGAAAATATACCTGAATCTAATGATGACATATTTTCAAGGGAAGATAAAGAAGAGTGGCTTCATGCAGATCAAGAAGAAATACATGCAATTAAGAAAAATAATACTTGGACATTATACGATATTCCTACATGTAACAGAGCGATAGATACGAAGTGGGTTTCAAAGATAAACGAGATGCTTTTGGTAATTTAACAATTTTAAAGCAAGGTTAGTTTAGGGATTGCATACAAAAACAGGATTCTGATTATGAAAAAACTTTTGCGCCAGATGTTCGTTTGACTAGAAATTACTAAACAATAATTTCGGAAAATTGTATTTCTTGTTTGGATTTTTGGAAATTATGAATTTTTTTTTCGAACGACCTGAAGTTAAGCAGAATTGGACGCTGGTGGTTTGTGGATGGATGATCGCCCGGGAACCCAGTGCCTCAAGATTAATTTATTATTTTCGAAACCTGTTATTTTTCTGCAAAATTGTTGTTTATTAAACATTAATAAGCAGTGATTTCAGAAAATAGGATTGTGTTTTTTAATTTTTGAAAACAAATTTTTTGGTCCTCGAAACAGGGAGAAAACCGGCCAACCGACAAGCGGCAAAGAGACCGAACGGGATCGATCCATGATTAAACTGTCCAGTCGCAAACCCGAGAGGGAATAGTCCAACTGGCGAGGGAAGAAGGATCCTTGGTACGTCTAGTCCAAGGCTCTGGACAGGAATATTGGACCTGACGACACGATTCGGTAGCAATACACGAGACGCCGGTCAACTTGTCAGGAAGTGGAACGTCAAGTTCTCTGACAAGAAGGACCAGAGTATAGCCGCATTCCTCGCAAGAGTTGAAGACTGTTATACTCTGCATAACTTATGGGACGACGAACTCCTTGTAGCACTATCAGAACTCTTCACCGATAAAACAGCAACCTGGTACCGAAGCAATAAAAAGAAGTGGAATACTTGGAGGGACTTCTCTGCTTCGAGGCACTGGTACGGCACGAGCCATCAGTATCAGCAAAAGCTGCTCAGCAAATTATGTAGGCGGACGCAAGGACCTGATGAATTAGTACGAGATTGTCTTACGTGTTCGATAGTCATCATGAACAAGCTATCACCACGGCTTGAGGAGACTCAAGAATTAAATCTGTTACACAGGAATATGCGATCGGATCTACAGAAAATGGTCAGGAGGTCTGATGTCACCAGTGTAGAAATACTGCTAGATGCTACATCTGACACCGAACAAACATTGGAACTTCCCTGATGCCTGAGTTGGCATACAAGCCAACCCAAAGGTAAAAGAAGCACAAGACAGAGATCTCCGCCGTGCTTAAGAAGGATACGAAGCCCCATGCCAGATTTCACGGCGACGTTTATGAAAATGTTAGACGTGAAGTTAAAATATCTCCAACCCTCGAATAAAATCGAGAACTTCCGGTCCAGGAATGGACACCAAAAAGAAAGACAGAGAAGTCCCAAGATGCCTGATGACACACGAAAGTCAAGCAAATCGCTAAGCCGGACCGCCCTGGCAAATCTCCAGGGGGAAATGAGGGCAAAAGTTCGATCCCATACAGCCTTTGAAATGCTTCGGTTGCGGGAAATTGGGCTCTATGGGTAAATACTGCCCTAAATGCTCGGAAAATGACGAGAAGAGTGGCCTCTAAAGACCATGGGCATTCCTGAAGTAAGCACGGTCCCACAGCACCACTCCCCGTCGAAGCCGAAGCATCGATGGAGAAGAAGGACGCCCATGCACGCCCAGACGACCCCACTCCTGAAAGTGAGGTGGGATTAGTCGGGTAATCGAGCTCTACTCCTTCACAAGAAGGAAAGCAAACCGGACAGCCGCAGAGACCGACGAATAACCAGAAGAATATACGACCTCTGAATCGAGGCGAGGCTGAATGGAATAGGCACCTAAATTCATCTCTCTCCGAAGAGAGAGGAGAGATCACACAACCGCGGAGATCAGCGTACAGTCCAGAAGGACATACGGCTTCATCAATATACCCCGCCCCTTCCCAGTCGAAGCAGAAGCAACGACAGGGGATGTCAAGAAGATCCACGAACGGGCATGCTCTCTCTTGAAGGAGAAAAGATCTTAGATAAGGTTACGAATGGAATCGTCACCTTCGTGGCAGCGCAATTCGTCGAAATGGAAGCGACAATGATAAACTCTAATGCCCAGTCACAATCAAACAGATCTTCTCCCACATGAGAGACCGATGTGATCGAAATGCCCCATGCAGGCTCGAGATTCACTGAAGAGGAAGTAGAGTCAATCCAACCGCAGAAGCGGGCATACCACTAAGTCTAGCCGCAACCAGGCGAACCTTCTCCCGATGGAGAGGCCGAATTAGTATCGCAACAGAGCACAATCTTCTCAGAAGAAAGAGAAGAGCCCATGCGTCCACAGGGATCAGCAGATGGACCAGATGTGATGTATTTCGAAGGCACGCAAGTTAGAAATGAGAAGAAGCTGCTGAAATTGAGAAGAGCGATTGAAAAGAGTACGAGAGGAGGCCGCCATCTACACGGCGAACGCGGAATACTTGGAGGATGACAAGCGAGACTACGCGGCTCATGAAAAAGTCGCCGCGGAAAGTACTGTCCGATTTTGCGTCAACGCATGGTTAATGGCAGAAGTCGCTTACCAGGGTAAGTGACGAGGCGCGAAATTCCCGAAAAATTGCTGACGACGCGGGCAGGTAGAGCGAATGAATCTGCTGACATTAGCTGGAGGAAGCGCGCTTCGTTGTACGAATGCGGAAGAAAACGAATGAGAAAGGCACTTATCGCTAGAGCTCTCGCGTCGCGCACTTCGCCTGAGAAGAGGAGCCGCCATCTTGACTCTTCCCGTGCTGGCCGACTTGGCATACGCTTCTCTTGGTGCTACACGGACGCTCGAGCATCCACAAGGGCTCGCATGTATTTGCACTGTGGCAACGGCACGGCGGCAGCAGCAGCAGCATCAAAAGGTGCAGCTGGGGCGGCGTCAGTAAAAGCAGCTCTTCCTGCATGGCTCGCGCCCCGATGCGGACGGTCCGTCTGGCGTCGGCTGCAGCTACGACTTCGCCGATTCCGTCAAGATGCACCAGCTCGACTTCCGATTCGTTACCTACTATTGCTTTGGTCTATGATTTTAAACGGTTTGATGCATACAAACGTACCGAAACCTTTTTGCGCCGGCGGTATATCGACGTATCTGAATATGCCCGCGCAAGAGTGGGCCAGGGATGAGAAGTATCTGGCGGAGGTCAGGCAGAAGTTGTATTTTACGGTTTAAGTACACTCATCGGAATATATGCGCCGATCAGTACAGGCGACAAAGCCTTTAGAAACAGTGAATAATCTTGTTGCCCCGACTTCAGCGACTTCTTCTCCAACAGTCCTTTTCAGGATAGTTGGTGAGCGAGTTTATCAGCGGCTTTCTTTATTGGCGACTTTTTCTCCAACAGTCCTTTTTAGGATAGTTGGTGAGCAAGTCAATCAGCGGCTTCCTTCATCAGAGACTTTTTCGCCAAGAGTCCACATTTCTTTTGTTTTGGTTGTGCACTTTCAGATCCCACAACAATGTCTTCCCCTGCGAAGATATACCGTGCCGATAGATGCGTAAATCCATTTAATATTACAAAAGGACACAGCAAATCTCTTAGGAAGATCTCCAAAGCAATTCGAGATGTCTATCCTGATTATCCGAACTTTTCAGTGATTTGTGATTCATGTAGAAAATCTTTTGATGAACTACATGATTTGTCGTCACCAAACGTCAGTATTAGTGCTGATTTTGAATCAGATATTGACTCACCTTCTGTTTTAAACCCCGATGCACTTACGCAAGATGATCTTACAGATATTTTAACTGGTCTCAAAAACAAATTTCAATCTCTGAGGGAGAACGATCCATTACGTGTGAGTATTCTTACTATTTTGCCCGAACACTGGGCTATACGTAAAATTATGGACCAATTTGGTGTGTCCTACAGAATGGCTCGTAAAGCCAAAAAGTTAAGAGAATTAGATGGAGTTTTGTCTTCACCTGTTGCAAGAAGTGGAAAAACTTTACCTACTGAAACTACTCAGAAAGTTAAAGATTTTTACGAAGATGATCTTAATAGCAGAATTATGCCAAATAAAAAAGATACCGTCAGTATTTATGTAGATGGTAAAAAAAGAAAAGTGCAGAAAAGATTATTACTTACTGGTATTAAGAACATTCATAGTCAATTTATAGAGCAGTTTCCTGAAAATCCGATCGGGCTAACCAAGTTTGCGGAGCTAAGACCAAAATGTTGTGTCTTTGTAGGATCTCCTGGTACACACAACGTATGTGTATGTACGATACACCAAAATTTTAAGGCAATGCTTGACGCAGTGAATATCGAAAAAATCTTAAGCAATGTTCTCAAGAATTATAAAGATTGTTTGAATTGTGTTCTATGTGAGGATCCCAAACCATGTTGTTATTTGAATGAATGCAAATTTTGTCCAGACATTCGAAAGTTCTCTAATTACGTTGAGAACATCATGGATGAGCACAATATTCATCAAGTCATCTTCAGCACGTGGCAATCAACCGAAAGATGCACTTTGATAAAACAATGCCTAACATCGCAAGAATTTATTGAAACTTTATGTTCTAGACTAGAAAAGTTGATACCTCATCACTTTATCGCTATGGAACAATCAAAGTTCATTTCTGAAAAGAAAAATAACCTTTCAGATGAAGAGGTTCTTGCTCAATTGGATTTTTCTGAAAACTATCCTTTTATGGCCCAAGATTCTGCACAGGCATTTCATTTCAATAATGATCAGAGTACGATATTTCCTGCGAACAATAGAAAATTGTACGGACAAAAACCGCAGACAGATGATTCTGAATCTAATAGACCGGACAAATATAAGATTTCTGAGCACAAATACTGATTCCGACGATACACTTAGTACCATTTACCTCAGAAACCCCAATATCGATACTCTCAACTGATCCAAAATTATTTGTTGCGGTACAATAGGTTTGGTGGTGGTATAATATCCGCCATTTTGGATCCGCCATTTAGAATTTCGGAATTCTAATGTTAAAATAAGATTCAGTATCTCCGAAAACCCATATGTTGATACTTTCAACTAATCTGAAATCATTTTTTGCGGTAAAATGGGTTTGGTTGTGGTATAATGTCCGCCATTTTGGATCCGCCATTTTGAATTTCGGAATTCTAATGTTAAAATAAGATTCAGTATCTCCGAAAACCCCTATGTTGATACTTTCAACTAATCTGAAATCATTTTTTGCGGTAAAATGGTTTGGTGGTGGTATATTGTCCGCCATTTTGGATCCACAATTTGAAAATTCGGAATTCTATAAGCATTCTCAATTATAAGTCCGAGCATACGTTTTACATGCTTTCGGGAGGTATATTTTATACATTAGAACATTTTTACTATTGTTTTTGTTAAATGTGCTATGAAAATGTGGCTTTCAGGCGCCATATTTGATGCGCCATATTGGATTTTAAAAAACGCCAGCATTTTTTTTAAAGCTCTTGACCAGACGAACATTTTGAGACCTCAAACGTTTTGATAGGTTAACCCAAATTTTGGGTGCACTGATGATCCGGTTGAAGTGAAACGTCCCATATATATATATATATATATATATATATATATATATATATATATATATATATATATATATATATATATATATATAAAGCAAATAACGTCTATTTTGTATTACTTAACTTCGTTTGAGCCCACGGGTGCATTCGAAATCAAATGAGCTCCTTATGTCTAGAATCACAAGCCCGAGCAAACTGGCAAACTCGACTAACCTCGGGAGCTCGAGGCTCGGAGCTCGAGGTTCGAGGGCTCGCTTGGGTTCGCGAGCTTGCCTGACTCGCCCAGGCTCCCGGGATCGCCGAGCTCGCGGATCGTCTCGAGCCAGCTCGGCCAGCCCCGGGTCGGCTCGTGCACATACCTAATGAAAACCTCTATATTTATTGGGCTAGCGCCAGGTTTAAAGAGTTAATGTGATCGAATTGATGCTTTGAAGGTTTTATTATGTTCATAATACATGTACAATTTCCGCTCAAATAGACAATAATCTTCGCCTTCACCACCATCAGGATTATCTTCTTCAGGATCATTGTCTCCATGACCACCATATCTAGGATCTTCATCTCTAGCTACGTCTTTTTCTCCCTTTTCAAGATCTTATACTTCTTTAGGCACTTCATCTGGTAAATATAATAATACATTTTCCTCTTTTGATTTTGTTTTGTTTAGAAGTCCAATTGTGTTAGTGAATGATAAATCTCGTTATATTTTCACCAATTTTTCTTCAGAATCCCAGACACGATAACCTTTTACATTATGCTCGTATCCTAGAATATATTCTATAGTGCCCTTAGCATCTAATTTTTATCTCTTCAACTTTGCCACATGTACGTATACTTTTTCACCAAATATATGCAAATTTGCCATATTTATCTTGTGCTTATGCCATTATTAATATGACGTTGCATTGAGAACACTGCTCGTTCCAGTGCAGTTTAGCACATAGACTGACGTTTGCATATCTTCAGCCCTGAATTGAAGTCAAAATTAGCAGCATGTAAAGGAGTTCTTGCAACTTCGACAACTGTCCTATTTAGTCGCTCTGTTGCTCTATTTTGTTCTGGCATATACGCTGTTGTTCTTTGGTGTTGGATTCCATGGTTCTTCAATAAATATTCAACTTACTTGTTTATAAACTCCAATCCGTTATTTAGTAGCTAAAAAATAGAATTGTTTAAAATAAGAGAAATCATCCTTAAGCAGCAGAAAATATCTAGAGCCTCTCATCGACTTGACTTGCATCGGGCCTCAGATATCGGCATGAATGAGTTCTCCAATGCGATTAGTCTTCTTACTGCACCTTGGGAATGGGAGACGATGAATTTTTTCAACTGCCCATACGTCCCAAAAAGCATGATCTTCATTTTTGAACTTTATGTCAAAGTGTCTTAGCAATTCTTTGACTCGTTTAAAGTTTTGATTAACTAACCTTTGATGCCAGATGTCGAAAGTTTCTAAGGCTGCTGCTGTGTGAATCTCATCTTCCTTGACTATCTTCTTTGAATTAGTTGTCGTTGTGACCTTGAATTTCGTTCTGAACAGTCTTTGCTCTGGACTGCGTTCTCCCACTGCAACTACGCGTTTTCCTCTTAAGAACTTACACAATGATTTATCTGACAGCATCTTCAGTCCTTTGTTCATAACAGTGCCAGACGAAAAAAAATTATACTTTATTCCTGGAATATGCAACACATTAGCAAGGTGATTTTCCTGCTACTCTTTTCCATTATAGGTTAGGATATTTATATCTCCATTTTCGATTCCTTTTAAGTATCCACCGTTGCTAAGGCGTACCATTCTTTTTCATGTTTCATGTGTTCGGTAGCTTCAGAATCCAAAAACCACGTATTTAAATAATCACCTTCGAGCTGCATGGAAGCTAGAGCTTCTCCATGAGTTGCCTTGTGTCTGTAGGCTGGTGTATGTATCCTTTACTGTGACATTCTCTGACCCAGTGCCCAGGCTTGTTGCACTTGTTGCACTTACCAGGTTTTGTGTTTCTATATTTATTGTAATTACGTTGATATTGCTTATTGTATCATTTTACTCTGTGATTGTATAAACTTGACGCTAGAGCACTTTCATTATTTTCAAACGTCTTGTTTGACGCCGATCTTCAATGGTCAGTCTTGATACTGAATTTGTTTTTGTGCGTTCTGCTTCAGTAGCTGACTCCCAGGCACTTACAAAAGGGTCGTAATTGGTAGCTAAGGCCAGTAATATCTTTATTATGAGTATCTTGTCAGAAATGGTCTCACTCATGATCTTCAGACGATAAGCCACATCTTGTAGTTTGGCAACATATATGGCGATGTCATCTGCCGGATTCTTAGTAATGGTGAACCATTGTTGCTGTAGGACATGTACTGTTGATTCTAATTTTTGTTCATAAATTCCTGTCAACTTGTCCCGCATCTCTTTTGATGTATCATAGTTGATGATGTGTACTATTGGCTGCTCCGCTATCGTAGTCACACCACCTTTTGAGCTATACCATCTACTTTTTTCCATGATGAAACTTTCTTTTCATATTCTGATTTTACTGCTTCTGCTGCTGTTATTGCTATAGTTGCTGGCAACGTGCTTTCGCCAGTTACAACTTCCCATGCACTACTTGATTACAGAATTACCTTAATCTGATTTTTTCACAGGCTCCAGTTTTCAGTACCTTTCAACATAGTGACTGTTGTTTGCTCATTATCCATGATGCTGATTTTGAGATTATCTTTCACTTCTACACGAGGTTGGAATTATCCTCTGCACACAGCACTTTTATGTGGATAATTTTAATTCTTCTCGGTTTTTCATTCCTTTTATTCTTTTCTCAGTACGTTGTTGGGCGAAAAACCTGTTATGTTTTGGGTGGATTTAGGAATGATACCAGAGGATATCTAAGATACTAGTTGATTTATTAGAAAAAAAAAAAAAAATATATATATATATATATATATATATCAATCACATGTTGCCATTTAAAGTCCATATGTACAGAGAGGAAAAGATAGAGATATAACTTGAACTTATCATAAACAAAAGTAGAGTGCATTGGTATTACCAACTTATATAAAATACATTTTTAATTCTTAGGTTACAATACTGAATGTAACAGACTTCAGATCAAATATTACGTTTAAGAAAATATCTCAACAGTTATTGTATAATTTTTACAATTTATTAAAAATTGCTCTCTAAATGCAACAAGTTCAATTAAAAAATTTGAATCATACGTCACATTCAAAATAAAAATGAATGTCATATGACAGATAAGAAAAATGTTTTCTGTAGTTCTTATAAATTTCTATAATTTCAAATAGTGTTATATGTTGAAACAAAAAAGTGCAATGGAATATAAATTAGATGTTGTAACGTGGCAGTTACTATGGCTTATTATCTCGGCTTCTCTCGACACTTTACCAAATTTTCTAAGTTAATGGGCGCCAGATAAAGCGCGGCTAACTCGGCACGAGCCCTTTCCCAGAGGAAGTTCCGTGAAGAGGAAAAATCAGGAATTAATAAATTTATAATAAACACTCACCAATTTCTCTTTAAATATACTTAAGCTTTATTTCTATTATAACTACGCACGGTCGCCACAATTTACAATTTCACACAAGGAATCGGAATATACAAGCATGGCTACGCTAGCCCTCTCACGCGTCCCTCGCGACGACCAACTATTTGTAACGTGGCTTTCGCGAATTGGAAAATCAGAAATCACTAAATTTATAATAAACACTCACAAACTTTCTCCTTAAATATGCCTAAGCTTTATTGTAGTTATAAATACGCTCGGTCGCCACAATTTACAATTTCACACAATGAATTGGTCGCTATACAAAAATGGCTACGCTAGCCTTCTCACGCGTCCCTCGCGACGACCAAACTCACCACGTCTCCCGAGTTTTCCGAGTCGCGTAATTTTCCCCACACGAATACTTGAATTTTAATCCTTGCCCGACACGGACTGATCCTGCATAACGGTGTCACACCACCACGGATTTATTCTACTAAATCCCCGAGCACATGGTGGCAATGTACGATAATTGTTTTAATATATTTTACTTGCAAGTGCCGAGGGAAGCTCGACAATTACAGTCCACTCACCGTCGTTAATCGGGCACATCTCGCGATGTTCCTCCCTCGTAGGTCGCAATGTCGCCGGGTAATGTTCACTCAATATATAGCTCTCGGTGAGTGCGTCTACGTAGTCGACGGGCGGACGGGCGATATCTCTTAACGCGGTCTCACTACGCTCGGACGGCAGGCTAAATTCTCGATACGTCTGTCGTCGCTGACGGGCGGGCAGTCAGTGCTCAAAATCGGAGAGAGCGGAAATCTCTTCCAAAATTTTGGCTTTTCTTCTCGCACAACTTCAGCTCAAACAGTTGTTGCTTCCGCCCCTTTCTTTACGGTGATTGGCCTTGATTTTCCCTAGATGCAAAAATCAAGGCCAAGTCAGCGGTGATTTTAGTCGCTAATCCTCATTGGCTCGCTCCGCGAATGCCGCCCTGTCCACGCAGCGCGGGCAATATGAATTGCTAGATATACACGCGCGGGCAACCCGGCGTGTATATCTATATCGGGCGCTTTCGGTTTTGTCGCTGCCGGACCAACACAATTGGCAGCGGCGACGTGCGCGCGTCGGCCTACGCTAGGAGAGGCCGGCAGCTTCATGCGGCTCGCGGCGCGGCGGCTGCTAGCTCTCCCCTCTGCCGACAGCCGTGTCGGTATATCTCTCTCTCTCTCTCTCTCTCTCGTGGCTACAGCCGAGATAGTGTGCCTCGAGGAAGCCGCCGCTGCTGCTGTGAATCCTCTCTCCTCCCGCGTCTGCGTGCATCGGGAGAGAGGACGGCCGCGCGCGCGTGTGTGTATGTGTGTGCGCGGCAGCGGCTCATCATCCTCGAGAGGCGAGGAAGAAAGAGCAAGCGAGAGAGAGAGGGTCGCGCGTACAGTGTGCAGTGATGTTGGTGTTGTGCATGTGTGTGTAGACTCGTCGCCGTTGCTCGCTCCGAGCAGTCGTCGCTGCGGCGATCAGCTGGTGCCGCTGGTATGGGTGTGTGCGTGTGTGTGCCGGTCTGCGGCCTTCCTCGGTCGCGACTCCTTATCCTCATTCCCTCAACAAATAAATAACAATCCCCCCATTAATAACAATACTAATTAGTATGAAAATGCTCGGCTCTGGTGACGGGTGACTTGGTCGCGATTGACTGCCCGTATTTAATATCATTAGGACGTGAAATACACGTCACAATGTTCTATTCATGATGCATGTGTTGAGAAAATATTATTCGTTGTACTATAAATAATAATAAACACAATCATAGGATGTTATAAAAAAACTGTAATAGCTACGTTCATATTTTTGCACAGGATAAGTTTCTTGGATCTAATACTGCATGGAAAGAAAACGACCCTGATTATACAAATCTAAAGATATGTCATCTTCTTTACCGTAAATATTTACCAAGATCATAAACTTCTTCTTTAATGTCCTGATTAAGAGGCCCGATTAAGGATCGCTTAGAAATGCCGGAATCCAGATGTAATTGCGTCACAGAAATTGTAATAATCCCGATCGCAGTATGATTTTTAACTTTCCTAAAATCTTCTGCATGGAAATAATCCCTCGTTCTGATTTTCGTGCAACACTAAATGATCGAGTCATAATGTACTCAAGGCGCAGAAAAATGTATAGATTTAATCTTTTTTTCTACACAGAAATTTCAGGGTACTGATATTCTTACTGCCGAGGAATAACAAAGGACCGATAAACTCTCGTTGCTGGAAATCTAAGGTCCCGATTCTGTATTAGCACAAGTTTATATCTATTCTGTTATGTCGGGATTCTTAACGTATAGACTTACCAAGACCGATATTTTGTTCTTCAAAATCCTGATTCGGGGACCCAAATCAGGATCGCCATAAATGCCAAAGTCTCTATATACTTGTGGCGCAGAAATTTCAGGGTACTGATATTCTTGTGGCAACATACGTTTGAGGTGACAATATTTCTGACGTGTTAAGTTTCGAAATTCCCGGTATTCTTGTGGCATCATACTTTTGATGTCCTAATATTTCTGATATGTTGAGTTTTGAAGGCTCCAATATTCTTGCGGCTCAGTTATTTTCAAAACGCTATATATTCTTGCGGTGCATAAATTTTGAGATCTCGATTTGTATGCCGCCAAATATTTTAAGAGTCGCTAGAGTTTTTAATATTTAAATACCATATTATTTTGATGTATCAAAAACTCCGAGTCTGGACCACCCAGAAATGATTAAGGCCAGGTTACTCCAAAACACGTGATTTTTTTCAATAAATTTTATTCATAGTACAAAACATGTTGAGTAATCAATTTTTTTTACATATAAAAGCACATATATTAAATTACTTGAAAAATGTTATTTTTTTTATGTTCAAAATGGCGGTTATGAAAATGGCTGCTGAAACTCGTCTGATTAGTAGATGAATGACATCATTTCTTGGAAACGAATTATCTGAAAGCAAAAAATGGCTGCTGAAACTCGTCTGATTAGTAGATGAATGACATCATTTTTTGGAAACGAATTATCTGAAGCAAAACGGTTTCATATTCTGTATCGAATTGGCTATGGCCTCAAGCAGAATGAAACATTTTCAATGAAAAAAAACAAAATGGCGGACTTTTGAAAAAATTCAAAAGTCCGCCATTTTGTTTTTTTTCATTGAAAATGTTTCATTCTGCTTGAGGCCATAGCCAATTCGATACAGAACATGAAACCGTTTTCGTTTCCAAAAAATGATGTCATTCATCTACTAATCAGACGAGTTTCAGCAGCCATTTTCATAACCGCCATTTTGAACAAAAAAAAAATAAAATTTTTCAAGTAATTTAATATATGTGCTTTTATATGTAAAAAAAATTGATTACTCAACATGATTTGTAATATGAATAAAATCTATTGAAAAAAATCACGTTTTTTGGAGTAACCTGGCCTTAAGTCCCAATGTACCTGCAGCGCGGAAATAACAGAGTTCTAATAGCATTGCGGCACAATTACCAACAAATCTAAAATTTCCGAGATATTCTGTAGATCTGATAAGGCACTAAATTAATGAGTATACTCACGTTGCGAAAATTTCTTATTTGCAATATTCACTATACATGAAATTTAGGGTATCGATATTCTTATATCAGTACCGGTTACCAATATATGGCAGACATGCGAGGACATCACGAGGGAACTGGATGCGAATGCGGCGATGAGCGACCCACCGGTGAGCGTGCGGAATCCTGCTAGAATGCGATCCCGCGATCGCGATAAAAAGGCTCCTTGTCTCACTAATAGGTATCTCCTTTCTTCTTTCCACTGTCCTTATCCCCTTCGCCGCGAGATTGCGTGATTCTCGCTATGTAAAGCACGAATATTGGATAGACACCGGGTCGGAAGTCGACTCTGAGGGAGGATTGTAACTAGTCACACTGCAGGATGTCAACCACTCGCGGATATCCGCGCAATTACGGAAATGTAGGTAATGTCGTACTGATATTTCGGCGGACGGCGTAAATTGCGACGATCTCGCACGCGGTAGACACGGTACGCACGCCGTGGCAGACTGTTTCTGCCGCGAAAGATTACCCACGGGTGCATCTATCACGTCGTCATGGTAAAGTTATTTATAATATTTATAATTACATTTAATCACAGTCCAGTCTCATACAATACACACTTATACATAGTTCATAGTTCTCGATCATACAATACAGTCACACATTCATGCACACCTTATAAATACATCCATCCTTTAAACATTAAGTTTAACTGTTAATAATAATTTAGGACTCCACAATGTTTAATCTAATGCAGCGAAGTGCATCTTGATCATCTCCTCGAACGCTTTTAAGGATGGTAGTGTGCGTATCTCGAGAGGGAGTGAATTCCACAGATGTACACCTTGAACTCGGAAGGATCTTCGTCCTGTTTCGGTGCGCATGCGTATGACCGAGAGTTCTTTTGCCTCACCCCTTACAGGGTGAGTAGACTCATTATTTTTAAAAAGCAATCCCAGGTAAGCTGATCTCTTAATATTAATTATTTTATAGGCGGTGATCGCCATGAAAACCACGTTCCTAGAGTTTATCCGCATCCGCCCTAACTTTTCCCTGTAAGGTGTGTGCTTATCCTTCCTAGCAACTAGAATATCTCGCACACATGAATTTTGTAGTCTTTGCAGCCGGCTACGTAGTTATAGTGACGCGTCGAGATGACCTGCAGAACAATAGTGTAGGTGTGGAAAAACTGGATGCATTCCTAAATGCTTGCGCAGATCCTAGATGGTATACTTTCTAAAAAACCTCAAGATGTATAATACTCTATTAACCTTTTTTGTGACCATATCCACGTGTGGCTTCCGCGTGAGGTTAGAATCTAGAATAACACAAAGGTTCGTAACGGTTTGCAAAAATGGGACGAAGACGCCATCATCCAGACTGATTTTGGGCTTACCCTCAGATTCAAGACTATTGACATACCTACACGATCCGAAAACACTAGCTTTAGTGGTCTTGTTCAGTTTGAGGACTACACCCTCGGCCCAATTAGCAACCGCTCGCGCAGCACAGGATAGAATCTCTACACCGTCATCAATATTCTCTAGCTCTATTTGAATATATATTTGCAAGTCGTCTGCGTAGAGTAGGTATCTTATGCGTCTCGGGCTATCGTCGTATAGGCTTTTGTTGAGGTCAACGAAGAGCTCTTTGATATTATTAATGTAATGACAAAACAGCAGGGGTCCAATACAGATCCCTGGGTCACTCCAACATTATTTGACAGCCAAGACGACTTGGTGTCGCAGCGGGTTATAACGGATTGTTTTCTGCCTAATATGTACGATTTGATCCAAATTAAAGTATGTCTGGAGAGCTCCAGGGCTCGCAACTTTGCTAGAAGCTTGGCTGGCAAGATGGTATCGAAAGCGCTGCTCTAGTCGAATAGTAAGAGTAGAGTTAGTAGTCTCTTCTTTATTCCTGTCCTTACATCTTCTGTGAGTCTGTGTAGAGCAGTGTGAGACAAGTTATTGCGTTTGTAGCCGGACTGCATGGGGTCAAGCTGTTTAGTTTTGGTCAAGTACGTCATTATCTGGTCATGCACAATTTTTTCCAAGACCTTTGAAAGAAAGCACAGTAGTACAATCTGACGACAATCTAACGTTGTCGGTGTAGTACACTTATTCAGCGCAACAACTCGTGCCGACTCTTTCTCAGAGGTCCAAGAATATGTCCTTATCCAGAGAAGAGTTGAACAGATTCGTAACGTGCTGTCCGATGAATGGCAGTGCTTTCGCAATTATACTCTGCAGGATGTCGTCCTCATCTCTCGCTTGTGAGGAGAAGTGCGCGACTGCGAGCACGAGATCTTCAACGCTGACTGATTTGAATTTGAACCCATCATCGGTCGAAGATGCAACTACATTTTCAATCTCGACGGTATTGAGCTCCTTCGCCGCGAATCCATGCAACCCGTTCCTAGCTTTGGGAAGGAGTCCTAGGTTGCGCAATTCTTTCCAAATATCGCTCTGCTGCTTACGAAGCAGTCTTCCTTAATAATAAGCGATGCGAGCATGCTCTGTTTTGGTTAAAGATTCATTACGCAACTCTAGAAATTCGTTGTGAAACCGCGCACCACCAGTCCTTTTGTACCATTCGTAAGTTGCGTCACGTTTTTTGTTTACTTCTTCAATGTGTTCGTCGATCCAGGGTGGACATGGAGAGTGTCGGTGTGATGGGTCGATCCATGTTGAACGATCTGAAGTGTCAGTTCAGGTGCAAACTTGCGAACAAACTTCGCGTCATCACTGTCGGGCAACCGATCCGCATTCAAATTGCCTATTATAATTGTGTGACTGTATAAGACACAAAATTCCATCAACTTGTTGTCAAGATCCGAGTACTTAAGAAAGGTAATGGTGGGAGATATATAAACAAGCGCGACGAAGACAAGCTCCCGTTTTCCATGCTGTATTTCGCACATAATGTACTGATGTAGTCTAGGATTACCTGGTCCATCAGTGTTCGATTTAGCCAGTACTTTGCTCCTGTATCCGTCGCGAATGTAAAGTGCTACCCCTCCACCATGTACGTTTCTATCTTATCACACAAGTGAGTATCGCTCGATGTGAATGGGATCGGTGTCTACCTTCTAATCCATCAACCAGGTCTGAACCATACCGAATAGACCGCAGGACTTTTTGCCAAAAAGTTCACGAATTTGTTCAATGCAATGTGGAATCGAATTTGCATTGAAAATACCCGCTCTCGCATTCACTCCCCCGCCCGTCTCGCGAGCTTTGTTCGCATCTAGTCAATTTTGTGCATGATACTAGTCTATTTCTGTTGTTATGTTCTTCGTTGGTGCTATCATGTTTATTGCTGTTATGTGCTTGCTGTGTACATGTCTTTATCCCTATACTATTGTTACTATCAGTATTTTCGTTATTGCGCTTATCAATGTCTTTATAAGAGTTTGCTATAATATGTAGATCTGATGCAGATGTGAACGTGTGCGCCTACGTACCCTCCTGTCGTCGAGCAAGAAACTTGCCCCGTCTATGCCAAGATGAATGAATGAATGAATGAATGAATGAATGAAGGAAGGAAGGAAGGAAGGAAGGAAGGAAGGAAGGAAGGAAGGAAGGAAGGAAGGAAGGAAGGAAGGAAGGAAGGAAGGAAGGAAGGAAGGAAGGAAGGAAGGAAGGAAGGAAGGAAGGAAGGAAGGAAGGAAGGAAGGAAGGAAGGAAGGAAGGAAGGAAGGAAGGAAGGAAGGAAGGAAGGAAGGAACGAACGAACGAACGAACGAACGAACGAACGAACGAACGAACGAACGAACGAACGAACGAACGAACGAACGAACGAACGAACGAACGAACGAACGAACGAACGAACGAACGAACGAACGAACGAACGAACGAACGAACGAACGAACGAACGAACGAACGAACGAACGAACGAACGAACGAACGAACGAACGAACGAACGAACGAACGAACGATTCTCATCTGTCATCATTACGTCAATCACTGTGTGAGAATTTTCGAGATGATGAGTCGTACCTTGGTTTATTATTTGATCAGTTGCTAGTCGCCTGACAAATTTAGCGTCCTCTGATGTCTTAAGGAGATTCGCGTTTAGATCACCCATAATAATTTTATGATTAAAATCTTGACTGTATAATGCTAGATTATCAAGGAAATCGGAGTTTTGTAGGAAAGGAATGTGCGGCGGCCAGTAAATAAGTGCTACAAAAAGTGGGGGATGGTCGCGTGATTGAACACTGCACATAATGTATTCAGGAATGCCTGGTTTGCTTGCTTGTGTAGTCTTAGATTCGAATAATATACTGGCTTTAAAAGTGTTTTGCACGTATAGTATTAGCCACCCCCAAACCCATTCCTATCCAGTCTAATTATTGAGTAACCTTTGGTCTGAACACGAGTGCCCTTAGCATCAGGTGAGAGGTGCGTTTCAGCCACCCCAAAGAGGTGGTAGGAGAAACCAGTCAAAAGGTGTTGACGGATTATGTCAATGTGACCTCCAAGTGAGGTAACATTGATAAATCCTACTCTCAGTCCCCTACGATGACCCCCTCTCGCACTGCGTTCACTTAGTCATGCCTTGTCTGCGTCGATATTTTTTGGCTGATTTTCTGTTTCCGGTGGAGCGATATTCTGCTCCGATAATGCTCTGTTACAATCCCGTTGATTGTCTGAGGGAGTGGATTTATTAGTATATAGTAAACAGATAGCTTGTAGTTCAGCAGCATTCGTGAAAACATGAGAGATACCTCCGTCCCACATCTTGACAAGGAAGCGACCTCCCCTGTGTCAAACGGATTTGAAACCGAGAGTTTTTGCTTGTATTCTTAGGCTCCGATAGAATATCTTGGTTAGAAACTCTAACATTTCATTAATGAATATTTTTCCCGTTAATAGTTGGTCCTTAGTCTCCTGGTCAAGATACGTGACGTCAATATTCCCCATGTGAAAACTAGTGATAGAGCGCTTAGTATGTATTATCTTGTCCACCAAGTCGGCTCGAGAGAGGGTAACAACCCACGGTGACCGTCTACGTGCGCTTTTGTCTACTGCCGGTGTAGTGGGTCGCATGTTGTCTGACCGGAGCAAGCGGGTGCCTATATACTATATCCTCTTGTTTTAATGATGATAGTACCTTAACTAATATTGCATGTTCAATGGCATCATGTTTGCTTACGTCTCCCTCAAATACACTACAGATTATTAATTTGTCATTTTTAATTATATTGGATACTTTCTCATTTGATAAGAGTACCCGCTTACTACGTGTCGGACAAGTTGCTTTTTTCGGCTTGTTCTTGGAAGTTGCCTCTGACGGAGAGGCCGCACAATTGTTTATAATGTCAATAACATGATCGTTTAGAACGTCGTCAATATTCGCAGTTGGTGCACCTTCGTCACTGTTCCCGTCATTACTATTATAACTTAAACTAGTATGATGAGTTTCTTCATTTCTGAGTGTGCCAATATTTACAGTGTTAATTTCAATTAGTATAGTATCACCAATGTCTATTATTTTATTTTTAATATTGTGTTCGTTCGTAATTTTACTACACTGATTTTCAATCTTATCTGTTAGTTTTTCTTCTAACTCAGTCAATTTTCTTTTTAAGAATAACTTTTTATTACTAATGTCTTCTAAATACTTACAGTGCTCCGTGTTTTTTTGCAAAAGCTTCATCAGCTGGGAGTTTTGTTCAGACAATCGCGATTCGACTTTTTCTACCTTAGATTCTATTCTGCCGACTAATCCCTGTATTGCTGATAAAGACTTTAGTCTGTTAGTAATATCATCCAACCCAGACTCAAGCGAAGCGTTATGCCTGTCCAGAGCACTGTAAAGATTTTTCGACGTATTATTGGCAAACTCAGTCATGAAAGAAATCGTGCTTCCTTTTCTTAATACTGGTTCGTCGAGTTGCTTTAATACGGAGTGTTTGCAGCGTTATTAATACTAATTGCCGTACTAAGTGTATCCGATACCTCTTGGAGCGGAGACGACTTCACAGCCTGCGTGCTGGTGGTCGGCGCGTCACTCATAGTAAGCGTCGCAAGCGTCGATAGCGTTGAATCTGCCCCGGTCGTCTTTAGCTGGTGTCGAAGTATGAGAAAAAACACTGCGCGTGTATGAAAAGTGGAGATTCAGCGCCTTCACGCCTGTACAGCAGGCAGCGCAGGTGCGAGACTCTCATGGCATTGGCCCGCGCTGGAGCTGAGCTGATCTGTAGTAATGCCTTTTAGGCTTGTGTCAGCGCTAGAGAAAGATAGAGGAAAGCGCGGTGTAGTGGGAGCAGAAGGCACGCTGGTCTGTGGCTGCCGCATCAGCGTCGTTTGCGATGATAGAGGTGTACCGGCAGCGAGCAGCGGCGAGGAACTTCTCGGCGTGGTGGGAGCAGCCTTCTCACTAGGCAGCGAGCGCTGCTGCTTTGTATGTATGCTCGAACGTACTATACCAGAAGGCACACTTGATGTTAGGCGTGACGTCACGTTGTGTCCAGCCTCTGACTTATTAATGCTGCGTGGTGTATTAGCAACACCTTTTGTGCATGTTTTGCACATGTACTGCTTTACTGTCGCATTAGTTTGCAGGGTCATGTATCTAACATGATCTGCCTTATTACATTTAATACAGCAGTACTTATAGGTCTTGCCCCTGCTAGGAGACAGACCACATTCAGCACAACTTTTAATACGGGCCTCCATGCCGTGACGCACACGCGCACACTTTCACAGACACGCCGTGATAATATAATCCGCACGTACCTGTCAATGTTGAGACTCGGGCATGCGGAAGACTTTAGCGCTCGAGGTGAGGCAGCAGGATTGTAGTGTAGCTAACCTCAAACCTGAGGCACCAGTGCAAACAAGAAAAATTGCTGTATAAATACAGCACGCCTGATGATAAATGACTGTGCTTGAGGAGTCTTGCACTGTGGCCCTACTTATGGATCTCACTATCTAGCACACCCGAAGGTACGGCGGTGGCATAAAATACGTTAAAACGAGAGCGATGCAGATGCGCATCGTATAGCATCACGTATAGAGAACGTAGAGAGAGAGAGAGAGAGAGAGAGATAATGTACGTATATGGTCGGACAAGATCTCGAGATAAGTAGAGTGATTGAGGAGGTCGGCGATCAGGGTGTATAGTATGGCTGAGAAGCCATGCTGCAACTGCCGCGCAGCGAGACAGGGGTGTTCGTCGACAGGATCCAGCAGCACATTCGAGCCATATCACCGCCAGGGGCAGGCCCGCCGATCTCCGCGAGCGGGGTAGAGATCGAGAAAGGGAATGCATGAATTTTATTTCTTACCGTAAAGAGTATTATTATGTAATTTTTAAGAATTCAAATACGCTTGAAAGTCCCCTTTTTTCATATCGATTGTATTCATTGTACATTTTTCTAAAATATATTTTTCGTATTTTTTAGCATAATAATATGTTTGTGAGTCAGAACTTTGAATTTCATTTTTTAAATTTTGATGTTATTTCTACAAAGCTTGTGGAACTTGCATGATTTCGATATTTCATGTTAAGGTTATGCTGAAAACTACTAAAAATTGTTCTGGTGCATGCACTTTAACTTAAAATTGCTTTGATTTGATTTATCGTGAGGATTACTATAATTGCGTTGCTTGTCTTCGCGTATATTGGTTGTTTTAAAATGGCCACGTATAGAGTCATAATTTTCATGCTATTACAAATGTAACTTTATAAATTTTTACAACATTTGTAATGTCGATGGGATTCGATTAAGTAGATTATAAATTATATTTTTTAATTTACTGTGAGGTGAGTGTAAATTATATATAAATCACGATCAATTTAATATATTAAACTAACCGTGCGCAAGTTAGTTTGTAAACCAAAAAGATACTTCATCGTTATTATGCTATTTATTCTGTGGCATACGAGGTTTAATGCATTATTGATGTTGTATATATATATGTTTATGAGCGACCGTAAAAGAGGGTGAGGAAGCAATATAAATCGTTTTGCTATACAGAGGCAGTACTGAAGCTTTGAACACTATGTTCGAACTCGGTTCGAGCGTGCGCATGAAATTGAGCTCAGGCGATTTACCAATAGCCAAATAGGAATGTACAACGGTACTCAATACATTGAATGTTCGAACTCGTTTCGAGCGTGCGCATACAATTGAGCTCAGGCAATTTACCAATAGCAAAATTGGAATGTACTACGGTACTCAACAGGTTGAATATGATTATTGGCAACTTTACGGTTATACTTTTAAAATAATAATTTCTTATGGAACGCTAAGCTGCAAGAAAGTCACGGCAGTCTCTCCATTCAGTGCTGACCGCCCAAGCTGGCGCAGATCTCTCCTTCTCTTTTTTAAATTTTTGTCATAGTGACGAATAAAAAGTATATTTATCTATCTATATATCTCTTTCTCACTGCTTTTCTCTCTTTTGCTCCCGTTGCCTCGTACAGGCTCTACTCTTTCTTTTCCTCTCTTGCTTTCTCGCTCTCGTTGTTGGACACCGAAGCTAGCGTCGACATCTCTCTTTCTCTCTCACGCTGTCGCAGTAGTACTCCTGGGCCGCACTTTTTCTTTTTCCTTCTCGCTTTATTTTTCTCACTGCAGGCTGCCAATGCTAGCATTGACATATCTCTTTCTCTCACGCTACAGCCGAAGCGAACACAGGCGTTACTCTTCCTTTCTTCATCGAGCTGCCACTAAAGTAAAATCATTTTTATCTCTCTCTTTCTCTTCTTCATTCGCATTACTCAGTTATAGTTTTAGAGCTAGTCTAACATTCTTAAGAATTGCAAAATAATGAGATCTGCAGAATGGAATCGAATTCGCAAACATATATTTGAAGCACTCCGAGTGGCAAGTAGACTAATGAATACACTTGATGCTACGCAATTATCTGACACTTAGTTAAAAAGAACTAAATCTCAAAGGGAATACGCCAAAAAGACTTAAACGGTTTAAAGTTAGATGAATACGCCACACGATTAGGCACAATTCATGGCACTTTCGGCAGGCAGTCTGGTCACACTGTGTTCAACTGATTGATGTCAGTGGAGCAGACGACGGATGAGATGGGATGCATACATTGGTCAGTGGGACCGATATAGACCAGCGACTGCCTTAAGTGCTACAAGTACACAAAATGGTGATGATTACAAAGAGTTGAGTCTTCCGGACATAATTATGTCAATCCATACCACAAAAACCAGGAAAACGCAATTCAGTTTTGCGGCTCGCCTGCTGCACTCGCGAAGGCAGAGAATGAGAGAGAGGGGGGGAGAGCAAGAGAAGGAGAGAAAGAGAGAGAGAGTACGTGAAAAGCTGTAACATTTTCAAATCATAATGAATGTATGGTTGTATGAAAATTAAGCAGTTTAATTTCATTTTGAAGCACATAATACTTAATGATAATTAATGAAACTGCTACAGTAAATGACCGCCTTCACACTGTAAACGTAATTGAAGCCTTCTTTGTAAATTTCTCCTCACATTGATTAACATATCTATAGTGACTAACCCAAACGCTTGTCGCACTCGGTTGTCTAAATCTTGTTGACTTTCTATCTCCGATGTGTAAACTTTGCCTTATATGGTGTTGGCCTTCTATGAATCCCCATAGAAAAAATCTAAAAATAATTAATGAAATTATAATTATATTCTTACCAAAAAATATCAATTAATGAAATCATTCACCATTAATGTATAACACGATTTCCAACATTTAAAATTATTTAAAATTGTACTGTTTCTATATGAAATATTAATGTTTTATTGATAATCGTACCGACGGGATTTAGATCTAGTGATCTCGGGGTCCAACGCTGAATACCGCCGATCCCAATCCACCTCCTAGGAAATCTTTGATGAAGGAAATCTCTTGTTAAACGTGCAGAGTGTACTGGCGCTCCGTCATTGTGAAAACAAACTCTCTCTGTCTGTTGTGTGCATGATCTATGACATGATACGGTCCGGCTGAAATAGTTTTAAATGAACACTTTATAATTAAAATCAAAATTATCGGTCGGGTCTTTTTTAAAAAAAAATTGATTTTTGTGTTAACCTATTAACGCCGAAGAAGCCATCTATGGACACTCGAATATGGCGAACGCTAAAACAGAAATTTTGTGCTAGAAACATGTTTTGTAGGGATAAAATAGGGCATTTTTTGCATTTCCGACATTATTTTTCTTAGACAATCTCAAATAAAGTAAGTATCGAGGGTGAAAATGGGGTGGAATTGGAAAACATTTTTCTGCCATTATCCAGTGGTTTCTAGCAGGCGAAGACATTATGCGGAAGAAAATTGTATGAAAGTAGTTTATTACCCCCTCGGGTAGAAAACAAAACCCTCGAACGAAAAATGGATATTCTCCGCCCTAGAACGGTAAAGTAACGCACATTCCGCCTGCTTCATATATGCACGAAAAATCACTCTTTCTGTGCAGGTAGGGAATACATAGATTGTGCAGCATGGGTAGAAGGTGATTAATGCTCGTGCTGGTTGCAACCGTTATCTCGGTATTCTTCGACATCCCTCGGGCCGCTCGGTTGGCCTCGACTCGGTCTTCGTCTGATTATTTCTTGATTACAACACCTTTGTAATTTAAGGGTTGAGGGTGGATTTTATTCAACTTAATAAAAATTACACACTTTTCATTTTTTATAGTTATCTCACTTTTACAATCATTTCGAGGAGGTTGTCACATGCAATAGAGAAGGTGGCTTTTCAAAAAATGGAAACATCTAGGGTCATCAATTCATGAATTTTCTTCCGGAAAATGTAATCGTTGGAAGAAATAGCCTTCGCCTCTAAGAAAACACGGAATTATTGGCAAAGAAAACTACCACAGCGCCTCGAGGAGCGCTGCTGTTCCCCATTAGAAAACAGCGAAAAACATGGTCGTCGCGGGGAAGATTTTCATAAGATTTACATGGAGAGCATATTTATAAATTGATTTACAAGTTATATACGTGACAAAATAAACCTATTAACATCGTCGTATACACTATATGAAGGCATAGTGCAATGGATGGTAGTGTTACGTTCTGTTACGTTTCTTTTGATTGTACACGTAAATCTAAACAATTTCGAGTCACACCGCGACAGCAAAGAATGCACTTGCGAAATACCTGCGCATCAGTTATTAATCGAAAGAATCAAAAATGCTCGCGAAAGCATTTTTTAAGATTTTGTCACTGACACAATTACATTGTTAAGTGCGATTAAAAAAAATTATATTTATGAAAATTTGGTAAATATTATAAAATTTCTGAAATTCGACAAGCGTATATATTCAGACTGCACGACTCAATAATCAACTCGAATATAATTTCTATTAGCATAGCTCGTTCATAAGGCCCACATAAAATACAACTAGATCGTATAAATCTACTATAAAATATATAAAATATCGATTAAAATGTATATCAATGTTATATCCATATTTCTTTTAAAATAAATACAATCAATTTTTCAAATAGGAAAACTTATATTGGCAAAGTCTCAACTATTCTACAAATCAATTACAGATCGATTCAATTGTTATAATTATAATAATTCATACAAATTAATAAATAAATAAAAGTTTATTTGTGAATTCAACTATTGGAAAAATATCATTTATCAACCCACAACTTGGCTACACACCAGAAAGCAGCTACACAGATCCAGCAGAGATTAAATGTAAGGAGCATTTAATTTTAACAATCTATAAAAATCTATCTATTAGACAGGTTGCTGGTAGTGAGAGTACCAGATTACATGGTAGAGCCTGCCACTAGACTATATCACACATGCTCTGAATTCTCATATTTTTGGGAGTTCAGGCATAACAGTAGCAAAAAGTTGGTTCATCACATATTAAACTTGTATTTTAATTAATAAATTAGTTCATCCAATATCTTTCCATCCAATAATATGTTTCCATCACAAAACCTCTTTTTTAGTATCCGGAATATTCGTAGACACCCTGTAGGTGCAAGTAAGTGGGCATTTTGGTCATATTTGTGTCATAAACTATATTAATTTGTATATTATTATTATCAAAAATGTTTGTACATTGTTAAAGAACTGTAAGGAATTAAAAATATAGAAAGGAGAACAACGTTTATCAACTTTAAAATGTCTTTTAAATACTTTTTTTAATCATTTAAACCTGATAAATACAAAAATAAATTTTTTTCAAAAAAGGCCAGACATATGATTTTGATTTTGATCTTAAAATGTTTATGGAGTAGCACATTACAATAGTCTACAAAAAATTCCATTTTGTTACACTTCTCATTTAAAACTAGTTCAGCCGCACTGTGATGAGGAAGTTGTTCTTGCAACATCTCACAGTACCTTCGTGCATCCAATCTACGCGGTAGATCAATTGGTCCATGCTACAAATTATTCATGCAAAAATTATATCAGTAAGTTATTTTACGTTCGAAGGAAGTTACAAATATTTTTCAAAAGTTCGTTCGAAGTACTCACACAGTGATTACCCATAATCGCTCCCCATGCGTTAATTCAGAATTTTTCCTGATGATTGGTAACTACCGTTACGTGAGAGTTTTTTTCCGATCAGTAATGTCTATTGTTCATACTGAACGCTCCATCTCTATCAAATCATGATTTTTTGGTAAAGATCATAGAATTTAAAAATTCTTGGTTATCATCAATTTGTCCCTAGACCCAATGTCAAAAATCTACCCTTAAATGTCTTTCATCTTGGTTTAGCTGATGCACTTTTCTAAAATAATAGGCGTGCAAGTTTTTAATCTAAAGAAATTCGTGATATATATATTTATTAAATATTAAAAAATGTTATTTAAAAGATTGATACAGATATCGAAATGATTGATACATACAAAATACTTACTGTAGAAATGACCATACATAGACGACACAGAACACATATACACTCATTAATTTTCAAATTCCTTACCTTTAAACTTCTTTGAATTGTTTCGTAAGAATATCCTATAAGGTTCACAGCATCACGAATAGTTATCCGTGTATTGTTATGGAAGAATGCTAGGATCATTTCCTCATTTTCTACGTTTCAAACATCCATTGGTCGACCGGCAGGCCCGTGACCATGGCCCCGATGTAATATTAGAATGACATTTCCACCTTCAAACAAACGGTTTACAGCTGCCATTATTACGGCGCCTAGGGATTCAAAATTATGCATTGAATAACATAAATTATACTATAGTATAAAATTGAATAAATTTAATTTATAATACAAAATTTATGAGAAAAGTTTACTTTACCAGCTGGCGCTCGTCTGTTGGGAAATGTTTCATGATAAAGCCGCGCAGCTGTAGCAGCATTATTATTACACTGACTGTACATCAAGATGATTTCCGCATACTCTCTAATATCATACGGGTTAGGCCGAACTCCAACCATGCCGAAATCTGCATCCAAAAACTGTAAGTTTCATTACATATGCCATCCCATCTTAGATTGAAATAAGTTAGGAGATTTTTAAATAAAAGAACTGTTAATATTTTAAAAAACCGTTTTGTAAAAGTAAAGTATTGAATATTTTCTATATTACCTGTAGTTAAATATTATGAAAACCTTAATTTATTCAATAACTCAATACAGCCTTAATCATGCAACGGCGAAATATTGTCAGCCAAACAAATTATGCGCCGCGAACTCTAAACTTATATGCAATGCGCGGCACACAGATTAAATGTTATTTGTAAAAAAAAAAGAACAACTAGACTGTGCTCAAAGGCATCATTTATTGACTATATTATTCTGATTTGTGTTCGAAGGTGAACAACAAAGTCCAATTATTTTATAAAATTTCCTCTCTTTCCCATTCTATTTAGTATCAAACTGGTTGTATACGTAGACAAAATAAATAATTTATAGCTCAAGTAAGTTAATGCATTACAGGCCTGAGGTAAATAACATGTACAAATGAATAAATTAATAAAGTCGCCTCAAACTTTCATTATTTTAATAAAAGGAATCATTTTTTTAAATATTATACAAAATTACCCCATTATTATCTAAATAGTAAAGATTTAAACTTCTAGCAGATTAGGCAGAGTTAACCCTCTAGTTCCGGATGTGGCATATATGCTACATTGAATTCTTTCATTTCTTAAATTTTCTCATGCAATACTCAAGTAATTTTGTAACTGTAAATGTACACTCGATGTGGAAAATATCTAATTTAAAGTACTTGAATTTCCTTGTAATTCTCCAATGAGGTTAACTAAAACATGCGTTCAATCTGATGAAATCCAATAGTAGTAGGGGCTGAGTGGCTACTGCGCCAGTACGGTTCCTGCGCCACTTACCCGTTGAGTAAAATCTGCTTTATCGACAGGGGATAGCCAGCGTTCAATGGGTAATGCAGGATTACCGACCAAGTCGATGCTTATTTTTTCATGGAAGAGATGGCACCACCTCCGTGATCGTTTATTTAAAAAATCATAAGATCATTGCAACCTGCAATTTGCAGAGTTACCGGCCCAGTCTACAATAAGTTTTTTTTATCACGGAAGAGATGGCGCCACCTCTGAATCGATAAGTTAGTAAATCGGAATCATTATTTTATGACCCAATTGATACTGCAGGTTTCAGCGTTATTAACTAAGTTGATATTAGACTCTCATGTACCTTTATCATTCAGACATCTCTGAATTATTTATGTAAAAATTCAATTTAAAATAACAATAACTACTTATAATATAGAAAACTCCTACTTAAAGTTTAAATGTGGATATAAGGTAACTTTTTTAATCAAAGGTTTAAAGGGTTTATTATAAATATATGAAATAAAATATGAGAGAGTAAATACATTTTATTTATTCAAAAATCTTATTATCTAATATGTAATTGTATAAGATAAAATAAGTGAGGGTAAATACATTTCATTTATTGAAAAAACTTATTTTCAAGACATAATTATATAACTACTGTTGCTGATGCCGAGCGAGACACATCTACAATACTGATGGATTTACTTTTCAATAAACTTTTAGTGTTATCCAACGCATCTTATTTATTAAATAAGCCATAATACATGAGAATATAAAGTGTACATATTATTATTATATGTAAAAAAAATATAGAAAGCTTAAACATTAAAAACTAATTTACAAAACATAGTATAATAAAGTCTTAAAATCAAGCTTGACATATGATGCATAAAGTATAAAGTATAAAGTACTTATTACTATAAATATTATATACTATAAATATATGAGATCTCTAAGATTATGTAGGTGAACCTCTCGAGTTGCAAGCTGCTTTTCAAACTTATAGCATGAATCTTTATTTTCTAATAGCAGAGTATTGACTTTGGTTGGAAGGAAGAAGTCGAAGCTCTCATCGAGCTCTAACACAATTTTCTATCTAAATCTGGTTTTGACATTTTCTTCATTTTTGTTATTTTGTACATCTATCCAATGTCCAAGTTCTTTACTTTCATAGTGGGTAGGTAAGATGGTGCTTTTGCAATTGCATTTATTAAATCCATGGCTAAACATAAAAAAATTTATGGTTAGATATATAGGAATTAAATATTAATAATAAAATATAAATAATATTAGTTTACTGGACACACCTTGTATTATGCTGGTGACTCCACCAATCTAGGTTATCCACTCTTAATTAGCTCCGTTGGATACAGAATCAGTAAATGACGATGCCGAATATGACGAATATCTTTCAAACATAAGAAGCTCTTGCAATGTTATCTCATCGTTCTGGGCTGCGCAATTTTTCGTCCACCCTCGTCGATGATGTGCACAAGTAGTAGGTCTCCTAAATCCATGTTCTCTTAGTGATGGACATCCAAAAAGTTCCATGTTCCGGACGTGGGTGTAACTTTTTGCTCACCCTTTACCCAGACGTAAGCTCTCGAGCTGGTGATACCTCAGATATGGCAGAACACACTTCTGCGAGTTTGTCGTATGGAAGACTTCCGTCGTCCCAGGTTAGTACATGGAAGTGGCATTTTAACCACAAATTGTCTGATTTTTCTTCAGAAGACAACTATTCCCAATGGCATGAAGGTTTGAGTGTAATTACAACTGGTACAGCTGTTGCTTCATTTGGATTTACGTAGGCCAACTCCTTGAATATGAAGCTTCCGTCAGCTCCCTTGAAACTCTGCACATCAATGATAAGTTCCATTTTTAATTTCAATATAGAAAAAGAAACAGCATATTTATATGTATATGTGTATGCATAAGCATGTAACAGATAAAGTATGTGTAAAATATATTAATGAATACATGTGAAAAAAGTTAAAATATAAATACAAGCATATAGCAATCAATAGACAAGAAAAATATTAAAGTATATATAAGAATATATCATAATAAAGAGAAATGGAAAATATTAGAGTACAAAGTATAAGAAGGATATGTTAATAACATAAAAGAGTTATACTTACTATATCCACCTAAATACTAGTATTCAGACTAAAAAATAAATAAGAATGTGCTTTCTACCGGCCCACAGTATGCTTAAATACATTCAAAAGTTGCGCGCGCTACCTGCACTGTGGTCCACGCATGGTAGCTGTGCGCGTAGCACTTGCACTAAGATACACGCATCAAAGTTGTAGCTCGGTTGCGCGCGCAACTCACGATGATGGCGACTTTTCACTCGCTTCGCTATGCATACTACAATCGATGTATGCTCATTACCTCTACCACTGCGGCTGCTGTTGAACACGACGGGCACAGCTCTCACAGTCAAGCGGTTCCCTACCATCTCTGCCGCGACTGAGCACAGCTCGCTCAGATCTCACGCTACTGCTGCTATACAATGCATGCTTGTACATATGGCAATACCATCGCTTCCCCATTTTCGCTGCCGCGATGTTACGGAACTTGCTTAGCTCGTAGGCTACCGTGGCTGCGCGCGCAGATGATGTATGCATCTCGATCGATGCTACCGCGATTTTACCCCCACCCAAACTACTCATACAGAGTAAGACCATTGACTCGCTACTGCGAGCTCAGTTACTTGTCAACTGAGGAACAGGAAACTACGATCAGGTAAGCACTTCTCACATAATATTCTTATATTGTCCCAATTATGAATACACGAACTTATACATTTTCTACCATATATTCTATTTCAACATATATTTTCATATATATACTTTATACTGATTATTCTATTTACATAACGTATGTGTATATGAACTTATACTTTTTTCTACAGTGTATTATATTTCAACTTATACTTTCTAATGTATACTTTATACTGATTATTCTATTTTCATAATATATGTGTATATGAACTTATAATTTTTCTACTATATACACTATTTCAACTTATATTCTCTGAAGTATGCTCAATACTAATAATTCTGTTTTCATTATACATGTCTATAAAACTTATAATATTAATACTATATTATTTGCATAACTTTGTTTTCTTATGTATATTTTATACTTATTATTCTATTAATGGGAACCAAAGTGAAATTGCAGCCTAGTGATAGTTAATCAATGCGGGGACAAATGCAATGGTTTTATATGTAGTTTTTCACAAGGAATTCGATAGCGACTCAAAAAAATCTAAAAAAATTTTTCCGCCATTTTGAAAAACGTTATTGGTTTCTGATTTTTAATTTTTGATCTATTGCACCATCGTCTTAATCGATACGTTAAGTTATTCAAAATCATCCCAGATCCTTGTAACACCACACTTTGTGTGCGTTATACAATTTAACAGTAGGTCGAACGAGCTGGTCAGTGTAAGTCCGATCTCGACAAAACATATGTAAAAAAAAACCTAATCGCACACTATTCTCTCACTACACTCACTATACACACACACTAGTTATGGTTTCCCCTCGTCAATACAGAGCAAACGAGCTCCTCAATACCCTGAAGCAGCTGAAGAAGACGCACAGCGGCCATCACATAGAGCCTCACATAGGCTGGAGTTGGCTGGTCTTGGCTGGGATTGCGCTGACCGTGTCCTGGTGTCTTCTCTCCTTGCTCCATATCTCTCGAACCAACCTAAAAGCACATACAGAGGGCATTAGTATCCTAGAAAGTAAGTAAAATGGTATTCGAACAATACCCACCTGGTTTTATGTCTTGAAAGGCATGAATAGCTCTACCTTTGGCGGAGCGGCTGCTTCTCTGGATACTCCGGAGGCCTGAAGCATACACCCTAGAAAATATAAAGCGGAGTTAGCCTATAGCAGATACGGACATCAAACTGAAACTCTCTTATCTGGTTGGGAGACTTTGTAGAGGCAGTGTGACCACCCAGACGCAGCATCGTAGCCCAGCTTATGGCCCGCTCCTCCGTAATAGCAGCAGCAGCAGCCACCGAAGTACTCGCCAGTCACCTAGAGACAACCTAGCATTAAGGAGAGTAGACTACAGTGGTATATAAAACACTGATCTCACCTTATAGCAGTGACAGTTGAAGAGAGAAGCGTAGCAAGCTGCTGAGTAAATATAACCTTTTCGAGGTTAATCGCATCCCACTGCTTCTGCTGCAAGTACGCAGTCCTGGGACTTGCAGCTCTCGTCTTCGAGCCCCTTCGTCGACACAGTTGCCCAGGTGCACCTCCTGCTGCATCCCACATCGTACTTCCTCGTCCTGGCCCCGAAAACACCGTCTGCAAGCCGTCTACTGCGTGCCATATAGTGTGACGTCACCGCGGGCAGACACTCCCCTTTCCTCCTCTTTACTCCTCTTTCCTCCTCACCAGGCGCATGCGCGACGACCTCAACCGGGCTCGATCGGCACTAGCGAAATCCAAGTGCAGCGCCGCGGGTACGAAACGATTTCTTCGCTCACTTCGTACTGAGCCGCGCTCGTAGACACCTCGTGCTTTTGCCTGCTCTATTGCGAAAACCTTATACTAGCTTGCTCCGATTTGCGAACTTTCGTAGTAGTTTCCACATTTTGATCTTACCGTCGATCTTCTCGTTCCGCCTGTGCCAACCAACTTGTATTATCGAAGGAGGCCACACCGAATTTTGGAAAGAGTAAGTTGCACAGAGTATTATTGTGCTTATCGAGTATATATATATATATATATATATATATTGAAAATCTAGCGTGGCGTGCGTTTGTCGAGCATCTCGTCGCGTGCCTTCCATTTACTCTTGTATTTCATCTCCGAATATTCTGTAGAATTCTCATCCCTGAGTATTAACTTCTTCCCCTCTCGATTATATAGTGTTTCCCACCGTACCGCCGTGCTCACCGTAGTTAATTTAAGTGTATAAATAATTCTATGTGACGATAGAACACTTGCAAAATCGTGCTGCGAGTTCGCGCAGCTGGCGCTCAACACATTATATAAAAATAGAATAAACCTCAAGTGTTCATACTTTTATCCTAAATTCCTGTGTTAGACTTTATTTACAGCCACGTATAAATATAATGTTAAAGCCTGCATGTGCGGTGCAATAATCTTGGCTTATATAGCTAAAATTATTGTCATAACCTGTAAAAAAAATTCAGCCCGAA